>CM074765.1:1900632-3161162 GCA_037355855.1 Pseudo-nitzschia pungens | reverse complement strand
TTCCATGACTCCACTACTGAGAAATACATCCAACACTATACATTGCGATCGGGGAGAAAGAGATGCCGCAAAGTGCAGTGTTGTCGGTAGTCGCAAAGAAAATGCCCATCATCTCACTGCCGACGAAATTCGGTTTCGAGATCTCCTCAAGAAAGAACGTGGACTGGAAATCAAAGAACAAGCCGGAGACGGGGAACTGTCTCTTTAGGGCAATTAGCTTACAGGTATACGGCGACCCTTCCATGCACGCTGAAGTTCGTAAGCAATGCATGGATCACATGGTAAGTAGCTCCACAGCTCGCTGGGAAATTTCGACATCTTAAGGAATTAACGTTCGACTGTGTTTTATCTTTTTTTATGTTGGGTCTTTCTCTGGTGATTCTTTCCTCATTTCTGTTTTGGCACGATCCCCACAACTCTGCATATTTTCTGTATCACACAGGAACGCGACCAGGAACACTTTTCCCAGTTTGTGACGGGCGAACCTTTCAAGCATTACGTGGCCCGTACTCGTCAGGATGGTGTTCATGGTAACAATCCGGAAATCCAGGCCAGCAGCGAACTCTTCAATAGACCCATTGAAGTCTTTACACCACAGAACGGGGTCCGTGCCTCTCAATATCTTCCATGCCGAATACAAAACGGGAGATGTTCCCATACGGCTGTCTTATCACGACGGAAACCACTACAATGCAGTCATTGATCCTCTGGCACCCACCGCTGGACTGGGCCTGGGCCTACCAGGTCTGCAACCACCGGGTTTACGCCGATAAGATGCAAATGGCAAAGGCAGTTGCAGAGTCCATCGACACGAAAGACGAAATGGAATTACGGCAGGTCATGGAGACGTCGAGGCTCGAATACAAGAGTCAAGGCGGAAATAAATTCAACGCTGACGACGATGACGAATTGCAGCGTGCTATCAAGGAGAGCCGCCTTTCTGCTGAACATGTGAGTTTTTGGTATTATTTTCCATAAGTTGAAGTTCAATGTCTGTTTCGATTTGTTATATGTTGCCTTTTCTTGTCTGTTCTTCACTAACTCATTTTTTTTCCTTCGTTGTTTTGATACTCGCATGGAATTGTAGATCAACAGCAATAATGCACTGTCTTGGTCTGACATGGATGCAACATATTTCGAATTGGAACAAGCAGCGCTCGAACATTCCTTACAATCTTACAGTCAAATAGAGGAAGGTCTAAAGCGGAGAGCATCAACATCAAAAACAGCGATCGGTGGTGGCAGTTTGGAACCAAAACCGACAACGAAAGGGGACAGAAAAGCCCCAGCAGTCGATGCGCCACAAACATCTTCCTCGTCTGCCGTCTCCCTTCCGTGCCCTTCGCAAGAAAGCATTCCTGTCGCCGCAACTGCTTCGTCTGCATCCTCTTCTGCCGCCGTGCAAAAAAACTGGAACCTCACCACCTCCGCAACTCTTGGCCCTAGAAGATTATCCTTCGAGTGTACAGGAACTGGTCATGAATGGCTTCTCTCTGAGTGCTGTAGTAAAAGCCTATCACCTCGTGGGAAACAACTTCGATGACATGCTTTCCTTATGCTTGGCGAACAGCAATGTCAGCAGTACATGAGCAGAATCCCATGACTGGTGCCACTCGACCTACAGAATGGTGCATTGATATTGGAAAGAAGTAACATTCAAAAGGTACTTGCATGCGCTCCCTTCGATGGGTAACTTTTAATGGATGCTTCACAACTTTCTCCACACGAAAGATCACTACCATCCATTAGACGATATTGCACGAAATATGTTGTTGCTTCTATCCACACGATTTGCATCGGTGCGACTGTATATACTATTTAATTACAACGATGTAATCGGCTGAGATGCCAAGTAACAACCAATTGAGAACAGAGTTCGATATATTGTTTTATTGAGTTCCTCTCCGATCTGTACCCGTTGCAATGTGTTGTCATCGAGATCCCTCACCTGACCCAACGTGGAATGGCAATTGCTTGTCGACGCGAAGGCAATAGTATGCTATGTCGAATTCGAAGAGAAACACTTTTGAAGCTCCCTTCGGCTCTGTTTATTGAACTCACCCTGTTGCTGGAGCGCATCCCGAGAGCTTTTCGAAGAATCTTACTTCTTCTATCCGTAAGATTCACTCGATTTAACTTATTTCGCTTTGACTCTGTGGTCAGTTATTCTTCTTCCGTTCGCATCACGGCATTCGTAGTACAATATTGTTCCTTCTCCAATGAATCCATTTGTTAACACCGTGACGCTTAAATTCTTCGAATACGATTAACGATTTGGTCCATCTTTCCCACCCAAGCAGTTTCCATCACCCCTGGTCGTTACATGGTATTGTTTGTACCTGTAACGTACCGTCCTGGTTCCGCTCAATCGATTCGATGACTTCAAGGTACAAGGTACGGTATTTCTTCATTAAAGATCAGAGGTCAATACATCATCTTTTAACCCCCATCCCCAACCAAAATCTCTACCTCCAGAGTTTACGAAAAACAACAGGCCTGAATGGTGTTGTGAAAACTTTGTGCACGATTGCGAACAGTCCCCAGGTTCTACGGTACAACCCCTGCCGTACCGTAAAACTGATCTCTACTGCATCATACTTGTACTCGTACGTAAGTTTAATTCCTGTTGACTTGGAGGCGAATTGCAAGGAATTCCATACTAATGTTTCTATTTTGAGCGCTCTGCATAAGATGCATCATCTGCTGTTCACGATTGTTCCTTTTTCACTTTTCTATCAAAAAACTTCCCTTCTTTGGGAGGAAGAATCAGATAGAACGAAATCAGACCTATGTAAATATCTGCTGTGAAATCCCAAGAAGAATGAGCTGTGAACGAACGTGGTAGCTCGTGTCTTTTTCCAAACAAGAATATCTTGTCTTACGTGGAGCAATTCCAAAGGTTGGGACTACTTTCTCAATCTTAAACATATTTCATATTTAATATAAATGTGTTTCTGTTCAGCAGCAGGGCTTTTTCATTGACATGAAAGTAGTGGATTATCCATCAATGCCATTAGTAGACCAGTAAATACTTCATCTTCAGATAAACTTCGCTACGGGCGTGGGAAGGATTGCCCCTCGTTGAAGAAAGTGCCGGCACACCTTACAAAATAGAAAGCGTCTTACGTAACTTTGAACTAAAACAATGTTCGGGAAAGGTTCGTTTTTGTTCTAGTTTTGATTTTTTTTCGTGGCTGTACTATTCGAACATTTTTAGATTGCATTTTGCTGCTTAGTAACTTACTTCGTACTTCTTTCCCATCTTTTTGGTTCCGGAAATATGAAAGAGCGAAAAAAATCCGAGATGCATTTTTTTCCTCATTCTTCTTTCGGTAACCGAGCACGAAATAATTGGCAAAAATTATTGTTTTATCATCACGTAATCTAGTGAGAGAAGCAAGGAACGGTAGTTGTAACGGATAGTGGATTTTGGGAATTGCTGTGATTTCGAAGAAGGATTCTTTTGACAAATATTGATCCCACCTGGAAAACTCAAAACATCATCAACAGACGAAAAAGAAAAGTTCTTGATATGAAACCATGAAAGTCATGGCTACTAGTACCACCGCTTTCGCTGAAAAGCGACCTAACGCTGCATGCGAAGACGCTTACAAGAATGGAACACTCGATCATATGCGTTCCTTAGGTCATCGTCATCGAGGCGAACAAAGCGTACGAACAAATTGTGAAGGCCCGATATTTCCGAAGGGTCCATTGAATTCGTTTTTCCGTGATACATCGTCCTCTATTGTCGACGCTTTACTTAAGCTCGGAAGCGCAAAAGATTGCACTGTCACATCTTCATCAATTCCATCCGCCAAGAGAGCTCGATCAATTGTTTCTGATGGTTCGGCTACGGCTGCCATTCTGTATGCTGCGAGAACCGAATCTGAAACGGACATCAAATATACCGACAAGAGAACCAAGCGCCCAAGGACAGAAGAAACCAAAACCTGCTGTTCATTACCCATAATGAAGCCGCGACTTCCTTGTTCGCCACACAACTTGTTCCTTCAATGTATGGTAACAATGAAGGGAAGTTTTCACTCTCTTTCTCGGTTTCTGAATTCCAGCTTCGGGACCAAACTTCGATAAAACAATGGTTTCAGGAAACATGGAGTGCATCTCAAGTTCTTTTCATCCAGATTTCCGGCCAATGAGAGCCCCCCCTTTGTTACCGACCGCCGTTATCCCTCCCCATGTACCACTACCTTCGCCACAAACACATCCCAGCGAAATACTGCACGTACCGAATTTGAGCCCACGCTTGTCGTCATCATCTATTATCACGGAACACAACGACTGCGTCGTTATGCATTCGTACACGATTCTTCCAAAACGAATTCCACATCCTACACCACAAACACTGCTGCTAAATGATTTCCGTCCGATCCGCCAGTACTGCTAGCAAACATGAAAATTCTGAATGTCTTCATGTATTAACGATATTTTGATTTAACCTTTTTGAATTGTAATTTTTAAAAGACATATTTTTTTTCTCATCAGTTTCGTATCATTCAGGTAGTATTTCTTGCTGGAATGCGAAGTCGATGATTACAAGCAACATATCACAATGTTCCTGTTTACCATCGAGCGCTGTGTGTTTTGTCTCAAATTGTTGCTCTTCTTAGTGCTAAAGTTATCAGAAGCGTCAAAGGTCGGTTGATGCACAAAGAAGTTTCTTCAAATTAGAATCACCAGAATTTGGATGCTGAATGCCTTTGCAACAGTGCAGGGTTCTTTGTCGACAGTACTACCCCTGCCTTCGAGGAGTTCTACTAGTACTAATGAATGATCTTTGCTTATCAAAGAACAATGCCACCTAAGAAGCCGAGGATCTCTAGCTCGGCATTAGTACCCTAGGATAGTAGTTACTGTGGTGCCTGTAGTATAATGACAACGAGAGGTGCGAAAATGGAACTTCCAAAGTTACTAGGACTAGTACTAGGACTCGTGCATTTCATGTCTTTGTTGTATGCGTGAGAATTGACATCTCCTGTCTGGATCATTTCTCGGACATTCGGAGAAAACGTATCTGTTAATATTTTGGTTGCTGAGATGTTGCTTTGAGACATATTTCATTGTTCTTCTTATTTCATATTCCTGGTTTCAACATTAGATGTCATTTCAAAAGAGAACAACAGGAGAGGATTGAATGATCGTTACTATAACACCACCACCAGTACTCTCATTGGAAGAACTTCACCACCACCAGCACTAGTAGTGCAGATAAAAAGAACAAGGTACAAATTTCACACCGGTACTAGTAGTGCTAGTACTAGTAGTGCTAGTACTGGTGCTGGTAGTAGTACTAGCACTACTACTACAAGCGGAATGCAGACTGCATTGCTACTGCTGCTACTACTGCCGTACACCAAAATACAGTCACGAGTACACACGGGACTGGATTAAGGATAAGGATAAAAACAATCGGCGAGCCGATAGTGGAGAGCTCTTAGAACTGTAGCAAATAGACTAACCAATAGGGCTCACAATTTGCATATCACTACTATTCTAATCACTAGTAGACCCGGGGTATGGCATGATTTTAAAATCAAGCTGAGTGCTGATGACCACGAGCAGAGGAAGAGATCGATCGGCCAAGGCGCCGACGAGATCGAAAGACTGCCAGAAAATGGAGGCACAAAGAGGCAAAAACAGGGAGAAGGATATCCAGTGTCTGCAGCACAAGGAAGACCGACCCCAGCGACTGTTGGCTCCAGTATAAGGGAGCAACAGTAGCAACAGAGACACCTAAGTACCTAAACAGGACCATGGTCGACAACAGGAAATAATCGAAAAACTCGAAAATACGCACTGAAAAAGTGACACATAAATCAGTGAGTGGACTAATTGGACCACCTCTGAGTGGATGGACAGACCGAAAAAGGTACGCCAACCAAAACCGAAATATACAGATATCCGGAAAGGTAATACATCGAATACCCAAACACCACTAATCCCACGGGACAACGAGAAGTGGGACCGGCCCGGTGACAGCTTAAGAGGAGAAGCAACGCCGGAGAACCACGGGAATCGATTCCCACGAAATAGAAACAGAAACAACTCCGGGGAACCACAGGATTCCCCGTGAACTAAAGAGAGAAACAACTCCCACCATCGAACGGACCAGGGGGAAAGATCAGTTATAACACGAGTTATCACGAGAGCAGTGAAAATCCAACAAAAAGAACTGGAGGAGCTGAGCAATCATTCTTGCCCAGTTCCAACACAAACAAACAGGGATAACAAAATAGTGTAATTAAATTAATAGAAAACTGATTAACCCACCATGGCAACCAAAGCAACCGAACTGAAACCCGATTATCCGGAAAGGTATATAATGAATACCCAAACACCACTAATCCCACGGGACAACGGGAAGTGGGACCAGCTCGGTGAACGCTTAACACAGAAGCAACGCCGGAGAACCACGGGAATCGAATCCCACAAAATAAAAACAGAAACAACTCCAGGGAACCACAGGATTCCCGGGAGCTAAAGAGAGAAACAACTCCCACCACTGGACAAGCCAGGGGGGAAAATCAGTTATAACACGAGTTATCACGAGAGCATTGCAAAATCCAGCAAAAGGAACTGGAGGAACTGAGCAATCACTCTTGCTCAATTTCAACACAAACAGCAAAGATAACAGAAATAGTGTAACTAAATTAAACCTAATAAACAACTGATTAATCCACCATGGCGACCAAGGGAACCAAACTGAAGCCCTTTAACATCACGCGGGAGGACTGGCCAGAAGATGCCACCACCGTAAAGATGAGCGTAGACAGCGAGAGGGGTGGAATCGCATTCAGCGACTACCTGAAAGTTCTCAATGGTACTGAGAGACCAGAACTCTTCCTCATCTGGAAGCGAGACTTTGACCAGAAAATTGCTGGCAATGACAAACTCCACGGAGACCAGAAACTGGACGTCCTCCAGAGAATACTCTCGGGGGAGGCGCTAGCGCTTGTCCAGAGAACACTCACTTGGACCTACTTGGCCGAACCAAACCACAAGGTCCACAACACCAAACGTGTACAGAAAAAGATCCAGGAAATCGAAAAGCGGGATCAGGCAAACATACTACTATCGATGGGACAAGACGCCACCGGAACTCCCACGGGAGCATCCAAAGAGAAGGGAAAGGAGAAATCTCCAAGCACCAACAAAACCGACACAGCTACGGCGAATTCGGACAAAGAACCGGAAGTCGACACAACATCGACTCTCCAATCCCAAAGAAAAGGGTAGCGAACGCCCTCACTTGAGTACTACCAATCCCAGGAGTACAGGAAGGATGTCATGGAAGAATGCATGCATGTCCTCAAGCTCAAAATCTTTGGCAATGACACCAACGGGAAACGCTCATTCATCGTCCTCCGCAGATTCATGCGAGGAATGCGAGTGGAACTCAAATACGGCATCAGAGCCTGGGCCAACCGAATGGCCGAACTACAAAGCTATCTCCCAGAATGTCTCTGGGAATGCGGCAGTGACCAAGTGGAAACACCAACCGGTTTCACACAGGGAGAACTGAAGGAAATCTTGGATTCCAACATGACCCATTCCCAACGTGAAAAAGCTGGAACACATTGGATGGGACCTCTACACCCACTCCTATAACACCACCATCGATAAGCTCGAAAACCTGGAAACCACCATCCGGAAGGAGGCGATACTCCAACAGCGCATCACCGACCTCGAAAAGAAGAATTGGCCGTCGCCAAGAAGACCCCAAGGCTGCATCTGGGGGAGGACACACCAAGTCCCCTGGCAAGAAGAAGCGCCCTATGGACAACAGCAACAAACAGCTATGCAAGACCTGTGGCAAGGTCCATGCCGGCAAATGCTGGAAACTAACCGGTGGCCCCTCCAAGAAGGGAAAGTTTGACCGGGAGACCATCAACTTGCTCAAGGAGCATTTTGTGGCAAAAGACAACTCAGATTCTGAGGAGTACTCCAAACCCCACTGGGGAAGAAACCTATCAAACCACGAGTACTCTTACGTACTGGCCACCGCCCAAGCTGACCACAAAGTCTCCAATGACGAGATCGATATCTCCGAACGGGAACTCAAAGAGTACAGAAGAAAGTACAGAAAAACCTTTAAAAAGAAAGGTTCCCACAACTGAATGGCTGATACCATCCACACCGGACCTCGCATCATCAACAGATTTGCGGACGTCTGTGTGGAGGTACTGGACCACAAGGGAAGGGGGAGGATGCTCCGGGGCCTATTAGACTCTGGTTGCTCCAAATCCATTGTACTAAAGCGATTTGTCGACCGAAGTCAACTAACGAACCGAGACCAAAGATCTGTCACCTACAACACGTACAGAGGCAAGTTCAGAACCAAGTCTGCGGCTTCAGTGGGACTAAGGCTGATAGAATTTTCAAACTCCAAGACCATCAAATGGACCTTCCAAGTGCATGAATACCATCACCATGAGGAAGTACCCTATGACAATGATTATAGGATCCGATCTAATGGCACAACTGGGACTGGATATAAAATACAGCTCTCGAACAATAGAATGGCAGGGTGACTCCATCCCCATGAAGGGAATGGGGGAGCTCTCGAACGCGGATAAATGTGAGGCAGTATTCTTTGCCAACACACAAAGTCCAATCCTCCAACAAGAGGAAGAAAGACAAGCCAAAATCTTGGACGCAGACTACTCCAAAGTTGATATAGACGCTATGGTCAACGACCTGGAGATTACTACGGAATCCAAGGAAGCCTTAAAGAAAACACTGAAGAAATTCCCGACGCTCTTTGGGGGCGGTCTGGGACTACTGAAGAATATAGAACTGGTATCCATTGAACTCCAACCAGGGGTCAAGCCGGTCCGACAGAGGTACTACTCGGTACCCCATGCCTTCGAACAAGCCCTCCGAAAGGAGATCACAAGGCTCTGTGATATTGGAGTCCAGGAAAAGCTTCCCCATGACGACGATTCACCATGGGCATCCCCTACCTTCTGTCAACCCAAAAAGACAGGGGATATTCGGGTCCTTACAGACTTCCGGAAAATGAATGCAGCCATCCAAAGGAAGCCATTTCCACTACCACGAATAGGGGAAACAATCCAGAGGCTGCAGAAGTTTAAATCAGCTACGGCACTGGACTTATCCCAAGGTTACTACACCATTCCCATCTGCAAGGAGAGCCAAAAGATCTGCTCCACCATTCTTCCATGGGGAAAATATGCCTACAAGAGATTGGCAATGGGAATTGCATGTGCACCGGATATGCCATACCCCGGGTCTACTAGTGATTAGAAAGTAGTAGTGATATGCAAATTGTGAGCCCTATTGGTTAGTCTATTTGCTACAGTTCTAAGAGCCCTCCGAATCAGCGATTCTGTCGGCTCGCTGATTCTTTTATCCTTATCCTTAATCCAGTCCCGAGTGGACTCGTGACTGTATTTTGGTGCACGGCATACTCCTCCATGGTACTGTTACGATTTAATAAGGATCCCTGCAATAATAGGGGTGTACTCTTCCTAATGTTAACCCGATCGGTTACAAAGGGAGCAGTTTCAATAGTTACAGTTCCATTGTTATGGGCCTTGATCACCTTGTAAGGTCCTTGTCGTGGGAAGGATAGTTTCGGAACAATGCCCTTCCTTTCCAGGGTGACATAGTCTCCTTCCTTATAGACATGGGGAATCCTCTTCTGATTCTCCCGGATATTACTCTTGTGGATACTCTTTTGTTTCCTCGCTTGGATTGCTTCCCAATTCCACTGGAAAGTTCACAGGCATGAACATATCCCGTCCGAACACCAGTTGTGCCTGGGGAATACCCCAGAGTTGTATTGGATGGCGCTTCTAATAGCATAGGCCGCCTTGGTAGTGAACTCCTCAAAGGGGTCCTTCTCGTGGAGGTCTCTTTGTTCCAGGTTAAAGGACAGTAGGCAGTCCTTCAGGACCTGGTGGATTCTCTCCAGCACTGAGTTGGATTGTGGGTTCCAGGCGCCACTGGGTTTTCTTTTCATCCCCATGTTGTCACAGAAGCTCTTGGAACTCTGCTTTGAACTCACTTCCACCATTCGAATCCGATTTCTTTTGGTCGAGGATATCTTGCTAGCCAGGTACTATCCAACAATCGTTGAGTTTCTGCTGCAATTTGGGGAGTCCTTTAGGTGAGCCAGTTCAAACCATCCGGTCACTGGGTCCACCATGGTGAGGACATGGATGTGGTAGTCTTTACCATTTTTGTTGTGGACAGTTGCAGGTCCCCAGAGGTCCACATTGACCCTCTGCCATTTGGTGACTTCCACTGCTTTCTCCGGTAGTAGTCCATACTTCTTCCGGCCACTCTTTTTGAACATCTGGCACCGTGTGACAGTGTTTACAGAGATCCTGAACGTCCTTTCGTAGGCCTTTCCAGGTGAACACCGAGCGGTATGCTCTGTTCCATTCTCTTTTCTCCGGGATGGACCAACATGCTGTGGTACCATTCCATGACTCTGTCCTTGAGTTTGTCGGGAATCAGAATCTTTCCTTCTTTGTGGATTAGGTTGTAACCTTCCACCATTTTGGTGGTTAGTCGATTGTCTTTTTCCAGAGCACTCATGATTCCTGTGTCCTTTTGCTGGTAGAACTGAATCATGTCCGGGGCAAGTGGGAATGCACTATTGCCCTGGAATTCTTCGGCGCTTCTCCAAGCGGGAATAGGAGTTGCCGGAGGTGCTCTTCCTCATCCGCGTAGGTGAGGGGCTTATTTGGTGGTAGCCATTCCACCGTATCTGCTGGGTCATCCGTAATATCCAGTCGTGATAGTGCATCTGCTTGCATCGTTGTCTTTGCCAGCCACGTGCTTGACTACCAGGTGGAACTCCTCCATGAGGAGTCTCCACCGGACCATCCTTTGGGTGGGCATCTGCTGATAGAGCAGGTTAAGGTGGTCTGTGTGAATAATCACATCTTGTCCTCGTAGGATTCCTTCGAATGCCTTCAGGCCTTCTACTATGCCCAGGAGTTCTTTTTCTCCAACAGTGTAGTTGAGCTGCGCCGAGTTCAGCTTCCGGGTGTAGAAACCAAGGGGCTTGCCATCTTGGCAATACAGTTGCTCCCAGTTGCCTATCGCTGGCGTCTGAGTGAGAGATGAAATGGTTTTCGTAAAGTCCGGGAATGGCGAGCTTAGCTTCATCCGCGAGCATCCTCTTCGCCTCCATGAAAGCTTTCTGCTCTGCTGGACCCCAATACCAGTTCATTTTGCCCTTTTTCCCTGCGAGTTTGTTCAGAGGGGCTAGGATGTGGGAGCGGCGCTTCCACATGTCCCTGTAAAAGTTTACCATTCCAAGAAACATCTTGAGTTGCTTGGTGTTCTTGGGGGCTTCTAGTCGCTTCATCGCCTCCAGTTTCTTTGGCTGGGGCTGAATGCCTTCTGTTGTTAACAGAAATCCCAGATATTCCACTTCCTTTTGCATGAAAAAGGATTTTCTGAGGTTGGCTCGGAAGCCAGCATCGTCCAGTCTCTGTGTAGGACTGTATCTATTTTGCTGAGGTGATCCTGTTCGGATTCCCCTTCCTCGCTGGATGATGAGAATATCATCAATATAGACCAGCACATAGTCCAGGTCACCGAGTAGGTTCATCATGACGGATTGGAAGATATCCGGTGCGCATGCGATTCCCATTGCCAGTCTCTTGTAGGCATACTTTCCCCATGGTAAAATGGTAGAGCAAATCTTTTGGCTCTCCTTGCAAATGGGGATGGTATAGTATCCTTGGGACAAGTCCAGTGCCGTAGCTGATTTGAACTTTTGTAGTCTCTGGATTGTTTCCCCTATTCGTGGTAGTGGGAACGGTTTTCGTTGGATGGCTGCGTTCATCTTCCGAAAGTCAGTTAGGACGCGAATGTCCCCTGTCTTCTTTGGTTGACAGAACGTCGGGGATGCCCATGGTGAATCATCATCATGGGGGAGTTTTTCCAGCACCCCGATGTCACAGAGCCTGGTGATCTCCTTTTGTAAGGCTTGTTCAAAGGCATGGGGTACAGAATAGTACCGCTGCCGGACCGGTTTGACCCCTGGTTGGAGTTCAATGGACACCGGTTTTATATTTTTCAGAAGACCCAATCCTCCTCCAAAGAGTGTTGGAAATTTCTTTAGTGTTTTCTTCAAGGCTTCCTTGGACGCGTTTGTAATCTCCAGGTCATTGACCATAGCGTCTATATCGACTTTGGAGTAGTCTGCATCCAGAATTTTGGCTTGCCTTTCTTCCTCCTGTTGGAGGATTGGACTCTGTGTGTTGGCAAAGAATACTTGCCTCACATCTGTCCGGGTTCGAGAGCTCCCCCATTCCCTTCATGGGGATGGAGTCGCCCTGCCATTCAATTGTTCGGGAGCTGTATTTTATATCCAGTTCCGAGTTGTGCCATTAGATCGGATCCTATGATCATGTCATAGGGCACTTCCTCATGGTGGTGATATTCATCCACTTGGAAGGTCCATTTGATGGTCTTGGAGTTTGAAAATTCTATCAGCCTTAGTCCCACTGAAGCCGCAGACTTGGTTCTGAACTTGCCTCCATATGTGTTGTAGGTGACAGATTCTTCGGTCTCGGTTCGTTAGTTGACTTCGGTCGACAAAGTGCCTTAGTATGATGGATTTGGAGCACCCGGAGTCGAGTAGGCCCCGGAGCATCCTCCCCCTTCCCTTGTGGTCCAATACCTCCACACAGACGTCTGCGAATCGGTTGATTACGCGCGGTCCGGTGTGGATGGTATCAGAAGCCATTCCAGTTGTGGGATCCTTTCTTTTTAAAGGTCTTTCTGTACTTCCTTCTGTACTCTTTGAGTTCCCGTTCGGAGATGTCGATCTCGTCATCGGAGACTTCGTGGTCCGCTTGGGCCGTGGCCAGTACATAGGAGTACTCGTGGTTCGATAGGTTCCTTCCCCAGTGGGGTTTGGAGTGTTGCTCAGCGTCTGAGTCTTGTTCTTTTGCCACAAAGGTGCTCCTTGAGCAGGTTGATGGTTTCCCGGTCGAACTTCCCCTTCTTGTGGGGACCACCGGTTAGTTTCCAGCATTTGCCGGCATGGACCTTGCCACAGGTCTTGCATAGCTGTTTGTTGCTGTTGTCCACAGGGCGCTTCTTTTTGCCAGGGGATTTTCCCGTGGTGGGTTCCTCCCCCAGATGGGCGGCCTTGGGGGTCTTCTTGGTGACACCGGTCTGCTTTTCGAGGTCGGTGATGCGTTGTTGCATTACTGCTTCCTTCCGGATGGTGATTTCCAGGTTTTCGAGCTTGTCGATAGTGGTGTTAAAGGAGTGGGTGTAGAGGTCCCAACTAATGTGCTCCAGCTTCTCGCGTTGGGAGTGGGTCATGTTGGAATCCAAGATTTCCTTCAGTTCTCCTTGGGTGAAACTTCTTGGTGTTTCCATTTGGTCACTGCCACATTCCCAGAGGCAGTCTGGGAGGTAGCTTTGGAGTTCGGCCATTCGATTGGCCCAGGCTCTAATGCCATGTTTGAGGTCCACGCGCATGCCTCGCATGAAACGGCGGAGGACGATGTACGAGCGCTTGCCGTGTTGGTCATTGCCAAAGATTTTGAGTTTGAGGGCATGCATGCATTCCTCGATGACATCCTTTCTGTACTCCTGGGATTGGTAGTACTGGGTGAGGGCGCTTGCGACCTTTTTCTTTGGGATTGGAGACTCGAGGTTGTCGGTCTCCGATTCTTTGTCCGATCTCGCCGTGGCTGTGTCCGGTTTTGTCGGCGTTTGGAGGTTTCTCCTTTGCCGTCTCTCCTTGGAGGCTCCCGTGGGAGTTTCGGTGGCGTCTTGCCCCATTGATAGCAGAATGTTTGCTTGGTCCCTTTGCGCGATCTCTTGGATCTTGGTTCTGTACGTGTCTGGTGTGATGGACCTTGTGGGTTGGTTCGGCCAAGTAGGTCCGAGCGAGCGTTCGCTGGACAAGTCCGAGTGCCTCAGTAGAGAGAATTCTCTGTAGAACCTCCAATTTCTGGTCTCCGTGGAGTTTGTCATTGCCAGCAATTTTCTGGTCAAAGTCTCTCTCCCAGATAAGGAAGAGTTCTGGTCTTTCAGTACCATTGAGAACCTTCAGGTAGTCGCTGAATGCGATTCCACCTTGTTCGCTGTCTACATTCATCTTTACGGTGGTGGCGTCTTCCGGCCAGTCCTCCCGTGTGATGTTGAAAGGTTTCAGTTTGGTTCCTTTGGTCGCCATGGTGGTTTAATCAGTTGTTTATTAAGTTACTTTAGTTACACTATTTCTGTTATTTCACTGCTTGTGGTGAGACTGAGCAAAAAGTGATTGCTCAGTTCCTCCAGTTTTTCTTGCTGGATTTTCATTTTGCTCCTCGTGATAACTCGTGTTGTAACTGATTCTCCCCCTGGTTTGTCCAGTGGTGGGAGTTGTTTCTCTCTTTAGTTCCCGGGAATCATGTGGTTCTCCGGAGTTGTTTCTGTTTTTATTTCGTGGGATTCGATTCCCGTGGTTCTCCGGCGTTGCTTCCCTTATTAAGCAGTCACCGGGCCGGTCCCACTTCCCGTTTCCCGTGGGATTGGTGGTGTTTAGGTATTCATTATATACCTTTCCGGATATCCGTAATACTTCGGTTTTGGTTGGCATCCCCTATTCGGTCTGTCCATCCACTCAGTGTTGGTCCAATTAGTCCACTCACTGGATTATGTGTCACTTTTTCAGTGTGTATTTTCGAATTTTTCGATTACATGCTGTTGTCGACCATGGTCCTGTTTAGGTCCTTAGGTGTCTCTGTTGCTGCTGTTGCTCCCTTCTTTGGGCGCCAACAGTTGCTGGGGTCGGTCTTCCTTGTGCTGCAGACACTGGATATCCTTCTCTCCCTGTTTTTGCTTCTCTGCGCCTCCATTTTCTGGCAGTCTTTCGGTCTCGTCGGTCCCTGGGCCGATCGGTTCCTTTCTGCTCATGGTCGTCAGCGCTCAGCTTGATTTTAAAATCATGCCATACCCCCCGGGTCTACTAGTGATTAGAAAGTAGTAGTGATATGCAAATTGTGAGCCCTATTGGTTAGTCTATTTGCCTACAGTTCCTAAGAGCCCTCCGAATCAGCGATTCTGTCAGTCCCGAGTGGACACTCGTGACTGTATTTTGGTGCACGGCAGGATATCTTCCAGTCCGTCATGATGAACTTGCTCGGTGATCTGGACTACATCCTGGTCTATATTGATGATATTCTAATCATTCAACAAGAAGGCAAATCCGAACAGGATCACCTCAACAAAAATCGACACAGTCCTACAAAGGCTTGGATGATGCTGGCTTTCGGGCCAACCTACGGAAATCCTTCTTCATGCAAAAAGAAGTGGAATACCTAGGGTTTCTATTAACAACAGAGGGCATCCAACCCCAGCCAAAGAAGCTGGAGGCGATGAAGCGACTAGAAGCCCCCAAGAACACCAAGCAACTCAAGATGTTCCTTGGAATGGTAAATTTCTACCGGGATATGTGGAAGCGGCGCTCCCACATCCTGGCCCCCCTCAATAAACTTGCCTGGGAAAAAGGGCAAAATGAATTGGTACTGGGGACCAGCAGAGCAGAAAGCTTTCATGGAGGCGAAGAGAATGCTCGCGGATGAAGCCAAGCTTGCATTCCCGGACTTTACGAAACCATTTCATCTCTACTCAGATGCCAGTGACAGGCAACTAGGAGCAACAGTATGCCAAGATGGCAAGCCCCTTGGTTTCTATACAAGGAAATTAAACTCAGCGCAGCTCAATTACACTGTAGGAGAAAAAGAACTCCTGGGCATAGTGGAAGGACTAAAAGCATTCGAAGGAATCCTACGAGGACAAGATGTGATTATCCACACAGACCACCTTAACCTGCTCTACCAGCAGATGCCCACCCAACGAATGGTACGATGGAGACTCCTTATGGAGGAGTTCCACCCAGTAGTCAAGCACGTTGCTGGCAAAGACAATGATGCAGCAGACGCGCTCTCGCGATTGGATATCACTGATGATCCAGCGGACACAGTCGAGTGGCTACCACCGAATAAGCCCCTCACCTACGCGGATGAGGAAGAGCACCTCCGGCAGCTCCTATTCCCACTTGGGGAATCACCGGAAGAATTCCAGGGCAATAGTGCATTCCCACTTGCCCCAGACATGATCCAGTTCTACCAGCAAAAGGACACAGGAATCATGAGTGCTCTGGAAAAAGACAACCGACTGACCACCAAAATGGTGGAAGGTTACAGTCTAATCCACAAAGAAGGAAAGATCCTGATCCCGGACAAACTCAAGGATTGAGTTATGGAATGGTACCACAGCATGCTGGTCCATCCCGGAGAAAAGAGAATGGAACAGAGCATTCGCTCAGTGTTCACCTGGAAAGGCCTACGAAAGGACGTCCAGGACCTCTGTAAACACTGCCACACGTGTCAGATGTTCAAAAAGAGTGGCCGGAAGAAGTATGGACTACTACCGGAGAAAGCAGTTGAGGTTACCAAATGGCAGAGGGTCAATGTGGACCTCTGGGGACCTGCAACTGTCCACAATAAAAATGGTAAAGACTACCACATCCATGTTCTCACCATGGTGGACCCAGTGACCGGATGGTTTGAATTGGCCCATCTGAAGGACTAGCCAAACGCAGCAGAGACTCAACGATTGTTGGACAGTACTTGGCTAGCAAGATATCCGCGCCCAAAGGAAATTGGCTTTGATGGCGGGAGTGAGTTCAAAGCAGAGTTCCAGGAGCTCTGTGACAACATGGGGATGAAAAGAAAGCCCAGTGGCGCTTGGAACCCACAGTCCAACTCAGTGCTGGAAAGAATCCACCAGGTCCTGAAGGACTGCCTATTGTCCTTTAACCTGGAGCAAAGAGATCTCCACGAGAAGGACCCTTTTGAGGAATTCACCACCAAGGCAGCGTACGCCATCAGAAGTGCCATCCACACCACCCTGGGGTATTCCCCAGCGCAACTGGTGTTTGGAAGGGACATGTTTATGCCCGTGAATTTCCCAGTGGATTGGGAAGCAATCCAAGCAAGGAAACGAAAGAGTATCCACAAGAGCAACATCAGGGAGAATCGCAAGAGGATCCCCCATATCTATAAGGAAGGAGACTATGTCCACCCTGGAAAGGAAGGGCATTATTCCAAAACTATCCTTCCCACGGCAAGGACCTTACAAGGTACTCAAGGTCCACGATAATGGAACTGTAACTATCGAAACTGCTCCCTTTGTAACCGACCGGGTTAATATTAGGAGAGTCCCATCCCTATTATTGCAGGGATCCCATTAAAACCGTAACAGTACCATGGAGGAGTATGCCGTACACCAAAATACAGTCACGAGTACACACGGGACTGGATTAAGGATAAGGATAAAAACAATCGGCGAGCCGATAGAATCGCCGATCTGGAGAGCTCTTAGAACTGTAGCAAATAGACTAACCAATAGGGCTCACAATTTGCATATCACTACTTCTAATCACTAGTAGACCCGGGTAGTATGGCAACTACTACTACTAGTAGTAGCCACAGCAATGATGAAGTAGTAGTAACTATCTGAGCTCATGTCTACTACTTGGCACATCCTGAACAAAGTTTTGAGATGATTCTCTTGTAATATTCAATGCTGCTCTTGGTGATTCTTCAAAAGCAGAATTCCGAACAGCTGTCCTCAGTTTTACGTCTACTACTCGCAGAAAGGTATGACTACGGTAGGTTTCTGACGTCTTCAAATTTCAGTTAAAATACGAAGTAAAAATTTTCATGTGAGCTGAGCTGAGCTGAGCTGAGCTGGGCTCTGTATTCGTGACAGCCGGAGCAGCTTGCTTTCTCGTACTAAAAGCGCCGTAGCGCACAGTACGGGCGGACACCAGTTGTTTGGAATCTTTAGCAAGTACAAAAAACGTAAAAAGTGGCACAAATAGTTTCTGAATAATTGCACCATCATGCTCTCGACAACGTGCTTATGCCGTTGAAAAAAATACAGTATTCAACAATGTGTCGTCTTAGACCACTCGGCCGAGACGTCAACAATTCCAATAGCTCAGCGTGGTTCACTAGCTCAGCGTGGTTTCGATCCACGGACCTTTGGGTTATGAGCCCAACACTCTACCTCTGAGCTACTGAGCTGGAAGTCTGCACGGTCATGGTGGAGATTGCCGGAATCGAACCGGCGACCTTGTGCATGCTAAGCACACGCGCTGCCAACTGCGCCAAACCCCCTCATGCTCGCGGTTTCATTCTACGGACACGCATCCGATTCCAATTCCCGGACCAAATGACTACGTACTTCGTACTTTTAAAAGGTTTACGCCTGTCTCGGAATCTCTTTCAAAACTTATAACGATAAATGAGTCGCAATTGTTGTCGGATGACCAGTAACGTTTAGTAATAACAATCATACTAATAATTGCAGTGGTGGCGAAAGAAAACAATGTGACCTATTCCTACTGTTATTTTTTCTAGTTTCCAGCACAGTGACTGGTACACTGGGGAAGTTTGTTCCTCGTTACTCTTTCCAGTGAGATGACTCATAATGTTTTTGTTTTTAAGAAAAGTCACTTCGAGTTTCGAGAATGAATCACTCATTCCTCCACAAAACAAGACGACTCACTCCAACATTACTACTCGTATCACTATCACTAGTAAGATACTAATACAGCTACTAGTATCACTACGGCTATCACTACAGCTATCACTACAGCTATCGGGTTAATAGTTATCTCTTTTTCAACTGCTTACTGTGCCTAACTGCCTCCAAGGTGAGCTGGAAAACCAGAAATAAATTTAATGAACCACACACAGCAGCAGTTTGTGCCTGCTAAGAACATCAATTGAAAAGTACTTTTTTCCCAGTACAATCGACGGGTTTATTTGAAATGCAACTACTAGTACTAGTAAACCGAGTAGAATTTGCGTTGTAATTGGAAATGGAATTTTATCGCCGCATTGTGATTCGATTTAGATTATTTCTGACTCAGTTTGTCAATGATCAAGAAAGCTGGAGAGGACTCAATCACCATCCACTGAATTGAAGACCACCAGCCGAGGCCAATGTTGATTGTCACAGTAGAAGTGGGATTCTTATGACTACAAGAATCTTGCTGCAGCTGACCCAACCATCAACCTTGGAAGTACTAACTATGGCCAACGCAAAGGATCCAATGCACTTGGAGTGAAGCAGGAAAGCCTCCTGTGGCATACTATTACGTATTCGTTCAAGACGGCACGTACTTCTTCTTGTATCCAAACAGTAAACTTTCTTTTTTGTACGAAGTAATATCTATGATTGCAAGTACGAGCAGTTGTACTCGTACTCGAAACATCTCAAAATAATTTATACCAGCGTGCAGCTCTCCATTCCTTTCATAATGGATATTTTGAATCTTTTGCAGACAAAGCAGAACCGATTTAGAATTCACAGTTTCACACCAGATCAATAGGAATGTGCTGACATAGGCTAGACAGAAACCCTGTCCATGTATCCCTTGATGATTTCCTTCCCCTTTAGAGCCCATTCGCTTCGATTGCTTTCGGCATGCATGTAATATTCGTCACTCGACACACCAAAAACGCCGCATTGCTTCAATCTTTTCGATAGTGGAATGATGTAGTATTGAAAAAAAACGAAGCTCTCCCTCATACCAGTATGTGGACGGATCCGTTGCGCATCTTCCCTCCTTGTAACTCCTATACGTCTCCCGAAACAAACGCTCGTTGAACCTCAAGAACACGTTCCAGTGCTGCATCGTGTGAGAAACGTCCGATGCCTGGATGATGTGCTCTAGGATGACAGTAGCCATGCGGTTCGCATTTTCAATGGATTCCGTCCCATTTTTGCTATCTCTGTTTGATGCAATGGCCTTTCCCCACCGTTTGTCCCGGACTTTCTTCAAGTCCTCGTCTACGATGTCGGTTGCCATAACCGAGTTTACCACGAGCTGGCGGAATCGTCTTTCCTCCTCGTTGGTCTGGTAGATACACTCGCGCAAATCTGCATAAATGGGATCCATGAGGATGGACCACGACACCGCAACACTGTGCTGTTCAGCTACACTTCGGTTCTTGTAATGGTTGGCCGTCGCCGTGTTTTCCTTGACGAGTTGGGTGTTGGGCACACCAGCGTGATCCACGTCGTGAATGAGCGCCGAAAACAAGCACGAAAATTCGATCAATGGATCGGAGGTGATGCCATACGCATGTCTCATACCACTCTCTTTTTTGATGGCACCATTTTCTTCGTTTTCCAGAACCCGGGAGAGAAGTTTCGACACGCTCATCAATACGTGTGCGCAGTGTTCGAAATTGTGAAACTCGTGGTCGTGATACAACAGGCTGATAGTGGTGACGTAGGTGCGTAGTTGGTCTTCGACACTGCTAGGAATTTGAACGAAGGCATCGTTTCCATCAGAGGCTGCCGCCGCGGCCTCGACAAGAGCGTTCGAAATAGGATCCGAGGAAGGCCTTTCCTGCCGAATCGAAATAACCTCCTGAATTTCGTCAACGACAAGGCCATCCGAATCAAACAAGACACGAGAATGATGTCCGTCGTCGTCCAAAGACTGACCGGCCACCGGATGGTCGATGCCCTTCCTGCCTGCAATCCCACGACTTTTGTGACGGCATTTGCGATCAATGGCAATCTTTCTTAGAGTTTGCATCAACGTCTCAACGATCCATTCGATAAGCCGGCGTTCCTTTGGATTCCGGGCAACGTCGTGACGAGTCCACGACTTCATCCGCTTGGGAGGCGATAGGGTGGAGTCTCCGGATGCAGTATCGACGCTCGTGCTGTCGAAGGACGACATCGAAGAACTAGACAGGAACTTGGTGCGTGGGTTGATGTCGGTGGCATCTCCGAGACGCAAACGAGAGCCGTTCTCGGCGGAAGCCGATCTCCGTTTTGGCAACAAAGTCGAAACATTCGAAGCTTGTAACAGCCAATAGGTCTGCATCTCACCCTTGCCCTTTACGACTACCGGGTGCTCTCGACGGATCACCCATTTGCCGTATCCATCGGCCTCGAGCAGCTCGGCCGTCTGCTCGCTGACCTGGATCTTGTGGACCTCTCCCGTAGATTCCATTCGCGAAGCGGTGTTGACGGTATCCCCAAAGAGCTGAAAGCGGGTCTTGTCACCGCGGAGGACCCCCGCCGTGACGGGACCCGAGTGCATTCCCATGCGCAACCCGAGATCGACCGTGTCGGGTCCCAGGTACACCTCGAGTTTCTTGATGAGCGTTTTGTACCGCCTCGAGCACCTCTTGGCAAATCGCGCCATGATGGTAGCGTGTTTTGGTTGCTGCGGTCCGATGCAGTCCGGTGCAGTCCGGTGCAGTCCAGTCCAGTCCAGTCCAGTCGCGTGGTTTGCAAAACATTGTTTGGCATTGAACGAGGAACAGCAGCAAAGCAAGTGAGACATCGCGATCGCGATCATCACCGCCATGGCATGGTTGGCACCGCTGACTTGGATCCGGCCTTGATTTGACTTGGATTGCAGCGCCCAGCGAAAAAAAATAGAACATACAGAACGAAACATACAGAACAAAACATACAGAACCAAACGAAATGAAATGGAACAACAGAACAGAACGGAACGGAACGGAAATGGAACGGAACGGAACAGCAACAACTCACCCGCTTCGGAAGACCCGCACAGGCTACGTAGCAATCCCCGACGGTTTCCACCTTGAAGACGTCCGACGCCCGGGCAATGTCGTCAAAGGCGCCGTAGATGGTTTCCAGCAGCCGAAAGACGTCGGAGGGGGCCCGCGCCGAACTCCAGGCGGTGAATCCGGCAATGTCGCACATGAGGATGGTGGTGCCGGGATAAAAATCGGCCAGGGGTTTGGTATCACCGAACCGCGCCAGCAGTTCGTCGATGCCTCTGCCGGTTCTCGTTTTGCCGAGGACATCGAACGGAGGAGACGGCGGCGGGGACGCGTGGGACGATTGCGACGAATTCGATTGAAGGGACACGGACCGGGGAATCCGGTGGGTCTTGTCGTTGTCGTTGCCGCAGCTGTCGCTGGTTCGGTTGCGACGCAGCGATTTGTGGCTCCTCGACAGAGAGATGGGCGACGAGGAGGGAGAGTGCCACCGAAAGCTGCCGCTTCGGGTGACGCCACGGACGGATTCCAATGGCGAGTCCGGAACATCTGCTGTTTTTTGGAGCGCCCTTGAAGAATCGCGTTGGTCACCGTTCCCGGAATCGATGGTCGAGGCGCTTCTTTCCCTGGGTCGCGGTGCTTTTGCTTTTGCTGGCGCCATTGCCGTTGCCGCATCGTTGGCACCGGCCATTTTGGTACACCCGACCATGGGATCTACTGGCATCCATTCCGAATGCTCCAGTGGCAGGATTGTCGAGAATCCACTCGGTTCCGAAAACTCGTCGTCCCCGGGGGGATCCTCCTCGTCGCCGCTGGCTCTGCCGATGCCTCTGTCTCTGCTGCCATCTCCGTTTCCGTTTCCGTTTCCGTTTCCGTGTCCGCTGCCCCAACTGCCCCAACTGCCGCCGCTGCCGCCGAGATCCATGAGCTTGCGCCGAATGCCGGCCGGGAAGAGGGATCCCAGAATGGCATCGGCCCGTTCGGCCTTGCGCGAGAGTTTTTGGTGCCGGTCCCGGACGGATCGATCGTACTCTTCGAACGCCCAGAGGATGCTTCCGAAACCGATTGCCACCACCAGGGAGGCGATCCCCGCCAGGAGAACCGGGGGCGGTCTCCTCCCGGCAACCGACGGAGACGGAGACGAAGAAAACGAGTCGCGGTCGCGGTCGCGGCCGGATCCTCGCGAAGCCGAGTCGCGCGTCGGGCAGAGCGTCACCGCGATGGCAATGTGCGACGCCGACATCGACGACGCTTCGCCCCCTGCCAGGGAGAGCTCGCGGCCCCGCTCCTCGCGGCACGAATCGTGCAAGCCCTCCCCGTGTCCCAAAAAGAGCACCGAGAAGGACGGCCTCGCCGCTCGGGCGCTCTCGCTCGCGCTCGCACTCGCTCCCGGGACGACGATTCGAATCTCGTAGGTCCGTGGGGGAAACGCAGCGTTCGCCGGGCCCTCGCGATCCCGGACCACCAGGTGAAAGCGCCGCGGGGACCCGAAATCGTTTGCGGAGTTCGTTGCGGTTGTTTCCCGGTCTCGGTCTCGCCCTCGATCCCGGCCCGGAACGACGTCCTCCTCCGGCGCCCGAAAGAGGGCCGTTTCCGATTCCAGCAGCGCAAAGACGTATCCGGCCACGCGGGTCCGGGAACCGGGACGGTCGTACACCGGCACGCGAAGCAGAGGGCGGAGGCCGCGACCGCGGTCGGCATCGCTGCCATTGACGGTATCGCTGTCGTTGTAAGTATCGCCGTCATTGTCATTGTCGTTCTCATTGTCATTGTCGTTCCCAATGTTGCCGAACTCGTTGGGAACGACTGGTTCGCTCCAGAGCGCCACCGGTGGGACGACCGCCTTATTCTTCTCCGCATCCTCTCCGTTCTCTTCCCCGGAGGACGATGGATTGGCGGAGTCGGCTGCTTCCGGTGCCCGGAGCGACCAGGACCACACATCGAGATTGATGAGGGAAGACGCAGCAGCGGCGGGAGCAGCATCGTCATCGTCGTATTCATCGTCGTAATCATCGTCGTATTCATTGTCGGAGGCGGGCAACGGCCCGGACGACTCGTTCGGCAGAGGGTGGTGGGGGATGCCCCGGGTGTGGACGCTGCTGCTGTTGCTGTTGTTGTTGCTGCTGTTGTTGTTGCTGCTGCTGCTCTCCTTCCGATTGTAGTACTCGCGAGAGTCCACGGACTGCCAGATCGGGAGATGGCGCATCACCACCACCGGCGAATGCGAGTCTCGATCGTTCTTGTTGTTGTTGTTGCTGTTGCTGTTCTTGTTGCTGTTGCTGTTCTTGTTGCTGCTGCTGCTGTCGTCTCCACCGCTCTCCGACCGAACCGAGCGCGGTTCGTTCCCATCCTCTTCCTCTTCTCGTTGTCCCCGCGAAGCATCGCCGAGGAGGGGCGCTTCCCGCACGGGCCGTCCCGAATAGCGCTCCCACGACGTTCGGAGCGAGGCGTCCACGAAGGGAGCCCACAGCACGCGTTCGACCGCGGAGCCCGGACTCGCGGTAGAAGCGGCAGCAGCAGTCGGGCTTCGCGTCCCCGCGCTTCTTGGCTCCCACACGGCACCGGCCACGCTCGAGAATTCCGGCAGGGTCACAAAGGGAAACGGATTGGAAAGAGGAGACGACGACGATGACGAATGCGAATGCGAATCCGGCGAATCGGAAGTCTCCCCCGGGAGAAAGGTCGCGATCCCCGGCCGGTTGGTGATCGGATCGGTGGGAACGAACAGGATGGGTCCTTCGCTGCCGGCATTGTCGTTGTCAGCGGCAGCGGCAGCAGCGGCAGCGGCAGCATTCGTCAGCGACCGGGACACGTCGCGGAGGACGGCGGCCGTGTGGGAAAGGCGCTGCCGGGCCGTTTCCTCCAGCGTTGCCGCCAGGGTGCGAAACGCAACCAAATCATCGTCGTCATTATCGTTGTCATCATTATCGTTGTCATCATCGTTGTCACGATCATCGCTGCCGCCGGCGCTGCCGTAAGCATCGTGAAACGAGGAGCGGCTCTCCCCGAGGCAGCTCGCCAGAGAGTAGACGCCGACCCCGGAAGCCACGCTGGCGCAGAGCCCCAGCAGCACGACCAGCGCTCTCGCCCGGAACCTCCAGAGGGCGACCCTCTTCTTCGATGATTGGGCGGCCGTCGATGCTTCTGCCGATGTCGATGCTTCTCTCGGAGATGCGGATCCCGCATTGTTGGATCGAAGGCGCTCGGTTCGGACGAACCCGGAAAGCTTTGCGCTGCAACCGCGCGGAGACGGAGATGGCAATGCGGATTGCAATGCGGATTGCGACCGCGATGTGGATTGCGATTGCGAGAACCGCCCCGAAGAATACCGCTCCGGACCGACCGGGGAATCCTCGCGGATCGCGGCGGGGGTGGGTGGCATTGCGGAGGTGACGCCGGTGTCGTCATCGTCATCGTCGTCGTCGTCATCGTCATCATTGTCCTCGAAATTTAATTCGTGTTCGCGATTGCGTTCGCGTTCGCGATGGCGATTGCGATCCCCGCGCTCGAGATCGCGGCTCGCCCACGATGCGCGGCGAATGCCTCGTCGATCATCATCATTGTTGTTGTTGCTGTTGGTACCGTTGTCGCTGCTGTTGTTGGCATCCTCCGTTTTCGAATCGTCCTCCGGGCCGTCGTTGCAAACCGTCACCGTCTCGGGGCGGTATCGGGGAGGGGGACGATCCCTCCTTCCGGGCGGAACGGGAACGGGCAGGGACCGGTCCGGTGGGGTCGGTGGTTGGGCGGAGGATTCGGTGAGCTTCCACAATGATGCTTCGAGGCGGCGCGGACGGGGGAGGATGCGGCCCGGGTTGGAATAGTTGCGGTTGAAGTTGCAGTTGGAGTCGTAGTTTCTGTCGTAGTTGCAGCCGCGATCCGATTCGTGCTTGCTCTCCGAATGGGATCGATCGCGGTCTTTGCAATAATTGCCTTTGCAATAGTCGTTTTTGCATTCGCATTCGCATTCGCATTCGCAGTCCTCGTCGGCCATTGTGGTCATGGTCACGGTGGAGATCGACGAGGGACGAATGCTAATGATTCTGCGGTTCTTCTTCTCGGTGTTGCTTTTGTTGTTGTTGCTGCTGCTGCTGGAATAGGCCAGGGTTCCGTGGTCTCCGTCCCCGGTTCGAACCGCGGAAGAAGCCGCGGCAAACCGAGAAAAAGAAGCATCGGCGGTTGCGGTTGCGGTTGCGGCAGCGGTTGGAACGGAAATGGGAGTCGGATCGTAGGCACCCCCTCCGCTGCTGGTCCATTTCTTGGTTCTTCTCGCCACCAAATTCCAGGGTCCGATCCCGGTAGTGCTGTGCCTGTGCCTGTTCCAGTGGCTGCGGCTGCGGCCATCGCGGTCCGCTCTCTGCGCGGCCGGTCTCGGTCTCTCTCCCCGTTTGGCTGTCGCCGTTGCATTCGCCGTTGTTGCATTCGCTGTTCCGGTTCCCCCCGCGCCAAACCCGGTGTCGTGCTTGACGCTGCCGCTGCGAGGGAATTGCCGTTTCTGGGACGACATTCGGGATCGGGAAATCATCAGGTGGTTCATGGTCGAGGACTCGGTGATCGAAGAAAGAACGACCGATTGATCGATTGATTGATTGACCGAATTCCGACCAACAGGGTGTGTGCGTGTGTGCGTGTGTGTGTGTGTGTGTGTGTGTGTGATTGGACTTCGAATTTTGAGTCGAGTCGAGTTGAGTTGAGTGGCGATTTTGATTATGGTGTCTTTGTCACAATCTCATCAAAATCTTGTTTTGGGCTCGGTCGAGAGATGAGTTGATTTGAGTTGATTTGACTTGACTTGACTCGAGCTGAATTGAATTGAGAGCAAAAGTTGAGTTGAGTTGAGTTGAGTTGACTCGAGTTGCTTTTCTTGGGTTGCACCGCGGAAGCGTATCGGACCGCAACGGATTGCACGCAAGGTTGGAATTGGGATTGCGGTTGGCAAAACAAAACAAACAAGACAAACAAGACAAACAAACAAAACAAGACAAACAACCAAAACCGACTTTTGATTTTGTGGATTATGATTTTGATTGGAACACCACGCTTGGATTGGTTTCGTTTGGTTTGGTTTCGTTTGGTTTGGATTCGTTTGGTTTGGATTGGTTTGGTTTGGTTTGGATTGGTTTTCCGTTCCCTTCTATTCTTCTCTTCTTTTCTTTTCTTTTCTTCGAATCGACAAAAATGTATGTTCCGATGGAGGAAGAGACCTTGCTCCATGCCGCGCTCACTCACTGCTGCTAGTAGCTAGCAGTATTGCTTTTTGTTGAGTACTCGCATGCATTATTTTGATGTGCGGTGCGGTGCAGTGCAGCGCAGTGCGGTGCGGATGGTGGAGAAATGCATTCCTTCTCCCAAGGAAGCGGGAAGGCAGATAGATAGATACGTGCACGCAAAGGGCTCCTTCTCAGAAGAAAATCCACCGGTTGGTGGTGATGAGTATACCGGTACCGTCCCAGGAGTGTGGATACTAGTCTTCGTATTCGGTACGGTATCGGTCTCCTACCGCGTGCGGCACATCAGGATTTGCACCTTTTGTGCTGTGTCCAGTGCAGTGCAGTGCAGTGAAGTACAATACAATACAATACAGTACAGTACAGTACAATATACATGCTCGCTGGAGCCGACCACGACCACCACTACCACCACTACCTTCAACTAGGATGGATGGATGACAACCGGTAGTCCCGGCACCCACCGAAACCGGGACCGCCCACGGATTCTTTCGTAGTGTGCCTACATGTCTGCCTGCCTATATGCCTGCCCATGTGCCTGCCTATGTGCCTGGCGTCCGCAGAGAGTTCAAGGTGGCGTGTGGGCGAAGCGCGGTGCTGGTGTTTGCGGCAAGATTGATTCGTTCGTTTCGCGGTGCGGTGCAGTGCAGTGAAGTGCTGCGCGGTGCAGTGCAGTGCAGCGCAGTACATGCAGTTCAACAAAAAATACTCTTCATCATCAATCAATCAATCAATCAAAATCAAAATCGACCGATCGACCGATGGATGGAATGATCGATCGATCGATCGATCCATCCATCCATCCAAGAACGACGGCCGGATTCATTCGTGTTTTTTTTTTGGGGGGGGGGGGGTGTTGTGGTTGTTACGTGTAGTGTTGTTGTTGTTGGATGAACTCAAAGGATGGACCGGTCCAGATGGTTCTTGTGTTATTCTTATTACAGTATTATTATTTATTTGTAGTACTCGTATTTCATCATATTTGCCTGATGCCATCTGTGATTGCCCCGGACACGGTTCGTTGCTGAGCTGAGTGCGGAAGAAAGGAATCAATAGTACTGGTACTGGTACTGTACTGTACTTACTGTATTGTACTGTACTTCATTTATACGTACGGTGAGGTTAATTACCGCGGTTCCTTCCTTGATCGATCGATGCGTGCGTGTTTGCATATTTTTTGCATGTACCGGCGTGCATGTGTGATGGCACGATCCAAGATCCAAGATCGTCGAAACGGCGGTGGAGAATGCAACACTACGGGTAACTTACGGTAATTACGTCTACGGACGGTTCGTACCGGTACTGCAATGGGAATGGGATCATCCATCGCAATACGAAAGGGAACTTCGAGATGCAAAAATCGAAAATTTTGGGAGTCGGATGAGCGTTGTTGTTGTTGTTGTTGTTTTTGTTTTGAAAAAATAGCGATTGGGGCATATGTATGAGTACGTCACGAGTACAAGAACCATCGACCATTGGCGGTAAGTAGTCTTACGGTAGGACATGGAACTGGCGCGGACGAGCCAAATACTACCGTACTACTAATAAAATGTCCAAAAAAACAACGCAACAATTCAAAAAACACTAATTTTCTGCCTTACCCGTTCCGTACGGATAAGGTGCGAAAAAATAAGATGATAGTAAACCACTGCAAATGAAAGAAGCTAGCTACTACTTTTGAGACTTTACTGCATAGAATTGTTCTATTGCTTTTGTTGATCGAAGCGTTTTTCCTTGTTGTGGCTGACGACGACGTCCACACTCTTGTTAGTAGTAGTACTACTAGTACTAGTATGGAACAATCGGCCATAGCGATCGCTGGTGCTGCTGCAGGAGAGGAGTTTGTTGCTTCTTGATGTTAGAACATGATTTGCAGTGCAGTACTAGTTGAGCTCTCTTTTGCAATCCAGCTGCTCTCTGGTGCATTGCACATTTTGCATTGTTTGTGTGCGCCTTTGTTGCGGGCACATGATCCAACACAACGTTACAACAACAACAACAACAACAAGAATGACCCTGATACCGGTGATAGTGTGGTTCATCGGAACAAGAAGAAGAAGAAGCAAGCGATCTGTCGGTGAGGATGCGGTGAGCTCATACTACTACTACTAGCAACACCGGAGGATTTCTGATGTTGACAAGAGAGAGAGAGAGAGAGAGAGAGAGGAATCAACCGTTTGCAACGCCAAAGCCCGAGTCGCTCGCAACAGTGCCTTCTTCTGGATCGATCCAACAAAATAAGAAAAAGGCAATTGACGAACTACGGAAATCATGCTGCTGCTGCTGCTGCTGCTGCTGCTGCTGCTGCTGCTGCTGCTGCGACATCATTGAATCAATCAATCCATCTTCGACACATCCTCCGCGATCTCTTCTTGTTGTTGTGCGTCGAAGGACTTCTCGCAGGCCTTCTTGTATGATTGGCTGGCGCCACCAGCTCCTACAAGGGTCGCTTTGGTGTTGGTCCGTGATGGTGTGGCAATATCTTTGAAACGGAACCTTCTTTCTCCCGTCCATTTTGTTGCGTGGAGCGATGAAAGAGGAAGGGAAGGAAGAAGAAAACGCGTTCGATGAATTCATGAGGGATCGACTGGGATGTACTAGTAGTAAGGTTGTGCTTCTTCCGGAAGAAATTTCTACTACGGTAGATCGGTTCCAACCAAGGCGCGTCATGGTTTGTTCCATACTAGCTGTTGCTGCTGCGACAACAAACGCTACCGAAAAACAAAGAGCTATCTGCCAGCTAGTCATTTCAAGTACTGGTGTATCTACTAATACGTGCAGTCTATGCCAAATAACAATGACATAATAATAATAATAGTAGTAGTAGTAGTTCAACCATCTGATGCGATGAGATCCATGAATACCAAACTAGGATAGGGTTGTAGTAGTAGGACTCACTCTCCGGGTTTCTGTCGGGAGAAAGCACCCCAAGCACAGCCTCATTGCCTCGCTGCGCCCCGCACCGCCGTTCCATTGCGTTGCGTTGCGTTGCGTTGCATTCGATTCCATTATATTCCATTCCATTGCCGCTTCCCGTGTTCCTACCTTCCCTCCGCTTCCGACCGCCGGAGGTCCTCCAGGGCCCGACGGACGCAGTCGCGGGGCCGCTCGGGCGGTCGCTCGTTCGTCCGTTCCCAGAGCTCGCGGGACGCCGAGGCCGTGCGCTTCGTGGCGGAAACCACCGCGCAGCGCTCCGCGAACCGCCGCTGCAGGCCTCGCGGGAGCCGGGACACCAGCCACGCCGGAGCGACGGCCGATCCCAGCCGGGTTTGGTCGGCGCTCCGCTCCAGGAGGCACTCGGAGGCCCGGGCCGCCAGGAGTTCCAGCCGGGCGTACTCGAAACAGTTGGTCGGCGAGAGGGAGGGACTCTCGATGGCGGTGGGCCTCGGCGCGGGGGTTGGGGTTGCGGCGAACCCGGGATCGGGTTTGCCGATGGCGATGGCGGTGTCCCCGTCGGGTTCAGTTTCAGTTTCGTCGCTCCGCACCGTGAGCTTGGCAATGGCCCGCGCCAGGGTCTCCTCGACGGCCCGGAGGGAGTCGGCCGGGAGGTCTTCCCGTCGCTCGCTGCCGATGCCGGACCGCGAGGAGGACCGCGATTGCGATCTCGTTCGGCGGTGATAATCGGCTCGGAGGACGCGGTCGCTGCAAACCACCAATTCGTGCCGGGTCTCGAGGGTGTACGGATTCGTCTCGGTTCGGACAAAGGCGTTTTCCCCTGCGGTCGTAAAGGGCCGGAACTTTGGGTCGTTGCACCGCAGGCAGCGGACCGTCAGAACGTCCGGAACGACCTCGACGGTGGCACCGGACTCGTCCACGTCGGGTTGCCCGTTGTACTCCATTCGCGACGTTGACGACGACGACGACGAGGAAGATGACGATTTCGACGTTGACGTTGACGTTGACGATTTCGAGGTTGATGGCGACGAGTCGACGAGGGCGTCCGACCTGGCCACCAGCAAGACGCCGCGGGGAAAGACGTTGGAATAGGACATGGTGGTGGGTCGTTTTTCGACCAGCTCGGTGCGCAGCCGATCCAGCGCGTCGAGCGCCGGGTGGATCTGGCTGTGGTGCTTCTGCCGTCCCTGGGAATGCCGGCTCCCCCAGTCCCGTCGCAGGGGAAAGAGAGCGTCGCGGACAAAAAAGGCGCAGTCCCGATCCATCGGTGTGGGCTCGGGATCGCCGCCGTTGCTGCTTTCGGACATGCTGCGGGGTGGGATTGGTGGTTCGATGGGGTGTTGGTATCGGTGATTGTAAATCTGCTACGGCAAAATAGATTTGATTGGGGGAGCTTTCTGGACGAATGATGATGATGTTGATGGTTACGATCGGATCGATATTTTATTCGATGGTGTTTCGGGCGCAGTCATCAAAAAATGTATTGCATGGGCGAAATCGGGTGTGATTGTAACCTTACTCGTATGTTGTAATTATGTAGTAGTGTTGAGAGAACATCCTAATTACTGTTCGATACGGAATGAGATGTTGTGCCATCCATGGCGAGATTGACGCTAATTTTTCAGATCCGAGAAAGAACTTGGTGTACCGGTATGGGAATCATCGCAATCGGATCTTTTTCGGAGGTGAGCGAGAGAGAAGATCTTCTTCTTCCCTTTCTGTCTCCTAATAAACAGAAAATACGGATTCCGTTTTTGGAAGCCGATGAACGAATGAATTGCCATACAAAACACCATCTCGAAAACCCCGAGAGCTGAAAGAAGTCGAAGAAAATCAATGACAATCAGGCTTTTTGGGGGCTTTGGGATAACTGCTTTCTCACTCCATTGATCACTATTTGCCATACCCAGGGTCAGACCATAACATACCATATTATCAGACGTACATACACCACAAGGGGTCATAATTTTAGGCTTGACCCCCAGGCATCACGGAATAGCGAGTCAAACGAGTCAATTTTCTGGACCTGCCAACGCGCGCTTGGCGATACTATCAATTCCGGCAACAACGGCTCTCTCGAAGAATCATCAATCATCCATTCGAAGCTCGAATAGAACTTCTACTCTCGTGTCGACAGATTTACCTCTTGGGATTGATGATTGATTCTAGGATTGCAAGTATGAATAAACGTACCGTATGAATGAGTGAATGAGGAGTCTTGCCTATCGCTCCCCATCTTGACCCCTCTTCCGAGACAAATCCGCCGGAACGAATCAATCAATCAATTCCGAACAGAACAGAACAGAACAGAACAAACCAAAACCCGAGAACAGACAACCAACAAACCCAACCAACATACCACCAGCATGGCAGAATCATCCTCGCCGCCGCCGCAACGCATGGTGCTGTTGCCCTTTCTGGTAGCATCGTTGCTGGCGTCTCTCGCCGCGACGTTTCATTCGACGCAGGTCATCGATCCGTGGTACGAACAACAAGGTCGGGAACAACCGATTGGATACTCGTTGTTGTCGTCGTCGGTGGCCCAACCCCCCGTCCCACTCCGGCTGAGGGAGCGTCCGAGGTTTCGGCGCAACCAATTCACCTTTGATACCTTTCGGGTCGGGGGCGTCGAACTCGCATCGTTTGGTCTCGAAGACACCGACGGTTCGGAATCATCCGAAACAGAAACGAAAACAGAAACAAAAACAAGAAACAGCCGAGCGACAATGGCAACACAACAAAGCAGCACCTTTGAATTGTTCCAAGACTTTGATTTGTCGTCTCAAATCATCGGCAACGAAACGTGGGTGGATCTGATCGGATACCGTCGGGACGCCGAGTTCACCAGCCTTTCCTTCTACGTCGACAAGGTTGCCCGGAAGCGATGGCTCAAGACCACCACCGCGCTGGAGGGCATGGAAGCCTTTGTCCTCAAGTACGGGTCGGAACTGCTGAGTGCCGGGAAGGAGAACGAAATCGAAATCGAAATCGAAAACGAAATTGACAACGAAATGAACAACGGCAATGCGAGCGACCGCCGCCGGGAGGCCCAGCGCAGGGCCCTGCGGGCACTCCTGCCGATCGGGACCGACTACGCCGCGAAACCCACCCACCTGTCGTGCGCCGGTGGCGTGTGGCTGACCAAGACCGTCGGCAGCGACACCTTTGTCGGCAACGGCAAAAAACCGTTCAAAAAGGTCCCCGGCTTTACAACCGACCTGGTGGCCTCCGATCTGGCCAAGCAACTCCAGGTGGTCCAGGAATCCTGCGGCCGGCGGGTTCCCGAATCGCTGGCACTCCGCCACGTCCGTCCCGGAATCGTGGTGGAGGAGCGCTTTACCACCACTAGTTCCAAATCAACGGCCAGGGGCGGCGACGACGAGAACGAGAACAACAAGGACGACCGCGGGGGAATGGAATTCAAGGTCTTTACAATCTGGGGCCGAATGTGGCTCGCGGTCCAGAGACCGGGAATGGACGGGGCCGTGGCGATCCTGCATCGCAACGGGACCAACCTCGAATGGTCCGGGAAGTCTCACCCCCTTCCGGACTGGATCGATTGGCCCCGGATCGTGGCCATTGCCGAAGAATCCGGTCGCAACAAGGATATGTTCCGGACGGATATTTTTGTCGGAATCCCGGCCGGTGCGGACGACAACAACAACAACGACAACAACGACAACAACGACAACAATAACGACAACGATCACCGCGATACGGAGGTTCGGTACGTGATTTCCGAGAGCGAGATTCACCCGACCGAATACTTTCACGTCAAGGGGACCCAGGAAATTTTCGACGAGGGCGGTCGGCTGTGGCTGGCCGGTTACGCTTCCGGGAACTATCGGGTGGTCCCCAACACCGAGGTCCCGCCGGCGTTTGTCCGCCTCGGCATGCTGCCGGAAGATCCCGCGCTCTGGTGGCATTCGGAGTGAGTGAGTGAGTGAGTGTGTGCAAGAGATCCCGCTTTGCACTGCCCCGCCCTGCCACGCACTGCCACGCAGTGCCCCGCCAGTCAGACGCGGGTGTTGGTGTGCATGGTGGAAAAATACTGGCTTCCGTAGGGCGAATCCGTGCCTTACCTCATCACTCATGCGAACAACACGAGCCCTTTGCTCGGATTGCTCCATGTGGTGGCTCCTTCCGGATGTCACCCATCCCTTTTTTCTCAAATTCTAATCGAGACACACGCCGATCCCTAGGTTGAGTGACCGCCGAAGTAAATCAATCGTGTTCGGAATTCGAACAGCCGTAAGCATTGTCTTGGACATGACTAAGTGTGTAATTAATGTGAGCTTTAAAGGTTAGTACGATTCGGTTTCTTCTCGTCTCAGCTTTTTGCGTTTCTTGGTAAACCCACGTTTTCGCGAAAACGCTTTTTGTACCTTGCCCTTTCGCGCTGCCTCGTCCTCTGCGGAATCACCGTCGTAATCGTCGTTGAGGCGATCGTCGACCTCCTGGCCTTCCAATTGCATTCGTTCCTGTTGCGCCTCGGCCTCCCGAACGACCTCGACCAGCTCGGCTTCTCTTTCCTCGTAAAAGATGATTCCGCGGCCGGTTCGTTGACCGGCGCGTCCGCATCGTCCCATCCGGTGCAGATGGGAGACAACGTTTCCGGAAAATTGCAACTGGACCACGGCGGTGACCCCGGGCACGTCCAATCCGCGGCTCGCCAGGTCGGTGCACACCAATACCGGGACGGCACTCTCGTCCTCGTCGCCATTGTTGTAACGCCGGAAGCGATCGAGGTTTTCCGATCGCTCGTTCAGGGAAATCTTGGCGTGGTACTTGACCGCGTTGACCCCGCGCTGGACGAGGGCTTGGTGGACTCCCTCCACGTCATCGACACTGTTCAAAAACACCATGGTCTTTTCTCCCTTCAGCCCGTCGTTGTTGGCACCGGCATCGTATTCGGTCAGGAGCATTTCGGCCAGTCGTTCCATTCGTTCCTTTTTGGTCTCCACCCGGTACCACTTGGTGGCCTGGGACAATCCGTAGTGCTTGGCATTGTGCATGTTTCCCGTTTCGATGCGATTGGCATACGGGAACTTTCGTTCGAGATAGGCATTGACGCTCTTCAACCCCACGTCCGGAAGGGTCGCCGCGCAAAAGACGTGCTGCGTCTTCCGAATGGTTTGCTCGTCCGGAGAAGCATTCGGATCGACCAGCTTGTCGGCCCGACGAAAGCCGATCAAGACGTTCTCCAGCGCCCGGATGTACCCGCCGTCCAGCAGCATGTCGGCTTCGTCTACCACCAGCGTCTGGACATCGGCAAAGAGGTCGATGAACTTGGGGGGCAATCCCAGTGGGCCAAGCGCCGCGGGCGTGCTCACCACAATGTCCACCGGCGGATCGCTCCCGCCAAAGCCGATCGAGTCACGGAAGGGCTTGAAGTCCATGGGTTCCTTGAGCCCGCCCGGCATGACCGCGAGGCGCACAATTTTCGAGGGATCGGTGTCGCCCGCGGTTTGGGAGTCTGCCAGGGGTGCGAGCTGGTCCATGAGACCACCACCTCCCTGGGCCCAGACCACGGTTTCTTCGATGCTTCCACCGCAGAGGGGAACCGCCATGCGCAAGACCTGGTGGACGAGCTCCTTGTTGGGCACCAGGACGATGACTCGTGCGTAATCGTACGATGGCAGACCACCATTGCCGCTCGCGGCCGATTCTGCCTTCTCTTGCAGAATCGTGTCCAGCAGGGGCAGCAGATAGGCCAGGGTCTTGCCACTTCCCGTTTCGGCACCAATCGTGACATCGTTCGAAAACAATCGAGATCCTTCCGTTGCAGCGTCGTCCTTTCCGAGGATTTTGTCAAAGGCTTTGGCCTGTATTTGTGTCGGCTGTGTCAGTCCAAGTTTCTCGAGGCGCTCCAACAAGACCTGGGATTGGACTCCCATCGATTCAAAGGTCACGCCGGAATCTGCGAAAAATCCATCCTCGTTGCTGTCGGTGCTCCCAGAAAAAAGCAATGAATTTCTCGAAAACGATCTTCGTCGATGACGCTGAAAGTTCTGTTGGGTAATGGAATAAGCAGCCGACAGCGTGCTGTCCGATTTTTTGGCCAAGGATACTTTTCTCGACACAAAAGCCGGAACCGTTGTTCCGAACGTCCTAGACGGTCTGGCAGGGAAGTGGCATCCCTCTTTGGCGGCAAGTACCAACCCTCTTTTTAACACTACCGTGGTTGTCAACAGTGCCATTGTCATGGCCAGTAATGCTGCCGCAAAGCTCGGTGCCGATGTTGTAATTCGTCTTTTTGTCACTGATGATTGATACCTGCTATCGCGATGGTAGGTGACCCCTTCCATTTTTCTGTTTCTCGGTTTCAGATGAACCCGCTACTAAACTTCTTGCTTCGATTCCAGTCTTGATTTTTTCTTGACTCAAGACAGAACCAATCCTATGTTTGCATTGACGTCCTCGGGCAGATGCATCGGTGTATCAGAACCGCAGAGATCAGTCGAAAAGAGAACAAACATCACTTTTGAGCTCCGAGCGTGTTGCGATCGCACTTTCGATAAGGTTACTTCGTACTCGTACCGGTAAGGCTTACTGGTATCGTAAGATTACTTCTATTTCCCATCATCCGAAGTTTCCTGTCACGATCGAAAGCATGATAGGATGAACTAATTCCACGTGGAATGTATTTTCGCAAGAGATCCCCGTCTGGGCCTTGTCCTGTAATTAATTTGCGGTAAACTTACCGGTAACTTAACTTATGTTCCCTACGGTATGGATCAAAATGGAATCAAATAATGGTCTGTCCATACATCGGAAGAAATTCATTACTACTATTCATTACATGTAAGATTGAGGTTAAGGTTTACTTCGTACAGTACTTCGTAATTTCTTTTTTCAATCTCAAAACAAAAAATTAAAAAAATAAGATCATTCCCTCAAAAATTATTCTTCAGATCTTCGAGATACAGTAAGTCAGAGTGGGAGAACACCAGGTTGTGATGTTGTGACGCACATTTCTGCAGCCTTTCTGCACGTATCGTGATCACAACATAATACCGAAGAAGTCCACATCATCATTTTTCTTTTTTTAAAAGAAGTTTAGAACATTCGTTCGATGACTTTTGACACAGTGTTCATTTAAGATGTGGAGGCTCAGATGCATCTAATGAATGCACCAGGGAAAAAAATCCAAAACATGAGACGCGGAGGAAATCTATGATGAACAGATGGCGCATACCGAATGAGTGCAAATACGTACATAAATACTTTTGAATGGTTCGGTTGGAAGTGTAGAACAGAAAGAAAATCGTACCACATTTTCCGAATTTTGGCTGCAGGACCCGCAGACGCCAGCTCCAGACCCAAACAACAATCATCCCACAACTGATAGGATCGTAACACCAGTATTTACACGATGAGGACGCATGAGTTCTCAGTCCGCTTACTTGCCGCTGCGGCATTCGTAGCGACACCTGGAACTGTCGTCATCGAAGCATTCCATGTCCCGATTCCGATTCAAGTTCCGTCTCGAACGTCGAGCACTGCGCTGACAAGCACTGCGTTGTTCTACAAGAACGCTACCGCACCGCGGGCCGATGGTGGACTTGTCGATACCGGGACTGATGCCATCGCACTCGACAAGGACGACGCTTCTCTTGCTGAATCGGAACCCTCGCCGAACACGGATCGGTTTCCCGGAACCGAGGAGAACGAACGATTCGTGTGTGATCCATCCGTGGAAATGTGGAGGAACTTTCAGAACACGGAGACGAATCCAGGAAGAGAGGACTATTCGGCCCAGGACAATGTTCGGGAGATGCTCCGTGTCGCGGGCAGGTTTCTGAACGAGGGACGAAACAGCGGTTCGGCCTATTTCGCTCGGCACGCCGCCCGGTCCATGTATTTTGCTGCGAATGCAATCCTCGCGGATGCTACCTACCAAGCTTCCAAGCAGACCACCAACAATGATAATTCGCCAAGATCCCGAGGGATCATGCCCATGGGCATGTCCGGCGCACAGGGAACCCGTCTGCTGCTGGAGGCCCTCTTGTGCTACGAGCAGGATTATTTCGAAATGATTGCCAAGGGAGTCTACCGAGAACCATGGGACATGAAGACACTGCGCCACCGGCAATCGAATCCCATCAACGTCCTCACCCAAACCAATCGTTTTGTGCGAGAGGCTGTTGGAACGCTCGGTCGACGGTACCGGGGAACCGAGGAGGACAAGCAAGTCCAATTCTTCCGCAGCGCAGGGATTGTCGATGGGAATGGTCCCGACACCAAATCGACAAGCATCTATCCTGAGTATTACCAGACGGCCTTTCATTACCAGGGAGATGGTACGTACAATTTTATTCATTCCGATGGGTGATTCCAAAGTGAACCCTAGCATTTCGCATTCTAACTTTTATTCGGATTCTTTTGGGGTTTGGGTGCATGTACGAATGGATTTGATTCAAACCAATACTAATCAAACAGGATGGATGTCTTCAGCATCGGCAAATGTCTACGAGACGTCTACCGAAACCTTGTTTTTGGGTCGACAGGATGCCATGCAGCGCACGAGCTTGCCTCCCCTCATGGACCTCTCCAAACGAGTCTTCCAAACCAACAAGAACCGCCGTCCCATGAGAGTTTTGGAGGTAGCCTGCGGGACGGGACGCTTCATGACGTTCGTCCGAGACAACCTTCCACTGGACACGGAATACACCGCTCTGGATCTTTCTCCCTTTTATCTCGAAAAGGCCGCGGACAACGACAACTACTGGGTGCGCACGAGACAAACCGAAGAATCACGACAAGAACAACAAAAGCAACGGACCACGATTCGGCCCGCCACACTGGTGCAGGCACCGGCCGAGAACCTGCCCTTTCCAGATGGTTCTTTTGACGCCGTGGTGTGCGTCTACCTCTTCCACGAGCTGCCAAGGGAGATCCGGAGCAAGGCCGCCGCCGAAATGGCACGGGTGGTCGCCCCGGGCGGGACCGTGGTCTTTACGGATTCGATTCAGAAGGGTGACAGGCCGCCGCTGGATCCATTTATCGGGAATTTCGGGAACATGAACGAACCCTACTACCTGGATTACATCGAAGACAACCTGGGATCGCACTTTGAACAAGCGGGCCTGGTGCCGGGTACCAAAATCGTCCGGTCTAACAGTAAGTCGCTCTCCTTTTCCAAGCCCGGGGAGCTCATCGTATAACCTGAACGAACGGGAAAGTGCCAACATGTCAGCCAATGGTTCGGATGGATCCTATCTCCTAGAAGGAATCAGCACGTGCTTTTGCGCATCTCATTCGCGTCAAGCTCTGATTGAGAATAAGACTTTTTCTGTTAGGGAGTGTATGTGCACCGTACTTCAGAAGGTTCAACGAAAATTTACTCTCTCCGTTTTCTTGTCTTTGTATGTGCCCGATACTGTTTAATTATCTAACGGCACAACTACACGTACACGTACCGTACGGATACCTACTTTCAGTTGCGCTCGCGAGATTGTCCGAACCCTCAATGCTGCAAAGTAATGACTAATGAAAAAGTAGCAAACGTGGTGTGATGACATCAATCATTATGTTTGTCAATACGATTTTAATTCATTCCAGTAAAATATGTAATACCCCTCTGAAAAAGACATTCGTAGCATAAAACTTGCCAAGACTATGTGCAACAGGTACTGTAAGAAAAACTTTCTCACAGCAGTACCGAAACGAACGTTGTTTTGAATTTGTTGCATCATCTGAAGATGACAGCAATAGACGATCGCAGGAAAACAGTCTCGAATGAATTGGTCACCACTGGATTTTACAAAAACTTGTTGAAGGGTTTTCTGCATATTTGTTTCGACAACGCATTCTAGCTGGCGCAGTTTGCTCGGTTGATGGTCGATTAAAGTTCTGTTCGGGGAGGAGACTCAATGAAAACATATAGTCGTTCTCGGAAAGAATCTCAGCGCGTGCCATTCCAACATTGAAAACAGCATCAAGGATGAAAGATCAAAGGAGGAATCGACTTTTTTGGCGACAGTTGATGCCAGGAAAACGTCACAAGGCAACACTCGGTAAAGCCGTCATGCAAAACTTTCGATTCAACCATTACCTTGGAACATCCAGTTCTGGTCGTTTCAATCGTGTTTGTGCTTCGACTCAACAATTTCAGTCACCATGGAGTGAATGAGTATCCGTGTTGCCGAAAATCGGAGTTTTGAATTCCTCCAAACCCACCCGTGCTTCGATGGAAGGTCATTTCGAGACCCATTTTTCGACACCGCATGGTGTGCTTTGTGGAGACTTCAGCGATCTTCAAACATCGTTGTCCTCCCAGGGATCATGTTTCGATCGCGTCCCATTCCGCTCTAGGGGTTCCCACGCGAAGACTCCCCGGTAGTAATAGATCGTGGGAACCTCCGGGGACACCGGATTCCGGTGGTACCCGTTCGCAACGCGCGCCATCAGCGAGTCGGTCGCCCACGGACACCGGGTCACGTCCAGGACCTCCAGGACCGGCAGCATCGACGGCAGCGCCAGCACCACGGCTATACCGACCTCGTGGTGCATCGCGAAGGAGCCCGCCAGGGAAAGGTGGGTGATTCCAGAGCACTTTTCGAACCACCTCACAAGGACACCCGCCATGCTGCCGCCATCACCGGCCTCGCCGCAGTCGTCGCGTTCCCCGTTCAGGTCGAGGAGTTCCAGCCGACGAAGTTTCAGGTTGCCTCCGCCGTTTCGGAAAGCATTGCCCTGGTAGCGACACAAAGCATGGTTGTCATCGTCGTTGTTATTCTCGTCGTCCTCGTCGTCCCAGCAGTCGAGGACGCTTTCGTTGCTACTGTTCCTGCTATCGTCGTCGTCGCCGTTGTCGTCATCAAAAACGAAACGCTGTGTCCCCCGCAACAGCCTCGGAGTTTGGGGAATGAGAGCCTCCAGTCCGGCACGGGTCAGTGTGTTCCTGCCGCTTGCCTTTTTTCGATTGGCGAGGCAGAGACACTCGACGTCGGAGTGCTGGCCCAGGAGAATCGCCATGTCGTTATCCATGTAGAGCGGTTGGGGACGATCATTTGCGTCGGTGCGGTCCCTGGCCGTCTTTTTGCCGCTTTGGGGGTTGGCATTGGCATTGGCATTGGCATTGTTCTTTCCATTTCCATCGTCGGCCAAGGCATTGGGATCTTCCGCGATGCTCATTCCCAACGAGAGCAGTATGGAGAGTTCCGAGCGGGACTCGGGCGGAAGCATCGAGAGCGCTCCATACAACTCATCGTCGCCCATGGCGTCTCGGTAGTCACGAATGTAGTTTGCAAAGACCACCAGCGCGAGAGTTTGGAGTTTTTCCACCGGCCGGGAGTCGTCCCCCGACGCTGCAGAGTCGCTATCGCTGTCGGTACCGGAGTGTCTCCCGCTGCGATTCTTGGTTTGGTACCGGATGAGCCACCCCGGTGAGTGGACGAGACCCTTCGTAACGGCCGATTCGAACCCCGCAGCGGCGCTGCCACTGTTCGCGACCTCGGACGGGAGGAACCCGTTCCGCCGCCGGCGTTCCCGAAAGAGGTAGGCGTCCCGGGATCGCCGCTCGTTCAGGATTCCGGTGAGGTTCCGGCGCAGGGACAGCACGAACCGCGGCCGATTCCGGAGGCGTTCCTGCTGTCTCCGGGACGTCCACGCGACAAAGTCAGAGGTCTCCCTGCGGGTCCAGCGGAGGGTTTCGTCCCGGATGCGCTCCACCTCCTGGCTCTGGTTGGCGCGCAAGCTCTTGGAGGCGAATCCGCCCGACTGGCGGCCCTTTCCCTTTTTGCCCATGGCTGCAAGCGATGGCGATTGCAATGACGCTTGCCGTAACGATGACGATGATAATTTTGTAGTGTTCGGTCCTGGGCAGCAACCGCGGTAACTTACCCCCTTCGGGGCTTGGGTCAACAGGCAGTTATTTGAGTTGTATGTAACCTTACGAAGTGTTTTTCGGATGTGATTTAGACTGATAAGGTAAACCGTAACCTACCAAGCATGCGAAAAAGCAACGAAGATTACGTGTAAGATTAACTGGTAATTCACCAGTAACTTACTCGTAATTACCGTACGGTATTCTTAGATTCAGTGTTTCATCAGGTATCACACATATGATCTGAATACTCCCATAGGTATGATGATGTGATACTAGTCATTAATTGTGTCACATGTCACGTCATGTCACATATTAACTGTACGAGTAACCTAAGTAGTAGTACGAGTAAGCTTACTTCGAAGTAAACCATCATAAGTTTTACAGTAAGGTTAATTACTTCGAAGTCAGGCACGCAAGCTAAACTGCGAGTAAGACCTTACTCGCAGTAACTTACCAGGTATACGTACGTGCACAAATACCGTTTTGTACGTGTACTTAACGCAAACGAAATTACGCTTAACGGAGCAATAATAAAATCATTCATTCATCTGTCTGTCCATCTATCCTTTTCAAGACGTCTTGCGGCCACCCGTCAAAGAGAAGACGCAAAGGCGCGGTACGTACTTTGTACGTAATCGTGCCGTAATTCTGGTTGCTGCCTACTGAATGATGGTGATTCAAGAAGTGATGTTGGCGAGAGAGGAACTAAGCAGCGTTCAGGCCAAATTCCAAGTCTGATTTCGTTCACAATCACCAACAAACATCGCCACCACTTATTGGTTATCGCGAAAGCAGCAGGAAAGTCGTTGTCACCTCCTGCTGTACGGAGAGGACAACGTTCGTTGCTACGAACGCCAATCGAATTTTGAACCAAAAACATTGCATTTCACAGCATTGCATAGCATTGCACCGATCTATTCAGCATGGCAGGCGAGACACTCGAAGAAATCGCCGCGAGGGTCAAGGCGGAACGGCGCTCGAGGATGCGTTCCAAGATGCGCGGAATTGCTGTGCAGTCTTCCGCGCCCACGGCTTTGTCGGTTGCGGCTCCCACCCCGGCACCCGGTCCTGCCGACGTTTCCGTCCCACGAAAAGCTCCCGCAAGCTCATTGACGACCGATACTGAGGGTACTACTAATGCTCGTGCGGCTCCAGCAAGCGCGTCGAGACACCCACCCCCATCAGCCAGCAGCAGCAGTGTCTGGCGTGGAGTGGTGGACAAGACCCGGTCGAGCGATCCAATGGTGCGATCGTCGTCTGCTTCGATTTCTGATAGTGTACATCCAAATCAACGACCCCACCAGCAACAGCAACCACACCGTTCCTCTTCCGATACCACCACCCCGATATCGAGAGACACAACTGCCGCTGCGACGTTTGGGGGGGAAGCGGATCGTGCACGCAACAATCAAACGGAAAAGACGAACACCGAGGCTTATGAGCAACGGCAGCGGCAGCCACCGCATTACCCTCGGGAACCGACTCGCAACGGAGATCCCTCCTCTGGGCACGATCCTCGTGGATCGATGGCAGCAGCCGAAGCGAACCACAGTGCTGCTGCGGCTCATCCTTCTCGGCGGCCCGCGTCTCGTGGGTATGACACGAAGCCTCCCCCAGCCAGCAACCCGAATGCGAATTCGAACGCAAATACTGCGAATGCGAATAGCGCGAACAATGTGAACTACACTCAGCGTGCTCCCCCGCACGAGCCAGACCATCACTACGATGATTCGCATTCGCAGTATTATGGCCAGTACGATGATGCACGAGAGGGAGCAGCGGCCGCATCATCATCATCATCGGATCCGTACGGATATCGGGATCGCGATCCGAATCGCCAATACGACGATTCCCAGCGGGCGTCGTCTTCGTACTACGATCAACAGCAGCACTACTACGATGATCCGAACGATGCGCAGCACCAGTACAGTTACTCCGACTCGGATCGTCATTATCATCACCAGCAACATCACCAGCACCAAAAACATGATCAACAACACGATCAACAACACGATCAACAACACGAGAGGTACTACGATCACCGGAACAGCAGCCAGGATCAAGAGCCGTATTACCCATCCGATTCCCGCGCAGTCGATGCCGACCCTCCCCACTCTAAGTTGCCCTCTCGTGGATACGCCACCGAACCCGTCCGCCAAAAGCGACCGGAGCCGGCCCACGAGTACAATGATTATTCCTACCAGGACTACCCACAATCTCGTGGAAGCGAGCCTTCCTACTGTGCCGCGAACTCAAACGCTAATGCAAATGGATACGACGATTACTACCCCGGAGACGATCGGTCGGCCAAGCGCCAGCGGACGGACCATCCCCCGGGCAGCGCGTACGACGCTTCGTACGAACAGCAGCAACAGCAGCAGTCATTCTACAACCAGTCGGCTCCGAACCCGGGTGGAGGACGCAACGGCAAGCGCAACAACTCCCGTGGCGGCCGCAAGCATCGGGGCAGGGGAGGCAAGGGCGGAAACAAGAACAACGGCCCGCCGTCCCCGCCTACCGGCGGCAGGGGCCGAGGACGGGGGTCGGGACTCCTAAAGCCCGCCTGGATGACGGACGAGCAGTTCCAGCAGCAACAGCAAGCCGCGGGAGGCGGCCCGGTCGGTGCTGGCCGCGGGCGGGGGGCGGGAATGCTCAAGCCGGCCTGGATGACGGACGAGGAATTCAGGCGCACCCAGGGATCCACCCCGCAACCACAACAGCAGCAACAGCAACCTCCCTCTTCCGTTGGGTTGGGCCGCGGCAGGGGAGCGGGCCTGCTCAAGCCGGCGTGGATGACCGACCAGCAGTTTCGGGAGCAGCAGCAGCAGCAACAACAACAACAAGCCGCGCAGCCCGAAGCACCGTTCCAACCGCGTCCTGCATCGGACGAGCATTCCCGTCCCATGGACCTTCCCGGAGGTGGCCATGGACGTGGAAATCCCCACGAGCCACCGTCGGGCAAGCCCAAGAAAGGCAAGAGTGGTGGCCGAGGTCGGGGAAAGGGCCGGGGACGCGGAGGAAAAGGCAACAAGGGCAACAGCAACAACAACAACAACAACAACAACAACAGTAGCCACTATCAATCGTCCTCCCAGGCGGCTCCTCCCGAGGGTGGACGGGGTCGCGGACGGGGCATGGGCCTGCAAAAACCGGCATGGATGACGGAACAGCAATTCCAAGAAAAGCAACAGCAGCCACCACCCCAGTCACAGGGTATTCTCGGGCCGGCGGGAGTTGCGAACGGAGACGATGGCGGCATGGGACGTGGACGAGGCCGGGGTCGAACCCTGCCGGCTTGGATGACCAAGTAACCGAACAAATCCGCAGAGGTGATTCCAGGAGAGTGTGTCTCTGATGACCAGACGGGGCAGTGGTCTGCGCATGCCTTTCCATCAACATGGGCCTCCACCTAACTTAGGAACTCACGGCACACAAAAAGAGACGAGAGGGGACAGGACGGGACGGGACGATCTCTTTGCTTATTCGCTGCCTCGAACCGGGAACCTCACTGCTATCGAAATAGGCGTACGAAATCATCACCCTAATCATCATCGTGTGTTGATCGATAGTTTATCCGTAGTTTTCTCGTCTTGATGGGATAGTAGCACTAGTATGAGTAGCAATAGCTGTCCTAGCCGGCCTCGGTTACTTCCAATCGATCAACATGTAGGAGGACAAGAAATTCAACCCGTCAAATGCAGTCTTCTCCCACCAATTCCAATTTCTATCTCAGAGTGATACCGTCATGGTGTAATTGGAGGGAAAACGGTGATGATAATTGAATAGTGTATTTTGTTATTCATCGATCGATATCTGGTTTTACGACACGGAATTCGAATGTGGATTATGCTTGGGACGGGAGAAGCATAGTGGCAGTGCGGTGATAACTACAATTTTGAAACAAATGCTTGGCATTCAACTTTTTATTTGTTTTTTTGTTAGAAGTAAGTATTCGGATGATTCCGTAAAGAAGTGGCATAGGTAGTAGTGTGGGTGCGTACTTCTATTGTTACAAGACGATCCAATCGTCACGAGCACGAGGATCGTCTTCGTCTTTCTTCCCAACCACGAACTCGTAAGAAGTATAGGCATTTACATCGTTCGTCGTTGTCTTAGAGGATGGTAATTGAATCGTCGTTGTTGCCCTATCCTGATTTCAAGCTCCGACCTTGGCGGCCAGCCCCGGCTCGTTCTTTAATTGAATAAAGATGTCTCGCATTCGCTTGGTGTTTTCGGCGTCCTCGGCCCCATCCTGGGTGAGGTCGACCATCTTGCTCACACGCTGCCAGCTGTTGTCGTTCTCCAAGTCGGCCTCGATGGCTTCCAGTTTGGCCTGTTCGTCTTCTCGGTTCTTGGCCATTTTGGCGTCCCGCTTCATCTGGGCCTTGATTTGGAATTCCTCCATGGCGACCCGAGCGGCTTCCACCATGGCGGCCTTAGCGGCATCTTCTTCCGCCTTGCGAGCGGCCAGTGTTGCTTGCCACTCTTCGTTGAACTTCTTCATGGCACTGGGTTCCTCCGGTGTGACCGGCTCTTGTGGTGCGGGAACGTCTTCGACAGGGGGAGGTCCCAGAACAATTGGGGCGTTGTCCTCGACGACCGGGGGAGCTCCGAGGATGATGGGAGCGCCATCGTCGACGGGTTCGGGGGCGGCGGCGAATCCCATCTCCTCCGGAGCAGCGGCGAATCCGATGTCGTCCGAGGTTTCCTGGATGTCTCCGACAAAAGCGGCCATGTCATCGGATGGAGCGGGAGTTTCGGCTTCTCCCAACATGGTAAATCCCATTTCATCGGGGGTGGGAGCTTCCATTGGAGTAACATCTCCGCCAAAGAAATCCATATCGTCAGCCATTGTTGCTACTGTCTACTTCTGGTATATAGTACTTGTTAAGGTGGAAGTAATTGATCCTTTGCGAATGATGCCGAACTGTGGTAAATCACTTGGAGTAGTTGCAATGCACGATCCAGCAGTAGAAAAAATAATAGTCATTGTAGGCTATTGAAACGGTCACCTCCGTACCGTAGATACAAGAACGGACCCGCATCGTTTCGGATCGAAAGTTTTCATTCACGCAAAGCAACGCGTGTGCGTGAGCTAACTCGGCACCACACAAGCATTGATATCTAACGGATGAAATTTTGAGATTCGAGGGATCAAATTCCCTATCGTTTTTATTTTTGGGTTCATATGGGGGGAATTATCCCGATACTTTGAGAGATCACGGGGAAAGAACAACTTCAAAAACGATCTGCGCGGTGTGCGCGAAAAATAGCGAGGTTTCCGGTGCTCGCTTACTGCACTGCTGCAGTTGTATCCGTGAGAATGGGACCCAGCCGTGAGAGCACTGTGCTTCTCCTCCCGTTCTTTGTGTTGATGTTCGCTGTAGGTTCTTCGCATATGGCGTCGAAGCCGCGGTCGAAGCAGCATCAACATCGGCACTCACTTTGTCGTACACAACGTAACAGCTCTGTTCCTTCGGCAGAACTAAAACCACCATGGTAAGCATTGGATAGGCAAACCTAAACACTAGCAACTTCTTTTAGATCGAAAAGACCACATTGAGATCGAAACGGATTGGACCCGACCAGCAACAAACGGAGCCAACAGCTGCAAACACAACATCGAGATACCCTCTGAGGATTCGCCTTTCGGTTTCACGTATTTTTTACGGTGTTATTGATACGCCTAACTCTAATCCAATTTTCTGCATTGTGGTTCTTCATGTTATTGGACATTACTTGCCAACCTTTGGATTACAATTGAATCGTATGCAATGCACTATTGACATCATAATAATTCACACATTATGGTACGTACCAGTCTCTTGTAGCAGCACGAAGCCTCGCTCGTTCCCTGGCGGTTCGCCGCGGTGCCACGGCGATGCGCTCGATCCAAACCGTTCCCCGGGTCGGTACCGAGGCCGAGATGCAGGCCGAGGCCATCGAACAGGTCCGGGCACGAATTGCCTACCAGAAGGAAATCCTGGCGGCTAACCCACACAAGTCCCACGACGAGGAGTGGACCGAATTGTGGACCTGGATCAAGATTTCCGTCTTTGTCTGCGTTCCCGGATGCCTGCTCATGGTAGCCAAGGACATGGCCATCGAGGAACACCACCACCGCCCCCACGGTCCCCTTCCCGATTACATGTCCATTCGCTCGAAGGAGTTCCCCTGGGAGTGCGACCAATGCCCCTTGTTCGATTTGAATTGCTGGAAGAAGTGCAGAGAAGAAAAGGCATAAACAATGAACCTGTCAAGCAAAGAACAGACCCGATCAATGATGATATTGTCGTTGTCGGGCTGGTCTTAGTTTGGAATTGAGCGGGAAGGAAATTGAAGGACAGTAACGATTGGTTGTTATTGCTCATTATCGGAAAGAATAAACGGTTATCCTGTCGATTGCACTGCATCGTTGCATTGCAATAATGATGAAACGATTGATCCAATGAAAGCGACGGACCCCCCCAAAATCTGGGATGTCGTGTGGAAGCTGGAAAGACAAGAAAACGCCAAGCGTTCCAACTTCGTCGCTTTCATCAGTAATTGTAAAAGATAATATCTTATTACTATTATTGGTCAAACGATCAGCTACCAATGCATCAGTAGTCATCTGTTGATAGTTTTGAATGATTTTCATTGTTGATGTGGAACAGTTTGCAAAAAGTTGGCAAACTTGAGCACATGGTTAGAGCAGTCAAAGAAGGAAAGTTGCACTATTGCCGCAATCTATATCAAGCTGATGATATATTTCAGTAGTGCGTACTTAGAGGTTGTTGAGCATGGCATCAAGGCAGGATCAAAAACAATACTTGTTGATTGTCATGTTCAAGGCTTTCAAAAGTACCTACTTACTACGTACTTCGTATTTTGCAACATAATAAAATTGTCTGCTGCTAAAGAATACTACTACTAGTAGTAATGATTATCTTCAATACTACAACGGTTCAATGCATTTCGTATGCAAAGTATTAGCAGTCTGTAATTTTTAGTATGTTGAGTTTAAGACTTTTTATGGTTATTTTCTCGTCCAAATGAATTGACACTACAGAAGCCAGCAAGCAAAACTCAAGGGCGCGCTGCGGGGTGGGTCAGTTGGCATTCTTGGCACTTAGTACCTGATCAAGTATTCCACTTTGAATGATGGAAGTAACACTATCTACATATATTTATACAACTAAGTGTACTTATAATTCAAACTTCTTACCGCATGTAATTGGTATTTCTATTTCATGTTCCAGATCCCTTCGTCCTTCCTTGCTCGCAGTATTTTTGTATTCAAAGCAGTAGTATGTACGCAAGTTGGATTGGAGGACGAGTGCATGCTCAATAATTTTCAATGCACAACATGGACTGAACTTTGCATAGCAATTCCCATAAATATACCACACCAGTTCCAGTTCCATTTGCATGTAGTATGTACTCTTTTGTTGTTGGAGGACGCAAGAAGGCCGAGAAAAGGAGAAAGACGACACCAAAGACGAGAGTAGAAAATACCGCGCCAGGAACACGCTACGAATATCAAGCTCATTTTGGAAAACAGCACCCGCCACTTATCACAGAGGCTTGCGACACAAGATTATTTTGGTAAAGAGTTTTGAATTTGGACTGAGCATCCAGGGAAAGTTCATCACCTTACGGAAATCGAAGTAGAAACTCCGAAAAGTCATTCGTTCGTTGCAATGAGTTGTACTGTAAACACAAATATTGTGTTCTCGATCTTCTATACGTAGGACACTTTGTTTCACAAAAAGAACGAATATTTTCGCGCAATCCAACCAGTGAGAAATCCGGATCGCGGGGAAGTAAATGTTCTATTATTGTGAATGTATGCTTGCTTCTCCATCATTCCTTCTTGTCGCTCTTGGCATTGGCCAGTGCCTGGGTAAATTTTTCCTCCAATTCCGGGCGTTCCGCAAGCAATTTCCGCATTTGTGCTTGTACGCTGAGATATCCACGATTCTTCCAGTTTGTGTAATAAGGTTGCCACTTGGGGGGTGGACGCGCGAATTTTGGCAGGGCCTTTGGCGTTTTGCTATTGTTGCGTACGACCACGTCCTCCGACTGGAATCCATAGCCGCCCTCGTCGTCGGTGGCGGTCATGTCGCCGGCCGTAAATTTGTGAGGTTTGAGCAAGGCTCTTAGAGCCAAGCGGTTGTAGTGTACCGTGGTGACTTCTCCGCCGATAGCTTCCACCGCATCAATGGCCGATTCGCTGGCTCGGGAAATCTCCAGCTTGAAGGGAGTTTTGAGTCTTTCTTTCCCCTCCGCTAGCAATTTGATTCCGTGCTTGACCGAAGATGTCGTAAACATGCCAGCATCCAGAAGATCCTTCATGTTCCAAACTGGCACGCTGTTCTCGTTCGTTTTGTCCACGGGCAACCGTCCCATGTCGATGTAGTCTTGAAGAGTGCCGATATTAAGGGAAAGCATGTCAGCTTTGTGTCGCTTGTTTGTAAAACCCCGCTTAGGAAGAAGCTTATAAAACGGTGTTTGTCCACCCTCAAAGGTGAGGGGCACCGATCCACCCGCACGCGCTTTTGTTCCCTTATGCCCCCTTCCGGAGGTCTTTCCTTTGGAGGAACCGATACCACGTCCAACACGACGTTTCTAAGTTTTTGTTGTTTGAAAGAGGAAATGAAAATGCGAGAAATGAAACAGCGAAAAAGAACGAGGAAAACACAACGCAAACATTTGAAGAGAAAGGGAGCAGTCGAAAACGGTGAGAAAAACACGCATGGCATCGAAAGATTCGACTCGACGTCAAACCGAAATCCTTCCACGACCACTCCGATCCGGTGATTCGTCCATATGCTCACCTTCTTGATAGCTCCTGGATTCTGCTGCAACATGTTGAGTTTTAGGACCGACACAAATTCTTGTGACGAATCTGACTGATCTTCAGTTTGCGGTGCCGACGACGAATGACGGGCGGATGGCACGGCCGAAGAGACGGACGAAGCTGTCGCTGTGGTTCCACTACTCGTAGTCGCTAGCGCTGCTCTGTTTGCGGCTGCGACAACGCTTGTCGCTCTCCGGCACAGTATCGACGACAACATTGTTCGATCTGTTCTTTGTGTTCGAAAAGCTAAATATCCCGGCGATAAAGCCACAACCGACACGCCGTGATTACAAGATTCGTAATAGTGTTGTTGAAATCTCTGCTTGATAGACTAACGACAATCGACAATCGACGTCGATCGTCCATCTACCGTACCAGGTACGGTAACCTTAAAATGGAGAGAGAGAAAGAGGTAAAACCTGGGAGCCTAATTACCGTAACTTACCCTGCGATTACAGCCCTGGTTATCATGGATGAGTGTGTGATGGGGAGAGCTTGTGCCGTCTATTTTGAATAGTTTAAAAATTAGGGGGAACTTTTCTTCGGTATTCGATCCCCTATATAGTGAGATACAAAATTGACTCATCCGACTTCTTCATGGAGTTTCAATCGGGCGTGTTCTCATCAGTGACGTATTTTGGGACGCGCGTGATGTATTTTGAAATTGAAAATCTTCTGCGGCTCAAAACAGGCACCTTTTACTTTCCTTGTACGCGTGTGGGTTCTTTACTACTCGTCCCGTAATACGGATTGGATGATGACGAAATGATTGATTGATATCCGATGCAATCAAAATCGTTGCACGACGAGTTTGCTTCGTCGACGTCGCCCTGAACTTGGCGATCTTTGCTTCTCGAATGTCCCTAGTTGATCGAATTCAATTCGTGCTCCTTTCTCTCATTCGTAGACCGGTCGTCGTCACTTATCAGACTCTGTAGATCCACAACACCAAGCACCATGAACTTTACTTCACGCTCCCTCCTTTCGTTGGCTGCTGCCCTCGTGCTTTCGACCTCTAATGCCTTTGTCCCCAAGAACACGGCTGCTTCTTTCGGGCTCAAGTCGTCCTACAGCACCAGCAGCCTCAACATGGTTGCCGACGACGCCAAGGTCATCTTGGTGACCGGTTCCTCGCGTGGATTGGGAAAATCGATCGCCACCGACCTCGGAAAGGCCGGCCAAAAGGTCATTATCAACTTTGTTTCGGATGGATCCAAGGAAGCTGCCGAGGCCACCGTGGCCGAGATCAAGGAGGCCGGTGGTGACGCCGTCGCCATCCAAGCCGACTGTGAGTGCAGGACAACGTGGTCGGGTTCAAAACTAAAACAGAGTTACTGTTGCGATCACTAGCTCATTTGGTTTGTCGAAGCCTATTATGCAATAGAAACATCGTCCACGGTCCTCACGTTTTTTGTCTTCCATTCGTCATTTTATTGCTCTGCGACACTCTGTATATGTGAATGGCACGCAACAAATCATGTAACCGGGTAAATTAACGAACAAATTCGATGCATCGATGCAACAAACCCACACAGCATCCGACCCCGATGCCATCAAGGAGCTCTTCGCCAAATCCGTCGAAGCCTTCGGAACCGTCGATGTATTGATCAACAACGCCGGAATCACCCGCGATGGTCTTGTCATGAGAATGAAGCCTAAGCAATGGCAAGACGTGATCGACACCAACCTTTCCGGTGTTTTCTACTGTACACAGGCCTTTTTCAAAATCGCCGCAAAAAAGCGAACCGGACGCATCATCAACATTTCCTCCGTCGTCGGACAATTTGGAAACCCTGGACAGGCCAACTACGCCGCAGCCAAGGGAGGTGTCATTGCTCTGACCATGTCAAATGCCAAGGAATTTGCCGCTCGAGGAATCCAGGTCAACTGCATCTGCCCCGGATTCATCGAGACGGACATGGTCGACAAGCTCGACGCGAGCTACCTGGAAACGGTTGCGGAATCAATCCCACTCAAGCGATTGGGAAAGCCCTCGGAAATCGCCGGAATGTGCAAATTTTTGGCCTTGGATGACGCCGTCGAATACATCACCGGGCACACCTTCAATGTTGACGGAGGTATGGCCATTGGATGTTAATCAAACGAAAGGCATAGATTAAAGAATAGGAGGTCTCTTTTTTTGTTTCCAGAAACCACGAAGCTACTGTATATCGTGTGAATGATGTTTATTTCTCTTGCGTGGGTAGCATTGATTTTGCGTGTTGCAACCAGCGTCAAGTGTCTATTATTTGTCCACTCCGTCCAGGTGTCACAACGCCATCCGGGCAATATCCGATACTTACAAATTGATGAGTTCTTGATTTCATTCACAACAGCGATTAGAAATAAGAACTTCACTGAGTGAACTATAAATGGCAGTAAGAACATATAATCTATGTGGTGGTAAACCACAATACGCGATGAATATCTTTGCCTGCCACCACCGTTTGATTATGAAATTCGGATTTTGTCGGTGAATCAATCGAAAAGCAAAATACCAGAACCCGTAACGAAACCTAGTTGGTAACTCTTTGAATATGTATGATCTTCTTTTGACCGCGGGATTTTAGAATTCGGATATATTTTCTCCTTTCCGTCTTCTTGCTCCAAAGAATATCCGCACATTTTCATTTCTACACCCTCATCTCTTTTATTGACTTCCGAATGAATCATTTCCTTGCTCTCACAGTTCACCACTGAGACAACCAATCTGCATCATTTCCAAATCTGATGTTTTTTGGACGGATGGACATAAAAAAACATGACACGAGTGGACAATCGACTGCAAATATTAATCCTTAAACCAAGGGGCTTATATATAGTTTTCAAGTCGACGTCGTGTTTCTTACTAAGCCTTACCTAATTAACTTACTCTACTTATTCACAATCTCACAATCAGAAAAATAAGAGATTTTTTTTTTCCTTGCGAGAATTCGATCTGTTCTTCGTGCACCGATGTTGTCCCACACGAACTGCGTACGAGACCGTAGTGCTCGTACTGAATTATTACTCTTCTTATTATAAGTAGTTACATACCGTAAGGTTCTTACCGTAAGGTTTACTCGTACAAAAATTGCACGAAGACCTTACTAATTGCGATTTTGATTCATTCTTCCATTACGTCGTAACCTTACCGTAGCCTTACCGTGTTTGACTTCGATGGGAACCTAGGTTCCCTTTCATGTCACATCGGAGTTGAGCCGTGTGACAGTAAGGTTACGTACGACAATGTTTTGGAGAGGAAAATAGTACCAAGAAACTTCCAATCCGCACGTCTGTAGTCACTTTGAGACAGAACATTGAAACACAACTGTCACCTCCATAAGATTACCACGAGTCATTTATGAAGGCAATAATAAATTTCGAATCAACGATACATAGCGAATCTCAAAACTTGACTCAGAACCTTATTTATCTGAAAGGAAGTAAGAAAAAGTGTTCTGATACTGGTATTGATAATAGCTTCGTGCCGTATAACTTTTTGATCTACCCGGAACACGCTTTCGGCGACGACTACTCTTATTTTGTATTGTTACCACAAGCACGGCAGTCCGGTGTTTCCGATGGCCCTGCAAACAAACGATTCACCTTTTCTCGAGTCTCCCATTATTTGAATAGCAGAGAAGTCTTTGATAGGAAGGACAACAAACAATCGTGTTCCAAAGGTTTGAAAACAGTAACTCTTGTCGTGACAAAACAAACTTTCCGCTACAGCAGTCACTGTCTTTCTCAATCTTTCGTGTTGTATTGCACCGAATCGAGTTGAAAAGGTGCTGTCGACTATTATCTGCTGAGTGGAGGAAAGATAATATGGCCAAAGGAAACGACAAATCCATTGCGTCCTCAATTGAAAGGGATTTGTCACCCTTGCAATCACCATCGACTCCCTCTACTCCCTCATCTTCAAGAAAGAAGAAGAAAAAGAAGAAAAAGGACCGCCCTTGCAAAGAATGGAAGAATGATGCACGGGAAACAGAACCCCGTCCCCTGGATTTATCCCCCTGTGTCCACAGCAACAATTACAGCAGCTTCGATCTTACACCGGTAAACACGAGGCTTTTGACGTATGATTTCGTGGTGCGTTCCCTAAGACGAAGATTGTGGAAGGCATTCTCCGAGGATGACGCCGTTGCGGCACTGAGAACTTACCAGGCCACCCTGGCAGAATTTGTTCAATGGCTTGAACAGGAGGAAGAAGAGAAGCTGCGACAACAGCAAGAAACAGAATCACGTCGTCGGGATAAATCACCAGCTGCAGCCGCCACTGCCACTGTGGAAATGGTACGTTCCCGCAGCTTCCCGTATAGAGCCTCCTCGTCTCCGAGATTCTCGAATCTATTTTCTTCCCCAACGCACCACCATCGATTGATCTCAGCAGATTCCAGAAGCACAAGTCAGAGTCCCGACTCGACTCATAGTAGAAAGCCCGACAAAAATACTCGACGACGGCGCAGCAAAAAGTCCAGTGCAACAACCGGTGCAAACGCCGATGACAGAAACAGCCACGATGGCAACAGCGAATACCGCCAGGTGCTACTCAGGCTTCACCAACAGGAAAAGATGGAAACCGAGTCACTGATCGGCGGTTCGAATGTCCCCATTTTGCAATGCAAGATGAATCCATCGGATGCATTTATTGCTGACGACTATTTGAGTCCGTACGACGATGCGACCTACGATCACCCAGCCCAAACAGTGCTTCCCGATCCGATAAAACACGCATTGGATCAACAGGCCATCATGGAAGATCAGAACCGACGGAAACGGAAATCGAGAAACCCAAGAATGGCATTTCGAAGATTTTTTCTCGGAAGACAAGAAGCAAACTTGAACTCTTCTGCAACTCTTTATGTCGACGACCACAGTGTTCAAAACCTAGATGGTGCGTCAAATCCTCGGTCGGCCGAAAACTTCGGGCAAAACTCGGCTTCGTCCTTCGAATTATCGACCGAAAACGACAAGGAGAACAAAAACAATCATCACGACGAGGAGGAGGAAGTGGATGCGACAACAACCACGCCACTCCACGAGGCCGCTCGTTTGGGTGCTGGAAATCTGGTCCGTCTAATGCTTGCTAATGGCGGGAATGTCAATGCTAAAAATGAATTCTCGCGAACCGCAATTCACATGTGTGCGGGTGGGATTACAACCCAGGAGCGACAGCTTCGAAAAGCAGAAGTGGATGCTGCTCGAGAGGACGACCAATGCAACAAAAGCAAGAAGAAGAAATCCAAAGACAACAAAAGCAGTAAAAAGAAAAAGACGTCGCAACGAATATCTTCATCGGCACCGGCGTTAGCGGAAGAATCGGCGTCGAGTGCAACGCCCGCGATTGGGATCGGGGCCTCAGCCATTCCAAATGGAAGTCTGGACTTGTTGCGACAACTATATTTTACTTTGGGCCTCGATTCACTGTCAGATGGAGCTAAAAGCACAAATTCCAAGAACAAAAAAATGTCACGTAGCAAACGAAAAATATTTGGTAAAATCCTAAGCTTCAGCAACAAAAAAGAGCGGGATGAGAATAAGAAGAGTACCACGCTGCAATTTAACGACAAGGAGTTCAAGTCGGTTGGATCACTTCAATATCCGAAAGAACCAAGAATCACAACCAGAAAAGCGACAGGGATGAATCCAAAACTTCTGAATGAAATCGTGATGGATCGAATGGATGGCATGCTAGCACTACTCTCATGGATTGATGAGAAATCCGGTGACCGCCCATCAGTCAATGCCGTCGACAACCATGGGCGGACCGCTCTGCACTATGCCGCAGAACACGGTCGGTCGGACATTTGTATGGCTATCCTAAACAATTTCGATGTTATGCTGACAATTGTAGATGACTTAGGGACTCGGACGCCTTGCGAGGTTGCCGCAGCTCATGGTCACGACTCTCTGGCTGCGCAGCTAGAGGCTCGGGGTCTGCTTTATGTCGACCCCTATGGATTGGACGACGAAATGCTCGATGCGCTGACGGCCGCCAATGAAACGGGCAGCACCAGCTACGTCAACACGCGAAACAACCCGTGTGGTCGCCTCGTCGCTCCGTTTCGATGGTTCATCACATGCTCTAAGGAGGAAGTTGCCCAGGAACGAAGGAGTCGTCTCGCGGAAGCTCAAGAAAAACTGCAAACAGCAATTGTCCAAGAAGAGCAAGAATCCGGAAATACCTCCCACACCAGCGAGGAACTAGATCAGAAGTACAGAGCTACTACTCTTGCCTTAATCAAAAATCCAATGTACAGAAGCGTAAGGGGGCTGGAGTATCTTCAACCGTATGTGACGAATGCTCCGACCGGGTCTACAACTCATGCGAACGAGGTCAAGCTAGAAGCGTGCTTGGATACCGTCCCATCGCCTTCAAACCAGAATCTAAAAGTTCAAAATGGTCAGAGCAATTGCAGCAATACAACTTCTGTCCTCAAACTGTTAGAATATCATCATCTGGAGCAATACATGGCACATCATAAATGGGATCTTCCGGCTGCGATTAGTGCCTTCCAGATGAACCAAGCGGAGGCGCTTACCCATGCTGGAATTGAGCCATCACTTGAACCAGCACAAAAGATTCTGGAAAGCGAAAACGAAACGACGATAGATGGTTGCGAACACTCAGATGTTAACCTTTGCCAAATATGCTACGACGATGAGGTTGCAGAGAACGATTGGATGGTCTTGCGAAATTGCGAGCACGGGTTTTGCAAAGATTGCCTGACTGACTATGTCAAAGACTGCGGGAACAATCGAATGCCTCTTTACTCTATAACTTGTCCACAGCATGATTGCGAGTCGTGCGTTTCAATCATTGATATTAGAGGCTTGTTAGAAAGGGATCACCCCGAGATTTTGTGCCGCATTGAGGAAGCAAGTACCGACCATTTCATTACCTCGCACCCTAATTTTAAGTTTTGTCCGTACCCCAACTGTACAGGGGTGGTCCATCGATTGAAACAACCCAAATGGCCTAGTGCGGGGTATGATGAGACTTTTCTGAATTATACGGGGGCGACTTGCGTAGCTTGTCACGATGGAGAGAAATATGCGGGGAGTTTAAGTGCCTGCAATGAACTGACGTACGAAGGCGTAGTAGATCCGGAATATACGAATTGCCGCAGTCTCAAACAACCACGCAAGGCCCAGCGATTTTGTTTTTCATGTGGTGAAGCTGTTCATTGGCCTCTCACCTGCCAGCGCCTAGAAGAATGGAATCAGCGAGTTAGCGATGAGATTGGTAAAGTAGATGACGAAAATGGCGAAGGGACTGATCTCAACGACTTGGCCCAAAAGCTTTGGATCAAGGCCAATACTCGGCCCTGCCCCGAGTGTAATGCCCCGATCGAAAAGAATGATGGCTGCAATCACATGGTGTGCCATGCCTGTCACCATGAATTCTGCTGGATTTGTCGGAAAGACTGGAAATTGCATTCTAACGAGACTGGAGGCTATTTCCGCTGCAATATTTGGAAAGAAGACGATCCTGATCGCATTGAAGACAAAAATGATGGAGGCAGTCAGCTCGACCGTCCTGTTTCAACGAGCAACAACCCATTCCTATTGGATGTTTTGAATGATCAAAGCTATGGAACTTCCATCCACTCAGCCCGAAAGGCTTGGAGGAAGAAACAAGAAATGAACCGTTTCATTCACCATTATACTCGCTGGGAAGCTCACAAAGAGAGTGCTATCTTGGAGAAGAGAATGGGAGACTCTGTTTGCACCCGATTGGCTCTAGTTGTGGAAGCTGCGATTGAATTCAATGGATCTCCTGCATTCAATTTTAGGGGCAAGGGACTTTCATTTCTTCACAATGCCTTCTTCGAGCTTGCCGAATGTAGATCGACTCTTCGTCATAGTTATGCGTTTTCTTTTTTCAGATATCCCCCGAAGTCTTCTTTGAGGTCTCTGGAGTCACAGCCAATCGGCTATCTAGTCAACAAACGAAAGGAAAAACTTCGATTCGAACGTCTACAATCCGAGCTGGAAACCATCACTGAGCAGATGAGTGATATCGTTGCACGATCTCATCTTCGAGCAACCCAGATGCAAATCACATATTTGACTGCTGCTGCTGCAGAGAAACGAACGGAACTCAACAATTTCTTGTTCATGATTTTTAGAGAGGAAAATAGGGCAATCGCCACCCAAAAACGGAATGATATCAAACAAACGCCACCGGCCAATAGGTCTCATGCGACTCCTACTAGCATCAATGGCGGAGTCAATCAGGAGCAGTCTGAAGTTAGCCCAGAAGTCTTTAGCAGACTTCTTCAAATCCGAGACCCAAACTATCAACCGACTTTGACTTCCTACGTAACAACGACCAGCCCCTCACCAACAACGAATACTCCACGCAACCTCAGCGTTCAATTGATAGCTGCAAATGAACAGGTGCAAGCCATCGGGGAATCAGTTCATCAGATGGAAAGATTGCTTTCGCAGTCCAGGAATCTCGCCCGCGAAACACACGAAGCGAATGACGATAGAAGTGATCATAGAACGAGCGACTATCCCACTGCTTCACAAATGTGGGGGTGTCCACGCTGTACTTTTATGAACACTAGAGGTTCCCGTTGTGCTATGTGCGGTGGTCGCCAGGAGTAATATTTTCAGCGGTAACTTTTCTAAAGATTCGCAAATATTCACCTCGTATTCAAAGTCTACCTTGCACTGTTTTTGTTGTTTTTTCGTTCTAGATTCTCTTTTGTACTCTACTTTTCTTCTCCGAGCAATATCTCACTCGAAAGACTTCCTCGGAATAGTTGCCACACTGTAATATAATGCTGTGACACAGATACAAGAAGGCGTCTGAGTCAGGATACGCTTCCGGATCTTCATCAAAGATGAGCTGGAGGTGTTTGATTCATTGAGAATCAATATTGGTGTTTGTCAGCACCAAGGTGGATTGTTTATATCATGCGGTGCAAATGAATTCCGGGCGTGGCAACCTTGCTGATTTTCACGAAGAGTATTTGGTTGGCACCTCGTTTAGCAATACTTCGTGCAGCGCTTGTGGCACAATTTAATAAAAACAAGAAACGAAAGCACCAAGGAATAGAATGGCCTCGCTGGTGTAACTTGCAAAGCTCTAGGTTCAATGTGCTAGCAAGGCATGGCAAGCAAAAAGCTACATTGTCGATCATTCTTAAGATCTCTGCTAGTGTCAAATCGCAAGGGATTGCCCCTCCGCTGTCGATTCGTGGTTTGTAGTTTTGAACGCTGATACAAACGAATCCATGAACACTGTTTTCGATACTATACTACGCTCCCAAACAAAGAACGTAGACGCGACCGAGGCGCTCCAATTCCTCCAAAGCCGCCAAGCCATCGGGGCCATCACCCTGCATTCCGTTCCCGCGTCCAGCCTTGCTGCACAGCATCCTTCGGGTTCCGTCCAGCAGAGACATGGCCTCGTCCGACAGGTATCTTTTGAGCGTGTTCATCAAAAACTGCAGCTCGTTCGCCAACCGATCGGATTGGCGGACCTTGAGAGTCATCTTTCGCTGCTGGATTTGTTCGCAAATTCCCTCGGCAATCCCCTCTGCCACTGTGGCCATGGCAATGTGCTGGTAGGTCTGGCCTTCTAATTTGCGAATCTTTGTCCCGAGAGCTTGTTCCACCTGAGCGCGGCACCGAACAATCGACAACAGCGATGCCGAAAGATACGGTGGAAATCCTCCCGAGGGATTTTCGGTCGTCATATCGGTTGCTCGAACGTCCAGCCATCCCATTCGGCAGCACGCTGATGTGGATTCCCGAATGCTGTCTAAAAACTCGTCAAACATAGCACCTTCGAGGCCCAAAATGTTTTGCATCATCTCTTTTTGGACTTCTTCGTGGTTGTTCGTGAGGTACCCAATCTCTCGAACGACGTCGGTCATGCGATCCTGCAGGACATCGGCACATTCCGCCACTGCACTCAGCCGAGCCCCATCTCCGCGGTCACGAACGTAGGATGCCAAACCATCGCAACACTTCTCAATGACGACTTCGCAGCCCTTTTCGACCTCGCTCGAGCACTCTTCGGGACGAGTTAATTCGTTGGACAGAGTGCGAAGGCAGGTGAGGAGGGAGTCGGCATCGAACTTTCCGCTCCCGGTGGCCCTGCTGGAACATCCCCGTGCACAAATATCAAACGCATAGATGCACCTCCTTCGTTCGATGGTCATTACGGATTGCTCTCCCAGTGTGCGGCTCTCTTCCAGAGGGGAAAGGGTGTAGACATTTTTTGCGGTAGTGGATACTTCTCCCGGTAGCGGTTTCAACTGATTAATGGTGATGCTGCTCTGAGCGAGTACGGCCACCATGGCGGCGAGTTCCTTCCCGACACGGGAACTTTGGGAAGGCGGAAGGGGCGTCCTGAGAAGTGCTCGGAGTTTGTCAGGAGCCTTTTTGCCAAATGTCATCTTGATTTCAATGGTACTTCCTTTGGGGGCACTGCCAAGACCGCAAAAGGCAGCGTGTTCAACGAGCTTTGTAACAACGGGGGCAATGTTCGTCAGAAAGACTTCAAAGGGTGTCAGTTGATACTGGTCTCTGCTGCTATGGTTGGATCGAGCCCTGGCAGCCCGTCGTTTTTCATCTTCCCGAGCCGCAATGGCCACGTCCAAGAGACGCGGGAGCCACTTGGAGATGAGTTCTACCGCTCGGATGGTCACGATGCTGCGCGCCTCGAGGACATCGTGCTTCCACTGATTGCTGTACGTAGACGATGACTTCGGTCGCGCGGGTGTCTTGCTTGCGTCGTGTCCTTTTCCTTCTCCCTTGTCGGAATCCAAAGTGTTCTGTGCAGACAGAGATTCTCCCTCGAAGATACGGTGCGTGATGTTGTCCGCATCCTGAATGGCAGTCGATACCAGAGACGTGAAATGGGCTGCCTGCAACAACAAACAGGCCAGAGCGGGCGGAAAGTCTCGAACATTGATCGTGATTCCTCCAATGTTATAGGTTCCCACGAGCTGCCGGCGAAAGCGTGCACTTCCAGTTATCTTCTCGGATTCTTTGGGGTCCTCGGGAATGTTGAGCTCGAGAAGTTCTCCCAGATCGCGAATGGCGTCTAGCAAGCCCGTCACACCAATCTTGCTGTCCTGTGCTAGTCTGCCTTCGAGTTCGCGTCTGGCTTCTCTAGCACATTCCATTGCCTGTTGCTTGACGTGGATGAGTATCTCGATTTTGTTGGAATCGTCAATGACCTGCACGCGACGGTAGGCCTTGAGGGCAGCAGAAAACCTTCCGTTTTCGACGTGCTGCCGCATCAGATAGGGCGCCTGGAGGACTCCCTCGACGCGCTGGAGGACGTTCAAAGCCGACTGCACCTTGCGAACTTCGTTGGCATTGTCCAGCAGCGGTTTGAAAGACTTTTTGGCCTGATGAGAAGACGATTCGGCCAATGCATCCAACCGGTTGAGTCGATCGCCGACTCCGGGTCCGGATTGAGAAAGTGTCTTTTCGTTAAAAGTGTCGATACCATCGGCACACCGAAGAAAGAGCGCAAAGTTTTCTCTGACCATATCCTGTAGCTGTTTCACTTGGTTTTGCGTGTCGGCTGAACAAGTCGAAAACGATACAGAGAGGAACGGCACAAGGTGAACTTACGAGAACCCATGCCAAAGCTGAAAATTCTGCTTCCAATAACAAACACTTCCCTCCATTGCGCACAAAAAGACGAAGGTAAAAACAGCCCATCCCATGCGGTCCAATCCAATCCAATTCAATTCAATTCAATCCAACCCAATCCAATTCACTTTACTTCAATCCAACCCAATCCAATTCACTTTACTTCACTCCAAGCCAAGTCGCAACACGACACGAGGCATCTTGTCACACTTACTGCTCAATCGGTTCATGGAGCCGACCAATTCTTCGTAGGACGCTTTTCGGTGCACCAGGGTCAGGAACAAAATCGGATCGAAGTTGCTGTCGGTCGGCAAGATGCTCTTTCCCGAAAATTTGCTGCTTCCGAACTGGCTCGAGGACTTTGTGAGTTTCGTGGCGTTGGCGTTGGCATCGCCGACCCCAATCACCCCGTCGTACACCATCTCCAGGGATTCCTTTATGGCCCGCAGCGTGGGGTCGTCGTCGGCCTTGGAGAGCTCCTCCTCGGCCTCGCTCAGGGCCTGTTCCAGGAGCTCCCTCTGCTCGGTTTCGATTGCCTGCAGATCGAATTCGGTTCCGTGCAATCCCAGCGGGTCCCTCCGCAGAATCCGCGACTTTTCTTCCTCTCGTTCCGCCAGCTCCGCCGCGGCCTCCTGTGACTCGCGGACGTTGATGCTGTCCGGCTCCTCGGCGGCGCTGCCACCGGCTCCCTGCAACCGTTTCTGGGAGGCCTGCCGCTGCTGCTGTTCCCGGTAGAGAAGGGAATCCTCCCACCGCAGGGCCGGACCGTCGCGTTCCTCGTCGTACTCTCCCATTCGCTTGGCTTCCAGAAGGTCCCTCTTGTGGGCCTTCTGGCGGCGCTTCATTCCCGCGAGAGGATCGTTGGGGTCGTCCGAGTCGTAGTCCTCGTCGGAATCCTCGGCGAGGAGCTCGAGCTCCGCGGTTTCTTCCGCCGTAAGACCCCCGGTGGCGCTCAGCTTTGTCGATTCCTTGTCCAGGTTTTCCCTCCGTTTCTGGGCATTGGCCCGGATCAGACCCTGCTGGGACTTGCTGGCGTGCTGAGCGACCCACAAGTCAAAGGCCTGCTGCGCCTGCTGAGACGCCAGCAGGTCTTCCTTGGAGAGCGGACTCGGGGTTTCCCCGTCTTCCTGCAGGTGCTTGGTCAGCAACAGGACCATGACCTCGCAGGCGTCCTCCTGTGCACCACCGCGCTGGTCCCCGATCAAATGCAGATCCAGGCTCATGTATCCGTACTTGTCGACGGGAAAGGAGCAAAATGCCTGGGCAAACAAGTTGAGGCCGCTGGTCTCGCCCTCCTCCACGAAATCAATGACCAGAAACTTCAGCAGCGACATGGCGTGCCGGGCCGATCGCTTGAGCATGTGATCGTGCTCCACACTGGGTGTGCCGCAGGCCTGCAGGAGCCCGTAGATCTCGGCCGAGCTCCCCCCGCCATAGTTTCCGTCCATCTCGTCCAGCAGATCCGAAGCCGCCAGGAGCGCCGGCGGCGCCGCCGATCCCAGGAGCAGGAGGGGGATGTCATCGTCGTAGAATTCCGGCGTTCCCGCGCTGGATTCTCCGGTTACAAAGTTTCGAAACTTGTTCAGTCGACGGATCCGATCCTTGTGGGAAGAGTCCTTGGGATCGAGGCGCTTCAGCAGGGCCTTGATTTCCTGGGTGGCCCGCTCGGCGGCGTCCTCGTCGGCCATGGTTCGGTGCTTGCGGTGCGAGAAGGGATCGGGCTCGGTCTCGACGAAGATTTTGTTGGATGGATTGCGAAAGCGTAAATGTGGCGAGGGAACGGTAGGAGCTACGGTAGTAAAATTCTGGGCAACTGGCAACTGGCAACTGGCAACTGGCAGCTTGGGTCTTGTTGATAGGCTGAGTTTTCCGTGTTCGAGTAATATCGTGGATGTCAACTTCCAACCGATGCTGCAGAGTAAGCCTTACCAAAGTACAAGAGTACAAAAGCAATCTTACGGGCACCCTTGCAATACTTTAAAATACGGGAAATGATGCCGTTGAGCAGTGTTGAGAATGTCTCACCAAAATGATGCAAACGACGAGGACGGCGACAAAAAAATATGCCAAAATTGTATCTTATGCGCAGCGCAAAGATTCTTTTCATTGAAAAATATTTTGAGAATTTTTGCGTTTCGCAAAAAAAAATCGGTCGTGAGTGGATAGTGATTGAAAAACGAGCCCTCCTGCGTTGAGACACAAACAAACACAAAAGCCACAACTACGTTTTAATTAAAAGACTGCTTGTAGTTTTGCAGTGTTGCATTCCCACAGGGGGTACATGTAACCTTAATTGCGAGTAATTTTTTTACTTCTACGGTAAGTTACGTCTGCCGGAGAGCAATGGCATTGCTTCATCGCAACAGGAAAAGTGTCGATAGCGCAGCTTCTGGAGCATCAACACAGCACCTCGAGACTGATTCGAGAACCGTATGATAGCAGCAGAGTACTCTTTGCAACCTCGGTGACATTCGCAAGACAAAACAATCCGCAAGCCTCGTACCGTACCGTACCATAAAGTACCTGCAGCACCACCCACATCGGTATCCGAAAGTAAGAAGAAGAGATTCTAACAATAACAATAACAATCACCGCAACCAAAATGGCAGACGACGAACCGGCAACGACGACGCCCCCGATCACCGCGGCCGCTTCCACAAAAAACGTGGTGCACTGGCAAGAAGTCCAGGACACGGTTTCCCGATTGGCCTCCCACAAGGGCGTCCTGGCCGTATCGATACTGAACTCCAAGGGCAACATCGTGACGCACCAGGTGACCACGGTGGGTGCGGAACGAGCCAGGTCTTCCGAGGCGAGCGGAAGCGGCGGAAGCGGGACCGCCGCCCCGTCCATACTCGGAAACCCGCATCTCCTGACCCGGATGATGAAATCGGCCAACCAGTACGTCCTGAGCCTGTCGGGTCCCCGTGGGGAGGACGGATTCGACGGCGACGACGAAGACAACGAAAACGACGACGATGCCAGCGGTGCCTCGGCTCCCTCTCGATCGAACAGCGAGGAAAGCATTTCCTTTGTGCGCATCCGAACCCGGAAGGACGAGATCCTGGTGGCGCCCAAGCTGGGATACACGCTCGTGGTGCTACAAGATCCGAGCATCTCGGCCCTGTGAGAGAGAGAGAGAAAAAACAACGGAGACTTTTCTGGGCGGTGGGAATCACGATTGGAGCTTGAATCGGAATTGGAATTGGAATTGAATTGGAATTGGGACCCCCGACGAGTGCGAAGCGTGTCGCATTGTGCCGTGCCGATCCGTGCCACGATGTGTCAAATCGAGTTCAACGGAAATCATGCAAACGGTGCTTCTCATCGCAATCATCGAGTGAAACGAAAACGGAAACGCATAGAGAAGAAAGACTCTCAATGAAAGAAACTGTAGACAGGAATCGAAGCGCAGTTCATCGGTTTACCGTAGTGAAAGCAGTCGGTTCCGCAATAGTGTTCCGTACAGTTTGCTGCCTCGTGGTTCGGAAAAATTATTGTAGTCTATTCTAGTTATGATAGGTGTGAAAATGTTTGCAAAACGAGTGGTCTGTCGCCCGATTCATCGTCCTTGTGGCCAAAGTGTCTGCTGTCGGTTCATCAGTCGCCGTCGTCGTCATCGCCGTCGTCCGAATCATCGATCTCGATCACCTCTTGTTCCCGCGGGACGCTCGTGCCGCGAAGGAAAGCGGCCGTTGTTCCGTGACGAATCTTCGCTTCCAAACGCTCCCGCAAGCTGCTGCCGACATCGAGATCCTTGTCCCCCGGACCGTGAGCGCTCGAACCCGCGGAGGATGACGAAGACGAAGACGCAGCCGACAAAGGGGAAGAATGCAGTGATCTGCCTCCCCGTTTGATGGTCACGTTGGGGGGAGGCATCTTGTTGCTAGCGAGCAGCAACGAGTTTGCGGCAATCGCAGCCCCGGGAGCCGGGGCGGATCCCGCTCCGATTTGAAAATTGTCACCGGGGAGACGCGATCCCGGATGCTCCCGCGGGCCACTTTGGTTGGCAAACAGTCCCGTTGTTTTGCCTCCGACCGAAGCGAAACCATTGGTACAATCATTTCTATCGCTATCGCTGTCGCTTTCGCAATCGTAGCCGCCGTTGTCCAGGAGGCTCACGACCTCCGGAACCGGGTTTTCCTCGCGACCGCCGTTTTCGGATGCTGGGAGATGTTTGTTCAAAGCCTTCGTTGCGTCGGTGCGACCACCCAACTGTTCGTCTTTGCTTTGTGGCTTTTGTGCGAGGGCGTCCGATGGTGTGCCGAGAGAACGAGCACTTGCCTCGGGGGACGTAAAAAGGGTGGACGTATCCGAGGACGGGGCGGGAGATGCCGGGGAATCGTTGTTTCGCACTTGTCCAGAAGCGAGAGGTCGGGGTGTTTTCACCGCCATTGCCTCTGAATTCTTGGTCAGATCCGAACTGCTGGATGCTCTCTTCTTGGCCTCGTGGCGAGTGGCAACCGAAGTGCTTCCTGGTCTCTTTCGGACCGCATCCTGGCGAAGAAGATTGCCGTCGATACCGTCTTCGTCTTCGGACGACGACGACAAGAGAAGAACGGTTTCTGGTTGTTGCCGTTGCGAAGCCTTGGGTTTCGCGATTGCAAAACGACTCGTAGAAGCTGCGGATGCAAAACCACTGGAAGTTGCGCCATTGGATGGTTTCGTGGTTCTTGCAGCGGTCAAAGTCACGGCCTTGGATGCTGGGTTGTTTCGATCGTCCTCGTCATTGCTAATGTCGCTGTCGCTGTCGCTGTCGTTCCCCGGCCAAGCCGAAGGATCCATCGCTCCTCGGAGGGAAGGAATCTTGGTAGTAAAGGATTTTGTTCCCAGTCTCGGAACCTCGGGCGTCAGGAGATCAACCGTTTCTTCTTGTTTTTTGTGTCGGCCCCGGGGAGAAGGAGAGTCAGCGTCAAAGTCCATCGGGTTCTTTGGACTCCCGCTTTGCACGGTAGAATCGTTCGTTCCCAACTCCGCATCCGAAGATATATCGACTCCGACAGAAGGAGAGAACGAAGGAGGTGAATCGAGCTGGTTGCGACTAGCATTGGTTCTCAGCGTCGCTTTGGGAGAGGTCGAAGGCATACCGGCAAGATCTGCCGTCGATCGGTCCAAAGTAGTGATGGGAAGCGCGAATCCGTGTGCCGTTAACTCCGAAGCAGTTCCCGATGGCGGTGGCTTCCTTGCTCCAAGCTTTTCCGATGCTTGGGAATGGTGCACCATTGATGCTGCTGCTACTGATGTTGTAGATATATCTGTTGGTTGTTGTTGAGAATGATAGTACACGGTGGATCCATCGCCCAGGGTGCAACAAGCAGCATAAACTTCCGATGCGGAGATTGGCCCTATCGTTCTGCCTCGGCCGCTTTCGATCTCAATGTCCTTGACGATTTGTTTCGGGTGTTTTGCGAGGGGCGATGGCTTTCTTGTTGCCGTTGTTTTAGTGACTGTCGCACGAATTGTCCCCCCAGCGACCTGCTTCGGCAGCGGGGAGTTGCTGCCGGGATACGAGAGGCCTTTCAACAGGCCGTTGAACGTCGGGAAACGGTTGGCAATGGCCGTGCATTTTTTCTGCGACAGAGAAGGAATCTGCTTGAGCATTGCCAGGCTCAGGGCCCGAATGCTTCGGGTTCCCCGCTCCCGATCGAGCTCTACCTTAGCCTTGAGTTCCGGGTAGGTAATGAAGCGTGCTTCACCAAACGGCGGGGCGGGTGGGGTATCAAAGACCAGTTCCAGCAGTGACGATGCCCGGCGATCCGGGCGGTTCCTCCTCCGGTTTCCGCCCCCAAAGGCCGGAAGGACCTGTCGCTGCTCCTGGTTTCTTCCATAGGCCTCGGGGAAGGTCCGCTGGACGATCCGGGAGTGCAGGGTTTTCAAATTGCACACCGTATCCGCCAGGTTTTGGGTCCGGATCATCGAAAAGCCCAACTGGAGGCGGGTCTCCATCATGGCCATTTGCAGGGTGTCGGACGGGCAGTTGCTGACCGAGGCCAAATCGCCCTCTACCAAAAAAAGGACCTGTGGCAGGCCACACTCGCTCAGCCGCAGGCGCTGTTCGGCATACCGAGTCCCAAACAAACTCGAGGCCAAATCGGCAACTTCCTTGCGCTCGACGATCGTTCCCAGCATTACTTCGATGACACCGGTGTTGCCCTCGTTGCGTTTCGATTTCTTTGCCTGCGCTCTCTGGTCCGTGGATGCTTCCTCGAAACGGCAGCACCGGGCAATCCAAGCCATGTCCCCAATGGCCAGCTGGCGCTCCTCACAGGGAATCCCCGCCTGCTTGCACGAGCTGACCACCTGCTTGGATTTGTGTTCCCGGTTGTCCACCAGCAAAATGACCTTCCACGGACCCCGAGTGGGAAGGCCAAGGGCCAGGGCTTCGGCCTCTTGCTTGGCGGCTCGGTAGGCGGCTTCCTTGCTCGTTGATTTGAGAGATGCCTTTGAGGAACCAACCGCCGAATCGAAGGGTGGCGAGAGGGTGGAAGGAATGGAATACGTCGAACAGACGAGTGGTCGTTGTCCGCTACACCATTCGTTCGTATGGAGACGATGACGAGTGGTCGTGGAAGCGAGTTGTTGAGTGTCGCTGCAGTGCATGTTGTTGCCGTTCTCCATCTCGGTCCCATCACGTTGGTGACTCCCAGAACGACCGATCCTCTTTCGCTTACTAACATTCTTCTTGGTAGTTGCCAATGCACTCGAAGAAGAAGCACCACCACCAGCGCCTTGGCGGGTCGCAGTTGCCGTTTTCATTGTCGATTGGGGACATATTTTTTTCGCCATCGCCGGGCCCACATATTTGAGCTTCACAGCATCCTGTTGGGTCAGAATTGGATGCTTGCACTCCTGAAGGGAACGCAAGGCCCGTTTGATGGTTTGCGCAAAGTTTTGTCCCCCCGAAGGATTTGCGGTGGCCTTGACCAACAATTCTTGCAAGCGGTCCAGTCCGGGCTGGTTGGCCGAATGTTTGGCCTTGACTTTCTCCACAGTCACGGTTTTGCTGCGAGAATAGTGGTTGTAGGTCCTTGCTGCGGTGGTGTTCGTCATCGCGTTCGGCTTGCCTTCAGCTTAGCGGTTGCTCGTGTTGCGGTTGCCTCGGCGTTGGTTTGTTCCGCAGCACTGGCCGCATGTGTACCGATCCTATTCGTACCGAACCGTACCGTGCTGCAACAAGGTGCTTCTATGATCGACCGTGTGCCTTACTGCTCTTGCGGATTGGAGAAGGATAACAACGGACTGGTCAATTCGAAAAAGACGATCCCTGATGTTGCAATGACACAACATTATTATGCAATGATCTGCCCTTGAGGTTACGGTAATTACAGGAAGCTGGTAAGGTTTACCAGTAAGATATTATTGGTGTTGCTAAGATAAATACAAGTACTTCTAATTCTGGGGTCGAGTCAAATACTTAAGACACGAGACAAGACAAACTCCGAGTGTATCATCAATATTTATTCTTAACCCTAAGTTTACATTAGGGTATGAAAGGGGTCGTACGGCAAATAAACTTGAGACATAATAAGGGTTTAGTAACTAAAACCGTCTGGTTTCTGTGGACAGGTAATGAGCCAGAGCAACAGCAAAAGGTCCACTGTTTTTGATAACTCTAATAAGTCCAAGACATCAGCTTGGACACTATTTTATGCCTGATGACAGAGATGGCAAGGTCGTCGAACCTTTTCTTACACTGGGCCACAAAATAAGGTCAAAAATTAGAAAAAAAAAAAAAAAAAAAAAAAAAAAAAAAAAAAAAACTCCATTTCAACAACCACAACAACAGGAACATTATGGAAAAAAGTGTTTTTGAGAAAATTTCCATATTCATGCGCGTTGCGCGCAATAAAATTGATGTACTACTTTTTAACGGCTGTTTTTTGTTGAATATCCACTTCAACGGCTGTACGAGTACGCAGAGTGTCCTAAAAACTGTCCTCAAAACGTGTCCTCAAAAAGTGTCCTCAACGATTTTGTCCTCAACAGACTGTCCTCAACCATAATGTCCTCAAAAATTATGTCCTCAACGTTTTGTCCTCAACCTCTATGACTTCAACGTTGAGGTTGAGGACAAAACGTTGAGGACATAATTTTTGAGGACATTATGGTTGAGGACAGTCTGTTGAGGACAAAATCGTTGAGGACACTTTTTGAGGACAATCATTTTTTGAGGACAAAGATTTCGGTTTATGACCGTTAAATTATGGTCGCTCAGCATAATTAAAAATATAGAAGAGGCGTTCTTATTGCCCTAAGATTTTTTTGAGAGTAGTCGCGCGATGCGCATGAAAATGGAAATTTTCCAGAAACGTTTTTTTTTCCATAATGTTCCAGGACCTGTCTATACATCCTAACTCCATAACCAACGCCAGCTTAATTATGCTATTACAGCTCCTCCATCTTCACTACTAGGGCAACAAGATCTCCGAGTTTCAAATTGATTGGGCTCTGTGGTTCGAAGAATCGAAGCCTCCCGCAGCAGCAAAATTGGTTCTTTTTTTTCGATCGAAAAACTACCCCGGTCCAAACAACAGCAAAAATATTACATAAAGAAGGACAACCCCTCCAATTTCCGGATCGATTGGAGGAGTCGTTTTCGAGAATCAAACTGTAGACTGAGTACACTCCCCCTAAGAAACAGCAAGCAAAAACTCCTCAAACTACAGTGAAAATTAATATCTCCAGCCCCACTGCATCTATTTGAACTGGAACGCTTCAGACAGCTCTATTATATAAAGAAGGACAACCTCTCCAATTTGTGGATCGATTGGAGGAGTTGGTTTTGAGAAACGGACTGTACAGTGAACACAGAAAAAATGGAAGAAAATTTGGGTGCTGCCTCCTCCTCCTCTAAGAACACTCCAGGTACAATGCCTGGTGTTTCTTACAGGAACGGACATCCACTACCTGTATGCGAGAGATCCGAAGACGCGGCGAGACATCTGGCTAATGTCTGCAAGTATTACAAGAAATATACTGCAGCTGAAGCAATGAGAGTATACGGATTGCCAACCGGTCCATGCAAAAAAGAGTACTGAGACTAAAGACCAAGTACCTGAAAGAAAAAGAGATTGTTGTTCCAAGGTCCATCGCCCTCCCCCTTAAAGAGCAGTCAATTTCTCCTATGACGTCTATGCGAAATACTAATCCTAATAGTAGCAAAGGGGGGAGTGGAAACTGTAATAGCCAAAACAAAAGTTCAACCACGACTCCCAGCAGCACCAATGGCAACAACAAAAGAACAATCAACATCGATGATGCAGATGCTGACACCGGTGACACCGGTGACGCCGGCGACGCCAGCTAGACAGCACTAACTACTCTGAAGAAGCCAAGAAGGAGTCATTCCCAGTTGATGTATGATTTGACAATGAAGGAGAAGAAGAAGAACAAAGATGAGGAGTCTTATGCTGCAGCAGAAAAGAGCTACAAAGAGCAGCTTGGTGCAAAACATATCTCCTTGAACCAGGCGTGTCAAATTGCTAATAGAATGAATGATACTGATATCAAGTTGAACACTTTGAGATGGCGTTTGACTCAAGGGAACAAGGGTCTGTTGACAGGACGCTGGGGGAGGGCATCCAGTCTTCCTCTGGCAGATGAAGAGGTTCTAGTTACAGCAATGAAGACTTCCTTCCTTCTCTGTTCTGCTGGAATAAAAGAGAAGCCCAATTGGAAGAAGGCTGTGGAGGATTTGGAAGCATGCCTGTCTAAGGGTCCTTGTTCTTTGAAACATTTCAGTAGTCTTTACAGGCGTCTGCAGGCCCGGTTTGCTGAAAGCATTAAAGTCAACAAGTCTAACTCACAGCTGGAGGAGAGGAGATCCTTGTGGACTACATATAACCATATTAATGAGTGGTTTACCAACTTGAAATTGCTGTTGATTGAAAAGGGCTTTGCTCGTTTGACAACTGAGACAGAGAAGTTCAATGGACAAACGGGGGAGCTTGTATTCTTGCCCTGTCAATTGCACCAAATCCTCAATGTTGACGAGACAGGATTAACTCTTGATGGTACCTGCAGTCGCGCAGGCGGTCGTCCAGTGATCGAGTACAGTCCACGCAGCGCCTACTTGCCAAAGGGAGCGACAAAGGCTTTCAAAAGCAGCTCACGGTGTACAATGATCAGAGGAAGTACCACCGCTGGAGATCCTATTCCAGTACACTTTCAACTGAAGAGCACCACAACAACGGAAGAGACTAAACGAATCTCCCGCGGCTTTACTAATGAACTGAATCGCGAAGGTGCCTGTGAAGGAATATGGGGCTTTGGACAAATCACTAAATGGCCGCACTCAGCAAACTGCAACGCCAACGCCGGTATGGACAGCGCAGAGTTTCGTAAGTACATTCTAACAAGTGTCGTTCAGTTGTACCGAGACGTACAACCAGCAAACAGAAAATGGGTTTTGTTAATTGTAGATTCAGGTCCTGGGCCTCTCGACAAAGAGCTCTTACAGGAACTGAGCCGAAAGGGTGTGCTACTATTACCGGGAGTACCGAACACAACTCATGCCATGCAAGTTACTGACTGCAGCTACAGTCCCTTCAAGACGGCCTACCGCAAGAATAGGAAGAAACTACATGCAGCGTGGTATTAAGACGGGAGATCCTTATGGGCGAGCGAATATCCAGTGATGGTATTTGGATTACAAGAGACCACAGAATTAGAGTCTGCATTCGATGCAGCGTTTTCTCCGGATAGATCGAGATCTTTTTGGGAGAAGGTTGGAATTAGTCCCTTCACAAGAAAGTGTCTCAGAGATCATAACATAGTTCACGAGCTATTGACAAAGCAAAGGATCCAGCAACAGTGGAGCTATTGGAACTCAAACAACGAAACACCTTAGCCGTCAAAACGCTGATTGATTTTGGTTTCTTGGAAGGAAGCACCGCGGAAGGAAGCACTGCAAAAATCTCAGCAAGTTACGAGATCGGAAGGTACTACAGCGCGTCAGATCCAAGACACAATCGCAAAGGCAAATACTGCAGGGAAAAAATATATCATTCTAGGCAGCAGACCGTACAACTGTCATGATCAACATATTGCTGACAAGAGAGCGCATCGCGAAAAAGAGATCGAAGCAATGAAATCCGCAAAGGCTCAGGTGGAGGTGTATGCGGTGAAGGAAGCAGAGTGCAAAGCGCTAATTCAGTCATGCAGCAGCAACTTGGCAAAGCTGCGAGTGAACAACATGAAAAAAATTTACGAGTGGAAGCTCAGGAAAAAAGCCTACAGGTCTAAAGAAAGAGGAGATACTGAGTGCAGTAGTAGCAGTGAAGGATGGTCCCCCAGTTGGTGGAGTTTATTGGACTGAAGAGGATGACTCTGTACTGAAGGAATTACAGCAAGAGGATATCACACTTAAAGACACAGAGGTTGCAAAGAAAATGGCAGAGGATCTTGGAAATTTTTCAAACACAGCAAAAGCTATCACGAATGAGAGGATGGAGATTGCCAAGGCACACCTGTCTCCGGAGCAAATCAAAAAGCTGGAGGAAGCATGAGGGCTGTGGCCTTGTGAGGAGTAGCACGAGCCCTTGTAGTTAATGTTGTTGGTGGTTTAAAGTTTAAAGTGGTTTATTTGTTAGAGAGGGGCATCCCTTTATTATTGTTGCAAATACGTGTTATCAGAGCAAAAAAAAGTGATCGAAAATTCGTCTTGGAGATTTTGTACCTCTATGGATCAAAATTACGGTTGGCAGACGGATGGTGAGACAGCTTAAAGGTTGAGTAAATAAAGTCGTCTGCTGACGCACATGTAGAAAATGTACTGTTTTCTACGGTGTCTCAAGGACTTTACTTACTAAACCCTTACCGTACAGTAAATAATGAGATGAGGTAGGTAATTACTATTACCAGTGCCCATCCAAAAACATAGCTGAACTATTAACTTTTTGGAGATCAAGCAAGTCAGTGACAGCGTTCACGCCTTTGGTGATGTTTCTGCGCACCCTCTCTAATCAAAGTAAAGACATCATCTTTTATTGGCAAAACCCTACTCTACAATGCACTATACTCACATTGAAACATTTTTGGTCATTCCTCCCCTAGAAAGCTCATGAATAAAGGTCATGGGTCAAAAATGGGGTGTTTTCCAACAAGTGACAGCATTACTACACTGGCCTTGCCTTCACCTTCCGGTGTGCACTTGATTTAGCCAATCATATTACATAGTTTTGAATACCTGTACGGATGGTGTACAGCGATTGTTAGCCTACCGTATGGGTAGTCATAGCATGAATGAATTCTTATTATTGTGCATTGGGAAGCTCGTTCTGCCAATTCACATCCTGCGAATTGACCATAGCGTAATGTAGTACTACCAAATTTCTACACTTAATTGCTGATGAACCATTTTTTTGGAAGTTGGTGAAAAATGGCTAACTAATGGGGGGGAGGCAAAGCTATACTGGATGTAAGTCACGGATTGCAACAGGGGTTGTTGCAAACAGTAAGTTTTTTATTGTTTAGGAATAAGTTACATTTTCTGTTGAGGAGGAGGATTGTTCCATTGCTGAGGAGAGATCTTTGTCACTTTTTTTTAGTTCACCATGGTTTTGACGGGTTCCAACATTGATGTTTCACAACATGCAGAACTTACGTGTACGGTAATTGTTGTAACGGGAACGATAAGTACGATAGTAGCGGAAACAATAAGTATTACTACGGATTACTGACAAACACAATAACAACAAATAGTATTATAAACCTCCGCCGAATACTGGGCCATCCGATGGTTTTATTTTCGCGCGGTTTTTGAGGACCGCGCGAACAGTTATAACCGTTAAAAAACGTTAATGACCGTTAACTTTAGACGCATAACTATGCGTCTAAAAAAGTTTTTAGACGCATAACTATGCGTCTAAAAAAGTTTTTAGACGCATAACTATGTGTCTTGCGTCTAACTTTAGACGCACTGTGCGTCTAAAAAGTTTTTAGACGCATAATTATGCGTCTAGACGCATTGGTCCCCTATAATCGTACGCAGGCTAGTACAAGTTTTAGACGCATAATTATGCGTCTAAAAATTTTTTAGACGCATTGTCTTGTATAATCCTACGTAGCCTGGTACAAGTTTTAGACGCACTTCGTGACACGACCCAAGTAACTGCAAGTTATCGACGAGTTGCTGCTGCTCTGTATTATCGACGCGTTGCTGCTTGCTGTCCCCCCGTATTATCGACGCGTTGCTGCTGCTTGCTGCTTGCTGTCCCCCCCTGTATTATCGACGCGTTGCTGCTTGCTGTCCCCCCTGTATTATCGACGCGTTGCTGCTGCTTGCTGTCCTTCCTGTATTATCGACGCGTTGCTGCTGCTTGCTGTCCCCCCTGTATTATCGACGCGTTGCTGCTGCTTGCTGCTTGCTGTCCCCCGTATTAATTTTTTTTTCTACGTATATCCCTGTACAATTTGTACTGGAAAATCAAATTTTTTGATTGGCTCATTCAATTCGTTGCTGCTGCTTGCTGTCCCTCCCCCGTACGGTATTATCGACGCGTTGCGTCTAAAAATTCTTCAGTTTACTACTGAGTTCTACGCTAATTTGGACCAGTTGTGCGTCTAAAAAAATTTTAGACGCATAACTCTGTAGAATTGCACACACGTTAGTACATGTTTTAGACGCATAAGTTATGCGTCTAAAAATTTTTTAGACGCATAGTTATGCGTCTAATATTAGACGCATAACCCACGATTATGCGTCTTAAAAAAAACGCATAGTTATGCGTCTAAAAAAGGTTTTAGACGCATAGTTATGCGTCTAAAAAAGTTTTTAGACGCATAACTTTAACGTCTAATAACGGTTTTAACGGTTATAGTTACGCATGGTCCTCAAAAACCGCGCGAAAATAAAACCATCGGATGGCCCTGTGAAGATGATCCATTTTGTTCTACAACGAAGAATTCAGACCCTATTTGAAAGTTCGTTTGGTAAGTTATTTTGTTATGTCAAAAAGCTTGTTCATTGAGCGCTGATCCATTGACGTCTTCCTTGCTTCAATGAGCGATGGAAGAAGAACGCTTTCGAAGAACATCAAAATTCTTTTTGCGAACTGTTTACTTGAAGTGTAACGCAGAAAACATTCCGGTACCAATCGAAATCTGTACCGTACGGCATCATCGACGACAGTTGTACGAGTAAGCTTTAAGCTTACTAGTTGCGAAGATCATCAGAGACGCGTTAAGTAATTACAATTGAAAGTACGAAGTGATCGTAATAACAGTATTATTCTAAACAGGTTTTTATGATACTATTATTTGTTGTTATTGTGTTTGTCCTTCCGTAGAATTGTTCCTCAGTGGTCTCGTTTTATACATGAATGAGAACAGAACATTAGATTGTTTATTTTTAGATGCATGCAATCAGCTAAAAATGCGTATATACTATGAGTATTATTATTAATTATCTGCTGTCATTCTGTACTACAACGTACATCGAAGAACAGAAAGACTGTAGTAGTTGTTTTCTCCGTGAAAAGACGGTATTCTCCGCGAAAAGATGGTTTTGAACCCGTAGATTTTACGAAGTACTAAGTAAGGTTACAAATTAGTCTTTTACGAATAAGGTTACATTACGAGTACAAAGAACCTTACTGGTAACTAAGTTACTCGTATGTACAAGTAACTTACTCGTACGATTGGGAAGACCCATCGCATCGGAACCGGAATAACGGCATGAAAGAATAATGTGATCCGTAAACCTGATATCATGGATTTTGGCAATTTTTACGTCTTGAGATTGACAGGTCCCACATAAAAGTGAAAAAACACATTCTGACATTTGAAGAAAATATAACTCACATTGATACCATAAGCATTCAGGAAGGCCATGGTTGCCGAATTAGAATACTCGACTTATTGCGAAGTGCATGATTGTTGGGAACGGATTCGACGAGTGAAGGACTACCAAAATAAGGTGGGGATTCAAGTTTTTGTAAAGTAAGAAATGACAAGTCATTGCGTCGGATTATTTTCCGTTGTGACCGAGCCGTCGCTTATTCTTGTGACTCCACTCACATTATGTGCTCGATAAATCTGTTATGCGTCTCAGATTTTTTTCGTCCTGTCCGGAGGCCATGGTCGTGTTCGGATACGAGGGGGGCGGTATCATGGAATGCGTCCAGAGCGCGTCGTTTCTGCCGCACGCCAGACGATTCGTGTCCATGTTTGACAAGGCCATCGACATGCTGGGCCCCGACATCGACATGCTCACGGACATTATGATTGAATTGGGTCGCAAACACGCCGGGATCGGTGTCAAAAAAGAGTTTTACCCTCCTATGGGGAAAGCCCTCATAGGAGCCCTCAAAGATGTCGACCCTAAATTTACAGACAAAACCGAAGTCTGTTGGAAAGAAGTGTACTGCGCTCTCACACTTGATATGAGCAAAGGAGGGGAGACGTAGGCAGGACGAACAATCGATTGCGAAAAAAGAAGAGAATTACGAACAGCGATGACGACGACGATGACGACGACGATGACGACGACGACATCCGCAGAAGAACGAGCGGCCACGACAGCAAAAATAAGAACCAGATTGAGACGACCGACACAATTCGTCGTGTACAATGCTAAGTGGTTGCACTTCACTGTTCGTTCATCGTTTTGCAAATTTTGTTTGCACTTTCGGCTAAGCATCCAGTACCACTGCCTTCCATGGCAACCAAAACCAACAGCAGAATTCATGTACCATACTGCCTGATAAATATCCATTTTTTCCGTACCCGGGCACTTGTCGTTGTCGACATTTTTCTGATGAACCCAGTTGGTAGTATGTATTTTCGACGAACCAGCTTTGCCTCTTGCCTAGATTGCCATCGCTGCAACCCTTTTTACAACCATGGAATTCAGTCCTTATATGTACCGTCAAAAGTGCTGTAAGTGTGACTTGATTATTATTATTCATAGTAGTGTTTCTTGCATCATACTGTATCGAAAAATAGAGTGTTTCTTCGCCTGTATGAACATTTGCCCCATTCTTGCCTATTTCGGAAGGGTGAATTGCCAGTTCTGATTCAAGTTCCGTGGCAACATTTTGCCTTCCTGGATTCTGATCCTTGGGATGAAATGTTTCTTACGACTACTGTGGCAGTGTTGGTCCGATCACTATGTCCGTACGATCCTGTAATATGTATATTGATTTTAGGATGGCAACAGTTAGTAGTGGCCAAGATAACAGCAGTAACTACCAGTACTAGTAGTAGTAGTAGTAGTAGTAGAGCTGCTGCTGCACGTAATCCTGCTGTGGTCTCCACCATAGTAGGTAACATCTACAGGACCATACATGAAGCAGTTGAATGATGTATTTGCCAGGACTGGGCATCCTTGATGTGAGGTTTTGATGAAGCAGTAATGCTGGTTGTAAATCAGTGTTTGGAATTGATAATTTCCTTTCCATACAAACAAAACCGCGTGCCTTCATCCTGTGGAGCAGGACAAACAATATAAAAGTTTCTGCTGATAGTAGTAAGGTTAGTACTAGTACTAGTACTTCACTATTTTCCTTCTCACCTGCTTTGTGCTCACTACTACAATAATAATAATATACGTATTTAAATAACTTTAATCACCAAAGGTGATACTAAATTACTCAGTCTGTAACCAGACTTTAACGTCACCTCCATCAGAGAGTCAGGACCCCAAGTGGTAGAACGACAAATTTTCAAACAAACCTTGAACATCAGACAGGGAAAGGAACAAAACAAGTCCCACAAAATAGGGACTTGAGAGAAAGTGAGATGGGAAGGAAGATAGTGGGAGAAGACCCAGTATCAAAAGGGATGGGACATGATGAGAAGCAGGAAAAGCGGACAAAAACCAAAGTACAATGGAATGACATGCGCTCGTCAGCAAAAGAGGGATAGCAATAACAACAGGATAGGACGGAGTCCTGGCATATAGTGAGACTACAGAAGATACTGTTTGAACGCTATTGCATACACTCAGTTACTACAAGATACTCTCCTAGAGATGCATTGGAATCATTGAAAGGGGAGGGCTTGATAGGTGTCTTATTTTGAAGGAAAAAGAATAGTGGAGGGAGCTGAGCAGAGCGCTCAGCGTGACAGTTTCGTTGTATCGTATCAGTTAGCACTGTACAGCGCTGTACAGGAGTGTACAGCTCTGCTGTAGGTTCAGTACTGTAGTCTTCAGGGTAGCATTTGGAGTCGTTTTAGCGATTGCTAGCTCGCTTGCACTAACTCGCTTGCACTAACTCGCTTGCACTAACTCGCTTGCGCTAATGCTAGCTCCTACTAGCGCTAGCTCGCTTAAAATAACTGTTTGGGTCAGGTGTCCGGTCATAGTACATATTGTACACCAATGACCCGACCCCGGCGGTAGCATAGTATCTTAGCATGGTAGCATGGTAGGTTAGCATCTCCAGTATCTCGTAGCATTAGCAACCCTAACCCTGTAGCACTCAGCTACACTAGTGCGGGTGCTATACCCGGGGCCCGTACAAGTTGTACAAATCGTACACATGGGCCCTGGTATTCTGGAGTTAGCAACCATAGCCACTTGTATTGAGCCTGTTGCTAAGCCTGTATGCTAAGCCTGTTGCTAAGCCTGTTGCTAACTATTTAGCACACAGCTCTAGCACTCAGCTCAGCACCTGCTAGTCAGCCACTGGATGCTACTGCCTGTAGCCCCAGTACACTCTCCTACACAGGAGCCTTAGCACAGACCATAGCATCCATCTTGGATATTTTCATAACAAAGTGGAATCAACCTTAGGATCCTACCAATAAATCCAACTCTATCGTGCAAGTACCGAATACTAGTAGTACTACTACTAGTTGCTCTACCACCAATTGAATTGGAATCATCTTCTTTGCCTAGTAACAGGAGGCGTGTTCTTCTTGTTGGTGACCCCACCAGCTTCCATTGCAATCCGGAGGGTTGAGATTGTTGCTGCCTTTTTGTCATTCTTCAATAATTGCCCCTATGTGCTTAGTTGCTCTTTCTTTACAGGAGCCTGCTCACTCTTTGCCTATCGTTTGCTAAGTATCACCGACCAAAAACAATCGAGACCATTCCGATTTTGTGGGAACATCATGTCCCGGATCGGTACAACAAGCAAGGTATTCTCAATAATGGGTTGATAGCCTACTCGTCTTCAATACCGATTCCCTTAAAAGTACGGTAGTAATGAATGCCGTGAGATCTCATGACGACATTCTGTTGATTGATTGGATAGGTCTCGTTCTTACCTTTTCTTACGATAATTACTCGTAATGACACCAGCATCATCGTACAGTAAAACCTTAATCTTACTAAAAAAATACAATAATAATGAGATGATTATTGTAAAAGTATTACGAAGCACTCGTAAGGTTAAGTTACTTCGTACGAAGTAAGATCTTAGGTTCTTGTCATCTAACCTTCTAAAATCCACGTGGAGATATATAATTGGATATGTAATTGTCACAGCGGGATTTTGGATATTTTGACGCCACTAATGGGGACTATGAGTTTTGAAACGAGATGCCAAAAACCGTTCCATTGATTGAGAAAAAACAGAACAATAACACAATACACGTAGTAAGTAAACCTTGTACCACAGTAAACCTAATGAAGTTATTTTTTGTACCAGTGATGGTTCAACAACATTACTGCATTGTAATCTTAGTTGAAGAGTGATTCGCAGTCTCGCGAATGTCGAGAAAGCGAACAAAGAGAGACACCAACAAGGATACCGGTAAGGTAAAACTTACGTGCAGGTACGAGTAAAAAATACTATACAACACCGTACACAGCCGAGTCTCTCACTCTCTATCCTAAAAAGAATGTCAACCGTCAAAGCAGCATTGTTGACTGGAAGATCTTCTTTGTTCTTGTTCCGTGTGCCCAAGAGACTCACCACACCGAGAACTTCCATAAGACCCACCCCCAGCGGAAAGCCCACACTCCAGCATCCGAGCAACAATAACGTTCAGAAAAAACGCCCGTTCTCCAGTACCATGACGACTGCAAGCACGACCACCACTGCCAACCGAGGAGGAACCATCCTCCGGGCAACTCCAGGCGGAGACGACAAGGATTCCGGCACGATCGGATTGCGACAACTGTTCGACGAGGAATCCTCCACTTATACGTACTTGTTGTGGGACAAATCTACGAAGGACGCCATCCTAGTGGATCCCGTCGACGTGCAGGTCGATCGGGATCTAGAAGAGATCAATTCTCTGGGACTGAACCTCGTCTACGCCCTCAACACCCACGCTCACGCCGACCACATTACCGGAACGGGCATTTTGAAGCAACGCATCGACCAACTCCAGAGCGTCATCTCTGCCGCCTCGGGAGCCAAGGCCGACATTCAGATATTCCACGGAGACAAAATTGTCTTTGGTGGCCGTTACGTCGAGGTCCGATCCACTCCCGGTCACACGGAGGGCTGCGTTTCCTACGTGGCCGACGACGGGTCCTTTGTGCTGACGGGAGACGCCCTCCTTGTTTCGGGATGCGGTCGGACCGACTTCCAGGGTGGATCGGCGGACACTCTCTACGACTCGGTCCACGGCCAGCTCTTCACCCTCAGCGATGCAGCCGTCGTCTATCCGGCGCATGATTACAAGAGCCGGACCCACACAACGATCGGGACCGAGAAGGAAAACAATCCCAGGCTCGGTGGAACCAAGTCCAAGGAAGAGTTTGCGGAGATTATGAGCAACTTGAACCTGTCGTACCCCAAGAAAATCGACGTGGCCGTTCCGGCAAACATGCGCTGTGGTGTTCCGGATGTGGAATGAGTAGAGCGACCGAACTTTCGGCCAAGCGCAACGTTGCCCAAAAACTATGTTAAAGTACATTTACTATTGAATCACGCGACTGATAAATATAGGAATAGATCGAGTTTTTTGCTCGCATGTCTCGGGCCAACTTTTCGATTTCGAAGACTTGATTCCTTCGGCAGAGAATCGCATGCTGTGTGATACTGATGTTTCGATAGTGATCTAACTATGTTTTCAATTTTTTTTCGATAGGTTGCTTCGATCGTCGAGAAGCGCCTTCCTGCTGGGAAAGAGTGGAATTTCGATCTCGTCATGGTTAGAATTCTCGTATCTATTCTGTTATATTCTGTTCTCTGGTCTTGTACACAAATCTCAAAAAATAATATTCCTAAATTTCAATATTGACTAGTCTTCAACTTTCAAACGCTTTACAGCTGACTCGCCGCCTTCGTCTTCCGTCTCTTCCCCATCGTCATCCCCATTTATAGACGGAGAAACATTGCTGGCGCTTTCTAAGCGATCAGATGATACACTTTCGCCATCCATGGCCTCCGCAGCTTTCTTTAGTGCCTTTTCCTTTTTCAGACGCTTTTGTTCCTTTTCCATCTCCCACAGTTGATCGTCGAAAGCAGCAAACTTTTCCCAATTGTCTGGTCGATCTTCGGGATACAAATATTTATAAAAGCGAGGTCGAAGATAAAACATGAAAGCTCGGACCTTCCTGCCAGTCATATCCACGCATGCGGGCGGCTCCTTGCAAGTGATTTCACTCAGCTTTAGAGTGACTTGACGGATGGATGTCTCTGGGTAATCTTCAGCGAACTGAGTAATAAGCTTCATACGCTCACCTGTGCCATATGGCCCGATACGACGGCAAAACTCGGGGAAGGCTTCGTCTGGAATCGACATGCGCTTATTGCCTTGCGAAGTCACGCGGGGCTTCATTCCGTTGGCTGTCATCATCATTTTGGGACTCTTTTTCTTTGGAGCGGGAGCAGTTTTTGTTTTCTTCGCGTTTCGATCATCGGCATCAGTGGAATCGGGTTTTCGTTTCTTGCTGCTACTACTACTGGAAGAAGATTTATTGTCCTTCTTGGGGACAGCCGAAGAAGTTGTTATCATTCCAGGAATGATGTTGGCGGTTGACTTTCCCATCTTCTTTAACACGGCTTTCGTCTCGTTTCGGAGCAGTCTTTGCCTTTCATCCAGTCGTTTCACGCACAGTCTTCTGATGGTTCCTTTATTTACACAGTTATCGCATTGACCACATTCAGGAATTGAGAGAATTGACTTATTGAATCGTGCTTCCATCACGCCACTCTCAAGATCGGGCAATACCTCGAAGGTGTTTTCTCCTCCCGCAGTTGTAAATTTCGTACCACCCTTGAGGTTGATGTTGCTGAAGTTGACATACTGATCACCACGAATGATTCCTCGACGAGTTTCTTCGGCCATGAGCAGGCATCGAGTGACTTGCCCTTCGATTTCGCGTAATCGTCGAACACATTGTTCCTTTTCTTTTTGTCGCTCGAGGTAAATTGTTTTCGTTTCCTGATCAAACACATCGATTTTTGGTGGATCTTCGCCCTGCAATTCGTTTGTTCGAGCGTCTACTTCGTACTTTTCCATCATTTTGATCGCATCAAGGGCCTTTTGTGCAGCGATGGCGGTGGTCGGTCGAAACTTCTCAAGTGCCTTCTCTCGTGCCTCTAATTCTCGTTCCACCTGACGAATTCGGTAATCGGCTCTTTTTGTTATCATCGCCGTGGTCATTCCTTGCACGGAATGCTGAAATTTGAGCTTCCTATCCTTTCGTAGGTCTTCCCTCACTCTGTCCCAGTTCCCATATCCCCCTGCATCAACGGCACATAAGAGCGCGCGGTCTTGTTCTAATGCAAAATGAGTGGTTCCCTTGTTTGCAAACACCAGTTCACGCCGTGGATCATCGAAAGTCGAAACAAACTTCTTGAGTGTTTGTGTCAACTTCTTCTGCTTTTCTAATTTCTTTTCTCCCCGTTCAATCATATTTGTAAACCGCTCCCACTCCGATTTTAGCTCAGTCGGTCCATACTTCCAGAATGCAACGCTGTAGGGTCGAACTTGCTCTTCTGACATATCCAATTCTGCAGCAATGCTGGCAATGTCGTCTCGCCCGTATTTACCATTGCATTTCACAAAATGAAAGAACTGACTTCTGCTCCAATTTCCAAATCCCTCGTCCAAAAGCTCGCACTTTTCGTCGGATAACTCGTCTGGCAAAAGACTTCTAACTCTCTCAATGTACTCTTTCGACGGCAGTTTTTTGGCCTCTCGAAGGGTTGCATAGGTTTCGAACTCTAGTTTTCCCAGTTCCAAAAGTCTTTCTCGGTTGTAAAATTGATGATCCTCCATCTGAGGTAAACGCAGCGTCTTAGGAAGCTTGATTTTAGCGTTGTTAATAACCATGGATTTCTTTTGATGCATGATAGGATTATAGTCCGTTGGTGGTGGTCTCCGTTCGCGCTTGCCCATAGAATTGGCCGCTAGCAATCTTAATTGCTCGCGCAACTCTCGGTCACTGTAATCAACACCCTCAAACGTCTGGGCAGAGACACCTCCATCGAGACGAAAATCCATCAAATCTCCCTTCTCAGCATTCTGAATCTTTTCCTGGAGTTCCTTAGTTTTGGCCATTCCACGCTCCAAAATGACATCAATATCCTCATCGGTAATAGTTGACTCCTCTGATCGAAAGACCTTGTCAGCTCCAAATCGGACGGCAGCCATAATCTCCTCCTTCGTGACCTTGTCTTTCTCTTTGAGGCGACCTTGCTGAACAACCATTGCATCGAGTTTTAGTTTCTGTTGTGCTCGCTCCACAATCTTTTCTTCGATGGTATTCTCGCTTACGAGACGGTAGACACTCACAGGCTTCTTTTGGCCCAATCGATGGCAACGATCCTGGGCTTGTAAATCTTGCTGGGGATTCCAATCCGAGTCGTAAAGGATGCAGGTGTCAGCCGTTTGGAGATTGATTCCGAGCCCACCGGCGCGAGTCGATAAAATAAAACAAAACTTTTCACTGTTTGGAGCATTGAAAATATCGATTGACTCTTCGCGATCTTCGTGGGTAGTGTTTCCGTCGATTCGACAATATTTGTATGCCCTCATGACCATGAAATCTTCCAAAATATCTAGAACGCGGGTCATTTGAGTGAAGATTAGGACGCGACTCCCTCGTTCCTTCAAGCGCTTAAGGAGCTTGTCAACCATGAAAAGTTTTCCGCAATTCTGGACTAAGTGCTCTCCCAATGGATCAAGCGTTCGGTCTTCGACGCCTTCGAATAGATAAGGATGACCACAACACTTGCGGAGCTGCATGACAATGTTGAGGACAGCCGTCCGATTCTTTGTCTGGTTTCCAGTAAAGGCATCCAAATCTCTGAGCAGTAACTTTTTGTACAATTGTTTCTGCATTTTGGACATTCCAACCATCACAATGGTTTCTGTTTTGGGGGGAAGACCCTTCGCAACATCAGCTTTGAGCCGTCGAAGCATAAATGGACGCAGGATTTTGTGCAGCTGGCTAATCATATTCTTTTTGGAGTCCTCGTCGTCAATTTCTAAGTTAAACCATTCGTCGAATTGGTCTGCCGAGGAGAAGATATCAGGCAATAAGAAATTGAGCAACGCCCATAACTCGTGTAGGTTGTTTTGGAGAGGGGTGCCTGTCAGTAGCAAGCGATTTGCGGTGGAAAAACTGCGCACCGTCGTGCTGAACATACTGGCATCGTTCTTGAGACGATGTGCTAGGGTTGGATTGCAGAGAAAAGAATTCACGTAAATTTGAGGAATGAAGAGGGCAAAGACACCATCCAATAACAGTTACCAAATAGAAAAACTCCGAATAGAGTAGTATTCACCCACAACTTCCAGCTCTTTAAAAAGCTCCTCAACCACACTCAAGTTAACCTACCTTCATCAATAATAAGATACTTCCACGCGAACTTCTGGAGAGTTTTCTTCTCCGTGTTGCACATCTCGTAAGTGGTTACGCAAACGTCCCATTGGCGTGGATTATCAGAGTTGTCGTCAACAAGTTCTCCGTGCTCATTCATGATCTGTTTGTCCGGTCGCTTGCCATCGTGAGCTGCAGCCTTGGAATGAAAATATTCGTCAATCATGTATTCACGATCTTCCCGAGATCCGTGAAAGCGGATCGCTCGGAGGCTAGGGCACCAGCGGTTGAGTTCGTTCATCCAGTTGGAAAGGGTGGACTTTGGAACGCAAATCAAGTGCGGGCCCTGGATGCGGAGGTATTCAAAGTGGTAGGCGAGAATAGAAATCGATTGAAGCGTCTTACCAAGCCCCATCTACGTCGGATTCGTAGGTCATAGCGGGTATAGGTATGGAAATCAAGAACACGGAAACGAAATTTTGTCAAAAAAATATAATCCACAAAATTCGATCTGCTACTGAAGCATAACTTTCGAGAACAAGTCGGTTGTTGAACAATGGCACACGTACCTCATCGGCCAAAATCCCGTTCAGGCCTTTTTCGGCCAAATGAATCATCCAGTTCAGGGATTCCATCTGGTAAGGCTTGAGTTTTCCAAACTTAATACAACTCGGTTGCTGTGTTAGAAATACGTGTCGGTCTCCCCCTCCTTCGCCATCATCTTCGGCGTCGTCGGCGCTGTCGGCACTATCAGTATCATGTACGTGATGAGGACGGCTTGCATTTTTGGAGCGTTTCTTTTTTGAGGCGGCGGCCTGGGCTTCTGCGTCCGTGTCCTCCTCCATGGATCCTTCTCCCTTTCGTAGCTTCGCAAATATGGGAGACTGTTTGAACAAATATTCGAGTCTATTTGCCGTCTTTTTTTGCTGTTCCTTGTCGAGTTTATCGTGCTGTTTCGCCATGGCCTTTTCCTGTTCCGCCCGTTTTCTCCGACGTTCCTCGGTCTCGCGTTTCTTTTCGGCTTCGACCATTCGTCTCCTTTCTCTTTCATCATCGTCCAGCTCTTCTTCCAGTCGTATCCGACGACGTTCCTTCTCAGCCTCCCGCTCCCTTCGCTCTTTGTCTAACTTCTGTCGGGCTCCGCGGCTCCCGGCAGTCTCCCCTTCCTGGATCACCAATGAAGCACGCCGTTTTTCCTGAAGAGCTAAACGTTCTTGGTCGGCCTTGGCCGATTCCATCTCAAATCGTTCCCGGTCGGCACGTTCTGATGCAAAGTAGGATGACTTTTCGCTATCGTTCATCTGTCTCCATCGTGCAGCGAGCTGCGTTGCGTTTCCGATTGTTGTGTTTGTGAGTTGCGGTAAAAACGTGAATTCGAAATTGGAATGAATTCAAGAATATTGGATGACATTGGCGGCAATTTCAGTTTGGGTGTCATTCGAAAAAAAATAGGAAGAAAGCAAAAGGGGAAAAGAGTTTGAGGTTAGCATATCCTCTGGAGCAGAATAGAACAAGAGATCGCATAGCTCATGATCATTAACCGAAACGACGAAGGGAAATGCAGTCGCATCGGATCGAAGCAATTTCGATCAGGTACGACCATAACCCATCCCAATCGAAGACAACGAATCATCACTCACTTCGGTCATCGCTTCTCCCATAGCTAGACCTTTTTCCTTCCGAATCTTCGATAGTTGATCCGCTTGGTAAAAGAGAAAGGCCGTCTTGGCCTTCTTGATTTGCGGTGCCATTTTGACGTTTTACTCTGGGTACTGCTGCTGGGAGAGGAAAATGAATCGAAGACCAAGGCAGGAATATTTTTATTCGTGATTTTCTGCGGGAAGGAGTAAGACTCAAATCGTCTGCTTTGTTGTTGTTGTTGTTGCCTCTCGTTTGGACTCTAATGGATCAATAAAAATTCCTACGTAAACTTTCCAATGACCGTAGACGTCTGTTGGTAACAATGGTGTTGGACACTGCACAAAAGGATCGATTTCTCTCCGACTGGATGTTGCGTGTGCCGTTTTATGTAAAATGTATTTCGGCAACAAATCTATCTCGACCGATAGAAATTATGAAAGCAAACACAATGGTGTGTATCTGTATTCTTTATTGTGATAGGACTAGGCAATGGAATACGATACGTTGTTGTTAGATGCATTAATAAGCGTTGGCCATCTTCGAGGAGTGTCTTTTAATAATTTTTATGGTTGTTTGGTGGCGTGTTCCTCTGTTGGGTGGGTTGAAGGTTTACGAAAACTCTTCGATCCTCCGTCTTCCCCAACGGCGATTGGAGAGTTGTATGGGTTGTACAACCACCACATGCTTGTGTCTTACGAACGGAGGCACCGGAAATAATATTTAATTCAGTCTATCAACTCGGTTTGTTCCAACGTCCAATTTTTCGTTAGACTCATCCATTCCACACCTCGTCTTTTTATCGTTGAAATGACGAATGCTCCCAGAAGCTGTCAAAACCTCGGGTCAGCAGAATTGACGCTTTTTGTATCTGTTTATTTTCAACACCGAGGGCATAGACAAAAACCATATCTATGAACAAAACACTTGAATCTTGGACATTGAGCGTCTGTCCTTGTAAGTCTTACTTCGAAAGATCAGTCATTGCTTTTCTTATTCTGCCTATTTTTATACGGTGCGAAACGTTCAAATTTTTTCGGGGGTCGTGCGCCATCGGAAACTTTTGCAAGCTTTCCCATTTTCCGCTAATAGATTATCCTCTCAAGAAGGATGACCGACAGACCATACATGTTGATAATTTCTTCTTCGCATTGGCACCGGAGCTAGTGACGAAGCAGGAAGAATGGATAACGACCAATCGAAGCGAACAAATAATAGCACAAAAAGATGCGCATGCATAGTACGGGTACGTGTAAGGCTTAAGGTCCTTACTACTAGATCGGCCAGACCTCGCATGGTCGTAATTTTTCTTTATTGCGAGCTCTGTTTTTGGCGCGCGCTTTCCAGGTCGATTTTTGTCGAGAAGAATGATCATCATCGTACGGTACGAGTTCCAGGCGTCTCGGACACGACCTCATGGATTTCTCATCTTAATCAATCAAAACCTATGATTGATTGATTGATTGAGATTGATTCACGATTGTCGATAATGATGTCTTCGTTCAGATTATTCACAGGAAGGAAGGGATCAAGCGACTTCGTGGTCATTCATTGCTATGTGATCAATACACTTGTCGAAAGAATGGTCAGCTATAGATGATTTGGAGAGATCCTGCTGGAGATCCTTGGATCGAAGCTTCGACGGCGATGATTGATTGTTGGTTAGCTGCACTCGATGGCTTCATACGCAAAATACAGCTGGAACAAGGACCCGAGGGAGTAGAAAAATACTAGGAGCAAACTTTTTGTCTACTACCAATAGCAGCACCATTATAATGCGCAAGGCGTTCCCTTCCAATTGGGAGAATACGTGCAGAGCATTGTACGTCATTGCTGGCAACATGTTTTGTATGTACCGAAACAATCTGCTCAAATGTTTCTAGAAGATTCGAAAAAAATCTAGATTTAGGTTAGGGTGCCGAACTATATGTCTTCGGTTCTTTCATACTTGAGCAATGCTCGGCTCGTAGGCGTTCGTAGCGTTTCATTTCCTTCTCAGATACGCTTGGAGATATATCCTTGGATGCCACTACCAAATCATCAAGCGTAATAACAGGGGTGCATCTTTCTTCTCCCCATTCTTCTAAAACTTCATCCACTGTCGCACCATCGGTTCGTTGTTGTCTTTCTTGTTCGGCTTCGAGGCACAATCGGCGGAGGGCGTGTAGCATAGCTCCACTCGAAAGTTTTGACATGTCCGCTCCGGAAAGTCTAGGTGGCAGCCTTTCAATCACAGCGCTGGCCATTTCCATAGCATCCCCATCTAGTTTCATTTTTCTCAGTTGGGAAGTAAGTACCCTGGTTCGTTCCTTATGATCACTAGGAATTCCAAGATAGACCAATCGATCCAATCGACCGGGTCGCAACAACGATGGATCCAAAAGATCGGGACGGTTCGTAGCTCCCAATACAAATACACGCCCTTCCTGTGGCGAAGAATCCCCACTGTCACCGTCCAATTCTGCGAGAAGAGATGCGACGACGCGTTCCATAACTCCCCCACCATGATTCATCTCTCCCCGACGAGGTGCAAGGCTGTCCATTTCATCAAAGAACAGGATTGATGCCGCAATAGGAAGATTGTTCGAGGCAGCCTGCCGTGCAGACGAGAACACCCTTCGGATGTTAGCCTCGCTTTCGCCAACATAGCTGCCCAGCAATTCGGGGCCCTTTACCGACAAAAAAGGTAACCCACATTCAGTGGCGACGGCCTTGGCTACCAATGTCTTTCCCGTACCGGGTGGTCCAAACAAGAGTATGCCTGAACGGCCGGTATTTTTTGGAAATAGTTGGGGATGTTTCAGTGGCAATTCAATAGCGTCCATTATCTCCGCTCGAACGTGGTCCAAACCCCCAACGTCTTGCCAAGAAACGTTGGAAATCAAGGAAATATCTGAGGATTTCTTTCGCCAACCTGAGTCGCATTCTTTACAGAGCCTTTCGAGGCATTGGGTGGTGCATTCATTTTGAGTGGGTGTTTTTTCTTTCTCGTTACTGCACCGTTCTCTGGCGCATCCTTCTACTTCTGAAATCATCTTTTGTCGGAGCTGGATTATTTGATATGCCGGACGGCCTCGTAACATAGGCATCATTTCTTTTGTTAACGATCCAACTTGATCCTTTCTTTTATTGCTTCCGATGACAGTCGATTCGGGGTGGTTCCATAAATATCGGATGTAAAGATCATCGGGATAAGACAAGGAGATGGTTGGGAATATCAACCTCTCCAGCCATGGCCCTTTTTTTAACGGAGCACTTGTAGATATCACGACAAGGACCCGCGGTGTATAGCGATAATCCACATGATCTGTTGTTTCTTGGTCATCGTAGAATGACGTTTTGAAACCTATCTCCTCACCTATCATTCTTCGTCGTCTCTGATGCGTCGACACTCCCTCCATCCATTTTGACCAAAATCTACCCTCGATCTGGCAACGAAGATCATCATCTCCTGTAGCTACAGAGGACGCCAGCTCCTCGTCTACATCGTGGAAGTGTAGCACACAGGGTTCCATTCGACGGCTTCGAATACAATCAAAAGCACAATCGATTCCAGCAAGCTGTTGTTCAATCATGGGCGATCCAACAGTGATGTTAGACGTACTTGACGACGAATTACTGCCATTCATCACTTTGCGATGTTGGTAACCGAATGCTGCCAATCCATGAACCGACAAACATTGCATCCCAACGCGATTTGCAGCAAGCTCAACACAGGAACGCAAATCATGCTCTCGATCGGTTCCGACTAGGTGCAAAACGCGGGTAGCAGCAGTTGAAGTGCTGGCGGATACTTGTGAAGCTGTTGCAAGTTCTCGAAGAGAAGGAGCATGAAGTAATGCCTCGGCTACCTGCCTCCAATCAGGATGGGGAGGAAAATTGAATTCTTCACAGGTTTTCACTCCTTGCTCGCCGTTGTCAGTGAGCCGTCTTTCTAGTGACCCCACAAGTGGTGAAGCAAATATTTTTTGGGATGAAGGCATCTTACAATAATTTTCTGACATTCCCTTTTGCTTCTCATCCTTGTGATCATCGTGTGTTGTTTGGTTCTGCACACCAAAACCATGCATCTCTGTTTGCGATTCATTGTCATAGATCGTCCTTTCGACTGTGTCTGTTTTCGTCCCCTTGTAATCAGTGAATATTAAAGACTGTGGCAATCGACGAACAAATGAAAGGCTCGAGATGGGTTCGGAATCCAATTCGAATTGCGTGGGTGGTCCAGTGACGTAGAAAAACTCGTCGTCATCTTCCCCGTATGATTCAAATTTCGAGATTTCATCTTCATTGCCGTTATCAACTTTATCTTTTTCGTTATCCATGTAGTTCTTCTGCTGTTCCTGGGATCGTATTCGCAGGACTTCGTAGTAATAATGCACTGTTTGCAGATGACAATCTTCGGCACTTTTGTCCTGCTTGTACTGAACAACTTCAATCAATGTAGACACTTTCAACGGTACGCCAGAACGCGACGGAAAGATCCAAAAATTATCGTCATCACTGACATAGTTCGTGGTGGTCATCTTCTCTTCAGTTTCTAAATTGGTTTTGCTCTTGTTTTGATTGTCAATGGTTTCACTCGTATCATCTCTGTGGTGGGGTTCGGTGCTACCAATGGACTCCTGCTTCCCTCGACTACCAGTTCCCTCAGTAAGCAATGGAAAAAATGGCCACAAGGGTTTTCGACCAAGAGGTCGCAGTACGACATGTTTCGCCACCACTTTTCGTCTTCGCATTTTCTCTTCTGGCATCGTAGGAATGCCGACATTCTCGTTTGTGTTGTGCAGAGGAAGTGAAAGTGTTTTTCCCTCCTCGTCCCCGGAACAGGCCAAACTTTCGTCGCAACTGCATTCGCTATCACTATCGCCAATGTGGATGGCTCGAAGACGAAAGAAAAACTCCAGTTTTGTTTGTGTAATCGTTGTGTTCGAATTCGTTGAAAGACAAGGATTCTCTTCCCATTGACCCTTCGGGGAAATCCCCAGGTTTGCCAACACGACGGGCTGGACGAGACAGAGGCCGATGGAAGAATTTCCATCCGCACAATGAGAACTATCCCTTATACGCGCACCTATCAGTGCTCGTTTTTCTTCTTCCTCTTCCATCAATCCCAACTGGACAATCACCTTTTCTAGTACAGTAATTTTCTCGTGGTGAATGTCGTATCTCTTCTTGTTATAGTTTGAATTGCTTTCTGGAACGGAAGCATGACGGCTGCTCCCGTCGACGCCTTTTGCAACGATCAAGTATTTCTCAAGAAACGCATAGTCGCCATGCTGCAACATAAGACTTTTCAAAACCTCCAGCGGGACTCTTGCTGAAGAGGTATTTAGAGGAGTCACTGTGGAAGCAGGTTCATTCCATGCTTGGAGTTCTACCGAGACAACACAAGCATCTTCATCTCCTATCATGCGACTGTAATTATCGTCTGCATCAATTGGTAGTTTTGCAAAATTCGAATCTTCCGAGATGCTCTGATCGAAATTTCTATCATCGCCCGGACGCCGGCGGCGGCGCTTGTGAAATTTTGTAGAGGTCGACGGAACGGTCCCAAGTGGACTTTGACAGAAGTCGCTTACCCGCAGCATGCTATGGCACTAGGGTGGACTATCGCCTCTCTATAAAGTTGGCGAACGAATTTTCTGCTCAATTGTCAAGAGACTGCTTCTGCATTTTGCATCTCTATTCAGAATAACAAGCATTACCAATCGATGATCGATGGTCGATGGTCGATGGTCGATGATCGATGGTCGATGATCGATGGTCGATGATCGATGATCGATGATCGATGATCGATGGTCGATGATCGATGGTCGATGATCGATGGTCGATGATCGATTTTCGATTTTCATACGGTAAATCTGAAGATTTACTCCAAAAAACTTGCCATGCACATTGAAACTACAAGTAAGTTTAACCTTGCTGATAAGGTTACTCGTAGGGGTAAGGTTACCGGTACATATGTACCGCTAAGGTTACCGTAGCCAACATGTCCATCAGTCGAGTCAGTCAGTCACACGATCAAAAAATGAATGAATCAATCAATGAATGAATCAAAATCTCAAAAAATCAATCCATCTCAGAATCAAAATCAAAATCTCTCTCTCAAAATCAAAATCTCAAAAACTACAAGCGCGAGTAAGGTTATGGCACAAGCACGAGTACCATGTTCAATGTACATGGTAAGATTACGTACGTAACCTTACTCATACTTGTTTCACTTGTACCAGGAACATGGTTGATTTAATTTTTTTGGAACTTAAATTTTTCTAACCCCCCTGCAGTCAAATAAAAATCCCAGTACATTGTATCACTGAAACATCAGCCCTCTCAAGTGTCAAAGTGACACCTGGGGTCAAAGTGAAAAGGAAGTGTCAGGGAGTGTCAAGTGTCAAAGTGACCCTGGGTGTCGCTTTAACACCAGGTGCCAACTTGACACCTGTTTATCACACGTGCCCGTTTTTTGTCTTATTATGCCTTTGTTCATCTGATTCATTGTGTTTGCCTTATATGCCATTTGTTTGTTTGTTTGTTGGGGGTATGAGTGGGGTATGGTACACACTTATGATATGTACTAAAACCATGTACCCGTCCCATCCCTGACCTGTAATGAATATGGACCACTATTGAACAAGAGTTTGTCTTGTTCATAGTTTGTCTTGTTTGTCATCTGTCTTGTTTGTCATATATGCCCTTAGTTTGTCTTCTCAAGTGTCAAAGTGACACCTGGGGTCACTTTGACCCCCAAAAGTGTCTCAGTGAGTGTCAAGTCTCACTTTGACCCCTAGTGTCACTTTGACACTTGCAAGAGAAGTTTGGCACTAGTCTTATGGTAAGTTGGTAGTAAATTCAAATTATTTTTTTAAACCAGTGCATTAAATTCCTCCAAAAAACAAAAATCAACCATGTTCCAACTTTTAATCATTACAAGGTACAAAGTACATTGAACATAGTATTTTTTTGGCATTGTACCATAACCTTCCTTGTACTTGGTGCAAGCACTTTTGCTACTGTATTGAATAGTAGTACAAACAGTACGTACAAGTCTACTTGTACTCAAAATAATTTTGTAGCACGAACTACAAAGTAGTTTTTTTCTTTCTGGTAATCAAACTAAGGCACAGTCTATGTAAAGCACACCCTACCTACCAAAAAGAAAGAATTTTTCTGTTTTTGCTCGCCACAAATCACTCCCTATACCTCCTCTGAACTGTTTTTACTAAAAAGTACTTCATAATAATAATAATATGCGTATTTAAATAACTTTAATCACCAAAGGTGAAACTAAATTACTCAGTCTGTAACCAGACTTTAACGTCGCCTCCATCATAGAGTCAGGACCCCAAGTGGTAGAACGACAAATTTTTCAAACAAACCTTGAACATCAAACAGGGAAAGGAACAAAAACAAGTCCCACACAGTTGGGACTCGAAAGAAAATGAGAGGGGAAGGAAGATAGTGGGATGGGATCCAGTATCAAAAGGTATGGGACAGGATGAGAAGCAGGAACAGAAGACAAAACCAAGGTACAAAGTGGAATCAACCCTAAGGTCCAGTAAGCCAGGCTCTGAGGAGAGCAGCCTCTCGTTGGTATGGCTGCACTGGTTGGACAGGTGCTGCATACTGCTTCCTGGCAAGGTGGATGGTTGCAAGCCACTGCCTCTTGGCAGTCAGGGTGTAACCTTGTAGGACTTGGAAAGGGGTTTGTAAAAGGGAGTGTGACTGGGGAAGTGCACCAGCTGCACCAATTGCCAATTCAGAGGAGATGGAAGCATCAAGAGATTGGTGTTGTTCAGCATCAAGGGTACCCCCAGGACCATGGAGTCGTTCATTCCTATAGGTCCAAAGATCCCAGGAGGTAAGAAAGAACTGATGGATGATAGCTGTGGCCCAACGTTTGGGAGAGCGCTTGCTTCCAATGTGGGAGTAGTAGTCAGCCTGGATTTGGTACCAGCGAGGAGACCACCTACCAAGAAGCCAGTTGTGCCAACCAATAGTCCTCTGTGCCCTGACAGCAGAAGCAATTGCAAGGGAGTAAGATGAGGGATAAATGCTCTGGCCCTTCCGAACCCTGGTGAGAAGATCCACAATGGCACCAACCAATGATGGATCAGTTTGTTCAACTTCAAGCCTCTTCTGCAGGGGTCCCTTGAAAGCAGACATACTGTGCTGTACTGCCCCAGTGTCCTTGCAGGAGAGCACATGAGACACCTTCTCGTTGTCTGCATCACATGCCGTGCACCGAACCAACCCTAAATAAGGTTAAGGTTTGGATCAGAGCAAGATCGGCGATGAGCTGACTCAGCAGGGCTCGCTGACCACTCGCTCAATGCTCCACGAGAGAGCATCTCCAATAACCTCACTAATCATGTAATAGCTCACAATTACAATTTGCATATCACTACTTTATTCTTTAGTAGACCCGGAACATTATGGAAAAAAGTTTTTTTTGAGAAAAATTTCCGTATTCATGCGCGTAAAATTGATGTAATTTTTAACGGCTGTTTTTTGTTAAATATACACTTTAACGGCTGGCTGGATGTACGAGTACTTAGAGTGTCCTCAAAACTGTCCTCAAAACTGTCCTCAAAACCAGTGTCCTCAAAACGTGTCCTCAACGATTTTGTCCTCAACAGACTGTCCTCAACCATTATGTCCTCAACAATTATGTCCTCAACGTTTTGTCCTCAACCTCAACGTTGAAGTCATAGAGGTTGAGGACGAAACGTTGAGGACATAGTTGTTGAGGACAAAATGGTTGAGGACAGTCTGTTGAGGACAAAATCGTTGAGGACACGTTTTGAGGACAATCGTTTTTTGAGGACAAAGATGACGGTTGAAGACCGTTAAATTATGGTCGCTCTTCTTTAATTATTAGTAGAAAAATGTAGAAAAGCCGTTATTGCCCTAAGATTTTTTTGAGAGTAGTCGCGCGCATGAAAATGGAAATTTTCCAGAAAAGTTTTTTTTTCCATAATGTTCCCGGGGTATGGCATGATTTTAAAATCAAGCTGAGCGCTGACGACCATGAGCAGAAAGAGATCGATCGGTCAAGGCACCGACGAGATCGAAAGACTGCCGAAAAATGGAGGCGCAGAGAAGCAAACAGGGAGAAGGACATCCGGTGTCTGCAGCACTAAGGAATACCAACCCCAGCAACAGTTAGCGCCATTACAGGGAGCAGCTGCAGCAACACAGACACGTGAGGACCTGAACAGGACCAACCCGTCGTCAACAAGAAACAACCAAAATATTGGAAAAAGACCGTTCCAGGAACGGCGACAAAAATGGGATAAAACGGAGGAACGTCAATCCCAGTTGCAGCTAGCACCATCAGATGGAGCAGCAGCAACAACAGAGACACCTAAGGTCCTGGACAGGACCATGGTCGACAACGAAAATAATGAGTGTCGAAAAAGAGACACATAATCCAGTGAATGGACTAATTGGACCAACACTGAGTGGACGGACAGAACAGAAAGGGTATGCCGGCCAAAACCAGAACATATAAATATCCGGACAGGTATAGAATAAATACCTAAACACCACTAAATCCCACGGGAAACAGGAAGTGGGACCGGCCCGGTGATTGCTTAATAGGGAAGCAACGCCGGAGAACCACGGAAATCGAGACCAACACTGAGTGGACGGACAAACCAAAAAGGGTATGCCGACCAAAACCAGAACATATAAATATCCGGACAGGTATAAAATAAATACCTAAACACCACTAAGTCCCACGGGAGACAGGAAGTGGGACCGGCCCGGTGATTGCTTAATAGGGAAGCAACGCCGGAGAACCACGGGAATCGAATCCCACGAAATAAAAACAGAAACAACTCCGGAGAACCACAGGATTCCCGGGAACCAAAGAGAGAAACAACTCCCACCACTGGACAAACCAGGGGGAAAATCAGTTATAACACGAGTTATCACGAGAGCAATGAAAATCCAGCAAGAAAAACTGGAGGAACTGAGCAATCACTTTTTGCTCAATCTCACAAATCAGTTACAACACGGAATAACGTGTATTACGAAAGGGGAAAATCAGTCACAACACGGGCTATCGTGGAGACAAAGAGAAAACTGGAGCAAACTGAAACAACCACTTTTTGCTCATTTCCACCCCAAATAACAACTTACAGAAATACTGTAACTAAACTAAAGTAAATAAAAAGAAACTGATTAACCATGGCGTCTAAAGGAACTAAACAGAAACCCTTTAACTTTACACGAGAGGACTGGCCGGAAGATGCCACCACCGTGAAAATGAGTATCGACTCAGAAAAAGGAGGGGTAGCCTTCAGTGACTATCTGAAGGTACTCACCGGCACTGAAAGACCGGAACTCTTTATCATCTGGAAAAGGAGACTTTGACCAGCAAATTGCTGGCAACGACAAACTCGACAACTTGGAAACCACCATCCGAAACGAAGAAGAACTTCGCAAACGGATCACCGAACTGGAAAAACAAAACGGTGGCACCAAGAAGAACTCCAAGGCCACTTCTGGGGGAGGAAATGGAAAGTCTCCCAACAAAAAGAAGCGCCCAATGGACAACAACAAGCAACTATGCAAAATCTGTGGCAAGACCCACGCCGGCAAATGCTGGAAACTAACCGGAGGACCACCCAAGAAGGGGAAATTCGACCAGGAGACCATCAACTTGCTCAAGGAGCATTTTGTGGCAAAAGACAACTCAGATTCTGAGGAGTACTAACCATCAATCTGCTCAAGGAGCATTTTGTGGCAGAAGAAGACTCAGACAACGAGCAACACTCCAAACCCCACTGGGGAAGGAACCTCTCCAATCAGGAGTACTCCTATGTGCTGGCCACGGCCCAAGCTGACCACGAAGTCTCTGACGATGAGGTTGACATCTCCGAAAGAAGATCTCAAAGAGTACAGGAGGAAGTACAGGAAAACCTTCAAAAAGAAAGGATCCCATAACTGAATGGCCGACGCCATCCACACCGGACCACGCGTAATCAACCGATTTGCGGATGTCTGTGTGGAGGCGTTGACGGCGACAACAACGCTACGGCGACAACAACGCTACGACGACAACAACGCTACGGCGATAATAAATAAACTCCAATCACCATACCAGGTATGGAGCAGTTGCAGCAAGCTCCTTCAGAGGCAGGATGCTGGCAACTCCACACGGCAAAATGACTGAGCCGATGGGATAGCATGCTGCCGCAAAAAAAAAAGAACAGAAGAACAATGCCGTTCGAAGAACAACACAACCAAATAACCGTCCGATCCAGCGTGATGGCGGCAACAATAAGGAAGACCGTTCCAGGAACAACGGCAAGAAACCGGGATAAAACGGAGCAACGTCAATCCCAGTCGCAGCTGGCACCATTAGATGGAGCAGCAGCAACACCTGACCGATCTAGCAAAACGACGGCAAGAGATGACCGATCCGCGAGACGGCAACACGAAATTAACTCAATGCGCTATGGCGACAATACCTCCAAGCGTTCAACGAACAATGGAAATGGAACAGTTGCAGTCAGCACCATTAGATGGAGCAACCGCAACAAGCGAGACACAAGGACCCCGACAGGACCATGGTCGACAAAGAATCATAACGCAAACCTCCGATCGCGACGCGAACCACATCCTTGCCCCCCTCAACAAGCTTGCGGGCAAGAAGGGCAAAACAAATTGGTACTGGGGCCCAGCAGAGCAGAAAGCTTTCATGGAGGCGAAGAGGATGCTCGCAGATGAAGCGAAACTCGCATTCCCGGATTTTACGAAACCATTTCATCTCTACTCAGACGCCAGTGACAGGCAACTGGGAGCAACCGTATGCCAAGATGGCAAACCCCTTGGTTTCTACACAAGGAAACTGAACTCAGCGCAGCTCAACTACACTGCCGGGGAAAAAGAACTCCTTGGTATAGTGGAAGGCTTGAAAGCGTTTGAAGGAATCCTACGAGGACAAGATGTAACCATTCACACGGATCACCTGAACCTATTGTATCAGCAGATGCCGACCCAAAGAATGGTCCGGTGGAGACTCCTCATGGAGGAGTTCCATCCGGTAGTCAAGCACGTTGCTGGCAAAGACAATGATGCAGCAGATGCACTGTCTCGATTGGACATCACAGATGACCCAGCAGACACAGTGGAATGGCTGCCACCAAATAAGCCCCTCATCTACGCGGATGAGGAAGCGCACCTCCGGCAACTCCTATTCCCACTTGGAGAAGCACCGGAAGCATTAGTGCATTCCCACTTGCTCCGGACATGATTCAGTTCTACCAACAGAAGGACACGAAAATCATGAATGCTTTGGAAAAAGACAAAGGCCTAACTACCAAAAAGGTGGAAGGTTTCAGTCTCATCCACAAAGAAGGCAAGATCCTGATTCCCGACAAACTCAAACAAAGAGTGATGGAGTGGTACCACACCATGTTGGTGCACCCGGGGGAAAAGAGAATGGAACAGAGCATACGCTCAGTCTTCACCTGGAAAGGCCTACGGAAGGACGTCCAGGACCTTTGTAAGCACTGCCACACGTGTCAGATGTTTAAGAAGAGTGGCCGGAAGAAGTATGGACTACTACCGGAAAAAGCAGCTGAGGTTACCAAATGGCAGAGGGTCAATGTGGACCTCTGGGGACCTGCAACTGTCCACAACAAAAATGGTAAAGACTACCAAATCCATGTCCTCACCATGGTGGAACCAGTGACCAGATGGTTTGAACTGGCTCACCTGAAGGACTCCCCAAATGCAGCAGAAACTCAACGATTGCTAGACAGTACCTGGTTGGCAAGATATCCGCGCCCAAAGGAAACTGGCTTTGATGGCGGGAGTGAGTTCAAAGCAGAGTTCCAAGAGCTCTGCGAAAACATGGGGATGAAAGGAAAGCCCAGTGGGGCTTGGAACCCACAATCCAACTCGGTGTTGGAAAGGATCCATCAGGAATTAAAGGACTGTCTGTTGTCCTTCAACCTGGAAAACAGGGACCTCCACGAGAAGGACCCTTTTGAGGAATTCACCACCAAGGCAGCGTATGCCATCAGAAGCGCCATCCATACTACTTTGGGGTACTCCCCGGCACAACGGGTGTTTGGCAGAGACATGTTTATGCCGGTGAACTTCCCAGTGGATTGGGAAGCAATCCAAGCAAGAAACGACCAAAGCGCTACGGCGACAATAACTCCAATCGTTGGCGATCGACGGAAACGGAACATGCTGATCGTTCGACGAACGACGGCAAAGTTGCAGTTTGCACCATTAGATGGAGCAGCAGCAACAACAGAGCAACCTAAGGACCTTGATAGGTCAATGGTTGACAAAAGCAATAATAAGCACAACCAATCCGCGTAACACGAAGATAATCCCAAACTAATGGACGTGTCCGAAAAGATGACAGCAACCGACCAATCCAATGGGACGGTGACAGACATGGGATAAAACGGAGGAACGTCAATCCCAGTTGCAGCTAGCTCCACCCGATGGAGCAGCAGCAACAACAGCGACACCTAAAGGACACAGCCTAGTCAACGAACTATGGGCTGATTGCAACCTCATCATTCCCATGTGGTGGGTGAGGACTCCTTTTTTAACAGCCAACAGTGCTGGAACGCGAAGAGCTACATGCTTTCGTGGAGGCGAAGGATGTGGAATACTACAGCCTAAGAGTTGTACAGGAAGCTCCACAGGTTACACAAAACCACTCCTCTCTTCTTTTCACGCTACAGAGGAGAATACAAAATGCTCCCTGCAGGTGAATAAGGCTGACTCAACCAAGTGTGGACTGACATGCCTTTCCTTTACTATTACAACCTCATCATTCCCATGTGGTGGGTGAGGACTTCTAATAACAGCAGCTCATAATTAATGTGACTGTAACGATTGGAAAGGGATTGATTGAACCAATAGTGACATTCCCATGGAGGCGTATGCCGTGCACCGAACCAACCCTAAATAAGGTTAAGGTTTGGATCAGAGCAAGATCGGCGATGAGCTGACTCAGCAGGGCTCGCTGACCACTCGCTCAATGCTCCACGAGAGAGCATCTCCAATAACCTCACTAATCATGTAATAGCTCACAATTACAATTTGCATATCACTACTTTATTCTTTAGTAGACCCGGGGTATGGCATCACACAATGGGCACCTGGAGTGATCCTGATACTGGTAGTGAAGTAGTTGGTTGCCAACACCAATACTGCCAGAAGCAAATTTGACAAACCACCTTTGCATGCCAGGAGGTAAACGCTTAAAGGCAGACAGATGGGCACACCAATGGATGGAACCCAAAACAGGTTGTGGAATGGGGATATCATAGTGGGTCTGCCAATAGTTAAGAAGAGGAGGACCCGAAATGGCAACATGCAAAGCATTCTGATCAAACCTTGAACATTTGCAGCCATTGAGAGAAAAGGCCCAAGGCTCAAACACAAGTCTGGGATAGTGATGGGCAGAAGCTCTATGGACAGAGAGAAATGCCTTTGCCATGCTGTCAACCTGATGATTGCGAAGGGCCCACCAATCAAGAAAGATTCCAGCTTGATGGCCCTGAACCCACTGAAAATGCACAGAGATTGGCAGGGCAGAAATCATGTTTCTGATGACATAAACATAATCAAAAGACTTCTGGGAAATAACCAAGGGCCAGGATCCCTCAGCCTGTTTGAGAGCTGTGTCACCATCCAGAGCAATGGTGATAGAGCCAGAAGCAATATCAAAAAGACTCACCAGAGCAGTGCAACAGGTGAGAACCCCAATGATGCCTGCCAGTTCACTCCTATAGGATGATTGGTCCTCAGGGGATCCACTGACAAAATTACAGCCAGTGAGGAACAATGAAGCAGTCTTGGTGGAGGAATTGGGTGATAGAATGAAAGCAGAAGTTCCTCTGAGAAGGTCCGGATCAAATGAACCATCACATACAGCACTGGCAGTACCACTCTCAATAGCATCAACAAGGTGCTGACATCCAGCTTGTGGTAGGGAATATTTGTGGAGAAGTACCCTTGGAGACTCACAGAGTGCATCAAAGGCATCTACTGGGGAGTCTGGAAGAGAATCAAATGGATTGTACTCCAGAGGATCCATGTCAGGGGGTTCAGAAACAAAAGCAGAGGACCCAACCACTCGAACAACTTGGCCACAGATAACAGGGCAGACAAGCACATCAGCACTGGCTGGTTTGTCAGAAATGAGTTCAGAAGTGACCCTGTATCTGCCCCTGCCCTGGGAGGTGCTCACAATCCATCCAGTAGAAGTTTTGAAGAATATTCTGTTGGTGGATGGAGACAAAAACCAAGGCCAAAGAGAAGCTGTCTGGGGAGAGAGCCAATGCCCAAGGTGAAAAGAGGGAGCCAGTGCCCTGGCTGCAGGGGGTGGACAGGGGGGAAGAAAACAGGTCTGAAGAGCCTTAGTCCATAAGCGCTTTGCTGCTGGAGGCCAAGATGGAGGACATCTAGGCCAGTCAAGATGATCCCTCAAGTGATTGGAGGATGTCAGCTGGAAAGCCATGGGAGAGAGTCTTTTCCCATCTGGAGTACAAATGTCAGCAAGGGAGATAGCCTTGAGGGACATGCGCATGTGATTCAAGAGGGACAAGTCAGCACCTCTGAAGCCAAAGTTGACAAAGGCTTGCATGAGATAACAATCATTGGAACGTAACAGTGGTAGATCTGGGAAGTCTTCAAACAAGCTCACAGGGTGAACAGAGAAAAACTTCCACACATGTTTGTACCAGCAGGGAGTGACGTATGAAGCAAAAGGATGATAGGGTGTGACACCAAGATGGAGAGGAAGTCCAAGTTCAAGCCGGAGAGACTCAGCAGTTAGCCTGAGAATCCTACCAGTTTGTGAGGACCTGACAGATTCCTGAAAGAGGGTGGCAATATGACTGAACTCTTGGAGGAGGTATGGATGGATGAAACCAAAGCCTTGATAGAGGGAAGGACCATAGAACACATGTCTAGGAAATGTCCGTGACATCCCTGCTTTGTTCAGCACAGGAACAAGAGCTGGGTGAATAATCTTAGTCCAGGTGGCCTCATCAAGTTGCGTGACAGGCATGGGGTATTCAACAGACTTCATGAACGAATACTTGAAGGTGTAGAGGGATGCGCGCTTCTCACACTTGGAAGCCTTGAGTTGGGAGCCAAAAGACTGAGACTGGGACTTCATGTGAGCAATCTGTGCTTCCTCATTGCCATCCATGGAGATAAAAACTCCAAGGGTCTTGTCAGCATGGTCAACTTCAAACCGATCCAGGGTAGCTTGATTGCCATTCTTGTCAGCAACAGAGAAGTCACCAGGCATGTCAGCAATTGAGCGATAGTCCCAACCGGATCCATTCCATTTGAAATCAATCAAATAACAGAAGGATTTGACAGGTTCAATAGCACCACCAGTGGCAATAATCCCACCAGCCCATCGGTCAAGAGCTCCCTGAAAGTCAACAGCCAATTCCTCACCAGGTGTTGAGGAATCAGAGCCAGCACAAAACAAATCTGTGTCATCCACAAAGGCAAAACCCACCAGAGAAACCAGTTGCAGTGACAATGAAGTGAGAAGATGGACACCATGCCCAGCCTGTTGCATCATTCGGAAGACAATTGTTGACACCAAAGCCCAAAGAGTTGGACCAATACCGTTGCCTTGGCCACAACCACTGAGAGGAACAGGTTCATCACCATACACTGGGCCGGACCGACCAAAACCAGTTTTGATGTGGTGTTTGGCATGTTGCAAAGTAGACAGAAGAACGTCACACACATGTGCAGGAACCCCAAAGCTCTGAAGAGTGAGGCCGGCAATCGGATGAGAGATTCGATCATAACAGCCCTTGGCATCATTCATAGCAACAGCACCAGATCTGCGCTTCTGCCGCAACACATCACATATGAGCTTCTTGTTCAAGCAGGTGTTGATGGCCTTGTGGTGTTTCCTGCTTCCATGTTGATCGGCAGCCACTGCATTGGCAAGTTCAGCATAGGCAAGAATGCGTCTGCCAATCATCTTGTTGTTGATTTGGAACTCAGGAGACATCAGCTGAATAAGCCTCATCTTATCCACTCTATATTCACCAGGTTTCTTGAAGATCTCAACATCAGTGATGACCTGCCAAGCAGAAGGAGAGAAGCCAACAATCAAGGGGACTGATCTCAGGAGAGTGTCAAACTTGTTCAGCTGGGGATCAAGGGCAAATGCCTTGTGGTGTGCAAAACTCAAACAGGAAGGTTCACTTGCTGTGCGTTCCCTCTGGCGTTTCCAGGCAGCAGCATTGTCAGCTGGACACACTGAATAGTCAAAGGGGGGCAAACTCAGGATAGAGTCAGGGACTTTGAGACAAGAAAGAAATTCAGAGAGGTATTTGTCAGTGGCAGGAGGAGGATTATATGTGCCATCAAGAACTTGAGCAGAAGCATGGGCTGTGCCTAGGTATCCAAAATCTTGAATGAAGGAGGGATTCATGGAGGGAGTGCCAAGACACTGCTGTTGACGCCGGACATTGGATTCAGCCATAGCTGGTACCATAGTAGACTGAGACTCCAAGACCTGTTCAACACCATCATGGCCAACTGCAATAGCTCGCAAGACTGCTGACTTGTTGACACGTCCCCGAATAGACCGAGCAGCGAGGCCAAGCTCTCGTTGAAGCCGTTCCCTGCGCATCCTGGCACGAATCTGGGAAGCATTCTGGTTGTGAGGCTTGCCTTCAGCAAGAAGTGCATCCACCAGGCCTTGATTGAAGGAGTCTCTCCATGAGGAGGCCAATTTCTTCACTGCCCGGTATTGTCTGTAAGCTTGTTTCAGATGGAGGAGAGCACTTGAAAGATCACTGTGTTCCCCTTTGTAAAGAGAAAGCTTGCAAGCCAACCTTTTCAAAACAGTATGACTGGTGGACACACCCTGTCTCAGCTTTACAACACGCCTCCAAAAGTCAATGGTATCACGATAGACTTGCAGCTTTGGTGACCATGGAACCAAACCAGCTCTAGTGTGGCAGAGGTTTTGTTCAACAGAGAGCCTGAGAGAGGTGGAGGTTTCATGGAGGACTTCGTATGTGGTGATGAGGGCACAGAAAAATCCCCAGACTGAAACTGAGCCAGGAGGTGCTCCAGCTTAGCTTGGAGAGAAAACACTCCAGCCTTGAGAAAGCTGTGCCTAAAAAGTACTTCATAAACAAATTTGGTTCATGACTCACCAAAATTAGTCACATGTCAACCATCACATCAGAATCCTTTTGCAGACATGGCTCCCTTCAACTTTTCAGCGAAACAAACAAAGGAACATCAATCTATCCTCCAACAAACAAAAGAAAATGAAAGGAGCAACCACTGCTAATCAAACAAAAAAAAACAACCAATGAAAGGAACAGCAACGAATGAAAAAACATCCCTCTAACAAAAGAAAACAAATGAACCAATGAAAGGAACCTTAATGACCAAAGAAACATCCGTCTAACAAAGGAAGCAATGCACCAACAAAAGAAAGTAAGTGAACCAACAGGAATTTAAGCAGCAACAAACCAATGGATTGTCCTTTTGCTTTCATGGCCTCTAATGACCCATTTCAACAATTTTTCTATTTCTTAGCAAAGGAAGATGAAGAAGTGAAGGTTGAATTGACAAATAGAAAAAAGAAGTTCGAGAACATACAAAGGAACTTGACCATACTCTCACCATCACCCAAACCTCAGAAAAGCAGTTGCCAGCAACCTTTCATTGAATATACAACAGTTGACGGAACAGTTCAAAGGACTACTCCCACCGAGACTTTTTGGTATATCTACTATGTTGACAGCGGTGATCATCTGATGCCACTTGGTTTGAAGAAATTCTGCCTCTGTTTCAGACTGTTACGGTCTAGAGTAGAGATTTCGGAGTGGTATGAATAATTGTGAATGTTTAGATACTTTACGGAATATTGTTACGCGAATTGAGAATGGGAACATATAAAATTTGAGGTCGCGAGCATAGCCACATTTTGGCATGCTCTGCCATAAATGTTGATTCATTGTCGGTTCCCACGATTAGGCATATATCACCTTCTGGGACTCGACCATAATTGTTAGAATACATATCGAAATGTATTCATGACTGAATATATATATAATATTCGATTCCCATATGGGATTCGGTTAATTATTCAATCGGGAATTTTGTAAACTTCTGAAGAAAATGGAAAATCATCCATCTTTTCACCATTGGAAAACCAGAAAGGTTGACAAATTCTTGTGTCTTGTTTTACCTTTACCTCTTTTACTTCTTGGAGGACTCAGATACTTGGGTAGGGCATGTACCTTTGACAATATTGAGGAGGCTACTGCCATATCTGCTGAAACCCACAGGCAATCTCTTCACCTAATCATTTGCTATGGGGCAGAGAACTATATGATGAGCTTGTCAAACTCCCCACAACACCTCTACAGGCAAAAGACCATATTGCTGACATAGAAAAGGCAGACTTTGGTTGTTGCATTGGTAGCACTGATGCAACCCACATTGCCATGGTTTCATGTGCTCATGGAATACCAAGATTGCACTCTGGGTATGACTACCTTGTCCATCCTGCACATACAACCTGGCATGCAATCATCAACGTTTAATATTGCATTCAATGTCAGGTCACCCCTCTTCATGAAATGACAAGACTTTCCAACGTTTTCACAAGGGAATGAATCCCCTCCAGACTGGCGAAGTTCTTCCTAACTTCTTGTATGATCTCAATTCCAGTGGGGGAGTCATTAAGGTTCACCATAAAGGTTGTTGGCTTTTGGTTGATAATGGTTACCTCAATTGGAGTATTGCTATTCCTCCACTCAAGAATGCATCTAAATCTAAAGATGAGCAGTGCTCCCAATGGGTGAAATCCATGAGAAGAGATGTGGAGTGCTCATTTGGTATCCTGAAACAAAGATAGACTGTATTGAAAACCCCCATCCACTTGAGATCAATGGAATCTGTAGAGAGACTTTAGAAAAGTTGTTGTGCATTGCATAATTTAGTCCTTGTGGATGATGATCAAATTGGTGAGTGGGACCATGTAGAAGGTACAGAAAATACAGAGGACTTACCTTTTGCACTCAGGCGGTTACAATCTTTTCCTGATTGTATCCATGACTATTCTGGTATGGGTGTTGGCAATGACTTGAACCCTGAGGGTATGGTGAACGCTGACTCTGAACCTGAATTGGGATCTACACATGTTTCCACAACTAACCCTAATGTTGTGAGAAATTTGTGTCAAATTACTTTTTGTTCCAAGCTTGTTCCAAGCTTCTTGCATGATTTAATATTATGTGCAAGCATTGGCAAATTGTATGGCCCCAGAATACAAGAGAGGGTTGACCATAATCTTTAATTATAAATAATTTAACATATAAATGAATATTGATATAATGATAATATTGATATGCTAATAAGATTTTTTACCATTGTCTATGTCATAGTAGTACTACTGTTATAACATGATTGTTCATGTTAGCAGCAATACTTATATAGTGATGAAGCAAAGATGAGAGGTTATGGATTTGGTTGGAACTCACAATAGTACTCCAGTGCAGCAAAAACCTGTTCAGTCTGTGGGCAGAAAGTACAAAGTTCTCCATTTCTCTTGTTTCTATTGTATTTTGTCTGCTTTTTGTTGGGGTCAGTAGTTGTCTGATATTTTGTAACCCAAATACCACAGAACTTTCTACATACTGTAATCATAGTCACCCTGTACATGGCTTTGTTTACTGCTACAGTGTAAGACCATAAAAAACCATAGATATAATGATCTCTGAATCCATTGAGTGAGTCATAATGACAAAAAATGGTCAATTTCTCACCATAGAAATTGAATAACTCAAAACAGCAATCAGTGAATTCCTCATCAAACACCATTCCAAGGCTCTGACCAAAAAGAAAGTTCCTTGCTGGGTTATTAAAAACCTCATCACCATAATATTTCTGTACAATATTTTGCCCCTGTTTAAGGATTGTTGCAATGCCTTTCTTGATGTTTAGGACACTGGAAAGCATAGGGGAAAACTGACTTAGATCCTGTTCAAATTCCAGTTGAACAGTTTTACCATAGTGTTCAGGAAGACAATGGTAGTTCTTAGGGAGGTTGCCTTTGCTCTGGCAAAAACCAAATTAGGTACATTTGGATGCTGCATCTTCATCTGTGATCAAGTGTTGGGATTTGTCATTTATACATTTGGTCAACAGAAATTTGGCAAATTCTTTTTTATTGATGCGCATACCATTGTTTTCATTATGGATCATTTTAATTTGTTTTGAATGGATGTGGAATATTTTCAAATGATCAAAGTTAGTGCATCTATGGCTCCCATCCACTGCACATCCTGCAATGGCATTGTGATCATATGGAATGTTATGCCATCCTAGTTCACTTTCAGCATCTTCCTTATCCATAACCCATGCACAACCATGGGGAATTTGATGTACATTCTTGAAAATGTAAAGTGTCTCTGATTGCAGCTCAACTGAAAGAGAATGTAAATATCCCATACTTGAGAAAGTTGTGTGCCACTCTGTTGGCTTCTGGATTTAGCATCAGGTTCCCCTGCCTTATCCTTACAAGAAGGGTATAAGAGAAATTTTGTTCTTAATCCAAAATTATATAACTGGAAGAACAAGTACTTACTAAGTGGTGAAAGCTTCTTTCCACCATTTTCACCATTGTCAACATTGGCAAAATTGTTCCCATTGTGATGGTTGTTAACATTATTTCAACAAGTGGAACCATTTTCACCATTGTCCCAACCATGCTGACCATGGCTGTCACCATGGTCACCATGGTCGCCATTGTTTCCATGGAGGAAATGGTTATGGTTATCTTGTGATCTTTCCATCTTGAAAGAATATTATGATGGAAGAAATTATCCTTCCATCTTGGAATAAATATTATAAAGAAAAAAGGAAACCCAACTAATGAAATGATATTTTGGGCAACTGCCCTTTCTGACAATAATTATAGGCAAACCCACTACATTTTTGGTTATTAACTGCTGATACTGCATATGACCATAGGTTGTAACCCTAGATGAGGTTAGTCTCGTGGTTAAACCCCCACTTGAAAGGACAAGAGTTGGATTCCTTCCTTTGGCCAAAAAATCTAGCTAGGTTACAATATTACAACAAACGGGTAGTCGCATCTTAAAAAGTAGTCCCAGGGAGTTGCATCTAGAAAGAAGAAGGTAGTTTCTGTAATACTTCACCGACAATCCATAGAGTATCCTTACAGTTATGCATGCAGTTACTAACCACTTAGGTTAGATTCTGTAATACTAGAAAGTGTATCCACATAGTATCATTGAGGGGTGAAGGGATTGACTGTAAGGTATGAAGTTACTATCCATTGTCATGTAATGTGATAAAAAATAAAGAACATGAGTTCTCGCATGGATTTTTCACCAGATACTCCTACAAAAGTGTAGCTCTGTAGTCTTTTTGCTTGGTTCTGTTGCAGTGAAATGATTTTTTAAAACAACATATCAGTACTATTATTAAGACCAGAAATACTACTACTGATTGGTGATGTAATGGACTCAACAGATTGAACAGCAGATAAGGTTGAACTAGGTGTTCCGTCACATCTACTTTCTGGTTTTCGGCATTCTGGTGGTTGAATATTAGCTATCATTTGACTCTTAGCAGGAATGTCCAATTTGGTTGACTCCACTTCTTCATGGAAGACATCCCTTTTTTCTTTTAGACTAGAAATTTCAGAACTGATCTTTTTGACAGAAGAGAGTATTTCCTATACATCACTGTTGAGTCCCATCCTTTCATATACTTTTAGCAATTCCACCATTTCTTCACATTCAGTCATGAGGTTTTTCAGCCTAGTCTCATACATCATCATTTCTGTGTGCATCATTTGTCTTGCCTCAGTAAAGTCAAACTGGAGACTTGTTATAGTGTGTTTGTTCCTGATTCTATTTTCAAACTTTTCCTCTTCTGTCATTCCCGAAGATTTTTATTTTTCTTCTGCCTTCCTCTTTTCTAGAACAGAATGTGACATTGCCTTCCCTTCTTTTTCCACTCCAGAACAGAAGATGGAGAACCTATCAAACTGTCTGTTAATGATAGGACAGGCAAAAACAACAAAGGACACACAGCCAGGAAAGACCCAATCTTACTTTAGCATATTGACATCATTGCCTTCAGCTTCCAAAATTTTGCTTTAACAAATTTAAGCAGATCATAGATGGTAGTACCCAAAGGGAGCATGTTGCTGGAAAGAAATTGTTCTGCAAAAGAAAGAGTTTTCCTACAGTTTTGAATAGCATCCTGTGCCATAGTAAGGAGCAATCATCCAGTAGCAAGGAATCCTGCCCTTGAGTTGAGCACTGAAGTGAAGGAACATTGATTTCACTGTTGGTTCTCGTTGATAGCTGTCTTGTACCACCATTCGGCCTGCAAATTCAGTTCAGAGTAAGTGCATGTATTTTGTCCTCTGAAAGATCAGATCAAACTTCCTTCTGAACCTCATAGAGCTTTTGATGTCTTTTGCTGGAGCCTGTCACTAGTAACTGCAGTTGGGAAGTTTTTCCATTGTTGCCATGGAAGACATTGTACAAAAATTGCTCTTGCTTGTCTCTCTTCATCTCTGATTGATTCATGTCATGAGCAAAGACTGCAACAACACATTTTAATTCTCTCTGTTCCACTAATTTTAGTGGATTATTGTGAAGAAACCCGATAGGTAGGTTAGAGACAATCCGTGGTGCGGCATCCGCGTTGGTAGTGTTTTTTTTCTGTTGCAAGAGACCTTTCCTGGAGTGTTTTTGTTTAAAGACATTGAAGTGCTACTGGTACTGCTAGCAGCACTGTTACGAGTACTGCCCATTTTACGTTGACTGGCGCCTCACATTTGATTGAGTGGGTGGACGTTGATTGAGTGTGTTGTGGTTGATTGAGTGCATTGATGCTGGACCTTCCAGAACAAAGTTAGTTTTTGATGAGCAGACCACGCGATTTTCTTATTCCAGTTTGTCATTTTGAGGGTGTACTCTTAAATTTAATATCTCCCCAAAGAAACTTGCATTTTTGCGTTGATATTTGCTCGTCAGCAAAAATAAGGGATAACAATAACAATAACACCACATAGAGTCCTGGTAAATAGTGAGACTACAGAAGATACTGTTCAGTCTCTATTGCATACACTCAGTTACTACAATGTACTTCCCTAGAGGTACATCGGAATCGATCATGGTGAGGGCGTGATAGGATGTGTTTATTTTAGAGTGTAACAGAAAGAGTGAATAAAAAGGGGAGCTGAGCCAAAGCGCTCAGCTCGTCTGTATCGTATCGTGACAGCGCTCCGATAACTTGTATAATAACAGAGCTCTGTAGCTCTGGTACTGTATTCTACGGGTAGCGTATCGGAGTGGCGTAGCGTAGCTTAATTAAGCTTCGCTTAATTATATTCAATCGTGTGCTTGCTTGCTTGCTTGCTAACGCGTTGGGTAACTGTCTGGGTCGGGTATGCAGTCATAGTACATATTATACACCAATGACCCGACCCCGGCGGTTAGCATAGTATCTTAGCATGGTATCATGGTAGGTTAGCATCTTTCAGTATCTCGTAGCATTAGCAACCCTAACCCTGTAGCATCTAGCTACACCATAAAAGGTGCTTTACTCGGGGTACGTATGATTGGTACAAATCGTACGCGACGACCCTAGTAATTTCTGCTAGCATCCATACTAAACAGGATATAGGTCTGCTGCTAAGCCTGTTGCTAAGCCTGTTGCTAAGCCTGTATGCTACCAATTAGCACACAGCTCTAGCACCCAGTCCAGCACCTGTTAGTCAGTTACTGGAGGCTGCTGCCTGTAGTCCCAGTACACTCTCCTACACAGGAGCCTTAGCACAGATTATAGCATCCATCTTGAATATCTTCATAGTCCCCGTGATTCATGCTAGTGCCTGTATAAGCAACCACATTGGTCCCCGGAAACAGATACTCCCAGGGGAACACCAATACTCTTGCTTGTTGTACCAGGACACTTGGATGGATCATAACAGAATTCAGGGTTGTATCCATGTCACTTGTCAGAGATCAAACTGCATCAAATATTGCAGTTCTCTATCAGAGGCCCGGCCGATTTATGGTAAAGAAAAAAAAAGGGGGGTGGACCTGAGGACTTTTTGCCCTTGGTTCCATTCCTTGACACGTACAAGGAAATCAATCGGCCTATTGTTGTTTCAAATTTTTATAGTCCCCGGAACCGGTGTACCGGAGGACTCCCAATTATAACATGTAATCGGATCGAAATCAAAGTTGCGTCCAAAATCGAAATCGAAATCTAAGCATTCGAGTAAGAGATTGCATCCGAAACAGATTGCGTCCGGGAAAATCGCGTTCGGACTGCCAGATCCGCTGCGTTTGAAATATCCGTAGTCGAAATCAGAGTCTGCTGCGTCCGAGCTGCTTGTCAGGGACCAAAGGTACCCCGAATAATGCAGCTGACAGCTCTTACCACATACATTGTTCACAGTGGCTCTTCAACATGGGACCATTAAGCAACTTAGTGAATAGATCAGCAATGTTGCTCTCGCCTGGTTCCTTTGCAACACGGATTGTTCCAGCAGCAATAGCCTCGCGCGCCTTGTGGTAGGCAACGCTGTTATGTTTTTTGTTGCATGGACTCTCCGGTCTGGTAACATTCTTTACAACTGAATCGTTGTCACAAAATACATTGGTGGATCCAGCAATGGGCGCACCCAGCATTCGGAGCTTATATCTGAGGCCTTCGATCATCTCAACAGCAATGCGCATTGCCACAATCTCAGAACCAAAGGTAGAAGTCTCCACTGTGGTTTGCCTCTTGCTGAACCAAAGAATAGGGGCATTATTCAAGAAGATAATGATACCAGTGTGCGAGCGTCTCGTTGCCTTACAACCAGCATGGTCTGCATCAACAAAACACGTCATGATAACAGCCTTACCCAAGGCTTCTGGGGCATCAGGGGGTATAACCTCCTTGGCATCTGGATAAAACTCGCTCCAATCACACTGTGCAAAGCTGGACTCATCGATATCAGGGATCGCGTCATCAAACACCAACCTTGATCTGGCATGGTTCTTGATATAAGCAAACATATGGAACAGCTGGTTCAAGTGACCAATCCTTGCTTGAGCCAAATACCTTGACATCAGGGACACAGGCGTCACCAAATCTAACCTACCGAGTTCACAAAGCCATCGGAGAACTCCAATAAGACCTTGGTAGTAGTTCTGCATTTGAGGATCCAGTTCCTGGGTCAAGTCAACCTCAGGTCTGTAATCGTTAGTCAGCGGAGTGGTTACTTTCTTCGGAAGGTACTTGTACCCATACTTCTCAGTTCCGAGTTCCTGTTCCACTGCGTCCACTGCTTTCTTGGCATACTTCTCAGAGGACATGGCCCATTTAGGAATAGGGTCATCATCAATCTTGTACTGAGTGACGTCAGCGCCAAGGTAGAGCTTCGGGACTTCTATAGTACCATCCTTGAGTGTGAACCGCTGTTCTATACTCTCCAGCTGGCGCCTTGGATTTTCACTGCAGCAGACGATATCATCCACGTAAGCAATGAGATACGCCCAGTACCTCGTTCCATCCTTCTTAGTTTCAATGCGCATGTGGACATCAGGATCTGCTTTACATGCTTGATATCCCAGTTCCCTTAGATGCTTGGTTAAATAGGATCTGAAAGAAGCTCCTGCAACCGGCAGACCATACTAATAATAATAATAATATACGTATTTAAATAACTTTAATCACCAAAGGTGAAACTAAATTACTCAGTCTGTAACCAGACTTTAACGTCGCCTCCATCATAGAGTCAGGACCCCAAGTGGCAGAACGACAAATTTTCAAACAAACCTTGAACATCAAGCAGGGAAAAAGACATACAAGTCCCACAAAATAGGGACTTGAGAGAAAGTGAGATGGGAATGTGGATATTGGGATAAGATCCAGTATCAAAAGTTATATGACAGGATGAGAAACAGGAACAGAAGACAAACCAAAGTACAAAGTGGAAGCACCCTAAGGTCCAGTAAGCCAGGCTCTTAAGAGAGCAGCCTCTCGTTGGTATGGCTGCACAGGTTGGACAGGTGCTGCATACTGCTTCCTGGCAAGGTGGATGGTTGCAAGCCACTGCCTCTTGGCAGTCAGGGTGTAACCTTGTAGGACTTGGAAAGGGGTTTGTAAAAGGGAGTGTGACTGGGGAAGTGCACCAGCTGCACCAATGGCCAATTCAGAGGTAATGGAAGCATCAAGAGATTGGTGTTGTTCAGCATCAAGGGTACCCCCAGGACCATGGAGTCGTTCATTCCTATAGGTCCAAAGATCCCAGGAGGTAAGAAAGAACTGATGGATGATAGCTGTGGCCCAACGTTTGGGAGAGCGCTTGCTTCCAATGTGGGAGTAGTAGTCAGCCTGGATTTGATACCAGCGAGGAGACCACCTACCCAGAAGCCAGTTGTGCCAGCCAATAGTCCTCTGTGCCCTGACAGCAGACGCAATTGCAAGTGAGTAGGATGATGGATAAATGGTCTGGCCCTTCCGAACTCTGGTGAGAAGATCCACAATGGCAGCAACCAATGATGGATCAGTTTGTTCAACTTCAAGCCTCTTCTGCAGTGGTCCCGTGAAGGCAGACACACTATGCCTGACAGCCCCAGTGTCCTTGCAGGAGAGCACATGAGAAACCTTCTCGTTGTCTGCATCACACAAGGGACACCTGGAGTGATCCTGATACTGGTAGTGAAGTAGTTGGTTGCCAACACCAATGCATCCAGAAGCAAACTTGACAAACCACCTTTGCATGCCAGGAGGTAGACGCTTGAAGGCAGACAGATGGGCACACCAATGGATGGAACCCAAAACAGGTTGTGGAATGGGGATATCATGGTGGGTCTGCCAATATTTAAGAAGAGGAGGACCAGAAATGGCAACATGCAAAGCATTTTGATCAAACCTTGAACACTTGCATCCATTGAGAGAAAATGCCCAAGGCTCAAACACAAGTCTGGGATAGTGATGGGCAGAAGCTCTATGGACAGAGAGAAATGCCTTTGCCATGCTGTCAACCTGATGATTGCGAAGGGCCCACCAATCAAGAAAGATTCCAGCTTGATGGCCCTGAACCCACTGAAAATGCACAGAGATTGGCAGGGCAGAAATCATGTTTCTGATGACATAAACATAATCAAAAGACTTCTGGGAAATAACCAAGGGCCAGGATCCCTCAGCCTGTTTGAGAGCTGTGTCACCATCCAGAGCAATGGTGATAGAGCCAGAAGCAATATCAAAAAGACTCACCAGAGCAGTGCAACAGGTGAGAACCCCAAGGATGCCTGCCAGCTCACTCCTATAGGATGATTGGTCCTCAGGGGATCCACTGACAAAATTACAGCCAGTGAGGAACAATGAAGCTGACTTGGTGGAGGTATTGGGTGACAAAATGAAAGCAGAAGTTCCTCTGAGAAGGTCCGGATCAAATGAACCATCACATACAGCACTGGCAGTACCACTCTCAATAGCATCAACAAGGTGCTGACAGCCAGCCTGTGGTAGGGAATATTTGTGGAGAAGTACCCTTGGAGACGCACAGAGTGCATCAAAGGCATCTACTGGGGAGTCTGGAAGAGAATCAAATGGATTGTACACCAGAGGATCCATGTCAGGAGGCTCAGAAACAAAAGCAGAGGACCCAACAACGCGTACAACTTGTCCACAAATAACAGGGCAGACAAGCACATCAGCACAGGCTGGTTTGTCAGAAATGAGTTCAGAAGTGACCCTGTATCTGCCCCTGCCCTGGGAGGTGCTCACAATCCAGCCAGTAGAAGTTTTGAAGAATATTCTGTTGGTGGATGGAGACAAAAACCAAGGCCAAAGAGAAGCTGTCTGGGGAGAGAGCCAATGCCCAAGGTGAAAAGAAGGAGCCAGTGCCCTGGCTGCAGGGGGTGGACAGGGGGGAAGAAAACAGGTCTGAAGAGCCTTAGTCCATAAGCGCTGTGCTGCTGGAGGCCAGGATGGAGGACATCTGGGCCAGTCAAGATGATCCCTCAAGTGATTGGAGGATGTCAGCTGGAAGGCCATGGGAGAGATTCTTTTCCCATCTGGAGTACAAATGTCAGCAAGGGAAATAGCCTTGAGGGACATGCGCATGTGATTCAAGAGGGACAAGTCAGCACCTCTGAAGCCAGAGTTGACAAAGGCTTGCATGAGATAACAGTCATTGGAACGTAACAGTGGTAGATCTGGGAAGTCTTCAAACAAGCTCACAGGGTGAACAGAGAAAAACTTCCACACATGTTTGTACCAGCAGGGAGTGACGTATGAAGCAAAGGGATGATAGGGTGTGACACCAAGATGGAGAGGAAGTCCAAGTTCTAGCCTGAGAGACTCAGCAGTGAGCCTGAGAATCCTACCAGTTTGTGAGGACCTGACAGATTCCTGAAAGAGGGTGGCAATATGACTGAACTCTTGGAGGAGGTATGGATGGATGAAACCAAAGCCTTGATAGAGGGAAGGACCATAGAACACATGTCTAGGAAATGTCCGTGACATCCCTGCTTTGTTCAGCACAGGAACAAGAGCTGGGTGAATAATCTTAGTCCAGGTGGCCTCATCAAGTTGCGTGACAGGCATGGGGTATTCAACAGACTTCATGAAAGAATACTTGAAGGTGTAGAGGGATGCGCGCTTCTCACACTTGGAAGCCCTGAGTTGAGAGCCAAAAGACTGAGACTGGGACTTCATGTGAGCAATCTGTGCTTCCTCATTGCCATCCATGGAGATAAAAACCCCAAGGGTCTTGTCAGCATGATCAACTTCAAACCGATCCAGGGTAGCTCGATTGCCATTCTTGTCAGCAACAGAGAAGTCACCGGGCATGTCAGCAATGGAGCGATAGTCCCAACCGGATCCATTCCATTTGAAATCAATCAAATAACAGAAGGATTTGGCAGGTTCAATCGCACCACCAGTGGCAATAATCCCTCCAGCCCATCGGTCAAGAGCTGCCTGAAAATCAACAGCCAATTCCTCACCAGATGTTGAGGAATCAGAGCCAGCACAAAACAAATCTGTGTCATCCACAAAGGCAAAACCCACCAGAGAAACCAGTTGCAGTGACAAAGAAGTGATAAGATGGACACCATGCCCAGCCTGTTGCATCATTCGGAAGACAATTGTTGACACCAAGGCCCAAAGAGTTGGACCAATACCATTGCCTTGGCCACAACCACTGAGAGGAACAGGTTCATCACCATACACAGGGCCGGACCGACCAAAACCAGTTTTGATGTGATGCTTAGCATGTTGCAGAGTAGACAGAAGAACTTCACACACATGGGCAGGAACCCCAAAGCTCTGGAGAGTGAGACCTGCAATGGGATGAGAGATTCTATCATAACAGCCCTTGGCATCATTCATAGCAACAGCACCGGATCTGCGCTTCTGCCGCAACACATCACAGATGAGCTTCTTGTTCAGGCAGGTGTTGATGGCCTTGTGGTGTTTCCTGCTTCCATGTTGATCAACAGCCACGGCATTGGCACGTTCAGCATAGGCAAGAATGCGTCTACCAATCATCTTGTTGTTGATTTGGAACTCAGGAGACATCAGCTGAATAAGCCTCATCTTATCCACTCTATATTCACCAGGTTTCTTGAAGATCTCAACATCAGTGATGACCTGCCAAGCAGAAGGAGAGAAGCCAACAATCAATGGGACGGATCTCAGGAGAGTGTCAAACTTGTTCAGCTGGGGATCCAGGGCAAATGCCTTGTGGTGTGCAAAACTCAAACAAGAAGGTTCACTTGCTGTGCGTTCCCTCTGGCGTTTCCAGGCAGCAGCATTGTCAGCTGGACACACTGAATAGTCAAAGGGGGGCAAACTCAGTATAGAGTCAGGGACTTTGAGACAGGAAAGAAATTCAGAAAGGTATTTGTCAGTGGCAGGAGGAGGATTATATGTGCCATCAAGAACATGAGTAGCAGCCTGGGCAGTGCCTAGGTAGCCGAAATCTTGAATGAAGGAGGGAGTCATGGAAGGAGTGCCAAGACACTGCTGTTGACGCCGGACATTGGATTCAGCCATAGCTGGAACCATAGTAGACTGAGATTCCAAGACCTGTTCAACACCATCATGGCCAACTGCAATAGCTCGCAAGACTGCTGACTTGTTGACACGTCCCCGAATAGACCGAGCAGCGAGACCAAGCTCTCTTTGAAGCCGTTCCCTGCGCATCCTGGCACGAATCTGGGAAGCATTCTGGTTGTGGGGCTTGCCTTCAGCAAGAAGTGCATCCACCAGGCCTTGATTGAAGGAGTCTCTCCATGAGGGGGCCAATTTCTTCACTGCCCGGTATTGCTTGTAAGCTTGTTTCAGATGGAGGAGAGCACTGGAAAGGTCACTGTGTTCTCCTTTGTAGAGAGAAAGCTTGCAGGCCAACCTTTTCAAAACAGTATGACTGGTGGACACACCCTGTCTCAACTTAACAACACGCCTCCAAAAGTCAATTGTATCACAATAGACTTGCAGCTTTGGTGACCATGGAACCAAACCAGCTCTAGTGTGGCAGAGGTTTTGTTCAACAGAGAGCCTGAGAGAGGTAGAGGTTTCATGGAGTACTTCATATGTGGTGATGAGATCAGTGCGCACAGAAATATCCCCAGACTGAAACTGAGCCAGGAGGTGCTCCAGCTTAGCTTGGAGAGAAAACACTCCAGCCTGGAGAAAGCTGTGCCTGACACGCTTGAAATACCGGTGGCGCAGATGAGGGTGGGAGGACTGGAGTTTGGAATGAGAGAAGCTCACAGGAGGTGGCAAATGTTTGCCCATGAGGCTGCAATTACAGACTTCAATCCAAAGCATTCTGTGGTCAGATTCCATACCATAGACACCACCAAAGGGACAATACCCAGCCCTGAGAACATCAACATTCTCAGAGACCCAAATGGCATCAATTGGTGTTCTGGTAGTGTTGCGGTTGTGAGTGGCAGGAGGCGAAGACGTACTATGAAGTGTAAGAATGGCCTCTCTGAAACCAAGAGCCTTGAGCTCAAAAGACAAGCCATCAGTTCGAACATCAGCATTCTGGTCAATCCCAACAATGACCTGGTCACCTGCACCCAGGCAGACCTGAAGGGCAGCAGTCAAATCCCTGTGAAAAAGAATGCATGGATTGGGACTGAAAAGATTTTCAGCTGCTTGAAAGTAGCGGCACTGTTGATTCCAGACTGAACCAAGATCCCTATCATTTTCAACAGGGCAGTAAGCAGAAAACATAGTGACAGTATAGCCATCCCTGCCTTGAAACTTGACAAAGGACCATCTTCCAAGACCAGAAGGATCAGCCCCATGGGCAATCTTGTGGGAACTGAACAGTTGATCAATGGAAAACCCTGTGCCACCAGGCTGAAGCCATGAGCAGTCAGAAGCTTCATGCTTGTTGTTGGCAAGATAGGAAAAACTTGAGGGACAGACATTCTTCATGCGCCTATTAAAAAGATCACAGGGCAGGAGTTTGGATTCATTCAAACAATGTTCAGCAAAAAGCGCCACACTGGCGTTACTCTTGACAAATTGACGGGAGTTGTGCTTGGACCTGGACATAAAGGCAGCTCTACGCTGGGGTCCAATGTTTTGGAAGGTGATGATGGTGGAATTAGATGATGGAGCTTGAGGAAAGGAATGACCAAAACTGTCAGAATCCTTAGCAGCAAGAGAGTCTCCATGAAGAGTTAATTGGACAAAATGAGAGACAGGGGAAGAGGCGGAGGGGGAAAAGGGAGAAACAGGAGAAGCATTGATGGGATTTGGATTGGAAGGCATCCCATCACACCTCATACCAGAAGAGCTAACCATGATCAGAAGGAAACCGAGTCTGTCGCACGGAAGGAAGAGTTGCCGGAGCTGATTTGGTGGAGACATTGGCATGGCTCAAATCACTGACACTAGCATCATGACTGGAAGAGAATGCAATTGCAGCAACTCCAAGCCTCAATGCAGAGGCTGCATCTTCCCCACCACCGGCAGCAGGAACTGCAGTTGAGGACTCAGGAGAGGCCACAGGGAGGTCACCAGCCATGGCATCATGGGGAGGGTCAGGAACTGCAGGGGGAACTTCAGGAGAGATACCAGGGGAGGCATCAGCCTTGGCCACATGGGTAGGATCACCGCCAGGAGGAACAGCACCTGCAGGCGCTGAGGCCTGGACAGCAGTAAGATTGGAAGTGCCAGTCGCTAAAGTATCCATGGATTGAGAATCATCAAAGCCTCCACCACCACTGTCAGCACGGGCTTGGAGGTTAAAGTGCAGATCTAGATCAAAGGTGAGGTCTGGGGCAAGGTCAACTGACAAGTCATCATCAACAAGTTCCCAATCTCGTGCGTCTCCATCACCAAAAAAGGGAAGAGAGTCATCCTGCATTGGATCTGCAGCAGGTGCAGTTTCCACAACACAATTGACAGCAGCATCCCAATGGTAAGCTTCCATTTCAGTCAAGCACTCAGAAGAGAACCATTGTCGAACACAAGAACCATAATGAGCTTCCAGTATAATAGGCAGGAAAGACAACATGGCCATTGCTTCAGCCTTGGTAGTGATATTGTACAAAGCAAGGATCTCGCCTCGGTATGAACTGGTATCAACAGAAAGAAAAAGAGGCCATGACCAATTGTCACGGGTTCTAATGCCCAGAAGCACACTGCGCAGTGTCTTCAAACCCAGCCCTTGGCCCAAGTCAACTGGAAGATCAAGATCAACTACCCCCAGAACAGGAGCAGTTTCATGGCTCTCAATAAATTTGGCTTGGCGGTGCTTAGCCTGGCGAACAGTCTTGAGCTTGGAGGGGGGAAGAGGTCTGTCAGAAGGATTGGTAGCTGTCTCAATAAACTTGTAGAATTTACCATCAGGTAAAGAGGCAATGTCTGAAGGTTTGCAACGGTTGAACTGGGCTTTGAGGAGCTTAACAGTTTGGGCGCGCTTTGTTGCATCACATAAAACATGAGCAGCCAGAACCGGATTGGGATCAGGAGTTCTGGAGTTGTCAAGGCTGATATTCTTCCTGATAACAGCAATAGGACATGCCTGAAACCTGGGATGAGTCTGAAGCAATTCGTTGTAGTGGTCAAGATCAAAACTCTGCATGTAAGATCCAAGGAGAAAGCCACAGGTGACAATAACTGGGGCCTGTATGTGGTCATATTTCAGGTCCATGTCACGGTCTCTGAGCCTCTGGAGCAATTGTGCTGAAAAGAGTTTCTCCAGGGAAGCACTGTGTCCCAAAAAGAAGCGTAGATGAGGAGCAGTTCTACTGCGAAGCCAGAGCTGAGCAACATACAATTCCAAGGTCTTCCTGTCAGGAAGTGTCGTCCAAAACTTGGTAACAGGCTTGGCCTTGGGGTTGAGCCTGGCTCTTGAGGGAAAAACATACAACACCAGGCGCTTGTCAACAGTCCATAGAAGATCCAAAGCTTCCTTGAGAGACTTGAGCAGCTCATCATACAGTTCCCCAGGGCGTTGTGACATCAACCTTGGAAGGGACAGAGTGACATAAGAACTATGAGAACACTTGGTGCCAGCAGTTACATCCACTGGAGCTCTAGAATCACTGGAGCAAACCCCTCGGCGTTGGAGGAAATGCCCAGCAGAAGAGGACAAGACAGTAGCATCACCACCACCAGGAAGAAAGGACACTGATTTGGAAGTGGAAGATTTGGAAGTGGAAGCAGCATCAGCCACTGGTGGCGCAGGTGTAGGAGGGCGCTTCTTGAAATGCCAATGAGAGCCAAGCACCTGATTGGCTGCCCACCATACTTTGCCTTCAGTGCTAGGCAAAAGGTTGCCCTCACAATACAGGTCATCAAAACACTCAGGAGACATCTTGACCAAACCAATAAGACATTTCTTCAGAGCCTGGCCAGATGGTTGCTTGGTCCAGGCTGGGGCAGAGCCTTGAAAGCAAGCAGAGGCAATAGAAGCCAAGGAAGCTACAGAGGCATTGCGCCAGTCTGGAGTGTCCGGAAAAACCTGAGCATAAACAGGAGGGATGGCAGTCCGGCAAATATCATGGATGGATTTCTTGTCTTTACCCTCCTTCTTGCTGAAGAAGTGTGTAGGGCTTGGACACCCAGCCCATAACCGGTTACCAGTTGGAGATTTTCGAAAGGCATGAATTGCAGATGGGATAGGAGACTTGCCAGAACAGGGGCCCTTACCATAAAAACACCAGAAGAAGGAAGCGGAATGAGCCCTGTTGGCAGCAGCCAGAGCCTCCTGGCGTTGGGATTGGCGTGCTTGCTGCTGAGAGGGATCAGACTTCTGGGCAGAGGAAAAGGCAAGAGTAGATTGCTTGAGGATAGATGAAGCAGGGACCTTGCCTGAGGTCCCAGAGCCCTTTGGCAGCTGGGAGCCTGCCGGGTTGGATCCTGGCTGCTGGGAGACTGGGGGCCGGGGTCCAGACTGCTGGGAGCCTGAGGACTGGGATCCTGAGGGCTCGGAGCCTGTCAGCTTGGGGTCTGACGGCAGAGTACCTGACGACTGAGAGCCTGACAGAGTACCTGACGGCGGAGGACCTGACTTCTGGGAGCCTAACTGAGAAGCTGCTGACAGAGAAGAAGACTGCAAGGAATCCCCTGGTGCAGATTCCCCTGGTGCAGATTCCCCTGTTGCAGATTCAGTGCCAAGCATCTCAACATCAGAAAGCACACCTGCAGATGAGGACACAGAAGAAGATGAAGACATATCATCAACAGAAGACCCATGCATAGAGGATGAAGAGGCTGATGAGGCAGAGGAAGAGGATGATCTGGTATCAAGAGTAGGAGAGGGAGTAGTAAGAGCAGAGGTGACACTAGAATGTCTCGGAGGGGTCTTTTGCACAAATGGGCGCTTGTTAGACCGAGCCCCAGAGGCAGACCGAGCAGAAGAAGGAGGCGTGGAAGATCTTTTCTTCCAGGAAGCTGCTTGGGAGGTGGGCCACCCCTTAGTGGGAGGGGGAGGCATTGTACCAGAAGTGGAGCACTGAGGGCAGAGACACCAGCTGCGGTTGAGGGCAAAGGCCGGGGCAGGAGAAGCACCGGTTGAGATCAAAGCAACAACTGAAAAGCAGGCAATTGGGTGTTGGACCAACAGCAGACACGCCTCTTGGATGTGCAAGTGCCAGGTGATGACAAAGGCCGGGGCAGGAGAAGCACCGGTTGATGACAAAGGCCGGGGCAGGAGAAGCACCGATTGAGGGCAAACAACAGCTGAAAAGCAAACAATTGGGTGCTAGACCAGCAGCAGACACGCCTCTTGGAAGTGCAAGTGCCAGGTGATGACAAAGGCCGGGGCAGGAGAAGCACCGGTTGAGGGCAAACAACAGCTGAAAAGCAAGCAATTGGGTGCTGGACCAACAGCAGACAAGCCTCTTGGATGTGCAAGTGCCAGGTGATGACAAAGGCCGGAGCAGGTGAAGCACCGGTTGAGGGCAAAGGCCGGGGCAGGAGGAGCACCGGTGGAGTGAAACTCAACAGCAGAAAACCTCCAGTGGAGTGGAGGAGCACCAACTGAAACGCCGCGCTCTTGGATGTGCAAGTGCCAGGTGATGACAAAGGCCGGGGCAGGAGAAGCACTGGTTGAAGACAAAGGCCGGGACAGGAGAAGCACCGGTTGAGAGCAAAGCAACAACTGAAAAGCAGGCAATTGGGTGTTGGACCAACAGCAGACACGCCTCTTGGATATGCAAGTGCCAGGTGATGACAAAGGCCGGAGCAGGTGAAGCACCGGTTGAGGGCAAAGGCCGGGGCAGGAGAAGCACCGGTGGAGGGCCAACCAACAACTGAAAAGCAGGCAATTGGGTGTTGGACCAACAGCAGACACGCCTCTTGGATGTGCAAGTGCCAGGTGATGACAAAGGCCGGAGCAGGTGAAGCACCGGTTGAGGGCAAAGGCCGGGGCAGGAGAAGCACCGGTGGAGGGCAATCAACAGCAGAAAACCTCCAGTGGAGTGAGGGAGCACCAACTAAAATGCCGCGCTTGAATGGAGAAGTACCCGGTGTTGACAAAAGCCGGGGCAGGAGAGGCACCGGTTGAAGACAAAGGCCGGGGCAGGAGAAGCACCGGGTGAGGGCAAAGCAACAACTGAAAAGCAGGCAATTGGGTGTTGGACCAACAGCAGACACGCCTCTTGGATGTGCAAGTGCCAGGTGATGACAAAGGCCGGAGCAGGTGAAGCACCGGTTGAGGGCAAAGGCCGGGGCAGGAGAAGCACCGGTGGAGGGCAATCAACAGCAGAAAACCTCCAGTGGAGTGAGGGAGCACCAACTAAAATGCCGCGCTTGAATGGAGAAGTACCCGGTGTTGACAAAAGCCGGGGCAGGAGAGGCACCGGTTGAAGACAAAGGCCGGGGCAGGAGAAGCACCGGGTGAGGGCAAAGCAACAACTGAAAAGCAGGCAATTGGGTGTTGGACCAACAGCAGACACGCCTCTTGGATGTGCAAGTGCCAGGTGATGACAAAGGCCGGAGCAGGTGAAGCACCGGTTGAGGGCAAAGGCCGGGGCAGGAGAAGCACCGGTGGAGGGCAAATCAACAGCAGAAAACCTCCAGTGGAGTGCAGGAGCAACAACTGAAACGCCGCGCTTGAAAGGAGAAGCACCGGTTGAGGGCAAAGGCCGGGGCAGGAGAAGCACCGGTTGAGATCAAAGCAACAACTGAAAAGCAGGCAATTGGGTGTTGGACCAACAGCAGACACGCCTCTTGGATGTGCAAGTGCCAGGTGATGACAAAGGCCGGAGCAGGTGAAGCACCGGTTGAGGGCAAAGGCCGGGGCAGGAGAAGCACCGGTGGAGGGCAAATCAACAGCAGAAACCTCCAGTGGAGTGCAGGAGCAACAACTGAAACGCCGCGCTTTAAAGGAGAAGTGCCCGGTGTTGACAAAGGCCGGGGCAGGAGAAGCACCGGTTGAAGACAAAGGCCGGGGCAGGAGAAGCACCGGGTGAGGGCAAAGGCCAGGACAGGAGAAGCACCGGTTGAGATCAAAGCAACAACTGAAAAGCAAGCAATTGGGTGTTGGACCAACAGCAGACACGCCTCTTGGATGTGCAAGTGCCAGGTGATGACAAAGGCCGGAGCAGGTGAAGCACCGGTTGAGGGCAAAGGCCGGGGCAGGAGAAGCACCGGTGGAGGACAAATCAACAGCAGAAAACCTCCGGTGGAGCGCAGGGTCACCAACTGAAACGCCGCGCTTGAATGGAGAAGTGCCCGGTACTGACAATGGCCGGGGCAGGAGAAGCACCGGTTGATGACAAAGGCCGGGGCAGGAGAAGCACCGGGTGAGGGCAAACAACAGCTGAAAAGCAAGCAATTGGGTGCTGGACCAACAGCAGATACGCCTCTTGGATGTGCAAGTGCCAGGTGATGAAAAAGGCCGGGGAAGGAGAAGCACCGGTTGAGGGCAAAGGCCGGGGCAGGCGAAGCACCGATGGAGGGCAAACCAACAGCTGAAAAGCAACCCGTTGGGTGCGGGAGCAACAGCAGACACTGCGCTGGGATGTAAAAGTGCCAGGTGATGACAAAGGCCGGGGCAGGAGAAGCACCGGTTGAGGGCAAATCAACAAACTGAAAAGCACCTGTTGGGAGAAAAAAGCCGGGGCAGTGTAAACACCAGTGTAGTGCAGAGGCCACAAGAGAAACGCCGGTTGAGGGCAATTCAACAGTAGAAAACCTCGAGTGGAGTGCAGAAGAAACAACAGACACGCCACCTTGGTGCAGAAATGCCTGATGATGACAAATGCCGGGGCAGTAGAATCACCAGTTGAGTGATAGGTTGTATGCTGGGAAACAGGGTACAGCAGCAACAACAGGTCCAATGTTGGTCTGAACAAGGAAAAATTCCAGGGGAACCAAAAGAAAAGACTGGAGCACTACCAGAAGAGTCACGCTCGAAACCCACAGAGGTGCTCTGGAGTTACAGAATTTAGAAACTCCAGTAGACCACTGCAAATCGTGTAGAAACAGACTGTAGAAACAGACTGTAGAAACCAACCACCGACAACTGGCTTGTATCAAAGACCTGGTATTAGGGACACTGCTTGCGTGAAAAACAGGGGCTTTAGTAGGAACACTTAGGGACCGGGGGATATCAATGCCAGGGCACACTTAAAAGGCTCAGGAGGGAACTTGAAGTTCAAACTCGCGAGTACTTATAAGTGGAAACAGTATCCAGGGGCAATTGGCTTGAAAACAGGGACCTTGAGCGAGACACTTAGGGACCAGGGAAACAGTGGAAACAGTATCCGGGGGCAATTGGCTTGAAAACAGGTACCTTGAGCGAGACACTTAGGGACCGGGGAAGCTGCTTGCTTGAAAACAGGGGCTTTAGTAGAAAAACCTAGGGACCAGGGAGAGGCTTGTGTCTTGAAAACAGTGTCGAACTTGAAGTTCAAGTTGGGGTTGCTTAATAGCGAAAACACTTAGGGATCAGGGAACTCGCGAACACTTAGGGACCAGGGAAATTGTAGTCTTGAAAACAAGGGGCTGTAGTAGCTGTAGTCTTGGAAACAAGAGTGCAATAAGTAGGAGGTACTTAGGGATCGGTTGGTCTTGGCTTGAAAACAGGTGGAGTAGGGGGAGCCTTAAGCGAAAACACTTAGGGACTGGGGGGCTTGGCTAGGAAACAGGGTAGTTTTTAAGTGATTGACACTAGTAAGAGCAGGGGGCAATTGGCTTGAAAATAAAGGGGAACTGGAAGATATGCTTGCACGAACTTGCAGATACTTAGGGATCAGCAAGTAGGAACCTTCTAGAAGGGGGGTGTATATGTGTTCAATCTTGAAGAATGTAGAACGTTAAGTAGGTTCGACCTTGAAGAATGTAGAACGTTAAGTGGATATCACTTAAGGGGCTTGGAAGACTGTATAGCGTTAAATAAAAATATGGCTTGAAAACAGATCAAAAAACAAACCGAGCTCGGAGACAAAGCGGAACTGAAGCAGAGCTGCTGTAGAATTAGTACTGCAATTGCTGTAGAAAATTATGTGTTGTTTTGCTTGTTGCTGTTGTTGCCGATCGACCGACCGACAGGAAACAAGCAACCACAGCAACCAAAGGGAGCAAGGAGCAGGCAAACAAACAGCAGAATCAGACAGGGGAGGTCTCTGTTGATAGGTGTAGTGCTTGGTTTTGTTGTAGGAGCTTTAGAAGTGAGTGAGATATCAAAGGGGAAAGTTGTGTAGAAATCTACGTGTTTTAAGTACTGGAACATCGGAACGTCGGACAAAATCGCGCGTCGCAAAATTGTAACCGGCAGACCATACAGAGCCCGTACAATCTTGCAAACTTGTCCAACCAAATGGGGGGGAAACCGTCTTCAGCTCGTGCCACCAAATAATACTTCTTTTTGATTGGCGCAGTGAGGTAGGCGTTTTGGATATCAGCAGACAATACATCCAATCCATTCAAAGCTGCTAACAGAAAGAATATTCAGACGGAATCTCTGCTTGGGACACTGCTGAAAGTGTGTTCCTTGGCTGTTGCTTGTACCTTATGGCCATCGGCGACTAACCTAGCCTTTCTTGTGAGGGATCCCAGCTTGACGTCAAATATCATGCGGGTGGTGATCTTGCTGAATCCTTCGGCCTTGAGTCCTTCAACGGTGTAGCTGGGATCAAACTCAAATGCCATCTTGTTGTTCTTCATCTCTTTAGCAATTGCCTTCTGCCAATAGTCCGTTCCGGTTTTCTTGTCAATGGCAAGCGCTTCAGGGATTGAGTACGGGAGTTCCACACCATACTTGTGTGTACGATCCCAGTACTTGTTGGATTTCTTGGTGGCTTTAAGAAGACGTTGTTTCCTTTGGAGTACATGATGCACCCACCATTTGAAAGCTGGCTCATCGGCAATCTGGTTATCAACCGCATACTGCGCAGCTTCAACAGGAAAAGACTCTTTGATATCGCCTAACTTGCACCACGATTCAGTCCCATCCTTCCAGCTAACTAGTAGCCTCCATCCCTTAGTTGTAGTAGGGAGAACCTTGTTAGACTTGGTGGTCGCTTGTTGTTTGGTCACGGCGGTTTCATCTTTCTCGTGGTCTATAATCTCGTCCAGTAGAGTGAGCATGCGACCCTCGTCATCGACAGAACTGTACATGTTTTCAGCAACAATATTTGCGGTGTACTGCTCCACCGTACCATCAGGGAGCTGCAAATCATACATTCTGGTATCAAGGATAGGGTTGTTGTCCCTCTTCCCTAAAGGATTGCCATTCAAGTCAGTGGTTCTCGCTTTGACGGTGCACTTGAGTCGTTCATCTCCACGTTGGATCATAACCTTGTTCCCAATATACTCATCATAGGTATCCCCATCGGGTACGAGCTCGTCCACGTCTGGGATAGAGGCTTCTGGAACATTATGGAAAAAAAAACTTTTCTGGAAAATTTCCATTTTCATGCGCATTGTGCGCGCGACTACTCTCAAAAAATCTTAGGGCAATAACGGCTCTTCTGTGTTGATATCCGCTCGTCAGCGGTCTTCGGGGAACTTAATCGTAGATAAACATCTCGTATTGGTCTGTAAATAAGGAAAAGCCTTAACAATAATAATACATAAAGTCCTGGCAAATCGTGAGTCTACAGTGGACTGTTCAAGGCCTATTGCATACACTCAAGCAATACAAAGCACTTCCCTAGAGGTACATCGGAATCGATCGGTAGGAGGGCATGATAGGTGTGTTTATTTTAGAGCATAAAAGAAAGAGTGAAAAGGAGCTGAGCCAAAGCGCTCAGCTCTGTATCGTGACAGCGATTCGCTAACTCGCTAACTCGTATAATAACAGAACTCCTGTAGCTCTGGTACTGTATCCTACGAGTAGCGTACCGTATCGGAGTATCGTAGGTATCTCCGATTAATTAGACCGAATCGTGTGCTGGCTCACTTATGCTAGCACGTTTGGTAACTGTTTGGGCCGGGTATGCGGTCATGGTACACATTCTACACCAATGACCCAACCCCGGCGGTAGCATCGTATCTTAGCATGGTATCATGGTAGGCTAGCATCTTTCAGTTTGGTAACTGTTTGGGCCGGGTATGCGGTCATGGTACACATTCTACACCAATGACCCAACCCCGGCGGTAGCATCGTATCTTAGCATGGTATCATGGTAGGCTAGCATCTTTCAGTATCTCGTAGCATTAGCAACCCTAACCCTGTAGCATTTAGCTACACCTAAAAGGTGCTTTACTCGGGGTACGTACGATTGGTACAAATCGTACGCGGCGACCCTAGTAAACTCTGCTAGCAATACTAGACAGGATAGGTCTGCTGCTAAGCCTGCTGCTAAGCCTGTTGCTAAGCCTGTTGCTAAGCCTGTTGCTGAGCCTGCTGCTAAGCCTGTATGCTACCAATTAGCACACATCTCAGCACTCAGCTCAGCACCTGTTAGCCAGCTACTGGATGTTGCTGACTGTAGACCCAGTAGCCCTTCTACACAGGAGCCTTGCTAGCACAGATCATAGCACCACCTTGAATATCTTCATACTTCTATATTTAAAGAAGAGCGACCATAATTTAACGGTCTTCAACCGTCATCTTTGTCCTCAAAAAATGATTGTCCTCAAAAAGTGTCCTCAACGATTTTGTCCTCAACAGACTGTCCTCAACCATTATGTCCTCAAAAATTATGTCCTCAACGTTTTGTCCTCAACCTCAACGTTGAAGTCATAGAGGTTGAGGACAAAACGTTGAGGACATAATTTTTGAGGACATAATGGTTGAGGACAGTCTGTTGAGGACAAAATCGTTGAGGACACTTTTTGAGGACACGTTTTGAGGACAGTTTTGAGGACACTCTGCGTACTCGTACAGCCGTTAAAGTGGATATTCAACAAAAAACAGCCGTTAAAAATACATCAATTTTATTGCGCGCAACGCGCATGAATATGGAAATTTTCTCAAAAAAACTTTTTTCCATAATGTTCCTGGTTCTGCCATGGTGGTGGAATCGTCTGGCCATCTATCCTGGTGGTTCTCAAATAGTTCTTCTGGGGGTTGCGGATACGTCTCTTGGAACTGAACATCAGTGTCCTCGAGTTTGTCCCAGATCTTGGATTCAACTGCTTGGTCAAATGAGTCCATGGCTCGCTTGACATCGTGTGCACGCCATTCGGCTTCAGTGACAGCTCTAACAGTGTTAGTGCTTACTGGAAGTGCGGTTTCAGTAAGGATCCAGTGGCAGTCGCCACCTCCAAACATTCTTCCACACGGTCCAAGCCACCGACCGAGTTTCTCCGTACGATCAGACAGGTCAGTCCAATAGACGAAATCATACCACTCGTGTGCTTGATACAAGGAGATATCCGGCATGTGCCCATGGACTAATTCAAATGGAGTTCTTTCCATGCATGCTGGATCACTGGAAGCAGTCCGCTGCCTGATAGCTGCAACAAGCTCACCACAGAATGCCCACAGCCTCTTGGGGGATCTCTTTCTTGCAGTCTTCTTACGAATGCTTCTGCTGAGATGCCCTATACTCAGTTCTGCTCTGTTCTGAAAAGGACAGTGTGGCTGGATGAACGTCTGATGGATGTTGTTCTTCCGAATTACAGCATTCCAGTGGGTCTTGTATGTGCCGACGGCGCCTTGCTCCTTAGCCCCATCTGATATCAGGTGTTCTGGAATTCCAACCTCATGGATAAAGATCTTTAGGCCATCAGCTGCTTGCTTCTTGCTGTGGATAGGGATGAATTCTTCATAGCCTTTTCCGTTACTGAACACTTGGGCTGCTTTATCTTGTCTCATAATACTTGGTACCTTTGCATGCCAAGTGTCAGTTCCCCACTTGCCGGCTGCAACTCTCTTGTTTCAAAAGCTCTGTGTTGGGAGCCTTCTAACCAAAGGATGTTGGGGATTCCTAAATCCTTTTTGTGTGGTCACTCTCAGTGTTGCTCTTGCCTTTCGATCGGATATATCCCACATCTTGGAGAGCCTGTCTGAATCAATCTTGCTGTACCTGTCCGTATCAATCGAAGGTCCCCATCTCTTTCTTCTTTGGATTGTATCTGTCTCCGGGTCAGAGATTGGCTCTTCCAGATCAGCCCAAGCGATTTGCTTGTCCCTGTACACTGCAGATAGTGCAACCGGTGCATCCCTGACATTGGGATCCAGTTCAAATCTATCCAATCCATCAGTGTATGCAGGCTCATACAAGGGTGTATGAAGGGCATTGATCTTGAGGCTTGGCTTTTCCCTGTCCCCGCAAGTCTCAGATGAATCATCTTCATGGTCTGAAACGACTTGGGGTTCGTGAGCAGAATAAATCGATGAAAGTCTCGTGTGGAGCCGGTCATCGGAAGCAATGGAACATGGGGTCAGATCTCTGGACGTACACAGCTGCTGTAGATGTCTGAGTTTGTAGTGGGAATACTTCTCGTTGGATGGCAGCATATGATTTGGCTGGAGTTTCTTGGAATACAGAGAGGATTTGAAGTGGTTCCTGTGGTTGGGGAGTTGTAGACTTGTGCAATCGGACATGGGGATGTTCGAATCGGGCATGGGGATGTTCGAATCGGGCGGGACGTTCAAATCGGGCATGGGGACGTTCGGTCGTGTTGGGGCAGGGGTCTCAATCGTGGGGCCGATTCCTGCTGTAGGCACTTTGCTTGTCGGGGTATTAACGTTGGCCTGTTGTTGCTGCTGTACAGCAGAAACAAACTTGGTTGGATCAGGGGAATATGGATGTGATTGGTCAATTGCTGATTCAGCTTGCTGAAATTTCGGGCTTGCTGGATTCCACGGGTCATCCATGGTTGCAATTACATGATCACACGTTCGCATTTCCCTTTTCGTGGGGCGTCTGGAGGGGAAGTAGGAAATAACACCATTAAGTCGGAGCTTAATATCCAGTGTCGGGACCTCTTCTTCTCCATCTTCAGCAACACGCTCAATATGGATGGAATGAGACGATTTAGAATCAAACTGTCTCGGTGCTTTGTCCACACGATTGTGTCCACAGCTTCTAACTTGGTTGGGGCAAATTAAGCTGTGCTGGAGCCTGTCCCCGAAATACAAAGCCTCATGGAAATATATCAACCAAACCTTTCCATTTGTATCCGTATAGGCAGTGACGCATGTTCCGATCGGAATGTTCTTCACTGGTTCATATTCTGGGGAGAAGGGATGAACATCCACATGGGAGGTGACCTGGTCTTCCAATAAAATCATATTGCAACCGGCAGCTGTCGTGTCTGCATGGCTATCCAACTCGCAGTTGCTTTCTGCAGGCCTTGCAGATTGTGCTGCTGGTACATCCATTTGATACACCAGCCGGCCCACCTTACTCAATTTCAGGCCCCGGCTGGGAAGTCAATCCTTCTTGGCGTTGCCATTGCCTTTTCCTTTGCCATTTTTGCCTTTCTTTTGTCCCTTCGGTCCAAAACTGTTGCCAGCGCCGCTTGCCTGTGGGGACGGTGCTGCTTGAGTTTCTGCGGCTTGGACGCTGCGGGATTGGGCCTTCTTTCGGCGGAGCTCTTTTAGTTTCTCTCGTTGTTCGGCGGAGAAGGTCCTGTAGACGGAAGGGGGATATTTCTTGGCTTCAATCGTACCAATGTAGGTGTCTACCACGGATTTGGCTTTCTTGTTGCCATTCCCACCTTCATTCCCGCCTCCACTACTAGCCACGAAAGCTGAGACGGATCGACCGCGTTTGTTCGAATGGTGGATGGTCGAGATACCAAGTTCTTCGGTGAACATTGCAACCAGTTCTCTGAAATTCCACATATATGTCTTCTTGTCACGTAGGGCGATTGATTTGGCATTATTCAAACGCTCGTCTGTAATCGATCGGAAGAAGTCCAAGATAAATCGCTTCTCGTCTCTCTTCGGATCAAATCCAGCGTAGTTGATGAGAGTGGTACGGAACTTCAACCAATTTCGGCAGTGGGTCTCGAAATTGTTGTGACGGGAGTCGCCTGAATACTTGGAGTCCGCGATGGCTTTGATGGTCTTGCTGACAATCGCATCGACGTTCGTCTCTGTGAAGGCATGGTCGTAGATATGGAGGTATGCCGCTCGGGCATTGCCTCGTGTCTCGTCCCTTTGGTATGCGAAGGTTCGGATATATTCCCAGCCTGGACCACTTTGTACAGCAGCACAAAGCAACGTCCAGACCGTCTGGTTATCCTCTTCAAACTGCTCGCCTTCAAGCACTGCACACCGCAAATTGTATTCGGTCCAGTTGGAGAAGCCGTCTTTGCTGCCAATGGAACTAGATCTGTCTTCCTCCGTCACTTCTGCTTCATTGTCTGGACGGATCACATACAGTAGGGGGAATCCATGCTTGTTGAAACGATCGCGTAGGTCTTGGCGGAATGCTCGGTCCCACTCAGCAAACTTGGGCAGGGTCGTTAAGGAAGGTGGTGGAGTCGTCACGGGGGTTGCCTCTCGTTGCTTCTTTGTCGCCACTAGACGCTTCTCGGTCCGTTCATAAGAATCATGTTGCTCTAATCATTCCTTGGCAGTGGGGCGAGCACCAATGAGGGGTTGGTAGCGAACCCATTTGGCAAACACCATTAGCTTCTCGATAAGAGAGTCGCTGATATAGACAGCCGTAGGATCAGGACAAGCAGGGTGCCTGTAGGAGGCAAGGTTCCTGGAGAATCTGGAAGCGCGCTCAGGGGTGAGTCAACGGATAGAATCAATCGTGGATAAATCAGATCGGAATAACTCTTCAGCCGTCGCCTCATTACAGAAAGATTCGTAGACCTCAAAGAGATCCTCTTCTCGTCTGGTGAGTGGCTTGCCGTCGTTGTAGCTGTAGATACCTCTTCTCGCCTGAGCAGCTCTGTTGGAAGCAATAAGGGTCTCCTTATCTTTGGAGGTACCGAATTTTTCATCCATCCGGTCCTGTAGGATTTGGAGTTGCTTGACAACCATAGCCATGGCAGTGTCGCTTTGGGTACGTGGCTGGATAGAGAAATCATCTTCGGCCTGGACCCTGGATCCTGCTGCATTGTCTTGGGCCTCAGTGTCGGTCGCTGCTGCTGCCGCTTTCGCCGCTGCTGCTGCCTTCGCCGCTGCTGCTGCTGCCTTCGCCGCTGCTGCTCTGGTGACCTTCTTGACTGGTTTGTAGGTGCTTGGTGCATTCTTCCTCTTGCGTCCTTGCTCCTTCTGTTCCTCCTGTTCCTCCTCATCAGAGTCGTCAGTCTCCTCCTCATCAGAGGGATCAGTGATCTCCTCATCGTCCGGCTCATCCTTCCCTGGAGTATCCTCCTCGGGGGTTTCAAGGATCTTAGGATCGTTGGGGGACTGCTTGGACTGTTCCTTTTCAGTAGGATTAGGCATGTTGGCTAGGCTTCGGATGACTTCTGGATGATTTGTAAATCGTTCCTTTTTCAAAGAATGTTTGTTCCGGTTAATTGCTCGGAATAATTGAAATGGTTCCGACCGGTGGTGGTTGCTGCTGTAACATAGTGTTGACAATTGCGAGAATACCTCTCGATGACCTTTTTCGTGTTCTGTTTAGATAAGACTAAACTTGGTGACCTTCCGGGTTGGGCAAGATTAAACTTGGTGACCTTCCCGGTTGGGCAAGATTAAACTTGGTGACCTTCCGGATCTAGGTGACCTTCCGGATCTAGACAAGATTAAACTTGGTGACCTTCCGGATCTAGTCATTTGGCTACAATCCACTACCAGCAACTGGATGTCCGAAACGTACTGAAGATTCTAAGAGTCTTTCGTTTCCATCCTGGACACTCGTAACGTACTGAAGATTCCAATCGGAGGGCATCTCGTATGGATTCTTTCGTTCGGTCCCTTGCTCAATCGATCCCTTTTTGCTTCCGGGCCAAGTCTTGGTGGAGCCACCACCCTGCTCTGTTTCATAGACCTAGTTTGAGCTGTCCTCTAAGCGTAGGATCTCTAGGTCCCGGTATCTAGCAAAAGGGAGCCCCATTTACATTGCTGTAGGTCTCTTCTCGCGTCCGCTCTGAACTTGTCGTCCGTATCTGCATATCGATCGTCCAAAGGATCCACTGGAGGCACGTCGATGTCAGTTCCTTGTACTGTAGGCCTGGAGCTGAGTTTTACATCCAGCAGATGGTTCTTTTACATCCAAGTGTAGGCATGGATGCCAGCAGGGATCAGCTGCTGGGTTTCTTCACGCGCTCTAGCCGGCGTCCCGGCTTCGAAGTTGGTCGCTTAATTATATTCAATCGTGTGCTTGCTTGCTTGCTTGCTAACGCGTTGGGTAACTGTCTGGGTCGGGTATGCAGTCATAGTACATATTATACACCAATGACCCGACCCCGGCGGTTAGCATGGTATCATGGTAGGTTAGCATCTTTCAGTATCTCGTAGCATTAGCAACCCTAACCCTGTAGCATCTAGCTACACCATAAAAGGTGCTTTACTCGGGGTACGTATGATTGGTACAAATCGTACGCGACGACCCTAGTAATTTCTGCTAGCATCCATACTAAACAGGATATAGGTCTGCTGCTAAGCCTGTTGCTAAGCCTGTTGCTAAGCCTGTATGCTACCAATTAGCACACAGCTCTAGCACCCAGTCCAGCACCTGTTAGTCAGTTACTGGAGGCTGCTGTCTGTAGTCCCAGTACACTCTCCTACCTTAGCACAGATTATAGCATCCATCTTGAATATCTTCATATTTTGTGGGATGATAAAAAAAAGTGCAGATTTTTATGGCACTAAAAAACTCACATTTTTGCTCTAGAAAAAAAAAACACATATACACAGCAATAAATGCGAGTTTTCAGCAGAAAAATGCAAGTTTTCATTACAAAATGCAAGTTTCCAGCAGAAAAATGCAAGTTTTCTTTAAAAATGTGAGATTTCAGCAGAAAAATGCAAGTTTTCTTTGTAAAATGAGTGTTTTCAACAAAATTTTCAACAAATAAATTGTCGTTGCACCTCTATTAACAAATCGACTCCCTCATCGTTGTGCCTCTCTTAGTGAATTGACTCCGTCGTCATTGCACCTCTCTTAGCAAATTGACTCCGTCGTTGCGCCTCTATTAACAAACCAACTCCGTTGTTGCGCCTCTATTAACAAATCAACTCCCTTGTTGCGCCTCTATTAACAAATTGACTCCGTCGTTGCACCTCTATTAACAAATTGACTCCCTCATTGGACCTCTATTAACAAATTGACTCCCTCATTGTGCCTCTATTACCAAATTGACTCCCTCTTTGTTGCGCCAATTTGTTAATACTAGAGGCGCAACAGCAGAGTTGATTTGGTAATAGAGGTGCAAGGACAAGGGAGTCAATTTGTTAATAGAGGCGCAACAAGGGAGTCGATTTGATACTGTAATAAAGGCGTAACAATGGAGTCAATTTGCTAATACTAGAGGCATATTTTTTTAGAAAAAAAATTTTGCAAAGAAAACTTGCACCTTTTTTGTCCGTGGAAGCAAACTCGAATGCGAGTTTAAAAAGTGCAGAATTTTTAGTCCGGTGAAAACTTGCACTTTTTGATTTTGAAAAAAGTGCAAGAAAAAAGTGCGAGTTTATCCCCCCAAATTTGTGTTGCAAAAGGGGGATGTGAGTTGATGAGTTTGACTTAAAATTGCGCAATTTGCATGAAAATAGTTACAGTTCCGGAACATCCTGATTCAGAGGAGTTTTGTACAGTAGCTGAATGAACATTGCATGAACAGTTTTTTGATGAAAGAGCATGAAAAGACAATTCAATGGTCATATTTCAACCTTTTATGTTTTGAGACAAGGGTTAAAGTTTTCAAGATATTGGCCAATGAGAATCCATTATTATTTTTGTTTTTTTCCCTCGTAGGGTGTAAGGTTAAGGGTTTAGTGACTAAAATCACCATGTTTTTTCTGACAGGTTATGAGTCAGAGCAATATCGAAAGGCTCACTGTTTTTGTCAACTGTTATCACTCTAAAAGTACATCTTGGACACTATTTAATACCCGATGACTGAAATGACAAGGTCACGAGCTTTCCAACGGTACCCAACATGACTTATATTGCGCACCAGGCTTTTGCTTACGTCGGGCCACAAAATAAGGTAAAAATTTGAAAAAAACTCCATTTTAACAATCACAGCAATAGGGACCTGTCACCCCCCCTAACTCCATAACCAAGGTCAGCTTAATTCTGATATTATACACACTCCATCTTCGCTGTTAGAGGAAGGAGACATCCAAGTTGCGGATTGTTTGGAGCACTTGGTGTGGAGAATCGAACTGGCAAAGCAGCAGCAAAACTGCTTTTTTTTTTGGACCAAAAAACTACCTGGTCCAAACTATGGCAAAAATTAATATCTCTGTCCCCACTCCACCAATTCAAACAGGAACACTTTGAAAAGCTCTATTATATCAAGAAGGACAAGGCCTCCAAGTTTGGAATTGATCGGAGCAGTCGTTTTTGAGAATCGAACTGTAGACTGAGTACACTCCCCCTGAAAAACTGGTATCAAATAGAGGTGAAACTACAGCAAAAATTAATATCTCTGTCCCTACTCCATCGATTTGGACCGGAACACTTTGAACAGCTCTATTATATCAAGATAGACAAGGCCTCCAAGTTTGGAATTGATTGGAGGAGTGGTTTTGGAGAAATGGACTGTACAGTGACCAAGGGATAAAATGGAAGAAAATGTGTTGAACACAATGCCCCCCCCCTCAATCAGGGGGTACAGTGGCCCCTGTTGTGACATGTTGATGTAGGTCCCCTACGAGAGGCTCTAAATGATTATTGAATCCTGAATGTGCTCCAATATATATCGTTTAGTAGGGGCAGCAATAATAATAATATACGTATTTAAATAACTTTAATCACCAAAGGTGAAACTAAATTACTCAGTCTGTAACCAGACTTTAACGTCGCCTCCATCATAGAGTCAGGACCCCAAGTGGTAGAACGACAAATTTTTCAAACAAACCTTGAAGATCAAGCAGGGAAAAGGACAAACAAGTCCCACAAAATAGGGACTTGAGAGAAAGTGAGATGGGAATGGAGATATTGGGTTAAGATCCAGTATCAAAAGGTAAATGACAAGATAAGCAGCAAGAACAGAAGACAAGACCAAGGTACAAAGTGTAATCAACCCTGAGGTCCAGTAAGCCAGGCTCTGAGGAGAGCAGCCTCTCGTTGGTATGGCTGCACTGGTGGGACAGGCGCTGCATACTGCTTCCTGGCAAGGTGGATGGTTGCAAGCCACTGCCTCTTGGCAGTCAGGGTGTAACCTTGTAGGACGTGGAAAGGGGTTTGTAACAGGGAGTGGGACTGGGGAAGTGCACCAGCTGTACCAATTGCCAATTCTGAGGTGATGGAAGCATCAAGAGATTGGTGTTGTTCAGCATCCAGGGTACCCCCAGGACCATGGAGTCGTTCATTTCTGTAGGTCCAAAGATCCCAGGAGGTAAGAAAGAACTGATGGATGATAGCTGTAGCCCAACGTTTGGGAGAGCGCTTGCTTCCAATGTGGGAGTAGTAGTCAGCCTGGATTTGATACCAGCGAGGAGACCTTTAGTAGGGGCAGCAAAGACCTACTGTGCCACAGTTGATTTTCACCATCTTTATTTTAGAGTCATATTAGTCAAATATCAGTCAAATATCAATTTTATGTTAATCGGACGTGTCTTATTTTACTCAATTTAGTCAAACATCAGTTTATTGTTGATCTGATGAGTCCGATTTCACCCTTTTTTGTCGGATGCTGATGCTGTTAGTCAAATGTGACAATGAAGGTTCTTTCCAAAAAAAAGAAGAAAAATCTGGACCAAAAAGATGCATGTGCATAATTAATCAAACTAGTCCATATTACTAGTAAATGCGCAAGGGGAAAAATTGGCGCATATGCACCGATTCAAAATTTCATGTGCAAACTTAGTTGAGTATTTGCAACAACAAGAGCACCTTTGAAGTCTATAGAACCATATACCTATGGAAAGAGGAGAGTGAGAGCTTTCTAACAAGCCATTACTTGTTGATTTTGGATTGATACTTCAGAAGTTAGGATTGCTAAAAAAGAAATCGGTGCATATGCGCCGATTTTTCATGCTGCCCCTACTAAACGATAGTATTCATGTATATATACTGAGTATTCAACGTACAAGAATACACATACAATCCAATACTAATTGGATATTCAAATATCAAGATAACCAAGATTCACATGACTTGCCGATTATTGATATTATGCCCGATGAACAATATTATCGTTCAATTGTTCATTCATTACATACTCAAGAAATCATTCCCATCTCGTAAAGTATTCAACCATTCTCTTTTATAATATAATTTTTTTATCATCCATCTTTAAAATACATCTATCCCGTAACACTCCATCTAATTCTACCGTAATGTGTCACACCTGTTGGGTCCTTCAAGAATGGATATGCGCTACCAGTATGCAAGAGAACAATCAATGTCAACGCGGATGACACCACCAGCGACACCAAGAGTACAAAGGAGGATCCACCTAATACCCCAGAGGAGCAGAGTCTGAAGAAACCAAGGAGGAACCATTTGCAATTGATGTATGATATGACAACAAAGCAGAAGGAGAAGGTCAGATCTGAAGAGTCTTATGTTGCTGCAGGAAAGTTGTTCAAAGAGCAGCCAGGATCAAAGCGAATCTTGCTGCAGGAGGCGTGTGATATGGTGAACAGAATGAATGGAACTGATATTAAGATGAACACTTTGAAATGGTGCTTGACCCAAGGCAACAAGGGATTGTCCACTGGACCCCAGGGGAGACCATCCATTCTTCCTGTGGAACTCCAGGGAGCGCTGGTAACAGCAATGGAGACTTCTTTTCTTCTGTCTTCTGCTGGAATGAAAGTGAAACCAAATCGGAAGAAGGCTGTGGAGGATTTGGAAGCATGCCTCTCAAGGGGTCCTTGTTCTTTGAAAGATTTCAATGCTCTGTACAGGTGCTTGCAACCAAAGTTTGCTCTAAGTATTGAAGTGAACAGGTCCAACTCACAGCTGGAGGAGAGAAGAGTGTAACATGCTAGCTTACGCTAGTAGGTTGCGATTTAATAATTAACCAAATCCCACAGAGCAATTGAGCATAATTGTATTCAAGTACATATAGATCATATGTACCGGTACCAATCTATGGTCGAGTCCCAGATGGCCATATGTGCCTAATCGGTCGGCTCGACAATGGATCAATATTTATGGCGAGCATACGACTAATTTGGGAATGGTCATACGCATGCCGATGTTGAAAATTTCATGTTCCACGATTGTTCATATTTGATAAATTTTCTAATCTACATTAGAGTGTTACAAAGAGCAGTCTGGACCACATATAACAAGATTAATGAGTGGTTTAGTAACTTGAAATCACTATTACTTGACAAGGGGTTTGCCCGTTTGCCTACTGAGATGGAGACGTTCAATGGACATGCGGGGGAGCTTGTATTCTTGCCTCGCCAATTACACCATATTCTCAATGTCGACAAGACTGGGTTGACACTTGATGGTACCTGCAGCCGCACTGGCGGATGTGGCAGACACCCAGTGATCGAGTATAGTCCGCGTAGCGTGACTTTGCCCAAGGGAGCAACGAAGGCTAACAAAAGCAACTCACATCATACGATGATCGGAGGAAGCAGCGCTGCGGGAGATCCTATCCCTGTACACTTTCAACTTAAGTGTACAGCAACAATGGAAGAGAATAAATAAATCTCCCGTAGTTTCACTGATGAACTGGACCATGCAGGCTCATGCGATGGAATTTGGGGCTTTGGACAGATCACTAAACGCCCACACTCAGCTAATTGCAACGCCAGTGCGGGAATGGACAGCAACAAATTTCGTAAGTACGTTCTAACAAGCCTCCTCCCGTTATACCCCTACCTACAGCCAGCAAACGGAAAATGGGTCTTGTTTATTGTGGATTCCGGTCCAGGCTGTCTTGACAAAGAGCTCCTGCAGGAACTGAGCCGTAAGGGGGTGCTACTACTACTGGGAGTGCCGAACACAACTCACGTCACACAAGTTACAGACTGGAGCTACAGTCCCTTTAAGACGGCATGTCACAACAACAGGAAGAAACTGCATGAAATGCGCTATTCAGAAGGGGCATCTCTACAGTGGAGTGATTCCCCAGTAATGGTGTTTGGATTACAAGAGACCTGGGGCGGTATGAAATTAGAGTCTGCGTTTGACGCCGCCTTTGCTCCTGCGAGATCAAGATCTTTTTGGGAGAAGGTAGGAATTAGTCCGTTTGCTTGCAAGTGCCTCAGAGATTGTAACGTAGTTCACAAGCTCATGATTTTACCAAAAGATCTGGCAACAGTGGAGCTACTAGAACTCAAACGACAGAACACCGCTGCAGTTAAAACTCTGAATAGTTTTGGATTTGACGGGAATGTGTTTCGTATGGAAGCTCCACGGAATCAGCAGCGAGTTACGAGATCGGAAGGTACTACAGTGCATCAGATTCAAGATGCAATTGCAAAGGCAAATACTGCAGGGAAGAAATATATCATTCTTGGTGTCAGGCCATACAACTGTCACAATCAGCACATCGCCGATGAACGAGCACGTCACAAAAAGGAGATCGAAACAATGAAACCCACAAAGGCTCGTGTGGAGGTGTATGCGAGGAAGGAAACGGATTGCAAAACACTAATTCAGTCATGCAGTGGCGGCTTTGCAAAGCTTCGGGTGAACAGCATGAATAAATTTACGAGTGGAAGCTTGGGAAAAAGGCTACAGGTCTGAAGAAAGAAGAGATACTGAGTGCAGTAGTAGCAGTGAAAGATGATCCTCCAGTTGGTGCAGTTCCTTGCTGGACTGCAGAGGATGATGCTGTACTGAAGGAATTACAGCAGGAGGATATCACACCTAAAGACACAGAGGTTGGAAAGAAGATGGCTGAGGATCTTAGAAGTGTAGTGAACACAGCAAAAGCTATCACGAAAGAGAGGATGGAAATTGCAAAGGCACACCTGTCCCCAGAGGAAATCAAAATGCTGGAGGAGTCGCGAGCATAGTGGCCTTGTGAGGAGTAGCGTGAGCGCTTGTAGTTAATGTTGTTAGTGATTTAAAGTTTAAAGTGGTCTATTTGTTACAGAGCAACTTGTCTTTATTATTGTTGCAAATACAGGATAGCAAAGCAAAAAAAAAGTGAGCTTGGAGATTTCGTACCTCTATCCATCAAAATTACGGTAGACAGATGGACGCAGTGACAACAAGAATCTTTAGTCTTACACATACCGGCGGACGCTCATGTAGAAAATATACTGTGGTCTACAGTGTCACGGTGACTATGCTCACTAAACTCTTACCTAATGATCACAGTAGAAGTCACGGATACCGTAGATGATAAAGGACGAGGCACGAGTAACCTTACTCGTACTTGTACGCTCCCGTAGTAATTGTACTCCGTATCAACGTACGGCTACTAGTATGTTACAATTGCCCTTTCAGTTTCAAATTAAAACAAGTGCGCGACAGATTTCAGGTGCGCGGAGAAACAACACGTGCTTTCGAATAGTAGTAAATTTACTTCGTAATACTACGGTACGGTAGATCCGACGCGTGAGTGTTGCGATGATTGACACTTCAGTCAGACTATCTAGCCGTTAGAAAAACATCGAAAATTTGTGACGAGAATCATCAGCTTCGATCGATTGATGAATAGGGCGTCCCATGTCGATACCACAAGATCCATTCGTGGTACTCTGATGGGTTCAGAGTTTAGAGTGACTATTTCGCACAGTAGTATTACACAAACCCATCTGACAAACTAGCGACAATGAACAGTTTTCCTACATTCCTGTTGACGCTCGTCGCGATGACCACACTTTCAGTCAACGCGATGACGGTCCCTTCAGCCAATGGAGTAGATACGTGCATTACGGATCACTGCGTTTGCATTGGGGACTGCCCGTCCTCCTATGAAGATCAATTCTCGAGTTTAACTTCGATATACAATGGAGACCAGAACATATGCTATGGGACAAATGGCTTAAAGTTTGGTATTGGTGGAAATGAAATTAAAATCGGTGACGAAATAGTAACAACAAGTGACTTGGGGCCATGTCCCGGAACCATTCCCAAGAAAACAGTCGCTGCCATAGAAGGCGGATCATCAGCCTCTTCGGTTAGCCTCTCCGTCCTTACAGCTGCAACTATCGGAGGCTTTGTGTGGGCCTTTGTGTAATTTAAATTCAATCGAATCCAACGATCGTGGAGACTTCCATGATGAGGAACATGTGAATTGCAAGAAAGGAAAAGACTAGGTGAAATTTTTGTCTGGGAAGGGGATACAGCCGAGAGATTTTCATCCGTTAGTGATTATTCATAGCGTAACAGAATGCAGTAGTAGAAATGTATAAATATACGATTGAATTGAAAATCAGTCTTTGTACTATTCAAAATGGTATCTACCTCGATGCATTGCACCTGACGAACTCATTTTTATGACAGCAGACAAGCTCATAAAAGTGTTTCTTCGACTCATCGTTTGCTCCAAATGTACCACAGTGAAGTGGGTATCTTTCTCAATTTCCCAACAATGGTTTGAACAAAAAAATATTCTACGAGTACTTTCGACCCACTTCCAAGTAAGCAGTTTCTTGTAACGAAAGGTGTGTTGAGAGGGAAAGCAATATGAAAGACCACCGAGTTTCGTCGTTTTGTACGATTTGTACAAAACTGCTGGTAGCATCTTTGACGCCTGCTCTCACTCTACCGTATTAATGTGTTCGGTATGCCGAAACATCCATATTATCTCTGATCTTTTTCTTCGCGATCCAAACATTCATGGCATATTTTATGACATTATCATTGTTATCCTTTGGAGGAATTGCTTCGTGAACAGCATCGAGTAAGAGCTCGCCAGTTGTTTCGTCCTCGTTCCGCCACAAGACACCGTCGCCCAGTCGTGGAACGACAGAGACTCCCCCGTCATTTCCAAGAGCTCGGAATTTGGTGTATCCACCGCCGTCTTTTCCACTGGATGAGGGAACGTCCGAGAGAAAAATCAGTAGTGTCCACGGTCTCTGTTCTGTATTCGCTCCGTAGTAGGAACCATGGTCGTGATGCTCCTTGTAGAATTCTCCGGGCTGGTATCGAACCAATTGGAATGGCTCGATATATTCTTCTCCCACGCCCAGAAATTCCGCGACGCGCTGTGTTAGACGCCACGTGAGGTTGATTTCGTCCCTTATGGGGGTCAACCGAGATGCATAGTCTGGATTGTCCAAGAGGGGTAGGTAAAGTTGTGGCCATATAAGCGGACACGACCTTGATGTACGGCTAGCTTTGACCTGAGCCGATCCTCCGACGGATTGCGGGGAGGTGGTCCATCCCGAACGCTGATCGCAGGAGTGGATCAGCTGAGCAGCAATTTCAGGTGAGACAATGTCCTTCACATATTTGAGATCGATAGCCTCTCCTCCTGGGATCGCAGCGATCTTTGCATTTGGTAATTTGTTGTTGTTGTGATCATCATTGCTGGGAACTCGGTCAAGAATGTCATCGTATGAAATGGTTGTAATCGGCTCAAAGGACGTCAACCCTTCTAAATCGCGGAATGATTCGTTGGCATATATTCGAGGAGGTGTCCTCCCTGACAATGGTGAACACGAGCCTCCTTCACTCCCATCTTCATTCTTGTTCGCACAGACTTGACCATCTGTATCGTCAACCCCAGCAGCAGCTGACAATGTCGTAAGCACTAACAACAGCGCCAGCGCAACTTTGCTCTTTAAAGCTCTTCTATTACAGCACCTCATGGTTACTTCTGCATCTGATATTGTCTCTCGACCTATGATAGTATTGCTTGAAGGTAAACGCTTTTTCGCGTCTACGGATGTTCCGTCAAGGTTTTCTACTTGTCGTTGTTTCTTCTTCACCTTTTCACACCGCGTTCACAGTTGTCACAAGCAACAAGTACATAAGGTTAAGCATTACCGTAAAACCTTACCGTAACGAGCAACGAGAACATCGTTTACAAGAAAGATTTTCTTTTTTGTTGAGTGAGAGGGATCCAATTTAAATTTCGTTCGGACACGCGGAACCGCGATGCTCCTTCAACAAGTTGTGTTGGACTGAGGTACGGATCTTGTAACCTCACTTCGTACTCATATAGTCCTAATATAATATTCTATCGTTACCGATGACGCATAACCTTACTTTAGTACGATACTGAGTACAACTAAGATTTTACCGAGAACTTCGAAAGAGCCGGCGTTCGAACGTGCAACAGAAACTTGTCGGACTAAAAATAAAATTAGATCTTGCCATCAGTTTTCGTTGTGCCTTACGATAACCTTAACCCTTAACCTTACGAGTAATTACGTTCGAAACAGTCTCACTCACATTATTTGCACGATGCGAATCCTGGAATCACGAGTAAGATCGGTTAGATTTCAAAAGTTGCTGATCTTCACACGCTTGTCACTTCGAACTTCAAAGCATATTTTTTAGTGATTGATTCAATTCGGACTGGCATTACATCCAAGAAAGATTGATCGTTAGAAGCAAGCATTCAACCTTACAACGTGTCAACGAATCACAAAATCATAATTTTACTATAACATTGAGATCACTTCACGATGACGGACGAGGCATCTTCATCTGCAAGAGACAAGGCTCAAGTCTTTGTCGACACCTTCAACAGAGCTTACGAAGGAAAACACATCGCCTTTGAGACCCAGTTTTGGGGGACAAAAATGGCGCTGTCATCTACGGAAGATGTCACATACAGCACCGAATTGCTAACTAAAACCAAGAGCGACATGGAAAATCTCCTTTCAGACCCAAATATCATCAAAGAAGCCAAGGAACACAAGGAGGCTCTGGCGAAGGACAGTGATACTGATGCAGAGGATGATCTCTCCAAAGTTCTGGATGTCATCATCCGAACCTGCCAGTGTAATGAGTTTCCCACACCCGGGTCTCAGGAAGTAAGGGAGGAGACCAATAAAATCGAAGGATCTCTGGAAAAAGCCCGGAACGAGATGACCCTTGGATACACGAATGAAAATGGGGACTTTACGCAAGCCTCTTCGGTCGGTTTGAGGACCGTCTTAACAACGAACTCCTCAGAAGACGTACGCAAATCGGCATACGAGGGACTCCGTTCGATCGGCACATTTGTGTGCTCGAATGGCTTTTTGGAAATCGTCCAACTCCGCAACAAGTTGGCTCGCATGCTTGGTTTCGAGGACTATTACGACTACACCGTCACCAATGCCGAGGGATTTTCCAAGTCCAAGCTCTTTGAGATACTGGACGGCCTGGAGGAAGGGACGCGCCCGCTAATGGTGAAGGCGAGGCAAACACTCGAAGAAATGCACGGAGCAGAAGCGCTGGATCCGTGGAATAGGAGCTACATGATGGCCGGGTCCGTTGTCAAGAAAATGGTGAGTTCATGTCTTTCATCAGTGCTCCAATTTCGAAAAAGTCACAGATTGTCATTCAAATCAGAGCGAGAAAAGCTGCCGGTAGTACCCTCCGAAATCCCATTAGCCTCGATCGATTCCGTAGATTTTGTGTTATTTGACTCAAATCATTTTGTTTTTGAATTTGGCATCTCTCTTCGATTTTATCACTCTCAAAATCCTAGGATCCATACTTTCCTTTTAGTAAATCTGTTGAGAATTATCTGCGATCGTACGCTGCAATGAAAATTGGATATTCCAACGCAACCATGACGCTCGATTTGTTAGACAGAAAGAATAAATACAGTAACGGCTTTTGCCATTGGCCAGTCCCTGCTTGGGTCAAACCCGATGGAACCCACGTCCCATCACAAGCAAACTTCACCAGCCTCGCAGATCCAGCTGCAGTTGGTAGTGGCATGACTGCTCTGAACACTCTAATGCATGAGGCAGGACACGCAGCACACTTTGCAAACATTCTTCAGCCAAGTCCACTATTCAGTCAGGAACGTGCGCCGACGAGTGTCGCCTACGCCGAGAATCAATCCATGTTTTTGGATTCTCTGGTCGGAGATTCTGCTTGGAGGGCAAAATACGCCAAGGATATGCAAGGCACCTCGATTCCATTCAGCATCATTGAGGAAGAAATCCGATCGAAACACCCATTCAAGGTCTTCCAGCTGCGTTCCATGCTCTGCGTATCGTACTTCGAAAAGGCTCTCTACGAACTCCCAGAAGCCGAACTAACTCCAGAAAAGGTACAGAGCTTGGCTGATGAGATCGAGGTTCGTATTCAAGGCGGCTTAAGTCCTAGACCACTTCTGTCTGTTCCCCATTTGGTTAGTGACGAAGCGAGCTGCTACTACCAGGGGTACACGGTACGTTTTCATTGATTTCAAGTTTTCCTTTTTTCACTTCAAAAACATGGAGGACGTTTGAAAATTGAGTCTATCTTTCGTTTAGACCGCATTCCGTCTCTTCCTGACCGATCCCCTGATTTTCCGGTTATAATCGATTGCATTTGGTACAATCCGAAACTATAGCTCGCTGAGATGTCAGTACATCAGACTAGAAAATATTTCAAAGACAAATACGGATATATAGTTGATAATCCGATGGTCGGCCCCACTCTTACGGACGCCTACTGGAAGTGCGGTAATTCCAAACCATTCCTTCAAATCGTGAAGGACCTCACTGGGAAAGAGCTTACAGGTGATGACTGGGTAGATACCTTGAAGAAAGACCTCGAAGAACATATTGTACAAGAGAAGAAAGAGTACGACGAAATGATAGAGAAAATGAATAGTTCTTCAGCCGAAGAGAAGGAAGAAGAAGAACCACTTGATTTGGCAATGACGGTCAAATTTGTTGACGGGGATCACGTTATCTCCGACTCGAGTCAATGCGGGCTTCTTGGTGCATGCAAAGGGTTCGAAGCCTTTGTCGCGGCGCGTGTTGCTGCAGCCAATGCTTGCCCTTAGGGTGACACAAACCCTACAATTTGCATTTTTATCGTTAGTTGGATGTTGAATTCCGGTTTTGCGTTCTGATATTAGTGAAAATTATTGAAAAATTTCAAAACTAAATAAGGTTACCAAGTATTGGTAACCTTAGCTTCTTTTGTTCTTGTAGTGAATTCGTACTAGTTGTCGACTGTCGACATAGACTTTCGGACAGACCAAGGGACGTGGGTCGAATCTACCGTACAAGTACGCGTAATATATTCAGACCCTATTATTATTTTTTTTTATTATGCTTATTAGGATGTACCCGTACCGTTCGATGGGTATGCTACGTGATTGCTTCGCAGAATGCAGAGTGTCAAAAGATGGCGATCTCAGAAAACGATTTTCTCTGGTTTTGCCTATCTTTTGTCATCTCTGATCTCCGAAAACGAATTACGAAGCTATCGTCTTCTTTGACAACAGATTTTCCTAGTTCCCTGTGTGATTCTAAACTGTACCAATCCTCCTTTCACTCAAAGCAATTGGGTCAACTGAATCATGTTGAATGACAGGATATCTGCGGACAGCACTTGCGACGTTGGCAAACACAGTTGCATGGATAAATCGCAAACAAGTGCGGTTTTTGCAACTATTGGGAATGATGTCCTCGACGACGATAAGACAACTGGGAAGTTTTGTTTGCCATCGTTTGACGACAGTCGCAACGGCAATTCCTTGCACTTGGATGGGGCACTTTATCGGATTATGGAGTACCTGACACCTCATGATTTCTACACGCTTGGGTCGCTTGTCGGCAGTCGTTCGTGGGAGGAATTTCTCTTTGTCAACCCGCATACAGAATACTTGTTTTGTTCCTCTCGGCACGACCACAAGAGGACAAAAAGAAAAGGAAGAACCTACCTGAGAAACGTCTTTCACTTTCGGCAGGCCGTTCTTCGGATCCAACGGGCTGAGGAAACGAGACGACGTGTACGGAAGCGACAGCGACGTAATGAAAATTGCCGACCACCAATTCTCAATCGTATCGGAATCTTTAGTGGACCGGAAGAAGATTCGATTTTGGCCAACGATTCCAATGGGTATTTTGGGATTGCTTTTTTACGACCCGGAGTCCTCGCGATTTGGGGAGATTATTCGGGTGTTTTCTTGACACCAAGCGTGGATCGAATCTTCTCGTCGACACCTTTCAAAGAACAAATACCATCGATACCGCCGTCACAGAACCCATCAACGAAGGGTGACGAGAATAAAAAGGGGAGGACGGATGTCTGCAACCATGACAGATGCAACAGTTTCATTGGGAGAGATGGGAGTGGGTATTTGTTTGCCGACTTGCATCAAGTAGTTGCGGTCCATTTTGGCACTCCATACTTCTTTTTGGGGTTTGCTTTGGGACAGATCCAGTCCATTGATTCGAACCCAGTTGGTGAAGCTGAAACTGCAAGTTCGGTGGAAGAGAGGGAAGAACAAAACGCAAAGACGGAAAACAGGACGGAATACCCGCACGTTTCGGAATGTCTGTATCATTTTCCAAACGGCGAAATCTCGTGCCTGTGTCCCGTGGATGACAAGCACTTGGTCAGTAGCTGCATGGGCAGGAATCAACAACGACAACAACAACGGAGTGTCGAGAAAGCAAGTGTGATCTTAGTCCACTGGAATGCCCTGGAAGACGGTAACCTCCAGCGGGTCTCCAAGATAAATCTCCGCGCCAATCATTTTGATGACATTTCGGTCTTGCACGACATTTCGCCGATGGCAATGGCATCGTCTTCCTTCCGCGTCACCAGTGATGGAAGACCTTCGTCATCACCACACACAATCCTTTCTATCGGGTTGAGTGGCCAAGCATTGGGACATTTGTGTCTGTGGGAAACGTCCACGGAACACATGGCAAATGAAACTATTGGAAACGGTATTGCGAACGAGAGCTGCAACGAAACCGACGCACCTAGTACGTTCGAATTGCCACCGTTTCGGATGACCGCAAAGGAAGGCAAATGCGTGCCGAGAGCGTACAAACAGAGGCGATTTCACAATCGAAACCGACACGTGCACCACTTTGTGTATTTGAGATACTTCGAACGGACCAAATTGATCGTTGGAACGAGCAAGGGTGACCTCTTCAAAATCGATATGGAAGCCGACGGGGAGTCGCCCGTGGCGGAAAACAGCACGAGCTCGGTGCTCTTCAACTGCTGTCGCGGAGGAATGGTGGAAGCGGTCGAGTTGGTGGGACACGGCACGAGCAGCAAGAGTCCCATACTGGTTACGGCCGGGGGATACGACGGCCGCATCCGGTTTTGGGACTGGAAGACCTTTGCCGCACTGGGTTCGCTCCGCATCCACCCGGGGCAACCGCTCGCGGACGACACGCCGCGAGGGAGACACGGTCGCACCTCGGCGTGCAGCCCCGTGGTTTCGACCTTTTTTTGCCACGAACGCTCGTCGCTCGTCAGTTTTTGTCGCGACGGGCACGTTCACGAATGGAAGGTAGAAGAAGAAGCCAAGAAACGGATTCCGGGGGATGAAACCGCCAACGAGGGAGGTGCCAAGAACAGGGGGGAACGGGACGGCGACGAATCGAACGAAACCACTGTGCACCGCAGCTACCCCACCCGGCATCGCAGCAATGGAGATTGACTTGATCGCGTCGGCACGGAAGAAGGTTTGCGGGGCGCACTCGTTGGTATACTGGAATGCTTTCGGATAACAGTCCGCAACGACCAACCCAAATCCAGTACGAAAGACCCATCTGGTTTGTTTTTGACATTCGTGGATTTCGTTGGGACTTTCGAATTTGCGGGGTTAACACAGTACTATATGTGATGGTGTTGATGAGGAAGTTACCGATTGGTGCCACACATAATTTTATCCAACGGCTGTTCGTACGCGTATCGTACCAGTTCGTTCCTGCCGTTCAAACCTGATTATGTACCGTATGCAACTACTAAAAAGGATTCCAACAAAATTTTACAAATAATATTGGTTCAATCTAAATTACACAAACTACACGTACACTAGTTATCTCTAGGGTTTGACACCATTGGTTCATTGCATCATCACGACATTGTCGTCGTCGTGGTGGTTTCCATTCGAAAAGTTCGAAACCGCCCCCAGATAGTCAAAGTTGTTTCTGACTCCAAAACACTGTAGGTTGTTGTTCATTGTGTGGATTGCCAATTCTGGATTGTTACAAGCTGATGGACAGCAATCTTCCGAGACGGATACGATCCGCCTTCGCTTGGCAATTGGCTGCTCAAAGGGACAATCCACAATCAACAAATTTTCGTTCGTGTCGTCCATGCAAGTGTTTCCGCTGTGCCGTGGTCCCTCGTCCAGCTCGGTTGACACGGTCCGCAAGTATTCCCCGCCGTAGGTACAGTCCAGGTTGTTGCCGTTGATCTGGCGTTTGACGGCAAGACAGTTCCCATCGTCCATGGCGGCGTCCTGCTCTCCGATCATCACTTGCTCCTCGGCCCAGCAGTCCTTCAGAAAGGCACCCGAGGAATACCAGCGGTCGGCGTTGGGTGGTTTGCCGATCCAAACCACCTTGGCTTCCACCCGGAGACGGCGATTCGGCGCCCCCGTCGTTCCGCAGTTGGCCTGCTCTTGGACACGCTTCACCGCCTCCATCGCGATAGCGCATGCCGTGGCGTCACCCCCAAAGACCCTCCCATCGCAAATCTCCGTCCCCCGTTGCGCCGTCGGATTCCCCGAGCCACCAATCACTCCCTCGGTCATTATGGCATAGACGGGTCCTTTGCTGTGGCTGTCGGCAACGATGGGACCGGACGTAATGACCGTGGCATGGAGAGCCCGCACCCAAAAGAGCGACCCGCCGGCCAAGAATCCAAACGAGCTTTTCCTGGGGTGGTGCGTCGGGTAGGAGGGCAAGAGGATCGTCTTGATGCTGCTTTCAGAAGGATTGTTATCCCCGCTGTTCTGGTTGTTGTTGACGGCTTCCCAGTATGCAGTCGCGGAGTGGTAGGCGGCTTCTTCCGCCTCGCGCTGGTTTCGGAAGAGGCGCAACATGTCCAGCGGGGCGTAGTTGCGGGGGCCTGAGTGCCAGCGACGCTGAACGGCATACAAAGTTAAGATATGGCGCTGCTGCCGGTGGTTTCCATTGCTCGTGACTTCCATGATGGTTTTCAATAATGCTGTGTACTTCGTATATGTTTGTGAATGTCGAGTCGGGCTTTCGAAGAAACCTGGCGACGGTGATGTTTCGTCGTCCTTCGATTCCTGCTTACACGCACGAACCAATTACTTTTTCGGATTATGGCTTCCGATAATCTTCTGTTGCTCAATTTAAATCAAAGCTGGCAACGGATAGTATTTTCTCAGAACAAAATGCTGCACAACAAACAGTCACACTCACACTCACACTCACACTTCCTTAGTGAAGAGACGAACACACTGCAATAAACGAGAATTCTCGCAAGAAGTTGGGAGTCCATCTACGTAGCATGGAGTCCTGGCTTCGCTGGAAAAAGACGCAAGACACAAAGAAAGATTCCATTCGAAGAGAGAAAAACGCTGTCGGAAGAACAGCTGGTAAGGTAACCTTACGCAATGAAAGACGGTCGATTGAAGCGATCGTCGCTTCTTTGAAGAGCAGGCATTGCCAACGAAAATATTGTGCTCTGAATAGCCAATCAGAAATCAGAAGTGGTTCTAATTGTATGGTAGGGATGGAATGAATGATTATGATTGATGGATCCTTTACATTAACTTACTTAACGTCCATGAAACACGCGTTGGAGTATCCCGAAACAGATGATAGTAATCCGTTGAATCTACGTAAGTTGGTGCTATCTTAAAAACAAAAATAGTACCCAGTACAGTACTTGTTGAATACGTACTACTACTACTACGGACTACATTACGTAAAGTTGACGTAAGGTTACCATAAGGTTACGGGCGGCACGAATTACATAATAAATTTTGGGTTGACTTTCGTCATTCGGACTTCCAAGTAACCTTACGTAGTAAGATTTTCTGACGCAGTATGTACCATGTACGGTAATTACGGGTACATACCAGAATATGAATACTACTTTTCATACTGTACCCATAGTATTACCGTATGTGCGAAGATGATCGGTCAAACATCTCTCTGTCATGACTTTTAAAAAAGGTTTACCGTAATCTTACGGTATATTTTCTTAATTAATGTCATCCCAGAAAGCTGAAATAACTCGTGATTGATTCATTCGTCAACCAAAATTCGTGACTTGATACACAGGACTGAATCAAGACATCAAAAAGCAAACCTTCACGTTCGAGATCATCATCTTTGAGATTTTGAATTTTTTTAATGCGGAGAACCGAGAGTAAGCTTAGTGGTAAGGTTAACCTTAGTCCTACTTGTACTGGTACTGGTACGGCTTACCTGGTATCCAAACAAAGTACGACACGCGGAAGCTGTCCCACAAGAACGACACAAAGTCTCTTCAACTTGGAAACGACTACTCGGACTTGCATCGCACCCGTACGGTGCTGTAGAACAACTACCAGGTTCCATCGGCCCATTCTCGGTTCGTCAACACACTCGTTGTTGCTTTCGCTAGGTTCGTTCTGCTACTAGATTGCACCGCGTTGCAACACTTCTTGCTTGCTTCGTTTTTCTTTCCAGGAAAACCCGACGAATTGAGGGCAGTAAGGTTACGATACGTTTTCTTTCCTTGCTAGTGATAATTCCAACAAATCATCAATCGATCGTTAATAACAAAGAATAGCACTGGCTGCATTCAGACTCAAAGCAGCAAACATGAAATTTTCGTTGGTAGTATTGCTCGCAGCCGCATCCCAGGTGGCTGCCTTTGCGCCATCGTCGGGCTTCTCGTCGACGTCCACGTCCAGCTCCACCTCGTTGCGATCGACAGCGGAATACGTCGATGAAAAGATCACCGAGCACTCCCACTGCCAGGAGCCCGGCGATCGCGATATTTTGGTTCGAGCCGCCAGGGGAGAAATCACCGAACGAACCCCCGTCTGGTTGTGCCGCCAGGCCGGTCGATACATGAAAGCCTTCCGGGCATATTCCACAAAGTTCCCCTTTCGCGAGCGGTCCGAAACACCCGAGATGGCCATCGAATTGAGTTTGCAGTGCCACCGGAAATACGGCATGGACGGAATCATCATGTTTTCCGACATTCTGACACCTCTCCCAACCCTGGGTATCGACTTCGACGTTGTTCCGGGCATCGGACCCGTCATCTCGACCGAGATCGCCTGCGAGGGAGACGTCACCGCCCTCAACACTGTCGACAGCGTCGATACCTTTGACGAAAAACTCCCCTTCATTCGCGAAATCCTTGGTCAGCTCTCGAAGGAAGCCGAGGAGAAAAACACGGCGCTCATTGGCTTTGTCGGATCTCCCTTCACGCTGGCGGCCTACACCATCGAGGGCAAGTCCTCCAAGCACTGCCTCGACACCAAGAAACTCATGATGGCGAACGAACGCGGAGACGACGAGACCATGAACTTGTTCCTGGACAAAATTGCCACAATGATCGGACATTATGCCTGCCACCAAATCGAATGCGGGGCTCAGGTCATCCAGCTCTTTGAGAGCTGGGCCCACCAACTCTCGCCCAAGCACTTTGCCGACTTTGCCAAACCCGCCGCGCAGAAGGCCATTTCCATCATCAAGGAGAAGCACCCCGATGTTCCCGTCATTTACTTTGCCAATGGTGGTTCTTCCTACCTGGAACTCCAGCGCGACATGGGTGCCGACATGATTGCGATCGACTGGTCTATCGACATGGCGGAAGCCCGAAGAATCCTGGGCCCCGACATTGCCGTCAGCGGAAACATCGACCCAACCATCCTCTTTGGCTCCAAGGAGCAAATCGAACAGGCCGTTCGGGATTGTATCGATAAGGCCGGGGGCCCCGGAAACCGTCACTTGCTGAATCTGGGACACGGCGTCATGCAGGGAACACCCGAGGAAGCAGTCGGCTGGTTGGTCGACGAGGTCAAGAGATATACCGGAAAGAAAGAATAAATAAATAGTAATAAATTATTATAGTAACAAAACATTTTTTTCAATATCACATCAAAGTTTTGCTTGAAAACATACCGTACAAAAGGATACCGATCAATCATACTGTGTCGGTAGATTACGAGCACGGTACGAACTCACTTCGACGAAGCAACGGAGAAGTCTGATCGAACTTGGTCGAGTCATTAGCTGTTCCTGCTTCATTCAAGCACTGCCGTGGGAATCCAATCACAGCGAAATTCAATGGAAGCCAAATCACTGAAAGAAAATGTTGGGAAAAGCAATCATTGCAACAAAGCAGTGATGTGTTTCATGTCCGTAGCACCATGATCCGAAAGCGGATGGGAAGAAACCATTGGACCCAAACGTTCCGTCTCCTCCATTATGAATCGCAATAAGTACAATTTTCTTTTTAAACTTTTTTGTTATTGCATATTATGGTACACATGTTTACGCAAGGACCCAATCTATCTACTTCTATTCCCAAAAAATTGAGGATTTGGGCCTGGTCGTGATAGGATTCTGATACACATTCACTTGTGCATAGTTCCGTTCAATTTCGTTACCCCACCTCGTGGCAGAAATTCACTCAATCCTTGTCTTCAAAAGGAATAAAGTCCATCATATTATTGGCTCCCCTGGGAATTTTGAAAACAGCATTCTCCAGCTCGGGTTTCAGGATCACCTGGCATCCGAGTCGAGAGGTTTCTTTGGGGTTATAAGCCAGATCGATCATGTCCAGTTCCGCCTCCGAGGCGTCTCCCACTTTCTCAAACCATTCGGATTGAACAACGACGTGGCAGGTCGAACAAGCCATGATCCCGCTGCAGGCACACTCGATCATCTCGCCCAGCACGTCTGCACCCTCTCCGTCCCCAAACTTGGCCACGTCCGTCAATGACTGTTTGGTTTTGTTTCCGCCGTGTGTGGTACCGGTACACCCGCATGCGTGTGTCAATTTTGAACGAAAAGAGTAGCACAGAAATGAATACATTTTTGTTCGTTCGTTTGTCATTGCAAGAAAAAGGGAAACAGAAAATAAGCCAGAGAACGCATCGTTCGGATGGAAGTGAAAGCGAAAAATCGAACATTTCTCATCGATTCCTCGCGTGTTGCTTTCCAGAAGAATTCAAGAGCATAATAATCCCATGAGATTCTCTCGCAGGAAGGCTCGGGTTGAGGCGAGTGAAAGAATAAACCGATTCCTACAAGCAACTCTTCTTGTCCAGCTTGGATACGGTATCTTGACACCGTTCATTTTCAGGTTGCTAAACCAATTGAGACGCGCAGACACAACGACGGAATCACAAGTTCACACATTTCGGTCTACGAGAAAACGAACGCACCATGTCCTCGAATCCTTCCACCCGAAAGGCGCGCTTCATATCGTCTTCCACGGATTCGTCGTCGCCCTCCTTGGAGGCCCATGCACTCGGAGGCAAGACCCAAAATCCCACCGTTTTCTTACCCTTGGATCTGGCCAATTCGACCCTGACGCTCTCAACCAACGCCTCCAGACCGGCATCTTCGTCAACCTCCCACCGGCCTGCGAGAGAGCGGACCATGGACAAGAGGGCAGCATCGCCCGAGACACCCGATTGCTTCAAAGCGTCCAACACCCCCTCCGCGACGTCTCTCTCGTGGCCCAGAGTCCCGACCAAGAATGCAAGGGCCTTGGCTTCTGGATGAGTCGACGGATCCTCTTCACCTCCCCGAACCATGCTTGAACGGGCCATCATCATGGTCCGGTGCTGTTGTTTTTGCTGCCATAATGTTTGTGCTGCCATGTCGTAGTTTTTAATTTTGATGTTGATGTAGTTGTTGCTTCGGAACAACAAGGATGAACTACACCTTGAATGGTAATGTGTTGTAGATGCCTGTGTTGGTAGCGTTTTCGTGCGAAGGAAACTGCCGATGCCGATACCGTTACTGCTACTGCTACTTCTGGTGCAATATTGCTGCACGCTCTTCATGCTCCGGGTCGGCCGCACCTGGGATAGATTTGAAAGTATCCTCGTGATGTTGTTGCCACGACATTTGCCGATGCCACTGCTAATTGTCATTGCCTGAATAAACGGAAACATTTTCAGTTGAGTGCAACTCGTTTGCCGTGATATTTCTTGGAGTAACATTACCGGTACAGGAGTTTCGATCGAAGAGTTCGGTATTGAAACAGAGACCTGGGCCGTCCGAGGGTTCGTCGAATAATCTTACATAAAAAACGATGGACCTACCGGCAAGGTTACCGTACATGATACAAGGGGGTGGAAGAAACCTTCAATTTCAATTGTTTGCACGACCAAAATCTACTTCGTTTCAATCAACAGAACTTACTCCTTCTTCTTTTCGACAAATGAAGTGGAAGACAATTCAATGTTATTATTAAGACCTCCTCCAAGTAAAAAAGGGGACCCCACACCAGCACACCACCATAGCCCTTTAGATATTGCTCATAGTCTGTGTGGCCGAAGGAGGTTTTATGAAAGTGATGATAATCGGCTCATTATCAACCTCACTTTATCATCTATTTTCAAATGAACAGAGTGATGTTTTTTGAATGGGACTCAAATTTTTAGAAGATTGGCATATGTAAGGCTTTGATGATTTTGGCGTACTATGCACCAGGTGATAGTTTCTCTTGTTGAATCCTGAGTCCAGAAAATCTAAAATTCACATAAAAATCACTTATTACATGGCATACCGCGTATCCATATATAAAGGAAACAGAAACTGGTATTTGCAAGCTTGCACCTGTAATACACCACTTTTCCCATTTTCAAAAGTACCTCCTCCAGCATCCTCTTTTTCCTGGTAGGAAGGCTTAAAAGTGTCTTAATATCAATATATGAAAGAGTTTTGGTGGCCCACCAAGGTCAAAAAATGAAGTAGATACTACTAAAAAATGAAATAGATTCTGAAAAACTACTTCATGAATTGACTTTGGTGAAATAATCTACTTCAGTCAAGAATTACATTGGTAGTTCAAAACTAACCTCAACACGCTAAAAAGTACTTCAGTTGAAATATCATGGACCATGTTAAATGCAACACTAAATGTAAAACTACTTTGTTTTGCTGAAAACTACATTGCTTTTGAAATGTTTAGTTATTGGTTTGTTTTTGGCAAGTCTTATTGAAGGGTGTGTTCGACATTTTCATTGGAAAAAATCCTTCTTCCTGAGTGAGAGGGGAGCCAGCAAAATTCAAATTTGAACAAAATAAATAGATCCACCAACAATTTTCAAATGCCTCCAGAAAAAATCAAGCATGTTCCAGGTGGGTTTGAAGAAACCATTGTAATTCAATCTAGGTGTTCAAAATATACTCTGTTTCAACAGAACTTACTTTGTTTCAACTTCATTTCATCAACAGATCTATTTTAATACAAGAGACATCTGCAACCATAATTGGGCAGTGGAATTTAATGTTATACGACAAAATGTCTGGCCATCAATGAGCAAAGTCGTTTTGGTGATGCAAGGTCAATAAATGAAGTAGATTGTTCAAAACAAAGTAGTTTATCAAAGTAGATTGTTCAATCAAAGTAATTAACCAAATTAGTTTCCTACAGCAAAGTAATTTATTTATTATTTAAGTAGATTTCTTACTTTGACACTCTCATAACTACTTCAGTCAATATATTGTGAACCGTCTTTTAAATGCCACACTAATTAAGAAACTACTTTATTTCAGTAAAAACTACTTAGATAAGAAATAAATTACTTTGTTGTATAGTAGTTGTTGTACAAAACTGCTTTGGAGAATTACTATCTAATATGATGAACTACTTTGTTTTGAACAATCTATTATATTTTGACTTTGCCCCAACGAAAGTACTTTATCAATTGATATGAAGTCACTAAATACAATATTGAATTGCACCGCCCAATTTTTGTCACAATAATCTCTTCTATCGAAGTAGATTCTGTTAAAATGAAGTAAAATCCTTCCAATGAAACCAATAACTCTACAAAACCCTTACAAAGCATGTACAGTCTGCAGGTTTCTTCAAACACCCTGTCAGTCCAATTTTTGTGAAGTTTTCACACAACCCCCAGAAGGCCCAGTACATCAGCAGTGATAATAGGAGGGGGTGTGCCACTGCGCGATGGAAAAAATTACCTATGCTTGGCACAACTAACAAAACCTGTACCTGAGAATTTTTTTATTTTTGTTCTTAAATAACAAACACTAGTTAAAATACCTTAACTTCAGATAGTAATAACTCAATCAAAAATCAATTCTAATCTTCATTTCAAATACCTGCATTATGGTTTAAAGTGTTGTTAACAAGAATATTCAATAAAAATGAGGTTTTGAATGAGTCTGAAGTCATCTATTACTGATACAAGGTTGTAGGCCATTTGGTACCACGTACAAATTGTCAGTCATGCACCCAACTCGCCAGTCATGCACCCAACTTCGCCAGTCATGCACCCAAAAAGGCTGTAAATAAATCATATGTTTCATACGTAGCGAGTGTATCTAACCCCCAAAAAGCCTAAAAATGGCCTACCATCTTGTATCAGTAATAGATGACTTTAGACTCATTCAAAACCTCATTTTGATTGAATATTCTTGTTTAAAACACTTTAAACTATAATGTAGGTATTTGAAATAAAGATTAGGATTGATTTTTGATTGAGTTGTTACTATCTGAAGTTAAGGTATTTTAACTAGTGTTTGTTAGTTAAAAACAAAAATAAAAAAAATTCTCAGGTACAGGTTTTGTTAGTTGTGCCACATATAGGTAATTTTTTTTTCAGGTTTGAATGCAGTTTTTGTACTGGAGTGCGCATCGAGGCGCACCCCCTCCTATTATCACCCCTGCTATACATTTCAGTTTCTAAAGGAGGTGAGTTCAATGTATTAAAATGATACTCCCTCGTTTGGTGCATAGGATCGAATGGCTCTTTGCTTCTCATTGATAATTTCCCCATCAGTTGTCATAGCTCAAGAGTCGAGAGGTTTTGCTCTGGATGTTTTAAGTGCCACTGCTTACTTTCGAAATTGCTTCCCATCTCTTGCGTTAACTTTTTTCTCCCTGTGCTCATCTATCCTGGATGACGTAACTTCAGTTCACTGCCTTGGGTAGTGCCGCATCAGCATTTGTGAAACTCTCGTTCCTTTGATCGTTTGAAGGCGATTTAGTTGTTTCTGTCGAAAACAGTATAATTAGCTCTGTGTCCAATGGGATTGGAGACTATGAAAATTGCTGTATTTTGAGTCACCCGGGAAGAAAACATTTGAGAGAGGACATATCTCAAGCGAGTTCGCAGGGATCGCAAATAGGAACAGGATTCAATATCCAATGTAATTGTCGGCGAAGGGGTTAGCATGGGGTTCCCTGCCATGATTTTCTTACTCGGTTGCTCTTGAATCAATGTAATCACTTGGAACAATTGTCCAATATTTCTCCATGATTCATAAAACGATGAGCTACTTGTAATCACTTGTCTACGTTCCGTGTCCCTGCGAAAGGAAAAAGTGCCATCAATCAACTAATGGTCATTCTTTTTTTTCGAAATGGAGGTATTTGGCTAACTCCGACGTATTCCCTCATTCCCAGCCTTTTTCAGCGGCCATCTCCCGTAGCCTCGACATCTGTTTGTCGGTGAACCAGGTAGCGCTCGCAAGGCAAACTGTAAGTAACATTCGCACATCGACATACAGATGGTCTGGATTGTCCGAATAATTTTTCCTTTAGCAACGGCCACATCACATTGCAGGAAATAGAATGTGAGACGGAACGATCTCATTTCGTGATGACAGCTCCAACAAAGTACGATCCACCAGAATATCGATTACGTACCGAAGGTCCATAAATATGTTCCGAATGCATTCAAAGATTTTGTGCGATTTCAATTTCGCGGGCTTGTTCTCGAGGTTTTGACAAATAAGATTTGTCAGGCGTACGACAGAGTTTCGGTCGTAGGCATATCCGCCCTTCCCATTGGGCATTGGTTCCTCCAAAGAAGTTTTGACCATCTTTTTCAATTGGGCAAATTCACCAGCCATTTTTGTCCAATTCTCCCTCAAACTAACGTTAGCTGCTTCCGCCATGTGCAGCTTTTCCTTCAATTCCGCATTCGTGACACGCATTCTTTCGAGCCTTTGCCTCAAATTTTCGTTAACTTCACTCATGCGCTCATTTTCTGCTTCTAAGAAGTCCAGAAGCTCTTGGTCGCTGTCGCTTCGACTCCGCAATCCAGATCGATTTTTCGTTGTGTCACAAGAGGATTTGTGGCGTTGGTAATCCGAAATGGAACCAGTCCAGCTACAGCCAATTTCATGGTTTTCGCATTTTACCAATATATTCGACCAGATTCGATGAGCAAGGGGGGAAAATTCGGATAGCCTTTGGATGTCGGATGTCGTGGACCCCCGCCGACACACCGGGCACCCAAACGCATGATAAGAGAGACTGTCATGGATGCAGCCCGTGCAGAAAACATGAGAACACTGTCTCAAAATGGAGGGCTCTAATGGAACCGAGAGGCAAACAGCACACACGAGGTCTTTTGGGACCTCTTCGGGTCGAAGGGGAATGACGATTGCTGCTGTCATTGCCTAGTCTGCGCAACGAAAACGGTGTTTGCTTCTGCAGTTCCCTGGTGGAAAGTTGAAAGCTACAGTAAACAGAAACGGGTTTTTTCTAGGTAGAATACATACGGTATTATTATTATTATTTCACCGTCCAAAAAATTTCGATCCTTGTTGGGCTTAAAAGGCAAAAGGAGATTGAGGATGACATGAATATTTTTGTTGATGAAAACAAGTGCTATGTATCGTGCGAGTAAGGTACGGGTAGTTGTACACTCCTGTAGTACTACTACATAGAGTAAGATTGTGATGTTATTATTTTTTTGAGAATCAATCGTTCCTTACCGTGCTTACCACGTAATCTTACCGTACAATAGATAGTAGAAGTATTAGTGTAGGAGTAAGTCTTACTGGGAAATGCTTTTTGTCTTGTGTCGTGTCCCGTTTTATCCGTTTTGTTTAGGCTGGCACGAACGAACGAACGAGTAACGTTTGCGCAAACCGGAACCGGAAAAAACCGACATTGTTTTTCCCGTTTCGCGTGACGATGGCACTAGCCCAGGTCACTGAAACACCGGGAGGATTGACTTAGGAACATTAACACTTGATCCAACAGCTAAGAACAGATTAGCATACAGTTGCAAGCGAAGGTGAAAGAGCTCGGTTGGTCGAGGGAGCTGAGTTCGGTTTGATTTGTATCACGGATCAATTGTCACAAAGACATCACGATGGAGAGCGTGGATATCGATCGGGACGATTTAGTCCTTCACGAGGGAGATGGGCGAATTAGACGACCCAGCACAGTGAGTGGCAAGGATAGAATAAATATAAAGAAAATGCCGTCACCCAGACAAGTGAGGAACACAACAACAACAGTCACAACAATCAAGAAGTCAGGGGTTGGGTCGAAGGCAGTTGCAGTAGCGCCTGTTCAGATAGAAAACGATGGCAATCGCAAGAACAAGTCCACGCTGGACAAACGCAAATCCCTTGATCTTGCTTTTGAGGAGGATTTCGATGATGGAAGTTCTTGCTTTGAAGATTGGGACGATGATGATGGTAAAGGGCGCGCCTTTCATGATAATAAGAACATTCTGTATGGCAATGGAAACAAACATTCCCAGCAAGATCTAAACGCGGCGCATTCCCAGAACTCGCCCTTTGAACTCACCGAGGAGGACATTGAAATTTGTAGACGACTCGATGATGAATATGAGCGGGCGTTGGAAGAACGAGACATTGGCTACAAGGCTCGGTATTCGAGTGTAAGGCAAACCGCCATTTTCAGCATCTTCTTTTTGGTCATTTACATGATTCAGGGGACAATTGTCTACCGAGAACTGCTCCTTTTGAACAACGAGCACAATCACATGCATAGAATCGAAGACGACGGGTCGGACGAATTCGACAACGAATTTCAAAACTGGTCGATTCCCGAATCCCTCTTGTTTTCGATTTTTACTATTACAACGGTTGGTTACGGAAGGGAAGATCTTCCTACAACGCCGAGTTTTCAGGCGTATACTATTGTATATATCATGGTAGGAATTGCAACCCTTACCATCATGGTCGCCCAGGTTTATCAATGCATAGCACTGGAGGCGTCGAGGGCCCGACTATCACAGGACAAGCAGGCCGAGCTACGACGACGGAGCGGTTTGATGCTGAGCAGCGTCGGCAATACCCCTGGAAAGGAGCTCCGTCTCAACAAAATTCGCGTAAGCTCTCCTAAGGCTTCTAGTCAGCATAGTGGAGGTGGAACAACTGAGAACAGTGATGAAATCATCATTTCCGACAACGTGCATCTAGGTTTGGTCCCGAGAGGCGTGGAATACTTCTTTCGGTCCCTGGATCGAGCTAGACACTTTTTTCGTGATACCGAAGTTGGCAAAGGGATCTCTGTAGTTTTCCCGTTTGCGGGATTGATCCTGAGCGGGGCCAGTGTTGTTTGTCTAATCGAGGGGTGGACTTTCTTGGAGTCCCTCTATTTTGCAGTGGTTTCGCTCACAACGGTCGGTTACGGAGACTACGTTCCGACCAAGCTCCCAACAATATGGTTTTGTATTTTTTGGTTGCCCTTTAGTATTGGTTTTATGTCCATGTATTTGAGTCACATTGCTACATTTTACATCAGATTGAGTGACCGAAACATTCGTAGGATCGAACGACAACTGAGAAAAAGACTACAAAAGGCGAAGGAACAAGCGGAAGAGGAGCGGGCCGAGGTGCTACGTAGGGCTTATCGCGGACAAGAAGCAGAAATCGAAATCATTGCAGGAGGTGAAGATGACTTGCGTTCCACAGTAAACCTGCAGCAATTAAGAAGCAACACGGGTAACAGTGTTAGCAGCGAGTCTTCGGTAGACGATGGCATGGAACACGCTACCATTCCAATGAATCACGCGCGAAGCATCTTGCGTCGCAAGAAGCAAGATGGATTCAACATGCTCCCAACCACTGACGATAATACCAATTCTGATGACGAAACGGTACTCGTTGGGGTTGCGACATCTGAAAGTGCAGGTTTGGGAGAGACCTCTTCAAGTAACACCGGTTCTCGAAGGAGACAGCGGATTATTCAGAATTGCCGTGTCACTCAGTCCCTGGATAATACGACGGATTTCGTTCGTGATGAAAATGGAGATAACGCAAATGGTCAACGGAACACCGATCGAACTATGAAATCTATGAAGGATGTCATTCGTGCAGTGCGAAATACCCTAAACTTGGAGAACGCTGGCGTCGGTCATCGTCCTGTAAAACCTGGAGAAGCCAATGCGTCGAAGTTCATGTCTATCCAATCAACCCAAAATATGATCGACTATTCCATTTTTCGCAGGCAGAAGCAATCGAAGAAGCCATCCTTTGCACTGCGCGTATTGGTTCAGGAACGTTTTGCTGCTATCATCGCCATGGAGGTTGCTGGCTACCATTCCGCGATCGAAATCAAGGACTATACGTTGTCGGTGACAATCAATTCCATGTCCGCGACGACTGAAAAGTGGTCTGTGCCGCGACGTGCTAGGAAGGCCTTTCGAGCAGTGGCGTTTGAGATTTTGTATTTTGTCGGCGAACACGGGCTAATTACTCGGGGGGCAGATGCCCTCTACGAACTCACTCCCTTCGAATTTCACGGATTGTTCAGCACTCTCGTGGCAGCGATGGGAGATGCCGACACAATGGAAAGTTGGCTAGCTAAGACGGATACTCTGGCCCTTGTAGACCTGCAAAAAGGGGTCCTCCGTCGGTCGGCGCCCGAAGAAGATTCAGGGGGTAATGCAATGCAGCGGATCTTCAGCATAGATTAGATATGATTGAAAGGCAAAAGAATACGTACTTGAAAACAACTCATCTGCCAAAAGCACCAATGTTTCAACGAACTATCTAGTTTGTATCTATAAGCGCGATACTTAGCTCTAATTGCAATAATAGAAAATTTCATTCTTTGGTTGCTTTTGAAGGAGACTGTTGCTCTGGAATGGGCACCTTCCAGATATCAATGACAGTTGTAAATGTGGGTTGATATTGTTGATAATAATAATAATATACTTATTTAAGTAGGAAAATCCACCGAAGGTGGTTAAAAGCTACTCAGTCTGTAACCAGACTTTATCGTCGCCTCAATCGAAGAGAGGTTAGGCCCCAAGTTGTAGAACGACACGTCGCCTCAACCATGGGGGATTATGCCCCAGGTTGTAAGGACGACTATTTTGCAAACGAACCTTGGTAAGAAACAGGGAAAAAATGAACCAGTCCAGAGCACAACAGACACTGCTGTTGCGAAGCGTACAAGAGACGGGTGACAAGAACGTGAAAGGGAAAGACGCAAGCAAAACTGTCCCTTGAATGCTGCTGTAAAGCATCAGTAATGCTAGTGGTCAGCTGACACAAGCAAAACCCTTGACTAGATACATAGTATCTGTAATGCTAGTGGTCAGCGTACAAAAGCAAAACTCCTCTCTTAATGCTGGAGTGCAGCATCAGTAATGCGAGTAGTCATCCCCAAACACATTCCTTACCACTGTATGGTACATAAAGTACAGAGCCTACTACCAAATTCAGAACAGCTGTCCTCCTGTTCGAACTTAGTAGTAGCCAGAAACACGTAGAGGCAGTGGAGCCTACTACCAAATTCAAATTCGTAACAGCTGGCCTTCTATTCGAACTTGAACTTGCTCTCCTGTAGTAGCTTGGAAACAGGGGCTCTAAGTGATAACACTTATGGACCATCAGGGCTGTAGGCTTGAAAACAGATGACAGTTGAAGTGTGCATCTGAGAGGGTTATGTAGGTAGGAGAGCCTTAAGCAAGCTGTACTTAGCGGCTTTGGGGCTTGGGTCAGAAAAACAGTAGGTCCATAATCGAAAACACTTATGGACTATCAGGGCAGTAGACTTGAAAACAGATGACAGTTGAAGAATGCATCTGAGAGGTATATGTAGGTAGGAGAGCCTTAAGCGAACTGTACTTAGTGGCTTTGGGGCTTGGGTCAGGAAATAGTAGGACCTTAAGCGAAAACACTTATGGTCCATCAGGGCAGTAGACTTGAAAACAGATGACAGTTGAAGAATGCATCTGAGAGGTATATGTAGGTAGGGGAGCCTTAAGCAAACTGTACTTAGCGGCTTTGGGGCTTGGGTAAAAAAAATAGTAGGACCATAAGCGAAACACTTATGGTCCAGAAGGGCAGCAGTAGACTTGAGAACAGATGACATTTATACTGTACACCTGAGAGGGTTATGTAGGTGGTGGAGCCTTGTACTTAGTGGCTTTGGGGCTTGGGTCAGAAAACAGTAGGACCATAAGCGAAAACACTTATGGTCCAGCAGGGCAATGGACTTGAAAACAGATGACAGCTGGAATTTCTTGTAGAAATATTCCTACAGTGGAAGGGGCTGTTCGCGAACTTCGACTTGAAAAGACTTATGAGGACTCAGCAAGGAACTTCGAAGAATGTAGAACATTAAGTGAGAATCACTTAAGCAGCTTGGAAACAGTGTAGAACATTAAGTATAAGATATACTTTAGGGCCTTGGAATGGAGCTGGGAAACAGATCGAAGCAATAGACATGTACGTTCGGTTTTGCTGTACGGTAGAATCTGTACTGGAAGTGCTGTAGAAAATTATGTGTCGTTTTTGGTGCTGCTGCTGCTGCTGTTGCGGAATCCGATCGACGACGGCAATGGTGAATAGGCACCAAAGCAGCCAAAACAAAGCAGCAAGCAACTGAACTGATAGCAGAAACAAAGAGCGGAGGTCTTGGTTAATACATGTAGGTCCTGGTATTGTGATTGGGGGTGTAAAAGGGAGCGAGATATCGCATGGTAAATGTGTGTAGAAATCTACGTATTTTTAGTACTGGAACATCGGAACGTCGGACAAAATGCGCTTCGCGCAAATTGTATGTGGGTTGATATTGTTGATTTCTATGAATCAACATATTGGTAGCATTATCAGTAAACAGATCAAAATGCATTCTGTTCTAACAATCTTAGATGCTCTCCTGTGCAGGGAAGCTCCCCATACCGTACCAGTAGACAGAAATTTCTTGTGTCAGCACAAGCACAATAGCTAAACTTTTTGTCTGTTCCTGTCTGGCCTAGCACTACCATCAGGATATAAGCTGTTAAATAATTGTATGATTTGGCTATGCTATAATAACCATCAAAACAAGTTGTGGTGCAACACCCTATTCACAGTAGCATTAGTTATTTGTGTGAATGCAATTGTGTCATTGTTGCAAGCGATAACATCAGTATCACATGGAGTTCTGGTAAATAGTGAGGCAGCAAGAGATACTGCTTGGGTGTCATTACACACCATAATAATACAGGGCGCTTTTCTAGAAATGTAAAGCAATCACAAGTAGAATCCACACTAGCTTAATATGCATCTTTGGAAGATATCAAAAGGAGTGACGGCTCACTGCTTGGTGCTGTATTGCAAGTACCTGTCTAGCAATAGTAGCTGCAAGCAACTACTGGAATTGCTCTAGCTATGTCAACCTGACTGGTGCTGTGTCATCACCTACATTGGTATGCGACCTCTGATGGATTTGATATTTGCCAGATGACATCATCCACTCTGATATTTGGAGTGGATAGCAATAACAACAGTTACAAACAGTGAGGCAACAAAGATATGGCTTAGGTGTTATTGTCTATGCTAAGATACTCCAGGACATTTTTTCCGTTGAGGTACAAAGGATCACTTGTAAAACTTTGGTGATGGTGTGATATTTTGTGTCTTAGGAGGCTTTCCAAGGAGAAGGACAAGCGCAGTGACCTTATTATAACCTTTTTGTTTTGAAAGTCAATGGTGCGTTGTGGAAAACTCACGCTTTCCCCCTTTATGGGACTGAAAACATAGCAATTTTTGTTCCAAACTTGTGTTTCTTCCTCCAAACTTGTGCTTATCTGTATTGTTATTGAAACTTTGCAGGGAAAATTGATCCAAAGCATCCAATTACAACAATGTTCTTTCCTGAAGAAGATCAGAATGTGGTACAAGATACCAATATTTCATTGCTTACCAATAATTTTATTTTCAAATTAATTGTTTGAAACACATTTTATTGTTGATTCACTTTAAGTTCAAATAATGCACCCAGCCCTATTTATGTCCAATTTTCACTATAGGCACAAGCACTTTGAATAACATACATGATGCTAGATAAGTTGCTTCCATGCCACTGATGTGTATTCAGCCAAGGATAAATTCCAACAGTTGCACCACAAACTACATCATTGTTGCTGGAATAAGTTCAACTGACCTGCTGACATTTGCTATGGGTGAGAGAAACGAATGCTTGGTTTGATTGAACTCAACTGAGTCTACAAACATTAGATTTGTTGATAAATTTGATTCAACTGTTCTTTGATTCATACCAGTAGCTGATGAGATTTTAGTAAAAGACGATTCTCACAACCCACAAAATGTACATATGCTCTCTAGTATTGATAATAGTAGCACATATTACCTGGACCTTTCGGAACTGAAAAAAAATTTAATTCGACTTTGTCAACACTCATCCCCCTTTTGGAACACAATTTTAGGGGGATAAACTTGCACTTTTTTCTGCACTTTTTTTAGACCAAAAAGTGCAAGTTTTCATTGGACTAAAAATTCCGCACTTTTTCAACTCGCATTAAATGCGAGTTTGCTTCAACAGACCAAAAAGGTGCAAGTTTTCTTCGCAATTTTTTTTTTCTAAAATACTGTGCCTCTTTTTCAAAAACAAATCGACTCTCTTAGCAAATTGACTTACTCCGTCGTTGCGCCTCTCTTAGCAAATTGACTCCGTTGTTGCGCCTCTCTTAGCAAATCAACTCCGTCATTGCATCTCTTTTAGCAAATCGACTCACTCCCTTGTCGTTGCACCTCTCTTTTCTGCTGAAAACTAGGCATTTTGTTAAGAAAACTTGCATTTTTCTGCTCAAAACTTGCATTTCCTAAAGAAAACTCAACTTTTCTGCTCAAAACTTGCGTTTTTTGCTTTATATACGGTTTTTTTTAGCAAAAATGCGAGTTTTTCAGTCCCATAAAAAATTGCACTTTTTTCAATCCCAAAAAATGCAAGTTTCTTTTGGGGAGTTAGTAAATTTAAGGGGGTACCCTCAAACTGACTAACTGGAATAAGAAAATTGCACGGTCCGTGCACCAAAAACTATCTTTGTTCCAGAAGGTCCAGTCTGACAACAATGAAGAAAAAATCCAAAGTGTGCCAAACTTAACACCAATCCAACACCAGTGAACCACCAGACAGTATACACCATTTAAAAATTATTCTTGAGAAAAGAAATCTCTACAACTTTGCCATGCATTGAACCAGTCCTAATAAGGATAAGGATTACAGGTTAATCCTTCAGAGGATTGGATCTGGTCACAAGCTTTGCAATTAGCTGACCCAGCAGGGCTCCGTAATCAATTGCTCAGTGTTCCATGAAAGAGCTCCTCTACCACCTTCAGTAATCATCTAATAGTTCACAATTACTATTTGCATATCACTACTATTCTAATCACTAGTAACAATTTGCGCATTGCGCATTTTGTCCAACATTCCAATGTTCCAGTACTAAAAACACGTAGATTTCTACACAACTTAACCATGCAATATCTTGCTCCCTTCTACACCCCCAATCACAACCCTTTCTTGGTAGGCTCTGTCTAGGATGACTTTGGACTTGTATGGATTGGCAAAGGTGGTATTGTCAGCAAAGAGTTTAGCATCTTCTAGTTCTTCCATGAGCATGGTGTGGTTTGCTTCATGGTATAGAGAGGTGTCCTTCATAGGAATGGTCCTATCCATCCACTGTACTGCTCCTGTATTGAATAGGAGGTTGATCTTTGCTAGGTGGAGGAAGTCTCTGCCTAGTATCAAATCGTATTTGCAGTTGGGTGAATGGAAGAGCCTTGCCTCTTGTCTGTCGATGGTATAGTTGCCAAACTCTTGTAGCTTGATGTTCTTCATGATGATGTATTCTATAGTATCGAAGCTTCCATTTTTTGTGGTAGTTAGGACTTGATGCATGCTTTGAATGCCAAATGGTAGAGCTGTCTTGTTGATTAAAGTGCTGGAGGATCCTCTATGTAGTAGCGCTAGTAGTAGTGGTCTTGCTTTGAGAGGGATGCCTTGTATGTACTGTATATTGGTTAAAAGAATAGGAACCACATTGCTGGTATTCGGGGATGCCTGTTCTGCTGGAGTATTTCCAGCAGTCGACAGCAGTTTCAAATAATTTTGCTCCAGCGCACCTCCTTTGGTGTAGTCTTTGGAGTTTCCGGGATTGCAATAGAGATTTTTTGCTGTACCCATAGCCCAATTTCTTGCCAGGGACAAGGTTGGTCTATTTGGTGCTGCTGTCCTATCTTTTGCGTCGGTTGTACCCTTGGATCAATTCATTTTTGTTTGATTTGGATCCATGTCTGATATATCCTTAAGTATGGTAGTGGATCAAACTGTTTGCATTGCTGCCGTGGCAGTCGGTGTTGCTGCTGTTGCAGTCTTTGCTGAGTGCTCAACAGGAATACTCCATCCTGTAGGTTCATTCCCCTCTTTCTCCAGGAGATCTCCTCCATGCATCATCCCAGTCAGCTGTGCTGTACTGGCATCCAGGGCCTGTGGTGCCGGAGGCAAGGTGATTGCTGGTTTTGGGGGACCCTTGGGTCTTTTCTTGGAGAAGTGCTGGTGCACTCATGGGAGCCATACAAGCTCACCATCGATACTTCTGTAACATGCTAGCGTAGGCTAGTAGTGTTACGAATTAATAATTAACCGAATCCCCTCCAAGAGTACTTCTCCAAAAATATTCCCTACCACAGGTTGGCTGTCAGGCCCTTGTTGATGCCATTCAGAATGGCAATGCCTGTGCTGTCTCTAATGGTTCTTATGATCCTGATCTTCTCAGAGGAACTTCTGCCTTCATCCTGTCACCCGATACCTCTACCAAGACTACCTCTTTGTGTAACACTCTAAGGTAGAAATTTCGGAGTAGTATGAATAATTGTGTGTTATTTCACTTTACGAGATGGGATTGAAATTAGAGAGAGGAAATAATGAGCGATGAGGTCATTGCGACCTCCTCGTATAATAACCATCCCTGTATATAACATATATTCCGTATGTAACCTTAATCGTATAATCGCTCTCTTCTGCATGTCTGTTCATACATACCGGATATCCATACATGGATATCATATATATATATTTGAATCCCATGTGGGATTCGGTTAATTATTAATTCGTAACACTACTAGCCTACGCTAGCATGTTACATAGTGCCTCATGATTGAACGAATCCCACAGTTATGCCGACCAGTGATTCATGGAACAATCTGAGTCATTTGATTGGCTTAATTCGATATCTGTGGATTCAGCTGGCGTAGACTCCGATTGATTCGATTCCCGATATGGAGTCAGCTTCCGAATATTCACTGTTTCTACTACTGAAGGAGCTCGTTGTAACTTTACAGTTCCGTTCGTATTGACTTGTGTGATTGGAAAGGGACCAAGCTTCCTTGGTTGTAGCTTGTCCGGATCTGGCTCCTGGATCCATACCTTGTCATTGACTTGGAAGGTGTGGTTGATACGCTTGGCATTGTCTCTGAGCAGATTCTTGTTAATCCCTTGTTGCCGGAGCTGTTGCAAAGCTAACAGGTTGGATGTTAGTGGCAGATCAATCAGCATGTCCCGGTTGAATACTAGGGACCCTGGGGATGCTTGTAAGGCAGCATTAACAGCACATCGAGAGGCATGCATGCAAGTTGCCAGGGCATTGTCCATGAGCTGACTAGCTCGGGTGTTGACTTGAGGGGGATTTACATGAACTAAAACTCTGAGAATATCCGCGACTGTATGATGGACTCTTTCACAGATAGCATTAGACTGTGGATTCTTCACTGTGGTGGGAATGGACTGAATCCCATACTGCTTGAGTGTAGTTTGAAATTCAGCTCCTAGGAATTCACCACCATTGTCATGGACGCATCTGATAGGTCTTGGGTATCTTGAGAGCCAACAGTTCTTGAATTGGTCTGAGACGTGTTGCGAAGACTTGTCTCTGATTCGGATGATCTCCAGTAGGTTGGTGACTGGATCAATACAGGTTAGGGCTTTGAAGTTATAGTTCTTGCCCTGGGCTGTAATCTTCCATGGGCCTATGAGGTCCACATGTATCTCGTTAAATGGAGCTAGTGGAGCTTCTTTCGGTGGTAGCTTCCCATACTTGGAGTGCTGGTTCTTGTACTTAATGCAGCTGTCGGGGCAGATGTAAGTCTTGCAAAGATTGGATAGATTGTCAATGTAGAATCTTGCGGAGATAGTTTGATATAACCTGGTGGATCCACAATGACCCAACAGAAGATGGTACCATTTGATGGTATCATTGGAAAGAGAACTTGGTATGTATATGCGCCAGTTGTCTGGGTTCGATGGGTTGGCATAGCAGAGGATGTTATTGCCTTCTAGTTCTTGGTAGAAGAAGGCTTTGGATTGGATCTTGAACTTGATGGTAGGGTCTTTCTGTTGATGGAGATATATATTGGAATAGTTCACCGGGCATTCCAGGTCTTGGTTATTTGGTAGGTTAACTAGGCACTCATTATTCAGCAGGCAGGCTTGTAGTTCACTGTCTGCGTCATTGCATAAGTGCTGGAAGAGATTCGGGAACTCTGTTAGAAACAGTTCTTCATCTTGTTTAGGAACTTCAAGTTTCAAGAAATCGATTAAGGTGCCCTTGGAGAGGGCTTTCTTCCCTTCAGTAGGTGGATCCATCCTGGGTAGTCTGGAGAAGGCATCAGCAAGAACATTCTTCTTGCCTTCAACATAGCTGAGGTTGACACCAAATTCTTCGAGGAATAGTCTCCACCGGAGGACTCGTTGGACTGAAAGGGTTCGAAAGGTTAGATTCTTATGGTCAGTGTATACATTGATGACACCACCAAGTAGCATTTTTCTGTACTCTTTGCAGCAGAGTACGATTGCGAGGAGTTCCTTCTCCATTGTAGTATAGTTCTTTTGGGCATCAGATAGTTTCTTGGACCAGTATGCGATAGGCTTGCCATCTTGTATAATGGCAGCACCTAGTTGTAGGTCTGAGGCATCAGTGTACAGTTCAAAGGGTTTGTTAAGGTCTGGATAAGTGTTCAGCGCATCCGCTGCCACCATTGCTTTCATCTCTTGAAAGGCTTTATCTTGAGCAGGTCCCCAAGTGAAAGCTGAAGGAGCTTTCCTTTGCTTGCCCTTGATGGCAGCTGCTTGGGGAGTCTTCTTGGGAGTACCAGTTATATCAAATAGAGGAGCGAGGACATGAGACCTGCGAGGCCACATATCTCTGTAATATCCGACTGCTCCAAGGAAGGACTTGACTTGGGTGACAGTTCTTGGTCGGTCCATGTGTAGGATTGCTTCTATCTTCTTTCTCCATGGCTTGACAGCTGTGGGTGTCATCCAATATCCAAGGAAGTCAGTCTCTTGTACAGCCCAGTCGCATTTGAGTGGGTTGCACTTGAGTCCATTTTGATTGAGCCGGTCTAGGATCTTGTCAATAGTCTGCATGTGGAGGTCAAAGGATCCATTGGTCCAGATGCCTATATCATCAATATAAACAGTGCAGTCGGTGTCTTGTAGAATATCTTCCATAAGCTGTTGCGCCACATCCGGGGAGACTTTAACTCCCATTGGTAGTCTTTGGTATTCGTAGCAACCATAAGGGGTGACTATTGTACACAGTTTCTTGCTTGCGTCATCGAGTTCAAAGCAGTAGTATTGCATGGACAAGTCAATCTTTGTGAAGTGGGTATACTTGCCACGCTTGTTCATGATGTCTTGTATCCGGGGGATTGGATATGGTCGGCGCTCAAGGAGTTCATTCAGTTCTCTAAAGTCTGATACCCATCTAACTCTGTTGTCTTTCTTTGGGACAATAAAGGTAGGGAAAGCCCATTCAGCTGGTCCAGTGCATCGCTTGAGTACTCCATCATTACAAAGATTCTGGAGCTCCCTTTTGAATAGGTCTTCTCTTTTGTATGCAACTGGATAAGGCTTTTTGTGGATGGGCTTGGATCCGGGCTTCAGTCTTAGAGAGATCTTCTTGTGTGGATACTTCCCTAGTTCGCCGTTGAAGACATTAGGGTACTTGTTTAGTATGGCTTGGAACTGATGTTGCTCTGCTGTGGACATGTGGTACTGTTGTTTGGCGACTGTCGATGGATCTGTTTCTTGGTAGGCTCTGTCTAGGATGACCTTGGACTTGTATGGGTTGGCAAAGGAGAGATCTTCAGCAAAGAGTTCAGCATCCTCTAGTTCTTCCATGAGCATGGTGTAGTTGTCATGGTATAGGGAGGTGTCCTTCATAGGAATAGTTCTATCCATCCACTGGACTGCTCCTTCTTTGAATAGGAGGTTGATCTGTGCTAGGTGGAGAAAGTCTCTGCCTAGTATCAGATCATATCTGCAGTCAGGGGAATGGAAGAGTCTTGCCTCTTGTTTGTCGATGGTATAGTTGCCGAACTCTTGTAGCTTGAGGTTCTTCATGATGATGTATTCTGTAGTATCGAAGCTTCCATTGGCTGTTGTGGTTAGGACTCGATGCTTGCTTCTGATTGGTAGTGTGCCAAATGGTAGTGCTCTTTTATTGATTAGAGTTCCGGAAGATCCACTATCAAGTAGTGCGAGTAGTGTTCTTGATTTTGTAGGGATGCCTTGTATGTACTGTACTGTAGTTAGAAGAATAGGAGCCACGTTGCTCTTATTCGGGGATGCCTGTCCTGCTGTATTTTTGGTTGTATTTCCAGCAGTTGGCAGCAGTTTCAAATAATTTTGCTCCAGCGCACCTCCTTTGGTGTAGTCTTTGGAGTTTCCGGGATTGCAATAGAGATTTTTTGCTGTACCGGTAGACCAATTTCTTGCTAGAGACAAGAGTGGTCCATTTGTTGCTGCTGCCTTAGTCTGATGGATATTGATCGATGATGCGTCTGTACCCTTGGATCGATTCGTTTGATTCGAATCCATGTTCGGATTGCTCTTTTCGGAGAATCGAACTATTTTTGTTGCTGCTTTTGCAGTCTTCGAGCGCTCAACAGGACTCCATCCTGTAGGTTCCTTCCCCTCTTTTTCCGGGAGATCTCCTCCTTGCGTCATCCCAGTCAGCTGTGCTGTACTGGCATCCAGGGCCTGTGGCGCCGGAGGCAAGGTGATTGCTGTTTTTGGTGGACCCTTGGGTCTCGTGGAGGATTGCTTGCGCAATCAGGGGAGCCAAACTAGGTCCCCATCGATGCTCCTTTCTGTTCTTCCACCATGATTGGCGTGGTATTCTTCAATTGCGGCCTCGCGTGCAGCATTGATGTGGGCCTGGAAGGATTCGTTGCTGCCGGGGATCTCTTGGCACTGTGAGTAGAAGGTTTCAGTGTTAGAGGTGTTGTGATTGTTCTTGTTGCCCTTGGTGTAATTCTTGGAGAATTTGTTCTTTGGGCATTCGGACCAATCGTGGTTGTGTCCCTGGATTTGGCATGGGTTAGATTTCTTTTTGTTTTGGTTAGATTTGTTGGTTGGACCGGAGCGTTTGCGAGTGTTGGAGTTAGAATTGTTCGAGCGTTTGCCATTCTTGTTGGTGCTCTTGTTCTGTTTGCTGAGGCGATCGAGGCTGCTCATGTGGTCTACAATGAACTGCGATGTTGTCTCCGGGGTAAGTCTAAGGTGGATTCGGACATAATCTTTGATCCAGCTGTTGGGATAACTGTGGAGGAGGATTGTTAATGTCTGTAGATGGTCCAGGTTGGATGCAAATCCATGTAGCTTGGAGGAATACTTGACGAGAGTCATGATTCGATCGGTGTGGTCCTTGCATGTGGATTCGATCTTTTTCTTACAGGAACCACCTCTTAAGTAAATGTGCATGATGTCTCTAGCATCTTCGGCATTGCAGTAGAGCTTGATAAAGGCCTGGAAGGCTGAGGTATATCCTTGTCTGGTCAATGGGTACACTCGTTGGTTGTTGGCGCGAGTTGCTCGTGTTAGTGTTCTCCACTTGGTCTGCGCATCGACACATAGGCATCGCCCGAAGTATCGCATGAGGTCTGCGTCCGGAATCGATAGGTCTTCTGCGGCGTTTAGGAACGCTTCTTCGGTATGGAGCAGCTCTTCTAAGCCCCCTTTATCAGTGAAGAGGGGGACCTTGACGCTATCTGAGTGATCCTCGGCATTGTAGACCGATAAGGTGACTAGCTTGGGTTTGGTGCTGTCAAAGGAGCTCTTATAGGAGATTGGTGGGTCTCTGTAAATGCCGGCCATGTTGCTTCTTAGGGAAGTTGGCTGAAGAGTTGCTCCTTGTCGAGGGTGCAAGTTGCCTCTGTTATTGAGGCTGTTGTTGTTTTTGGTTTTCTTGAGAGTTCAGTACTGAATTCTACTACTGTTCCTACGTGAAAGCGGACAGTAATTACTGTGTAACACTCTAAGGTAGAAATTTCGGAGTAGTATGAATAATTGTGTGTTATTTCACTTTACGAGATGGGATTGAAATTAGAGAGAGGAAATAATGAGCGATGAGGTCATTGCGACCTCCTCGTATAATAACCATCCCTGTATATAACATATATTCCGTATGTAACCTTAATCGTATAATCGCTCTCTTCTGCATGTCTGTTCATACATACCGGATATCCATACATGGATATCATATATATATATTTGAATCCCATGTGGGATTCGGTTAATTATTAATTCGTAACACTACTAGCCTACGCTAGCATGTTACACTTTGTTCCTCACTAGCTGTAATTATGTTAGTGGATCCCCTGAGGATCAGTCATCCTACAGGAGTGAACTGGCAGGCATCATTGGGGTTCTCACCTGTTGCACTGCTCTGGTGAGTCTTTTTGATATTGCTTCTGGCTCTATCACGATTGCCCTAGACGGTGACACAGCTCTCCAACAGGCTCAGGGGTCTTGGCCATTGGTTATTTCCCAAAAGTCTTTTGATTATGTCTATGTCATCAGAAACATGATTTCTGCCCTGCCAATCTCTGTGCACTTTCAGTGGGTTCAGGGACACCAAGCTGGACTCTTTCTGGACTGGTGGGCTCTTTGCAATCATCAGGTTGACGGCATGGCCAAGGCATTTCTCTCTATCCATAGAGCTTCTGCCCATCACTACCCCCGACTTGTGTTTGAGCCCTGGGCATTTTCTCTCAATGGATGCAAGTGCTCAAGGTTTGATCAGAATGCTTTGCATGTTGCCATTTCTGGCCCTCCTATGCCTAATCACGGGAACCGACAATGAATCGACATTTATGTCAGAGCATGCCAAAATGTGGCTATGCTTGCCACCTCAAATTTTATATGTTTCCATTCTTAATTTGCGTAACAATATTCCGTAAAGTATCTAAACATTCACAATTTTCATACCACTCCGAAATTTCTACTCTAGACCGTAACATGGTCCTGTCTTCCGGGGCTGTAATTTATCCGGATCTGGCTCTTACAACCATACCTTGTCATTGATTCGGAAGATATGTTCTATGCGCTTGGCATTATCCCTGACCAGAGACTTGTTGATTCCCTGTTGCCTTAGTTGCTGAAGAGCTAGCAGGTTGGAAGTCAATGGTAGGTCTATCATCATGTCTCGATTGAACACCAGGGATCTGGGAGAAGCTTGTAATGATTAGCTCACAGTGCATCAAGAAGCGTGCATGCATGTGGCCAGGGCATTGTCCATAGTTGAGTGGTGCTGGTGTTGGCTTGTGGAGGATTCACATGCACTAGGACTCGAAGGATATCAGCTACTGTATGATGTACTCGCTCGCAGATGGCATTTGCTTGTGGATTCTTCACTGTAGTGGGAACTGATTGGATTCCATACTGCTTGAGAGTGATTTGGAATTCAGCTCCCAGAAACTCACCACCATTGTCGTGAATACACCTGTTGGGTCTGGGATATCTTGAGAGCCAAAAGTTCTTGAATTGATCTGAGACATGCTGGGAGGACTTGTCTCTGATCCAAATGATTTCAAGAAGATTTGTGACCAGATCAATACAGGTCAGAGCTTTGAAGTTATAAGTCTTGCCTTGAGCTGTAATCTTCCAGGGGCCTATCAGATCCACATGGACTTCATCGAAGGGAGATAGTGGCGCTTCTTTGGTGGGAAGTTTGCCATATTTTGATTGCCTGCTCTTGTATTGAATGCAGTTGTCTGGGCATATGTATGATCTGCATAGGTTGGACAAGTTGTCGGCGTAGAATCTGGCTGAGATGGTTTGATAAAGCCTGGTGGATCCACAATGACCCAATTATTTGGAGTATTCAGGGCTCAGGCAGCCAAACAGCGGGGGACGGATGGTGCGAAAATCGCGGTGAGTCACGGGTCCAATGTACAAAAATCAGCCGAAATCCACTACAATTTATCAAAATTCCCCAAGTAAATAATAAAAAACCTGTCTCTATGTGATCGACTACAAGTATTGGTGATTGTTTGTTACTTTATTGTATATAGAGGTGCTTTCATTGTCTCTAGAAGACAGAACTCGGTTGACGATTTGGTCATCGCGTGCATGATTTTTATGTACATACAAGTATTATGCGCCAACGATTTTAAGGGATACTCCTCAGTCCATGATATTCCTCCTTGAAAACTTGCTCTGTAATTCCGGGAATCACTCAATAAGATTACCTTACTGGAACATGGTTGATTTTTGTTTTTTGACAAATTTCAAAATTCCCAGTCCTCCCCACACCGAATCACCAGTGTCAAAGTGACACCCGGGGTCAAAGTGACACCCGGTGTCACTTTGACACTTGACACTCCCCGATACTTTTGGGGGTCAAAGTGACACTGGGTGTCATTTTGACACTGGGTGTCACTTTGACACTCACAAGAGAAGTAGAAAAATACGTAGAGTGTCAAAGTGACACCCGGTATCAAAGTGACACCCGGTGTCAAAGTGACACTTGACACTCGCTGATACTTTTGGGTGTCAAAGTGACCCCGGGTGTCAAAGTGACACCAAGCGCTAAGTGGTGCTCTGGGGACTGGAAAAATTTAAATTCTTAGAAAAAAATTAAATCAACCATGTTCCTGTAGTGAGACGTTCACTAGCTATTCGGGATTCATCCTTATAGTCGGGAATTAGCAGTACCGGTAATACCGTAAGTAACTAAGATTATACCGTTTCGGTTCTGAAATGGACAACTCAGTAGATAGAGTTAGGTTGGAAACAACTCTCAAAAGGAGTCTAATGTAACATAATGTATCGGGTCGTAAATACTACTTGATTGGTACTTGTAACCGTAGTGTAACAAAAACAATAATTTTCATGACAACTATCCAATACCGTACGTACCGTACGACGATCTACATGTATTGAAATTTTTGAGTTCGGAAAAAAATTGGATAATACCCAACGGTCATTTTTTGAGAACCGGGATTGCATGGTCGCATTGGATGAAAAGCCGTGAGCCATTCCGAAAAAAGTTCCTCAGTTACTCCTGGTATTAGGAGTAAGGTATCTTAACGAACAGCCACAACGGATATTGTTTTCATTGGAAGGAGAAACCCTTGGACGACTCACTCACCCGCGCTCAGATGACATTCTGATGAGGGGTCTGTAAGAAAGATCGATATTTTGGCATGCGCTCAGATTCTCATTTTAAGTCATAGTTTTTCTAAGTATTTTTAATTCGATTCTAAGTACTACGTGAATATATCGTTTAGGGCACGTGCTTGTGAAAGATTCATCGCTAATCTTTGTTTTTAATAGTAGATAAATGTCGAAACATCGAGGATAACCGATTGTCGAAAATCGCTTAGCTCTAGAAAAATTTATCTTTATCGCTCACAATTCGAAAAGGAAGTTTGAAAACATCGCTGAACGAATTCCTTTTCTTCCATACTCCGCACAATTCGACCAACAGATTCTTTTCAATACTATTATTATTTGTATCCTCACTCCCGAAGGAATTGGTGACTTGATAGTTTGACTCACTTTTAAGCAAGAGCATCAACCCAATAAAAATGAAATTTATCAGTGCTATCGTCGCTGTGGTAGCTGCAATGGCAGTCGGCTCCGATGCTGCAAGACCCAAGAACAAGCAGCAATGGAAGAAAGAGTTGAACACAAGAATGAAGAATGGCCATTTTGATAAGAAGACTTTGATGAAAGGTGCCAAACCCCACAGTCCGGCAGCCAAACGTCGATCTCTCGACCAAATGGAGATTAGTGCTTACCACAGTGTCCAATTCGTAAGCTGTTTCTCTCTTACTACCTCTTACGACGATATCTTCGAGAACAACGATGGTGGCATTATGTTGAACTTGTTCTCTCAAGGACAAATTCTTGCAATGCAGTCCTATGCCATCTTTCGACTGTGCTGGAACGGCAACTGCAATGGCAACGCTAACGGTGTGATGGAGTATGTCGTCGACATGGACACCTACGTTCAGGCTCTTGTAAACTACTTGCCGAACCAGATGGAGGATTACTGCGATGCTTGCAAAGAGAACCAAGAAACTTGTATGATCGCGATGTACGGATATGGTGGTAACTACAACAACGGCGGTCAGAACAACGCCAACAAGTACCAACAGTACAATGCCAATGACAACAACTACAATGGCGCTTACGTCAACAATGTCAACTACGGCAACTACGGCAACGGGCAGAACGGCGGTTATTACGGCAACCGCAAGCTCGCCAAGCTTGACGAGTTCGAGAGCCGTGTACTCAAGGGTGGACAAGTATGGAAGCAACTTGATTGCGAGCTTTGTGAGGAGTATTCTTGCTTCGAAAATGAGAACAACAACAACAACAACCAAAACAACGACATGTATGGTTTCGAAGCAGCATCGGAATGGCTCGAAACCATGGCCGCGTGTGCCGAAACCGGAATTGCCTACAATCCCTACGGTTACCAAAATGGTCAACAGCAACAAGGAGGCAGCCAGCTCTACGCTGGATTTCTATGCAACGGTGATGGAACTGGTGTTGAGATTGGTATGTTCGCTGACGAAGCATGTCTCCTCTACCTTCCTAACGAGCCATACACCAACTACATGGGCTACTTCGACCAAACTTACGTATCAATGACCAAGGAAATTGTTGAGTTCACTTTCTCCAATGCTGTCTTTAGTTGCAAGGAAGAAGAATATCTTTACACTACTTACGACATGAGTGGATACAACCAATACGGTGGCTATTACAACTGGGAACAAGACAATGGTGTCTCTGAGTGGTGCGCGGCGCTTTTTGATGGCAACACCGCTCCCACTGATTTGAACTCATGCGGGGGAGGATACAATGGTTACTACGGAAACGGAAACAACCAGTACCAGAATTACGATCAACAATACCAGTACCAATATGACTGGTACCGATTCGAAATCTCCCAAGACAACTCGTACGATATGAGTGAGGTCTGCTCGATTGTCAAGAAAAGTGAGGGATCTCTTCACACTTTCTACAACACAAACAATGGCAAGCTTTACAGTTACAGCAGCAACTCTGCCTCAGACACCATTTCCGAGTTCTTGGAGGATACCAGTACTGAAGTCGACTTTGCCAAGAAGCTCTCGGGTGGTGCCAAGTTTGGCATCGTCGCTCTGACCGGTATCATCGTCGGTGCAGTTGTTGCCCTCTACCTTCGTTTCCGAGAATCCTCCGTTGACGACAAGAACGTTGGACTCATGGACGAAGAAGAAACTCCTAAGGATGAGTTCCCCAAGGGAGAGGTGGCCTAAATTTGAACGTTTGTGTCATCTGCTCCCTTTTTATGTTTTCTATTCTACCTGTGTTAAATTAATAATAAAAATTAACAACAAAAAATAACAAATTGTTAGGCACATTGATGTTTTTGAGGAAGTTGTCATAACTCATTCTTGCTTGTGTACTTGGTTGTACTGACTTTTTCTGCCCCAATTCTGGATTGGTACCTTCACTGTAATGTACACTGGAGACAGTAAGTCTCACTAATTTATTCTTCTTAGTATTGGATTTTTGTCGATCTTGTTTCAGAGCATTTGATTATTCACTGCTTCCATCGGGATCTTTGTTTATCTGGTGCTGAAAGGGTGTTATTGTCTACCAAGAAAATTCTATGTTCATCTGAGGTAAGGTTAGTCCCAAGCTTCCCCTGGCGGTTATGGTTATTTTAAAAGAAGTTACGAGTAAGTTACCTTACAGTAAACCTTAATGTTACTACGTAACCTTTTTCATCTACCGGTACCGTACGGTATGTTGAGTTGCTTATCGTTGGTTGTGAAACTCAAACCATAAACCTTAAAATTACCGTACGTACACAAACCAGGGATTATGTCTCACTCATGACACAAACCCTAACTGACCTTAGGACGAACCGGTACGTACAGTAAGTACTACACAGAATTTCAATGATACTGTGTCGTGGGAACGCACCGATGCTACGATCTAAGACAGTGCTACCGTAACTCGAAAACCGAAAAGCGATTTTCGTTCTTCTGCATTTTTGAGAGTACTCGTACGTAACTTACGTGACTTCGTATGAATTATCCTAATCGTACTCGCTCTGTTGGCTACTTTGAAGCACATCTCAATTCCCCATTCCCCATCTCCCCTCCCAAATAATATCCAGGCTCAATAGTAGAGCACCTACCCTTCAGTGTACTGTGTCCAAAGCGCTCGACAACACCACGAAATTTCAAAACATGCCCTTCGTTGCGATCACGAAGATTCTGGCCGCAGTGATGCTGGTGATCTCGACGAACAGAGAGAGCATGACTCTTGCATTATCGTTCCAATCGCCCCATGTATCCATGTCATCTCGCCGTTCCTTCTTTGCGGCGACCGCGGCAACGGTGACTTCTACCTCGCTACCCGATATGATGCTCAGCAATACTCATTCCCGCATTGCCGTTGCCGCCGGTATCCCGTCTGTATATCAGGGGATGTCAGCATTTGCTTCCAACAAGGTAGAAGAATCTGTCGAGATTTACGATTCAATCATACGAGATGATCCGCGACGAAAGCCCTACTTGTGGCAGCGGGGTTTATCCCTGTACTACGCAGGTCGATACAAAGAGGGTGCAGAGCAATTTGCCACAGACGTTGCTGTCAATCCCAACGATACCGAAGAGCAGATATGGCATTTGTTGTGCCTAGCGAAAACAGAAGGTATTGACTCTTTAGTTGAAGCACGAAACCAGAAATTGACTGTTGGCAAGGATCGGAGGCCGGTGATGCGACTCGTCCAAAAACTTTTTCTGGGCGAGCAAGGGTCTATTCCGGATCCAGAAAAAGAATTGATGTCGATGGCCGAGAATGCTAACGCAAACAACGCAGGGAATCAGTTCTATGCATCTCTTTATTTATCTCTGTACTTTGAAAGTTTGAAGGACGAGAAATTGTCTCAGCAATGGATGGTCAACGCCATTGAAACAGAATATGCAAAATCTATCGGGAGGAGAGATCCTATGGTGGACGTTGCAAAAGTAGCGATGAAACGACGGGGTTGGGAGTGACTATGATCACATGACAGCATCAATAGAGGAAAATTGAAATAGAAGCAAGATTACTGGATCAACTTTTCTGATTTTCTCTTCTTTGTTTTGTTTGAAAACCTACAAGTCTGGAAGGGTGATTGGGATTTCCAAACTATATTCTAACCCTTCTATTCTCTGGTTTTCATCTTCAGCCACGAAGGTCTCCAAGAGTCTTTTTGCTCGTTTCTTCGGCAAATCAAAAACTGCTGATCCATCTCTTGCAATCGTAACTCGACCAAGTTTCCCGGATCCTCTTTCTTTGCAAAAATTCGTTACGATGGGGGGAGTCAGGGGATCATCACCGGTTCGGGAATACAGCCGAACTGTATTCATCGTCGGGTCCCCGGTCAACAAAGAGGATGATTGGGTAAAGGGTGATAACGAATGATCCAATTTCGACATGGACACCATGGCATTTGCAAGGTGATCGAGGAGCTCTTGTGGATTGGTTACATCAATCCGCTCGTCGGATTTCAGTTGTTGCTTAAAATAAGTTGCCAAATCGGCTGGTTGGTTGTTTTTCGATGTCGATAGCGATGACGTGCCCGAGTCACGGTTGCTGAGAAGATCCAATGATAAACGTTGATACGCTGAATCGACGACTTCGGCAGAAGAAGGTATCGCCATAGCTTTGATGACGACGCCCAAATCATCTTCAACGGCTTCGACCAAATTAGGGACCAATTTTCCCTCTCCAAGAGCAGGATCGTAAAGGGCAACAGCATTCGCCGTCTTGTAACGGTTTGCTGTAGGGGCCCAGTCTTGTTTGTGTGGAGTTGCGCGAAAGCGCCCGGTCCGCCCGGTCCGATGAGCATAGAGCTCGGGATTCACAGTCCCGTCTTTCCCGGCAATTCTAGGCAAGCCGAACTGCACTACCAAATCGACGTTGGGAAGATCCAGACCCCGAGAGGCAACGTCGGTGGCAACTAGGATTTGGCCACTTTCATTCCAAAATCGTTGTTGTTGCTGATCTTTTCGGATTGCATCGTCTCGAACCATGGCAATACATCTCGAGCGAGCACTCTGCGACATATCTCCATGTAGAATGCGAATCGTCGTCCCCGCTGCCTTTTCAGAGAGAAACGCGGCGACGCTTTCAGTCTCGGATTTGGTCGGGACAAAGACAATGGTCAATCGTGGTGAAAGGACAGATATAAGGTTTGCAGTAATATCAGGGCGAATAGCAGACTTGCACGACATATGCCAGTGTCCGACTGTTGCTGCATTCGGAGACGAAGTAATTGATAGAGAGGGCCCCGCATTGTTAGATATGGGCGCACCTGAGGCATTTCGTACACTGCTCATTGAGTTCACGAGAGTTTTGCTGTCTTGGTTCCCATCGATCTTGATGAAGGAAGACTTTGGAAATTCCATTTCTCTAGCAAAATCCTTGACATTTTCACCAATTGTTGCCGACACGAGAATCATTTGATATTCTGGATCTTCATCATCAATATCCTCAAGTGCATTTTCAATATCCTCAATCGCCGAAAAAACGTCGGGTGAGTCCTGCCGATCCAAAAGCAAATCAGCTTCATCCAAAACTAAAGTCGTCACCTGCGAGTAGTCCATGTGGCCCTCCCTGACTAATTCCCGCAGCCGACCAGGGGTCGTCACCAAAATTTGGGGCTTTTTCTTTAGAAGGGATACGTGTCTCTCAAGGGGGACGCCTCCAAATACTGTGGCCACTCCAAAGGCCTTCCCAACCAACTTAGAATATTCCTTTCCAACCTGCTTCGCGAGCTCCCTTGACGGACAAATCGTAAGAATGCGGGGAGAGGCAACTTTTTTGCGCAACCAGGGTCTTCGTTTTGCTGACGACAGGAGAGGCAGCACGAAAGCTAGTGTCTTTCCACTTCCAGTCGGAGAATATAAGACGGCATCCATTCCCTCGTAGATTTTGTCGAAGGATGCCTGCTGAATTGGAAGGAGTGAATTTATTCCTCGGCTAGCCATTTTTTCCTGGACGACGGCTGGGATCTTACATGCGATTTCCGGGCTTAACCCCGGCAATGGTATTGATTTAGAGCTGGTTTGAGATGTAACCTCCATTTGGGATGAAAAATTGCTTACGTCACTCACTCCGTCGTCCTCTATGATGGAAAAGTCGCCTTCTGCCAATTCTATTCCAACAGGAGGCATCACTGAGTTAGGATCATCATCATCGTCATAGTCCTCATCGACAACCACCAAGTTCTGTCGGAGGTAATCAACTAGATCTTGCTTTCGTTTCAGTTTGGTCAAAATTCCACGTTCTTGGTCGAGTCCATTGTCCTTCAGGATTTGCTTTAGTTCCTTGACAGTGAAACTTTCGAGATCTTCCAATACAGACGTTGCTACTGAATTAGCTGGAACGCATGATCCCTCATTTGCAAACGCTCCCCATTGTGCTTTAGCTTTGAATGGGCTAGAGGTAAATCCTGACACGAAACCTATTAATGTGGAATCCAATAGAATGAGCGCAAGGCATGAACAGCAGAAAACAAGTACCTGCATCCTTTTCTGCGACCGATACACCTGTCTCGTAGATATTACTGTGAGACTCTTCGTCGAACACCTGATTCGATTCGAACTTTGGCAAATGTATCGATCTTCGTTGGTTGAGAGAGCAAAGGTTAACCGATTTTGTTGTTTGTTGCTGCGAACAATTACTTCGTGCGAAGTACTTCTGTAGTAAACATTTTAATTACTTCGTAACTTCCGATCATCGATCATCCATCATCCCTCTCCATTTTCGATACCGGTAGGCCATGATGTTTCATTTTTGAGATAACGGTTCAGGGTTTGATGATTCCAAGTACGTATTCTGCTATGTAACCTTACTGTACTACGAAGTACATGTAATTGCACTTCGTACGTACGCGGTACGGCACCAGAATGTACTCGTACTAAAGCATTGGTAAGGCTTACTACTACTACCATGTAACTTAGTCCTACTTAGTAACCTTAACCTTACTTACCTCTGTTCCGCTTTTCGTAGACACGTCTTTACAATTTACTTCCTCTGGTCCAAAATAACTGACCACCTAGCACATACAAGGTTGACTATAGATCAATTTTCAACCAATTCAAATCATTCTTTTTGGGTTAAACTCTCCTCAACTACATCCTTATGCCTGGTTAGACACTAATTAGATCAGTGGTATTGGTCTATCTTTCATTAGGACTTGAACAGGGACTGTCCTGCCCTGCAAATGTGATTTCACCGGTTGAAAGGCTTCCACCTGGCAATTGAACCTCAGAGAAGGTTCTTTCAATAGCCGAGACACTGAATTTTTGTCTAGGTATAGGTGATAGAAACAAGAAGAGAGTTCTTGTACCTTCACTTCTGTTCCAAAGAGACCCATTTTATAGCCCGGGTTGGGTGTCCCATTTGCATTGTTTCGGTCTACAGGGGATCCAATGTACGCTAAAAACGGTACTAAGAGGAGTTTTCGCCAGTTTTTTTTTGATCGCGCATTTCGTTTTGTGTGTGTTTTTACACAGTGAAAAAAACACCGTGTAAAAACATGTGCTTTTTCTCTTTACAGTTCATGTGCACCTCTTTTGCGTCGACTCCATTCATTCTTTGTTGCTGTTGCACCTCTCTGTCTATCTCCGTTGACTGTTGTTATTGTCGACCACTCTTGTTCATTGTTTGTCACAAGAAGCACTGTGGCCCATGAGTAGAAAGTGTACTGGAACTGGACGCCGGCATGGTTCTTTCCACAAGCGTCAACAGGTAAAGGTTCGAATTGACGATCCATCGTCTTCAACTGTTTTCTTTGCTGCTTGTCCTGCTGACTCACTTCTTTTGTCCGGACCTCTCTCTGTTGGCAGCAATGACAGGGAGGATACAAGAAGACAGGTACATTGAGTACTGGAACGACGTCTCCCATAGTACTCTACACAGCAATCAACCTGGAAAGGCGATCGATCGACCGACGATCGATTGATCGACGGACAAAACGATGGACAAAAGATGGCGCGGACCCTTCTCTTTTGGTTGTAATGAGATACACAACACAGGCCCGCCTGTACAATGATTACTGTAGACCCATACCACTGTTATACTCTACATGGAAATCAACAGGGAGAGGTAACAAAAAGCGGCGCATTCGATCAATTGATCCATCGATCAGCAATAAAAAAGTGGCGCGTTTGATCCACCTCCTTTCCATCGACGCCAGGCCCGACCTGTACAAATTGGTATTGCTGTACACACCCCAAGCTTGGGAAAACATGGCGTGGACTAGCAGGCGCTGGTTTGCAAGCAGCAAGCAAGGCGCTGACAGGCAAGAACAAAGCAGGCGTGGCAGGGGAGACATGGGATGTAGCAACCAGCAAGCAATCGATGAACTAACGAATGATCGATCGATTGATCGAGTGTCAACAATCAACTGTGTTTGCTCACAATTTTGGTACACTCTTCTTCTTCAAAGACAGGATTGCACTATGAGATTTACAACAGGATTAGAAGCCCTACTGCTTGCATTCCAGCGCACGTCCCTTGAGGAGCAGAGCAAAACGTCTGATCTGTGCGATCCAGACACGTCTAATACTGAGATGGACACATCCCTTGATACGAGTGCTGATTCCTCCGATTCCTCCGATTCCTCCAATTCCTCCGATTCCTCCGGTGACGAGAGTACCACCGATGCTTCCGGTGGGACAAGTGGTGGTAGTACAAGTGGTGGATTCAGTGGTACTCCAGAAGAGCCATGAAGAAGAACCAACCGGAACCTAACCAACAGCAAGCGACTCGCCGTGCTGCTGATCCTGGTACAGAATCAATCGTCTCCAGGTAGCCTGAACAGGAAGGCTACCAGGCTTGCTGCTGATGCCTACAATGTGTCCCTTCTCACTTGCAGAAGGATCTAGGACTGGTACAAGGAGACCTTTTCTGAACAGAACCCTGGGGGTGATGTGACCAACAACAGGAGCAACTGTGGGAGGAAGCCCCGTCCCCTGGATATGCTCCAATCGATCAAGGATGTCCCCATCAACAGACGAGGTGACTTGCAGAGTCTAGCAGCAGCTACTAGTATTCCCAAGACCACCTTGATTTGTCTCCTCCGCAAGGGAAAGTTGCAGAGATTCACTGGTACAGTGAAACCACTTCTGACGGACGCAAACAAGCTCGAGCGTGTCCAATTTGCCCTCTCGCACATCGATGAGGCTGGGAACTTTGACCCCTTCTACAACACAGTCCACCTAGACAAAAAATGGTTTTTCATGAAGAGAATGACGCATGGGACATACCTGCTACATGACGAGCCGGATCCCGTGTCAAAATGTAAGTCGAAACGGTTCCGAACGAAGTTTATGTTCCTTTGTGCCGTGGCTCGTCCAAGGCAGGGGTCATAATATAAGAAGGGGTATGCCACGATCACTAAAAATTGGCGATTCATATTCCATGTGTGGTCCAAAATAAAAAAAAATCCCTCAGTCAATTTTTTCTTCTCATAATTTACTGCATATCACTAGTAAAAGTGTACCTGATTGAGTGATTCCTGAAATACAAATGACATATTCTTAAGTGACATGAAACATGTTAAATTTGATTCCCAAATCATAGCGAGATAAATCAAATGCCCTTCCACATAAAAAGCTGTAGTACCGTCTGTCCAACTACGACTTGACATAAACATAAATCAGAATCGCGCGCCAAAAAAAATCTTTACATGCCCGTTGGCAGATAATAGATAATTTTGGTTTCTTTCGACAAGATTCCAAATTCCAAAATAGGCCTTGTCCGTTGGAACTTATCTGGGCTTGTCCGTTGGGCGTGCAATTTTTCTATGTATTTTATTATTTCGGGAATCCAAATGAATCCAAATATGTGTGCACATAACTATGCTATGATTTCGGGAATCACTCATTAACCAACTTATCAAGTACACTTCCAATCACTCTCCAATTTTTAAATTTGATATGCAGTTCACGTATATAGTTGAGAGTCAAGTAGTAAGTACCTTTTTCAGTTTACATCCATCTGCTGTCTGATATTGCTGATTCAAACTACCAGTGATCTCTGCCTTCCACCTGGAATATAAAATACAAAATTGGATCGTCCGTACGTCATCCATTTTATTTCTATTCAATTAAAAGCTTCCACTTGGAACCAAAATTTGGACCATCCATCCAAATAAATTACTTTATCTTCCATCCATCTAGACTGAAAAGCAGTTACATATTCATAATCCTTGTAAAAAATTGGGCTAGATACAATATTCACATATGATTTTGTTACAATTTTTGATGGAGTTGTTATAGATTGAAGTGTAATAGTTTTTGTTAGTATTATGCAGTGAAAGTGGAAAAAAAAAATTGAGGTTGAGGGAAATTTTTCTAAATTGGACCACACATGGAATATGGAGTGCCCTTTTTTTTTACTAGTATTTGTACGTCGAACACTTACGACGGACAGATGTCGTGGCACACCCCTTCTTATTGTGACCCCTGGTCCAAGGTACAACCATAACACCAATGAATGGTTCGATGGGAAGATTAGACTCTGGGATTTTGTCTGCAAAGAGCCTGCTCAGCGGAGCTCTGTCAACCACCCTCGTGGCACCATGGTGACGAAGAACAAGAATGTTGACTCTGCCGAGTACAAACGGATGATGCTCGAGAAGGTCCTTCCAGCAATCTATGACAAATGTGTTACACTCTAAGGTAGAAATACGCGATAGGAGTATTTTAAAGATGTATGATTAATAAATTGTGTTACAAAAGAGAATGGATGAATACTTTACAAGATGGGAATGATTTCTTGAGTATGGAATGAATGATCGGTGAGTCATCGGAATCTTTGTTTGAATTGTATGTGTATTCGTGTACGTTGAATATTCAGTATATGTACATGAATATTATATATATTCTTGTGTATTGGAGCACATGCGGGATTCAATAATCATTTAGAGCCTCTCGTAGGGGTACCTACGTCAACATGTAACATAATTCCCCAATGATTAGGTGAAGTTTGCATGTGGTTCGATAGTATAGATTCGGAGTTGAGCAGTAGTACCAATGAAAGATTGCCGTGCACCAGAACAGTCATGAGTCCGTTCGGGACTGGATTAAGGATAAGGATAAATACAATCAGCGAGTCGACAGAATCGCTGATTCGGAGGGCTCTTAGAACTGTAGCAAATAGACTAACCAATAGGGCTCACAATTTGCATATCACTACTATTCTAATCACTAGTAGACCCGGGGTATGGCATGATTTTAAAATCAAGCTGAGCGCTGATGACCATGAGCAGAAAAGAAATCGATCAACCGAAAAGAGTCGACGAATTCGAAAGACTGCCAAAAATGGAGGCGCAGCGAAGCAAAAACAGGGAGAAGGATATCCAGTGTCTGCAGCACAGGAATACCAACCCCAGCAACTGTTAGCCCCAGCACAGGGAGCAGCAGCAGCAACCAAGACACCTAAGGACCTAAACAGGACCATGGTCGACAGCAGAAATAATCGAAAAATTCGAAAATACACACTGAAAAAGTGACACATAACCCAGCGAGTGGACCAATTGGACCAACACTGAGTGGATGGACAGACCGCAGGGGGTATGCCAACCAGAAACGAAATATACGGATATCCGGAAAGGTATATAACAAATACCTAAACACCACTAACCCCACGGGAAACGGGAAGTGGGACCGGCCTGGTGATGGCTTAATAGAGAAGCAACGCCGGAGAACCACGGGAATCAAATCCCACGAAATAAAAACAGAAACAACTCCGGGGAGCCACAGGATTCCCGGGAGCTAAAGAGAGAAACAACTCCCACCACTGGACAAGCCAGGGGAAAAATCAGTTATAACACGAGTTATCGCGAGAGCAGTGGAAATCCAGCAAGAAAAACTGGAGGAACTGGAGCAATCATTCTTGCTCAGTTTCAACACAAGCAAACAGAGATAACAGAAACAGTGTAACTAAGATAAAATAAAATTACTAATTAACCGATTAACCCACCATGGCGTCCAAAGGAACCAAACAGAAACCCTTTACCTTTACACGAGAGGACTGGCCGGAGGATGCCACTGCTGTAAAGATGAGCATAGACTCAGAAAAGGGGGGAGTGGCCTTCAGTGATTATCTGAAGGTACTCACCGGCACCGAAAGACCGGAACTCTTCATCATCTGGAAGAGAGACTTTGACCAGAAAATTGCTGGCAATGACAAACTCCAAGGAGACCAGAAACTGGACGTCCTCCAGAGAGTCCTCTCCCACGAGGCGCTCTCCATTGTCCAGATGACCCTGGGCCGGACCTACTACGCCGAACCGGGCCACAAGGTCCACAGCAACCAACTGCTCCAACAAAAACTCCAGAGGATTGCCCTGAGGGAGCCTATCGAACCCCCCTCTGACAAACCCAAGGAGACGGTTGCGGACCCCACCGCCCCAACCGAGAACGATGACGCGACTGCTACGGCGGCGTCCGAAACAGAACCGGAACCCGCCAAACTCGACGGTCTGGTCCCCAAGAAAAGGGTCCCGAATGCCCTCATCCAGTACTACCAAACCCAGGGGTACAGAAAGGATGTCATTGAGGAGTGTATGCACGCCCTCAAGCTCAAAATCTTTGGCAATGACATGAATGGCAAAAGGTCCTACATTCTCCTCCGGAGATTTATCCGGAATACAAAAATCGACATGAAACACGGTATCTGCTCTTGGGTGAACCGCATGGCCGAACTACAGAGCTATCTACCAGAGTGCCTCTGGGAAAGCGGCGCCGCAACCGGCGCTGCTCCGTCCAGCTACACGGAAGACGACATGAAGGAAATCCTGGATTCCAACATGACCTCCTCCCAAAGGGACAAACTGGACGATATCGGATGGGACGTCTATGCCCACTCCTTCAACACCACCATCGACAAACTCGAAAACCTGGAAATCACCATCCGGAGCGAGGATGAACTCCGCAAACGAATCTCCGAACTGGAAAAACAGAATGGTGGCATCAAGAAGACACCCAAAGCCGCATCTGGGGGAGGAACCCACCACGGGAAGTCCCCTGGCAAAAAGAAGCGCCCTATGGATAACGGCAACAAACAGCTATGCAAGACCTGTGGCAAGGTCCATGCCGGCAAATGCTGGAAACTAACCGAAGGACCCTCCAAGAAGGGGAAATTCAACCGGGAAACCATCAACTTGCTCAAGGAGCATTTTATGGCAAAAGAAGACTCAGACAATGAGCAACATCCCAAGCCCCACTGGGGACAGAACCTATCAAACCATGAGTACTCCTATGTGCTGGCTACGGCCCAAGCCGATCACGAAGTCTCCGATGACGAGAAGAACTCAAAGAGTACAGAAGAAAGTACAGAAAGACCTTTAAGAAGAAAGGATCCCACAACTGAATGGCTCCTGATACCATCCACACTGGACCCCGCATAATCAACCGGTTTGCAGACGTCTGTGTGGAGGTATTGGACCACAAGGGAAGGGGAAGGATGCTCCAGGGCCTATTAGACTCTGGTTGCTCCAAATCCATCCTATTAAGGCAATTTGTCGACCGAAGTCAACTAACGAACCGAGACCAAAGATCTGTCACCTACAACACGTACGGAGGCAAGTTCCGAACCAAGTCTGCGGCTTCAGTGGGACTAAGGCTGATAGAATTTTCAAACTCCAAGACCATCAAATGGACCTTCCAAGTGGATGAATACCATCATCATGAGGAGGTGCCCTATGACATGATCGTAGGATCGGACCTGATGGCGCAACTCGGACTGGATATAAAATACAGTTCCCGCACAATTGAGTGGCAGGGCGACTCCATCCCCATGAAGGGAATGGGGGAACTCTCGAACCTGGACAAATGTGAGGCAGTATTCTTTGCCAACACACAAAGTCCAATCCTCCAACAAGAGGAAGAAAGGCAAGCCAAAATTCTGGACGCCGACTACTCCAAAGTCGATATAGACGCTATGGTCAATGACCTGGAGATTACAGACACGTCCAAGGAAGCCCTGAAGAAAACACTGAAGAAATTCCTAACACTCTTTGGAGGAGGATTGGGTCTGCTCAAAAATATAGAACCGGTGTCCATTGAACTCCAACCAGGGGTCAAACCGGTCCGGCAGAGGTACTATTCTGTGCCCCATGCCTTTGAACAAGCACTTCGAAAGGAGATCACCAGGCTCTGTGATATTGGAGTCCTGGAAAAACTCCCCCATGATGATGACTCACCGTGGGCGTCCCCTACCTTCTGTCAACCCAAAAAGACAGGGGACATTCGCGTGCTAACCGACTTTCGGAAGATGAACGCAGCCATCCAACAAAAACCATTCCCACTACCACGAATAGGGGAGACAATCCAAAGACTGCAAAAGTTCAAATCAGCTACGGCGCTGGACTTGTCCCAAGGATATTACACCATTCCCATTTGCAAGGAGAGCCAAAAGATTTGCTCTACCATTTTACCATGGGGAAAATATGCCTACAAGAGATTGGCAATGGGAATTGCATGTGCACCCGATATCTTCCAGTCAGTCATGATGAACCTACTCGGCGATCTGGACTATGTCCTGGTCTATATTGATGACATCCTAATCATCCAGAGAGAGGGAGAATCTGAACAGGATCACCTCAACAAAATCAATACAGTCCTACAGAGACTGGATGATGCTGGCTTCTGCGCCAACCTAAGAAAATCCTTCTTCATGCAGAAAGAAGTGGAGTATCTAGGATTTCTATTAACAACAGAGGGCATCCAACCCCAGCCAAAGAAGCTGGAGGCAATGAAGCGCCTGGAAGCCCCCAAGAACACCAAGCAACTCAAGATGTTCCTTGGAATGGTGAATTTCTACAGGGATATGTGGAAGCGACGCTCCCACATCCTAGCCCCCCTCAACAAACTAGCAGGGAAAAAGGGCAAAATGAACTGGTACTGGGGTCCAGCAGAGCAGAAAGCTTTCATGGAGGCGAAGAGGATGCTCGCCGACGAAGCCAAGCTTGCATTCCCGGATTTTACGAAACCATTTCATCTCTACTCAGATGCCAGTGACAGGCAACTGGGAGCAACTGTATGCCAAGATGGCAAACCCCTTGGATTCTACACAAGGAAACTGAACTCAGCGCAGCTCAATTACACTGTAGGAGAAAAAGAACTCCTTGGAATAGTGGAAGGGCTCAAAGCGTTTGAAGGAATCCTACGAGGACAAGAAGTGATCATTCACACAGACCACCTTAATCTACTGTATCAGCAGATGCCCACCCAAAGGATGGTCCGGTGGCGCCTTCTCATGGAGGAGTTCCACCCGGTAGTCAAGCATGTGGCTGGCAAAGACAATGACGCAGCCGATGCGCTGTCACGCCTGGATATCACGGATGATCCAGCAGACACAGTGGAATGGCTACCACCAAATAAGCCCCTCACCTACGCGGATGAGGAAGAGCACCTCTGGCAACTCCTATTCCCACTTGGAGCAGAAGCGCCGGAAGAATTCCAGGGCAATAGTGCATTCCCACTTGCCCCGGATATGATCCAGTTCTATCAACAAAAGGACACAAAGATCACGAGTGCTCTGGAAAAAGACAACCGGTTAACCACTAAAAATGTGGAAGGCCATAGTCTAATCCACAAGGAAGGGAAGATTCTGATCCCAGACAAACTCAAAAACAGAGTTATGGAATGGTACCATGGCATGCTGGTCCATCCCGGAGAAAAGAGAATGGAACAGAGCATTCGCTCAGTGTTCACCTGGAAAGGCCTTCGGAAGGACGTCCAGGACCTCTGTAAACACTGTCACACGTGCCAGATGTTTAAGAAAAGTGGCCGGAAGAAGTATGGACTACTACCGGAGAAAGCAGTCGAGGTTACAAAATGGCAGAGGGTCAATGTAGACCTCTGGGGACCTGCAACTGTCCACAATAAAAATGGTAAAGACTACCATATCCATGTTCTCACCATGGTGGATCCAGTGACCGGATGGTTTGAACTGGCCCATCTGAAGGACTCCCCAAATGCAGCAGAAACGCAACGTCTGTTGGACAGTACCTGGCTAGCAAGATATCCGCGCCCAAAGGAAATTGGCTTTGATGGCGGGAGTGAGTTCAAAGCAGAGTTCCAAGAGCTCTGTGATAACATGGGGATGAAAAGAAAGCCCAGTGGCGCTTGGAACCCACAATCCAACTCAGTGTTGGAAAGAATCCACCAGGTCCTGAAGGACTGCCTATTGTCCTTTAATCTGGAACAAAGGGACCTCCACGAGAAGGATCCTTTTGAGGAATTCACCACCAAAGCGGCGTATGCTATCAGAAGCGCCATCCATACAACCTTGGGGTATTCCCCAGCACAATTGGTGTTTGGAAGGGACATGTTTATGCCCGTGAATTTCCCAGTGGATTGGGAAGCAATCCAAGCAAGGAAACAGAAGAGTATCCACAAGAGCAATATCAGGGAGAACCGGAAGAGGATTCCCCATGTCTATAAGGAAGGAGACTATGTCACCCTGGAAAGGAAGGGCATTATCCCAAAACTATCCTTCCCACGACAAGGACCTTACAAGGTGCTCAAGGCCCATGACAATGGAACTGTAACTATTGAAACTGCTCCCTTTGTAACCAACTGGGTTAACATTAGGAGAGTCCATCCCTATTATTGCAGGGATCCCATTGAATCGTAACAGTCCCATGGAGGAGTATGCCGTGCACCAGAACACTCACGAGTCCGTTCGGGACTGGATTAAGGATAAGGATAAAAGTAATCAGCGAGTCGACAGAATCGCCGATTCAGAGGGCTCTTAGAACTGTAGCAAATAGACTAACCAATAGAGCTCACAATTTGCATGTCACTACTATTCTAATCACTAGTAGACCCGGGGTATGGCAATACTGCCTCACATTTGTCCGGGTCAGAGAGCTCCCCCATCCCTTTCATTGGAATGGAGTCACCCTGCCACTCGATTGTCCTGTAACATGCTACCGTATGTTACTCTACGAGGGCTATAAACGATTATTGAATCCCGCATGTACTCCAATATATATGGTATTCAAGTATGTATGTTCAGTATATACGCACATACAACGGATATTCAAATATCAAGATAAACATGACTCGCCGATTATTGATATTATGCCCGCCGAATAATATATCAGTATTCGATCGTTCATTCATCCCATACTCAAGGAATCATTCCCATCTCATAAAGTATTCAACCATTCTCTTTCATAACACAATTTATTAATCATCCATCTTTAAAATACCAATCTATTAACCTATCGCGTACCACTCCATCTAATTCTACCCTAGAGTGTTACACAGTAATTACTGTCCGCTTGAAAGTAGAAGACAAAGATAAGAACTCAGTACTGAATCCAAAACAACCTTTATCCTAAACAACAGGGATACATCGATACCCTGACAAGCAAAAAAGAAACAACGTCGATTGAAATCTGCAACCGATCGAACGTAAACTATGACGAACGAAACGCCGATACGATCGAACGCTCCGAATCGATCAAACGCGACGAATCAACATGGCAGGCCTCTACATAGATCCTCCAATCAATTACATCCCTTCATTCAAGAGAAACAAACCAAAACTCACCAAGCTCTCCATCACACGTGCCAATGGGAACCCCGACAGCATGAAGATCCCTCTATCCACCAACAGAGGAGGACTAGAAGAATTCCTATTTGTTGAAGAAGCCTTCAGGAACGCCGCAAAGCTTCTAAGCCTACCAGTCAACCAATACGTCACTCACTTCAATCGATGTCTCTCTGTTGACGCGCAAACAAAATGGGGAGACTTAACAAACCAACGTCGATATCCACTAACACAAAATGGATACAAGCAAGCAATTATTGACTTTATCAAGCAAGACTACTGCAATGCAACAGATGCGAAAGACATCATGCACACTTATCTCCGAAGCTCCGAATGCAAGAAACCAAGCAACATCTCATGCAAAGACCATGCAGACCAAATGCTGATTCTCTTCAAATATACCAAAAGACTCCAAGGACATGGAACTGACCTATCACCAAAAGAAGCCAAGACCATTCTGCTACATAGCTTCCCAAGCAAATGGATCAACAGCTATGGTCTAATCCACCAAGGAATACAAGAAGATACCACTATACAATTCATCGTGGATCATATGAGCTGTTTAGAGCGTCAAGCAAAATGCCGATCACTCTATCCCGATGACAATAACAACAGCTCTGATTCAGACGCCGACAGCAACAACTCTGATTCGGACGCCGACAGCAACAGCTCTAATTCAGACAGTGACAGCGACGCTGAATCAGAAGAAGAAGAACAGAATGGAGATCAAGCAGAGATCAACAACGCCAACAAAAGGAAATACAACAATCCCTGCAGGATCCCAGGTCATGACCACGATTGGTCCGAATGCCCAAAGAATAAAGATTCCAAAAAGAGCAAAAGCAGCAACAACAGCACTGCTATGACTCCTAGCAATGGAACTGGAAGCACTGCTTCAACGGAATCGCTCCAAGCCCACGCAAAGCAAGCGATTGAATCCTATTGCATGCGTCGAGAGAGACTTCGATGGCAATCTCCAATGGCAACCATAGCCACCATAACAAACAACAATGAACAAAGGATCACAGTGTAACATGCTAGCGTAGGCTAGTAGTGTTACAAATTAATAATTAACCGAATCCCACATGGGATTCAATCGATACCTATATGTATGATATACATGTATGGATATCCGGTATGTATGAACGGGCATACAGAAGAGAGCGATCGTACGATTAAGGTTACATACAGAATATATGTTATATACAGGGATGTAGATTATACAAAGAGATCGCGATGACCTCATCGCTCATTATTTCATCTCTTTAATTTCAATCCCATCTCGTAAAGTGAAATAACACACAATTATTCATACTACTCCGAATTTCTACCTTAGAGTGTTACACAGTAATTACTGTCCGCTTTCACGTAGGAACAGTAGTAGAATTCAGTACTGAACTCTCACGAAAACCAAAGCAACAGCCTCAACAAGAGAGGCAACCTGTATCCCTGACAAGAGCAACCTCCTTATCCAACTAACTCCTTCAACCATGGCCGGAATCTACAGAGACCCCCCTATTGCCTACAAGAGCTCCTTCGATCGAACCAAGCCAAAACTCTTCACCCTGTACAATGTCGATGAGGACCGAACCGACAGCATGAAAGTCCCCCTGTTCACTGAAACCGGAGGATTAGAAGAACTGCTCTTTGTGGAGGAGTCTTTCAGAAACTCAGCAAAGCTCCTGAGACTACCAATCAACGTATACCTCACACACTTCAGTCCCTGCCTCGTCACGGACGCGCAAAGCAAGTGGAACGACATGATAAAGGACCCACTGGATCCAGAAGAATACCAATACGAGCAAGAGGAGATTGGTGGATATGACCAAGCCTTCCTAGACTTCACCAAGCTCTACTGCAACGCCAGAGACGCTAGAGACATCATGCATACTTATCTTCGGAGCGCTGAATGCCGGAAGACTCCTTCCGTCACATGCAAAGAGCATGCAGACCGGATCCTTATCCTCATGAAATACACCCAGAAGTTAGATGGGAGCAGCGCGCCTCTATCTAGAGTGGAGAAACTCACCATCCTCCTCCATTCCTTTCCCTCAGCATGGATCGAGAGCTATGGCATTATCCACAGTGGAATCCAAGAAGGGACCACAGTCCAATACATAGTGGACCACATGAGCTGTCACGAGCGCCAATCTAACAAGAAATACAACAAGAACAACAACAAACAACAGCAGAAGCGCTCGAACAACAGCAACTCTCGTAAGCGCAATAATTCCAACCACAAAGGGAACCAGAACAAGAAAAAGTCCAATCCCTGCAGGATCCCCGGTCACAACCACGATTGGTCTGAGTGCCCCAAGAACCTGTTCTCTAAGAACCACAACAAGGGCTCGGGAAATCAAACTGAATCCTTCCACACTCATACACACGCTCTTATGATACCAGGAAGCAACGAGACCTTCCAAGCCCACATCAATGCAGCCCGAGACGCTGCGATTGAAGAGTACCATGCCAACCATGGTGGAAGAACAGAACGGAGCATTGATGGGGAACTCGTGTGGCTCCCCTGAATCTCCAAGGCCTCCCGGCCTAAGAAGCCCCCGGCTTCACCAAAACCAGCAATCACCTTGCCTCCAGCTCCCCAGGAACTGGATGCCAGCACAGCCCTGCTGTCTGGGATGACGCATGGAGGAGATCTCCCAGATAAAGAGGGGAAGGAACCTACAGGATGGAGTATTCCTGTTGAAAGCTCAGCAAAGCCTGCGAACGCAGCAACAAAAACAGTTCGATTCTCCGGAACGAACGATACAATGGATATGAATCGAACACAAACGAATCGATCCAAGGGTACAACCGACGCAAAGAATAGTACAGCAGCAATAAATAGACCACTCTTGTCCCTGGCAAGGAATTGGTCCACAGGTACAGCAAAAAATCTCTATTGCAATACCCAAAAATCCAAAGACTACACCAAAGGAGGTGCGCTGGAGCAAAATTATTTAAAGCTGCTGTCAACTGCTGGAAATACAGCAGAACAGGCATCGAACAAGAGCAACGTGGCTCCTATTCTTTTAACTTCAGTACAGTACATACAAGGCATACCAACAAAATCAAGACCACTACTCGCACTCCTAGATAGTGGATCCTCCGGAACTCTAATCAACAAAAGAGCACTACCATTCGGAACCCTACCAATCAGAAGCAAACACCAAGTCCTTACCACTACAGCCAATGGCAGCTTTGATACTACAGAATATATCATCATGAAGAACGTCAAGCTACAAGAGTTTGGCAACTACACCATCGACAAACAAGAAGCAAGGCTCTTCCATTCCCCAAACTGCAAATATGATTTGATACTAGGCAGAGACTTCCTCCACCTAGCAAAGATCAATCTCCTATTCAAAGAAGGAGCAGTTCAGTGGATGGATCGAACCATTCCTATGAAGGACACGTCCCTATATCATGAGACCAACCACACCATGCTCATGGAAGAACTAGAGGATGCTGAACTCTTTGCGGATGATCTCTCCTTTGCCAATCCATACAAGTCCAAAGTCATACTCGACAGAGCCTACCAAGAAACAGACCCATCGACAGTAGCCAAGCAACAGTCCCACATGTCCACAACAGAGCAGCAGCAGTTCCAAGCAATATTAAGCAAGTACCCTAACGTCTTCAATGGAGAATTAGGGAAGTATCCACACAAGAAGATCTCTCTAAGACTGAAGCCCAGATCCAAGCCTATACACAAGAAGCCTTACCCAGTTGCATACAAAAGAGAAGACCTATTCAAAAGGGAGCTCCAGAATCTTTGTAATGATGGAGTACTCAAAAGATGCACTGGACCAGCTGAATGGGCATTCCCTACCTTTATTGTTCCAAAGAAGGACAACAGAGTTAGATGGGTATCAGACTTCAGAGAACTGAATGAACTTCTTGAGAGACGTCCTTATCCAATCCCCCGGATACAGGATATCATGAACAAGCGAGGCAAGTACACTCACTTCACCAAGATTGACTTGTCTATGCAATACTACTGCTTTGAACTGGATGATGCAAGCAAGAAACTCTGTACCATCGTGACTCCCTATGGATGTTATGAGTATCAGAGACTTCCCATGGGTGTCAAAGTCTCCCCAGATGTTGCCCAGCAACTTATGGAAGATATCCTACAAGACACTGACTGCACTGTGTACATTGATGATATTGGCGTCTGGACCAATGGATCCTTTGACCTCCACATGAAGACCATTGACAAGATCTTAGACCGGCTCAACCAAAATGGACTTAAATGCAACCCACTCAAGTGTGACTGGGCTGTACAAGAAACTGACTTTCTTGGATATTGGATGACTCCCACTGCAGTTAAGCCTTGGCGAAAGAAGATTGAAGCCATTCTACATATGGACCGACCTCGAACTGTTACCCAAGTCAAGTCTTTCCTCGGTGCAGTAGGATACTACAGGGATATGTGGCCTCGCAGGTCTCATGTCCTAGCTCCTCTCTTTGATATCACCGGAACCCCCAAGCAAAAGACTCCTCAAGCAGCTGCCATCAAAGGCAAGCAAAGAAAAGCTCCTTCAGCTTTCACTTGGGGACTTGCTCAAGATAAAGCCTTTCAAGAGATGAAAGCAATGGTGGCAGCGGATGCGCTGAACACCTATCCAGACCTTAACAAGCCCTTTGAACTGTACACTGATGCCTCAGACCTGCAACTTGGTGCTGCTATACTACAAGATGGCAAGCCTATTGCATACTGGTCTAAGAAACTATCTGATGCCCAGAAGAACTATACTACTATGGAGAAAGAACTCCTTGCAATCGTACTCTGCTGCAAAGAGTACAGAAAAATGCTACTTGGTGGTGTTATCAATGTATACACTGACCATAAGAACCTAACCTTCCAAACCCTTTCAGTCCAACGAGTCCTCCGATGGAGACTATTCCTCGAAGAATTTGGTGTCAACCTCAGCTATGTTGAAGGCAAGAAGAATGTTCTTGCCGATACTTTCTCCAGACTACCCAGGATGGATCCACCTACTGAAGGGAAGAAAGCCCTCTCAAAGGGCACCTTAATCAATTTCTTGAAACTTGAAGTTCCTAAACAAGATGAAGAACTGTTTTTAACAGAGTTCCCCAACCTATTCCGGCACTTATGCAATGATGCAGACCAGGAATTACAATCCTGCTTGCTGAACAATGAGTGTCTAGTTAACCTACCAAATAACCAAGACCTAGAATGCCCGGTGAACTATTCAAATATCTATCTCCATCAACAGAAAGACCCTACCATCAAGTTCAAGACTCAATCCAAAGCCTTCTTCTACCAAGAATTAGAGGGCAATAATATCCTCTGCTATGCCAACCAATCGAACCCAGACAACTGGCGCATATACATACCAAGTTCTCTCTCGAATGATACCATCAAATGGTATCACCTTCTGTTGGGTCATTGTGGATCCACCAGGCTATATCAAACTATCTCCTCACGATTCTACATCGACAATCTATCCAATCTTTGCAAGACTTACATCTGCCCCGACAGCTGCATTAAGTACAAGAACCAGCACTCCAAGTATGGCAAACTACCACCAAAAGAAGCCCCACTAGCTCCATTCAACGAGATACATGTGGATCTTATAGGCCCATGGAAGATTACAGCTCAGGGCAAGAACTACAACTTCAAAGCCCTAACTTGTATTGATCCAGTCACCAACCTACTTGAAATCATCCGGATCAGAGACAAATCTTCTCAGCATGTCTCTGATCAATTCAAGAACTGTTGGCTTTCAAGATACCCAAGACCTATCAGATGCGTTCACGACAATGGTGGCGAGTTTCTAGGTGCTGAGTTCCAGACTACTCTCAAGCAGTATGGGATTCAGTCCATTCCCACTACAGTGAAGAATCCCCAATCTAACGCCATCTGTGAAAGAGTCCATCATACAGTTGCTGATATTCTCAGAGTCCTAGTTCATGTGAATCCCCCTCAAGTCAACACCAGAGCCAGTCAGCTCATGGATAATGCCCTGGCAACTTGCATGCATGCCTCTCGATGTGCTGTCAACGCTGCCTTACAGGCATCTCCAGGGTCCCTAGTATTCAATCGGGACATGCTGATTGATCTGCCACTAACATCCAACCTGTTAGCTCTGCAACAGCTCCGGCAACAAGGGATTAACAAGAATCTGCTCAGAGATAATGCCAAAAGAATCAATCTCACCTTCCAAGTGAATGATAAGGTATGGATACAAGAACCGGATCCGGACAAGCTCCAACCTAGAAAGATAGACCCCTTTCCAATCACACAAGTCAACGCAAATGGAACTGTAAAACTGCAAAGAGCTCCCTCAGTGATAGAAACAGTGAATATCCCAAAGCTTACGCCGTATCGAGAACCATCGGATGAATCCACAGTAAGTCAATTGAATCAGCCGGAGACTACACCGGCTGAATCAGCAGATATCGAATTGAGCCAATCAAATGACTCAGATTGCTCCATGAGTCACTGGTCGGCTTAACTGTGGGATTTGTTCAATCATGAGGCACTATGTAACATGCTAGCGTAGGCTAGTAGTGTTACAAATTAATAATTAACCGAATCCCACATGGGATTCAATCGATACCTATATGTATGATATACATGTATGGATATCCGGTATGTATGAACGGGCATACAGAAGAGAGCGATCGTACGATTAAGGTTACATACAGAATATATGTTATATACAGGGATGTAGATTATACAAAGAGATCGCGATGACCTCATCGCTCATTATTTCATCTCTTTAATTTCAATCCCATCTCGTAAAGTGAAATAACACACAATTATTCATACTACTCCGAATTTCTACCTTAGAGTGTTACACACAGTATCCAGCACCGTGCCTTCAGCTCCCCTGGAACTGAATGCCAGCTCAGCCCTGCTGACTGGGAAGACGCATGGAGGAGAACTCCCAAGAAAAGAGGGGAAGGAACCTACAGAGATGAGCCCTGTTGCAAACAAAATGTTCGAACTAAATCAATGCGCTCGAGACCGCTCCACAGTGACGGCAACAACAATCAACCAAATAACCAAACAAAATAAACGATTCAAAGATGGCAAATACAAATAACAGCAAAAGGTTCGGACGCGAACTAATTGCAAAGGGTACAGACGCTAAAGCCATGAATCAATCAATCGAATCGAATAAATACCGATATCGATAAAGAGTACAGCAGCAACAACAAGGCCAACCTTGTTCCGGACAAGCAAATAGTCCACAGGGAGCTCCAGAAATAACCGGAGCAATCCCACAAAATCCATATTCTACACCCACAGAGGTGCTCTGGAAGTACAAAATTCTAAACTCCAGTATACTGCTGCAAATATACCCAAACAAAGACCGGCAAAGTATCCGGCAAATGGCGAATGAATTAAATGACTCATAACGTCACTAACAATGCGTCCCCTCTCTGCTTTTAAACACATACAATCGCAGATACAGCAAGCAACACATCCAACGCTCCGGCTTTTCACCTACCTATATTAACTCCTATTACAACAGGAGGTGTTTTTATGCCTACCGAGAGCAATCACTTTCCAAATCCACCGATTTTCAAATCAGCTCCACTACCCCGAAAGGTACATCACAGTTGGGGGAGGAAAAGAATTTTCTTCGACTCTTTGTCTATTTTCTTCGACTCTTTGTCTATTTTCACCATGTCTTTACGAACCTTCTCAAGAACAAGAAACAAAAATCTTCGATTTTCAGTATCACGAAGAACCTTCTTCAATCCCACTTCAATCTACATTACCATATATCTTCTGAAATATCTCAAAGGGCATACATCATCTGCAACCGGTTCTCCGAACAGGCATATCTCTTTTCCAAACGTATTGTACTGAACTTCAACTCCAAACCTATTGTATTGAACCACATGCAAACTTCACCTAATCATTGGGGAACTATGTGACGGGCTGGCGTAGGCATCCCTACGAGAGACTCTAAATGATTATTGAATCCCGCATGTACTCCAATATATATGGTATTCATGTATGTATAGTTGGTATATACACACATACAACGGATATTGACAAATATCAAGATAAATATCAAGAGTCCCATGACTCGACGATTATTGATATTATGCCCGCCGAATAATATATCATTATTCGATCATTCATTCCATACTCAAAGAATCATTCCCATCTCGTAAAGTATTCAACCATTCTGTGGGACCCCCAAGACTCCTCAAGCAGCTGCCATCAAAGGCAAGCAACGCAAAGCTCCCTCAGCTTTCACTTGGGGTCCTGCGCAAGACAAAGCCTTTGAAGAGATTAAAGCAATGGTGGCAGCAGATGCACTGAACACCTATCCAGACCTTAACAAGCACTTCGAACTGTACACTGATGCCTCAGACCAGAGGCTTACAGCTTGGCACTGGTATACTACAAGATGGCAAGTCTATTGCATACTGGTCCGAGAAACTATCTGATGCCCAAAAGAATTATACTACTATGGAAAAAGAACTCCTTGCATTAGTTTTGTGTTGCAAGGAGTACAGAAAAATGCTCCTTGGTGGTGTCATTAACGTTTACACTGACCACAAGAACCTTACCTTCCAAACTCTGTCAGTCCAAAGAGAAGTCCCCGGTGGAGACTATTCCTTGAAGAATTTGGTGTCAACCTCACCTATGTGGAAGGCAAGAAGAATGTTCTTGCTAATGACTTCTCCAGGCTCCCCAGAATGGATCCACAAGAAAGAAGCCCTTGAAAAGGGCACCTTAATCAATTTTCTGAAACTTGAATTCCCCAAGCAAGATGAAGAACTGTTTCTAACTGAGTTCCCCAATCTATTCCAGCACTTGTGTCATAATGCAGATCAGGAAGTACAAGCCTGTCTGCTAGTCAACCTACCAAACAACCAATATATGGAATACCCAGTGAACTTCTCCAAGATATATTGTGAAAGTGATGAAAAGCTAAAATGATGAAGCTATTTTTTGAATATCACCCAGCTGTTTGAATGACTGTTTCTTATTTAAAAACTCTCATCAGGCATAAATAAAAAATAGAGAATGTTTCAATTGGTTCCAGTCTATTACGTTAGATGATGCACCACTCTGCAAAAAATAAAAGAAATTCCTATTTTTATCAGTATGACCATTCAAATCACAAAAAAAATTAGAATAGATATTAGAGAATCTCCTTTGACACCATAAACTACAAGGGTTCTCTATAGACTGCTTCTGTGGTGGGGTGGTCTGGGAAGCTATTACAGAAATTTTGAAAATCGCCACCGAGGGGCCTAAGGGTCCCCTTTTATGCTAGTAAGAGGTCTTGATTGATTGGTTGTTGAGATGATTTTGATTGTTGATTCATTCATTCGAACCGGTCCGGAGAATTTCAATCCAATCGTGGTTACCGTTCGTACCATATGGTACGAACAGTCTCAAAATTACTTGTATCGTAAGGTTACTGTTATCTACGAAGTAATTACGTACATTATTGTGCAAAAAATTTAAGTGTATCGGGTGAGATTGCCACACTGTAATTAAGGTACGCGTAAGGTTACCACCAACTCGCGCACTTCAAATTTTTATTCTGGATTGGAGTGTTTACCGTTGATGCGTTCAGCGACTGCACTCGCGCATTGCTCCGTTCGACTGCACGTGCTGTTGCATCATTTTCAAACATATAAAATTGCGTACGAAATCGAACGCAATTCACTTATACGAAAACGTAAAATTTCTGGCGTGGCTGGCGTATTTCAAGCCGTTACAATATCGGATCGGCGAGGTGCACTCGGAAGAGAGGTGCATTGTTGGCTCTGAAAAAGTTAGTCGTTGGACTTCATCCTAATGGAAACCACGTTCAAATAATAGTGTACTCCTCTCGTTCATCTCCAACCAAGCTCGTCTCCGTTGGGATCGTTAGCGTTTGACCAACGACAAATCCTTCTATCTCTATCTGAATCCAAGAAGCAAACGGTTACCTCTGTACTTCAGTAAGGTTACTGAACATAAAATTAGATATACTCTGTAGGAAATATCAGATCTTTATCAGAAATCAAAAGATCACCATGAAGTTCCTTGCTATTGCTCTTACAGGACTTGTAGGCTTGACTGAAGGCCGCAAGCTCAATGCCGCTGTCTTGAACCGACGGATGAAGGCCGGTTTGGTTAACAAGTCGGTGTTGATGCGTGGTGCCAAACCATACAACGAAGCCGCCAGGCGTAAGCTCGACGAGGAGGAAGCGTTCGAGATCACTGGAAAGTACAGCATCCAGTTCAACTCTTGTACTTCTATGACCGTCCAAAGCGATGACCTCATGGAGGACGAAAACCTCATCGCAATGGCGGCCAACGGTGACTTGATTGCTGACAAGGACTACATCCTTTTCAACGTTTGTGAGACTGAATACTGCTCTTACTACGCAGAAGAAGACAAGATGACTTTCATCGCTGAAGTTGGTACTTACTTCCAAGCCATCTCTCAGTACCTACCAAACAAGGTTCAGGAGTACTGCGAGGCCTGCGAAGAAAACTACGACTACTGCTATGCCAAGTCTACAGGTGCCGAATACTATCCAGAAGGTTACGAACCTGAAGAAGAGGAGGAGGAAGAAGAAGCCGCTGAAGAAGAGGAGGAGGAAGGAGAGGAAGAAGAAGCTGAAGAAGAAAAAGAAGAAGAAGACGAGGGCGAGGAAGGAGAGGAAGAAGAAGCGGAAGAAGGAGATGAAGGAGAGCGCCGCTTGGCCAAGAAGTCTCGCAAGTTGAAGAGCCGAAAGCTCGCCAACAACCAAGTTCTCAAATTCGTTGATTGCCAAATGTGTGCTGACTACGAATGTCTTGATTTCCACGAAAAGACCTCCAACGGATACTACGATGAAGATGGTGAATACGTTGAAGCTGAGCTTGACGACGCCATGGAATGGTTGAACGGATTCTCTGAATGTGCTGAGACCAACGCCTTCATGGACGACTACCAAATTTTCTCCGGCCTTATGTGTAATGCCGAAGGAACCGGTCTTGAAATTGGTCTTTTCTTGGATGAAGATTGTACTTTGTACACTCCTAAACTCGCCTTTGCCGACATCATGCAAGATGCTGACAAGACGTACTACAGCATGATCTCTGACGTTGTTGAGTTCACTTTTACCAATGACGGAATTGAATGCTACAACCCTGAAGTCGTTTGGTACAACGAAGTCGATTACTACTATGAACAAATGGAGAAGGCCCAAAACGGAGAAGAGGAAGAGGAAGAAGAGGAGGAAGATGAAGAAGAACCTGAAGCTGCCGAATGGTGCAAAGAGCTTGTCCAGGAAGACGCTGCCGTTGATCTTTACGACTGTGGTGGTTATGAAGCCGCCGAAGGAAACGATGACCAGGCCGGAGATGACTACGTCAACAACTACGACTGGTACAGCTTCGAGCTCACCGAGGAACAAGTCGATGACATGGGTGCTGCTTGCGCCGTTTACACCGGCATGATCACTGCTGCCAACGCCGAATACGATGACAAGAAGGGCGAGTACAGTAAGTACAAGCCTCACACTACCTACAACGGCAACAACGCTGGACTCTTCAACTATGATAAGGCCGCCTCCGAGAGTGGAATGAGTGGTGGTGCCATTGTCGGAATTGTTGTTGTTCTTGCAGTCCTTGGAGGTGCCGCTGCATTCTTCATGAGCAAGGGATCTGGCGGTGACAAGAAGAAGCCTCTCATTGAGAGCGAAGGAACCTTGGCATAAATGGATAGATGTTGTGATGCGGCTGGTTTTCACTTTGGCCAGGGCATACATTGATTCATTTCCTCCAAAGAACTGTAATGAAACGGAGTGTCTCTTATTACGCAAGTAACTCCACTTTGTACTACACGTGAACTTCACCAACAACTAAAAAAGTATTACACAGTAATACATTGAAATAATATTTGTAAAAACTATTACCAAAGTATACACCTTCAATTGATAAAAGATATGAAGTACTTACAATAATTTTTCAGCGCCTGTTATCCGTAGTTTCGTTTCTCGTATTTGAACCTTCGAGCTCTCACAGAGGTCCCCGCAGGTTACAACTTTTCCCATCATTCAATCAAAGAATAATCTGACTACATTGCATTCTTCCAAAACATGATTGTCAAAAACGAGACTGGCAATAGGTTGCTCGATGGAATGACAAACCACGGAGTGAGCATCGATATGACCGTTGCGGTTGACACTATCAAGAGATGAAAGGGTGTCATGGTGACTAGGAATGCAATACAAAATGCATGGAAAAGAGTATTTTTGTTCCAACAGACGCAGACGAAAATCTATTTCGTCGACTGCAATTTGCTGCCGGACTGCGTCCAAGCATTGTTTCTTGTTGAGGGAAATACTTTCACCTCTGACCACGTTGGTTCGCGATGTTCCACGAAAACGTATTGCACACACTCTCAGCAATTGAATCTTTGATGGAGTTGTCGTCCCCGTTCTGGTAACAACAATTGTCTGGCACCTAGTATTAGGAGTTCGTCATCCGATTATCGCCCTTTCAATTCAAAGCTCATAATGCAACCCGTAATGCAACCAATAATAATTCAATTGATCGATTAATTCCAATACATCAAACCGTCGAGGTTGCCAATCGGACCTCTCCGAGCACCTTCTGCCGAACCTCGTCGAAAAAAGGGTGGTGCATTGCTTGTCGAGCAGTCCAGCGCTGATCACCATCATATACTAGCAACTTGTTAAGAAGATCTATTCCCTGCGTTTCAAAGAGTGTCAGCTGTTGCATTTTTTGCTGTTGGTGCTCTCCCAGTGATATTGCTTTCGCTGTTGTCGATGATGGCACTGGTGTCGAAGTCGATACTGATTGCTGCTCATCCCCCTGTCCTTTTTTGACCGGAAGAAAGTCGGCCCACGACCGCTTGTGGATATATTTCCCCTGCGCCATGTAACTCTCAATCAGGCCCCGAACGTCACCGGGCAAAAGTTCGTAGGCTGCGTGCTCGTGAGCCCCCACACAACGCAACAAATCTGTCGTTCCCAAAACCTGCATAATAACGCCCAGTTGGTCCAGATTGTTTTTGCCCCTAAAAAATGGTTCTTTCCTGAACAAAAGTCCAGCCAAAATACAGCCCACGCCCCATAGGTCGATCGCGTAGTCGTAATAGCCGAAGGAGGGTCCCAGTAGTAGTTCCGGTGACTTGTAGTGCCGAGACGCTACACGAACGTTGTATCGGGTCCCTGGGTGGTAAAAATCTGCTAGTCCCAGGTCGATCAGCATGAGTGGAGAAGACGTTCGCGTTCGAGCCTTTGCATTGGAAAATGTTGGGGTGGTGGCGCTGCGATCGATCAAGACGTTCCTGGGTTTGACGTCACGGTGCATGATTCCACAGGAATGCAGGTGATCGAGCGCCACCAACAAGTGGAGGAGATAATAGCGGATTTCGTATTCGGTGAGGTATGATTCCGACTCAAGGTGCGCGCTAGCCGCCGACACACCGGTAGGAGTAACTGAACCATTCTTGACTAGTTGGTGTTGCTGCTGTAGCAGTCTTTGTTTCTGCTGTTTGATAGGATGGCAAAACCAGTCGCCGTGTCCATGTTCCAAAACAAGAGTAGGCATGGATCTTATTTGATACTTTTTGTTGTTGTTTCTCTTGTTGCTGCTATAATAGTCCTTTGGTAGAACAATTGCTTTAATCCTTGCTAGATTTGGCAACCGGGATGCGTGACGTAGGACCAGCAATTCTCGTTTGATTTTTCGTTCCGCGACGGGTTTCAGACATTTCAGAACAACTAAAGTTTCCGGATGAATGGATTCAACAGCTGGTATATTGTCGCTGTTGTTATTATTGACAGAACCCATCGACATCAGCGACGACGGGGAAGAGAGTATTCTTTGCCGCCGTTCCATTTCAGCATCGACTGCTTCAAAGACATCGCTGAATTTTCCGGCTCCGAGACGCCGTACCAACAGATAATCTTCATTTGACTTGATGGGAACGTTGGTGATCATCCCAACTTCATTGATTGTCATTGGCACGGGAGGGAACACCGAATTTTCATAATCGTAATAGGCTGGATCTCGATGTGAACATCCCAATGGATATGCCTTTTCTGCTCGAACTGGAACGAGAGGAAGGATTGCAACTCGCACATCCACCACCCTAAGCATGGATTGCAGTATCGATGCCGACAAGAATAACAAGGTGGTTCGATACCAATGCCTTTTCATTAAGTGCATTCTCGTCTGGTTTCCTCTCGCGTTCATTCTTATTCGTTTGTGTCCGAAGCTGTCACCGACATCGTGAACATGCAAAGAATAAAAATCCGAAGTACTTTGTGTTAAAATCAATATTTTATGGTAAAGTATTCATTAAAATCATTCCGTAAGATTACCGTACGCGACAGTATTTCTTCTACTTGCTACCACACAACTGGGGTACCAGGAGGGGAGATGGGACGAGAAAGTTACGTAATGGCCACCAGGTACGTAGCCGACGTAATCGTATCCAGCTGAGAGGAGAGGAAATTTGAAATTTGACGTGTACCGTAACCTTACCTTCGAACCTCGTGTGATACGGTACGAGTAACAGGTAAGGTTACGTTCAACATCTGGTACCAGTAAGTTTACTTGTACGGTAAACCCTAGACCCATTGTGCGTAACTTACCGTACGTTACGCAAACCCGATCGGACAAAAAGCGTGCAACCCACCCGTCCAAGAAGGATTAGCGACATAAGTAATGCAGTAAGCACGATACTGTCAGTAATTTCAAATCTCGGCTCGCTCGACGCTCTAAGTGTAACTTATTAGATACCGAAACAGGAATTTTGTAGTTTGTGATCGCACGAGTTGACGATTGACTTTTAAGCAGCATCTTCCCGAAGTTGCATAGGCCGTATGCGCCGCGGCTACGGTAGCCGCGGTGGATTCCACCGCGGCTAGGTAGCCGCGGCGCATTTCACCGCGGCTACCGTAGCCGCGGTGGAGGCCACCGCGGCTAGGGGGACGTACAAACATTTACCGGGACTGTACGTACCGGTGTGTACAAAATCTCTGTACAAGTACGGTACTGCGCGCTTGAATAAGTTGTCACAGGGAGGGACAAAAACTGTAATTTTACGATAAGGTTACCGTAATCTTAATCCTTACTGCGCACTTGAATAAGTTGTCACTCCTGTCACAGGGAGGGACAAAAACTGTCTAGCAAGATCGTACGTACTGTACTTTGCAATGTACTGTACGTAAAAGTGTCAGGGTTCTATGTACCTTGAACCTCGTATGCATTCATAGGAAAATACTAGTAATAACATTAAGCAGATTCGTTAAAAGGACGTTAGCCAAAATTAATCTGTGAGCTTTGAAAATCCTACAATTTTTCCATCTCCTCTCGTATCGTGTACAAAATACTCGTACCAGACGTACGATAAGTGTAATTACCTTTGAGAGCAACATACATAAGATACCACTTCTCTGGAGTTTGTTCAAATTTTGTTTGTGTCGAGGTTAAAAATTCACTCAAACGTTTACACATACCCATTCCGAGCCGGGTGACAAGGGACAATGGGTGACAACACATACAAATAATGATCAGAAATCAAATTTCCCGGGTATGATAGGGATTGTTGTCACAAAGCGTTCTGCAATTTGTAAAAAATGTTAGTGATGATGACGAAATCAACGAGAACAAACAGCAATGCCCTGCTCCATCACGGACAGTGACGAGAACCGTAACAACCACAATAATGTCGGATGTCGCTTAAAATGAATAGACTTGGTTGCGACTCATGCTGCAAAACTTTCACGAAGGAAGAACTTTTCCATATTCATCCCTGCCAGCATGCCATTTGTCCCGGGTGCATGGTTAATGGACTACTCATAAAGAGAAGGTTTGAAAAACTGTCATGCCCCGGCTGTTTCGAGCTTTCAACATATCATATTTATCGTGACGAAAAGGTTGACCATGAAGAATACGAAGAGGAGAATGAAATTATCATGGAGAAAGACCCTTTTCGCTACTTTAACTACAAACTATCAAAGGAAGAACAAAAGGGGAAAATGCTTGTTGCTGTGATAAATCGATCCATGGAAAGTGCCGACGCTGATCCACCGGAGTCAATTGTTGCGATGCTTCATCAGGAGAACGGAGCCGTCGAAAAGGGCGACGAGGAAGAAATGATTGATATTCTTATCAAGCTGCGTGTCTATCTCCTTGCAGGAACACAAAGTAAATCAAACGGGGAAAATCCTCGTTCGATGAATCCCCTCCAATGGAAAAGATCCGTATTTCAAGATCAACGGCCGATCACCAGATATTTCTACGCGTTATGCACAGGACAGCATGATATCGAGACAGATAAGGACGACGCAAGAATTGACCCCGAGGTCAAGGGAAGGATTTTGGCAACTGGTGTTATTGTTGATATCGTACTGAGGCTTGTCGATCACTACAAAACATTTCCATTTCAGGTAATGCTTGGTCGGTTTGTATCTACAATTCCAGGGTCTTCCACTTTGCAGAAGTTTCTATCGTCGGTACGGCTATCAACTCATAGGACAACGGAACGCAACCAGAATAGCATTGCTGCTATTGAGAATGTTCAAGAAGGGTTGAAGCTTGATTCCGGTGGGTTCACATCGGCTCTTTGTGATAATGTTGACTATACTGGCCATGCAGAGAAAGATCACTGGACTCATTTCCTTCTCTCGAATAACTCCAAAGAAGATATCAAGCACGACGGAGCTTTTGAATGGGAACAAAACGATGGCAAGGATTGGGATACATTAAAAGAAGAAGAAGGAGAAGATGAACTGATCAGTCGAGTGTTCGATGTGAATGATGACGACTGGCGTTCCTTCTCAAACTACGAAATGAGGATGATCAACGCAATCAAAAATGCAGATCTGCCAACTCCAAAAGCTTGTAGAAAGATTGAGGCAATCAAAGATTACGATGGTGTAGGATCCGTTCCTCTCAATCTTGGCAACGCACTGAAGGAACCGACTCATCCATATCGGATGAAGCCCGTTGATCTTGCCAATGGGCTTTCTACAAGACTATCATTTTATCAGAGAAACAGACTTTGCATTCAACCACCGTATCATTCGAATCTTGGGAAGACAGAAACTGTGACACAGCTCACCAAGGCAATGATTCGAACCTGTGATAGATGGACGCCAGAGAATAACCAAACCGAGACTCTTCAAGGTATGATATACGCAATTTGCGCCGATGGCGGACCAGTGGAACTTTTTCTTAGAAAAAGAGAGGAAATGGAACGTGACGGAGACCAGAGATTCGCAAAGGTTGAGTGGTTTTCCATGTCTTTTCACCTGATGATAAACTCGCTTCGAAACCTTAATGGGAAACACAGTAGGGAAGCATTCATTGCCTTCAATCGTCGATGGCGTACATCTTCTCAACGACTAGATTGGGCGCTTGCATGCCCGGATCCAAAAGATATTTTCAACGAGCTCTTTCAGTACAAAGTTGCCATGATACGAAACCTCTGTGACAACGTTACAATGGAATCATCGCCGAGAGCTATCAATGATCATATTATTCAACGAGCTATAGATTATCCAATCTGCCTCATGTTCCTGATCCACTTGAAGTTCACTACGGTAATACTTATGTTGAGAGATTGTTCAAGGTCTGGAGATCACGGAGATATTCCACAGTATTTGACTTGTCTTCGGTACCTCGTTCGATTGGAGGCAATTTCGAATGCACCCAAGTACATACATATGAACACGCATTTCCTGAAATGGTATGAGTGTGCAAGTACATGCCTGAAGAATATTTTCAAGCACTATTTATTCACAAAAGTTACAACCAATGGGGAGTTAATGCCATCAGACCTCTGCATGGAAAAGCACATTGGAGACGTTCGATACATGTATGGGAAAAAAATGTTCAAAGGTATGATCGCCAGGTTTATGACCGAGGTTCCAACATTGGACAAGACAATGAATCGTTACCACGGGACGGTGTTTGATGAAGAATCGACAGAGAATCCGCTTGATTACAATCATAGACGTTACACTCTTGGAGAGGTGTACGTGAAGACTTACAATTATGCGGCAAGTTTGAATCTTTGGGGAATGGGTCCACCAAATATAGTCGACAATGAAAATCTCATTAGTCTTTCCAAGCAAACACCTATTTCGACTGCCATTCTAGGGTCTTGGACTGAATCAGGAAGACGGGTTAAAGAATATTGTAAAGGGAACAATCCAAAATTGCACTGCTTCCGATCAAATGCCGGTCAGCTTGAAGAAGACGTCACAACAGATTTCACCAAGTCAACTTCGGTTGATTTCGAGGAGCTAAAAGGTCTCGGCAGAAAGTTTCAGAAAGGAGAGATTGTAGATGAAATCAATTCAATAAAGAATTTCATGGACGACAAAGAGCTTGATTTCCTAGACATTGGTGAAGTGAATGCGAATGATAAGAAGGATAAGCTCCTCGAAGCATTAGTTACTGCCCGAAAAATATACTTCGAGGAGTACCCAGATGCTTTGGAGGAAAGAAAAGAAGCCTGCGAAGGAAACGAACTGTTATCTATGGTAACATCCATTGACTCAAGGACACAGGAAATAAACCAAGGAATGAAATTCTACAAGTTTCATCCAGATGCAACAGTCGTTCCAAGCCTTTGAATGTTTAAGCACGGATTAAATGAATGTCGAGCAATCTGCCCTTATTATCTAGTCTCAGCTTTCAATAGTAATAGTCGTCGCCGTCTAGGCTAAATGCAGACAGCCAGTCTTGGGATAGAGGGGCGGCTTGGTAATCGATTCCGACTTCCTCTTCTTCACCATCGTCTTTTGAACTACCGGCATCGCTCGATTCGGTGGCATTTAGCACCTCTTCTTCATTGTTGTCGTCCAACCCGGTGTGTGTTTCATCAGCCTTCTCAATTCCAAAAGGATTCAAAGACTGATCCTTTCGGGTACAGGTTTCATCACTGCACGACACCTTACAATCTTTCAAGTTCAGATCGAAGTTCTCAGGATCAGTAAACTTCTTGTGATCGTTCTTTGTGCAACTTCTCTTCTTCATTGGCTCAAAGGGATGCGGTGATGAGCGAACGGGCTTTCGTTTCTTGTGAAGCCGGTTCGTGGATTCACGAAGAGGTAGTTTCTCTTTGCCAAGTAAACTTGACTCTGAGTCCTCATGATGAGTTTGCATCTTGCGAGAGATATTCTCCTGATCTGTGTTTCCTCCCTTTTTTTCCTTTAGCTTTAAGGGATGCGGTGATCCACGAATGGCCGAAAGTCGATTTGTAGATTCACAAAGAGGCAGTGTGTCTTGCTCTGGTGTATCTTGAACTTCTTTGTCTTGTTCTGGTTCCTGCGGCGAAGAGTTCTTCGTCCCATTCATCTTGTGCCAACAATCCACAAAGTTATCGGCGTCATCAACGGCATCAAACTTTATGAGGTAGATGGTTTTCCTGCGGTTCTCACCGGTAGTGGAGGAAGCGATTTTAAAGAGAACAGATTTGGTATCTTTGCGATTAATTGGAAGGCCCTGAAGAATCCTACCATTCAATACGTCTTTTCCATGGCGAAGATAGTATCGAACCACAGGGACTTTGATCTTACTGCCATCGGCATTTTCCTGAAGCTGAATGATTGCTTTCCCTCCCATTCCAGGGCCTGAAGTTTCGGACCATTTTTGTCCCCTTAGCTTTGATGGGACGTAAAGTGCTGCATCGGCACGGAACTTTTCGATCACCCTCAAGGTCTTGGTGGTGTACAGAGCCATTATTATCGTCTATGAATTTTCTTTATTCTTTGGTAAATATTCAATATTATGGTATTTGAGTATGTTACTAAAATCAACAAAAGTTGTCACGCACATTGACTAAAGTACATCGTCTCCAAGAACCATCCAAAAAAATTGTGAACAAAGCACAAACCGGGACCGACAATCCTAACGGTGTGTGAAAAAACTTGGCATTCTAATCAAATTTTTCATGGATCAAGAAAAGGAAAGCAAAATCCCGGACTGGGAGTGCACAGGGGAAAAACTTAACGGATAAATGACAGTTTTCGTTTGTTCCATGGTACTTTTTAAACATTGGGGGATAATCTTTTAGTTTTTAATGCGGAAATTCCACGAATGACTCGATGTTTCAGAAATCGCGCCTTTTTCTTATTTCATTATTCAAGGCTCGTTTCTGGAAAGTTAGGAAGTCATTCCTTTCTGTTGTCTTTTCCTGTCAGTTCGACGGCGCATGAGAGATATTGACTATCATGAAGGCTTATTTCTGGAAAAGTTAGAAAGTCATTCCTTTCTGTTGTGTTTTCCTGTCAGTTGGACGGCGCATGATCGAAAAAATAATGACTAAGCCTTACTTCTTACTTGGTATCACGGTGCCATGAATAAGTTTCTTGATGGAACCATTTTTTCAGTTCATCAATCACTCTGTCCTTTGCAACTGACAGTTTCAATCCCTGGGAAAACATGCAAGAGATATCGTGGGGGACTTAATTGTTTGTATGCCTCAACTGACACTCCCAGTGGCAATTTCAGTCAGCTCCACAAAACGAAATGAAATCGTGGACAATGAAATGATTAGTTTACTTCAACGGATTAACTTCCACGGTATGTGTCCCACGATTTACTGTGGATTTGTCATTCGAGGAGACCGTTTCGGTTCCCGGGATGTGCAACAAGTGAAGAAGGATTTTTCATGTTTATTTCTGTTGCAAAACAACAAAAGCCAGTAGTAATATTGTTCCACAAAATTGACAAGTTACCCACAGGAACGGCATTATGGTTAAACGTCTCAAAAAGGCGGAATCTTCCAATGAGAGAAGAGTCAAACCCTTTACTGTCAGTCGGAGGGTTGCAACTGCTGTGAATGAACTTATCCGCGGAGTAGTGAACCCAAAGCTAAAGATGAAAAGTGGGGAAAGCAAAGGATCTCGCCATTCGTTGCGCCTGAGATCGAAGAACCAAAGCTCTCGTAGTCAGTCTTCAACGGACGCTGTTTCTGGTGATGCTTCCAAGGTGGAAGATGTGTGTCTATCGAAAGAAGTTCAAAAACTCGCGTCCGATCTAAGCGGAAACGAAGGAGGATATTGGACCAGAGTCAAAGCAAGGCGAAGCCACCAGGATGAATCGACGTCAACCACTGACAAGAAAAAGACCTCCAAGAAACGCTCTCATGTAGGAGAAGAACGTGAGCCGTCATCATCGAAGAAAAACAAAAGTCAGATGAAAGACCCTCCTAAACAGTCTCAGAATACCAAACAACGAACTTCTCAAGCAAATGCAAAGGGTATCAAAAACAGCGAGGAAGAATCTCTTCACAATAAGAAATCAGACAAAGGAGACGATCATGGTACTCAACTCTCCGGTGCTGAGAACAAAAAAGAAGATCCGTCGCTTGACCAGAAGGCTGCTCCAACCAAGACAGTGGATCTCTATTTTTGCGCATCGGGAGAAAAATATTGTCAATATCCGCATGTTGACTTGTCCAAGGTGTGGCATAAGTGCCATTCATGCAAAAAGAAAATACATTGCGCTCTTTGCGCCAGTTACATTGACGAATCGCGTCTCTCCTATCCCAAATTGTACTGTTACAATTGCAGAAGCCCAGAGGACGGGTTCAAGGTAAAAGAAGCAAAATCATCGGGATCTTCATCTGAGGAGGAAAAGGAAAACGGTGAAGGTGCTGGCAATTTGAATTTGAATCCCCATGATCCTGCTACTGACGCTGCTTTGAATGATCTCAAAGATTTGGATGATCTTGATGCTACCACTGCCGCTGCTATTATTGCTGCTGCTTCGAATAATTGTGACAATAAGGATGATCTTACTGCTGCTGCTGCTGCTGCTGCTGCTGCCGAAGTTCTTTGTGCTTCCGAAAGCGAAGAAAGTGAAGGTGACGATGACAATAGCGAAGTACAAAAAGGGTTGGGAATCGGACAGACCACTGCCGTTGGAAAGGAAGATGTAAATCGGGATTCTCGTACTAAGCAAAGAAGGATTTATCGCAATACCGTTAAAATCTTGACGGAGAGCAAAGAAAAAAAGACTGAAAAACGCGAAAGAAGAAGAAAGACGGCGGACGGAAAAAGAAGAAAGACGGGGGAACCACCAAGTAGTCCAGAACATATCAAAGACTTTACGACTTGGAGGAAAATGGGAGTGATATTGAGGCATGTGGGAGAATTGCAGAAGGGCTGCACATGGCAGGAGTCTGCTGATCGCAATACAAACCCGAAATCACAGCACTTTTTTATGACCTATGACGAGTTTGTTGAAGATCCAAAGAATTCAGAAAATGGTCGCCGTGCTAGATCGAAACCTATCTCGTGTTTCTACGTTCCGCTTGATTTCGATGAAGTAGCCTTTGGTAAGCATCTAGTTGCTGTCGGAAAGCAAATGCAGAAGCAGTCGAGATCAAATTATCGGATTGAACGTGAAAGCTTTGCTTTCAGAGATCATATCTTTGGGAAAGGTCGACATTACGAACAAAAGAAAGAGGAGACTACAGCAGATCTTTTGAAAGTAATCGCTGAACAGCAACAGCTGATTGCTCTTTATAAAGCAATGCAAAGGAAAGGTCAGAACAACGGAAACGGGGCGTGTGACGAAAGCGTTGATTCTGACTGACTCAATGAGCAATCCACGCTGTAGTGGTAGTTTATCAATTGACGTTGCGATAAACTAAATTTGGACTGATTTGTCCGAGGCATTGACAAAATTTCACACTCAACGTATCATTTGAGTCAATCTGGAAAACTCATCACGGAAATGGACAATTTCCACCTTCAAAATGTTTACATCTCTACCTCCTCGTGTTGTACAAGTACCGGGCACAGATATTCAGAACGGGCAACTATTATTACTACTCCTACGGATGGCGATATGATTTCGCATTTCTCTTCATAGATATTTACTATAACCTAAGTTGTCGTGCATATTCTTTTCTCTTGTGTCTTCAAATCTTTTTGTTAGATTGATAGGAACGCGGAGACATCACTCCTCTTCTCTTTTTCTCTTTCAAGGCTCTTCTCTCCCTTAGCCTTTTCATCGCATTTCCGTCGGCCGTAGTACCCCGAGTCAAAGCCTTCCCATTTTCTTGTACGGCAAGTTCTTTTGCCCACAAGTTATGGTCAGTGAAATATTTGACTTTGAATTTTGATTTATCTATATGATCAGGAGGAAAGCATTCTTTCAGCAAATCCAGGTATTTTTCGGTCTGTCCCAGAACGTTAACTTGTAACGCATCCCGGTACTTGTCTTTTAGTTTCGATTTCCCACCTTTGTTTGCCTTTATCTCATTTACTTGTATCCAAAAGCCTGTAAACCTAGGCCAATGGTCTTTGGATTTATACATAGTTGCATACCTCTTCTTGAATCTTTCTCCTTGTCTCGCCAAATTCCTCCTATTTTGGTGGCTTAAGACACACTCGACTCTTGCAGGTGCTGGCAATTCATCGTTAGATGTGGGTATCTCTTTATCATCATCCTCTGATTCATTGTAATCATTCGCAGTTTGTTTGTTGTCTTTGTGGGCATCGACTTTATGCGCAGGTGGCTTGTTTTCTTCCTCAGTATTGGTCCCATGACCTGCTGTTTCTTCCACATCAACTTTGATGGAACTTGCTCGTTGGTGAGACAACTTGGTCGGATTCAAATTCATTGTGTTTGCAACCAACGTTGGTTTGTTTCGCAGACTCTTATTCTTGAGCTGTCCTTTAATATCGTTCCGCATGGTGTTGACAAAGCGAGTTCGTTGTACTGTGTAATCTGCATTCGTTACATATTGAGCTGGAGTGTAAGCCTTCGGTGTATTGTAATTGTTCCTACCGCTAATCATACTTGTACTTGAGACGGAAGATTTTGTCATTATTCATGACACGGACGAAACACGAAAAGTGGTGGGAACAAAAAGTAGAACCGTTGATGTGAGGGTCATCATTTTACGGAGAACATGAGTGACCATCGGACATTATTTGCTTGGTGTACAAGTCAGTAACTCGTTTGTACTGGTACAGTACTTTGCACGGACATGTCATTGAAACCTCCCGTACTCTCGATGTACGTACGACTGGGAACTAATCGTGACCCAAATACCTCATGAGTACTGCACACTATGTCAGGGCAATTGACAAAAGAACTCACCTCTGTTGATCAGTTTCCTCATTGTTGTTTGTATCATCATTATTTTTTGTACAACTCGTAAAACTTTCATTCGGAAACGTTCCCTCTGCCATTTTCATACGGTTCACAATATACTGCATCCGATCCAAATCTCTCATCATCATCCAGCCATGCTGTGTGATTTGCATATCGAGATCTCTTTCCATAGAACGGATCCTTTGAATTTGAAGATCGTTTCTCGAATAGTTCGTTTCAGGGAATATCCGATCGGACCTTTCGCTTGTACACGCGACAATCATCTTTGCCGCTGATACTTCTCCCTTCACCCGAGTTCCGATTGAGAGGTGGGCTTCTCCTCTGTCATGAGTGGTATAGCTACGATTTTCAGAATCCCTGTTATTAATTTCTGTAGCAGTTGCTTTATTCGATGCCATCTTTGGTTTGGGCCTTGTGTGGTTCTGCGCTCCTTTGACTTTTGCGTTCTTCTTCTTCTTCTTCCAATCCAGACACCTCTGCTCATCCCAAGTCATTCGCTGCATGAATTCTTGATAATCCTTCCGCATCCGCGAGATATATTTCTGCGGATGAAATTTGAAATGATTCGAAGTCTCGATCAACGCCAAAAAGCTAGGAATTCCATGCATGACTATCTGATGATTAGACAACAATGATACCATCTCAGAAACGGCATGCGCAAACTTGAGAGTGAAAACACCACAGTCGTTGCAATTTGTTTGCTGAGGAACTGTTGGACTTATTCGGACCATGTTTTTTTTTGAAAACGCGGATTTTTGGTCAGGATGGATACGCTCCCATTCATGGTTGAGCCACGTCTCTACCTGATGCTCTACTTCTGTTCTTGATCTATTCATGGAATCGAAATAAAGCAGGATTGGCGACAGACCGTCGGTTGTTGAATCAGAAGAAATTGCACCTGGGTTGATCACCACACAAAGTGACCAGTGCAACAAACGGTTGATTGGAATCAATATCATCCGCTTCTTGAAAATGTCGACAGGATATTTCCCGCTGGTCCAATTTTTGACTTCTTCTGGTCCAAATAAACTCAGAGTGGTATAGAAATAAGAGCCAAAAACGTGAATATCCTCATTCAAAGATTGTTCAAGCACCCATCGCATCCACAGATCAATGGCTTTATCATTCAGCCAACATGACTCGGCCACTGATTTGTAGTCGACTACATTCATCGTTATGACGCCTCCTTGCTGATTTATAGTGGAACATTTGATATCAAGTTCATTCAGGTTCTCTGAGACCTTCTCGATATTTTCGGCACTCATGACCCTCGGAAAAGAGAAAAGATTTTCATCGGTCTTTCTGCCCTGCAAGAAATGGCATGATATCTTATTCGTTGAATTCAGCCTTTTTCGATAAGCAGCTTCCGCATCACTAACTAAGCATCCGACGCTCCCCAATAATTTTGTCGCACAATCTACCTCAATCGGTGTGGCTATGTTACGAAACTCTTTCTTCAGTTGATGCAAGTTTGACTCTTCACCGAACTCAACAACAATAGACGTCTGGATACAATCGCTTGGAAACGACGGTGGGGGTTTGAGTGTTGACCGATCGACGTTCGTCAGTAGAACTTCAAATATGACAACACTCTCTACAAATTGAAGTTTTGGCTGCCCTGTCCCTTGTGCCGTTCTGTCCATTCGAGAAGAAAGAGCATACTTGATGCCAATCACTGCCTTCATGTTACTCACTCGAATTGCTTTCGTTTTTGACTTCCCGCCAATAGATAAAGTCTGCGTTCTTTTCTCATATTTTAACTCAAGGTCTCCAGAATAAACTTTCTTACCAAAAGAGTAACGTAAGATGGGCATTGAAAACTTGGTGGGTAAGCATTTGACTTCATAATCACTATCGTCGTTGCTCGAAGACAGATCGAATGAATTCGACAACAAATGCTCAACGTCATTTGAAGGCAGCGCCGACTCCCTAGTGCTGCTGTTGATTTCATCTGTTTTTTTGTCCAATGGCTTCCCCCCTCTTTCTGGTGATAATTTGTTTCCCTGTACTTGATCAACCTCGTCGACGCACCGATTGTAGTCTTCGGGAGGATGAGGCCGAAAATTTTCTGTCCCAGAGGTTGAGAGTCTTAACTTGAGCAACGAGTCGACTGCATCTTCATGACAAAATGCTTCACTGTGGGCTGCGGGTGTCCCACTACTTTCTGTATCAAATGTAGACAAAAGTTGCCTTCTAATTACTGAGTCGCTCCCCTGCTCCCTTTCGGATGGATCGAACCCTTCTTTTCTGATAGTATTGTCACCTCTCGCCTCAATTTTCACCTTATCGGTCGCTTCCGTCTTCTTTTTTGCTTCTGTTTCCCGCATGGCTTGTTCTTCGTTTTCGGAACGCCGCAGTGTAGAAATTGTAGTAGATTTGATTTTTTTCTTGGATGGTGGCGATAGTCGATTAGCAGCTGTGGGAAGGAGTCTCTGATTTGTTGAACCAACAGTACCCTTCGAGCTTCTTCTCGGTCTTCGCCTAATGTGCAATCCGGCGGCAGTCTCAACATATGATTCCGCATGCCGTTTCTCCGGTTGCGAAGATTCCTTGTGGTCGCCTCCTGCTTCCTCCCCCGGTTGCGGAGTATTCTTACACTTCCTCTTGCTTGCCTGACTTTTTGGCATGAGTTCTTCCAACTCAGAGGCCTTGGGATCATTTCCCTCTTCCTCCGGATGCGGAGCCATCTTCCTCCTTCTACTTGTCCGGGTTTTTGGTATGGCATCTTTCAACGAAGACTCGTTGAGGACGCTTATTTCCTCCCCTTGTTGCGGAGGCTTCTTCCTCTTGCTCGCCCGAGTTTTTGGCATGGTGTCTAAGTCCTTGGGGACGCTTGCTCTCTCCCCTTGTTGCAGAGGCTTCTTCCTCTTACTCCTCTTAGTTTGCGGCATGGTCTCTGAGTCGTTGGGACCGCTTGCTTTCTCCCCTTGTTGCGGAGGCTTCTTCCTCTTACTCGCCCGAGTTTGCGGCATGGTCTCTGAGTCGTTGGGACCGCTTGCTTTCTCCCCTTGTTGCGGAGGCTTCTTCCTCTTACTCGCCCGAGTTTGCGGCATGGTCTCTGAGTCGTTGGGACCGCTTGCTTCCTCCCCTGGTTGCGGAGGCTTCTTCCTCTTACTCGCCCGAGTTTGCGGCATGTTGTCTTTTAATAAATTCTCCTTGGCAGTGGTAATTGTAACAAGGCTTTTTGAGTGTTTATCGAATTTGGCAGAAACAGTCCTTCAAATTTTATGTACGATCACATGCCATGTGGTTGCTTCAAAATCTTTATCACCCGGCTCGCTAAGGGGTTAAATCCTGTCAATCTAGTGAGTTTAAATTCAACTGGAATCAATCTGGGGGTTTTAATGGTAGAAAAACATTTTGAATATGAGTAAATACCAGTACTCGTACGAGGAAGTCCTACGGTATCGTTGCATCATTCAGAGTGACTTATTCACACTATCGTACGGTAAGTTAACCTTACCAGTACGGAAGGAAATTACAAATTACAATCTACAGTAATTTTTTGCCGGGACTATCCCTCCTTGTAACAACTTATTCAAACCCTTTGGCAGTTACAATCTTGCTACACAGATTTTGTACCTACTATGAATAGATACGAGGTACGTATAACCCTGACACTTTTAGGTAACCTTACTCTACATTTCCTAGACAGTTTTTGTCCCTCCCTGTGACAACTTATTCAAGCGCGCAGTACCGTACAGTTTTTGTCCCTCCCTGTGACAACTTATTCAAGCGCGCAGTAAGGTTTACCGTACTTGTACAGAGATTTTGTTCCCACCGGTACGTACAGTCCCGGTAAATGTTTGTACGTCCCCCTAGCCGCGGTGGCCTCTGCCGCGGCTACGGTAGCCGCGGTGGAATGCGCCGCGGCTACCTAGCCGCGGTGGAATCCACCGCGGCTACCGTAGCCGCGGCGCATACGGCCTATGCAACTTCGGGAATCTGATCGAACAACAAAAATCTACAATCTACTGTATCCCTCATTACCACCAATACCGATAACGGTACCATTCAAACCACAGACGATATGAGTGACGAGGATGATGATTTTTGGTCGGAACTGGCCTCGGATATTGCCAATGGATTGAATGGCGAGGACCATTGTTCCGAGAACGAAGAAACAACTGAATCATTACAATTATCGTTATCGATACCAAACCCCCTCGAATCGAGTGTTATGCTTCCAGATGAAAAACGAATCTCCGAGGCGACAAGAAAAAAAAAGTGCAATGATGCAACCAGTCACTATCACTGCTACTGCCTCCGTTCCCTAAGCCCCCAGTATCCATTCAAAACTTACGTGGGATTCACCACTAACCCCGAGCGCCGCCTGAAACAGCATAATGGGATATTGAAGAAAGGAGGTGCCTGGAAGACCAAACGAGGCGGTCGACCATGGGAATTTTCTGTTTTGGTGGCCGGATTTCCAACCCACAAAATGGCTCTTCAGTTCGAATGGGCCTGGCAGCATCCCGACAAATCCCTTTTGGTTCGAGCAGTGATTGGCGATGATCGTGCCAAACAAGTCAAGCGAAAGCGTGGGACACCAGGACAGATGTGTATCCTCAAGACTCTCTTGGAACAGTGTCCCAAGCTCTACGACTGGAATGATCTGACACTTTATTTTCTCAAAGACGATTGTAGGGTCCTCTACGAAAACGCGATTGCAATGCCAACACTACCTATTGCGGTTGTAGCAGCCAACCTCGTGTCGTTGGAGGCAGGCTCCAGGAACAAATCAAAACCCAGAAAGAGGGATACAAACAAGAACCTTTCAATACCGTCCCCACCTCTCAATGTCTCAATTAAGTCGATCGCTTCTCTTAACGAAATGCCCTTCTACGCAACGAGGAACAAAAAGTTCTCCAAAGCGAAAGATATCATTTCGGACGAAAACATGAATCATATCGAGTCACAGTCGGGCATTGTTCACGACGTATCAAGTAGTAGCTGCATCGGTAAAGACATGCTCGAAAAGGACTTTGGGGATCTCTATCGTCGTTGCTGTGATTTTGAACTATTGGAAGAAACTTCTTCGGATGAGGACGACGAGAAGAACGTCAACAACTGGAGGCAGGAATCTGATAGAACTCACAGAACAACTACACTTCATTCAAGACACGACGACACCGATATTTTGCAAACCCAAAGCGACGAAGAGGTTTCTGTACTCACCAATAGTATGAAAGGCATGGAAATGAGAGCTACGTCGTCGCACGATAAATGGCGGGAGCTTATGGATTCCTCAACGGAATTTTCGGACAACTCAAACAAACTCAAATCTAGTGTGCTGGTCTCTAGGGTTGACGCACCAAGAGCGATGTTAGACACGGGATCAATGTTGCATAGACAGAAGCAAGTTAGAAATACGGGAAACCTGCATGACAAAGGATCATCAATAGCAGCCGTCAATTTTTCTTCTGTTGGTGAAACCAGTTCGTGTGGCAGCGACGACATGAGCTCTATTGATGACTTGTGCTTTTTGCCAGCCGTTGAAAATGGGATATCTGCGTCTTGGGTAAATACGAAAAGAAGAACAAATACGTTCAACGTGCAAAGAAATATAGGTTTTTTTAGCGATGATGATACCGATAGTTTCAATTCACCTATATCATCCTCTTCTCTGACAGAGAATGTCACATCAATGTTGACGAGGGATGACCATCCAGTGCCGATAACGAACAGTTTCAATCGGGGGACAAAAGTCGACAAGGAAGTTACGATCCCACTTTGCAGAAGGCGGCAGGAAATGAAGATTTCCATCCCTCTTAGTCAACGCAATCAAGGAGTTGTTGAAAATGCAAGTCGTCAAGGTGTCTACACGGATGACTCGTCAGAGACTGACAGTGTTGAAAATGACGATGATCTGTCCCGCAAAACTGTCGGTGAGACTTGTCTTCGGGAACGAAGTGTAAACTGTGATTTCAAACATTCAAAGATTGATTCTACATTACTATCGCCTACTACAGGACGACCCACCAAAACGAAACGACTCTCCATTGTTGATCTTTGCACTCCATGACGATGATAATAAAGCTATACTACGAGAAACAAATTTGTTTATACTCTGGTATTGATTAACATTGTAATTGTAATGAAATGCCGCATGACCCACTCTTTTATCGTGCCCGTACGAAACATACAAAAAGCTTAGTATTCAGATCAGTATTGATCTCTGATTTTGAAGTTTGGCGATGGGGGAATGGCCAGGAACTCTGATGCATCCCTTCTTGCAATGCTGTTTGACTTCATCCTCCGACCATAATAACAACCTCCATATGCCACTAAATATACTATACAGCAAACGAAAGATTAAGTCACAGGGTCAAAGAGTGCCATATAATAGTAAATTGCAATCTGATCAATCTTTGCCCGGAAAAGGGAGCAGTTTCCCCCTTTTTCTGTCGGCGGAATGATCGCTGCAATATGAAAGCCAATTACAAGCATTTGTGGGACTAGGTTGTTGATCATTTTTCACACAAAAAAAAAAACATTGTCGCTAAATATTGTTCTTTCCTTTTACTCTACTTCTCGATTCCTTACAGAACCTCAAAACGAATCGGATGGCCACACAAAATGTTCCCGTTTGTGGTTGGTCACACTCTCCTCGTCAATGCCTTGGCGAACAAAATCGAGAAAATCCAAAGTCGCCGCTCCTCGTTGTATCCACTGTTCATTGTCGATCTCGTCTTTGTTTGACGACGGGATCAATGTTTGATACATCCACCCATTGTCCATCTCGGTGTCTTCTGATTCCCAATCAAATCGAAATTCTTCATTGCTACTGTCGTTTCCATCTTCGGCTCTGATTTCGTCCCTCACAAACCCAGGTACCTTCAACCAAACGAGTAGATTCTCTCTTTCTTCTCTCAAAGCATTGTTGGAAGAACTACTATTGGAATCGTCTTTTCCCCGAGAGAGAATATGGTCGATCAATTCCACCAGAGCACGACTCGTTGGAATCGACTCTCCAGCGGTTGTCGACAAGTTCCTACCAAATTCCTGAATTTGAAAGCCTTGGATACCATCTCGTTTTTCCAAAGCTCCTTTCATGGATCGAATTGAGAGCCATGCAATAATTGTCTCGTCGTCAGTTTCACTCTTCTTCGACGAAAACGTCAAGAGGAACAACGATTCTCCCAACTCTTGGCAAAGATACTGTGTCCAGTAGTCTTTGCTGCGGACGAGGCATCCCGCCAAACGATTTTCGGAATACTGTGCGTGGAGCTCTTGTAGTTGTTCTGCGTCCCTGGAAAAATCTGCCCGTCGTATTCTATAGCAGGTCGCTGTTGCGGTGGCGTCCTTCGACTTGGCCAGTGACGTCAGGAGCACCGTAGACCATCGATTTCCGCGAACGGTATGGGTGTAACCCAGTGACTCGTACAGCGGAAAGAAGGTTGGAGCTGCGTGCAGAGAAGAGATCTGTAATCTGCGTTCCTTCATTATGGCAATGGCGCTCCCTAGCAAGGCTGTCGAAAGACCCCTGCGTCGGTGTTCGACCGCAGTGCAAACCTCCCCGATTCCCCCAACCCTAAAAACATTTCCATCGTCTTTTCCACTCGAAACCGTCCTCAAAAAAATCCGGCAAGAAGCCACGATTTGATTATCATACGTTGCAACACGTATGAGCTTGCTGCTGTCCCTGAAAGGATCGTTGGCGTAGTGGCGGTAAAAATAGTCAGCCGGAGGGGGATTGGCCTTGTAGGAAAAGACGCCGGCGCAGAATTCTGACCAGGGTCGAATCTCTTCCTCGTCGAGCCCTCTCAGAAAGTATGAATGATACAACTGACTGCCGTCATCATCATCTCTATCACCCCCGGCCTTGTCGTCGATGATGGGGACTTTGTGCACCTGCTGTAGGCTTTCGACGGTTTTCATTGTTTCCGACTATCATGTCATCGCTCACCGATCCCAAATCCCAAATCATCTCTTACTAGTATTATTAGTACACTCAGGATGTACCAAGTACAAGAGAGGTTCAGACACGGTTAAACCTTACTGGTATGAACGCTAAGTCTTAGTACCCGGTACGAGTGATGTAAACTACTAATCTTACTTCGCACAAGTTCTAATTTTTACTAGTATTTACACGGAGTAATTACTTAAGGTTTACCGTAACCTTTTAAGATGCTTACTCGTAGAATTTTTGCTTTTCACGGCAAACGGACAGATTGTTGTTGGTGGAAAAAAAAATAGAGTAAAAATGAATGAAAAAAATAATTTTTGTCCGCGTTGGAATTTTCAGAAATTAAAACAATAGTAGTAATAATACCGTAACTTAAGATTACTGTACACTTCGTAACACGAAATGAAACGATTGTCAATCGTATTCTCACTAATACAGTAATGAAAAACGTGAAGGAGGCATGAACAAGGAGCAGTGTGAAGTTAAGGACGAAATGGAAGTTGCTAGCATAGCTTCGTCGGGTCTAGATGCGAAGAGGAAAGTCGAGAGGGTTTCCGATGCTTTCTCTGTCGAGACCTTGGCATCGGATGTCATTTCGATCGTACGAAGCTTTATCGGAGCATTGCGGCTTGAATTTCAGCAACAGATTCAAACACAGACGCAGCTGGCAAGAGTATCTCTCTACGAGAAAATTAAAGACCGGGGGTTGGTTGAAAAAGTTCGATTGATTCAACGGCGAGAACATACGGACTTGCCACCACAACGATTGAAAGTCGATTGCTCAAAATTAAGCTCTGGAGACAAAGAAAAGAAAGAGATGATTGAAAAAAACAAGAATGGATCCTTCGAGCTCCAGCGACAGAAAATCATGCAGGAAGTCGCTTTGCCTCTCGCAGAACTTTTGGCTAGATGCTACGATGTATTGGACAATCTCCCCAGCGAGGTCCCGAATCCCGATTCAGCCAAAATAAATCCAACGAATAATCGAAAAAGTGTTCGTCGGAAAAACCGTCCGAAACCTCCTCGGGGGATGCTGTCAATTCAAGATTACACCGACGTTGCGTGCTTGCTCGAATTTTTGGTTTGCACGGGGATACTTCCGTTCACTGCGCATTACAGATATGCAGCCTCGGATGCTAGTAACTCGAGGAAAGTACCAACATCCTCCTCCGTCGTCGAGGAACGAATACGAAGCAAGCTACCAAAGTCTCTGTCAGGGCGGATACCCAAGAACGCGCTGCGGTGGGGAACGTCATCGTTACAATCATCATCATTACAAAAATCATTCTTGTTGGGAAGAATAGAAGAATCAGCACCGCTTCTGACTTGTACCACAGAAGCTGTCGCAAAATTGGTTTTGTTGGATCGATTTCGTCCTATGTTACTTCCTAGGCATGCAGTAGACCTCTACGAAGCTATTTTCTCGGTTGAGTTCTATATGATGAAGATGTCAACGCAAAGAGATCGTTACGTAACGATTTCCAATGAACAGGACTCCGAGACGAAGGAAGCTTACAGCAAGAATGTAAGATTAGTCGATGCAGAGTTTTATCAAGCATTGGGATTGTCACTACCACCATTATCTCGTTTTTTGCCGCATACGGACTGCAGTGAGAAACAACGTGTAGCTGGTGTTGATCCAACTGTGAGGGCCATGGCGTATCAAACATTGCTGTCGTGTTCATCTTCGCTATCACAAAGCGAAAATCACCAGGAACAAGTTGTATGGCTACGAAATCGTGTCTCGAAACTGCTTACGGAACTCGCGACCCAAGATGTCAGAGGCCTGGCAGCAATTGTCACGGTCTTTGTGCCAATCGCTTCCTCGTCAAATGATCAGACCTCGTTAATGAGTGGGGCCGCGCAACGTTTGGGGCGGACATTGGTGGCTATGACTACGATTCCGGCATCAAGTCACCGCCAAACAACGGAGGGCATGATACTGCAAGGCCGTCTCTGTGACAAAATATTGGATTTGCTCGTCATTGCCTTTCCAGTAATTGTCGAGGCAACGGGGGCGACAACGACCAGCAAAATCAGCATTCCCCCTCGTTCTATGGCGGTCATTCAGACAGCGTGGGCCGTCTTCGAAAACATGTCAAACCAAACAATCGACCGCCATATTTTAGAAGTGTGGGAACAACGATTGTATGGTGGTCGGGACAAAAAGATACTAACGGCACGAAACATCGGAGGAAGCATACACGAGACCATTCGACAAATTGGTGCGCTTTGTGCATTTGTACCACCGCATTCGAGTCGCGCTATTGAAATCCTGAAGCGGACTTTGATGAAGGCGACAGTCACCGACAATAAATCGGGAAATGACGAAATCAGGTGTGACAAGTGCAACAATATTCTGGGACAAATCCTTCGTGTGGCTATGCACGACAACCAAACACCAAAAAATCTATGCGCATCAACCTCTAGAGACGCCGAGTGGACTCTTCTATGGCTCACTCAAGCCATTTTTGCTCACAATAGCGTGGTAGCTTCACTAGCTGATCAAGAAAAAGCTCGAGATGAAATTGTAGCAGCGTTTGTCTTGGCACTGGGGCCCACATCGTGGGATTTGGAAGGTCACCGGTTTGTTTGCAGTACCCCTGCAGTTGAGAAGGGTGATGACAGTCGTGTCAAATTGCTGGAAATAAAACAGTATCATCGATTGGAACATCGAACAGCCATTGAGGAATTCACCGAATCGGTCCAATTTACCACCAAATCCGCTGAATTCTTTGTTGACAATATACTTCTCGCCTTGGCTCCTAATGCCCCGAATGCTTCCAATCACGACGGTATGAAGGAGACCATTGATTCTCGGTTGCTCATACTGGGGCTCCCGTCTAGGATTTTTCGATTCCTTCTACGACATTACATCTGCAAAGATGAGAAGAACGACAATGCTTCATTGAGGATTGTCGCAACAATTCTGTTGCCCATTTTGTGCGAAAGATGTTCGCAAGAACAACTGCTGTTTGGAGAGAACAAAGAAAATACGACCGGGCTGCTAACTCTGATTCGAGAAGTTTTGTCAGCGACAGCAGAAGAAGAATTGAACCGATACGATAGGGCTGAAAAAAGCGCTGGGGATTTTGAAGGGGACGACGTGCAGCGATACGAATTCTTGAAATCGATAGCATCCATTCTGTTAAGCATGCTCATTGCTGTCATGGAACTAGGTTCAAAATTCAGGTCAACAGAGGAAGAAGAAATCATTCAATCCTTCCTCCCGGTACTGAAACGCTTATCGATTCCTGTAGCCAATCGCAACCTGAACACCAAAGATGACATGCGAGAGTGTGCAGCAATGGCCGACATGGCAGCTTATGCTATGGCGCTAGTTGCTTCCCGTGTGTCAATCGATGCGAAACTCAGTGAAGCAGATAATACCAAGACAAAGGTAGCAGCACTTCCTCTGTCATCGGAGAATGGTCTCCAGAGAATTCTTAAGGATGCCGAGACTGACCTAAGATCGACACAACCTCCATTACGCGCCCGGGGAATGGTTTCGCTTGGAAAATTGGCTCGCGGATTCGCAGGAAGTCTATCGAGTGGACAAAATACCCCGTCGTTGATCTTGAAACTCAATGAAGGGGGTGAAGTTGTCGGGGGAATTGAAAATGATGCTCCCTGGATCAGTGAGGTCCTAAGGCTATCAATGGTTGCCCTTGAAGACACGGAATCTTATGTCTATCTCGCAGCAGTACAGACAATAGTAGCAGTTGGTGACCTGCATCCCCGGCATGTTCTTCCGTTGATTTCGTCTGCTATTGTTCGAGGGGAGCTAGATTCTTTCTCTACGGTGACAATGAACAAAAATTCAACCCCTATTAGTCTATCACAAGAACAAATAATTAAACTTGCAGAAGCTCTCATTTTTATTATTCGTCGAAGAGCCGTCACCGACGAATACGTTCCAGCTGTAGCCAATCTGATGCTTCACGGAACGGCGAAGACCGATTTAAAGGAAGGAATGGTGTGCGGAAGACATGTCATGGAAGAAAAAGAGCAAATATTGCTACAAAAGGCAACCGACGGATACTTTGGCACCGGTCTCGTTGTTTCCGAAGAAGAAAACGAGGAAGACCGAATAGAAAATGATGAAGAGTTTAAACTTTCGAACCCAAAAGATTATTGGGAAGAGAGAGATGTTCGTCTGAAGACAGGTGGTCCCGTTTTTCATGCAGAGGAAGCCGCGGTAGTGCGGTCCCTGCGCATCACAGTTTTGTCCGAAGTAATCGCCGAATCCTCGTCAGCGGTCCTTGCCCCTTTCCTCAAAGCCTTTGTCCGCCTAGTTGTCGAAGCCTTCCATCTAGATTTTCAGTCTAGAGCAGTAACGAGATCAGCGGCACTGATGGCTAGGGAAATCTATGGAAAGGTACTAACAGAAGGCATGAACCTAGCTGAGGCTTTGGTCGGTGTTGGGATATCAGACCGTTCGTCTGTTGCGGAAATACCATTTTCAGTGGCTTTGATAGCAAGTGGGGAGGAGGAAGTATTGTTTGCTACCCTGAAGAAGGGCAGCCGTGACGCCAGCTTTCATACTAGCGGCAAGGTTGTGGATTCTACACTTGTGACTCGGTGCCGAGAAGCGCTGGACATCAGGGAGCAAGCGAAGGAGAAAGGAATTTTCGCTGCCGCCGGACTGGTCCTCGAAGAGCAAAGGAAACTTGACGAAATGCCTAGCATTTTCCGTGACATGATATCAATTGCTGACAACGGGGAGTCACCAATCGGCGCCGATGCCGAAAAGAACGTGTTTCGACTCAATCCTATAGAAATGCTAGAATAGAAGGAAGAGTTGAGATATTGTATTCATGGCTTTGTGCCGACAAAAGATCCTCGTAGCTACAATTGTGTGAATGGCTTCTTCACGAAGATGCTCGTTTCGAATCGTGCGTTGTATGCAATAGGTATGATACACAATCCGATGATTTGGATTTATGGATCGCGTAGACAAATGAATACCATAGTCGATATGATGCCTGATTTATTTATCAATGTTTTAACGAAAATGCTAGTACTTTTTCACATGCGTTCTATCGTTGTCAATAACGGCAATTTTCGTTTACTCATTGGAATGCTGTTTTGTTTATTTCGATTTGGACTTTTTCGAAGATGCCTTGGCTTGCAGTTCCGACAAAATACCTCCAACCGACAAGCCAATTCCAGACCATCCCGTCAGAGACAAGGAGTGACCCTTGAGGAAAATGGACAACAACACGGAAAAAATCTTGCGCGTTGTGGTGACCGTCGAAAGAATGAGAGGGTCGAAGTTGGCAATCGTGTAAAAGATAAAGGATTGGCCGACGGCGGAACAGATGGCAAAACGTGCAATCTTGCTCATGATTTCGGGGTTCGCCATCAAAAAGGCACCTCCGGTCGCAATCTCGCCACAGATTCCGGCAATGACGACGGCAGTCAAGCACATAAAGAGGTTGGTCCAAAACATAAAGTCGTATGGTTTTGGTTTGACACCAACCTTAGCGGTCTCGGTCTTGAGGCGTTTCTGAAATCCTGCCGTGACACCGTCCAAAACTAGAGAAAACACGATATAGAATACACCCATCAATGAATTGTCACCACCGGAACCCTTCTTTTTGCCCATGGAAACAATGGCAGTTCCACCAATGATGGCTGCTACCTGCAAGTATTCTCGGACGCTGTAGGTTGCCCCTCCCAGCAACAAGGAGCCTGCCATGACCGGAGCCATCTTTCCAGATTTTGCGAGTGTGGCGACTGGGAAGGAAAGGCCGTTCGCCAAGGCAAGGCTGGTACAGGCCTTGGCCGAGACCTGAGCGGCCCCGCTGATGCCAAACATTCGAAGAGGGATTCCTTTGGTTGGTCCCGTGAGTTGCATGCCCAAAAACCCAATAATGACGTTTGCCAAGGCCTCCATTACCTGTAGGAACCACGCCTGCTTGAACGAAGAACCATCAGGAGAAACATAGCGGAAGACGTCTTCCTGAAGGGACCCGTAGTACAAGAAGGCTGCGTAAATACCACCGGCTCCAATCAGTAGCTTCACACTGTCGGGAAGACCGGCCTTGTCGGTGGAAACCGGCGACTGATCAGAGGAATCACCACCCATAATAGTGCTGACTTGGCTGGAAGAAGGTTGGATGGATGCGGAACTTCCTGGGGCTCTGTTGGCAGATGTTTGATTGCATTTTTTTGGTTTTGTTAGATTCAATGAAACAAGAGATCGTCGTACATCGGGCATGACAAAGCGACCGAAAATGTCCATCGATTAGAATAGCGCATCGCAAGCCAGTCATCGCGAAAAAGCAGATACGATTCAATCAACATTCAATATACTACCACGGTACATCTTATTCAAACTTACTCGACAGCGGACGACGCTATTGTGGAGCCCGTTTGGGATGCTGGGGTCGCTATGGTTGCTGATGTTGTGCGGAGAAGAGATGCGGCGGATCGGGCAGATCGAGCTGCAGCAAAATGAGATGGATTGTTTTGGAAACCAGAGAGGAACAACACGAGAAGAAATAATATCGAGCGGAAGCGGGATAATGATTGGATGGACATGGAAGTATTGCAGTATTTGAAAGAAGGAGAAGACACGGCAAACGAGGTTTCCGAAATTGACAAGAACAAGGCGACAAGTGAGGACTTGAATGAGATGCGTAGGTTGCTCCTTGTACTAGTTGTGTCGACTCTAAAACAGTTCAGATGTCAACGTTGTTGTCAACTTTATTCGAAGCTGTTCAATATAGTAATCCAATGCATTCGGTTGCAGTGGATAATGGTATAATGCTCGTATGTAACCTACAGGAGATACAACTTACGTCTGGATGGACCTGGTGGTATCTCAATATTGTTGTCTTCGACGGCGTCCCTAGAGATAATTACGGTAGATGTTGAAAAGGAGGTCTGTTTTATCGCGGGCAGATCCTCTAGATGTTTCTTTTCTCCCGACGAACGAAAGAAATCATTTTGACACCAATGCAAACGAAACCTATCGACCGGGACGAAGAGACACGTGGAATGGAAAGCAATTTCTTGTTCTATTTCGGATTTCTCCAAACTCGTTGAAGTGTACCGTAAGGCTACTGGTAAGGTCTTACTTGCACCGGCAAATCGTAAGATTAGTCGTAACCTTTCTTGTACCGGTACCGGTATTTTCATTACGTTTTTTAGTACTGTTAACTGCTAGACGTACTTGTACAGTTACGGAGCCGTTTCGGGTCTACGTCAACTTCGGACTGCACGTACGAATAGGAAGAAGTAAGGTTTACCGTAAGGTTAACTTAAAAGATCTTACTCGCACGGTAATCTTTGCGAAGAAGCTCCGTGTGTGAAGCTCCGGCGATCGAATATGGTGAAGTAAATCAGTCTGCTGTTGATGCTTTGTTTATCTACCTGTTGTGGTGATGAGCTTGGTAGTTGGGATGATGCTCATAACCTGCGAAATGCTGTTGTGCTCCTATTGACGTGATTAATGCATGTACTTCTATTACAATAAGAGTGAGGTTATTCACTAGTTGCTAGGGATTCATTCTCACAATCTTAACCTTTTAAAAGGTTTACTACAAAGTTCCTATCAGCTGTCCCCTGGTTCTACGGTACATCCTCAACTACTACGAAGTAATTTTTTAAGGTTTACTCTACCGTACGGAAATCGGGGGACAGCTGATAGGAATTCCATAGTAGCAGTAAACCTTAACCTTACTCTGTGATCAGCGCGCACGTTTTAAGGGGGCGTGTAAGTAGTCTTTCACTAACCCGATACCTAATGTGGGGGTGAGCCCCATGCATTGGGGATATGGAGTTTGTAGTTTGTAGTTTTAGTAACCTTACGATACACAGGGCCATCCGATGGTTTTATTTTCGCGCGGTTTTTGAGGACCGCGCATAACTATAACCGTTAAAACCATTATGAGACGTTAAAATTATGCGTCTAAAAACTTTTTTAGACGCATAACTATGCGTCTAAAACCTTTTTTAGACGCATAACTATGCGTTTTTTTTTAGACGCATAATCATGGGTTATGCGTCTAATATTAGACGCATAACTATGCGTCTAAAAATTTTTTAGACGCATAACTTATGCGTCTAAAACGTGTACTAATGTGTGTACAATTCTACAGAGTTATGCGTCTAAAATTTTTTTAGACACACAACTGGTCCAAATTAGCGTAGAACTCAGTAGTAAACTGAAGAATTTTTAGACGCATAACGCAAAAAATGATTCCTTGAGTATGGATGAACGATCGAATAATGATTCTTTGATTCCTTCAGTATCACAAAGAACCTTCCTCAGTCCCGGTTTGATCTACACTACCATATATCTTCGACTGGTACTACTCAACTCCGAACCAATTCCATCGAACCACATACAAACTTCACCTAATCATTGGGGAACTATGTAACATGCTGGCGTAGCCTTACTACGAAAGGCTCTAAATGATTATTGAATCCCGCATGTACTCCAATATATATGATATTCATGTATGAATGTTCGGTATAGACAACAATTATTAAGATAAAATATCCAGAGTCCCATGACTCGCCGATTATTGATATTATGCCCGCCGAATAATATATTACTCTTATGCGTCTAAAACTTGTACCAGGCTACGTAGGATTATACAAGACAATGCGTCTAAAAAAATTTTAGACGCATAATTATGCGTCTAAAACTTGTACTATCCTGCGTACGATTATACGGGACCAATGCGTCTAGACGCATAATTATGCGTCTAAAAAAATTTTAGATGCACAGTGCGTCTAAAGTTAGACGCAAGACGCATAGTTATGCATCTAAAAACTTTTTTAGACGCATAATTATGCGTCTAAAAACTTTTTTAGACGCATAGTTATGCGTCTAAAGTTAACGGTCATTAACGGTTTGTAACGGTCATAACTTTTCGCGCGGTCCTCAAAAACCGCGCGAAAATAAAACCATCGGATGGCCCAGCAATGTCCTTGCCCACCTGCATTCTCTGCGGTTGGTGTTTCCTGCGTCCTGTCTTGCCCAATAAGATCTGGGCTGGATGGGATTTCGGATGCTAAGTTACGGACTTAGGGCAAGGCAAGTGCGAAAGGCAATGTAGGATCGTATGATCCGTACTATTGACCCAAGCCTACCATTGTCCAGTGCCATAGTGAACAGAGCTGAACAGCGAGGAATGAGCAGGTACAGTAGAATGTAGAGCAGTAGGCAGAGTTGCTGAGCAAGGGTCTTTGGTATTGATACTATTCTCATTGTTTTCACAAAGAGTGAGCCTTAAAGCTGTCTTCGTGAAGGACCGACAAAAAGTTCCCACCCATTCCCACCCTGGCGATGCACCTTTGCAACTGCTTCTAGCATGGGACTTAAGCCCTGCTACGACTGAGTCGCATATGCGATCACACTTTCTCTCTAGCAGCTTTGTTAGCCCGCCAAACCTATGTATTATAGTTAGTATACCTATACATAGGACCGCAGGTAGCAACATGACACCTTCAGACGGTAGTTGCTGGCCAGACGAGACGGCGCCCGGGAATTGGGCGTAGCAGATTCTACAAGTAAATCTTACTTGTACGGTAACTTACTCGTAAGATCTTACCGCTAACCTTGCTGCTACGGTACGAGTAAATTAACCTTATCTTACCGTGTTGGTAACTTACCTGACATCTGACACCTGACATCGTCTGTCGAAATCAAAAGTAAGACTTACCTGTACCAGGTTCCTACAGTGTGGTAAGGTTAACTTACCGTAACCTTAATTACAGTAAGGTATTTCGATTGTATTTCCTTTCCGTGCCCTCACAAGGGATGGGCAGTTCGAAGTAAGTCTTACCAGTACGCGTGGGACATTGACCGACCTACGGATACTGGTATCAGAAAAAGAAAGATGCATCCGATCCTTCGATCAGCCGGGATTATATTCCTTCTTTTCTTTTCAGCAGACAGGCCCAGAAATCAACCTGGAAATCTAGTCTCAGCATTTTCGTTGACCGCGACAAGATCAGAAAACAACGAACGAAATCATATTCCGAAACACACTTACAAACCTATAGTTGTCGTGGGGAAGATTATCATTGATGAATATGGAGACCCGCATCCATCTCATCATCAGAAAGAGAACAAGAATGACGAAAGTGAACCAATAAAACATGAAGCTTTGCCACATTCAATCAGAATCGGCGGGGGTGGACCACAAGCAGCTTTTGGTGCCGCTGCAGCTTTGGCTGTTTGGGACTCCTTCTACAGCGACAGGAGGGGCGAAAGTGTAGCGACTGGCAAAGTCTCGCCGGTTCCTTCTGGTGTAGTACCGCCAGTTATATTTGTAGCTCCTGTCGGAAAGGATTGGACCATCACTGAAACGTCTGCCTTGTTATCAACTTTGAATGCAACAAACACAAGCAATATTCCATCACCTACTACACGTACCGGGAACGATTGCATCGGTATTGTTTCACATTTAATTCAAAGTGATGGGAATGGCAACGGAAGTTTCACACCAAGGATAAGATTGTGGCACGATCAAGACCAGGTCGTTCACTGGTACGCCATGAACGATTCGTTTGGTCCAAACGGTGCCGATGGATTGTGGAAACACAGACCGTCGGCCTCGGAGTTGGCATCAATCATACTTGCACACAAAGCGAATCGCGAAGTGCTTGGTAATCTCGACAGCGATGATGGCATAATTCTTCACATCATTGCAGAGGCGGGGAAAGATGCTGCCGGTGGTAAATTAGATTGTCTGCCGTTAGTCACCAATCCAACACTACTGGAAGAACATTTCTCTTTCATCGGGATAGAGCCCGTCGCCAGTGGGGAATGTATCGGAGAGGAGGACGCATTATCGGCAATATCTATTCTTCAGGGTTGTTGGGAGGGTAGACATTTTTTGGATTCAATCTTTTGGTGTCCTGACCAACAACTGGACAGCGCCATGAGAAACCTCAATTTGTATGACTCTTTCCATCAGGATGGACACGACGAGGAAGGTGGTCTGACAATAGCCACGAGGGATGGTCCGCGTGGAAGCCAAATCTGGCAAGTGGAAGAAGGTTGCAGCAGAGAAATATCACTTCCAGCCGCGACCCTCTCAACTCAAGACGGAGAACCCATCGATCCGACTGGTGCAGGAAACGCGTACTCGGCAGCCATGACTGCCCTCCTTGGAAACGGCGTTCCGTGCGAAGATGCAGCATCCATTGCTACGGGAGTCGGTGCCGTGGTATGCGAACATGAGGGATTACCGACTACAACGGAGAATATGACCTGGTCGAGGATATTGGATCGTATCCATGAGGCAGCTATCGAAGTAGGCGAAAAGCTATAAGAAAAATAGTGGCGAAATGGATAGAAACGAGTTTTCCTCTGCTTCACACAGAGAAAGCCAAATGATAATCTTACAACAGAGGGCAGATGCCCAGGTAGTTTTTGATTCAATGACAGCGAGCAGAGGTGCGAAGAAAAAGCCGTTTTTCATTAAAAAAATGATCATCTTTCGCACTTGACATGAAAACTAAACTCGCACTGGCAGCCATAATGACATCACAGTAACAACAGGATTCCTGCAGATGCCAACAATCTGCAAAATGTGATCTTCGGTTTACAGGAATTTCCTGTGCATTTTCTCCATGATCGAATCGAGACCTATCCAGGGGTGCTTATTTCCTGAATTTTTCTTCTTTTCCAGTGTCGTAGCACTCATATTACTGGCTTCGGACATGGATTTCGAACTCCTTTTCTTTGTACTTTTTCTCCGGACAGCTTGAAATTTTTTAGGCTCAACTCCTCTCCTATTTGACATTGGGTTAGTCGGAAAATCTTCGAAACCGCCGTTTTCCATTTTTTCTAAAAATTTATCTGCCTTTTTTTTAATTTGCAGCGGTCCAAACAGGCACCATAAAAGGCGAAGAAAGCCCCCGTGATGATTTGCATTAATCATATCCGTTCTGTCACCCATTACGTATCTAGAGTAGGGACCGTAATGAGAAAATTGTTGGTTGGTTTTCATGTCGCTGTAAACAAGCAATAAGTATATCTGCTGGTGAGTGGTCTCTTTGAGTTGCCGGGGCCCACAAAGATAGAAACAAAAGGAGTTCTTCACAGCATCTCCAGCTTCGCTATCGTCAAAGTTGGCTTCCAAAAATGCCACCTGGGAGGATGAATGCGACGGATTAAACAGTGAAGTAGGAGGTCCAAGTCGTATTTTGTGGGGATTAAACAGCTCCAAATTCTCATCGAAATCGTAGTAACCATACAAATTCTCGGCCATGCAATCAACTATCAACGTATCCGAGGGAGAGAAGGGGATGGTATGCGCCCCGTTCTGGATGATGACTTCTCTTGACGTGATTGAGGTTACCCGCCCTCGGTTCTTCACAACATTTTTCAATCTTCTCAGGTTTGCCAAATCATGATTTAGAATGGAGGCGCCCTTGAATACTCTCGGAAAGTGTCCATCGTCGGGATCGACTCTTCCCATAGCTCCAACCTTTTCCATCAGCAAAAAGACTTCATCGGCCGACTTGCCCTCCACGAGGGGTTCGAAGAAGACCCTTGTGATCCGTTTCCAAAATCCTGGACCTGGTGCTGGATCAGGTGAGATACCGTCACGTAGCCAGTACCAGGATGATTGAGAGACTATCCATGTAATTTGGTCTGGATCTACGTTGCCATGGTCCAACAAATAGTTGATTGCGTCGACACCAGATTTTCCGGCACCAATAACCATGTATTTCTGTCGTGTTTCCCCAACGTGTTTCGGCAAATGATTCAACGGGACTACTTTCACCACTTTTTCGTCGATTGGAAATGGGACACCCTTTCTCATCGAGGGAACAATTACCTTTGTTTCGGATTGGACGACTTTCATGCATTTGACATGGATTGACCGCCCTTCCTTGGTGGTGAATATATGAGTTATTTTCGCCGTTGGATCATTGTACGTGCTGCTATTGGTTTCGCTCAGACCAGCTGCTTCGCCCTCGTAATTCGCTTCGAAGTATGTCCGAACTCGACCTGTGGCCACGAAGTTCTCAACAACCTTCCTATAATACTCACAGATTTCGTTTGCCGTGGCTCGATCGTTGAGGTCGTAAATTTCCTTTCCATTCTTATCCAACTTACCGAGACTGAGGCTTTTAACCCCATAGTAACAGGACGATTGATGAAGAAGGACGAATGGATAGGCACTTGTCCAGTGGCCGCCGGGTCTTGAATTCCGATCTACTATTACAAATGTCACGTCCTCCCTCAACGTCAGAAGTGTGTCGACAAATGCAAGACAGGCTGTCCCAGCACCAACAATTAAGTAATCACAAGTGATATTTGTTTCTGGCTGTGTTGCCATCTCCTCGGTAAAATTCATAGTTTGAATTCTCGCGGATCCTTCTACTTCTGTGGATGTCGTCGCTATTGTCTCTCAATGGTCGATGCGCTCTGGAAGGAAGGTGACTAACAACAACAGAAGATCATGCAAATCAGAATTGCACGCGCACAAGCACGCACCCACACACTTTCTGTTTGCCGATCTCAATTTTGTATTACAACCTCTTCATGAAGGTGTTTCTCAAAAGATAATAATGATGTAGTGCTGTGATTGAAAGAGATGAGAGGGTGAACAGTAGATAGAGAAGAGAGAAACAAATACACGAAAATTGTCGCCACCGATAATATTATGAAAAAAAAAAAAAATTCTCGTCGACCGATTAATTATTACTAAGGTCTTACCATTACCTTGAATATACATTAGGGAGTAAACTTATGTTTTTGGTACAGTAAAAATAAACAATACCACATAGGCTTCTAGTTTTGGTATAAAAAGTACGTTAAGTAACTTCGTAAGACTTATTTGCTGATACGAAGTAAGATTCCTTCGTACGGCACATTTTTAAAAAGAGACCGGTTCTCCTAGTAGGGGGTTGCGAATTGGTTTTGGTTCACGACAGTGGGACAAATCTTTTGTTGAAAAAATATCTCACGACGTAAGGTTAGGATTACCGTACTACGGAATTCCTATCAGCTGTCCCCCGGTTTCCGTAGAAATTAGTAGTTGAGGATGTAGAACCAGGGGACAGCTGGTAGGAACTTTGTAGTACGTATTACTATTAATGGAAATACGAGTACCGTAGCATAATATGAATTTATAAGGTAATAATCCTTACTCGTAACTTGGTATTCTGTCACTGAAGCGATTTCTGTACTTTTTTAAGGCGATAATGTTTTTGTGCGATTACTACGAGTCCGATACTAACAATTGAGACTGGTCGAGTATTGAGCCAAAAATGAACTGAATATTCCCCAACCAAAATGGAACGCGCCGGGATGGAGAACATACCAATGCCAAAAAATTATTTTGTAGTAGATAATTTCCTATAACCTCTAATAGTATGCTGTTTTGTTAGTGGAAACGAATTGTTTGAGCGCCTTTCCAATCTCTTTAAAAAATCACATTTTTTGACACCACAGTTCTTCGCATCACAATAACGAGAACACCGAACACCTTGACCATGGTGGTGGATCCGGCAGATACCAGAGCCAAAGCGCGTAGCAAACTGCAACTTAGCAGGGAGTTAGGGCAACAGAGGCAGGAGAAGCCTCATCCTAAAAGAGGAGGAGCTCATGGATATCCAGTATGGCGTCGACGAGAGATACTGGAGGATCACGAAGCAGGCTTACCTGTACCTGTTGCGAGAGCAACACTCTTCCGGTGGAAAAAGAAACTGCATCCCTATCGAATGACCGGCAACAAAGACAAGACAGAGCTGGTGGGTGCAGATTTGACCCTCCTCATGCTCTGTCTTGTTATTTGGCCACATGCAACGCTTGACCAGATGGCAATGTTTATTTACAACGAGGGGGGAGGGATCTACAGCAAGCAGCTCCTCTCGCACCGATTACAAGAGATGAATGTCACACAAAAGAAAGGCAGCATCGAATCTTACCGGGCTTACACTCCCACCAACAAGAGGAAGGAATGGTTGTTCTGGAACAGACCATTGCCATCTGGCATTGCTGGCATCCCCAGAAAGAGACTTATCGATATAGACGAGTTTGCCATGGAAACACGGAGACTGAATCGCAGCAAGGCTTGGGCAGTTAGTTTTCGAAGAGTTCGAAGTATCGGTAACTACGCTAAAGGGCAGAAACTTACAGTGATTATTGCTGTGGAGGCTGGAGACCCCACTGTACCCAACAATTTGTCTGGCAGCCTCCGGTATCCAAGAAGATGGGTACGGGTGAGTCGAAACCCTGGAACCACAGGGGACGCGTTTGCTTCCTTTGTAGGCAGTATCTGCTCTTCCTTTGAAGGAGAGCAGCGAGTTCCACAGACAGATGACTGGAGAGTCTTCATGTGGGATAACTTGAGCAGCCACGCTGCTCCCATTGTCTACAATACGATTTTCGACAGGGAAGGACCGACGCGATACAACGTTGTACCCCGGCCTCCCTATCAGCCCAAGTATGGACCGACAGAGTATATCATCTGTCAGTTAGTCAACTACCTCAAGATCAATACGAGAGGGGAGCTAGATTTGGCAGATCTAGAGCAACAGATCTACAGAGCTGCAGGAGCAATCGGTCCATTCGACGGGACGTTTGCTCACTGTGGATACAGTGTCGATGGTACCTACCCCGGGGTTGTAATCCCTTGAAGCGCTGAGCGCCATTGTCGATTGTTGATTGTCGCGTCTCCACCAGTCGATTGTTGAGTGTCCACCATTGTCGATTTCGATTTTGGTTAGATCCCTTAGTGGTTGTTTTTACAAGTTGAAAAAATAGAAATAATGAATTAGTGTTGCTCCAGTTTGTTCCACTAGTTTGCTCCAGTTGCTTCGAAATAGGTTTTCGATTGTACCCAATAGCGCCGCCGGCAGTGTCACTCTCGTGTCACTCCCACATCTAAGTATCGAATACTTGTGGGAATCGATTATATTTGTTTCCATTGGTGGATATCGAACATAGGTACAATAGAAAACCTTGGACGTCCAGATGGTGGGATTGAAGTCGACCGGCGCCGCAAAGTATAGAAGAACTCCTGGGATTGAAGTCGACCGACTCGTCCATGTGTAGGAGAACTGCTGGGATTCAGAGGTGTTGGACCTCTCTTTAGCTATTGTAGATCTACAAGTCCGGATATCGAACATACCGGTACACGAAAGTCCGGAACACAAACACGAGTGGATTGATCGATTTACAACTGAATCGATCCACTCCAGCAGCAAACAGCAGCAAGCAGCAGCAAGCAGCAGCTCATAATTTTGCTGCTGGCAACATCTAAAAACTACACTATGTCTCGTCCAGCAAGAGTAACCGGCAACCGGCAATCGACAATGGTGGACACAACAATTGACAGCTAATCATAGATAATTACTAATAATACAGTTTATTTTTTGTCTTTCGCCGGAATCTTCTGGCGCTTGCACCAGTCCACCATCTTGGGGAGACACTCGTCCGGATCTTTTCCGCGCTTGGCAAGATCAGTTGCCTTGCGCTTGATCCGGGAAGCTTCTGGTGAATTATTTTCAGCAGTAAGAGTGTCTCCCAGGCGATCGAGGATCTCCAGGGTGGGCTGGGAGTTCTCCTGGAAGTCAGCTTTCTCATTGGCTGCTTCTCGCATGGATCGGAGGAAGGGAGGAGTATCACTCGACAATTCACTCGGTAGAGTATCACTCGACAATTCACTTGGTGGAGTACCAGTTGACAATTCGCGTCTGCTTGGAGTACACAACAATTTACTGGCGCCACGATCAGTTCCATCGATGCTGATTGGTTGGATACGAGATCCGATCCCTCCGGTGGATTTGATTGGAGAGAGAGGAAGGGGGTTCGCCGTATTGCTGTTTCGGAGGAACCTGGTCTGATCCATTGGATGTTCCTGGAGTCTGTTCCGGAAGAACCTGGAGTCTCCAGTGGGATCGAGAGTGACACCCCTCTTCTCTGCGCGCAGCTGATGGATAGTCTTCCCGTCCTTGGTGGAAGTCTCCAGTGGACCCATATCTTCCTGGAGTTTCTTTCTTGATTCTGCGCTTGCAAAAACCGGATCGGATAGAACTTCGTGGAAGGTACTCGAATGGGCGTCTCTGGCTATCTGTTCCTTTGACGCCGTTGGATTTTCCAGGTACACCTCCTTGACTTTTGAGGCGTATATATCTTCGAGGTGGTAGAGCAATGCTCTCCCATTGGTAGGGGGACGAGACTCTATCTCCTTTGGATCCACCGAATCAGCAATAGCCTTCCTTTCTGATTCGACGAACACGATGCTGCAGTCACAGGCGCAAATACAACAATCTGCACAAACACCACTCGCGTTGAGGTTGGCACAGTTTTTGCAATGAGAACAATTGCCTCCATTTGGCATGTCCATGCAATGGATCTTGAAACAGAAGCAGCCGATCTCGCGACTCTTGATCTTCCCCTTCCGGGGCTTCTTTTCTTGTTGCTGACGCGCTACAGAATAAGCGGCGTACCGACGCTTCTTCTTTTGGTACTCCTCCTCCACCTGCTGGTTGAATTCTTCAATTTCCTTTATACTCTGGAGATGCATGGTGTTGAAATGCTTGCAGTTGGGACAAGGCATGGAAAGCAGGAGAAATCTGTCAAACTCGATGTCTTCCTGGGGTCTAACGCCATCAGATTTCTTGGCCTTTGCAATCTTTTTCTTGGCTTCTGCCCGGAGAATAGCTTCCTTCTTGGCGCGTTCCTTGTCCAGTTCAATGGAGAATTTCTCTAGGAGATCGTCCAACATGGCGATTGCTGGAATCTTGTTTCTGGTGGATCGGTTGCACGCGACAAAAGATTGGTAGGATTCGTAGGCTTGAACAATGCCAACAAGCTCATCTGCCATAAAGTCGCCGGTCCATAGTTTAGGAGAGCTCTTGCCTTTGCCTTTGCCTTTGGTGTGTTTCAAACCCTGCTGAATTTTAAGCAGAGTCTTTTTTCCCTCGTTGTCTGTAAGACGCGAGAGATCGGCTTCCATAAACTCGACAATCAAGCTCTGTTTTGCTTGCTTGGGGAAGGGATCGCGCTTTTTCAAGAGCTCTCCCAATCCAGCAAAAGGTGGATCTGGAGCAACTGTTTCAACGCTGAGCAAACCACTATCGTCAGAGTCAGTATCGAGGTCTTCCAGGCGTTCCCGGCGTTCCTTGACAGTGACGAGCTTGCGAGGGGCAGGTTTGGAGGCAGATTTCTTGCTGAGAGCCAAAGGGGCCTTTTTGATGAAGATAGACATGGTTTCAGAGCTAATTTCGAGGAGATTTCAGTGCAGTTGCAGGGGATTGTTCCAAGGTAAGTACTTTCAATCGATCAGACTGAATACTGTGGTGGATTGTCGAGTCTCCGGATCTCTCAAGAGGATTGCCGTGTTATTTCGATCGCATCGATCGATCAATTTCCCCTCTGCTGCTTCTCAGCTCTGCTCTCTCTCTCCACCAATGACCCAAGATCAACCTCCCTCATCCAAGACAGTGGCAATAGTCAGCAAGTGTGATACCATCTTGCTCTCGATTGTTGTTGTGGATAGAGCCACATTTTGGAAGGCCGAAGCCCGTAAAGTAAGTTGCGAACACCAAAAATGTGATTTTTTAAAGAGATTGGAAAGGCCCTCAAACAATTCGTTTCCACTAACAAAAGAGCATACTATAAAGGGTTATAGGAATTTGTCTATTACAGAATAATTTTTATTTTTGGTATGTTCTCCATCCCGGCGCGTTCCATTTTGGTTGGGGAATATTCAGTTCATTTTGCGCGCAAAAGTGGACCAGTCTCAATTGTTATCGGACTCGTAGTATTATTTTTTTACTATCCAAGCAATAACTCGGATTTTTCATTCACAAGGTGTGATAAAAATGACGAAGTAGAATTAACAACTGGTGTTTCTTAAATACTACCGTAATTACCGGTACCTCGGTTCCGAAATAACTGAACTATGACCGATATGTGTGCGTTCCACGTTTACCGTACAACTAAGTAGAAAATGTACCACTAAGTAGAAAATGTACCACGAAAATAAAAACTTTAAAAGAAATTGACAGGAATACGGTACGTACAATATGGCTAATTTTCGCTACTACGAGCATTACCACAGCACAAAGGAACATAACCTTCTCCGCCTCATCAGGTAGCAGGTACGTCCCCACCCCATTCTCTTCAACCTTTGTCAATGTGTGAGAGGGCAAATTGGACGCGCTCGAGCTTGTTTGCATCCGTCAGAAGTGGTTTCACTGCACCAGTGAATCTCAGCAACTTTCCCTTGCAAAGGAGACAAAACAAGGTGGTCTTGGGAATACCAGTAGCCTCTGGTACACTTCGCAGGTCACCTCGTCTGTTGATGGGGACTTCTCTGATCCATTCCAGTATGTCCAAGGCCCGCGACCGTCTTCCAGAGTTGCTCCTGTTATTGGTCACATCGCCGCCAGGGTTCTGTGCAGATACGGTCTCCTGGTAGCGCTTCCAGATCCTTCTGCAAGTGACAAGGGGCACCTTGTGGGTGTCAGCAGCAAGCCTGGTAGCCTTCCTGTTTAGATTATCTGGTGACGCTTGGTTCTGGACAAGGATCAACAGTACAGCAAGCCTCTCACTGTTGGTGAGGTTCTGGTTGGTTCTTCTTTGTGGAGTACCACCAGATCCATCCAATCCACCACGTGTCCCACCGGTGGTACTCGTACTCTCGTCACCGGAAGCGGAAGCGTCGGTGGTACTGCTTTCCTCAGAGGAACCACTCCTATCAAGGGACGTATCAAGGGACGTGCCCATCTCAGTATCCGATGTGTCGGGATCAGACAGATCGGACGTTTCCCTCTGCTTCTCAAGGGACGTGCGCTAGAATGCAAGCAGTAGGGCTTCTAATCCTGTTGTAAATCTCATAGTAGTGGTGTAGTGGGATCCTGTCTTTGAAGAGCGCAATATTCAAAAGTGTGAGCAAACAGCTGATTGTTGTTGATTGTTGTCGTCGGTCGATTGCTGTTGTTGCTTGCTGTTTCCAATGCTTCCTTTTTGCTGTATCCCCTGCATTGCCTTGCCTGCTGGCGCCTGATACCCCCTGCCAGTCCGCGTCATGTTTTCCCAAGCTTGGGGTGTGTACAGCAATACCAAGTTGTACAGGTCGGGCCTCGCATTGATGGAAAGGAGGTGGATCGAACGCGCCTTTTTTTTTGCTGATCAATTGATCGATCAAACGCGCCACTTATTGCGGATCAAACGTTTGCCTCTCCCAGTTGATTGCCATGTAGAGTATGATGGTGGTACCTGAATCAAGTAGCATCTGTACTGTGGGGCCTGTGTAGTCCTTGTTGTTGCAGACAAGAGAGAAGGGTCCGCGCCATCTTTTGTTGATAGTTGTCGTCTTTTGCGTCAGCGCTTCTTTCGTCATTGCCTTTCCCAGTTGATTGTTGTGTAGAGTATTAAAGGAGACGCCATTCCAGTACTCCTTCTACCTGTCTGCTTGTATCCTCCCTGTCATTGCCGCCAACAGAGAGAGGTCCAGACGGAGTAAGTGAGTCAGAGTTGACGAACGAAAACAGTTTAAGATCCATCGATCGTCAATTTGGACCTTTCCCAGTCATCATGTTTGAAGAGAACCATATTGGCGTGTGGTTTCAGTACACTTTGTACTCATGGGCCACAGTTCTTCTTGTCAGGAATGACAAACGAGAGTGGTTGACAATAACAACAGTCAATGGAGATAGACAGAGAGGTGCAACAGCAACAAAGTATGAATGGAGTCGACGCAAAAGAGGTGCACATGTTTTGTGCATGTTTTTACTACGGCAATTTGCATGTGTTTGTTCACCGTGTAAAAACACACACACAAAAAATCGATCGAATGCACGATCAAAAAAAAAGCAAAATTTTTAGCGTATGTTGGGTCCCCTGTAGACCATAACAATGCAAATGGGACACCCCACCTGGGCTATAAAATGGGTCTCTTTGGAACAGAAGTGAAGGTACAAGAACTCTCTTCTTGTTTCTATCACCTATACCTAGACAAAAATTCAGTGTCTCAGCTTTCCAAAGAACCTTCCCCGAGGTTCAAATGCCAGGTGGAAGCCTTTCAACCGGTGAAATCACATTTGCAGGGCGGGACAGTCCCTGTTCAAGTCCCAATGAAAAGTAGACCAATACCACTGATATAACTAGTGTCTAACCAAGCATAAGGGCGTAGTTGAGGAGAGTTTAACCCAAAAAGAATGATTTGAATTGGTTGAAAATTGATCGATAGACAAGCTTGTATGTGCTAGGTGGTCAGTTATTTTGGAACAGAGGTAGTAATTCATAGCACTACTAGCCTACGCTAGCATGTTACATAGTGCCTCATGATTGAACCAATCCCACAATTAAGCCATCCAGTGACTCATTGAGCAATCTGAGTCATCTGATTGGCTCAATTGAATATCTGCGGATTCATTCTACGCAGGCTCCAGTTGATTCAATTGAGTCAGTTCTTGATACAGAGTAATCTTTCGGATGTTCACTGTTTCAACTACTGAAGGGGATCTTTGCAATCTTACAGTTCCATTCGGGTTGACTCGTGTGATTGAAAAGGGACCGATCTTTCGGGGTTGTAGCTTATCAGGGTCCGGCTCCTGCATCCAGATCTTATCATTGACTTGGAAGGTGTGATTGATCCTCTTGGAATTGTCTCTGAGTAGGTTCTTGTTAATCCCTTGTTGCCGGAGCTGCTGCAGAGCTAATAGATTGGAGGTCAGTGGCAGATCAATCAACATGTCTCAATTGAATACCAGGGACCCTGGGGGTGCTTGTAGAGCAGCATTGACAGCACACCTGGAGGCATGCATGCATGTTGCGAGGGCATATCCATGAGCTGACTGGCTCTGGTATTGGCTTGAGGGGGATTAATATGTACCAGGACTCTGAGGATATCAGCAACTGTATGATGGACTCTTTCACAGATGGCATTGGACTGGGGATTCTTCACTGTGGTAGGAATGGACTGAATCCTGTACTGCTTGAGTGTGGTCTGGAACTCAGCTCCTAGGAATTCTCCACCATTATCATGAACGCATCTGATAGGTCTTGGGTATCTTGAGAGCCAACAGTTCTTGAACTGATCTGATACATGCTGGGAGGAATTGTCTCTGATTCTGATAATTTCTAGCAGGTTGGTGACTGGATCAATACAGGTCAGGGTGCCATAACCCGGGTCTACTAGTGATTAGAATAGTAGTGATATGCAAATTGTGAGCTCTATCAATTAGTCTATTGTTACTGCTTCCAACAATTGCAAGTCTCCTGTAATTCAGCGATTCTGGAGACTTGCTGATTCCAATCACGAGTGGACTCTTGACTGTATTCCGGTGCACGGCATGCTCCTCCATGGGACTGTTATGAGTAGTTATTTCTCCAGTTTGGGGCTATCCCTGCAATAATAGTGATGCACTCTCCTGATATTAACCCGGTCGGTTACAAAGGGAGCAGTCACGATAGTTACAGTTCCATTACCATGGGCCTTAAGCACCTTGTAAGGTCCTTGCCGGGGGAAGGATAGTTTTGGAATAATGCCCTTCCTTTCCAGGGTGACATAGTCTCCTTCCTTGTAAACATGGGGGATCCTCTTCTGGTTCTCCCTGACATTGCTCTTGTGGATACTCTTCTGTTTCCGCGCTTGGATTGCTTCCCAATCCACTGGGAAATTCACAGGCATAAACATGTCCCTTCCAAACACCAGTTGTGCCGGGGAGTACCCCAGGGTAGTATGGATGGCGCTTCAAATGGTGTATGCTGCCTTGGTGGTGAATTCCTCGAAGGGGTCCTTCTAATGGAGGTCTCTTTGTTCCAAATTAAAGGACAGCAGGCAATCCTTCAGCACTTGGTGGATCCTCTCCAATACAGCATTGGATTGGGGGTTCCAGGCGCCACTGGGCTTTCTTTTCATTCCCATGTTGTCACAGAGCTCCTGGAACTCTGCTTTGAACTCACTTCCACCATTGAATCCGATTTCTTTCCGTCGGGGGTATCTTGCTAGCCAGGTACTATCCAACAGCAGTTGAGTTTCTGCTGCATTTGGCGAGTCCTTCAGATGGGTCAGCTCAAACCATCCGGTTACTGGGTCCACCATGGTGAGGACATGGATGTGGTAGTCTTTACCATTCTTATTGTGGACAGTTGCAGGTCCCCAGAGGTCCACATTGACCCTCTGCCATTTGGTAACCTCAGCTGCTTTCTCCGGTAGTAGTCCATACTTCTTCCAGCCACTCTTTTTGAACATCTGGCACGTGTGACAGTGTTTACAGAGGTCCTGGACATCCTTTTGGAGGCCTTTCCAGGTGAACACTGAGCGTATGCTCTGTTCCATTCTCTTTTCTCCAGGATGGACCAACATGGTATGGTACCATTCCATAACTCTTTCCTTGAGTTTGACGGGCATCAGAATCTTCCCTTCTTTGTGGATTAGACTGTAACCTTCCACATCTTTGGTGGTTAGTCATTTGTCTTTTTCCAAGCACTCTTGATCTCTTTGTCCTTTTGTTGGTAGAATTGGATCATGTCTGGGGCAAGTGGGAATGCACTATTGCCCTGGAATTCTTCCGGCACTTCTCCAAGTGGGAATAGGAGTTGCCGGAGGTGCTCTTCCTCATCCGCGTAGGTGAGGGGCTTATTTGGTGGTAGCCATTCCACTGTGTCTGCCGGATCATCGGTGATGTCCAGCCGGGACAGCGCGTCTGCTGCGTTGTTGTCTTTGCCAGCAACATGCTTGACTACTGGGTGGAACTCCTCCATGAGGAGTCGCCATCGGACCATTCGTTGTGTTAGCATCTGCTGATAAAGAAGATTAAGGTGGTCTGTGTGGCTAACCGATTCCTTCGAACGCCTTTAACCCTTCCACTATACCCAGGAGTTCTTTTTCTCTGACAGTGTAGTTTAGTTGTGCTGAGTTCAGCTTTCAGGTGTAGAATCCAAGGGGTTTGCCATCTTGGCATACAGTTGCTCCCAGTTGCCTGTCACTGGCGTCTGAGTAGAGATGAAACGGTTTTGTAAAGTCCGGGAATGCGAGTTTTGCTTCCTCTACGAGCATCCTTTTCACCTCCATGAAAGCTTTCTGCTCTGCTGGACCCCAGTACCAATTCACTTTCCCCTTTTTGCCTGCCAGCTCGTTGAGGGGGGCCAGGATGTGGGAGCGGCGCTTCCACATATCCCTGTAAAAATTGACCATTCCAAGAAACATCTTCAGTTGTTTTGTGTTCTTGGGGGCTTCTAGATGCTTAATTGCCTACAGTTGAATGCCCTCTGTTGTTAATAGGAATCCCAGATACTCCACTTCTTTCTGCATGAAGAAGGATTTTCTTAGGTTGGCGCGAAAGCCGGCATCATCCAGTCTCTGTAGGACTGTATCGATTTTGTTGAGGTGATCCTGTTCAGATTCCCCCTCTCTCTGGATGATTAGAATATCATCGATATAGACAAGGACATAGTCCAGATCCCCTAGTAGGTTCATCATGACTGACTGGAAGATATCGGGTGCACACGCAATCCCCATCGCCAGCCTCTTGTAGGCATATTTTCCCCATGGTAAGATGGTAGAGCAGATCTTTTGGCTCTCCTTGCAAATGGGAATGGTATAATATCCTTGGGACAAGTCCAGGGCCGTAGCCGACTTGAATTTCTGCAGTCTCTGGATTGTTTCCCCTATTCATGGTAGTGGGAATGGTTTCCTTTGGATTGCTGCATTCATTTTCCAAAAGTCTATAAGGACCCGAATATTGCCCGTCTTCTTTGGTTGACAGAACGTGGGAGATGCCCATGGTGAATCATCATCATGGGGGAGTTTTTCCAGGACTCCAATATCACAGAGCCTGTCGATTTCCTTTCGAAGTGCTTGTTCAAAGGCGTGGGGCACAGAGAAGTAGCTTTGCCGGACCAGTTTGACCCCTGGTTGGAGTTCAATGGATGCCGGTTCTATATTTTTGAGGAGACCCAGACCTCCTCCAAAGAGGGTAGGGAATTTCTTTAGTGTTTGTTTCAAGGCTTCCTTGGACTTGTCTGTGATCTCCAGGTCATTGATCATAGCGTCTATATCAACTTTGGAGTAATCTGCATCCAGAATTTTGGATTGCCGCTCCTCCTCCTGTTGGAGGATTGGACTCTGGGTGTTGGCAAAGAATACTGCCTCACATTTGTCTGGGTCAGCGAGCTCCCCCATTCCCTTCATGGGGATGGAGTCACCCTGCCACTAGATTGTCCGGGAGCTGTATTTTATATCCAGTCCCAATTGTGCAGTCAGATTGGATCCTATAATCATGTCATAGGGCACTTCCTCATGGTGGTGATATTCATCCACCTGGAAGGTCCATTTGATGGTCTTGGAGTTTGAAAATTCTTTCAGTCTTAGTCCCACTGAAGCCGCAGACTTGGTTCGAAACTTGCCCCCTAGGTGTTGTAGGTGACAGATCTCTGGTCTCGGTTCGTTAGTTGACTTCGATTGACAAAATGCCTTAAGATGATGGATTTGGAGCATCTGGTGTCCAGTAGGCCCTGGAGCATCCTTCCCCTTCCCTTGTGGTCCAATACCTCCACACAGACGTCTGCAAACCTGTTGATTATGCGCGGCCTGGTGTGGATGGTGGCGGCCGTTCAGTTGTGGGATCCTTTCTTCTTGAAGGTCTTTCTGTACTTTCTTCTGTACTCTTTGAGTTCCAGTTCAGAGATGTCAATCTTGTGGTCGGAAACCTCATGGTCAGCTTGGGCCGTGGCCAGTACATAGGAGTACTAGTGGTTCGAGAGGTTCCTTCCCCAGTGGGGTTTTGGGTGTTGCTCATTGTCTGAGTCTTCTTTTGCCACAAAGTGCTCTTTGAGCAAGTTGATGGTTTCCCGGTCAAATTTCCCCTTCTTGGAGGGGCCTCCGGTTCGATTCCAGCATTTGCCGGCATGGACCTTGCCACAGGTTTTCCTGTTGTTGTTGTTATTAGAACGATTAGAATTGTTGGAACGTCTTCCAGTATTCTTGTTGTTGTTCTTTTGTTTGCTGAGCCGATTGAGACTGCTCATATGGTTGACAAGGAACTGAGATGTGGTGTTTTGAGTGACCCCTTGGTGGATGCGTACATAGTCTTCTATCCAGGCATTTGGGTAGCTGTGTAGGAGGATGGTGACTTGCTGGAGGTGGTCCAGATTGGTTACATACCCATGGAGCTTGGCTGTATATTTCATGAGAGTTAGGAGTTGGTCGGTATGGTCTTTGCAGGTGGACTCCACCTTTTTTTTGCACGCCGGGCTCCGGAGATATATATGCATGATGTCCCTGGCGTCTTTGGCATTGCAGTAGAGCTTGATAAAGGCTGCGAATGCTGAATTGAATCCTTGTCTTGTAAGTGGATATAATCTTTGTCCATTCGGTCGGGTGTTTCGCGTTAGAGCTCTCAATTCGGTTTGGGCTTTAACACATAAGCAGCGTCCGAAATAGCGGATGAGCGCTGAGTCCTGTACGCCTAGATCTTCCACTGCATTTAGAAAGGCTTCCTCGGTGTGGAGTAGCTCTTCTAGGCCTCCCTTATCTGTGAAGAGGGGGATCTTGACGCTATCGGAATGGTCAGCATTGTCGTAGATCGAGAGCGTGATTAACTTCGGCTTGGAGCTGTCGAAGGAGCTCTTGTAAGAGACCGGTGGTTCTCTGTATATTCCTGCCATGGTGTTGAGGATTGCTCTTTGTTGGAGATACAAGGTGCCTCTGTTGTTGAGGCTGTTGCTTGTTTTGGATTCAGTACTGAGTTCTACTATTTCTACTGTAAAGCACAAACAGTAATTACTGTGTTACGGTCTAGAGTAGAAATCTCGAAGTGGTATAAAATTGTGTGTGTTTAGATACTTTACGAGATAATGTTATGCGAATTAAGAATGAGAACATATAAAATTTGCGGTCGTGAGTATAGCCACATTTTGGCATGCTCTGCCATAAATGTTGATTTCTTGTCGGTTCCCACGATTAGGCATATATCACCTTCTGGGACTCGACCATAATAGTAAGAACACATATCGAAATGTATTCATGACTGAATATACATATAATATTCGATTCCCATATGGGATTTGTTTAATTATTCAATCGTGACTGTTAGCTACGCTAGCCCGTCACACATAGCTGTTTGCTGCTGTTGTCCATTGGGCGCTTCTTTTTGCCGGGGGATATTCCGTGGTTGGTTCCTCCCCCAGAAGTGGCCTTGGAGTTTTTCTTGGTGCCCCCGTTCTTCTCTTCCAGTTCGGTGATGCGCTTTTGGAGTTCCTCCTCCTTCCGGATGGTGGTTTCCAGGTTTTCGAGCTTGTCGATGGTGGTGTTGAAGGAGTGGGCATATAGGTCCCATCCAATGTGTTCCAATTTGTCCCTCTGGGCGTGGGTCATGTTGGAATCCAGGATTTCCTTCATTTCTGCCGGTGTGAAGCTGGTAGGTGTTTCTACCGGGTCATTGCCGCATTCCCAGAGGCATTCTGGGAGGTAACTCTGTAGCTCGGCCATTCAATTGGCCCAGGCTCGGATGCCATATTTCAGTTCCACTCGCATCCCCCGCATGAATCTGCGGAGGAGGATATACGAGCGCTTCCCATTCGTGTCATTGCCAAAGATTTTGAGCTTGAGGACATGCATGCATTCCTCAATGACATCCTTCTTGTACTCCTCAGATTGGTAGTACTGGGTGAGGGCAGTTGGTACGCTTTTCTTGGGGATCGGAGCTGTGAAGTCTTCTGGCTCTGTTTCCTCATCCGATTTTGCTGTAGCAGTCGGTTTGGTTTTGTCGGCTTCTGGAGTGGGTTTCTCCGTTGCTGTCTCCTTGGGTGTCCCAGAGGGAGTTTCTTTGGTTGATTGATTGAGTTTTTTGATCTCCTGGATCTTTTTCTGGACCAGCTTGTTGTTGTGTATCTTGTGGTTCGGTTCCACATAGTAGGACCTGGACAAGGGATAGTGCCTCCTTGACGAGAATCCTCTGTAGGACGTCCAGTTTCTGGTCTCCTTGGAGTTTGTCATTGCCAGCAATTTTCTGGTCAAAGTCTTTCTTCCAGATAATGAAGAGTTCCGGTCTTTCAGTGCCGGTGAGGACTTTCAGGTAGTCGCTGAACGCGACGACGCCCTTCTCACTGTCTTCCGGCCAGTCCTCTCGTGTGAAGTTAAAGGGTTTCAGTTTGGTTCCTTTAGCCGCCATGGTGGATTAATCAGTTTTCTATTAAGTTTAATTCAGTTACACTATTTCTGTTATCTTGTTGCTTTGTGCTGAAACTGAGCAAGAATGATTGCTCCAGTTTCTCCAGCTTTTTGCACTGGATTTTGTTGCTCTTGCGATAACTCGTGTTATAACTGATTCTTCCCCCGGCTTGTACAGTGGTGGGAGTTGTTTCTCTCTTTAGTTCCTGGGAATCCTGTGGTTCCCCGGAGTTGTTTCTGTTTTTATTTCATGGGATTTGATTCCGTGGTTCTCCGGTGTTGCTTCTCTATTAAACAATCACTGGGCCGGTCCCACTTCCTGTTTCCCATGGGATTAGTGGTGTTTGGGTATTCACAATTTTGCGACGCGCGATTTTGTCCGACGTTCCGATGTTCCAGTACTTAAAACACGTAGATTTCTACACAACTTTCCCCTTTGATATCTCACTCACTTCTAAAGCTCCTACAACAAAACCAAGCACTACACCTACTAACAGAGACCTCGCCTATTCGATTCTGCTATTGGTTTGGCTGCTTCTTGCTTCCTTTGGTTGCTTTGGTTGCTTGTCTCCCTGCCGGTCGATCGCTTCGGCAGCAACAAGCAAACAAGGACACATCATTTTCTACAGCAATTGTAGTACTAATTTCTACAGCTGATTCTGTTTTCTTTCGCTTTGTCTCCGAGCTCGGTTTGTTTTTCGATCTGTTTTCAAGCTACCTTATTATTTAACGCTATACAGTCTTTCAAGCCCCATAAGTGATACCCACTTAACGTTCTACATTCTTCAAGGTCGAACCCACTTAACGTTCTACATTCTTCAAGATTGAACACATATACACCCCCCTTCTAGAAGGTTCCTACTTGCTGATCCCTAAGTATCTGCAAGTTCGTGCAAGCATATCTTCCAGTTCCCCTTTATTTTCAAGCCAATTGCCCCCTGCTCTTAATAGTGTCAATCACTTAAGAGCTACCCTGATTCCTAGCCAAGCCCCCCAGTCCCTAAGTATTTCCGCTTAAGGCTCCCCCTACAAGACCAACCGATCCCTAAGTACCTCCTACTTATTGCACTCTTGTTTCCAAGACTACAGCTACTACAGCCCCTTGTTTTCAAGACTACAATTTCCCTGGTCCCTAAGTGTTGGCGAGTTTCCTGATCCCTAAGTGTTTTCGCTATTAAGCAACCCCAACTTGAACTTCAAGTTCGACACTGTTTTCAAGACACAAGCCTCTCCCTGGTCCCTAGGTTTTTCTACTAAAGCCCCTGTTTTCAAGCAAGCAGCTTCCCCGGTCCCTAAGTGTCTCGCTCAAGGTACCTGTTTTCAAGCCAATTGCCCCCGGATACTGTTTCCACTGTTTCCCTGGTCCCTAAGTGTCTCGCTCAAGGTCCCTGTTTTCAAGACAATTGCCCCTGGATACTGTTTCCACTTATAAGTACTCGCGAGTTTGAACTTCAAGTTCCCTCCTGAGCCTTTTAAGTGTGCCCTGGCATTGATATCCCCCGGTCCCTAAGTGTTCCTACTAAAGCCCCTGTTTTCACGCAAGCAGTGTCCCTAATACCAGGTCTTTGATACAAGCCAGTTGTCGGTGGTTGGTTTCTACAGTCTTTTTCTACAGTCTGTTTGGTTTCTACAGTCTGTTTCTACACGATTTGCAGTGGTCTACTGGAGTTTCTAAATTCTGTAACTCCAGAGCACCTCTGTGGGTTTCGAGCGTGACTCTTCTGGTAGTGCTCCAGTCTTTTCTTTTGGTTCCCCTGGAATTTTTCCTTGTTCAGACCAACATTGGACCTGTTGTTGCTGCTGTATCCTGTTTCCCAGCATACAACCTATCACTCAACTGGTGCTTTTCAGTTTGTTGATTTGCCCTCAACCGGTGCTTCTCCTGCCCCGGCCTTTGTCATCACCTGGCACTTTTACATCCCAGAGCAGTGTCTGCTGTTGCTCCAGCACCCAACGGGTTGCTTTTCAGCTGTTGGTTTGCCCTCCATTGGTGCTTCTCCTGCCCCGGCCTTTGCCCTCAACCGGTGCTTCTCCTTCCCCGGCCTTTTTCATCACCTGGCACTTGCACTTCCAAGAGGCGTGTCTGCTGTTGGTCCAACACCCAATTGCCTGCTTTTCAGTTGTTGCTTTGATCTCAACCGGTGCTTCTCCTTTCCCGGCCTTTGCCCTCAACCGGTGCTTCTCCTTTCAAGCGCGGCGTTCCAGTTGTTGCTCCTGCACTCCACTGGAGGTTTTCTGCTGTTGATTTGCCCTCCACCGGTGCTTTTTCTGCCCCGGCCTTTGCCCTCAACCGGTGCTTCACCTGCTCCGGCCTTTGTCATCACCTGGCACTTGCACATCCAAGAGGCGTGTCTGCTGCTGGTCCAACACCCAATTGCCTGCTTTTCCGTTGTTGCTTTGATCTCAACCGGTGCTTCTCCTTTCCCGGCCTTTGCCCTCAACCGGTGCTTCTCCTTTCAAGCGCGGCGTTCCAGTTGTTGCTCCTGCACTCCACTGGAGGTTTTCTGCTGTTGATTTGCCCTCCACCGGTGCTTCTCCTGCCCCGGCCTTTGCCCTCAACCGGTGCTTCACCTCCTCCGGCATTTGTCATCACCTGGCACTTGCACATCCAAGAGGCGTGTCTGCTGCTGGTCCAACACCCAATTGCCTGCTTTTCAGTTGTTGCTTTGCCCTCACCCGGTGCTTCTCCTGCCCCGGCCTTTGTCTTCAACCGGTGCCTCTCCTGCCCCGGCTTTTGTCAACACCGGGTACTTCTCCATTCAAGCGCGGCGTTTCAGTTGGTGCTCCCTCACTCCACTGGAGGTTTTCTGCTGTTGATTGCCCTCCACCGGTGCTTCTCCTGCCCCGGCCTTTGCCCTCAACCGGTGCTTCACCTGCTCCGGCCTTTGTCATCACCTGGCACTTGCACATCCAAGAGGCGTGTCTGCTGTGGGTCCAACACCCAATTGCCTGCTTTTCAGTTGTTGGTTGGCCCTCCACCGGTGCTTCTCCTGCCCCGGCCTTTGCCCTCAACTGGTGCTTCACCTGCTCCGGCCTTTGTCATCACCTGGCACTTGCATATCCAAGAGGCGTGTCTGCTGTTGGTCCAACACCCAATTGCCTGCTTTTCAGTTGTTGCTTTGCTCTCAACCGGTGCTTCTCCTGTACCGGCCTTTGCCCTCACCCGGTGCTTCTCCTTTCAAGCGCGGCGTTTCAGTTGGTGCTCCTCCACTCCGCTGGAGGTTTTCTGCTGTTGAGTTTCACTCCACCAGTGCTCCTCCTGCCCCGGCCTTTGCCCTCAACAGGTGCTTCACCTGCTCCGGCCTGTGTCATCACCTGGCACTTGCACATCCAAGAGGCTGGTCTGCTGTTGGTCCAGCACCCAATTGCTTGCTTTTCAGCTTTTGTTTGCCCTCCACCGGTGCTTCTCCTGCCCCGGCCTTTGTCATCACCTGGCACTTGCACTTCCAAGAGGCGTGTCTGCTGTTGGTCTAGCACCCAATTGTTTGCTTTTCAGCTGTTGTTTGCCCTCAATCGGTGCTTCTCCTGCCCCGGCCTTTGTCATCAACCGGTGCTTCTCCTGCCCCGGCCTTTGTCATCACCTGGCACTTGCACATCCAAGAGGCGTGTCTGCTGTTGGTCCAACACCCAATTGCCTGCTTTTCAGTTGTTGCTTTGATCTCAACCGGTGCTTCTCCTGCCCCGGCCTTTGCCCTCACCCGCAGCTGGTGTCTCTGCCCTCAGTGCTCCACTTCTGGTACAATGCCTCCCCCTCCAACTAAGGGGTGGCCCACCTCCCAAGCAGCTTCCCGGAAGAAAAGATCCTCCACGCCTCCTTCTTCTGCTCGGTCTGCCTCTGGGGCTCGGTCTAACAAGCGCCCATTTGTGCAAAAGACCCCTCCAAGACATTCTAGTGTCACCTCTGCTCTTACTACTCCCTCTCCTACTCTTGATACCAGATCATCCTCTTCCTCTGCCTCATCAGCCTCTTCATCCTCTATGAATGGGTCTTCTGTTGATGATATGTCTTCATCTTCTTCTGTGTCCTCATCTGCAGGTGTGCTTTCTGATGTTGAGATGCTTGGCACTGAATCTGCACCAGGGGAATCTGCACCAGGGGACACTGCACCAAGGGATTCCTTGCAAACTTCTTCTCTGTCAACAGCTTCTCAGCTAGGCTCCCAGGAGTCAGGTCCTCCGCCGTCAGGTACTCTGTCAGGTTCTCAGTCGTCAGGTACTCTGCTGTCAGACCCCAAGATGATAAGCTCCCAGTCCTCAGGCTCCCAGTCCTCAGGCTTCCAGCAGCAGGGCTCCCAGCAGCAGGGATCCCAGCAGCAGGGCTCCCAGCTGTCTGGACCCCGGCCCCCAGTCTCCCAGCAGCCAGGATCCACCCCGGCAGGCTCCCAGCTGCCAAAGGGCTCTGGGACCTCAGGCAAGTTCCCTGCTTCATCTATCCTCAAGCAGTCTACTCTTGCCTTTTCCTCTGCCCAGAAGTCTGATCCCTCTCAGCAGCAAGCACGCCAATCCCAACGCCAGGAGGCTCTGGCTGCTGCCAACAGGGCTCATTCCGCTTCCTTCCTCTGGTGTTTTTATGGTAAGGGCCCCTGTTCTGGCAAGGCTCCTATCCCATCTGCAATTCATGCCTTTCGAAAATCTCCAACTGGTAACCGGTTATGGGCTGGGTGTCCAAGCCCTACACACTTCTTCAGCAAGAAGGAGGGTAAAGACAAAAAATCCATCCATGATATTTGCCGGACTGCCATCCCTCCTGTTTATGCTCAGGTTTTTCCGGACACTCCAGACTGGCGCAATGCCTCTGTAGCTTCCTTGGCTTCTATTGCCTCTGCTTGCTTTCAAGGCTCTGCCCCAGCCTGGACCAAGCAACCATCTGGCCAGGCTCTGAAGAAATGTCTTATTGGTTTGGTCAAGATGTCTCCTGAGTGTTTTGATGACCTGTATTGTGAGGGCAACCTTTTGCCTAGCACTGAAGGCAAAGTATGGTGGGCAGCCAATCAGGTGCTTGGCTCTCACTGGCATTTCAAGAAGCGCCCTCCTACACCTGCGCCACCAGTGGCTGATGATGCTTCCACTTCCAAATCTTCCACTTCCAAATCAGTGTCCTTTCTTCCTGGTGGTGGTGATGCTACTGTCTTGTCCTCTTCTGCTGGGCATTTCCTCCAACGCCGAGGGGTTTGCTCCAGTGATTCTAGAGCTCCAGTGGATGTCACTGCTGGCACCAAGTGTTCTCATAGTTCTTATGTCACTCTGTCCCTTCCAAGGTTGATGTCACAACGCCCTGGGGAACTGTATGATGAGCTGCTCAAGTCTCTCAAGGAAGCTTTGGATCTTCTATGGACTGTTGACAAGCGTCTGGTGTTGTATGTTTTTCCCTCCAGAGCCAGGCTCAACCCCAAGGCCAAGCCTGTTACCAAGTTTTGGACGACACTTCCTGACAGGAAGACCTTGGAATTGTATGTTGCTCAGCTCTGGCTTCGCAGTAGAACTGCTCCTCATCTACGCTTCTTTTTGGGACACAGTGCTTCCCTGGAGAAACTCTTTTCAGCACAATTGCTCCAGAGGCTCAGAGACCGTGACATGGACCTGAAATATGACCACATACAGGCCCCAGTTATTGTCACCTGTGGCTTTCTCCTTGGATCTTACATGCCGAGTTTTGATCTTGACCACTACAACGAATTGCTTCAGACTCATCCCAGGTTTCAGGCATGTCCTATTGCTGTTATCAGGAAGAATATCAGCCTTGACAACTCCAGAACTCCTGATCCCAATCCGGTTCTGGCTGCTCATGTTTTATGTGATGCAACAAAGCGCGCCCAAACTGTTAAGCTCCTCAAAGCCCAGTTCAACCGTTGCAAACCTTCAGACATTGCCTCTTTACCTGATGGTAAATTCTACAAGTTTATTGAGACAGCTACCAATCCTTCTGACAGACCTCTTCCCCCCTCCAAGCTCAAGACTGTTCGCCAGGCTAAGCACCGCCAAGCCAAATTTATTGAGAGCCATGAAACTGCTCCTGTTCTGGGGGTAGTTGATCTTGATCTTCCAGTTGACTTGGGCCAAGGGCTGGGTTTGAAGACACTGCGCAGTGTGCTTCTGGGTATCAGAACCCGTGACAATTGGTCATGGCCTCTTTTTCTTTCTGTTGATACCAGTTCATACCGAGGCGAGATCCTTGCTTTGTACAACATCACTACCAAGGCTGAAGCAATGGCCATGTTGTCTTTCCTGCCTATTTTTCTGGAAGCTCAGTATGGTTCTTGTGTTCGACAATGGTTCTCTTCTGAGTGCTTGACTGAAATGGAAGCTTACCATTGGGATGATGCAGTCAATTGTGTTGTGGAAACTGCACCTGCTGCAGATCCAATGCAGGATAACTCTCTTCCCTTTTTTGGTGATGGGGATGCACGAGATTGGGAACTTGTTGATGATGACTTGTCAGTTGACCTTGCTCCCGATCTCACTTTTGATCTGGATTTGCACTTTAACCTCCAAGCCCATGCTGACAGTGGTGGTGGAGGCTTTGATGATTCTCAATCCATGGATACTTTAGCGACTGGCACTTCCAATCTTACTGCTGTCCAGGCCTCAGCGCCTGCAGGTGCTGTTCCTCCTGGCGGTGATCCTACCCATGTGGCCAAGGCTGATGCCTCCCCTGGTATCTCTCCTGAAGTTCCCCCTGAAGTTCCTGACCCTCCCCATAATGCCATGGCTGGTGACCTCCCTGTGGTCTCTCCTGAGTCCTCAACTGCAGTTCCTGCTGCCGGTGGTGGGGAAGATGCAGCCTCTGCATTGAGGCTTGGAGTTGCTGCAATTGCATTCTCTTCCAGTCATGATGCTAGTGTCAGTGACTTGAGCCATGCCAATGTCTCCACCAAATCAGCTCCGGCAACTCTTCCTTCCGTGCGACAGACTCGGTTTCCTTCTGATCATGGTTAGCTCTTCTGGTATGAGGTGTGATGGGATGCCTTCCAATCCAAATCCCATCAATGCTTCTCCTGTTTCTCCCTTTTCCCCCTCCGCCTCTTCCCCTGTCTCTCATTTTGTCCAATTAACTCTTCATGGAGACTCTCTTGCTGCTAAGGATTCTGACAGTTTTGGTCATTCCTTTCCTCAAGCTCCATCATCTAATTCCACCATCATCACCTTCCAAAACATTGGACCCCAGCGTAGAGCTGCCTTTATGTCCATGTCCAAGCACAACGCCCGTCAATTTGTCAAGAGCAATGCCAGTGTGGCTCTTTTTGCTGAACATTGTTTGAATGAATCCAAACTCCTGCCCTGTGATCTTTTCAATCGGCGCATGAAGAATGTCTGTCCCTCAAGTTTTTCCTATCTTGCCAACAACAAGCATGAAGCTTCTGACTGCTCATGGCTTCAGCCTGGTGGCACAGGGTTTTCCATTGATCAACTGTTCAGCTCCCACAAGGTTGCACATGGAGCTGATCCATCTGGTCTTGGCAGATGGTCCTTTGTCAAGTTTCAAGGCAGGGATGGCTACAATGTCACTATGTTTTCTGCTTACTGCCCAGTTGAAAATGATAGGGATCTTGGTTCAGTCTGGAATCAACAGTGCCGCTACTTTCAAGCAGCTGAAAATCTTTTCAGTCCCAATCCATGCATTCTTTTTCACAGGGATTTGACTGCTGCCCTTCAGGTCTGCCTGGGTGCAGGTGACCAGGTCATTGTTGGGATTGACCAGAATGCTGATGTTCGAACTGATGGCTTGTCTTTTGAGCTCAAGGCTCTTGGTTTCAGAGAGGCCATTCTTACACTTCATAGTATGTCTTCCCCTCCTGCCACTCACAACAGAAACACTACCAGAACACCAATTGATGCCATTTGGGTCTCTGAGAATGTTGATGTTCTCAGGGCTGGGTATTGTCCCTTTGGTGGTGTCTATGGTATGGAATCTGACCACAGAATGCTTTGGATTGAAGTCTGTAATTGCAGCCTCATGGGCAAACATTTGCCACCTCCTGTGAGCTTCTCTCATTCCAAACTCCAGTCCTCCCACCCTCATCTGCGACAACGGTATTTCAAGCGTGTCAGGCACAGCTTTCTCAAGGCTGGAGTGTTTTCTCTCCAAGCTAAGCTGGAGCACCTCCTGGCTCAGTTTCAGTCTGGAGATATTTCTGTGCGCACTGATCTCATCACCACATATGAAGTACTCCATGAAACCTCTACCTCTCTCAGGCTCTCTGTTGAACAAAACCTCTGCCACACTAGAGCTGGTTTGGTTCCATGGTCACCAAAGCTGCAAGTCTATCGTGATACAATTGACTTTTGGAGGCGTGTTGTTAAGTTGAGACAGGGTGTGTCCACCAGTCATACTGTTTTGAAAAGGTTGGCCTGCAAGCTTTCTCTCTACAAAGGAGAACACAGTGACCTTTCCAGTGCTCTCCTCCATCTGAAACAAGCTTACAAGCAATACCGGGCAGTGAAGAAATTGGCCCCCTCATGGAGAGACTCCTTCAATCAAGGCCTGGTGGATGCACTTCTTGCTGAAGGCAAGCCTCACAACCAGACTGCTTCCCAGATTCGTGCCAGGATGCGCAGGGAACGTCTTCAACGAGAGCTTGGTCTCGCTGCTCGGTCTATTCGGGGACGTGTCAACAAGTCAGCAGTCTTGCGAGCTATTGCAGTTGGCCATGATGGTGTTGAACAGGTCTTGGAGTCTCAGTCTACTATGGTACCAGCTATGGCTGAATCCAATGTCCGGCGTCAACAGCAGTGTCTTGGCACTCCTTCCATGACTCCCTCCTTCATTCATGATTTCGGCTACCTAGGCACTGCCCAGGCTGCTACTCATGTTCTTGATGGCACATATAATCCTCCTCCTGCCACTGACAAATACCTTTCTGAATTTCTTTCCTGTCTCAAAGTCCCTGACTCTATTCTGAGTTTGCCCCCCTTTGACTATTCAGTGTGTCCAGCTGACAATGCTGCTGCCTGGAAACGCCAGAGGGAACGCACAGCAAGTGAACCTTCTTGTTTGAGTTTTGCCCACCACAAGGCATTTGCCCTGGATCCCCAGCTGAACAAGTTTGACACTCTCCTGAGATCCGTCCCTTTGATTGTTGGCTTCTCTCCTTCTGCTTGGCAGGTCATCACTGATGTTGAGATCTTCAAGAAACCTGGTGAATATAGAGTGGATAAGATGAGGCTTATTCAGCTGATGTCTCCTGAGTTCCAAATCAACAACAAGATGATTGGTAGACGCATTCTTGCCTATGCTGAACGTGCCAATGCCGTGGCTGTTGATCAACATGGAAGCAGGAAACACCACAAGGCCATCAACACCTGCCTGAACAAGAAGCTCATCTGTGATGTGTTGCGGCAGAAGCGCAGATCCGGTGCTGTTGCTATGAATGATGCCAAGGGCTGTTATGATAGGATCTCTCATCCCATTGCAGGTCTCACTCTCCAGAGCTTTGGGGTTCCTGCCCATGTGTGTGAAGTTCTTCTGTCTACTCTGCAACATGCTAAGCATCACATCAAAACTGGTTTTGGTCGGTCCGGCCCTGTGTATGGTGATGAACCTGTTCCTCTCAGTGGTTGTGGCCAAGGCAATGGTATTGGTCCAACTCTTTGGGCCTTGGTGTCAACAATTGTCTTCCGAATGATGCAACAGGCTGGGCATGGTGTCCATCTTATCACTTCTTTGTCACTGCAACTGGTTTCTCTGGTGGGTTTTGCCTTTGTGGATGACACAGATTTGTTTTGTGCTGGCTCTGATTCCTCAACATCTGGTGAGGAATTGGCTGTTGATTTTCAGGCAGCTCTTGACCGATGGGCTGGAGGGATTATTGCCACTGGTGGTGCGATTGAACCTGCCAAATCCTTCTGTTATTTGATTGATTTCAAATGGAATGGATCCGGTTGGGACTATCGCTCCATTGCTGACATGCCCGGTGACTTCTCTGTTGCTGACAAGAATGGCAATCGAGCTACCCTGGATCGGTTTGAAGTTGATCATGCTGACAAGACCCTTGGGGTTTTTATCTCCATGGATGGCAATGAGGAAGCACAGATTGCTCACATGAAGTCCCAGTCTCAGTCTTTTGGCTCTCAGCTCAAGGCTTCCAAGTGTGAGAAGAGGGCATCCCTCTACACATTCAAGTATTCTTTCATGAAGTCTGTTGAATACCCCATGCCTGTCACGCAACTTGATGAGGCCACCTGGACGAAGATCATTCACCCAGCACTTGTTCCTGTGCTGAATAAAGCAGGGATGTCACGGACATTTCCCAGACATGTATTCTATGGTCCTTCCCTCTATCAAGGCTTTGGTTTCGTTCATCCCTACCTCCTCCAAGAGTTCAGTCATATTGCCACTCTCTTTCAGGAATCTGTCAGGTCCTCCCAAACTGGTCGGATTCTCAGGCTAACTGCTGAGTCTCTACGGCTCGAACTTGGCATTCCTCTCCATCTTGGTGTCACCCCATATCATCCTTTTGCTTCCTACGTCACTCCTTGCTGGTACAAACATGTGTGGAAGTTTTTCTCTGTTCACCCTGTGAGCTTGTTTGAAGACTTCCCAGATCTTCCCCTGCTACGTTCCAATGACTGCTATCTCATGCAAGCCTTTGTCAACGCTGGCTTCAGAGGTGCTGACTTGTCCCTCTTGAATCACATGCGCATGTCACTCAAGGCTATCTCCCTTGCTGACATTTGTACTCCAGATGGGAAAAGACTCTCTCCCATGGCCTTCCAGCTGACATCCTCCAATCACTTGAGGGATCATCTTGACTGGCCTAGATGTCCTCCATCTTGGCCTCCAGCAGCACAGCGCTTATGGACTAAGGCTCTTCAGACCTGTTTTCTTCCCCCCTGTCCACCCCCTGCAGCCAGGGCACTGGCTCCTTCTTTTCATCTTGGGCATTGGCTCTCTCCCCAGACAGCTTCTCTTTGGCCTTGGTTTTTGTCTCCATCCACCAACAGAATATTCTTCAAAACTTCTACTGGCTGGATTGTGAGCACCTCCCAGGGCAGGGGCAGATACAGGGTCACTTCTGAACTCATTTCTGACAAACCAGCCTGTGCTGATGTGCTTGTCTGCCCTGTTATTTGTGGACAAGTTGTACGCGTTGTTGGGTCCTCTGCTTTTGTTTCTGAGCCTCCTGACATGGATCCTCTGGTGTACAATCCATTTGATTCTCTTCCAGACTCCCCAGTAGATGCCTTTGATGCACTCTGTGCGTCTCCAAGGGTACTTCTCCACAAATATTCCCTACCACAGGCTGGCTGTCAGCACCTTGTTGATGCTATTGAGAGTGGTACTGCCAGTGCTGTATGTGATGGTTCATTTGATCCGGACCTTCTCAGAGGAACTTCTGCTTTCATTCTATCACCCAATACCTCCACCAAGAATGCTTCATTGTTCCTCACTGGCTGTAATTTTGTCAGTGGATCCCCTGAGGACCAATCATCCTATAGGAGTGAGCTGGCAGGCATCCTTGGGGTTCTCACCTGTTGCACTGCTCTGGTGAGTCTTTTTGATATTGCTTCTGGCTCTATCACCATTGCTCTGGATGGTGACACAGCTCTCAAACAGGCTGAGGGATCATGGCCATTGGTTATTTCCCAGAAGTCTTTTGATTATGTTTATGTCATCAGAAACATGATTTCTGCCCTGCCAATCTCTGTGCACTTTCAGTGGGTTCAGGGCCATCAAGCTGGAATCTTTCTTGATTGGTGGGCCCTTCGCAATCATCAGGTTGACAGCATGGCAAAGGCCTTTCTCTCTGTCCATAGAGCTTCTGCCCATCACTATCCCAGACTTGTGTTTGAGCCTTGGGCATTTTCTCTCAATGGATGCAAGTGTTCAAGGTTTGATCAGAATGCTTTGCATGTTGCTATTTCTGGTCCTCCTCTTCTTAAATATTGGCAGACCCACCATGACATCCCCATTCCACAACCTGTTCTGAGTTCCATCCATTGGTGTGCCCATCTGTCTGCCTTCAAGCGTCTACCTCCTGGCATGCAAAGGTGGTTTGTCAAGTTTGCTTCTGGATGCATTGGTGTTGGCAACCAACTACTTCACTACCAGTATCAGGATCACTCCAGGTGTCCCTTGTGTGATGCAGACAACGAGAAGGTTTCTCATGTGCTCTCCTGCAAGGATACTGGGGCTGTCACGCATAGTGTGTCTGCCTTCACGGGACCACTGCAGAAGAGGCTTGAAGCTGAACAAACTGCTCCATCATTGGCTGTTGCCATTGTGGATCTCCTCACCAGAGTTCGGAAGGGCCAGAACATTTATCCATCATCCTACTCCCTTGCAATTGCTTCTGCTGTCAGGGCACAGAGGACTATTGGTTGGCACAACTGGCTTCTTGGTAGGTGGTCTCCTCGCTGGTACCAAATCCAGGCTGACTACTACTCCCACATTGGAAGCAAGCGCTCTCCCAAACGTTGGGCTGCAGCTATCATCCATCAGTTCTTTCTTACCTCCTGGGATCTTTGGACTTATAGGAATGAACGACTCCATGGTCCTGGGGGTACCCTTGATGCTGAACAACACCAATCTCTTGATGCTTCCATCTCCTCTGAATTGGCCATTGGTGCAGCTGGTGCACTTCCCCAGTCACACTCCCTTTTGCAAACCCCTTTCCAAGTCCTACAAGGTTACACCCTGACTGCCAAGAGGCAGTGGCTTGCAACCATCCACCTTGCCAGGAAGCAGTATGCAGCGCCTGTCCAACCAGTGCAGCCATACCAACGAGAGGCTGCTCTCCTCAGCGCCTGGCTTACTGGACCTCAGGGTTGATTACACTTTGTACCTTGGTTTTGCCTTCTGTTCCTGTTTCTCATCCTGTCTTATACCTCTTGATACTGGATCTTATCCCAATATCTACATTCTCATCTCATTTTCTCTCAAGTCCCTATTTTGTGGGACTTGTTTTGTTTTTTTCCCTGTCTGATGTTCAAGGTTTGTTTGGAAAATTTGTCGTTCTACCACTTGGGGTCCTGACTCTTCGATGGAGGCGACGTTAAAGTCTGGTTACAGACTGAGTAATTTAGTTTCACCTTCGGTGATTAAAGTTATTTAAATACGTATATTAATATTATTATTATCTGCCTGCTCTTGGCTTCAGCCTGGCGGCACAGGTTTTTCCATTGACCAGCTGTTCAGCTCCCACAAGGTTGCACATGGAGCTGATCCATCTGGTCTTGGCAGATGGTCCTTTGTCAAGTTTCAGGGCAGGGATGGCTACAATGTCACCATGTTTTCTGCCTACTGCCCAGTTGAAAATGATAGGGATCTTGGCTCAGTCTGGAATCAACAGTACCGATACTTTCAAGCCGCTGAAAATCTTTTCAGTCCCAATCCATGCATTCTCTTTCACAGGGATTTAACTGCTGCCCTTCAAGTCTGTCTGGGTGCAGGTGATCAAGTCATTGTTGGGATTGACCAGAATGCTGATGTTCGGACTGATGGCTTGTCTTTTGAGCTCGAGGCTCTTGGTTTCAGAGAGGCCATTCTTACACTTCATAGTACGTCTTCCCCTCCTGCCACTCACAACAGAAACACTACCAGAACACCAATTGATGCCATTTGGGTCTCTGAGAATGTTGATGTTCTCAGGGCTGGGTATTGTCCCTTTGGAGGTGCCCATGGTATGGAATCTGACCATAGACTGCTTTGGATTGAGGTTTGTAATTGCAGCCTCATGGGCAAACATTTGCCACCTCCTGTGAGATTCTCTCATTCCAAACTCCAGTCCTCCCACCCTCATCTGCGACAACGGTATTTCAAGCGTGTGAGGCACAGCTTTCTCAAGGCTGGAGTGTTTTCTCTCCAAGCTAAGCTGGAGCACCTACTGGCTCAGTTTCAGTCTGGAGATATTTCTGTGCGCACTGATCTCATCACCACATATGAAGTACTCCATGAAACCTCTACCTCTCTCAGGCTCTCTGTTGAACAAAACCTCTGCCACACTAGAGCTGGTTTGGTTCCATGGTCACCTAAGCTGCAAGTCTATCGTGATACCATTGACTTTTGGAGGCGTGTTGTTAAGTTGAGACAGGGTGTGTCCACCAGTCATACTGTTTTGAAAAGGTTGGCCTGCAAGCTTTCTCTCTACAAAGGAGAACACAGTGACCTTTCCAGTGCTCTCCTCCATCTGAAACAAGCTTACAAGCAATACCGGGCAGTGAAGAAATTGGCCCCCTCATGGAGAGACTCCTTCAATCAAGGCCTGGTGGATGCACTTCTTGCTGAAGGCAAGCCTCACAACCAGCATGCTTCCCAGATTCGTGCCAGGATGCGCAGGGAACGTCTTCAACGAGAGCTTGGTCTCGCTGCTCGGTCTATTCGGGGACGTGTCGACAAGTCAGCAGTCTTGCGCGCTATTGCAGTTGGCCATGATGGTGTTGAACAGGTCTTGGAATCTCAGTCTACTATGGTTCCAGCTATGGCTGAATCCAATGTCCGGCGTCAACAGCAGTGTATTGGCACTCCCTCCATGACTCCCTCCTTCATTCAAGATTTTGGCTACCTAGGCACTGCCCATGCTGCTCCCCAAGTCCTTGATGGCACATACATTCCTCCTCCTGCCACTGACAAATACCTTTCTGAATTTCTTTCCTGTCTCAAAGTCCCTGACTCTATTCTGAGTTTGCCCCCCTTTGACTATTCAGTGTGTCCAGCTGACAATGCTGCTGCCTGGAAACGCCAGAGGGAACGCACAGCAAGTGAACCTTCTTGTTTGAGTTTTGCCCACCACAAGGCATTTGCCCTGGATCCCCAGCTGAACAAGTTTGACACTCTCCTGAGATCCGTCCCTTTGATTGTTGGCTTCTCTCCTTCTGCTTGGCAGGTCATCACTGATGTTGAGATCTTCAAGAAACCTGGTGAATATAGAGTGGATAAGATGAGACTCATCCAGTTGATGTCTCCTGAGTTCCAAATCAACAACAAGATGATTGGCAGACGAATTCTTGCCCATGCTGAACGTGCCAATGCCGTGGCTGTTGATCAACATGGAAGCAGGAAACACCACAAGGCAATCAACACCTGCCTGAACAAGAAGCTCATATGTGATGTGTTGCGGCAGAAGCGCAGATCCGGTGCTGTTGCTATGAATGATGCCAAGGGCTGTTATGATAGGATCTCTCATCCCATTGCAGGTCTCACTCTCCAGAGCTTTGGGGTTCCTGCACATGTGTGTGAGGTTCTTTTGTCTACTTTGCAACTTGCCAAGCACCACATCAAAACTGGTTTTGGTCGGTCAGGTCCTGTGTATGGTGATGAACCTGTTCCTCTCAGTGGTTGTGGCCAAGGCAATGGTATTGGTCCAACTCTTTGGGCCTTGGTGTCAACAATTGTCTTCCGAATGATGCAACAGGCTGGGCATGGTGTCCATCTTATCACTTCTTTGTCACTGCAACTGGTTTCTCTGGTGGGTTTTGCCTTTGTGGATGACACAGATTTGTTTTGTGCTGGCTCTGATTCCTCAACATCTGGTGAGGAATTGGCTGTTGATTTTCAGGCAGCTCTTGACCGATGGGCTGGAGGGATTATTGCCACTGGTGGTGCGATTGAACCTGCCAAATCCTTCTGTTATTTGATTGATTTCAAATGGAATGGATCCGGTTGGGACTATCGCTCCATTGCTGACATGCCCGGTGACTTCTCTGTTGCTGACAAGAATGGCAATCGAGCTACCCTGGATCGGTTTGAAGTAGACCATGCTGACAAGACCCTTGGGGTTTTTATCTCCATGGATGGCAATGAGGAAGCACAGATTGCTCACATGAAGTCACAGTCTCAGTCTTTTGGCTCTCAACTCAGGGCTTCCAAGTGTGAGAAGCGCGCATCCCTCTACACCTTCAAGTATTCTTTCATGAAGTCTGTTGAATACCCCATGCCTGTCACGCAACTTGATGAGGCCACTTGGACTAAGATAATTCACCCAGCTCTTGTTCCTGTGCTGAATAAAGCAGGGATGTCAAGGACATTTCCCAGACATGTGTTCTATGGTCCTTCCCTCTATCAAGGCTTTGGATTCATCCATCCCTACCTCCTCCAAGAGTTCAGTCATATTGCCACTCTCTTTCAGGAATCTGTCAGGTCCTCCCAAACTGGTCGGATTCTCAGGCTCACTGCTGAGTCTCTCAGGCTTGAACTTGGACTTCCTCTCCATCTTGGTGTCACACCCTATCATCCCTTTGCTTCATACGTCACTCCCTGCTGGTACAAACATGTGTGGAAGTTTTTCTCTGTTCACCCTGTGAGCTTGTTTGAAGACTTCCCAGACCTACCACTGTTACGTTCCAATGACTGTTATCTCATGCAAGCCTTTGTCAACTCTGGCTTCAGAGGTGCTGACTTGTCCCTCTTGAATCACATGCGCATGTCCCTCAAGGCTATTTCCCTTGCTGACATTTGTACTCCAGATGGGAAAAGACTCTCTCCCATGGCCTTCCAGCTGACATCCTCCAATCACTTGAGGGATCATCTTGACTGGCCTAGATGTCCTCCATCCTGGCCTCCAGCAGCACAGCGCTTATGGACTAAGGCTCTTCAGACCTGTTTTCTTCCCCCCTGTCCACCCCCTGCAGCCAGGGCACTGGCTCCTTCTTTTCATCTTGGGCATTGGCTCTCTCCCCAGACAGCTTCTCTTTGGCCTTGGTTTTTGTCTCCATCCACCAACAGAATATTCTTCAAAACTTCTACTGGCTGGATTGTGAGCACCTCCCAGGGCAGGGGCAGATACAGGGTCACTTCTGAACTCATTCCTGACAAACCAGCCTGTGCTGATGTACTTGTCTGCCCTGTTATTTGTGGACAAGTTGTACGCGTTGTTGGGTCCTCTGCTTTTGTTTCTGAGCCTCCTGACATGGATCCTCTGGTGTACAATCCATTTGATTCTCTTCCAGACTCCCCTGCAGATGCCTTTGATTCACTCTGTGCGTCTCCAAGGGTACTTCTCCACAAATATTCCCTACCACAGGCTGGCTGTCAGCACCTTGTTGATGCTATTGAGAGTGGTACTGCCAGTGCTGTATGTGATGGTTCATTTGATCCGGACCTTCTCAGAGGAACTTCTGCTTTCATTTTGTCACCCAATACCTCCACCAAGACTGCTTCATTGTTCCTCACTGGCTGTAATTTTGTCAGTGGATCCCCTGAGGATCAATCTTCCTACAGGAGTGAACTGGCAGGAATCATTGGGGTTCTCACCTGCTGCACTGCTCTGGTGAGTCTTTTTGATATTGCTTCTGGCTCTATCACTATTGCTCTGGATGGTGACACAGCTCTCAAACAGGCTGAGGGATCATGGCCATTGGTTATTTCCCAGAAGTCTTTTGATTATGTTTATGTCATCAGAAACATGATTTCTGCCCTGCCAATCTCTGTGCACTTTCAGTGGGTTCAGGGACATCAAGCTGGAATCTTTCTTGATTGGTGGGCCCTTCGCAATCATCAGGTTGACAGCATGGCAAAGGCATTTCTCTCTGTCCATAGAGCTTCTGCCCATCACTATCCCAGACTTGTGTTTGAGCCCTGGGCTTTTTCTCTCAATGGAAGCAAGTGCTCAAGGTTTGATCAAAATGCTTTGCATGTTGCCATTTCTGGTCCTCCTCTTCTTCAATATTGGCAGACCCACCATGACATTCCCATTCCACAACCTGTTTTGAGTTCCATCCATTGGTGTGCCCATCTGAATGCCTTCAAACGTTTACCTCCTGGCATGCAAAGGTGGTTTGTCAAATTTGCTTCTGGCAGCATTGGTGTTGGCAACCAACTACTTCACTACCAGTATCAGGATCACTCCAGGTGCCCATTGTGTGATGCAGACAACGAGAAGGTTTCTCATGTGCTCTCCTGCAAGGACACTGGGGCAGTACAGCACAGTGTGTCAGCTTTCAAGGGACCCCTGCAGAAGAGGCTTGAAGTTGAACAAACTGATCCAACATTGGTGGCTGCCATTGTGGATCTTCTCACCAGAGTTCGGAAGGGCCAGAACATTTATCCATCATCTTACTCACTTGCAATTGCCTCTGCTGTCAGGGCACAGAGGACTATTGGCTGGCACAACTGGCTTCTGGGTAGGTGGTCTCCTCGCTGGTACCAAATCCAGGCTGACTACTACTCCCACATTGGAAGCAAGCGCTCTCCCAAACGTTGGGCTACAGCTATCATCCATCAGTTCTTTCTTACCTCCTGGGATCTTTGGACCTATAGGAATGAACGACTCCATGGTCCTGGGGGTACCCTTGATGCTGAACAACACCAATCTCTTGATGCTTCCATCTCCTCTGAATTGGCCATTGGCGCAGCTGGTGCACTTCCCCAGTCACACTCCCTGTTACAAACCCCTTTCCACGTCCTACAAGGTTACACCCTGACTGCCAAGCGGCAGTGGCTTGCAACCATCCACCTTGCAAGGAAGCAGTATGCAGCGCCTGACCCACCAGTGCAGCCATACCAACAAGAGGCTGCTCTTCTCAGAGCCTGGCTTACTGGACCTCAGGGTTGATTCCACTTTGTACCTTGGTTTTGTTTTCTGTTCCTGCTTCTCATCCTGTCCCATCCCTTTTGATACTGGATCTTATCCCAATATCTTCATTCCCATTTCACTTTCTCTCAAGTCCCTATTTTGTGGGACTTGTTTGTCTTTTTCCCTGCTTGATGTTCAAGGTTTGTTTTGAAAATTTGTCGTTCTACCACTTGGGGTCCTGACTCTATGATGGAGGCGACGTTAAAGTCTGGTTACAGACTGAGTAATTTAGTTTCACCTTTGGTGATTAAAGTTATTTAAATACGTATATTATTATTATTAGTGGTGTTTGGGTATTCATTATATACCTTTCCGGATATCCGTATATTTCGGTTTTGGTTGGCATACACTCTTTGGTCTGTCCATCCATTCAGTGTTGGTCCAATTAGTCCACTCACTGGATTATGTGTCACTTTTTCGACGCATGTTTATATTTTTCGATTATTTCTGTTGTCAACCATGGTCCTGTTTAGGTACTCAGGTGTCTCTGTTGCTGCTGCTGTTCCATCTAATGGAGCTAACTGCTGCTGGGGTCGGTCTTCCTTAGTGCTGCAGACACTGGATATCCTTCCCCCTGTTTTTGCTTCTCTGTGCCTCAATTTTTTGGCAGTCTTTTGATCTTGTCGGTGCCTTGACCAATCGATCTCTTTCTGCTCATGGTCATCAGCACTCAGCTTGATTTTAAAATCATGCCATACCCTGGGTCTACTAGTGATTAGAATAGTAGTGATATGCAAATTGTGAGCTCTATCAATTAGTCTATTGCTACTGCTTCCGACAATCGCAAGTCTCCTGTAATTCAGCGATTCTGGAGACTCGCTGATTCCAATCACGAGTGGACTCTTGACTGTATTCCGGTGCACGGCACCAACGGCAACAACCGCTCCGACGCACACCACCTAGACCTCGATTCCGACATGTACTACGATAACTCACTTCACGAAGAAGACAACTTCAACAACACTCACGACGACAATTACTACCAGGAATGTGAAAACAATGGCACAGCCCTCACTCAAGAAGAAGAGCAAGACAACGAAGACAACTACTATCAAGACTACAATGACAAATGTTACCACCAAAACATCTATCACCAAGATCACGACTCAGTCGACTATTGACTATCATGCCCCAACAACCGTAACCCCTCCAAACCTGTCCCCTAAACCATCGCCCTTTCTTGTACCATCCAAACCAACGTCTCCAAATGTCCATACCTCATCCTCTGCGACTCAGGATCCAAGACCACTTGGTTTAGCCAACATGCCCTTTCCCCTGACACCACACCTACCCACACATTCAACATTTCTGGCGTCACCATGGCAGGAGAATTCAGCTCCAACCAGAAAATCACCCTACATCACTTCACCCTGCCTGAACTATCCACCAACATACACCTTGAACAACTCGAAGCACGTGTCTTCACCGCACCATGCCAATACGACATCATCCTCGGTCAAGACGCTCTCCGTCACTTCAAAATAATCCTCAATTTCAATGAAAATCTCATCGAGATCAATCAACTCATCATCCCTATGCAAGTATACCCACGAAGCGCAACCGATTCCATCAACGTCGCACTTCAATCACACTCCAACCATATTGGCCCCCTGAACTCCACATGAATTGACACCTTCGCCACCATACAAGAATCCACCGACGATTGACACGACGTCCATGCCGTCTGTAACGATTGTACACATCTCCATCCCGACCAACGCGACATGTTATACAACGTTCTTGGAAAACATCAGACACTCTTTGACGGCATCCTCAAGTATTACCCCGATGAAGAAATTCACCTCGACGTTGATCCTACCATCTCCCCTCATCGCTCCAGAGCCTATCCTGTCCCCCGCACTAACCTTGACCTTTTCAAGAAAGAACTTGATCGTCTCATCACAATTGGCGTCCTCTCCCCTCAAGGTCAATCCAACTGGATCTCCCCCACTTTCATTACCCCAAAGAAAGAGGGCAAAATCCGATGGGTTTCTGACTTTCGCGCCCTCAACAAGGCAATCAAACGCAAAGTCTACCTGATTCCCTGCATACAAGACATCCTCTCTTGATGATCCGGATACAAATACCTCACCAAACACGACATCTCCATGCAATACTACACTTTTGTGCTCGATGACGAAAGTAAAGATCTCACAACCATCACCACACCCTTTGGTCTATACAAATAGAACCATCTCACCATGGGTATTTGCCAATCTCCTGATGTTGCCCAAGAAGTCACGGAAAAAGTCCTCCGCGACATCCCCGATCTCAAAGTCTACATTGATGACATCGCCTGCTTTAGTGGTGACTTCCAATCCCACCTCGACCTCATTGAAACCGTCCTTACCAGCCTTGAAGACAAAGGATTTGTCATCAATCCCCTCAAATGACACCCAATGCGTCCTCTGCTGGAAACTCATCCTCAAAGAATTCAACCCAATCTACCATTACATCAAAGGTCCCAAGAACACAGCCGCCGACTCCCTCAGCCGCACACCTTCCTCCCTCGCATCCTATTTCGTCTACGGTGATTTCAACTTTTCCCAAACTGACGACAATGACGTTTTCCAATTTTCTGAAATGGCCAAGAGCCTTATGGTGAGACCATCATGCGAAGCATCGACTGAACGTCCTCCTGTTGATGACAGTCTCAAAGAGAATTATCTTGTACACCGTCGATTTGACCCTCAAGGCAGATTGCCATTTCACTTTGCAACCATTCACAGTTATCACAACAACAATTCTGATCTCCTTCGTCTTCCCGACCTTGAACCCCGCCGTTACTTTCTCCAATCCCTTGACCAGTACAAATTAATTTGCCGCTACGATTTGCCCATTGACAAATCATCTTGGAAAATCATGATCCCCACTGCCATGCTTGAACCCCTCGGCAAATACTATCACGAACTCACTGTCCACTCCACTGGTATGGATCGTTTAGAACCCCTCATCTGCCGTCACTTCTATCATCCTAACCTTTGCCTCACTTGCCGCGACGTCATTTCCAATTGCCTCATCTGCCCTCTAGTTTGCACTTCCCACAAACCCGCAGGTCAACTCGCTCCTCAAAATGCCCCCATTCTTCCTTGGTCTGAAGTACACATCGATTGCATTGGTCCCTGGACCGTCACAGTCAACAACATTGATCTTTGCTTCGCCGCTCTCACCTGCATCGGCCCAGTTACCAACCTGATTGAAATTGTTTGGATCCCCAGCGCTAAAACTGCCAACAATATCCAACAACTCTTCGAAAATTGTTGGCTCTCCTGTTATCCTCATCCCGTACGCATTGTTCATGGTCACGACTTTCAATTTCCCCTCAACTACTCCAGCATCAAACCAATCAACATTTCCCCTCACACACACACCGCCAATGGCATCATCGAATGCTCTCACAAAACCATCAGTCAAGTCATTCGCACACTCATCAATCTTAAACCTCCGTCCACAACCAAACAAGCCACTTCACTCGTTGACAAAGCCCTCGCCACAGCCATGCACGCTCTTCGTTGCAACCCTGTCTCCACTCTCGGTAATTTTCTCCCCGAGCCCTCATCTTCAACCGCAACATGCTCCTTAACATTCCCCTACACGCCGACATTCTCACCCTAACCAAATACCTTCAAGCCCAAATCGACACTCAACTCCTTCGCGCTAATCGCAAACGCTCCTCTCATGAATACACCGTCGGACAAACTGTTTTTGTCACCAAACACAGCCGCAACAAACTCAATCTTGTTTGCGAAGGCCCCTATCCCATCCTACAAGTTCATACCAACAACACTGTCACCATTCAACGCGGTCCCGAACATGAACGTATCAATTTTCTGCAAAGCCGTTGCACAATCATAAGATTTTCTTGGTGTGGAAGACTGAACAACGCACAGACACTCTGTTCACAACTCACTGATTCATTCCTGAGTATCAGTCATAATTCAATCCTATGAATTGATCATCCTTCTCCTTGAAGTCCTGATACAATTCCGACCATTAGACGAAGTTGGTCTTCTTTTAAGTATTTTCATAAGTATTTTCACAAATAGATAAATGAATAGATAAATTCATGGAACCTACAAGTTTCTAAATTGAGTCCTTTTGGTTCTAAAACTCAATAGCACACAATTTTACAATCAGCGTAGTTCAGAACGATAATCTCTTTTCATGCATTTCACAATATCGTATGAGTATCCTACCAAACCCTCCCCAAGTCGATCTGAGTTCCTCCACTGAGCTGATCATCTCTCATATAATCCGACGCGGCAACAATATAATGGGCTGTATAACGAAAGTAGGCTCGCATGGCTTCTTTGGTTTCCACGATCTTGTCTGAATCGTAATCGCTTGCCTCGTCGGCATGATTGCTATCGCAATCGAGAGGTTGTGGTATCATTTTCAACCTGGAATGATGATTGATAGCGTCGTCCATATGTTGGATCCAGCGATCTGCGGCCCTGTGACCAATGGGATAATTGGCATGTCTACCGACCAAACGGATGTACTTGCCTTTCCCTTTTTGACGATACAAGTCTGAACCCCCAAACGTCTGGACAAGAAATCGAAATTGGTTATCGATCGCCTCTGCTTTGGTGCTGCTGGCAAATATGCTAAGAAACCAATCGTTTTCCGTGTCATCAAAGACCCTGTCGTAAAACAATGTGGATAATTCTTGCATGCCCGACTCGCGACCTAATCGTTCGTATAGGGTGGGGACCAATCGAGCGGCCTTGAGAGACTCCTCGTACGATACTCCGCTCGCATCAAAGGCTCTTTTCTGCAACTCCAGTTTACTCATGATTTGTGTTTCCTTTGCCTGGTTCCTGATTCATTTCAACGTCATTATTAGGTACAATCTTGTGTGATATTTGGGTCATCCCACCTGATGATGCCGCGGGATGCTTCACTCTTGCTTGGTTCTGCCTCTAATACCGGAAAAGGATACGACGCTGCTCATCCCGGACCTCGTACCGTACGTGTGTATTTTATCATTGCGAATTCGGACCTTCATTGATTCAGCGGAGTTTTTTTCGTCCCAGAAGAGACTTCTCAGTTTTCGTTGACCAACTTTCTCCTCTCATCATCAATCTCAAAAAAAAAATCAATAATCATAACCGTAACCGTAACCTTACGGTAACCTTAACGTAACCTTAACCTTACGGTAAGGTTTACACGTGCGTGTACTACTGTAAAATTGGGCTTCGAAGCAGGGGTCGTTACCCCCCCGCTTCGAAGGGGGTTCAGAGTTTTTTTTTGAATGGTGAATTTGTAGCATTGACTTGTTCGATCAACCGAATGGTGTCGTATTGACGGTTGACGGCCGGATCGTGATTGACAGCTTCAGAGATTGTTGATTGATGATTTTGTTGAGATGACACGAAGACACAACTCTGTCCAGCTGAAAATCAAACGCCATCAGCCATCAAAAGAATACAGTACGGTAAGTTACGGTATCTGTCCCGTTGCCCGTTGAAGAATCCTTTTTCTCTTCGTCGCAACAGCATGATCACGAAACAGAAACTTGTTTGTTTGGGCTTTCGTTGGATACAAGGTTGATTCAAGTTCACAAACAGTGCATGAGAATCGAAAAAAACCATCATGATCTCCTCGATAGCCAACATAGTTGCTCCAGTAGGAGCATTGTTGCTAGTTTTGAACTCGGCCTCGTCTTTTGTTCCCAACATCCCACACCGGCAGGTTGCAACTGTTCCTTTTCATAGCAATGATTTCTCTGGCCGCCATTCGAATCGTCGAAATGAGGTTGGTCCCCAGTACTTGGGTAATGCCGGCGGTGGTTTTAACGGTGGCATGGAGTCCGAAGTCTTGATCGAGAGAGAAGACGAAGATGAACGTCAGCAATTTGAGACGCAAGTATTGCGGGAAGAAGTTGACGTTGCCATGAACGAACAAGAGGAGGAGGAAGAAGAAGCTATGTCGGAAGCCGAACAAGAACAGCTATTGACAGACGAGAGCCATATGCGACTGGCCATCGAATATGCCAAATCTCAAACAGTGGGTAGCACTAGTGCCTATCCCATGCCGACTGTTGGTTGCGCTTTGATCGCCTCGGATGGGAGGGTATTGGGGTTGGGTTGCTCCTCTTACAAAAAGGATGCCATCCAGGACGCCTTGGAACAAACTGGGTTGGATGTCATGCCCTTGCGTGAGTGGTGTGTCACATGGCCCGCTCAATCGGCGGCCTGCTGGAAGCTTCGCGACGACCTCGCTTCGTCCACCCTTTACGTCACGCTTGAGCCCCTTGCAAGTCGTCGAGGAGAAACTTTGCCGCCATTGACCCAGCTGATTGAGCTGAGTGGTGTCTCAAGGGTAGTTATTGGTACACCTGATCCTGTTCCAGAACGGGCTGGGAAGGTAAGCAGGAAGTGGTCACAATAGAGAGAAGGTCGACATCACCATAGGACCGACAAGGGACTAAAGGATTGAACAAAACATTCATACATGGATGATATGACCGACGTAGACAAAAGCTTGCAGAGTTGCTGCCATCAAAGTTCTAGCAGGTTGATGCCGAAAAATGGCTGACTGTTGTTGGATTATTGACTTGAAAAATGATAGTTATCCATGTGTTCATCTTTTCCCTCTCTTCATCCCAGGCCCCCCTCACCTGTTGCTTCTGATTTCTCTCATTGTTATCTCCGCTCAGGGTTCTCAGAATCTTCATCGACAATCAGGACTCGATGTCTCAATGGGACGCATCCTGGAAGATGAGTGCAGGGAACTTGTAAAACCATATACGGATCGGGCCAATTCAAAACTTCAGATCATGGCTCGTAAACACAGGGCCCGTACCGGGCGTCCTCTGGGATTACTTCATTGTAGTGTTGTCGATAGTGATGATATTGAGGCCTTCGCCCAACTCGGAAACGCCTTTGGTAAATCCTTCGGGGGGCAAACACTCTCCTTTCGCGATTTCGGGAGCTACGAAATGGCACCGCCGCCGGAACATATTTGGGCGGAGGATGAGAGCGAGGAGGAAATGGACTTGTTTCCGGGACTTGAAATTGATGACGACGACGACGACGACGATGATGACATTGATGCCTTTTTTGGGGATAATGCAAAAACCAAACGATCGAATAGCGGCAATGTAATTATGCCATGGTATTCACAAGTTGATGCTGTGATTGGCACTTTTCCTCGCGAGGGCAATAATGGTATGTAGGATTTTCGTCGATTCGAGGGTATGCAGAGCCAATCAATGGCAATTTGTTGTGGATGAGAAATTCTGAGTGCCAAGCTGTTTTGCTTTATTTCTTCTGCTGCATTCTTGATTTGTGAATGTTTCACTCACAATGATCGAACGCTTAGGTCCCATGGAGGAGAACAATACTGTTAAATCCAGGCTTAACGGGTTGAAATGGCTTTCAACCTTTGGTAAGGAGCTCCCACCAGGTGTCGAGCGGATCCTAGTTTTGGACGCTACCGACTTGGAAAATCTCCCCCTTTCGAACGACGATCCCAACCTTCCAGATGGCGTAGATGTGGAAGAATTCTGGAGGGGTGTTGGTCGCAAACCTACTCGAGTTTTGATGCGAAAGGGACGGAGTTCTCAAGCCGAGGGGGCTGCGCGGGCTGCAGCTGTCGCGGCTGAGGCTGCTGCGAAGGCTGCTTTGGCCACTAAGGAGGCCATAGAGACTGGCGAGGCTGAGAGTGCCGCTGAAGCAGCAATGGAGTATCATAGCGCAGCTCTCAAAGCCACTGAGATGATTCAACAGGAATTATCCAAAACTCTTGAACGTAAACAGAAACTTCAGTCGTTTGGAGTCGTTGTCGAAACTTTAAATGGTCGAAAACCTATTGACGTGATGGAACATCTGGGCAAACGGAACGGCTATGGGTCTGTTGTTTGGAGAGCAGGTTGCTGGGGTCAGCGAGGGGTCCAGTCCATTCTCGATGGAGCCTTCCAGTCCGTTTCGGCTCATCTAGCAGTCGATGCCAACGGTGGTCGATTCTGGCAACAGATGCTGGCCGAACGTGCTGTCCAAGGCGCATGCGGCCCGGAAAGCCGTGTGAAGGTATTTTGTTCCGACGACGACGTCTCTTTGGAGTTTTGTGACTCACCGAATGCTGATGGGGATTGTGTCCTGACCAAAGACGGTAGACCCGTGCGGCACGTGCGACTGGACTGCCGCGTCGCCTTAGTGGATCAAGAACGGCCTAGAGAATTCGTCATCGCTCCTACAAAACGACTTGACCGAAAGGTAATTGAAGAGGAGGCTCCTTGGTTTCTCTAAACGAACGAGATTCTTGCCAGAAATGGCAAATCACCGGCTCAAAATACACCAGTGTAGATGAAGAGAAACCAAGTTGACACGGATATTGAATACTCTCTAAATAGTAAATAATATGATATTGTGTTACAAAGTGCGAACTATGATCGCAGACATGTTCCTCGCCGTACATCCATTGTCAAAATGGAAGACTTGACTTTCATTGACTGGAATTTTCGTGTCATTGCATGGGCATTTTCTTGGAGTGCGACCTGAAGACCGAAATGGTACCGGTAGTGTTTTTGGTGAATTCACTGGGTGTTGATATGAACTTTGCGAAATAGAAGTTTTTCATGGTCATCTCATTTTCCCTGTGAGGTGAGCCATTCTACCACCTGCTCAATGTTGGTACATTTCAGAGCACTTATGGGCAAGACCATCCAAGGAGTCTCCATGACATAATTGAGCTGGAGCTTATCGATGAGTTCCGCCTCTCCAACATGAGGGGTCAAATCAATCTTGTTGGCACAAACCAGCATAGGTGTGCTTCCAATGCTCCCATCGTCCAATAATTTATGAAGTTCTTTCTTGGCAGCCCCCAACTTCTGTGGGGCGGCAGCATCGACCACGTAAAGTACAACATCGCAGCCCTTGGTATATCGTGACCATTCGCTTCGGTACTGCTCCTGGCCCCCGATATCCCAGCATTTCATATTAACCTGTCCCTTTTTGAACACTTTAACATTGAGTCCGATTGTGGGTACGGTTTCTACGGGTTCGCCGTGTGCTAGGACAGACAAGAGTGTAGTCTTTCCACTGCATTTCGTGAAAGTGGATTGTGCATTGTTTCGAGGGGATGCGATGTTTGGTGCGAATTATGTTTGTCGATTGAAGATTGGCACGATCCGTTACATATCAGACCAGCAATGAAAAGGCGAATACAAAATTTTTATTAAAAGACAAAAGCAAAAAAGTCGGAGTGTTGAAGTCAGCATGCAATTAATCTGAGATGCAGTGTGTGCATAAGAAATAACGATAACACCAAACTCAAACCTACCTGTTCTCAAGTCCGATGACAACGATGTCGAGTTTCTTCGTCCAGAAAACCTGCAATAATTTAGTCAGTACGGCTCCCATCGTTTGTTGACTGTAGTTCTATTATTCGTTTCTTTTTTGTCGGGTATTCCGAAGGAAAAGTCTTACCGCCCTTGACGTCGTATTTGGTGGTGTTGAATTTGGTTATCTTGATTACAGTTTAAAAATTGTGCTTCGTCGAGAAAACGGGTTGTACAACCTGGAAGGCAGATAATTCACGCGAGCAACGGTCGAATTGGTTTTTCGTTGGAAACAATTCAAAGTTAAACTCCGAAAACATGCTCGGTTTCCGAGCTGGCGGGGAACGACTGCGAAGTAAGCCTTATTCTCAACTCACAACTCATACTTTTTTTTGCAGTATGATATACGTACGTACCTTACGTACTTCTATTGAATACCGTATTACTGGGCTGTTCGGGAGTTCGTCGAATAAGATCTTACCGTACCGGTACCGGTAAGTTACGTTAAGGCTAATCGTAATCTTACGGTAAGTTACGTCGAAAAAAATTGGCTTGCAGTGTTTTTTTTTTAAAATTTAAAAAAGAAGAGACCAACATACCGGTAACCTTACCGTAGAGCGATTCCGATTGATTGATTGAAAATTTATTCGAATCATCAAGCATCCATCTCAGATCTCAAAAACACACCCAAAGATCGTGCTCCACACCTCAGAAGCCAAACGAACGATGCAAAGGTAAAACAGATATTCGAATGCTACCTGGAGGATCAACGTAATTCTTAGCAGGCTAATCAATACTACAACATTCTTATCTGCTCTCCCCAGTTCTACATTCCCGACTACTAATTTCTACTGAAACCGGGGGACAGCTGATAGGAATTCCGTAGGAAATGAGATTGCTGCGGGCAATAATTTGCACAAAAATCGTGGAAATACGCTTACTGCTGTCGCTGTCAGCAAGATTCTCCTTCGCATCGGCGTTTCAACAAGCAAAAGAGTACCAACTAGCGAGTCGCAATTGGCTGCTACAAAGGTCGGCGTCTCGGTCGGTGTCATCATTCGATACAATGAAGGTGTCTGCTTTGTCTATGATCCATGTCAAAAACCGCGCTGGTAGAGACAACAACCTCACACTGGTATCATTACCAAAACCTTGGCAAGACTTCGAAACAAAAAAGGACTCGATCCATCGGATAGAATGTACAACCCACATCGACGCTTTGTTACAAGAAGCGGCGACAAGACGTGATGAAGATGATTCGAAGGAAGAAAATTCGAGAACTACTTTCAACAAAGACATTCCGTTTGATACAATTGTTGGAGTGGATAAAATGGACCCGAGTGACCTAATTGTCTCTCTCGATCTCGATTTAAGCTGGGCAGAAAACAAAGAGGGGGGAGACAATTCATCAGAAAATAGTCTCCAAAATATTTCGATACATTTGAATCGAGATCCAACAGAAGTTGCTCGTCGAGCGTTTCAGAGATTGGAGCTTTCGGTTTCCAAGAAACTTCCATCAAGTGGGAAAAAAAAGAAAAAGAGAAAAAAAAACGCAGCAAACATCTTACAGAAACGAATTAATTCTCCCGAGTCTAACGGAGGAGGCGGTTCGTTTTCGAGATTGTTTCAAAAAGACACTAGTGATGATATTGACACTGAAGAAATCACAATCTTTGAACTATGCCGCCAGATGGAGTCCTTGCCCGAATCAAGGATTCGATTCGATTTGTCAATACCTCTGGAAGGCGAAGTTGATGCTATGAACAACAATATAGTAGCGTCTCGTACGGCGAAATTCCACTGTAAGGTGAAGACAAACCCACCGGTAATACTCGCTACACATACCTTTGAATCTTTCCAGAGCAAGCTATTTGTGGGGATTCCCGTCGTACTTCAGACCACTTTGTTACACGCAACCCGAGCTGAAGTGTCGTGGTTTATTGTGAACCAAAATGATGAAAATGGCAAAACAGAGACGCTTGTCCTTCGTGATAGCCATTCTTTTGTTCCACATTCTTGTCATATTGGAAAAAGCCTCCGTGTGGTCGTTCGGCCGGTGAGAGACACCGATAAAAGTAGTATCATCCACGGAAAATCTGAGGCATACACATTCCAAAATTCTATCGAGAAACTTCCCAGGATGCCAATCGTGAGTCCTCTTCGCGATGCTTTTATTCGGCGCAAACAAAGAAATGACCAATACTTGAGAACAGCACTGCGTGTCTGCTCCTACAACATTTTGGCAGACCTCTACGTTTCGCGGAACGGCAACGGTCAGGATGCTCCGACAACGTATCCACACGTCAAATATGAACATGTAGAGAAAACAAGACGAATCCCCATGATTGTGGGCGAACTCTTGGCCTACCAAGCGGACATTATTTGCCTGCAGGAGGTTGATGGGTCGGTGTACGAGTCCTACTTGCAACCCGTATTTTTGGCTATGGGATATGATGGTTATTACTCCAATAAGGCCTCAAGCCAGCGTGAAGGATGCGCGATGTTTTGGTCCCGAAACCTGTTGGAGGTTGACGAAGCCTTGTCGTTTAATGTCAAAGATTTGTTTGGGTCGTCTGTGGTGAACGACGAAAGTATTGAGCGAGAATGGCAGTCGATGCGATGCATACATCGATTGTTGGACTCTCAAGAAGAATTACGTACGGTTGTCACGGAGAAACTAGGTCAGATCGTTCAGATCGCAACACTGAAGCTGAAATCTGCGGTTGAGAAGCAATCGATAGAGATTGTGGTTGGTGAGAAAAATTAAAAAGTAATATTGTTACAGATGAACACCAGGGAGGTATACCGCTCAGTCCTTTCATGCACGTCTCAGCTCTATTTTCTCTTCTATTTACAATCCAATATCCTTTCAAATCAGCAAATACTCATCTCTTCTGGCATCCTATGGCAGATCACATTCGGGCGATGCAAGTTTTTGTCGTAGCGAAGAAGATCGACGAAGTCCGTCGAAAAACAAGAATTCGTGATCAGGAGGACAAATCTAATTCATCACGTCCCTTCCTTCTTTGTGGTGATCTTAATAGCGACCCGTTGTCTGGTGCATCGCAACTCCTTTCTTCTAGATCTCTTGCGCCGGATCAATGCGACTGTTGGAAGTACCTCCACAGGTATAAATGGGATGTAGACGATAGCGACGTAGAAGAAATGGTCGAAAGCGGAACGTCAGCAAAAGATCGAAGAACCGAAGCTCGGGAAAATAGACATGATCAAAGCAACGAATCATCAAATGCATCAACCTCAGCTACGTCAAAGTCGGTTCCCCCCCGCATTGAGCTTCCATATTCGTTCCCTATAATTCAATCAGGCTGCACAGAAGATCCTCCGTTCACAAATTTTTCGCTTGAATTCGTTGACACATTAGATTATGTACTCGCCAGCAAAAAATCCAAAAACGATATGTTTGGATTCGAGCCGAAGCGATCCGCAGCAATGCCTTCCATTCTTGACATCAAAAAGTTCGTTTCAATGGTAAGCCCTAAGAAAACTGAAATAATATTGAAAATGTTGGAACAAAGCGAAGACGTCATCGATTTGTCATCGATCTATCACATTGCTTCAAAATTTTAACTCTTATCATTCCGATTCCGTTTGATTGCATACAGCCAAATGAGTTTATGCCAAGCGACCATGTATCTATTGTCTGTGACTTTGACTTGTGTCGGTACAGTGCAAAAGAGGTCTTTCCATTAACGTAACATGAATCTCAACTGAAGCCCTACAAGCAGGGAATCCATCTTATTCCAAACAATGAGCCGCAGAACAAGAGATTGTGTAAGAGCAACGGATTTATTTTACAGAGACAATGATTAATTTGCACATCCTTCCCGCATTTGAGGAAACCGGAGTTTTGCGTCCAATTGCTGAAATTTCCATTGTTTAATTGACGAAATGCCTTTGGGTTGATTCTGTCTTCGATGTGTATGGCGTTTGGATTGAGACAAAGCTAAAAATGCATTTGTCCATTCAGTTTCATTTTTTAGTAAGTCTGCCGCATATTTCATCGAAGTCACCTAAACGTGTGCTCCGACGGGTACAACTCTTCAGTCTAATTCCGATAGTCATCGTGTCCATCATGAATGGTACTTGAGTCGTTGAAATCAGCTCCATTGTTTTAATCATCATTCCAACATCTGTTGATGACAAGTTAGCGGTGCGGTTTCACTCAGCCAACACTGCAAGATACATACACATCATGGTACTAAAAACGTTGGTCGGAAAAAATGAAACGCAAGGATTTGCGGTAGAAACCTCCAGATAAACGGTAAACGATTTTATGAGAAAGATGGTAAGAAGCTTAGCTTGTCAAGCGTGCCTCTGTAATGAAGAAAAAAAATTGTACTGGTATCGAGTACACTACTATCTATAGTCATCATCAATCTATGTGAATCGTAGCCTCAGCATGGAACCACACGTATAAGCTATGCTGCAGCACGGGTCTCAACATGCATGGCCTGTATTGTAGCCGGTATGCGGTTTTCAGAAGAACTCCGAACCTCTCATCCATGAAGGCCGGCTAATTACGGATGCCACACAGGAAGTGCCCCAGGGATGGCTTCATTGGAGACCCATGCGGCAATTGTCATCCTGACAGATGAATGGAAGTTCAGAATACGCAATATGCAAGTAGAGCGGCTAATAAGAAAACGAGCAGAAAGGAGATGGCATGGTTCAAATTGCCTCTATTCAAGCAACGTGCCAAACAAAACACATTTTCCATGATCACTAACGCATATTCACAGTACTGTACTTACATCGCAACCCGTCCGTTCTTGATTTCTTTCATGCGAAGGCTTTCGAAATCCTTGCCAGCAATTCCGCCCTCCTTTTTGGTGAATCCAAGGGGATCGTATCCGTAGTCTCCGGGAATTTCTCGTCCTTCGGCCCACTGACGGTTGTAAGCGATGCACTCGAACCATCCAGCGACCAAAAAGATTTGGAACCATCCCTGAAAGGGAACCATGTTGATGGCATCTAGCGGGGCTGCCTGCGCAATATCCTGGAAGGACACACCAGTGGTGGACGAGAGCAACCAGGTGGAGGCAGTGGAGTCGGGGTTGAAGGCGTTCGATCCAGAAGGTCCCAAATAGAGAGGAAAGTGAACTCCGAGCTTTTGAACCCAGAATCCAATAGTGGCTACCATAGCAATTCGCCCGTGCTTAATTTCGGCGTTTTGGAACCACTTGATTCCATCAGGACCTGCGTCTTCAAGGATTTTGCGACCGAGCGGTGGGACCTTGTTTCCTGTTTCGATGCTTACTCCAAAAGCCTCGTCAACGAGAGCATTCATAGCTGTGCTTCTCGTTTGAGTTGCGGTGGGAGCAAAGGCCGAAGCCGATGCGAGAAGCATTGATAGTGCGGCAAAAGTCTTCATGGTGATGCAGTTGATCTGTTCTATGTTCAAAGGTAGATAAAGATGTATTGGCAGAAGAAGTATTGGATCAATTGCTAGGATTCTACTCGTGCTTTTTCTGCATTAGAAGACAGGACGATTGTCGAATCGACGATCTTTTCGAAAGCAAGAAGTTCAATCTGTGTGTCTTACCTAAGACACATCATTATTAATCATATCTTACATATACTACACACGTAGACAAAGACGTAGGACAGACCAAAAAAGGTTCACTTTCGACTGATCTCAAAATCTCAAAATTAAAAACCAAAATCAAATTCCATATCAGAGAAGTTTCCTGTCCGCCGACGAAAAAGAAGGATGGAAAAAACGAAGTCAGTAATTCTACCGTACGGTACGTACCGGTACTTGTACCTGGTACTTATACCTGTAATAATGTACTGTATGTTGTATGTACGAGTAGTACGTACGAAGTTCGAAGTACCGTATGTACTAATCATATACTATAATATAATGATCATACGACCTGTACGGTAAAGAGGGGTGCGACATGACATCTGTCCGTCATCCGTGTTCGCTGCAAAAATACGACAGAAGTAGTGAAAAATCAGTCCATACAGGTAATCTTACTGTAACCTTACTATGCTGTCTTGATAATCCAGCTCTCCAGTATGCTACTATGGAAGATGCTAAGGTGCCTGTGTAGGGAACTGTACCAGGTCTACAGACCTGAGCCTCCTGCAGTAACTGTCTACTACAAGGTACTAGGCTGTGTGCTAAGATATACACCATCAATGCCATACACAATTTGTGTACAGTAATCACCAGTACTCAACATTGCTTACATGTGTAATGATACTGATACATTTTTACCTGCCTCCTAAGCTACAGCGCTGAGCATTACAGTCTGCAACGTACAGTCTACAACGCACAGTCTACAACATTTCAGTAATGGTGTTCAGATACTGTACAAGACAGCAAATTATGTTCAACGCTGCTCAGCTCAGTTTTTAAGACCTCCAACCAGTAAGAAAGGGGACCCTTTGGCACCTCTGTGGCATTTTTCAACATTTCTGCAGTAGCTTCCCAGACCAGGGCACCAATGCAGCTGTCCAGACAATACTCTAGTAGTCTATCATGTGCCAAAAGGAGGTTCTATGAAAGTGTTGATAATTGGCTCATTATCAACCTCACTTTATCATCATCTATTTCCAACTGAAAAAAGTGACATTTTTTAAATGGGACTCGTATATGAGACAGTTTGCTGTCTCATATCATATAGTCCTGTACAGCTATGTAGAGCTCGGTACAGTATGGAGTAGCGTATGGAGTAGCGCTTAGCAAATAATTCAATTGTGTGCTTGTGTGCTTGCTTGCTTGCTAGCACGCTCGCTAAGTTTACTACAGTGGCCTGGTATGCGTTTATAGCACTTATCGTACACAACGACCATAGCCCAACAGTAGCATACACAGTATCTTGCATACAGTAGCTGTGACACATTGACGTAGGTACCCTACGAGAGGCTCTAAATGATTATTGAATCCCGCATGTGCTCCAATACACAAGAATATGTATGATATTCATGTACATATACTGAATATTCAATGTACAAGAATACACATACAATTCCAACAAAGATTCCCATGACTCACCAATTATTGATATTATGCCTGACAAACAATTATATCATTGTTCGATCATTCATTCCATACTCAAGAAATCATTCCCATCTCGTAAAGTATTCATCCATTCTCTTTCGTAACACAATTTATTAACCTTTCATCTTTAAAATAATACTCCTATCATGTATTTCTACCTTAACATGTAACAGTAGCAACCTTATCCTTGTAGCACTATGCTACAGTGTACTAATGGTGCTATACCTGGGTCCTTGTACCTGGTACAAATTGTGCACAAAAAACCTGGTTACTTGGTCTCAGCAACCCATAGCACCTTGGAATAAGACTGTTGCAAAGCCTGTTGCTAAGCGCACAGCCTACTAGCACCTTGTAGACAGTTACTCAAGACTGATACCTGTAGCCCCAGTACAGTTCCCTACACAGGAGTCTTAGCACAGTCCATAGCATCTTGGATATCTTTACACCCTCATAGTAGACCAAAACAATGCAAATGGGAGACATCACTACAATGGCTCTCTTTGGAACACAGCTGAAACCACAAGAAAACTCTTGCTGTTTGCAACAACTATACCTAAACATCAATTCAGTGCCTCAGCTTTCCAAAGAATCTTCCAAGAGGTTCAAATGCCAGGTGGAACAACCCTTTCAACCAGCAAAATTGGAGGGCAAAATGGGCTCTTTTCAAGTCCCAATGAAAGGCAGACCAATACCATCAGCCTATATAGTGTCTAACCAGGCATAAGGAGATGCTTTAGGAGTGTTTAAACCAAAACAAATGGTTGCTAATGGTTGGTAACTGATCCATGCCGTACACAAGCACTCTTGTGAGAAACCCACAGTTCTTTCGGAACGGAATAAGCAAAAAAAACATCATGCTACGGTTCGTGCATGAAAAACACTACCGGTGGAATAGGGCATACGAATTTTTAGGCTTTGATGGAGGCAATGTTTTGACCATACATTTTTGAACTCTACGGTAAAAACCATAAGATTTACGTAACCTTAGTTGTTGTAGCGCAAAATCTTACTCGTAACTTACCGTTTCAGCAGCTGTTCCGTCAGAAACGTTTCAGGGTTGCAAGTTACCAGGTACCGTCCGCACACTCGTGCGGTAGAACTTCTTCCAAGAAAAATGCAGAATGCTCTTTTTTACAAGTTGCTTCATGCTTCGCAAATTCACAAAAGTGACACCCAGCGTCTGGGTATGGAGAAATCGAGTTGATTCGGAAGGATTGACATTAACTCATCCATCTTGAAAAATCGTAGCAAAGGAAGAAATTCAACAAATTGAAGAAAGAATCAAGAGTTGAGATGACAGGCGCGACTATCAAAAAGATTCAAGCGATCAAAGAGTCGATGTCGAAAAAGGTGGCTTCTATAGAATCTCTGGCGCCTGAAGATGTGGAATCGCTCAAAGATATGCTGGAGCAGCTCGACTCGTTTGATGATGTAAACCTGGAGGTCCTCACCAAGACCCTGATTGGCACTATCGTATCGAAATTCAAAAAACACGCGGAAATCGGCCATGCGGCCAAGTCACTTGTCAAAAAATGGAAATCAGTAGCCAAAGGGGAGGCAACTGCCGCGAGTGCTAAAAGCAACGATACCAAGTCACCTTCTCAAAAAAAAATATCCGCATCCACAAAAATAAGAGCAGAAAAAGATTCCAAGCCAAAAAGGCGCACCAGTACCAATGCAGCCACAGCTGAGATGCAAGAAGCCTGGTACAGTCTCCAACCTTACAGACAGACAACGTGCCAAAAACTCCATGACGTGCTCGAACTTGCAAGGCCAACACTGATAAAACAGGGAATCAATGCCGATGCCATAGACCACTTGACCGTAGAGCGGGCGACAGATGTTGAGGCTGCCATCCAGACTAAATTTGCAGGCCAGAAACAAGAATACCTGCAAAAGGCTAGATCCCTGTGTTTCAACCTGAAAAAGAACACGTCGCTGACCAGCCAGCTCATTCTAGGACAGCTCTCTGGAAAAGAGCTTGTAGGATTGACCCCGGAACAATTGGTCAGCGCCGAAAAGCGCAAGGAAATCGAGGCTCGTAAAAAAAATCTAATGGATTCCAACTTGCTTGACTGGGAGGCCCAAAACGAGGACAAGATCAACGAAATGTGTGGAATCAAGGGAGAGCTACTCAAGGCTTCTCTGTTTACTTGTGGAAGATGCAAATCGACAAAGACTACCAGCACACAAAAGCAAACTCGGTCGGCTGACGAACCCATGACGGTTTTTGTCTTGTGCTTGAATTGCAATAACAGGTGGAAATTTTCGTAATGTGTTGTCCAGTTCAGTCATCTGTTAAAAAAAAGAAGAATGCCTGACTGCAAAGCTCGCACAATCTACGCATCAATTCTACATGCCAAATATAGTTGATCACAGAAAGAAGAATAGTATGCGGATAAAATGGTGGGGTTTGGCCTTTTTATAAGATCACGATTCATTCATGCTATGCGGGTGGTGGAGATTTGTTTTCATGCAAAGTTCCAGTGACGACATGTATTCTGAATAACGTCAAATATGGAAAAAATGGATGGCACTTGTGACTCGTTCCCGTGGTCTCGAACAAATTGACAATTTTTTAGTCACTACACAACTGTGGTTGGTTGGCAAGTATCATATTGCAAGGCGACGAGAGTAAAAACTCGCAATAATTTAGTCCAACTCTACCACCTTGGAATCCAAGAATCGCTCAGCAGCAATTGCAAGTCCGACCGCGACGGTCGCACCATTTGCAAATGTTTTCACAGTTTCTTGAAAGGAGGGATCGTACAATTGGTCACCGAATCCCGTTGAGACCGCTAACAGTGCAAGAATCAAGGCGAAACGCGGCCGCTGTTTTTGCCAGTAGCGCTGGTGATATCCCTCTGCAGCATAAAATTTGGTGCGCGGATATTCAATGCTAGTCCAATCGCTCTTGAAACCATCCGAAATCCGTTCGCGACTCGTCTCCTTCCATGCTTCGGCAATCTTTAATTGCTCGTCATCGTGGGGGAATATCACCGAGCTGTACTGCCGAGATCCTGGTTGCGGCTTTTGAGTATCGAAAAACGCGTCAAGTAGTTGAGTGTATGAAATCTTATCCGTATCGTACTTCACCCGTACGCCCTCGACCCATTGTCGCCCGTAGCAAACTGACTCGTAAGATGGAATTGTCTTGGACGGGTCATCGTCGAACTTTTTGTTTCCTGTGTACCCACTGACAGTATCGATGACGCCATCAATTTTGAGCAATTCCTCTGCGGGTTCCCAGAAACAACCCATGCCAAACGATGCCTCCTCAACGGCAGGCAACAGAGAGGGCGAGGATCTCGAGACTCCAGAAGTATGGCTTTTCGTTGAAGGAATGAACGCCACTATGTTGGTTGAAGCAACCAGCAACAGGTACGATAGCAAAGCAGTTTTGTACGACATGTAGGCAATTTATCGTGTTCTTAGAAAGGGTATGTAAAGCTGTCACTCCTATCGAATAGAATGCCAAAGACATCGGTAGAGAATTGAGAAAGAAGGTTTGTTTCCGAGACCCACAGGAACCTGGTGCCCAGTTGAGGCAACAGGTAAGATTACCTTTTCTGATGGAAAAAACGATAGCAAGCGAGAAACACGCAATCGAATCCATACTGCTTGTAGAACACTGCTGTAAGATTACCGGTACCGGTACGGCTGCAGAACGATGAATTTCAGTGCAGGATCTCGATAGATTTATTTATTATTTATGCGTGACGGATAAGGTTAAGACTTACCGTAAGATTACGATGGAAAGCTGACTGACTCACTGAGTCTGCGGGAATTTCTGATTTTTCACGAAAGTACCGGTAGTACAAATATTTGGGGAACAAAAATAAATGAGTTGCTCTTTCAAAATTATTATTGCTCCCCCATTCACATATTGCTACTTAATAAAATCTGGATTGTGAAGAATTTTCCTTCAAGAATTACCATTTCTCCCTAAATAAAAAAACTGCTGCCGACTGCTGGCTGCCGACTGCCGTGCCATACCCCAGGTCTACATGTAATGGTTACAAGAATAGTAGTGATATGTAAATTGTGAGCTCTAAGGATTAGTCTGTTGCTATTGCTTTCAATTGGCATCGGAATCGGTGATTCCAATGCCTCGCTAATCAGATTCTTATTGTCATTGTCATTCTCATTCTCAGTCCCAAGTGGACTCGTGACTATACCGGTACACGACATGCTCCTCCATGGTACTGTTACAATTACTTCTCCATTTCAGTGCTATCCCTGCAATAATAAGGGTGGACGCACCTGATGTTAACTCGATCGCTTACAAAGGGAGCAGTTTCAATGGTCACAGTTCCGTTACCATGGGCCTTGAGTATCTTGAAAAGGTCATTGCCATGGGAAGGATAGTTTTGGAATAATGCCCTTCCTTTCCAGGGTGACATAGTCTCCTTCCTTATAGACGTGGGGGATCCTTTTCCGGTTCTCCCTGATGTTGCTCTTGTGGATGCTCTTTTGCTTCCTTGCTTGGATTGCTTCCCAATTGACTGGGAAGTTCACCGGCATAGACATGTCCCTTCCAAACACCAACTGTGCCGGGGAGTACCCCAGAGTGGTGTGGATGGTTCAGTTTTCTTGTGTAGAAACCGAGAGGTTTGCCATCTTGGCATACAGTTGCTCCCAGTTGTCAATCACTGGCGTCTGAGTAGAGATGAAATGGTTTCGTAAAATCCAGGAATGCTAGCTTGGCTTCATCTGCAAGCATGTGTTTCGCCTCCATGAAAGCTTTCTGCTCTGCTGGGCCCCAGTACCAATTCACTTTCCCCCTTTTGCCTGCCAGCTTGTTGAGCAGGGCAAGGATGTGGGAGCGCCGCTTCCACATATCCCTGTAGAAATTCACCATTCCAAGGAACATCTTGAGTTGCTTGGTGTTCTTGGGGGCTTCCAGATGCTTCATTGCCTCCAGCTTCTTTGGCTGGGGTTGGATGCCCTCTGTTGTTAATAGGAATCCCAGATATTCCACTTCTTTTTGCATGAAAAAGGATTTTCGTAGGTTGGCTCGAAAGCCAGCCTCATCAAGTCTTTGTAGGACTGTATCAATTTTGGTGAGGTGATCTTGCTCAGATTCCTCCTCTCTTTGGATGATTAGGATGTCATCAATGTAGACAAGAACATAGTCCAGATCCCCCAGTAGGTTCATCATCACCGACTGGAAGATATCCGACGTGCAAGCAATCCCCATTGCCAGTCTCTTGTAGGCACACTTCCCCATGGCAATTAATTAATTAATATACTTATTTAAGTAGGAAAATCCACCGAAGGTGGTTAAAAGCTACTCAGTCTGTAACCAGACTTTATCGTCGCCTCAATCGAAGAGAGGTTAGGCCCCAAGTGCCTCAACCATGGGGAATAGGCCCCAGGTTGTAAAGATGACTATTTTGCAAACGAACCTTGGTAAGAAACAGGAAATAAAACGAACCAGTCCAGAGCACAACAGACACTGCTGTTGCAAAGGGTACAGGAGACGGGTTAACAAGAACGTGAAAGGGAAAAACACAAGCAAAACTGTCCCTTGAATGCCGCTGTACAGCATCAGTGATGCTTGGAGTGGTCAGCTGACACAAGCAAAACTCCTCTCTTAATGCTGGATTGCAGCATCAGTAGTGCAAGTGGTCAGCTGACGCAAGCAAAACTGGTCTCAGCATGCTGTATTGCAGCATCAGTAATGCAAGGGGCCCCAAACACATTCCTTACCAAACCAAAAGAACACAAGCAAAATTTCCAAGGTAATGCTCGTACATTCGGTACCTGCCATCGTATTGGTACCTGCTGGTACCTATGTATAACACATAGAGGCGGTGGAGCCTACTACCAAGTTCGTAGAATGAACTTGAGCTTCCGTAGTAGCTTGGAAACAGGGCTCTAAGTGAGAACACTTAAATACCAGCAGGCCTGTAGTCTTGGAAACAGTTGGTAGCTGTACTGTGAACTGGAGGGGTATATGTAGGTGGTGGAGCGTTAAGTAACCAGTACTTAGCGGCTTTGGGGCTTGGGTCAGAAAAACAGTAGGTCCATAATCGAAAACAATTATGGTCCAGCAGGGCAGTAGACTTGAAAACAGATGACAGTTGAAGTGTGCATCTGAGAGGGTTATGTAGGTAGGAGAGCCTTAAGCAAGCTGTACTTAGCAGCTTTGGGGCTTGGGTCAGAAAATAGTAGGACCTTAAGTGAAAACACTTATGGTCCAGCAGGGCAGTAGACTTGAAAACAGATGACAGTTGAAGTGTGCACCTGAGAGGGTTATGTAGGTAGGAGAGCCTTAAGCAAGCTGTACTTAGCGGCTTTGGGGCTTGGGTCAGAAAATAGTAGGACCTTAAGCGAGAACACTTATGGTCCAGCAGGGCAGTAGACTTGGAAACAGATGACATTTACGCTGTACACCTGCGAGGGTTATGTAGGTGGTGGAGCCTTAAGCAAACTGTACTTAGCGGCTTTGGGGCTTGGGTCAGGAAACAGTAGGACCATAAGTGAAAACACTTATGGTCCAGCAGGGCAGTAGACTTGAAAACAGATGACATTTATACAGTACATCTGGGAGGTATATGTAGGTAGTCGAGCCATAAGCGAGCTGTACTTAGCGGCTTTGGGGCTTGGGTCCAGAAACAGTAGGACCATAAGTGAAAACACTTATAGTCCAGCAGGGCAATGGACTTGAAAACAGATGACAGCTGGAATTTCTTGTAGAAATATTCCTACAGTGGAAGGGGCTGTTGGTGAACTTCGACTTGAAAAGACTTAAGAGGACTCAGCAAGGAACTTCAAAGAATGTAGAACATTAAGTGAGAATCACTTAAGCAGCTTGGAAACAGTGTAGAACATTAAGTATAAGATATACGTAAGGGCCTTCGGGGGAGCTTGTTGGAAACAGATCGAAGCAGAAATACATCGAAAATTATTGGTGAATTGCTGTAGAATCTGTACTGGAATTGTGCTGTAGAAAATTATGTGTCGGTTTTGGTGCTGCTGCTGCTGTTGCCGCTGTTGCCGTTGGATCGTCATCGTCGAGTGGTGAATTGGCAACCAACTCAACCAAACAAAGCATCGAGCAACTGAACAAATAGCAGAATCAAAGAGGCGAGGTCGCTGTTAGTATGTGTAGGTCCTGGGGTTGTGATTGGGGGTGTAAAAGGAAGCGAGATATCGCATGGTAAAGTTGTGTAGAAATCTACGTATTTTTAGTACTGGAACATCGGAACGTCGGACAAAATGCGCGATGCGCAAATTGTACACACTTCCCCATGGCAATATGGTAGAGCAAATCTTTTGGCTCTCCTTGCAGATTGGGATGGTGTAGTACCCTTGAGAAAGGTCTAGCGCCGTGGCGGACTTGAATTTCTGTAGGCGTTGGATCGTTTCCCCTATCCGTGGTAGTGGGAATGGTTTCCGTTGGATTGCTGCATTCATTTTGCAAAAGTCAGTGAGCACTCGGATGTCCCCAGTTTTCTTGGGTTGACAGAAGGTTGGAGATGCCCATGGTGAGTCATCATCATGGGGGAGCTTCTCCAAAACACCAATATCACAAAGGCGTGTAATTTCCTTCCAGAGTGCCTGTTCAAAGGCATGGGGTATGGAATAGTACCCCTGCCGGACCGGTTTGACTCCTGGTTGGAGTTCAATGGACACCGGTTCAATATTCTTGAGTAGTCCCAGACCTCCTCCAAAGAGTGTAGGGAACTTCTTCATGTGACACGGTAGCGTAGCTATGATCACGAATGAATAATTAACTGAATCCCGCTTGGGGAATCGAATATAATCTTTGGTGACGGATACATTATTTAATATGTGTCCTAATTATTATGGTCGAGTCCCAGAAGATGATATGTGCCTAATCGTGGGAACCGACAATGAAACAACATTTATGGCAGAGCATGCCAAAATGTGGCTATGCTCCCAACCTCAAATTTTATATGTTTCCTCTCTCAATTCACGTAACAATATTCCGTAAAGTATCTAAACATTCACAATATTTATACCACTCCAAAATTTCTACCTTAACATGTAGTAACACAGTAATTACTGTTTATCTTTAAGTAGAAAGACAGTAACAATCAGTACTGAAGAGACCAAACCCAACTCAAAACACCAACAGCCTCAACAACAGAGGTAACTTGTATCTCCAACAAGCAAGTAACTCAACATGGCAGGTCTATACAGAGACCCACCGATCACTTACAAGAGCTCGTTCAACCGAACCAAACCCAAGCTCTTCACCCTTTACAACACCGACACCGATGGCAACACTGATAGTATCAAGGTCCCCCTCTTCACCAAAAAAGGAGGCTTAGAGGAGCTCCTATTTGTAGAAGAATCATTTCGAAATGCTGCCAAGCTCATACAGCTCTCGATTAACAAACATCTCACCCACTTCAGTCGCTGTCTCACCACGGATGCACAGAGCAAGTGGAACAACATGATCGAAGACCCACTCAATCCAGACAATCTCCAGTATGAAGAAGAAGAGTGTAACACTCTAAGGTAGAAATTTGGAGTAGTATGAATAATTGTGTGTTATTTCACTTTACGAGATGGGATTGAAATTAAAGAGAGGAAATAATGAGCGATGAGGTCATCGCGATCTCTTTATATAATCTGCATCCCTGTATATAACATATATTCTGTATGTAACCTTAATCGTATGATCGCTCTCTTCTGTATGCCTGTTCATATATACCGGATGTCCGTACATGTATATCATATATATATGTACCGATTGAATCCCATGTGGGATTCGGTTAATTATTAATTCGTAACTACTAGCCTACACTAGCATGTTACATAGTGCCTCATGATTGGACGAATCCCACTGTTAAGCCAACCAGTGACTCATGGAGCAGTCCGAGTCATTTGATTGGCTCAATTCAATATCTGCAGATTCAGTCGGCGTAGACTCTGACTGATTCGCTTGCTTACTTACTGTAGGTTCTGACTGATTCGGCTCTCGATACGGCGTTAGCTTCCGGATGTTCACTGTTTCCACCACTGAGGGGGCTCTTTGCAGTTTTACAGTTCCATTCAGATTGACTTGTGTGATTGGAAAGGGACCGGTCTTCCTGGGTTGAAGTTTGTCCGGATCTGGTTCTTGGATCCATACCTTGTCATTGACTTGGAAGGTATGATTGATTCTCTTGGCATTATCTCTAAGAAGATTCTTGTTAATTCCCTGTTGTCAGAGCTGCTGCAGGGCTAATAGGTTCGAGGTTAGTGGCAGATCAATTAGCATGTCCCGATTGAACACCAGGGATCCTGGAGAGGCTTGTAAGGAGGCATTCACTGCACATCTGGAGGCATGCATGCAAGTCGCAAGCGCATTATCCATGAGCTGACTGGCTCTGGTATTAGCTTGAGGGGGATTGACATGTACCAGGACTTGGAGGATATCAGCAACTGTATGATGGACTCGTTTGCAGATGGCGTTAGATTGAGGATTCTTTACAGTGGTAGGAATGGCCTGAATTCCATATTGATTGAGTGTGGTTTGGAATTCAGATCCTAGAAATTCTCCACCATTGTCATGAACACACCTGATGGGTCTTGGATACCTTGAGAGCCAACAGTTCCTGAACTGGTCTGATACATGCTGAGATGACTTGTCTCTGATTCTGATGATTTCGAGAAGGTTAGTGACTGGATCAATGCAAGTGAGCGCCTTGAAGTTATAGTTCTTGCCTTGGGCTGTAATTTTCCAGGGGCCTATAAGATCGACATGTACTTCATTGAAGGGCGCCAATGGGGCTTCTTTCGGTGGCACCTTCCCATACTTGGAGTGCTGGTTCTTGTATTTGATGCAGCTGTCCGGGCATATGTAAGTCTTGCAAAGATGGGATAGATTGTCGATGTAGAATCTTGAGGAGATAGTTTGATACAACCTGGTGGATCCACAATGACCCAACAAGAGATGGTACCATTGGATGGTATCATTTGCGAGAGAGCTTGGTATGTAGATTCTCCAGTTGTCTGGATTGGATTGGTTGGCATGGCAGAGGATGTTGTTACCTTCTAATTCTTGGTAGAAGAACGTTTTGGATTGGATCTTGAACTTGATAGTAGGGTCCTTTTGCTGATGTAGATAGATATTGGAATAGTTCACCGGGCATTTCAAGTCTTGATTGTTTGGTAGGTTGACTAGGCACTCATTATTCAGCAAACAGGCTTGTATTGCATAAGTGCTGGAAGAGGTTTGGGAACTCTGCTCAAAACAGTTCTTCGTCTTGCTTGGGGACTTCAAGTTTCAAGAAATCGATTAAGGTACAATTTGCGCGAAGCGCATTTTGTCCGACGTTCCGATGTTCCAGTACTAAAAATACGTAGATTTCTACACACATTTACCATGCGATATCTCGCTCCCTTAAACACCCCCAACCACATAACAAGGACCTACACATACTAACAGCGACCTCGCCTCTTTGATTCTGCTATTTGTTCAGTTGCCCGATGCTTTGTTTGGTTGAGTTGGTTGCCTATTCACCACTCGCCGATCGGCAACAGCAGCAGCAGCAGCACCAAAACCGACACATAATTTTCTACAGCAATTCCCGTACAGATTCTACCGTACCGCAAAACCAAAACCGACAACAACGTACATGTCTATTGCTTCGCCGTCTTACGTAAATTACTGCTGCTTCGATCTGTTTCCAAGCTCCACCCTCAAGACCCTTAAGTATATCTTATACTTAATGTTCTACATTGTTTCCAAGCTTCCTAAGTGATTCCCACTTAACGTTCTACATTCTTCAAGGTTCCTTGCTAAGTCCCTTAAGTCTTTTCAAGTCGAAGTTCACCAACAGCCCCTTCCACTGTAGGAATATTTCTACAAGAAATTCCAGCTGTCATCTGTTTTCAAGTCCATTGCCCTGCTGGTCCATAAGCGTTTTCGCTTATGGTCCTACTGTTTTTTGACCCAAGCCCCAAAGCCGCTAAGTACAGTTTGCTTAAGGCTCCCCTACCTACATATACCTCTCAGGTGTACAGTATAATTGTCATCTGTTTTCAAGTCTACTGCCCTGCTGGACCATAAGTGTTTTCGCTTAAGGTCCTACTATTTTCTGACCCAAGCCCCAAAGCCGCTAAGTACAGTTTGCTTAAGGCTCCCCTACCTACATATACCTCTCAGATGCATTCTTCAACTGTCATCTGTTTTCAAGTATACTGCCCTGATGGACCATAAGTGTTTTCGCTTAAGGTCCTACTATTTTCTGACCCAAGCCCCAAAGCCGCTAAGTACAGTTTGCTTAAGGCTCTCCTACCTACATATACCTCTCAGATGCATTCTTCAACTGTTATCTGTTTTCAAGTCTACTGCCCTGCTGGACCATAATTGTTTTCGATTATGGACCTACTGTTTTTCTGACCCAAGCCCCAAAGCCGCTAAGTACTGGTTACTTAATGCTTCACCACCAACATATACCCCTCCAGTTCACAGTACAGCTGCCACCTGTTTTCAAGGCTACAGCCCTGATGGTTCATAAGTGTTATCACTTAAAGGCCGTGTTTCCAAGCTACTACAGGAGAGCAAGTTCGTTCTACGAATTTGGTAGTAGGCTCCACTGCCTCTTAGTGTTTCGGTGTACCATACGAATGGTAAGGAGTGTGTGGTAAGGAATGTGTTTGGGGCTGACTACTCGCATTACTGATGCTGCACTCCAGCATTCAGAGAGGAGTTTTGCTTTTGTACGCTGACCACTAGCATTACTGATACTATGTATCTGAGGAAGGGACCACTAGCATTATGGATGCTGCATACCAGCATTGGAGGGACAGTTTTGCTTGTGTCTTTCCCTTTCACGTTCTTGTTACCCATCTCCTGTACGCTTTGCAACAGCAGTGTCTGTTGTGCTCTGGACTGTTTTTTTTTTTTCCTGTTTCTTACCAAGGTTCGTTTGCAAAATAGTCGTCTTTACAACCTGGGGCCCAAATCCCCCATGGTTGAGGCGACGCGTCGTTCTACAACTTGGGGCCTAACATCTCTTCGATTGAGGCGACGATAAAGTCTGGTTACAGACTGAGTAGCTTTTAACCACCTTCGGTGGATTTTCCTACTTAAATAAGTATATTATTATTATTATTATTCAAGAAATTGATTAAGGTGCCCTTTTCAAGGGCTTTCTTCCCTTCAGTAGGTGGATCCATCCTGGGGAGTCTGGAGAAGGCGTCAGCAAGAACATTCTTCTTGCCTTCAACATAGGTGAGGTTGACGCCGAATTCTTCAAGGAATAGTCTCCACCGGAGGACTCGTTGGACTGAAAGGGTTCAGAAGGTAAGATTCTTATGATCAGTGTATACATTGATGACTCCACCGAGGAGCATTTTTCTGTACTCTTTGCAGCAGAGTACTATCACTAGGAGTTCTTTCTCCATGGTTGTATAATTCTTCTGGGCATCAGATAGTTTCTTGGACCAGTATGCAATGGGCTTGCCATCTTGTATTATGGCAGCACCGAGCTGGAGGTCTGAGGCATCAGTGTACAGTTCAAAGGGCTTGTTAAGATCTGGATAGGTGTTCAGCGCATCCGCTGCCACCATTGCTTTCATCTCTTGAAAGGCTTTATCTTGAGCTGGTCCCCAAGTGAAAGCTGAAGGAGCCTTCCTTTGCTTGCCTTTGATGGCAGCTGCTTGAGGAGTCTTGGGGGTTCCAGTGATATCAAAGAGAGGAGCTAGGACATGAGACCTGCAAGGCCACATATCTCTGTAGTATCCAACTGCTCCTAGAAAGGACTTGACTTGGGTCACAGTTCTTGGTCGATCCATGTGTAGGATTGCTTCAATCTTCTTTCTCCAAGGCTTAACTGTTGTAGGAGTCATCCAATATCCAAGGAAGTCAGTCTCTTGTACAGCCCAATCACACTTGAGTGGGTTGCACTTGAGGCCATTCTGGTTAAGTCTGTCAAGAATCTTGTCGATAGTTTTCATATGGAGATCAAAGGATCCATTCATCCAGATACCAATATCATCAATATAAACAGTGCAGTCAGTGTCTTGTAGAATATCTTCCATCAGCTGCTGCGCCACATCCGGGGAGACTTTAACTCCCATTGGTAGTCTTTGGTATTCATAGCAACCATATGGTGTCACTATTGTACAAAGTTTCTTTGCCATACCCCGGGTCTACTAGTGATTAGAATAGTAGTGATATGCAAATTGTGAGCTCTATTGATTAGTCTATTTGCTACAGTTCTAAGAGCCTTCCGAATCAGCGATTCTGTCGACTCGCCGATTGTTTTTATCCTTATCCTTAATCCAGTCCCGTGTGTACTCGTGACTGTATTCTGGAACATTATGGAAAAAAAAACTTTTCTGGAAAATTTCCCTTTTCATGCGCATTGTGCGCGCGACTACTCTCAAAAAATCTGTGGGCAATAAGAACGCCTCAATTTAACGGTCTTCAACGGTCATCTTTGTCCTCAAAACGATTGTCCTCAAAAAGTGTCCTCAACGATTTTGTCCTCAACAGACTGTCCTCAACCATTATGTCCTCAACAATTATGTCCTCAATGTTTTGTCCTCAACCTCAACGTTGAAGTCATAGAGGTTGAGGACAAAACGTTGAGGACATAATTGTTGAGGACATAATGGTTGAGGACAGTCTGTTGAGGACAAAATCGTTGAGGACACTTTTTGAGGACAGTTTTGAGGACACTCTGCGTACTCGTACAGCCGTTAAAGTGGATATTCAACAAAAAACAGCCGTTAAAAATTACATCAATTTTATTGCGCGCAACGCGCATGAATATGGAAATTTTCTCAAAAAAACTTTTTTCCATAATGTTCCTGGTGCACGGCATACTCCTCCATGGTACTGTTACGATTTAATAGGATCCCTGCAATAATAGGGGTGTACTCTCCTAATGTTAACCCGATCGGTTACAAAGGGAGCAGTTTCAATAGTTACAGTTCCATTGTTATGGGCCTTGATCACCTTGTAAGGTCCTTGTCGTGGGAAGGATAGTTTCGGAACAATGCCCTTCCTTTCTAGGGTGACATAGTCTCCTTCCTTATAGACATGGGGGATCCTTTTCCGGTTCTCCCTGATGTTGCTCTTGTGGATACTCTTCTGTTTCCTTGCCTGGATTGCTTCCCAATCCGCTGGGAAATTTACAGGCATGAACATGTCTCTTCCAAACACCAGTTGCGCTGGGGAATATCCCAGAGTGGTGTGGATGGCGCTGCGAATCGCATAAGCTGCCTTGGTAGTGAATTCCTCAAAAGGATCCTTCTCGTGGAGGTCCCTTTGTTCCAGGTTGAAGGACAACAGGCAGTCCTTCAAGACCTGGTGGATTCTCTCCAGCACTGAGTTGGATTGTGGGTTCCAGGCGCCACTGGGTTTTCTTTTCATCCCCATGTTGTCACAGAGCTCTTGGAACTCTGCTTTGAACTCACTCCCGCCATCAAAGCCAATTTCCTTTGGGCGCGGATACCTTGCTAGCCAGGTACTGTCTAACAGACGTTGAGTTTCTGCTGCGTTTGGCGAGTCCTTCAGATGGGCCAGTTCAAACCATCCGGTCACTGGATCCACCATGGTGAGAACATGGATGTGGTAGTCTTTACCATTTTTATTGTGGACAGTTGCAGGTCCCCAGAGGTCCACATTGACCCTCTGCCATTTGGTGACTTCCACTGCTTTCTCCGGTAGTAGTCCATACTTCTTCCGGCCACTCTTTTTGAACATCTGACACGTGTGGCAGTGCTTGCAGAGATCCTGAACGTCCTTTCGTAGGCCTTTCCAGGTGAACACCGAGCGTATGCTCTGTTCCATTCTCTTTTCTCCGGGGTGGACCAACATGCTGTGGTACCATTCCATGACTCTGTCCTTGAGTTTGTCGGGAATCAGAATCTTTCCTTCTTTGTGGATTAGGTTGTAACCTTCCACCATTTTGGTGGTCAGTCGATTGTCTTTTTCCAGAGCACTCACGATTCCTGTGTCCTTTTGCTGGTAGAACTGAATCATGTCCGGGGCAAGTGGGAATGCACTATTGCCCTGGAATTCTTCCGGCGCTTCTCCAAGCGGGAATAGGAGTTGCCGGAGGTGCTCTTCCTCATCCGCATAGGTGAGGGGCTTGTTTGGTGGTAGCCATTCCACGGTGTCTGCTGGGTCATCTGTGATGTCCAATCGAGACAGTGCATCTGCTGCATCATTGTCTTTGCCAGCAACGTGCTTGACTACCGGATGGAACTCCTCCATGAGGAGTCTCCACCGGACCATTCTTTGGGTCGGCATCTGCTGATACAATAGGTTCAGGTGATCCGTGTGAATGGTTACATCTTGTCCTCGTAGGATTCCTTCAAACGCTTTCAAGCCTTCTACTATGCCAAGGAGTTCTTTTTCCCCGACAGTGTAGTTGAGCTGCGCTGAGTTCAGTTTCCTTGTGTAGAAACCAAGGGGTTTGCCATCTTGGCATACGGTTGCTCCCAGTTGCCTGTCACTGGCGTCTGAGTAGAGGTGAAATGGTTTCGTAAAATCCGGGAATGCGAGTTTCGCTTCATCTGCGAGCATCCTCTTCGCCTCCATGAAAGCTTTCTGCTCTGCTGGACCCCAGTACCAGTTCAGTTTTCCCTTTTTCCCTGCTAGTTTGTTCAGGGGGGCTAGGATGTGGGAGCGTCGCTTCCACATGTCCCTGTAAAAGTTTACCATTCCAAGAAACATCTTGAGTTGCTTAGTGTTCTTGGGGGCTTCCAGACGCTTCATCGCCTCCAGTTTCTTTGGCTGGGGCTGAATGCCCTCTGTTGTTAACAGAAATCCCAGATATTCCACTTCTTTTTGCATGAAGAAGGATTTTCTGAGGTTGGCTCGAAAGCCGGCGTCATCCAGTCTTTGTAGGACTGTATCGATTTTGTCGAGGTGATCCTGTTCAGATTCCCCTTCTCTCTGGATAATTAAGATGTCGTCGATATAGACAAGGACGTAGTCCAGATCCCCTAGGAGGTTCATCATGACTGACCGGAAGATATCGGGTGCGCATGCGATCCCCATAGCCAGTCTCTTGTAGGCATATTTTCCCCATGGCAAAATGGTAGAGCAAATCTTCTGGCTCTCCTTGCAAATGGGAATGGTGTAATATCCCTGGGACAAGTCCAGCGCCGTAGCTGACTTGAACTTCTGGAGCCTTTGGATTGTTTCCCCTATTCGTGGTAGTGGGAAAGGCTTTCGTTGGATGGCTGCATTCATCTTCCGGAAGTCCGTTAGAACGCGAATGTCCCCTGTCTTTTTGGGTTGGCAAAAAGTAGGAGATGCCCATGGAGAGTCATCATCGTGAGGGAGTTTTTCCAGGACTCCAATATCGCAGAGCCTAGTAATCTCCTTCCGGAGTGCTTGTTCAAAGGCATGGGGTACAGAATAGTACCTCTGCCGGACCGGTTTGACCCCTGGTTGTAGCTCAATGGACACCGGTTCTATGTTTTTGAGAAGACCCAATCCTCCTCCAAAGAGTGTTGGGAATTTCTTTAGCGTTTTCTTCAAGGCTGTCTTGGACGCGTCTGTAATCTCCAGGTCATTGACCATAGCGTCTATATCGACTTTGGAGTAGTCTGCATCCAGAATTTTGGATTGCCTCTCTTCCTCCTGTTGGAGGATTGGACTCTGTGTGTTGGCGAAGAATACTGCCTTACATTTGTCCGGGTCAGTAAGCTCCCCCAGTCCCTTCATGGGGATGGAGTCACCCTGCCACTCGATTGTTCGGGAACTGTATTTTATATCCAGTCCCAGTTGTGCCATCAGGTCTGATCCTATGATCATGTCATAGGGTACTTCCTCGTGGTGATGATATTCGTCCACTTGGAAGGTCCATTTAATGGTCTTGGAGTTTGAAAATTCTATCAACCTCAGTCCCACTGAAGCCGCAGACTTGGTTCGGAACTTGCCCCCGTAAGTATTATAGGTGACAGATCTTTGGTCTCAGTTCGTTAGTTGACTTCGGTCGACAAACTGTTGTAGTATGATGGATTTGGAGCAACCGGAGTCTAGTAGTCCCCGGAGCATCCTTCCCCTTCCCTTGTGATCCAATACCTCCACACAGACGTCCGCAAATCTGTTGATGATGCGGGGTCCCGTGTGGATGGTATCAGCCATTCAGTTGTGGGAGCCTTTCTTTTTAAAGGTCTTTCTGTACTTTCTTCTGTACTCTTTGAGTTCCCGGTCGGAGATGTCGATCTCGTCATCAGAGACGTCGTGGTCAGCTTGGGCCGTGGCCAGTACATAAGAGTACTCGTGGTTCGATAGATTCCTTCCCCAGTGGGGTTTGGAGTGTTGCTCAGCGTCTGAGTCTTGTTCTTTTGCCACAAAGTGCTCCTTGAGCAGGTTGATGGTTTCCCGGTCGAACTTCCCCTTCTTGGAGGGACCACCGGTTAGTTTCCAGCATTTGCCGGCATGGACCTTGCCGCAGGTCTTGCATAGCTGTTTGTTGCTGTTGTCCACAGGGCGCTTCTTTTTGCCAGGGGATTTCCCGTGGTGGGTTCCTCCCCCAGATGCGGCCTTGGGAGTCTTGTTGGTGACACCGGTCTGCTTTTCGAGGTCGGTGATGCGTTGTTGCATTATTGCTTCCTTCCGGATGGTGATTTCCAGGTTTTCGAGCTTGTCGATAGTGGTGTTAAAGGAGTGGGTGTAGAGGTCCCAACTAATGTGCTCCAGTTTCTCGCGTTGGGAGTGGGTCATGTTGGAATCCAAGATTTCCTTCAGTTCTCCTTGGGTGAAACTTCTTGGTGTTTCCATTTGGTCACTGCCACATTCCCAGAGGCATTCTGGGAGATAGCTTTGGAGTTCGGCCATTCGATTGGCCCAGGCTCTAATGCCATGTTTGAGGTCCACGCGCATGCCTCGCATGAATCGTCGGAGGACGATATACGAGCGCTTGCCGTGTTGGTCATTGCCAAAGATTTTGAGCTTGAGGACATGCATGCACTCCTCCATGATATCCTTCCTGTACTCCTGGGATTGGTAGTACTGGGTGAGGGCGCTTGCGACCTTTTTCTTTGGGATTGGGGACTCGAGGTTGTCGGTCTCTGATTCTTTGTCCGATCTCGCCGTGGCTGTGTCGGTTTTGTCGGCGTTCGGAGATTTCTCCTTTGCCTTCTCCTTGGAGGCTCCCGTGGGAGTTTCGGTGGCGTCTTGCCCCATTGATAGTAGGATGTTTGCTTGGTCCCTTTGCTCGATCTCTTGGATCTTTTTCTGTACGCGTCTGGTTTGGTGGACCTTGTGGGTCGGTTCGGCCAAGTAGGTCTGAGTGAGCGTTCGCTGGACAAGTGCGAGTGCTTCCTTAGAGAGGATTCTCTGTAGAACCTCCAATTTCTGGTCTCCGTGGAGTTTGTCATTGCCAGCAATTTTCTGGTCAAAGTCTCTCTTCCAGATAAGGAAGAGTTCTGGTCTTTCAGTACCGTTGAGAACCTTCAGGTAGTCGCTGAATGCGACTCCACCTTGTTCGCTGTCTACATTCATTTTTACGGTGGTGGCGTCTTCCGGCCAGTCCTCCCGTGTGATGTTGAAAGGTTTCAACTTGGTTCCTTTGGTCGCCATGGTGGTTTAATCAGTTGTTTATTAAGTTACTTTAGTTACACTATTTCTTGTTATTTCACTGCTTGTGGTGAGACTGAGCAAAAAGTGATTGCTCAGTTCCTCCAGTTTTTCTTGCTGGATTTTCATTGCTCTCGTGATAACTCGTGTTGTAACTGATTTTCCCCCTGGTTTGTCCAGTGGTGGGAGTTGTTTCTCTCTTTAGTTCCCGGGAATCCTGTGGTTCTCCGGAGTTGTTTCTGTTTTTATAACGTGGGATTTGATTCCCGTGGTTCTCCGGCGTTGCTTCTCTATTAAGCAATCACCGGGCCGGTCCCACTTCCCGTTTCCCGTGGGATTGGTGGTGTTTAGGTATTCATTATATACCTTTCCGGATATCCGTATACTTCGGTTTTGGTTGGCATCCCCTATTCGGTCTGTCCATCCACTCAGTGTTGGTCCAATTAGTCCACTCACTGGATCATGTGTCACTTTTTCGACACTTATTTCATTATTTCTTTGTTCGATTATTTCTGCTGTAATTTCATTATTTCTTTGTTCGATTATTTCTGCTGTCGACCATGGTCCTGTTTAGGTACTTAGGTGTCTCTGTTGCTGCTGTTGCTCCCTTCTTTGGGCGCCAACAGTTGCTGGGGTCGGTCTTCCTTGTGCTGCAGACACTGGATATCCTTCTCCCTGTTTTTGCCTCTCTGTGCCTCCATTTTCTGGCAGTCTTTCGATCTCGTCGGCGCCTTGGCCGATCGATCTCTTTCTGCTCATGGTCATCAGCACTCAGCTTGATTTTAAAATCATGCCATACCCCGGGTCTACTAGTGATTAGAATAGTAGTGATATGCAAATTGTGAGCTCTATTGATTAGTCTATTTGCTACAGTTCTAAGAGCCTTCCGAATCAGCGATTCTGTCGACTCGCCGATTGTTTTTATCCTTATCCTTAATCCAGTCCCGTGTGTACTCGTGACTGTATTCTGGTGCACGGCATTCTTGCTTGCATCGTTGAGTTCAAAGCAGTAGTATTGCATGGACAAGTCAATCTTGGTGAAGTGAGTGTACTTGCCTCGTTTGTTCATGATATCTTGTATCCTTGGTATGGGATAAGGTCTGCGCTCAAGGAGTTCATTGAGTTCTCTGAAGTCTGATACCCATCGTACCCTGTTATCTTTTTTTGGTACTATGAAGGTTGGAAACGCCCATTCGGCCGGTCCAGTGCAACGCTTGAGGACTCCATCATTACAAAGATTCTGGAGCTCCCTTTTGAGTAGGTCTTCTCTTTTGTATGCAACTGGGTAAGGCTTCTTGTGTATAGGCTTGGATCCGGGCTTCAGTCTTAGAGAGATCTTCTTGTGAGGATACTTGCCAAGTTCTCCATTAAAGACATTCGGATACTTGCTTAGTATTGCTTGGAACTGCTGTTGCTCTGCTGTGGACATGTGGGACTGTTGCTTGGCGACTGTAGATGGTTCTGTTTCTTTGTAGGCTTGGTCTAGTATTAGCTTGGATTTGTATGGATTCGCGAAGACTTCATCAGCAAAGAGTTCAGCATCTTCTAGTTCTTCCATGAGCATGGTATGGTTGTCATGGTATAAAGAGGTGTCCTTCATAGGAATGGTTCGATCCATCCACTGAACTGCTCCTTCTTTGAATAGGAGATTGATCTGTGCTAGGTGGAGGAAGTCTCTGCCTAGTATCAAGTCGTATCTGCAGTTCGGGGAATGGAAGAGCGTTGCCTCTTGTCGAGATATTGTGTAGTTGCCAAACTCTTGTAGCTTGAGGTTCTTCATGATGATATACTCTGAGGTGTCAAAGCTTCCATTTGCTGTTGTAGTTAGGATTTGATGTTTGCTGCAAATCGGCAGTGTGCCGAATGGTAGTGCTCTTTTGTTGATTAGAGTTCCGGAGGATCCACTATCTAGGAGTGCGAGTAGTGGTCTTGATTTCATGGGGATGCCTTGTATGTACTGTACGTTGGTTAGAAGAATAGGAGCCACATTGCTCGTATTCTGAATAGGAGCCACGTTGCTCTTATTTGATGCCTGTTCTACTGGATTTCCAGTAGTCGACAGCAGCTTTAAATAATTTTGCTCCAGCGCACCTCCTTTGGTGTAGTCTTTGGAGTTTTGGGTATCGCAATAGAGATTTTTTGCTGTCCCAGTGGACCAATTCCTTGCCAGGGACAAGAGTGGTCTATTTATTGCTGCTGTACTATCTTTCGCGTCTGTTGTACCCTTGGATCGATTCGTTTTTCGATTCGGATCCATGTTGCTCGTTTCGGAGAATCGAACGTTTTTTGTTGTTGCTGCTGTTGCAGTCTTTGCTAAGCGCTCAACAGGACTCCATCCTGTAGGTTCCTTCCCCTTTTGCTCCGGGAGATCTCCTCCTTGCGTCATCCCAGTCAGCTGTGCTGTACTGGCATCCAGGGCCTGTGGCGCCGGAGGCAAGGTGATTGCTGGTTTGGGTGGACCCTTGGGTCTCTTGTTGGAGGATTGCTTGTGCAATCATGGGAGCCAGACTAGGTCCCCATCGATGCTCCTTTCTGTTCTTCCACCATGATTGGCATGATATTCTTCAATGGCAGCCTCGCGTGCCGCATTGATGTGGGCTTGGAAGGATTCATTGCTGCCGGGGATCTCATGGCACTGAGAGTAGAATGTTTCAGTGTTAGAGGTGCTGTGATTGGTCTTGTTGTTGGGGCCCTTGGAGTAATTCTTGGAGATTTTGTTCTTCGGGCATTCGGACCAATCATGGTTATGTCCCTGGATCCGACATGGGTTGGATTTCTTTTTGTTTTGGTTGGCTTTGTTGTTATTGGGACCGGAGCGTTTGCACGGGTTGGAATTGTTCGAACGTCTTCCATTAGTTTTGTTGGTGTTCTTGTTTTGTTTGCTGAGCCGATCGAGACTGCTCATGTGGTCCACAATAAACTGCGATGTTGTCTCCGGGGTAAGTTTAAGATGGATTCGGACATAGTCTTCGATCCAGCTGTTGGGATAGCTGTGGAGAAGAATGGTTAGTGTTTGCAGGTGGTCCAGGTTGGCGGCGAATCCATGTAGCTTGGTGGAGTATTTGATTAAGGTCATGATGCGATCAGTGTGGTCCTTGCACGTGGATTCGATCTTTTTCTTGCAGGCACCACTTCGTAAATAGACGTGCATGATGTCTCTAGCATCTTCAGCGTTGCAGTAGAGCTTGATAAATGCCTGGAAGGCTGAGGTGTATCCGTCTCGGGTTAGTGGATAGAGTCGGTGGTTGTTGGCGCGAGTTGCTCATGTTAGTGTTCTCCACTTCATCTGAGCGTCGGCGCATAGGCACCGACCGAAGTACCGCATGAGGTCTGAGTCCGGTATGGATAGGTCTTCTGCAGCGTTTAGAAACGCTTCTTCGGTGTGGAGCAATTCTTCTAATCCCCCTTTATCAGTGAACAAGGGGATCTTGACACTGTCTGAGTGATCCTCGGCGTTGTAGACCGATAGGGTGACTAGCTTGGGTTTGGAGCTGTCGAAGGAGCTCTTGTTGTTACACGTTAAGGTAGAAAGTTTCGGAGTGGTATGAATATTGTGAATGTTTAGATACTTTACGAAATATTGTTACGCGAATTGTAAATGGAAACATATAAAAATTGAGGTCGCGAGCATAGCCACATTTTGGCATGCTCTGCCATAAATGTTGTTTCATTGTCGATTCCCACGATTAGGCATATATTATCTTCTGGGACTCAACCGTAATAATTAGGACACATATATTCGATTCCCGTGTGGGATTCGTTTAATTATTCATTCGTGAACGTAGCTACGCTACAGTGTCACATAGTGCCTCATGATTGAACGGAAACCATACTTAAGCCGACCAGTGAATTGTTGTAGGTTCGTATTGGTCAACGGGCGTTGGTTCCCTGTATGGAGTTAGCTTTCGGATGTTAACTGTCTCAACAATCGATGGAGTCTTCTGAATTTTAACAGTCCCATTATCATGTACCTGAGCAATGATGAATGGTCCTGTTTTTCTTGGCTGTAGTTTGTCTGGGTCCGGTTCTTGCATCCATACCTTCTCGTTGGGTTGGAAGGTATGCTCCTTGCGCTTGGCATTATCTCTGAGTAGAGCCTTGTTAATGCCCTGCTGTCTTAGCTGTTGTAGCGCCAACAGGTTAGCAGTTAGTGGTAGGTCGATCAGCATATCCCGGTTGAACACAAGGGATCCAGGGGATGCCTGTAAGGCAGCATTGACAGCGCATCTGGAGGCATGCATGCAAGTCGAGAGGGCATTATCCATGAGTTGACTAGCCCTGGTATTTGCTTGTGGAGGATTAACATGTACAAGGACTCGTAGGATATCAGCGACTGTATGATGGACTCGCTCGCAAATAGCATTAGATTGCGGGTTCTTGACTGTGGTTGGAATGGACTGAATTCCATACTGTTTAAGAGTGGTCTGGAACTCAGCTCCTAGGAATTCGCCGCCATTGTCATGAACACATCTGATGGGTCTTGGGTATCTTGAGAGCCAGCAGTTTTTAAATTGATCTGATACATGTTGAGATGATTTGTCTCTGATTCTGATGATTTCAAGAAGATTTGTGACTGGATCAATGCAAGTTAGGGCCTTGAAATTGTAGTTCTTGCCTTGAGCTGAGATCTTCCAAGGGCCGATTAGATCCACATGTACTTCGTGGAATGGGGATAGTGGTGCTTCCTTAGGTGGTAATTTGCCATATTTGGATTGTAGGTTCTTGTATTGGATGCAATTGTCGGGGCAAATGTAGGATTTGCATTTCACGTCGAGGTTATCTGCATAGAATCGGTTTGTTATAGTTTGATAAAGCCTCTTGGATCCACAATGACCCAAGAGGAGATGGTACCATCGTATGGTATCATCTGTAAGTGATCTAGGAAGGTATATTTTCCAGCTGTCTGGGTTGGCTTGGTTGGCGTAACAAAGTATCTTGTTGCCTTCTAATTCTTGATAAAAGAAGGCTTTGGATTGAATCTTGAATTGTATGGTGGAGTCTTTCAGCTGATGAAGATATATATTGGAGAAGTTGACTGGGCATTCCAAGTCAAGGGAATTTGGTAGGTTGACTAGGCATTCATTGTTCAGCAGGCAAGCTTGTAGTTCTTGATCTGCGTCATTGCATAAGTGCTGGAATGGATTGGGGAAATCTGCTAAAAACAGTTCTTCATCGTGCTTCGGGACTTCAAGGTTCAAGAAATCAATAAGAGTGCCCTTACCAAGGGCTTCTTTCTTCCCCACAGTAGGTGGGTCCATCCGGGGGAGCCTGGAGAAGGCGTCAGCAAGAACATTCTTCTTGCCTTCCACATAGGTTAGGTTGACACCGAATTCTTCTAGGAATAATCTCCATCGGAGGACTCGTTGGACTGATAATGTTCGGAAGGTAAGGTTTTTATGGTCAGTGTATACATTGATAACACCACCGAGGAGCATTTTTCTGTATTCTTTGCAACAGAGTACGATTGCTAGGAGTTCTTTTTCCATGGTTGTATAGTTCTTTTGGGCATCAGATAGTTTCTTGGACCAATATGCAATAGGCTTACCATCTTGTATTATGGCAGCGCCTAGCTGTAGGTCTGAGGCATCAGTGTACAGTTCAAAGGGCTTGTTTAAGTCTGGATAAGTGTTTAGCGCATCCGCTGCCACCATTGCTTTCATCTCTTGAAAGGCTTTGTCTTGAGCAGGTCCCCAGGTGAAGGCTGAGGGAGCTTTTCTTTGTTTGCCTTTGATGGCAGCTGCTTGGGGAGTTTTGGGGGTCCCTGTTATGTCAAATAAAGGAGCTAGGATGTGAGATCTGCGAGGCCACATATCTCTGTAGTATCCTACTGCTCCAAGAAAGGACTTGACTTGGGTCACAGTTCTTGGTCGGTCCATTTGTAGGATTGCATCTATCTTCTTTCTCCATGGCTTAACTGCTGTAGGAGTCATCCAGTATCCAAGGAAATCAGTCTCTTGTACAGCCCAGTCGCATTTGAGTGGGTTGCACTTGAGCCCATTTTGATTGAGCCGGTCTAGGATCTTGTCGATGGTCTTCATATGTAGATCAAAGGAGCCATTAGTCCAGATCCCAATATCATCAATATAAACAGTGCAGTCAGTGTCTTGTAGGATATCTTCCATTAGTTGCTGGGCAACATCTGGGGAGACTTTGACGCCCATTGGGAGTCTTTGATATTCATAGCAGCCATATGGCATTACTATGGTACAGAGTTTCTTGCTCGCATCATCCAGTTCAAAGCAGTAGTATTGCATAGACAAGTCAATCTTGGTGAAGTGAGTGTACTTGCCTCGTTTGTTCATGATATCTTGTATCCGGGGGATTGGATAAGGGCGTCTCTCAAGGAGTTCATTCAGTTCTCTGAAGTCTGATACCCATCGTACCCTGTTGTCCTTCTTTGGAACAATAAAAGTAGGGAATGCCCATTCGGCCGGTCCAGTGCAACGCTTGAGTACTCCATCGTTACAGAGATTCTGGAGCTCCCTTTTGAATAGGTCTTCTCTTTTGTATGCAACTGGATAAGGCTTCTTGTGTATGGGCTTGGATCCGGGCTTCAGTCTCAGAGAGATCTTCTTGTGTGGATATTTCCCTAGTTCTCCATTAAAGACGTTCGGATATTTACTTAGTATTGCTTGGAATTGTTGTTGCTCTGCTGTTGACATGTGTGACTGTTGTTTGGCAACTGTGGATGGATTTGTTTCTTCGTAGGCTCGGTCTAGTATTAGCTTGGATTTGTATGGATTCGCGAAGGATAGTTCATCGGCAAAGAGTTCAGCATCTTCTAGTTCTTCCATGAGCATGGTATAGTTGTCATGGTATAAGGAGGTGTCCTTCATGGGAATGGTTCGATCCATCCACTGAACTGCTCCTTCTTTGAATAGGAGATTGATCTGTGCCAGGTGGAGAAAGTCTCTGCCTAGTATCAAATCGTATCTGCAGTTAGGGGAATGGAAGAGCCTTGCCTCTTGTTGGTCTATGGTGTAGTTGCCGAACTCTTGTAGCTTGAGGTTCTTCATGATGATGTATTCTGTAGTATCGAAGCTTCCATTCGCTGTAGTTGTTAGGACTTGGTGCTTGCTTCGAATCGGTATAGTGGCGAATGGTAGTGCTCTCTTGTTAATTAGAGTTCCGGAGGATCCGCTATCTAGTAGTACTAGTAGTGGTCTTGTTTTCATGGGGATGCCTTGTATGTACTGTACTGTGGTTAAAAGAATAGGAGCCACGTTGCTCTTATTCGGGGATGCCTGTTCTACTGGATTTCCAGTAGTCGACAGCAGCTTTAAATAATTTTGCTCCAGCGCACCTCCTTTGGTGTAGTCTTTGGAGTTTTGGGTATTGCAATAGAGATTTTTGGCTGTACCTGTGGACCAATTTCTTGCTAGAGACAAGGTTGGTCCATTTATTGCTGCTGTCTTATTCTGATCGATGTTAATCGATGATGCGTCTGTACCCTTGGATCGATTCGGTATGCGATTCGGATCCATGTTCGTATTGCTCTTTTCGGAGAATCGAACTGTTTTTGTTGCTGCTGTTGCAGTCGTTGCTGAGCGCTCAACAGGAATACTCCATCCTGTAGGTTCCTTCCCCTCTTTCTCCGGGAGATCTCCTCCTTGCGTCATCCCAGTCAGCTGTGCTGTGCTGGCATCCAGGGCCTGTGGCGCCGGAGGCAAGGTGATTGCTGGTTTTGGTGGACCCTTGGGTCTCTTTTTGGAGGATTGCTTGTGCAATCATGGGAGCCAAACAAGCTCACCATCGATGCTCCTTTCTGTTCGTCCGCCATGTTCTTCATGGTAGGATTCCATTGCTGCTTTCATGTGGGCTTGGAATGACTCATTGCTACCTGAAAGGTCATGAGTGTGAGAATGGAAGGTCTCGTTGGTGTTGGTGCCATGGGCCTTGTTGCCGGGCCCCTTGTAGTTCTTGGAGTACCTATTCTTAGGGCATTCAGACCAATCATGGTTATGGCCTGGAATTCGACAAGGGTTGGACTTCTTCTTGTTCTTAGGATTGTTCTTTTGGTTGCCGGAACGTTTCTTGTTGTTGTTGTTTGAAGGATTAGAACTGTTAGGACGTCTCCCGTTGTTCTTATTCTTCTGTTTGCTGAGCCTGTCGAGGCTGCTCATGTGGTCGACAATAAATTGAGGTGTGGTGTTCTGAGTAACTCCCTGGTGAATGCGTACGTAGTCTTCGATCCAAGCATTCGGGTAGCTGTGGAGGAGGATGGTGACTTGCTGAAGACCCACTCAATCCAGACAATCTCCAGTATGAAGAAGAAGAGTGTAACACTCTAAGGTAGAAATTCGGAGTAGTATGAATAATTGTGTGTTATTTCACTTTACGAGATGGGATTGAAATTAAAGAGAGGAAATAATGAGCGATGAGGTCATCGCGATCTCTTTATATAATCTGCATCCCTGTATATAACATATATTCTGTATGTAACCTTAATCGTATGATCGCTCTCTTCTGTATGTCTGTTCATATATACCGGATGTCCGTGTTACACTCTAAGGTAGAAAATTAGGAGTAGTATGAAAATTGTGACTAATCGTTAACTCTTAAAAGAGAGTTTCAGTTTTCGTGTGACCGTTTGAATACACACGAGCGTGCCTAACTATTGTTTGAATATCGGCACACATGCATTGCTGGAGCGTCCGGCGTACAGTTTGAATATTTGTATTCAAACACCGGTCAGCTCGTATGTGGGATTGGGTTAATTATTTAATCGTGATTCATGCTCGCTACGCTAGCATGTCACATAGTGCCTCATGATTAAACGAATCTTACGATGCCCAATGAATAGCCGTAGACTCCGATTCTGGTTCTCTGTAAGGGGTTAGCTTTCGGATGTTCACTGTTTCGGCTATTGAAGGGGCTTTCTGCAGTTTCACTGTACCATTGTCATTAACCTGCAGAATAAGGAAGGGTCCGGTTCTTCGTGGCTGTAGCTTGTCCGGATCCGGTTCTTGTAACCATACCTTGTCATTGACTTGGAAGGTGTGCGCGACTCTCTTCGAGTTGTCCCTGAGCAGGGCTTTGTTGATGCCTTGTTGTCGAAGCTGCTTGAGGGCTAATAGATTGGAGGTTAATGGTAAATCTATCATCATGTCCCTGTTGAATACCAGGGAACCAGGGGATGCTTGTAAGGAGGTACTGACAGCGCACCTGGAGGCATGCATGCATGTTGATAGGGCGTTGTCCATGAGCTGAGTAACTTTGGCGTTTGCTTGTGGAGGATTGACATGTACTAGGACTCGCAGGATATCAGCCACTGTATGATGTACCCGCTCGCATATAGCATTGGCTTGTGGATTCTTCACAGTGGTGGGGACTGATTGGACTCCGTACTGCTTGAGAGTGAGTTGGAATTCAGCCCCTAGGAACTCACCACCATTATCATGGATGCATCTGTTTGGTCTGGGATATCTTGAGAGCCAGCAGTTCTTGAATTGATCAGAGACATGCTGAGAAGATTTGTCCCTGATCCGGATGATTTCGAGTAGGTTGGTGACTGGATCGATACACGTTAGCGCCTTGAAGTTATAGGTCTTGTTTTGGGCTGTGATCTTCCAGGAGCCTATGAGATCAACATGGACTTCATCGAAGGGGGATACTGGCGCTTCTTTGGGAGGAAGCATGCCATATTTGGCTTGCCTGCTCTTGTATTGGACGCAATTGTCCAGGAAGATGTAGGACTTGCATAGATTGGACAGGTTGTCTGCATAGAATCAAGCAGAGATGGTCTTATATAACCTGGTGGATCCACAATGACCCAACAGGAGATGATACCATTTGATGGTATCATTCGTGAGAGAGCTTGGTATGTAAATTCTCCAATTATCTGGATTGGATTGGTTGGCGTAGCATAGGATGTTATTGCCCTGTAATTCTTGGTAAAAGAATGCCTTGGATTGAATCTTGAACTTGACAGTCGGGTCCTTTTGCTGATGGAGGTATATCTTATTGTAGTTAACCGGGCATTCCATGTCTGTCGTGTTAGGGAGGTTGACTAGGCACTCATTGTTCAGCAGGCAGGCTTGTAACTCTTGGTCTGCGTCATTGCATAAGTGCTGGAATAGGTTTGGGAACTCGCTTAGGAACAGTTCTTCATCTTGCTTGGGAACTTGAAGGTTCAGAAAATCAATTAGAGTGCCCTTACCAAGGGCTTCTTTCTTCCCCACAGTAGGTGGATCCATCCTGGGCAGTCTGGAGAAGGCATCGGCAAGAACGTTCTTCTTGCCTTCAACATAAGTGAGGTTGACACCAAATTCTTCTAGGAATAGTCTCCACCGGAGGACTCGCTGGACGGAGAGGGTTCGGAAAGTAAGGTTCTTATGGTCAGTGTATACGTTGATAACACCACCAAGTAACATTTTGCGGTACTCTTTGCAACAGAGTACTATTGCTAGGAGTTCTTTCTCCATGGTTGTATAATTCTTCTGGGCGTCAGATAGTTTCTTGGACCAGTAGGCTATTGGTTTGCCGTCTTGTATGATGGCTGCGCCAAGCTGTAGGTCTGAGGCATCAGTGTACAGTTCAAAGGGCTTGTTGAGGTCTGGATAGGTGTTCAGCGCATCTGCTGCCACCATTGCTTTCATCTCTTGGAAGGCCTTGTCTTGAGCAGGACCCCACGTGAAAGCTGAGGGGGCTTTTCGCTGCTTGCCTTTGATGGCAGCTGCTTGAGGAGTCTTGGGGGTCCCGGTGATATCAAAGAGAGGAGCTAGGACATGAGATCTCCAGGGCCACATGTCTCTGTAGTATCCAACTGCTCCTAGAAAGGACTTGACTTGGGTCACAGTTCTCGGCCGATCCATATGTAGGATGGCTTCAATCTTTTTCCTCCATGGCTTGACTGCTGTAGGTGTCATCCAGTATCCAAGGAAATCAGTTTCTTGTACAGCCCAGTCACACTTGAGTGGGTTGCATTTAAGTCCATTTTGGTTGAGCCGGTTCAGTATCTTGTCTATGGTCTTCATGTGGAGGTTGAAGGGGCCATTGGTCCAGATCCCAATATCATCAATATAAACAGTGCAGTCCATGTCTTGTAGGATATCTTCCATTAGTTGCTGGGCAACGTCTGGAGAGACTTTGACGCCCATTGGTAGTCTTTGGTATTCATAGCAACCATACGGCGTTACTATGGTACAAAGCTTTTTGCTTGCGTCATCTAGTTCAAAGCAGTAGTATTGCATGGACAAGTCAATCTTGGTGAAGTGGGTGTACTTGCCATGCTTGTTCATGATGTCTTGTATCCTTGGTATGGGATAAGGTCTTCTTTCAAGGAGTTCGTTTAGTTCCCTGAAGTCTGATACCCATCGTACCCTGTTATCTTTTTTTGGTACTATAAAGGTTGGAAATGCCCATTCGGCCGGTCCAGTGCAACGCTTGAGTACTCCATCATTACAAAGATTCTGGAGCTCCCTTTTGAATAGGTCTTCTCGTTTGTATGCCACTGGATAGGGCTTCTTGTGTATGGGCTTGGATCCGGGCTTGAGTCTTAGGGAGATCTTCTTGTGTGGATATTTCCCTAATTTGCAGTTGAAGACATTCGGATACTTGCTTAGTATTGCTTGAAACTGTTGTTGTTCTGCTGTGGACATGTGGGACTGTTGCTTGGCAACTGTAGATGGATCTGTTTCTTGGTAGGCTCTGTCGAGTATAACCTTGGACTTGTATGGATTCGCAAACGAGAGATCATCAGCAAAGAGTTTGGCGTCTTCTAGTTCTTCCATGAGCATGGTATGGTTGTCATGGTATAAAGAGGTGTCCTTCATAGGAATGGTTCGATCCATCCACTGAACTGCTCCTTCTTTGAATAGGAGATTGATCTGTGCTAGGTGGAGAAAGTCTCTGCCTAGTATTAAATCATATTTGCAGTTGGGGGAATGGAAGAGTCTTGCCTGTTGTTGGTCGATGGTATAGTTACCAAACTCTTGTAGCTTGATGTTCTTCATGATGACGTATTCCGTAGTATCGAAGCTTCCATTTGCTGTCGTAGTTACCACTTGATGTTTGCTTCGGAGTGGTATTGTTCCAAACGGTAGTGCTCTTTTGTTGATTAGAGTTCCGGAGGATCCACTATCTAGGAGTGCTAGTAGTGGTCTTGCTTTGAGGGGTATGCCTTGTATGTACTGTACCGTAGTTAAAAGAATAGGAGCCACGTTGCTCTTATTCGGTGATGGCTGTTCTGCTGTATTTCCAGCAGTCGACAGCAGCTTTAAATAATTTTGCTCCAGCGCACCTCCTTTGGTGTAGTCTTTGGAGTTTTTGGTGTTGCAATAGAGGTTTTTTGCTGTACCAGTGGACCAATTCCTTGCTAGGGACAAGAGTGGTCCATTTGTTGCTGCTGTCTGATCGATTGCGTCTGTACCCTTGGATCGATTCGATGTTCGAGTCAGATCCGAGTTCGATATATCCTGTAGGATGTTCCGAACGATTGTTTTCGCTGCTGTTGTAGCAGATTCTGGTGCTGCTGTTGCAGTCTTTGCTAAGCGCTCAACAGGAATACTCCATCCTGTAGGTTCCTTCCCCTCTTTCTCCGGGAGATCTCCTCCATGCGTCATCCCAGACAGCTGTGCTGTACTGGCATCCAGGGCCTGTGGCGCCGGAGGCATGGTGATTGCTGGTTTAGGTGGGCCCTTGGGCCTCTTGGAAGAGTGCTGGTGCACTCATGGGAGCCATACTAGGTCTCCATCGATGCTTCTTTCAGTGCAGCCACCATGTTCATTATGGAAGGTTTCCATGGCAGAGTTCATTGCGGCTTGGATACAAGCTTGGAAAGACTCGTTTGTCGGTGTTGTAGTGGGGGATCGATTGCTGTTGTTAGATCCCTTGTGCTGCTTGGAGAATTTGTTCTTCGGGCATTCAGACCAGTCATGATTGTGGCCTGGTATCCGGCATGGATTGGATTTCTTCTTGTTTCTGTTCTGATGAGACTTGTTATTGGGGCCTGAGCGTTTTCGATTGTTGTTAGCGCTGTTGGAGTTGTTTGCGCGGCGCCCATTGTTTGTCTTGTTGTTTTTCTGCTTGCTAAGTCGGTCCAGGCTGCTCATGTGGTCTACGATAAACTGAGATGTAGTTTCCGGAGTAAGCTTTAGATGGATTCGAACGTAGTCTTCGATCCAGCTGTTGGGGTAGCTGTGTAGGAGGATAGTGAGCGTCTGCAGGTGGTCCAGGTTGGATGCGAAACCATGTAGCTTAGCTGAATACTTGATTAAGGTCATGAGCCGATCGGTGTGGTCCTTGCAGGTGGATTCAATCTTCTTCTTGCATGCGCTGCTCCGTAGATAGACATGCATGATGTCTCTGGCATCTTCGGCATTGCAGTATAACTTGATGAAGGCTTGAAAAGCTGATTTGTATCCATCCTTGGTAAGGGGATAGACACGCTGATGGTTGGCGCGAGTCGCTCTGGTTAATGTTCGCCACTTGGTCTGCGCGTTGACGCACAAGCATCGACTGAAGTAACAGATTAGAGAGGTATCTGGAATGGATAGATCTTCTGCTGCATTCAGGAAGGCCTCTTCAGTATGGAGGAGTTCTTCTAGTCCCCCTTTGTCTGTGAATAACGGGACTTTGACGCTGTCTGAGTGGTTGTCGGAATCGTAGGCTGATAGGGTTACAAGCTTGGGCTTTGAGCTGTCAAAGGAGCTCTTGTAGGCAATCGGTGGTTCTCTGTATATTCCTGCCATGGTGGAGGTGTTGCTGCTTGTCAGGGATACAAGGTACCTCTCTTGTTGAGGATAAGGGATTTCGATGTTTTACTTGATTAATTGTTTCGTTCAGTACTGAATTCTACTGTTTTCTACATTGAAGATAAACAGTAATTACTGTGTTACACTCTAAGGTAGAAAATTAGGAGTAGTATGAAAATTGTGACTAATCGTTAACTCTTAAGAGAGAGTTTCAGTTTTCGTGTGACCGTTTGAATACACACGAGCGTGCCTAACTATTGTTTGAATATCGGCACACATGCATTGCTGGAGCGTCCGGCGTACAGTTTGAATATTTGTATTCAAACACCGGTCAGCTCGTATGTGGGATTCGGTTAATTATTTAATCGTGATTCATGCTCGCTACGCTAGCATGTCACAGTCCGTACATGTATATCATATATATATGTACCGATTGAATCCCATGTGGGATTCGGTTAATTATTAATTCGTAACTACTAGCCTACGCTAGCATGTTACAAAGAGATCAGAGGATACGAACAAGCGATTTTGGACTTTACCAAGTTCTACTGCAATGCCCGGGATGCCAGGGACATCATGCACACTTATCTCCAAAGCAACAATTGCAGGAAGACACCAGCAATGACATGTAAAGAACACGCCGATCGGATTACAATCCTAATACAATACACGGCAAAACTAGAAGGGAGCAGTGCTCCTCTATCCAGAGTGGAAAAGCTCACCATTCTATTACACTCCTTTCCCTCAACATGGATCAAACACTACGGCATGATCCACAATGGGATATATGCGGACACTACTGTACAATTCATAGTTGACCACATGAGCTGCCACGAGCACCAAGCTAACAAAAAGAGCAACAAGAATAGCAAGACCCAAAACAAACGCTCAAACAACAGCTCCGGCAACAACAACAACAACAAATGCACACAACAAGAGCAACAGTAACAAGAAGAAGTCCAATCCCTGTCGAATTCCGGGACATCACCATGATTGGTCTGAGTGTCCCAAGAACAAGTTCTCTAAGAACTACAACAAGAGCCCTCATACCAAGACAAGGGAAACCTTCCACACCCAAGCTCAACTTGTTTCCGGAAGCAATGAGTCCTTCCAGGCCCACATGAAAGCAGCAATGGAATCATACCATTCAGAACATGGTGGCCGAACCAAAAGGAGCATCGATGGGGAACTTGTCTGGCTCCCCTGACTCCAAGGCTCCAAGCCTAACAAGAAGCCCCGAGCTTCACCAAAACCAGCAATCACCTTGCCTCCAGCTCCCCAGGAACTGGATGCCAGCACAGCCCTGCTGTCTGGGATGACACATGGAGGAGATCTCCCAGATAAAGAGGGGAAGGAACCTACAGGATGGAGTCCTGTTGAGCGCTCAGCAAAGACTGCGAACGCAGCAACAACAAAAACAGTTCAATTCTCTGCCACAGAGAAACAATCAAACATGGATGCAAATCAATCCAAGGGCACAGACGCACCATGGATCAATTCAATCGATCAGACAGCAGTAACAAATGGACCAACCTTGTCCCTGGCAAGAAATTGGTCTACCGGTACAGCAAAAAATCTCTATTGCAATACGAAAAACTCCAAAGACTACACCAAAGGAGGTGTGCTGGAGCAAAATTATTAAAAACTGCTGCCGACTGCTGGAAATACAGCAGAACACGCATCCCCGAATAAGAGCACCGTGGCTCCTATTCTTCTAACCAACATACAGTACATACAAGGCATCCCACTTAAAGCAAGACCACTACTAGCACTACTAGATAGTGGATCCGGAACACTAATCAACAAAAGAGCACTACCATTCGGAACAATACCAATCAGAAGCAAGCACCAAGTCCTAACCACTACAGCCAATGGCAGCTTTGATACAACTGAATATATCATCATGAAGAACATCAAGCTACAAGAGTTTGGCAACTACACCATTGACAAACACGAAGCAAGGCTCTTCCATTCCCCCGACTGCAGATATGATCTGATACTAGGCAGAGACTTCCTCCATCTAGCAAAGATCAACCTCCTATTTGACAAGGAAGCAGTAAAATGGATGGATAGAACTATTCCCATGAAGGATACCTCTATATACCATGTGGCAAACCACACTATGCTCATGGAAGAACTAGAAGATGCTGAACTCTTTGCTGATGATCTATCCTTCGCAAACCCATACAAGTCCAAAGTAATCCTAGACAGAGCCTACCAAGAAACAAATCCATCTACAGTCGCACAGCAACAGTCCCACATGTCCAAAGCAGAGCAGCAGCAGTTCCAAGCAATACTCAGCAAGTATCCTAATGTCTTCAATGGAGAATTAGGGAAATATCCACACAAGTAGATCTCTCTACGACTGAAGCCCGGATCCAAACCCATACACAAGAAGCCTTATCCAGTTGCATACAAAAGAAAAGACCTATTCAAAAGGGAGCTCCAGAATCTGTGCAATGATGGAGTACTCAAACGATGCATCGGACCGGCTGAATGGGCATTTCCCACTTTCATTGTACCAAAGAAAGACAACAGAGTTAGATGGGTATCAGACTTCAGAGAACTCAATGAACTTCTTGAAAGACGTCCTTATCCAATCCCTAGAATACAGGACATCATGAACAAGAGAGGCAAGTACACTCACTTCACCAAGATTGACTTGTCCATGCAATACTATTGCTTTGAACTGGATGACGCAAGCAAGAAGCTCTGTACCATAGTCACTCCATATGGATGCTATGAATACCAAAGACTACCAATGGGAGTTAAAGTCTCCCCGGATGTTGCTCAACAACTTATGGAAGATATCCTACAAGACACTGACTGCACTGTCTACATTGAAGATATTGGAATATGGACCAATGGATCCTTTGACCTCCACATGAAGACCATCGACAAGATCCTAGACCGGCTCAACCAAAATGGACTCAAGTGCAACCCACTCAAATGTGATTGGGCTGTACAAGAAACTGACTTCCTTGGATACTGGATGACTCCTACAACAGTTAAGCCTTGGAGAAAGAAGATTGAAGCAATCCTACACATGGATCGACCAAGAACTGTGACCCAAGTCAAGTCCTTTCTAGGAACAGTTGGATACTACAGAGACATGTGGCCTCGCAGGTCCCATGTCCTAGCTCCTCTCTTTGATATCACCAGCACCCCCAAGAAAACGGCTCAAGCAGCTGCCATCAAAGGCAAACAAAGGAAAGCTCCATCAGCTTTCACTTGGGGTCCTGCTCAAGACAAAGCCTTTCAAGAGATGAAAGCAATGGTGGCAGCGGATGCGCTGAACACCTATCCAGACCTCAACAAGCCCTTTGAACTGTATACCGATGCCTCAGACCTGCAGCTTGGTGCTGCTATACTACAAGATGGCAAGCCCATTGCATACTGGTCCAAGAAACTATCCGATGCCCAAAAGAACTATACTACTATGGAGAAAGAACTCCTAGTGATAGTACTCTGCTGCAAAGAGTACAGAAAAATGCTCCTTGGTGGTGTTATCAATGTATACACTGACCATAAAAACCTTACCTTCTGAACCCTTTCAGTCCAACGAGTCCTCCAATGGAGACTATTCCTTGAAGAATTTGGTGTCAATCTCACCTATGTGGAAGGCAAGAAGAATGTTCTTGCTGATGCCTTCTCCAGGCTCCCCCGGATGGATCCACCTACTGTGGGGAAGAAAGAAGCCCTCCGTAAGGGCACTCTTATTGATTTTTTGAAACTTGAAGTCCCCAAACAAGATGAAGAACTGTTCTTAGCAGAGTTCCCCAACTTATTCCAGCACTTATGCAATGACGCAGACCAGGACCTACAAACCTGTCTGCTGAACAATGAGTGTCTAGTCAATCTACCAAACAACCAAGATATGGAATGCCCGGTGAACTTCTCCAATATCTATCTTCATCAGTTAAAAGATTCTACCATCCAATTCAAGATTCAATCCAGAGCCTTCTTCTATCAAGAATTAGAAGGCAATAAGATACTTTGTTATGCATGTGACGGGCTAGCGTAGCTAGCAGTCACGATTGAATAATTAACCAAATCCCATATGGGAATCGAATATTATATATTCAGTCATGAATGCATTTCGATATGTGTTCTAATTATTATGGTCAAGTCCCAAAAGATGATATATGCCTAATCGTGGGAACCGACAATGAATCAACATTTATGGCAGAGCATGCCAAAATGTGGCTATGCTCGCGACCTCAAATTTTATATGTCTCCATTCTCAATTCGCGTAACAATATCTCGTAAAGTATCTAAACATTCACAATTTTATACCACTCCGCAATTTCTACTCTAGACCGTAACACAGTAATTACTGTTTGTGCTTTATAGTAGAAACAGTAGAACTCAGTACTGAATTCAAAACAATTGAACAAACCTCCCTTATCCTCAACAACAGAGGCATCTTGTATCTCCAACAAGCATTATGGCAGGTATCTACAGAGACCCACCAATTGCCTACAAGAGCTCCTTTGATAGCTCCAAACCGAAGCTCGTAACCCTATCGGTCTACGACTCTGAAGACCACTCGGACAGCGTCAAGGTGCCCCTGTTCACGGACAAGGGGGGACTAGAAGAACTCCTTCTCACCGAAGAAGCCTATCTGAATGCTGCAGAAGATCTCTCCATCCCTGACACGGCGCTTATTCGATACTTCGGTCGATGCCTATGCGTCGACGCGCAAACAAAATGGAGAGCACTAACACGAGCAACCCGCGCCAACAACCACCGACTCTATCCACTAACCCGAGACGGATACACCTCAGCCTTCCAAGCCTTTATCAAGCTCTACTGCAACGCCGAAGATGCCAGAGACATCATGCATGTCTATCTACAAGGCAGTGCCTGTAAGAAGAAGATCGAATCCACCTGCAAGGATCACACTGATCAAATTATGACCTTAATCAAGTACTCAGCCAAACTACATGGATTCGCATCCAACTTGGACCACTTGCAGACACTAACAATCCTTCTCCACAGCTATCGGAACAGCTGGATCGAAGACTATGTACGGATCCACCTAAAGCTTACTCCAGAGACCACTTCCCAGTTCATTGTGGACCACATGAGCAGCCTTGATCGACTCAGCAAGCAGAAGAACAACAACAAGAATAGTGGAAGGCGCTCGAACAATTCCAATAATCGCAAACGCTCTGGTCCAACCAACAAATCCAACCATAACAAGAACAAGAAGAAATCCAACCCATGCAGAATCCAGGGACATAACCATGATTGGTCCGAATGCCCGAAGAACAAGTTCTCCAAGAATTACAACAAGGGCTCCGGCAACAAAAACAACAACAACAACTCCAACACTGAAACCTTCTATTCTCAGTGCCACGAGACCCCTGGAAGCAACGAATCATTTCAAGCCCACATGAGAGCAGCAATGGAATCCTACCATGAAGAACATGGAGGCCGAACCAAACGGAGCATCGATGGTGAGCTTGTTTGGCTCCCATGATTGCACAAGCAATCCTCTACCAAGAGACCCAAGGGTCCACCAAAACCAGCAATCACCTTGCCTCCGGCGCCACAGGCCCTGGATGCCAGTCCAGCACAGCTGACTGGGATGGCGCATGGAGGAGATCTCCCAGATAAAGAGGGGAAGGAACCTACAGGATGGAGTCCTGTTGAGCGCTTAGCAAAGATTGCAACAGCAGCAACAACAAAAACAGTTCGATTCTCCACACAGAGCAATCCGAACATGGATCCGAATCGAAATCAAACAAATCGATCCAAGGGTACTTACGCATCATCGATTACTATCGATTCGAATAAGGCAGCAGCAATAAATGGACCAACCTTGTCCCTGGCAAGGAACTGGTCTACTGGTACAGCAAAAAATCTCTATTGCAATACCCAAAACTCCAAAGACTACACCAACGGAGGTGCGCTGGAGCAAATTTATTTAAAGCTGCTGTCGACTGCTGGAAATCCGGCAGAACAGGCATCCATGAATAAGAGCAACGTGGCTCCTATTCAGAATACGAGCAACGTGGCTCCTATTCAGAATACAAGCAACGTGGCTCCTATTCTTCTAACCAACGTACAGTATATACAAGGCATCCACATGAAATCAAGACCACTACTAGCACTACTAGATAGTGGATCTTCCGGAACTCTAATCAACAAGAGAGCACTACCATTTGGCACCATACCAATACGAAGCAAGCATCAAGTCCTAACCACGACAGCCAACGGAAGCTTCAATACTACAGAATATGTTATCATGAAGAACATCAAGCTACAGGAGTTTGGCAACTACACCATCGACCGGCAAGAGGCTAGGCTCTTCCATTCACCCAACTGCAGATATGATCTGATACTAGGCAGAGACTTCCTCCACCTAGCAAAGATCAATCTCCTATTCAAAGAAGGAGCAGTTCAGTGGATGGATCGAACCATTCCCATGAAGGACACCTCCTTATACCATGACAACTATACCATGCTCATGGAAGAACTAGAAGATGCTGAACTCTTTGCCGATGAACTATCCTTCGCGAATCCATACAAATCCAAGCTAATACTAGACCAAGCCTACGAAGAAACAAATCCATCCACAGTTGCCAAACAACAGTCACACATGTCAACAGCAGAGCAACAACAATTCCAAGCAATACTAAGTAAATATCCGAACGTCTTCAATGGAGAACTAGGAAAATATCCACACAAGAAGATCTCGCTAAGACTGAAGCCCGGATCCAAGCCCATACACAAAAAGCCTTATCCAGTTGCATACAAGCAAGAAGACCTATTCAAAAGGGAGCTCCAGAATCTTTGTGATGATGGAGTACTCAGGAGATGCAATGACCAGCTGAATGGGCTTTTCCAACCTTCATAGTACCAAAGAAAGACAACAGGGTACGATGGGTATCAGACTTCAGAGAACTAAATGAACTCCTTGAGCGCAGACCTTATCCCATACCAAGGATACAAGATATCATGAACAAGCGCGGCAAGTATACTCACTTTACCAAGATTGACTTGTCCATGCAATACTACTGCTTTGAACTAGATGACGCAAGCAAGAAGCTCTGTACCATAGTCACTCCCTATGGGTGTTATGAATATCAGCGACTACCAATGGGTGTCAAAGTCTCTCCAGATGTTGCCCAGCAACTAATGGAAGATATCCTACAAGACACCGACTGCACTGTTTATATTGATGATATTGGCATCTGGACCAATGGCTCTTTTGATCTACACATGAAGACTATCGACAAGATCCTAGACCGGCTCAACCAAAATGGACTCAAATGCAACCCACTCAAGTGTGATTGGGCTGTACAAGAAACTGACTTCCTTGGATACTGGATGACACCAACAGCAGTTAAGCCGTGGAGAAAGAAGATAGAAGCTATCCTCCATATGGATCGACCAAGAACTGTAACTCAAGTCAAATCCTTCCTAGGAGCAGTAGGATACTACAGAGATATGTGGCCTCGCAGGTCCCATGTCTTAGCTCCTCTCTTTGATATTACCGGAACCCCCAAGAAGCAGTTTCCTCAAGCAGCTCCCATCAAAGGCAAACAAAGGAAAGCTCCATCAGCTTTCACTTGGGGACCTGCTCAAGACAAAGCCTTTCAAGAGATGAAAGCCATGGTGGCAGCAGATGCGCTGAACACCTATCCAGACCTCAACAAGCCCTTTGAACTGTACACTGATGCCTCAGACCTACAGCTGGGCGCTGCCAAAATACAAGATGGCAAGCCTATTGCTTATTGGTCCAAGAAACTATCTGATGCCCAGAAGAATTATACTACTATGGAGAAAGAACTCCTAGCCATAGTACTCTGTTGCAAAGAGTACAGAAAAATGCTCCTCGGTGGAGTCATCAATGTATACACCGACCATAAGAATCTTACGTTCAGAACCCTTTCAGTCCAACGAGTCCTCCAATGGAGACTATTCCTTGAAGAATTTGGTGTCAATCTCACCTATGTGGAAGGCAAGAAGAATGTTCTTGCTGATGCCTTCTCCAGGCTCCCCCGGATGGATCCACCTACTGTGGGGAAGAAAGAAGCCCTCCGTAAGGGCACTCTTATTGATTTTCTGAAACTTGAAGTCCCCAAGCAAGGTGAAGAGCTGTTTCTATCAGAGTTCCCCAACTTATTCCAACACTTATGCGATGACGCAGACCAGGAACTCCACTCCTGTCTGCTGAACAATGAGTGTCTTATCAACCTTCCAAACAACCAAGATATGGAATGCCCGGTTAACTACTCAAACATCCATCTTCATCAGCAGAAAGATCCGACCATCAAGTTCAAGACCCAATCTAAAACCTTCTTCTACCAAGAACTAGAAGGAAATAAGATACTTTGTTCCGCCAATCAAGCCAACCCTGATTGCTGGAGAATCTACATCCCAGCATCTCTCATTAATGATACCATTAAGTGGTATCATCTTCTGTTGGGTCATTGTGGATCCACCAGATTACAACAGACTATATCAGCCCGGTTCTATGCTGATAACTTAACCAGTTTATGCAAATCCTATGTATGCCCAGACCATTGCATCAAATACAAGAACCAGAACTCCCAATATGGCAAGCTGCCACCAAAAGAAGCGCCATTATCCCCATTCTATGAAGTACACATTGATCTCATTGGTCCTTGGAAGATTACAGCTCAGGGCAAGAACTACAACTTCAAAGCCTTAACCTGTATTGATCCGGTTACTAATCTCCTTGAAATCATAAGAATCCAAGACAAGTCCTCACAGCATGTATCAGATCAATTCAAGAACTGCTGGCTCTCAAGATACCCAAGACCTATCAGATGCGTCCATGACAATGGTGGTGAATTCCTAGGAGCTGAGTTCCAGACTACCCTCAAGCAGTATGGAATCCAATCCATTCCTACCACAGTCAAGAATCCACAGTCTAATGCCATCTGTGAGCAAGTCCATCACACAGTTGCTGATATTCTACGAGTCCTGGTACATGTCAACCCTCCACAAGCAAATACCAAATCTAGTCAGCTCATGGATAATGCTCTCGCGACTTGCATGCATGCCTCCAGATGTGCTGTTAATGATGCTTTACAGGCATCCCCAGTGTCCCTAATATTCAATCGGGACATGCTGGTTGATCTACCACTAACGTCAAATCTGTTAGCTCTACAGCAACTTCGACAGCAAGGAATTAACAAGATCCTGCTCAGAGACAACGCCAAGTGTAAGGAACATACCTTCAAACCCAATGAAAAGGTATGGATGCAAGAACCGGATCCAGATAAACTACAACCACAAAAAACAGGACCATTCGCCATTGTCCAAGTAAACAGCAATGGTACTGTTAAACTGCAAAAGACCCCCTCAGTGGTTGAAACAGTGAATATCCAGAAGCTAACTCCATTTAGAGAACCAGATGCCCCCGTGAACCAATCAGAACTATCTACCATTCATTGGAGTGCTTAATCACGGTATTTGCTTAATCATGAGGCACTATGTGACACGGTAGCGTAGCTACGATCAAGAATGAATAATGAACTGAACCCCGCTTGGGGAATCGAATATAATCTTTGGTGACGGATACATTTAATATGTGTCCTAATTATTATGGTCGAGTCCCAGAAGATGATATATGCCTAATCGTGGGAACCGACAATGAAACAACATTTATGGCAGAGCATGCCAAAATGTGGCTATGCTCGTGACCTCAAATTTTATATGTTTCCATTCTCAATTTGCGTAACAATATTCCGTAAAGTATCTAAACATTCACAATATTCATACCACTCCGAAAATTCTACCTTAACGTGTAACAATCCTGTCTGAGTTTTGCCCATCACAAGTCCTTTGCCCTTGATCCACAGTTGAACCAGTTTGATACTCTTCTGTGTATTACGGTCTAGAGTAGAAAATTCGGAGTGGTATATAAAATTGTGAATGTTTAGATACTTTACGGAATATTGTTACGCAAATTGAGAATGGAAACATATAAAATTTGAGGTCGCGAGCATAGCCACATTTTTGGCATGCTCTGCCATAAATGTTGTTTCATTGTCGGTTCCCACGATTAGGCATATATCTTCTCCTGGGACTTGACCATAATAATTAGGACACATATAATGATGTATCCATGAACGTAGATTGACATATATATAATATTCGATTCCGATGATGTGGGATTCGGTTAATTATTCAGTCGTGGCTTGGGCTCGCTACGCTAGCCCGTCACATAGTGCCTCATGATTGAATGAATCCCATACTTAAGCTGACCAATGGATTGCTGAGCTGTCTGAAGCGTCAGACTGGTCAGTTGGGGCCTCTCTGTAAGGGGTTAGCTTCCGGATGTTAACTGTTTCAATAACTGATGGGGTCTTTTGAATTTTAACAGTACCATTGTCATGGACTTGGGTAATAGTGAATGGTCCTGTCTTTCGAGATTGTAACTTGTCCGGATCTGGTTCTTGAATCCATACCTTTTCATTGGGTTGAAAGGTATGTTCCTTACGTTTGGCATTGTCTCTGAGCAGGGCCTTGTTGATTCCTTGCTGTCGAAGTTGCTATAGAGCTAACAAGTTTGATGTTAGTGGTAGATCAACCAGCATGTCCCAATTGAATACCAGGGATTCTTGCAAGGCTTGTAGAGAGGCATTGACAGCACACCTGGAGGCATGCATGCATGTGGATAAGGCATTATCCATGAGCTGACTGGCTCTGGTATTGGCTTGAGGAGGATTGACATGCACTAGGACTCTGAGAATATCAGCCACTGTATGATGGACTCTTTCACAGATGATGTTTGACTGGGGATTCTTTACTGTTGTCGGAACTGAGTGGATTCCATACTGCTTGAGGGTAATTTGAAATTCAGCTCAAAAAAATTCACCACCATTGTCGTGGACACATCTTATAGGTCTTGGGTATCTTGAGAGCCAACAGTTCCTGAATTGGTCTGATACATGCTGAGATGACTTGTCCCTGATTCGGATGATTTCCAAGAGGTTAGTAACTGTTGAAGTTGTAAGTTTTGTTTTGTGCTGTAATCTTCCAAGGGCCTATTAGATCCACATGTACTTCATGGAATGGGGACAGTGGTGCGTCTTTCGGTGGCAGTTTGCCATACTCGGCATTCTGGTTCTTGTATTTGATGCAGTGGTCTGGGCATATGTAGGACTTGCATAAACTGGTGGTTAAATTGTCGGCATAAAAGCAAGCTGATATGGTTTGGTGTAATCTGGTGGATCCACAATGACCCAACAGAAGATGATACCACTTGATGGTATCATGAGTGAGGGATGCTGGGATGTAGATTCTCCAGCATTTGGGATTGGATTGGTTCGCGTAGCAAAGTATCTTATTGCCCTCTAATTCTTGGTAGAAGAAGGTTTTGGATTGAATCTTGAACTTGATGGTAGGATCCTTTTGCTGATGAAGATAGATATTCAAATAGTTCACCGGGCATTCCAGATCTTGGTTGTTTGGTAGGTTGATAAGACACTCATTGTTCAGCAAACAGGATTGGAGTTCCTGGTCTGCGTCATTGAATAAGTGCTGGAATAGGTTTGGGAACTCTGTTAGAAACAGTTCTTCATCTTGTTTAGGGACTTCAAGCTTCAAGAAATCAATTAAGGTGCCCTTTTCAAGGGCTTTCTTCCCCTCAGTAGGTGGATCCATCCGGGAGAGCCTGGAGAAGGCATCAGCAAGAACATTCTTCTTGCCTTCAATATAGGTGAGGTTGACACTGAATTCTTCTAGGAATAATCTCCACCGGAGGACTCGTTGGACTGACAGGGTTCTGAAGGAGAGGTTCTTATGATCAGTATATACATTGATGACTCCACCGAGGAGCATCTTTCGGTACTCTTTGCAACAGAGTACTATTGCAAGGAGTTCTTTCTCCATAGTAGTGTAGTTCTTTTGGGCATCAGATAGTTTCTTGGACCAATAGGCTATGGGCTTGCCATCCTGAAGTATGGCAGCACCAAGCTGCAGGTCTGAGGCATCAGTGTACAGTTCGGCTTGTTGAGGTCTGGATAAGTGTTCAGCGCATCTGCTGCTACCATGGCTTTCATCTCTTGAAAGGCTTTATCTTGAGCAGGTCCCCAAGTAAAAGCTGAAGGAGCTTTTCTTTGCTTGCCTTTAATGGTAGCTTGTTGAGGAGTTTGCTTCTTGGGTGTACCCGTGATATCAAAGAGAGGAGCTAGGACATGGGACCTGTGCGGCCACATATCCCTGTAGTATCCTACTGCTCCTAGAAAGGACTTGACTTGAGTTACAGTTCTTGGTCGATCCTGTAACACTCTAGGGTAGAATTAGATGGAGTGGTACGCGATAGAGGTATTTTAATAAAGAATAATTATAAAATTGTGAATGGTTGAATACTTTACGAGATGGGAATGATTCCTTGAGTATGGGATGAATGAGCGATCAAAGATTATCAGCGAGTCATAAAGACTCTTGATATTTTTATCTTGATATTTGTCAGTATCCGTTGTATGTGTATATATACCAAACATACATACATGAATACCACATATATTGGAGTACATGCGGGATTCAATAATCATTTAGAGATCGTAACATTAACATGTTACATAGTGCCCCAATGATTAGGTGAAGTTTGCATGTGGTACAATACAAAATAGGTTCGGAGTTGAGTGGTATCGTTGGAAAAGGGATATGCTCGTTCGGAGAACCGGTTGAAGATGATGATATATGCCATTCGAACCATTCTGAAGATATATGGTAATGTAGATTGAACTGGGATTGAAGAAGGTTCTTCATGACACTTTAGAAATCGAAGATTTGTTTCTTGTTCTTGAGAAAGGTCGTAAAGACATGGTAAAAATAGAAAAAGAGTCGAAGAAAATTCTTTTCCTCCCCCAACTGTGATGTACCTCTCGGGGTAGTGGAGCTGAGTTTCTGAAATCGATTGCTCGTTAGGCATAAAAACACCTCCTGTAGTAGGAGTTAGGTAGGTGAAAAGCCGGAGCATTGTGTTGAGCGTGTTATATTGTTGTTGGTCCGTTGTTGTGTCTGCGATTGTATATTACAGCAGAGAGGGGACGCATTGTTAGTTTCGTGGTGAAATTGGATGTTTTGATTTGCCGTATACTTTGTCCGGTCTTTATGGGTGTATTTGCAGCAGTCGATTGGAGCTTAAGTTTTTGTAACTCCAGAGCACCTCTGTGGGTATTGAATTTGGATTCGTGGGATTCCTCTATTAGTTCTGGAGCTCCCTGTGGACTATTTGTTTGTCCGGAACAAGGTTGGTTTTGTTGTTGCTGCTATACCCTTTATTTTGTTTTGCGTCTGTACCCTTATCGATATCGATACTTATTCGATTCGATTAATTGATTCATGGCTTTTAGCGTCTGTACCCTTGCAACTGGTTCGCGTCCGAACCGATCTGCGTCCAGATCTTTATTGCTTTTGTTTGTATTTGCCATTGAATCTGTTTATTGTTTTTATTTGGTTGATTGTTGTTGCCGTCACTGTGGATTGGACTGAGCGCTTTGATTTAGTTCAAACATTTTGTTTGCAACAGGGCTCATCTCTGTAGGTTCCTTCCCTCCTTTCTGGGGGTTCTCCTCTATGCGTCTTCCCAGTCAGCAGGGCTGAGCTGGCATCCAGGTCCAGGGGAGCTGGAGGCACAGTGCTGTATTGTTGTTTGGTATTACCGGGTTGGGTAAGCCGGCGTGGTAATCGGTTGCCATCGAAAGCGAGGCGGTTTGGTTTTGGGTTTGAAGATAATGGTACCTTCGATAGTTCTTTCAAGTGTTCCATCATGTTGGGCGCAGTATGATTCCATGGCGCGTTTCATGTGGGCTTGGAAGGATTCATTGGAAGCAGTGCTTCCAGTTTCATTGCTAGGAGCCGTAGCAGTGCTGTTGTTGCTGCTATTGCTCTTATTTCTTTTGGAATATCTGTTCCTTGGACATTCGGACCAGTCGTGGTTATGTCCTGGGATTCGGCAAGGATTGTTGTATTTTCTTTTGCCACTGGATGGCTCTTGCTCTTGCTCTTCTTCGGATTCAGCGTCGCTGTTACTGTCGCTGTCGGAATTAGGGCTGTGGCTATCGATGCTGTCAGCGTCCGAATCAGAGCTGTTATTATTGCTGTCCATGCTTTCAGCGTCCGAATTAGCGTTCGACGTTCGTCTTTTGCATTGGCGTTGGCGTTGGCGTTCTAAGCAGCTCATGTGGTCGACGATGAATTGTACAGTGGTATCTTCTTGGATTCCTTGGTGGATTAGACCATAGCTGTTGATCCATTTGCTTGGAAAGCTGTGTAGCAGGATGGTCTTTGCTTCTGTTGCTGAAAGGTCACCAGCATGGCCTTGGAGTCTTTTGGTATATTTGAAGAGAATTTGCATTCGGTCGGCATGGTCCTTGCATGAGACGTTGCTTGGCTTCTTGCATTCGGAGCTTCGGAGATAAGTGTGCATGATGTCTTTCGCATCTGACGCATTGCAGAATTGCTTGATAAAGTCAATGATTGCTGCGTCATGTCCTTCGGCGCTTTCTTCATATTGGGATTCATCTGGATCCAGGGGATCCTGTAGCATTTCATGCCACTTGGATTGGGTGTCTGTATTTAGGCATCTGCTGAAGTAAGTTATGTGGTCGGTGGTTGGTAGTCCTAGGAGCTTTGCGGCGTTCCTGAAGGCTTCTTCAACAAATAGGAATTCTTCTAGACCTCCTTTGTCGGTGAATAAAGGGATCTTCATGCTGTCTTGTCGTCCATTGGCATGTGTAATGGAGAGCTTGGTGAGTTTTGGTTTGCTTCTCTTGAATGAAGGGATGTAATTGATTGGAGGATCTCTGTAAAGTCCTGCCATGGTTTCGGAGCGTTCGATCGGATCAATTGATCGATTCGTATCGGCGTTTCGTTCAATCGATTCGTAGATTTCGATCAATTCTATCTTGTTTTGATTGTAGGATTTTGCTTGTCAGGGTATCGATGTATCCCTGTTGTTTAGGATAAAGGATGTTTTGGATTCAGTACTGAGTTGGTTCTTGTCTTCTACTTTCAAGCGGACAGTAATTACTGTGTAACACTCTAGGGTAGAATTAGATGGAGTGGTACGCGATAGAGGTATTTTAATAAAGAATAATTATAAAATTGTGAATGGTTGAATACTTTACGAGATGGGAATGATTCCTTGAGTATGGGATGAATGAGCGATCAAAGATTATCAGCGAGTCATAAAGACTCTTGATATTTTTATCTTGATATTTGTCAGTATCCGTTGTATGTGTATATACACCAAACATACATACATGAATACCACATATATTGGAGTACATGTGGGATTCAATAATCATTTAGAGATCGTAACATTAACATGTTACAGATCCATATGCAAGATGGCTTCAATCTTCATTCTCCAAGGTTAACTGCTGTAGGAGTCATCCAATAGCCAAGGAAGTCAGTTTCTTGTACAGCCCAATCACATTTGAGTGGGTTGCATTTGAGTCCATTCTGGTTGAGCCGGTCAAGGATCTTGTCGATAGTTTTCATGTGGAGGTTAAAGGATCCATTGGTCCATATTCCAATATCTTCAATGTAGACAGTGCAGTCAGTGTCTTGTAGAATATCTTCCATCAGCTGCTGCGCCACATCCGGGGAGACTTTAACTCCCATTGGTAGTCTTTGGTATTCATAGCATCCATATGGAGTGACTATGGTACAGAGCTTCTTGCTTGCGTCATCCAGTTCAAAGCAATAGTATTGCATGGACAAGTCAATCTTGGTGAAGTGAGTGTACTTGCCTCTCTTGTTCATGATGTCCTGTATTCTAGGGATTGGATAAGGACGTCTTTCAAGAAGTTCATTGAGTTCTCTGAAGTCTGATACCCATCTAACTCTGTTGTCTTTCTTTGGTACAATGAAAGTGGGAAATGCCCATTCAGCCGGTCCGATGCATCGTTTGAGTACTCCATCATTGCACAGATTCTGGAGCTCCCTTTTGAATAGGTCTTTTCTTTTGTATGCAACTGGATAAGGCTTCTTGTGTATGGGTTTGGATCCGGGCTTCAGTCGTAGAGAGATCTACTTGTGTGGATATTTCCCTAATTCTCCATTGAAGACATTAGGATACTTGCTGAGTATTGCTTGGAACTGCTGCTGCTCTGCTTTGGACATGTGGGACTGTTGCTGTGCGACTGTAGATGGATTTGTTTCTTGGTAGGCTCTGTCTAGGATTACTTTGGACTTGTATGGATTCGCGAAGGAGAGATCATCAGCAAAGAGTTCAGCATCTTCTAGTTCTTCCATGAGCATAGTGTGGTTTGCCACATGGTATATAGAGGTATCCTTCATGGGAATAGTTCTATCCATCCATTTTACTGCTTCCTTGTCAAATAGGAGGTTGATCTTTGCTAGATGGAGGAAGTCTCTGCCTAGTATCAGATCATATCTGCAGTCGGGGGAATGGAAGAGCCTTGCTTCGTGTTTGTCAATGGTGTAGTTGCCAAACTCTTGTAGCTTGATGTTCTTCATAATGATGTATTCTGTAGTATCAAAGCTTCCATTTGCTGTTGTAGTTAGGACTTGATGCTTGCTTCGATTGGTAGCGTACCAAATGGTAGTGCTCTTTTATCAATTAGAGTTCCGGAAGATCCACTATCAAGTAGTGCGAGTAGTGGTCTTGATTTCATGGGGATACCTTGTATGTATTGTACGTTGGTTAGAAGAATAGGAGCCACGTTGCTCTTATTCGGTGATGCCTGTTCTGCTGTATTTTTGGTTGTATTTCCAGCAGGCAACAGCAGCTTTAAATAATTTTGCTCCAGCGCACCTCCTTTGGTGTAGTCTTTGGAGTTTCCGGGATTGCAATAGAGGTTTTTTGCTGTACCGGTAGACCAGTTCCTTGTCAGGGTCAAGAGTGGTCTATTTATTGCTGCTGTACTATCTTTCGCGTGTTGTACCCTTGGATCGATTCGATTGTTTTCGATTCAGATCCATGTTCGGATTGCTCTTTTTGGAGAACCGAACTGTTTTTATTGTTGCTGTGTTTGCAGTCTTTGCTGAGCGCTCAACAGGAATACTCCATCCTGTAGGTTCCTTCCCCTTTTTCTCTAGGAGATCTCCTCCATGCATCATCCCAGTCAGCTGTGCTGTACTGGCATCCAGGGCCTGTGGCGCCGGAGGCAAGGTGATTTCTGGTTTTGTTGGACCCTTGGGTCTCTTGGTGGAGGATTGCTTGTGCAATCATGGGAGCCAAATAAGCTCACCATCGATGCTCCTTTCCGTTCGGCCTCCATGTTCGGAATTATATGATTCCATGGCTGCTTTCATGTGAGCTTGGAAGGACTCGTTGCTTCCAGGGACCTCTTGGCACTGAGAGTGGAAGGTCTCATTGTTGGAGTTGGCATTGTGGTTTTTGTTGTTGTTGCCGGGTCCCTTGTAATTCTTTGAAAACTTGTTCTTAGGACATTCGGACCAATCATGGTTGTGCCCTTGGATTTGGCATGGATTGGATTTCTTCTTGTTCTTGTTCTGGTTAGATTTGTTGTTAGGACCAGAGCGTTTTCGATTGTTGCTGGAACTGTTAGAATTTATGAAGATATTCATGGTGGTGCTATGATCTGTGCTAGCAAGGCTCCTGTGTAGAAGGGCTACTGGGTCTACAGACAGCAACATCCAGTAACTGACTAACAGGTGCTGAGCTGAGTGCTAGAGCTGTGTGCTAATTGCTGGCATACAGGCTCAGCAACAGGCTTAGCAACAGGCTTAGCAGCAGGCTTAGCAACAGGCTTAGCAACAGGCTTAGCAGCAGGCTTAGCAGCAGGCTTAGCAGCAGACCTATCCTGTCTAGTATTGCTAGCAGAGTTTACTAGGGTCGTCGCGTACGATTTGTACCAATCGTACGTACCCCGAGTAAAGCACCTTTATGGTGTAGCTAAATGCTACAAGGTTAGGGTTGCTAAGGCTACGAGATACTGGAAGATGCTAACCTACCATGATACCAATGCTAAGATACGATGCTACCGCCGGGGTCGGGTCATTGGTGTATAATATATACCATGACCGGATACCCGGCCCAAACAGTTACCCAACGCGCTAGCATAAGCGAGCTAGCGCTAGCGCACGATTCGATCTAATTAAGCGATACTCCGATACGCTACTCTGTAGAATACAGTACCAGAGCTACGGAAGCTCTGTTATTATACGAGTTAGCGAATCGATGTCACGATACAGAGCTGAGCGCTTTGGCTCAGCTCCTTTCACTCTTTATATTTCACTCTAAAATAAACACGCCTATCATGCCCTCCTACCGATCGATTCCGATGTACCTCTAGGGAAGTGCCTTGTATTGCCTAAGTGTATGCAATAGACCTTGAATGGTCCACTGTAGACTCACGATTTGCCAGGACTTTATGTATTGTTATTGTTAAGGCTTTCGCCTATTTTTACAGTACGCAGTATAAGCCGATTAAGTTCTACGATTAGACCACGAAGATCGCTGACGAGCGAATATCATCACAGTTTATCAGACCCACCGCTCGACCCACTACGAACCGGGACGCCGGCTAGAGCGCGTGATGAAACCCAGCTGGCTGATCACCACTGGCATCCATGCCTACACTTGGATGTAAAACCTCAGCTGAAAACTGGACCAGCAGCTGACATCGCGAGATCCCTGATGTTAATGGGGAGCCCTTCCCCAGACACGCGACCGACCGGAGCCCACACATCCACCTCTGGGGCCTGTTGATACAGTAGACGAGCATCATGGTGGCACCATGGAGGCTCGATCCGGTAGGGGAAGGCGCAGGACGTGGAGAAAGCAGCGTCCATCATTCCCTGTTATTTTACAGGATTCAAGGGGGACGCTTGCTTGCAACGGATGGAACCACACTGGAGAAGGAATTTTCGTGGAGACGGACCACCACGTACTCTCCAGTGAGAACAGTCATATCCAGCAGACCAAAGGACATGACGTCAGGACCATCCATAAATGAGGCGCAGACAACCTCAACGAGGCGCAGACAACCTCGAACCTGCTATACCATCGAATTTTTGATTTTTAGCCAAGGGAACTTGGAATCAGACAAGCCAAGAACCCTGAGATCTGTCATATCTCAGAATCAATCGATTGGTCCAGAGCAGAGTAGAAAGACCAGATAGAATTCTTCTTTTTGGTCGTAACCAACCATCCAACCATCGAATCGGAACCATCGATGTGGATAGACGTCAACACGAAAATGTTGACACCAATGCTGACGTGATACGTGATACCTTTTTCTTTCGGAATTGTCGACACGGAACAATCGACAACCCACTGTCGATACGAGTACGGAACAATCGACGCGGACCATCGATTGGAGACAGCTCCCGAACCTTCGATCGACAACTTGGATGGAGACAGTCCCCACCACAAAAGAATTTGGTTTAGAAATCCGAAGCAAGTTAGTTACTCAAAGCAAGTCAAGCAAAGTCAACCATGGCCAAGCAAACTAGAAGACAAATCGCTGCAGCCGCTGCCGGAGCCGGCGCTGCTGGAAACGTCCCTGAAGCTGGAGGCGACGCTGTCCCTGGAGGCGCTGCCCCTGGAGGCGCTGTCCCTGGAGTCGTCGATGGAGTCGGCGTTCCCCCTGTCGGAGCGCCTGGAGCCGGTGTTCCCCCTGTCGCCGGCGTTCCCCCTGTCGGAGCGCCTGGAGCCGGTGTTCCCCCTGTCGGAGCGCCTGAAATCCCTCCTTTTGCCCCTGCTGGAGCCTCCAGAGTCCAACAGGAACCAAACCTTGACATCCAACCTCGATCTGAGATGATCCTACTTGCTGCTGTTCAAGAACTGAGAGCAATGCGCAATGAGAACGCAGCCCGAGCGGCTGCTGAAGCTGCCGCTCGAGTGGCTGCTGAAGCTGCTGCTGCTGCTGCTGCTGCCGCCGCTGCTCGTGCCCCTGCTCCTGCTCCCGCTCCCGCTCCTGCTCCTGCACCTGCAGGGGCTAGTCCAGATATCCTCCAAGCCCATGCCACAGCCCAAGCTAATGGAGGCATCTCTGGGTACAAGAACGGAGCAAAGCTCAGCTCAAGGGAGTTAGATCTCCACAAGATCCTCTCTGGGTTCAGCAACAGTGATACGGCGGACGAACTATTCCGGAATGGCCTCAACAGCATCGAGGCGATCCAACAGCTCTCTGCCAAGGAACTCCCCAAGTACCTCCGTGACTTCAATGGGGGTCGTCATCCGATGTGCCCCTACCATGAACGAGTATTTATCGGACTATCCTTCAGACAATCCTTCCAGCTTCTTTCGGAGTGGATCCGCTACCAACCTCTCATTGGTATCAAGCCTACTGCCCATACTTGGCTTAGTGATCCCCTTGCAGCCGACCGAACGCGCCAGCGCCTGCATGAAATGCAGACCGCCGACAAGGAGGCCGTCTCAGCGTCCATTACTCCGCCGAAGCTCGTCAACCTTGACAACTTCCGTCAGTGGGAAGAAAGCTTTCGTCAGTTCCTCCGCTTTCAGTACAATGAACAAGGATTCCCCCTATCATACGTCATCCGTCCGAGGGAGCAGGAGACAGTGACTGCAGCAGAAAGGTCCACCACTGTTGGGAAGGACGGGACATATTCCAACTGGATGGATTATAATGTTCGATGCGCCACGCTTGAAGGCCCGCAATTTGTCACCGACAACCATGACGTTTGGGTGTTGCTCTGCAACGCAGTCCGTGATGGCCCCGCCTGGGCCTACACTCGAAGGTACAAAGACGCGAAGAATCCGACTGGGAACGCCCGGGCGGCTTTCCTACATCTCTACGAGAATGCCTTCTCTGCAACCAACGTCGCGGCTATTCTTGACAAGGTCCGTACCGGCATGTACACCTCCCGCTACACAGGGGAATCTCGAACATACGACTTTGAGAAGCACTGCAGAACTTGGTTGAATTTCCGGACTACGCTCTCCAACCACAACAAGTTGCACGACGAAGAGGACTTCACCATGCGTTTCATCCACAGCATCCAAGACGACCGGTTTGAGAACCCCAAGATCCAGATCTTTGAAACCGACAAGTACACCAAGGACTTCAATGAGTGCGTCTCGTACTTCAAGAGGTGCCTTGGCATACGAAAAATGGGTGCGGTCTCAACCAAGCGAGCGCGAAGTATCTCCTCTGTACACCAAGGTGGTGGTGGCGGTGGCAACCAGGGAAGCAACAAGGGTGGATCGTACGGCGGCAAGATTGAGGACAAACCTTATCCCTATGAAGTCTACAAGACCTTCTCCAAGGAACAACGAAAGCAGTTGTATGACCTCCGTCAGCAGAAGAAAGCTCGAACTATTCAGTCCACTAGTTCTACCACGCCTGCTGCCTCCGCGAACTCGAATGCGACCCAAGGTGCAGGGAACAGTTTTGGGCCCAAGGGGCGCCGAAAGAACAAGAACAAGAAGAAGGGCAACGGCTCGAACCAAGGACAGACCCCCAAGAACTGAAACGACGGCCGGTGCCCGAAATTAAGTAAGGTTGGCCGGCTATTGTACCAGATGGATCTGCCGCGCGCGCGCCCGAGTCCTGAGGGACAGTGCGAGCTGGACAGCCACGCTGATACGACCGCCGCCGGTTCCAATATGATCTTGCTTGAAGACCAAGTCGTCAGCCACGTTGATGTTCATCCTTTTTCGCCTGAGCTCGAGCCTATCAAGAACATTCCTATTGGGACCTGTGTTACGGCCTACACAGATACCGACGGGAAAGTTTGGTTGATTTATTTCCACGAAGCCCTGTATTTTGGCGACAAGTTGTCCCACAGCTTGATTTGCCCGAATCAGATACGGGATTGCCATCCCAATCGTGTCAGTGAAGCGCCCCGTCAGTATGATGAGCAGTCCAGTCACTCCATCCATATTGACAATACCGATCCTGAAGATCCCCATGCGGGCCACACCCTCGACATCAAGCTCCTGCTTGATGGGGTCGTGTCCTATTTCCCTTCCCGCAAGCCAACCAAGCATGAAATGGCTACATGCGATCATGTCGTTGCTACCCGAGACTTCCCTTGGGATCCGAAGAGCAAGAAGTTCGAGCAAGCCGAAGAAGCCATCGACGGATCTCATCCGTTGAACCCGACGTTGTCTGTCCTTCGCGCGGGGACGCCCCATGCGTCCGCGCCGACCACGAAGCAGTCCAAGAGGTCCAAGACGAACAAGCGCAAGTTGGAGCCCGTCGAAACACGGTCCAATTTCAGTCCCCATTTGTACGACGAACCTCTTCGGAGCGACGAGCTGATTCTACCGCCGCATGACTCCTACGAGAAGTACAAGCTGCGGAGTCTCCAGCAACTCTGCACCCGCCGTGATCTGACCCCATGTGCGATTGCATCCGACTCTCGTCTGGATGCACGACTATCTTCTCTCTTTTCGGGCGATTCATTGAAGACTTGCGGGGACGATGATGTAGACGAGGATGCAACAGTACCAAGTCTTACAATCAACGCCATGCATACTCCGTTGTACGAGCGCGCCTACACCGATGGACGCGAGCGCTTCAAACTGGATCCCTGCTGTAGGGATTCCCCCATCTGCCTGTCTGCCGTTTACAAGCATGTTCGATGGGACGACGATGCAGTCGAACCAGTCGACCCCGAGCTCGACACTATTGCCAGACGAGCCAAGTGGGGTCCGACGATTGACACCGAACGATACTGTAAGATCGACTCCGACCGTCTGTCCAAGATTTGGGATGTATCCCCGAGAAAGGCTGCGGATACCCTCCGAGTCACGACGCAGAAAGGGTTCCGCAACCCTATGCATCCCCTTGTCCGCCGATTGCCAACGCAGAGCTTCAGAAACAAGCGCATCGCGGCTGGCAAATGGTACACCGACACCTGGATGGCAAAGGTTCCGAGTATCATGCGACAAGATTCAGCCGCCCAAGTGTTCAGTAATGGTAAGGGCTACGATGAGTTCATACCTATACAGGGCAAGAAGCAAGCGTATGAAGGACTGAAGATTTTCATCCACGATGTCGGCATCCCCGAGCATTTGATATCTGATGGCGCTCGAGAGCAAGGAGCCCCTGGTACTTACAAGACTCCATGGAATAAGGTCGTCAGCAAGAACCATATCCATCAGACCTTTATCCAGCCAAGATGCCCCTTCCAGAATCGCGCGGAGCTCAGCATCGGCCATATCAGCAGAAGCATCCACAAAAAGACGGCTCGAAAGCGATCCCCCAAGCGCCTGTGGGCTTTCTGCGGAGAGCTCGTTGCTGCAATCCGCCAGCGCACGGCTAATCCTATGACGATGGGTCGAACGCCGTTCGAAATTGTACATGGGTACATGCCTGATATATCTCTGTACCAAGCCCATGAATGGTATGATTTCGTCTATTAGGTTGATCTCTCTGACGGGACTGAGAAGCTGGGACGATGGCTTGGTCCGTGCGGTGACCGATTCGGAGGTGGAGATTGCCACTGGATTCTGAACGAGGCGGCCATGCCGGTAAGCACTAACACAGTCCGTGCAGTTACTGAAGAAGAATGGCGTTCCCACGACGTCAAGCGGTATATGGACTCATTTGACCAAGCAGTTGAATCCAAGATCGGGGACAAAGTGGAGGATAACGACGCAAAGTTCCAAGCTACGTACCCTGATCCCCCTGCTGAGTTATTTGAAGGTCACCAAGAACGGTGGGAGCTCGCCGAGCCTGAAGCTTCCATCCCAGATATCGACGACCTCATACCTGATGGGGATGACTATGATGAGTATATTGGTAATAATGTCATGATCCAGAAGGGCGACGAACGATTACGGTGTGTCGTGAAGAATCGTTCTGCTGATCTTAATGGCAATCCGATTGGTAAGAGGAATGATAACCCTATCCTTGATACCAGAATGTATGATCTGCAGTTTCCAGATGGTTCCGTCGAGCAGTACACCGCCAATATCGTTGCTGAGAGCATGTACAGCGAGATCGATGACGACGGACGAATGTTCTCTCTACTGGACGAGATTATCGATCACGAGAAGGACGGATCCGCCGTTAGGAAACAAGATGCGACGATCACCAACAAGTATGGTCGCAAAGTCCCCAAGCCTACAACGAAGGGATGGCGATTGCTCGTCAGTTGGAAAGACGGAACCGAATCCTGGTGTAAGTTGAGCGATCTGAAAGAGTCCTTTCCTGTGCAGACCGCAGAGTACGCCATTTCCGCCAAGATCTCGGATCAGCCAGCATTCCGATGGTGGATCCACCACGTACTACGAAGGAAGAAGCGAATCCTCAAGGCCACCAAGCGAAACAAGTACTGGGATAGGACGCACAAGTTTGGAGTGGAGTTACCTCATTCCATTCCCGAAGCCCTAGCCATCGACCGAAAGACTGGAACGGACTATTGGGAGAAGGCGATCGCGAAGGAGATGAGGAACAACGAGATGGCGTTCGAGTTTGACTCCAGCTACACCGTCGAAGGTCTGAAGGCCGAAGGATTCAGCAAGATCACGACGCACATGATCTTTGACGTGAAGTTGGGGTCTCTCACAAGGAAAGCACGGCTTGTCGCCGATGGCCACAAGGTACAAGCCACAGCTAAGGAACATACCTTCAGCAGTGTACCAAGCAGGGATTCAGTCCGTATCTTCTTCCTGTTGGCAGCGCTGAACAATTTGGACGTGCTGTCTGCGGACATTCAAAACGCCTATCTTACAGCGCCGATCAAGAAGAAGTATTATTTGGTTGCACGGGCTGAAGATGGTTTCCCCCAGCACTTGGTAGGTCAGGTATGTAAGATCGTCCGAGCACTGTATGGACTTCCTGTTGCAGGCGCGTCGTTCCGATCCTATTTGACCAAGCACCTACGAACGCTAGGATATCAACCCTGTAAAGCTGATCCTGATGTTCATATGCGAGTGGAGACAAGGAAGGATGGTTCTAGGTACTGGGCTTACTTGATTGCATACGTCGATGATATCATCTGTTGCAGCGAGGACCCACGACGGCAGTTGGAGAGTATCGAGCAGCGCTTCACGCTGAAGGACGGGACTATAGAAGTTCCAACCTTGTATTTGGGCGCTGATGTTCACTCGCATGTGGTTGAAGGCGATCCAATCCCCAAGTGGGCGATGTCCTCCGAGAAATATGCCAAGAAAGCCATCGACGCAGTAGAGAAGGAGCTTGGCACCGAGCAATATGGTTACAAGTATCTTCCGAACAAGGTATCAACCCCGTTGACATCCGATTATCGTCCAGAAGTTGATGTTACCACCGAACTGGATCCAAGCAAGCAGAACTACTACCAAGGATTGATTGGCGTCTTGAGATGGCTGTGTGAACTTGGAAGACTGGATTTGGTCATGCCTGTATCTCTCATGTCTAGATACCTAGCACAAGCAAGAACAGGGCATTTGAATCAAGTATTGCATATGTTCGCTTATCTCAAGGCGCATGCCCGATCCAAGTTGGTGTTCGATGAGACTCGGCCTGAAGTGGATGAGTCCAGATTCCCTGACTGCGACTGGAGTGAATTCTATCCTGACGCCAAGGAGGTGTTGCCGCCAGATGCTCCTGAAGCCCTTGGAAAAGCAGTTATCATGAGTTGTTTTGTTGACGCCGATCATGCCGGATGCAAAGCAACAAGAAGGTCCCATACCGGAATTATCATCTTTGTAAACAGAGCCCCTATACTGTGGTTCAGCAAACGCCAGACCACTGTCGAGACGTCAACCTTTGGTTCTGAGATAGTGGCATTGCGGATTGCCATTGAACTGATTGAGGGTCTCAGGTACAAGCTCCGGATGATGGGCGTTCCTATTGAAGGTCCTACGAATGTATACTGTGACAATGAGTCTGTCGTCAAAAATACCACCAGACCAGAGAGCCCTTGCAACAAGAAGCACAACAGTGTTGCGTACCACAAGGCAAGAGAATCTATTGCCGCTGGGACGATTCGAATTGCAAAGGAGCCTGGTGAGACCAATATTGCTGATTTATTCACGAAGTTGCTCAATGGTCCGGCTCTGAAAGAACACTGCGCTCGATGCATGTGGTAAAGAAAAATTGCTCTAGCTGCATTATTTGGGGTACCTTTGGCCCCTGACAAGCAGCCCGGACGCAGCAGATTTTTTTTGATTTCGATTTTGGAACCAGTCAATTCCGGATTTCGATTACGAGTCCTTCGATCGTTACGATTTCGATTTCGTTTTTCGATTTCGGACGCAACGGATTCTTCGGACGCAACTGATTCTGGCTTCGATTTCGACCCTTATTGCAACCTTATTCTGAATGCCGCAATCTTATTTCGGGGCGCAGAGGATTCCGATTACGGATTATGGATTATTTGGTTGCAGCAGATTTCGATCCGACCTGATCCTTATGTCCTATGTTATATGTTATATTGGGAGTCTCCGGTACACCGGTTCCGGGGACTATAAACTTGAAATACAATAGGCCGATTGATATGTCCTTATATGTGTTAAGGAATCGGACCAAGGGCAAAACGCCTTCTGGTCCAACCCCCTTTTTTTTTACAATAAATCGGCCGGGCCTCTGATAGAAGAACTGCAATATTTGGTGCAGTTTTGACCTCTGACAAGTGATATGGATACAACCCTGAATTCTGTTATGATCCATCCAAGTGTCCTGGTACAACAAGCAAGAGTATTGGTGTTCCCCTGGGAGTATCTGTTTCCGGGGACCAGTATAGTTGCTCAGTACAGGGCCACTGGCATGAATCACGGGGACTATGAAGATATTCATGGTGGTGCTATGATCTGTGCTAGCAAGGCTCCTGTGTAGAAGGGCTACTGGGTCTACAGACAGCAACATCCAGTAACTGACTAACAGGTGCTGAGCTGAGTGCTAGAGCTGTGTGCTAATTGCTGGCATACAGGCTCAGCAACAGGCTTAGCAACAGGCTTAGCAGCAGGCTTAGCAACAGGCTTAGCAACAGGCTTAGCAGCAGGCTTAGCAGCAGGCTTAGCAGCAGACCTATCCTGTCTAGTATTGCTAGCAGAGTTTACTAGGGTCGTCGCGTACGATTTGTACCAATCGTACGTACCCCGAGTAAAGCACCTTTATGGTGTAGCTAAATGCTACAAGGTTAGGGTTGCTAAGGCTACGAGATACTGGAAGATGCTAACCTACCATGATACCAATGCTAAGATACGATGCTACCGCCGGGGTCGGGTCATTGGTGTATAATATATACCATGACCGGATACCCGGCCCAAACAGTTACCCAACGCGCTAGCATAAGCGAGCTAGCGCTAGCGCACGATTCGATCTCATTAAGCAATACTCCGATACGCTACTCCCTAGAATACAGTACCAGAGCTACGGAAGCTCTGTTATTATACGAGTTAGCGAATCGATGTCACGATACAGAGCTGAGCGCTTTGGCTCAGCTCCTTTCACTCTTTATATTTCACTCTAAAATAAACACGCCTATCATGCCCTCCTACCGATCGATTCCGATGTACCTCTAGGGAAGTGCCTTGTATTGCCTAAGTGTATGCAATAGACCTTGAATGGTCCACTGTAGACTCACGATTTGCCAGGACTTTATGTATTGTTATTGTTAAGGCTTTCGCCTATTTTTACAGTACGCAGTATAAGCCGATTAAGTTCTACGATTAGACCACGAAGATCGCTGACGAGCGAATATCATCACAAATTGGTGGAACGTCTTCCATTATTCTTAGTCTTTTGTTTGCTGAGTCGATAGAGGCTGCTCATGTGATCCACAATGAACTGAGAGGTGGTTTCCGGAGTGAGCTTTAGGTGGATTCGAACATAATCTTCGATCCAGCTGTTGGGGTAGCTGTGTAGGAGGATGGTTAGCGTCTGCAAGTGGTCCAAGTTGGATGAGAATCCATGTAGCTTGGCTGAGTACTTGATTAAGGTCATGATCCGATCGGTGTGATCCTTACAGGTGGATTAGATCTTCTTCTTGCAGGCGCTGCTTCATAAATAAACATGCATGATGTCTCTGTCATCTTCAGCATACAATTTGCGCGAAGCGCATTTTGTCCGACATTCCGATGTTCCAGTACTAAAAATACGTAGATTTCTACACACATTTACCATGCGATATCTCGCTCCCTTCTACACCCCCAATCACAATACCAGGACCTACATGTATTAACCAAGACCTCCGCTCTTCGTTTCTGCTATCAGTTCAGTTGCTTGCTGCTTTGTTCAGTTGCTTTGGTGGCCTTCACCATGGTCGTCGATGTCGATGTCGATGTCGATTCGGCAACAGCAGCAGCAGCAAACCGACACATAATTTTCTACAGCACCTCCAGTACAGATTCTACAGCAATTCACCAATAATTTTCGTTGTACTGCTTCGATCTGTTACCCAGCTCCATTCCAAGGCCCCTAAGTATATCTTGTACTTAATGTTCTACACTATTTCCAAGCTGCTTAAGTGATTCTCACTTAATGTTCTACATTCTTCGAAGTTCCTTGCTGAGTCCTCTTAAGTCTTTTCAAGTCGAAGTTCACGAACAGCCCCTTCCACTGTAGGAATCTTTCTTTAAGAAATTCCAGCTGTCATCTGTTTTCAAGTCTACTGCCCTGATGGACCATAAGTGTTTTCGCTTATGGTCCTATTGTTTTCTGACCCAAGCCCCAAAGCCGCTAAGTACAGCTTGCTTAAGGCTCTCCTACCTACATATACCTCTCAGATGCACACTTCAACTGTCATCTGTTTTCAAGTCTACTGCCCTGCTGGACCATAAGTGTTCTCACTTAAGGTCCTACTGTTTTTCTGACCCAAGCCCCAAAGCCGCTAAGTACAGCTTGCTTAAGGCTCTCCTACCTACATAACCCTCTCAGATGCACACTTCAACTGTCATCTGTTTTCAAGTCTACTGCCCTGCTGGACCATAAGTGTTTTCGATTATGGACCTACTGTTTTTATGACCCAAGCCCCCAATTCGCTAAGTACATGTTACTTAACGCTTCACCACTAACATATACCCCTCCAGCTCACAGTACAGCTGACACCTGTTTTCAAGCCTACAGCCCTGATGGTTCAGAAGTGTTATCACTTAGAGCCCCTGTTTCCAAGCTACTACGGAAGCTCAAGTTCATTCTACAAATTTGGTAGTAGGCTCCACTGCCTCTAAGTGTTGTGCAGTACATGGTACACGAGCATTACCTTGGAAATTTTGCTCGTGTTCTTTTGATGCACCATACCATACGGTACGGGAATGCGTTTGGGGATGACTACTCGCATTACTGATGCTGCAATCCAGCATTCAAAGAGGAGTTTTGCTTTTGTACGCTGACCACTAGCATTACAGATACTATGTATCTAAGCAAGGGTTTTGCTTGTGTCAGCTGACCACTAGCATTACGGATGCTGCACACCAGCATTGGAGGGACAGAGGGACAGTTTTGCTTGTGTCTTTCCCTTTCACGTTCTTGTCACCCGTCTCTTGTACGCTTCGCAACAGCAGTGTCTGTTGTGCTCTGGACTGGTTCGTTTTTTTCCTGCTTCTTACCAAGGTTCGTTTGCAAAATAGTCGTCTTTACAACCTGGGGCCTAATCCCCCATGGTTGAGGCAACGCGTCGTTCCACAACTTGGGGCCTAACCTCTCTTCGATTGAGGCGACGATAAAGTCTGGTTACAGACTGAGTAGCTTTTAACCACCTTCGGTGGATTTTCCTACTTAAATAAGTATATTATTATTATTGGCATCTTCAGCATTGCAGTATAGTTTAATGAACGCTTGGAAGGCTGAGGTGTATCCTTCTTTTGTGAGTGGATACACTCGTTGGTTGTTCACGTGAGTTGCTTGTGTCAGCGCTCTCCACTTTGTCTGAGTGTCGACGCATAGGCATCAACCGAAATATCAAATGAGTGCTGAGTCTGGGATGCTGAGATCTTCTGCGGCGTTTAGGAAAGCTTCTTCAGTGTGGAGGAGTTCTTCTAGTCCCCCCTTGTCAGTGAACAAGGGCACCTTGACACTATCTGAGTGGTCTTCGGAGTTGTAGACCAATAGGGTTACAAGCTTGGGTTTGGAGCTGTTGAAGGAGCTCTTGTAGGCGATTGGTGGGTCCCTGTAGATGCCGGCCATACTGCTTGTTGGAGATACAAGATGCCTCTGTTGTTGAGGATAAGGGAGGTTTGTTCAATTGTTTTGAATTCAGTACTGAGTTCTACTGTTTCTACTATAAAGCACAAACAGTAATTACTGTGTTACAGTCTAGAGTAGAAAATTCGGAGTGGTATATAAAATTGTGAATGTTTAGATACTTTACGGAATATTGTTACGCAAATTGAGAATGGAAACATATAAAATTTGAGGTCGCGAGCATAGCCACATTTTTGGCATGCTCTGCCATAAATGTTGTTTCATTGTCGGTTCCCACGATTAGGCATATATCTTCTCCTGGGACTTGACCATAATAATTAGGACACATATAATGATGTATCCATGAACGTAGATTGACATATATATAATATTCGATTCCGATGATGTGGGATTCGGTTAATTATTCAGTCGTGGCTTGGGCTAGCTACGCTAGCCCGTCACACTGCGATCAGTCCCATTGATTGTTGGCTTCTCTCCTTCTGCTTGGCAGGTCATCACTGATGTACAGATCTTCAAGAAACCTGGTGAATATAGGGTGGACAAGATGAGGCTTATCAAGTTGATGTCTCCTGAGTTCCAGATCAACAACAAGATGATTGGCAGACGCATTCTTGCCCATGCCGAATGTGCCAATGCAGTGGCTGCTGATCAGCATGGTAGCAGGAAACACCACAAGGCCATCAATACCTGCCTGAACAAGAAGCTCATCTGTGATGTGTTGCGCCAAAAGCGTAGATCAGGTGCTGTTGCTATGAATGATGCCAAGGGCTGCTATTACAGGATCTCCCATCCCATTGCTGGTCTCACCCTCCAGAGCTTTGGGCTTCCTGCACATATTTGTGAGGTTCTCCTGTCTACTCTGCAGCATGTCAAGCACCACATCAAAACTAGTTTTGGCCAGACTGAACAACGGACAGACACTGAACAACGCACAGACACTCACTTCATGACTCACTGATTCATTCACAAGTATCAGTCATTATTCAATCTTACAGATTGATCATCCTTCTCCTTGAAGTTCTGATACAATTCCGACCGTTAGACAAAGTCGGTCTTCTTAAGTATTTTCACGAATAGATAAATTCATTGAACCTACAAGTTTCTCAATTGAGTCCTTTTGGTTCTAAAACTCAATAGCACACAATTTTACAATCAGCGTAATTCATATTGAATTCAATTGCAATATCGCCGAAATTTTTTTCTCTTTATTGATAAAGTCTCATCACCTTCTAAAAACCACTGTAACACCTGATCACCATGGCCGCCATCGCTCAGCTTCAAGCTACCAAGCAACCGCCCATCCCCTTCAAACCCGTCATCTCCTACCAGGATTACCCCACCACTCGCCTTGTCCACCGCTTCACCCTCCCTCCACCCCCCACTGCAGCACCAGCCCCACCCCCAGTAGCAGCTCCAGCCCCAGCTCCAGCACCAGCCCCAGCACCAGCCCCATCGACCACCTCATCCACCTCGATCCTCAAGAAACAAGACACCACCTTCTGCCCTGACTCTTCTGACAAGGAACGCCTCATTCTTGTCATCAAAGACTTCATCGACAGAGCAAGTGCCTCCAACCTCGACCTTCACGACGATGTCCTCCACAAGAAAACTTGCAACGTTCTCGGTGGTGATCTCAAACACTCCTGGGACTCCGTCATCACCGGTAACACCAACCTCAAAGACTCGGACTTCAACAAGAACATCCGCACCTTCATTGGCATGTTTCTCCCATCCAACGCATTTTTGATCCAATAGGAATACATGCTCCACGCCACAAAACCATTCCACATGGACTGTTTTGCAACAGCAGGTCGTCTCCGTCTCATCAATGTTCTCAGCGTCCACCTCCCCGGATCCACCGAAAATCAACTTGACGACACGAATTACAAATTCCAACGTCTTGTTGCCTTCATGGAACAGCAATGCCTTCATCACAACGCCAGCCAACAATTCCGCCAAAACCATCGCAAATTCAACGGAAATCACAACAACCGCGCTCAACGTTCTCGTTACAACTCCGCCTCCCCACACACTCTGTTCCACAACAACAACCCCTATCGCCCAAACAACACCAACGCCTCTCACAACCAGTACACCCAGACCACCTCCTGCCCACATTCCAATGGACACTCCAATGGTTACTCCAACGGACAACGCCCCAATGGCTCTCAAACCACCAGTCGCCCCAACTCTCGCCCAAACAACGGACGCCAACCCAACACCCCCAGTCGCCCTCATGGACCCCCCAGATACAATACTCACTTCCAACAACATCACGCCATGACCAACGGCAACAACCATTCTGACGCACATCATCCTCAACTTCAACTAAAACCTCATCGAAAGCGACCAACTCATCATTCCCATGCGAGTATACCCACGAAGCGCAACCAATTCCATCAACCTTGCACTCCAACTACATGCCAACCACATAGACCCCATGAACTCCACACAAATTGACACCTACGCCGGAATCCACCTACAATCGACACGACGTCCGTGCTGTCTGCAACGATTGTACACATCTCCTCCCTGACCAACGCAACATGTTAGTTGAGTTGAGCTTTGTTGAGTTTGCGTGTGTAGTAAGCAACGGGAAGACCTTTTTGTTTGATGATGGCGCCGCGTTGGTGAAGATGTGGAATTCGACATTGTGGTTGGGGTACGCTAACATGGTTTCAACGGAGATGAGGGATTTCATGTCTTCAAAGGCTTTTTGGCATTGGGCGTTCCATTGAAAGGTTTGTGGAGTTTTTAGGAGGTTGGTGAGGGGGCAAGGATGTGCGAACGGCAGGACCACATATCATGATAGTATGTGACGAGACTAAGTAAGACACGGAGTTGTTTTAGGTTTTTGGGAGGTTGCATGGCGAGTATTGCCTTGATTTTCTTGGACCAAGGTTTGACTCCTTTGGGTGTGAGCCAGTGTCCAAGAAAATCGGTTTCTTTGATGGCCCATTCACATTTGAGGGGATTAATGACAAATCCTTTGTCTTGTCTTCGAGGCGGGTGAGGGTGATGTCAATGAGGTCGAGGTGGGATTGGAAGTCACCACTGAAGCAGGCAATGTCGTCGATGTAGACTTCTAGATTGGGGATGTCACGGAGGACTTTTTCCATGATTTCTTGGGCAACATCTGGAGATTGACAGATACCCATGGGAAGGCGGTTGTATTTGTAGAGACCAGAGGGTGTGGTAATGGTGGTGAGGTCTTTACTTTTGTTGTCAAATAGGAAGTTGTAGTATTGCATGGAGATGTCATGTTTTGTGAGGTATTTGTATCCGGATTGTCGGGAGAGGATGTCTTGGATACGGGGTATGGGGTAGACTTTGCCTTTGATGGCTTTGTTGAGGGCGCGAAAGTCAGAAACCCATTGGATTTTGCCGTCTTTCTTTGGGGTGACAAAAGTGGGGGAGATCCAGTTGGATCGACCTTGAGGGGAGAGGATGCCTATTTGGACGAGGCGATCAAGTTCTTTCTTGAAGAGGTCCAGGTTTGTGCGGGGAACAGGGTAGGCTCTGGAGCGGTGAGGGGGGATAGTGGTATCGACACTTTGAGGTGTATTTCTTCGTCGGGGTAATGTTTGAGAATGCCGTCGAAAAGGGTTTGATGTTTTCGAAGGATGTTATAATTGGCCCCGGCCTTGGGAAGTACCCACCATCCAGCCAGTAGAACATTTGGAGAATATGCTATTGGTAGAGGGAGACAAGAACCAAGGCCAAAGAGAAGCTGTCCAGGGAGAGAGCCAATGCCCAAGGTGAAAAGAAGGAGCCAGGGCTCTGGCTGCAGGGGGTGGACAGGGGGGAAGAAAACAGGTCTGAAGAGCCTTAGTCCATAGGCGCTGTGCTGCTGGAGGCCATGGTAGAGGACATCTAGGCCAGTCAAGATGATCTCTCAAATGGTTGGAAGATGTCAACTGGAAGGCCATGGGAGAGAGTCTTGTCCCATCTGGAGTACAGATATCAGCAAGGGAAACAGCCTTGAGGGATATCCGGATGAGATTCAAGAGGGACAAGTTAGCACCTCTGAAGCCAGCATTGACAAAGGCTTGCATGAGGTAGCAGTCATTGGAACGAAGCAGGGGAAGATCTGGGAAGTCTTCAACCAAGCTCACAGGGTGAACAGAAAAGAATTTCCACACATGCTTATACCAGTAGGGAGTGATGTACGAAGCAAAGGGATGATAGGGTGTGACACCAAGATACATATGACCGATTATGAACTGAATAGTGGTTTGGGGCCGGATTCCTCTGTGGATTCAGCAATAATCTTCAATCCATTCATTTGGAAAGCTGTGGGGCATGATTGTCATCTGTTGTAGATGGTTTAGATCAGCAGCATAGCCTTGTTATTTTGAAGTGTATTTGCAGAGCTGTTCCATTCGGTCTGCATGGTCTTTACAGGAAATGCCCACTGATTTCTTCAGCGTTTGAAGGTATGTATGCATTATATCCTTGGCATCTTTGGCACTGCAGTATTGTTTGATAGAGGCTGAAAATGCTCATTTGTATCCATTGCTTGTAGCTGGGTAGTTACGTTGACTTCTTGTTAAGGCTCTCCATTTGGTTTGAGCGTCAACGCAAAGGCATTGACCAAAATATTTAATGTATTTGGTTGCTGATAGATTGAGGTCTTCAGCTGCATTTTGGAAGGCTTCTGCTGTATGTAGAAGTTCTTCTAAATAAATGTTAGTGAATAGAGGGACTTTGATGCTGTCTTCTTGGTCTTGATTTTAAACTGTTAGAGTAACAAGCGTGGGATTGGAACTGTCAAAGGCTCTCTTGTAAGAGATTGGAGGATCTCTGTAGAGTCCTGCCATTGTTTCTTGATTCAAAGTGTTTGATCATATTGATCAATTTGAGAGTTTGGCTGTTTCTTCTGGAGCGTTTGATCGATTCAGTTTGTTTTGTAGATTTTGATTGTTTCATTCAAGCGGTTCTCGTTTCAATTCTTTTGTAGGATTTTGCTTGTCAGGGTATCGATGTATCCCTGTTGTTTAGGATAAAGGATGTTTTTGATTCAGTACTGAGTTCCTGTCTTTGTCTTCTACTTTAAACAATAAACAGTAATTACTGTGTTACATGTTAAGGTAGAAATACACTGTCCGAATGATCGTCGGCATCATAGATCAAAAGTGTCATGAGCTTGGGTTTGGAACTGTCAAATGACGTCTTGTACATTATTGGTGGGTCTCTTTAGATACTGGCCATTTTGTTTAGTTGAGGAGCTTGGGTTGCTGCTCTTGTCAGGGATACAGGTTGCATCTGTTATTGAGGCTGTTAATATTTTTGTGTTTGTTGAGAGTTCAGTACTGAAGTCTACTACTGTTCCTATGTTGAAGCGGACAGTAATTACTGTGTAACACTCTAAGGTAGAAATTTGGAGTAGTATTAAAAATTGTGTGTTATTATACTTTACAAGATGGGATTCAAATTAAAGAGAGGAAATAATGAGCCATGATGTCATCGCAACCTCATTATATGATATACAACTTTGTATATAATATATATCTCGTATGTAACCTTAATCGTATAATCGCTTTTCCTGCATGCCTGTTCATACATATCGGATATTCATATATTAATATCCTATATTCAATTCAATTCCCATGTGGGATTTGGTTAATCATCCATTTGTAACTCTACTAGCGCACGCTATGCTAGCATGTTACAGGGACAGTATATCTTTGAAAGCATGGAGGGCAAAAGGTCCTAAGTGCTGGAACGATGTCCACAAAAACCCCATTTTTCTTTTTACTATTAGCCAGGCCTCTGTTGTACGTTCGAAGAAACAAGAAACACGATATTGAAAGCTGCAATATTTGATGCAGTTTGTTCTCTGACAAGCAGGGCGGATACACGGTGATCTATTGTATGATCCATGCAAGTACCAAGTCCTTTTGATCGTGACCATCAACTCGATCTGGAGATCTTTGTTCCAGGGACATCGACATGAAGCAAGAATTGCTTTGTGGTATGACTCAGCAAAGTATTTGGATTTTGATTGGTATCTTGTATTACTGTGGTTCTACATGGAGCTATGTATGATCTTTGAGTACTGGCATGAATCATGGGGACTATGAAGATATATCACCTCGATATTATGCTACCGTCGGGGTATGGTCATTGTGTACGATTTGTACTATAACCAGATACCCAGTTCCTGCAGTTAACAAGCGAGCAAGTTTAGCGAGGGCAGTGCTACAGTGTATAGCGCGTACCCTACATCACCGGTGCTACAGGTGTCAGTAAAAGGTATGGTCAGTACGTTCAATTAAGTACCTACGTACCCTGGCCCTTTACTGACATACGAATCAGCGATACAGAGCTCCACCCGAGCTCTCGGAGCCTGGAACGCAAATACGACAAACGAAGTCGAAGGGAACGCAGATAGGGTAATCTGGGTCGAAATCTTTCGGACGGTACGCAAATAGGGTAAAAAACGGAAATGGGGAGAAATCCGGTACGCAAATCTGGTAATGAAAACAGATGATACTTCCCGCTCTATCCACATATCCAGTAATGTAGTAATTTAATCATCCACAAGTTTGTTTATGGACCCCCCGTCATGAATTTTTTTTCCCAGCATCGGATTTCCCCATCACTCCTCCAAATCTCCCGTTTTTTCCCATCACCCCACCATTACGTGTTCTTTCATTCTTTATTGACTCCCCCGGCATGAATTTTTTTTCCCACCATCGGATTTCCCCATCACTCTTCCAAATCTCCCGTTTTTTCTCATACCCCCACCATTACGTGTTCTTTCATTCATTGCTTTCCACTTTCCCTTACGTAACCTCTTTACGTAACCTGTTAGCCACTCTCTTCCTTGTTTTCGTCTTTTAGGCACCGTCTCACTTTAGTGTGCAACAACATCATCACGAAATCTCTGAACTATCCGTATCTTTTCAACCGATTTTGTCCTCTTTCCCCTTTCCCATCATCTTTGACACTATGACGGCCAGTAGTGATGGTAATTCTACGCAAAGAAGTAAGAACAAAAAACTCCAAGTTCTTTTTTGGCATCCCGCTACCCTAAAGGAATATCGATCATTTCCTCCTCCGTTTACATCCACCTACAACCCAGGGAGTGATCTTGTACATCAACTCAGTTCATACTGTTTTAATAGATGGGGCTTTACCGTCAAAACTTTCTGTGGAACAAATTATGGGTGTCGTTATTCAAGTCGCACATACATATGCACTTCCAATGTAAAGATTAAGGTGTATGTTGACTTCGATCAAAAGTCAGGTACATGGGTTCTTTCTCCTCGAAACGACATTGATCAATTCCAGTCATATCTGGAGGAGGCTGCGCCTGCTTTGGTTACTAGTAGCAAGCACGTATTGGTTCATTTCCCTCCATATCAATTATACATCGAACAGCGGCTTCATAACCATCACGACCATTTGTATTCTTCCTTTCTTTCCGAAAGGTCTGTAACGGATCATCTATTTTCTGCCTGCAAGTTTCAGTTGAAGGGTACATCAAGCAAGGCAGGAACCATAACGAAATATGTTACTATGACCAAGAAGGCAATTTACGATTACATACTTGAAAATGTCAAGTCGGATTATTCCTCAATGGCATTATGGTTACAGAGTCTTGCCAAGGAAAATCCCGAAGCAACCGTTGTTCTACAGACTGATGCACAAGATCGATTTTACAGATGCTTCGTCGCAACCCCTATTTCATCATCCAAGTTTTTCGGCACATTGACAACTCCTGTTTTTGTCGGTGATTGTTTCCATTATAAGGATCCCACATACGACGGTGTATGTTTTGTTCTTGTTACTAAAACCTCTTACGGTGATACGGTACCACTGGCATGGGCTATTATTCCAAGTGAAAAGACGGAACACCTTGGTTGGATTATCCAGATGTGTCTGAAAGGGAACCTACGAGTTGACAGGCACCCTTTTCTAACTGATCAAGGCCCACTTGTCTCCACGTTTAATGTTTTGTTTCAAAGGTATGGGTTGTCCTTTCTTGTAGCTTTGTGTATCCAGCATCTCATAAGGTCCATCAGGGTCGGCTTTGATAGAGTCTTTCCCCCCCTTCGTATGTCCAAACCCGACAATAACGATCTCGCCTACAAATGTGACCGTGCTCTCCGGAAAAGAATATCAGCCGCATCGAATTCTTCGAGTACTCAATCATTTTTTCAAGAAATTGTGGGGTTGTTCTCTGACCTTGTGCGTTTGCACAACAACAAAAACGTTGACATTCACAATCCCCAAAAGGTCCTCCTTATGCACGATTGTGTCGATGCCATGTTGTACGTTCTGAAATATGACCCAAAATTATGGACTGTTGTAGGGAATTCCGATCAATTCGTGGAGGAGGATTTCCTTGAAAATGTCAGGGGAGCCGTGGGACAGTTTATGTACCTAAAATATCTGTTATCGGATTATTCGGTTTCCCCCGAAAGTGTTTCGCAAGATAGTCTTGAGCAAAGAAAATCTCTATGCCAGGCACACGCTGCAGAATTTGATTATGAGAAAAAAGCAACATGTGAACACGGCGAGAAAGGTGCCCGTATGGGCTTCAAGCGGACGAACCTTGCCGAAACTGTTGCGAGCAAGATGTTTACTACCAACATTCGTGATAGACGACCGTATTACACAAACATTGCTTTTTTGCGTTTCTATAATGCGGCAATTGCATCAATGAAAACAAAATTGGACGGAGATCCTTCCGACGACTATAGTAATTCTCTAACGTCGGTTGGCCAAATGATCAAAACAATGAACTCTGCCGAGTTTGAAGCCACTGATTACACGTTGGTCGACACATCTGAATTAGACGAAAAAGAAGGATACGTCGGGCTAAATTGCGTCTTCACTAGTGGAGCTAACAGGCACGGTGGTTACCATAATCTTATCATATTGTGGAAGTCCCATCAGGTTGAGGATGAAGAAAGGGAAATGAATCAACAACGTGCATCAGCAGACCCAATAGCAGCTAGGGAAAAATACAACTTCCGTATCGTCTGCACTCGTCATGTCGAATTTACTCAAATGAGAAAATGCCCATGTGCATGTTTCACGAAAGGATTCGAAAAAGCAAAGTTGCATTCACGTTGGCCCTTTCTTCGGTCTATTGTATCGAAAGGTTTGATGGAAATCTTGGTTTACCGCGCATCATGCGTCCGTCTTTGTAGTCAAAGTCTATTCGAACAATGCGAAGGAAAGGTTGAAGATTACTTCGCCTTGCACACCAATAGTCTTTTCCTCCGGACACCGAACGAGCAATCTATGTCGAATCTTGTGTGCCCTAAACAAATGTCGTGTCCTCCCCTATACAAGAAAACTCGGGGACCTAAGAGGCGGATTAGGTCCAATGGTGAATTCTCGATGTATTTGTCCAGCCCGGTTAGGAAAAAATCGAAAAGAGAAGGTGGTGTTGACTCTCCGTTATCTACAATCAACAAGCCACTTTCTAAAAGAAACCAGAAGAAAGCAGATGATATTACAAAACGCTTTACACAGCCCAATGGCCTTTTCTGTCAAGAAGGTGTAGATCAGATGAATGCATTGACGAAGAAGAGTGAGTCAACATCGGTTAATGAAGGTAGGGACCCTTTCGGTATGAAAGTAGAGGATCTATCCACAATTGTTCCGGGCGAATACAAAGTTTATCAAGTTGGCAGTTATGCGTCCCAACCAGAGAACCAGTTTGGGCATATGGCGTTCCCCTTCTCGAAAAAACCGCATAGAATTTTGCCTCTTTCTGCATGTGAGGAAGATCCCTTTCTGGCTGCTTTTTCTGTTAAAAAAGTTTGGGGTGGAAGTCCAGAACCATTAACAACCGAACAACAATCATACTTTTCTGATGGATCCGTTTTGTCTACTCGACCAAACAACGAACAAGTTTACGCATTAACAGAGTTTGGTAGCAGATTTTTTGGTGAGATAGCCGGACAGGTTCTTCAACATCTCGATCTTTCTTTTTCTGTTATAGACGAATCCGATTTAAATAACTCGGAAAGTCTTGGTAGCGGTTGTCCGATTCCAGACAAAATACCAGAACAAGTTATGAGTGATTTTATAAAAGAAGAAGAAGAAGATGATTTAATGCAAATATTCAAAACAAATTTGACAGCGATCGTGAAATCAGATGTTGAAGGGAAGGTAGAATTGGCAGGGAATGGGAAGGCAGATTTTGCACAGAAAAGGCAAACGGGAGGCGAGGGAAAGGCAGAAGAAGTTGAACAGAACGGGGACACGGATGGGAATGGGATGACAGGAGTGAAACAGAAGGCAGAAGCGAACCGGAACGAGGAAGGGAACGGGAATGCGAACTTAGAAGGTAACGGGAATAAGGACACTGAACGCAGTGGGAAAGTATAAGTGGAACAGAAGGGGGACGTGGACGTGCTGGATGGGAAGGGGATGGCAGGAGTAGAACAGAACCGGAACATAGAAGGGAACTTGAATGACGAAAGGAACCGGAATGCGAACCTAGAACGTAACGGGAACAAGGACACTGAAGGCAGCGGGAAGGTAGAAGTGGAACATAAGGGCGACGTGGACGTGGATGGGAACGGGATGGCAGGAGTGGAACAGAACCGGAACGTAGAAGGGAACCGGAATGACGCAGTCAACCATGATGAAGAGTACGTGGAGCTGTTCAACACAGATTTAAAAGAAGATAACCCGGTAGCATTGTGCGGCTTGACACAGGAAACAAATGTGTCGGGTCTGAACCCATTCACTTGTTCTCAACTGTCGGATGATTTGGGCAATCTTTGTTCCCAGTTTTGCAACGAACAAATACAAGAGTCAACATCACAGTCACTTTCCGAATCAGAAACTAAGGAGCTCTTGCATGAACTCATGACACAGATATATGAGTTGGAGCCAACATTATCGTACGAAAACATCAAGAATTCATTCTACATGAGCTTTCGCGGCAATCGAATCCCTTACAATGTCACTCCTGGGGACGTACGGAGAATAACGAGGAATGTTCCTGGTAGCATCACTCCGAATGTTTTTGATTTCTATTCGCAATTACTTAATCATCACCCAATGCCTAAGTATCGGCAGAGACCCAAGTATTTTATACACGAATCAATCAATGCTTCGGAACCAAATGTACGGAACACTATTTGCGACAGACGGCCATACTATTTGAGTCATTCTCTTACAGAGAAACTGTTTGTGCCAGACAAAGTTTTATTGCCTATCTTTATCACAAGCAATGACAGTAAACTGAAGACAGGCTTTTACTATTGGGGTGTACTGGCTATTTCCATTTTGGATCATACAGCGTATATTCACCTTCTCAACAGCATGGTGACGGAACACAAGGATGCTTTACTTCATGTCTCACAACAGATTTTGGAAGAATGTTTTAATGCTGAAGATGATGTCACACAAAGGTGGGAACTTGGGTTGAATAAAATGTTCTTTGACAATCAGGTTGACTCTGGACTTTCATCAATGGATGTTATATTTAAACAATCAACGGTTTCAACTGATCAATATCACACACAACAAAATGTTGGTACATACAACAAATGGCTACATATTTCCCTGGTGTCATCCATTCTATGCCGATACTTTTACAGTCCCAGGTCTTTGATGTTGATGATTGGTGCCACCAAGTTGGCTAAGATGGTATTCAAAACATGGGTGTGAATATGAAAAATTGACCGAAGGTACACTAATGCAATCATCCGAAATTCGTCGGATGAAAAAAACTCAATTTGAAATTTTATACCAGAGATTGCTTCAATCATACGTCGATTCAAGTGTAACAAATCTCAATTTGGAAGGAACAAAGGAATCGGAATCAGACGAACGACTAAGTGACTGGTCGGTTGATAATCTGAACGTGGAAGGCACAAAGGAATCCGAATCAGACGAACGACTAAGTGACTCGGTCAATAATCAGAACTTGGAAGGCGAAACGGAATCGGAATCAGATGAACGACTAAATGGCTCACTTAATAATCAAGGGGGTGATGATGACATTGATCAAATTTCAATCGATTCACAACGCATAACATTCAATCTTGACATGTGTTTACAAGTGACAATTGGCGAGACAGAGTGGACGAAAATGTGTAATGGAACCTTTTGTCTGCCCATAGATCCAAATGATAGCGACAATGATTATCCAGAATTGTTGGATTCAAGAAATATTAAACAGTGGAAATCGATTTACATGGATATGGTAGAGAATCATGACTGCCGCCCAAAAGGTTACGGAAACATGCCGAATCATTTCCTATCTTACATTGCCAATCGTGTACACAGTCGTCTATACAACAATTTTAATCCTGGTCGAAACGCAAATTTTCCGGGGAAAAGGTTAGAAAAGGCACGTGGCAGGGTTAAAAGGAGGGCGCTTATATTGTTTTGCAAAATGAATCTAAGATGGTCAGAGGTTATTTCAGCCTTCCGAAATGGCGATGCCGTTTCTTTCTTGGAAGGAATCAAGAGAAATAAAAACTACCCGTTCTATGAGGTTATCATCCGAAACCTTGGAATCCCGTCAAGAAGAGGAAAAAGGAAAGAAATTTCACCCGTTACATCATAATAAACGCGACAAAAGGTGGAGAACAAACACAAGAATGAAAATTCGACGACACACATTGTCAGTTGATTTCCGTTATGTTCTCAATCAAGAGCGTGTCTACCCACCGTGAGCACACCAAGATCGTGTCTACCCACCGTGAGCACACCAAGATCGTGTCTACCCACCGTGAGCACACCAAGATCGTGTCTACCCACCGTGACTACACCCGCAACGAAAAATCACTCCCAGAAACGAGTTCGAACAAAAACCTTTCCATTTTTGATATTAAGCATCCACCGGCGAAAAAATAAACACTTCTACTAGAAAAAAGTTGCTCATAAAAAAGTTTTCATGTCGATTCAAACCCATCAGCCGCAATGGGAAACAAACTTTCTACTGCAATCGCAATATTTTGCGGCGTGAGTGACTACAGCCAAACCCAAGAAGAAGACAACAACGCGGATGACGTAGGTAATGAAACGGACGACAGTAGAAGTGAAGGTAATGAAAGTGATACTCTCCCCGTGATGCCATGCCGGCAAGTTGATGCCACTGTACCCAATCCAGACAATCAACCGACACGGCAACGAGGAAGACGATACAATGAACATAATCGACAATCGCATGGATCGATCCACCGGGGTCGTATCTCCAATGTGAATCAAGTTCATCTGACTCTGAATTTAGACCAACAGCTAAATCAACGAGCAAATCAACAAACGAATCAACACCAACAACAACACGTCCAACACAATGCGAATCAGCAACCGCCTACCCCAAATCGTCAAGAAGGAAATCAGCAGCCACTGAGTCACCATCTAGACCAGAATTACCCACTACTCCAAGACCGACACCACCCAAACGAAGCATTTGTCCCCGTTCAACAACCGCCGAATATGCCACTTGTCCCCGTCCAACAACCGCCAAATATGCCACTTGTACCCGTTCAACAACCACCGAATCTTCCGCCTGTCCCCGTTCAACAACCGCCGAATCTGCCACTTGTCCCCGTCCAACAACCGCCAAATATGCCACTTGTACCCGTTCAACAACCACCGAATCTTCCGCCTGTCCCCGTCCAACAACCACCGAATCTTCCGCCTGCCCCCGTCCAACAACCACCGAATCTTCCGCCTGCCCCCGTCCAACAACCACCGAATCTTCCGCCTGTCCCCGTCCAACAACCACCGAATCTTCCGCCTGCCCCCGTCCAACAACCACCGAATCTTCCGCCTGCCCCCGTCCAACAACCACCGAATCTTCCGCCTGCCCCCGTCCAACACCCAAACAACCCGCAGATTGCAGTCAATTACAACGTGAATCGCCGATTATTCCCTGTCCATCACAACACGACTCGCCCACTAGTACCTTTCTGTCAAATCCCTCATAACCAACTTGTGCCCATCCAACACCAAAACGATATTGTACCGGTTCATCACCACCCACATGTGCCCATCCAACGCCGAAACGATATTGTACCGGTTCATCACCACCAGCACCCTCTTGTCCACGTTCGACACGAGGCAAACGAAGCACTTCTGCCCATTCGACATCATCAGAACCAACCGAACCATCCACTGATGCCCGTCCAACAACCAGACACGGGATACCAGAATGTTAATCAGAACGATCCGGAAGATGAAATTAACTATCACAATAATGATGATAACGAGGACCACTCCCCAAATGAACAAACAACAAATGGAAAGAACGAAAGCGAAGATGAAGAACCTATCCAACCATGCAACCACTGCATTGGTAGAAAAATAAAGTTTAGATGTGATGGTAAACAACCGTGTTGCCAGTGCAAAATATTTGGGAAAACGTACATGAAAACGTGTCGGTACATTCAACCTGGAGAAGAAACCTACCCAGAACCGAATGACTTGACCCAAGCACAACAAACAATGTTGGAAAGAGGCAGAAATGGTTTCATGACAGCAGAAGACATTTCGAAAATAAAAGACGACAGATTATTGATAGAGTTGATGGCATCTGGTGTACTCAACTACGTGTGCATCAAGTGTAAGAAGAAAAAAGTATCGTCGTGCAATTCCACAGCCCCTTGTACGAATTGCAGACGAGCAGGTTATCCTGGATCATGTTTTTACGAAAAGCGAAAGAAAAGTGGCCCAAAGGGCGACCCAGTTGTAAGGGACAGACGTCGAGAAGAGGAGGAGCAGCTAAGAGAAAACCAAAGGAGAACAGACAGAGAGAGAGGATCACCCGGCGATAGATATGAACAACAGAACAGAACGTATCATAACGGAGGGATAGATGTAGGACACAACAGACGGGATCGAGACCACGGAAACGGACGAAGCAACGGACAAGATCGGGAACAGGAAATAAATGGAGATGCATCAAGGAGGCTACGCAACAGACGGGATGGCGACACATCTAGAGAACGACAGAGAGGACACAACAGACGAAGCCGGGACCAGGAAAGTGACCGAGAAAGAGAGAGATCTGTAGAACAAGAACAACAAGGACGAGAACGACAGAGAGGACACAACAGACGAAGCCGGGACCAGGAAAGTGACCGAGAAAGAGAGAGATCTGTAGAACAAGAACAACAAGGACGAGAACGACAGAGAGGACACAACAGACGAAGCCGGGACCAGGAAAGTGACCGAGAAAGAGAGAGATCTGTAGAACAAGAACAAGAAGGACGAAGAGACCGAGGAGGGGATACATTTAGAGGAAGAGATGAAGACAACAGTCACCAAGAACCAGAAAGAGAAAGAGAAAGATCTATAGATAGGTCACGCAACAGACGAGATGAAAATCACCAAGAATTTGACGAAAACGAATCAAACCGAGAAAGAGATTACGAGAGCAATTGGTACAGGAGAGACCGCAATCAATCACCGCCGCGGTCGGCAAGGGGGAGTAGTAGACGTCAAAGATACTTTGATTCAACAGATAGTGAAGAAGAATCAGACCGTTTACGACGCAGAGAAAAGAAACGAAGAAAGCGATAAAAACGTTATCCAAAAACTCAAAGCGTCGTAACGAAAAACAGAAAAATCGATCATCACCACGGTCCGCCCCAGAGAGAGTAGTAGACGTGACAGATAAAGATTCTTGTATTCAACTGATAGTGACAAAGAATCAAGCCGTTTTCGACACAAAGAAAACAAACAAATAAGGTATTAGAACAAAAAAGACAGAAACAACGTTATCGAAGCACATAAATCATCGTAACAAAGAACTAATAATTATTTAAGTGATATTTTTTACACCATATCAGTTATCATAGCGAAACCACATGCGAGGGGGGAGATGGCACATCTGGGTCGAAACCGGTAGGTGCAACGGGGGGAGTAGGGGGAGTAGGTGTGTTGAGGGATAAGTGATTACTCGAGTCATCGTCCGTACCAAAATGGTGACGGGAAGAAGAGGGTAGGCGCCGACTTGATTTCTTCGAAAAATGAACAGGTTTCGCAGCAATCGACCTATATCGAGATATGGAAGTTGTCCCATCCCATGTATATCCAAAGCGTGTCGTTCTGAATGACCAAGGAATTCCGTTCCGCATAAGCACGTGAGCTACATTTGGGTATGTATTGACATAACTCAAGATGTACGGCTTCCACTTGCGTTGGCAAATAACGCACTTTGATTTCCCAATACAATGATACTCATGCAACAGTTCACAGCATCTATTACAGAAATAAGTAGTGCATTTGGGGTGTGGCGGCTGACACACACCGCAAACTCGGCAGATATCATCTGTTACCAAACGGAAGCAAAGATAGTTCGTCTTTGGATCCAAATGTTCGAATGGTGATAACTGCCTAATCGTCTCTTGAGCACGTTGAATATCAACATATGTGACACCGGGCTGCGGGAGGAATCCAATGAGAGAAAGGAGAAATAGGATATGTTTGCAGGTCGGGTGGGAATCTGGGCAATTGCATATAATCGTACACGAAGATGTGAAAGTTATTGAATATATTGTACCCGTAGAGCCGATAACATAAAGAGCAATTGGCCAATCGGCCAAAGGCTGGTCAATAATGTGAAAAGTATCGAGTGACGAACGTCGCAATCGTCCAGGGTCAACCTGAAGTTGACACAGATTTGATTGACGTCGTTCCATGGTTGCAGAAAAAAAGGGACAAGACGTCCAAATTAATATGGTGGCAGTTAAGGTTTACTCATTACAAAGAACGAAGAAAAAAAATTGATCGTGAAGCAACAGAGACGGGTGGGAAATAAGAAGAAGACGGAGAGGAGACAGGGAGGAGACGGGGAGAGAGGAAGAAGTGAAAGACAATTTTTTGGACATCGAAGGGACCAAAGGGAAAAAAGAAGAAAAAATGGAAAAATGGGACAACACTTGGATGGAGACTAAAAAGGGAAGTTGTGGATGATTAAATTACTACATTACTGGATATGTGGATAGAGCGGGAAGTATCATCTGTTTTCATTACCAGATTTGCGTACCGGATTTCTCCCCATTTCCGTTTTTTACCCTATTTGCGTACCGTCCGAAAGATTTCGACCCGAAATACCCTATCTGCGTTCCCTTCGACTTCGTTTGTCGTATTTGCGTTCCGAGCGCCCCCGAGCTCTCACTCTTCGGAATACTCTCAGTTTAAACCTCTAAAAGAACACATCATGCCCGGCATCGATACTTGACATCTCTAACATATCTCTAGAGTGGTAGCTAGTGTTCTCATGGTATATGCAACAGTGTTTGAACAGTATCCTTTGTAGTCTCACTATTTGCCAGCACTCCGTGCTGTACTGTTGTTACTGCTCTTGCCTCCTTATCTCTATTGTCGACAGACAAATATCTTTACACAAATGAGTTGGCAAAAAGAGACGTAGACACCATCAGAGTCCTATTTGCATTCTTGTATGGTGTGCACTTGATTTTGTTTGAACATTCCAGTAACCAGGTTGAAATAGAGATTGTTCATGAGGACCACTCCTACAAACTAGTGATTCGACTTGTTATTTTGCTTTCATAGCTAGAAGAGGAGGGTTCACTTCCAACCAATCTTAGCTCTCGTGAAGTCCTAGCAGAGGCGACTTTGATTTTTTATCAATCAGGCCTACTACTCAACTCGGGCATCTTTTAGCCAGGCGATTCTAATTTGAATACCTTGCGAATTGTAACCGACTAATGTTTGATTTTTTATCAATCAGGCCTAATATTCAACTCGGGCATCTTTTAGCCAGGCGATTCTAATCTGAATACCTTGCGAAGTGTAACCGACTATTGTTAATCCTGTTTCGGTCCAAACTGGATTCTTGTTGTTCATGTTTTTTCCATCAAAAGAAAACTCCAACACGGCCCCTAGAGCCGTAACACTCTCGAGAGGACTCTCTAACGACCATTCCTCCAGCGCTTTCTTCGCGCGAAGCAAGAGTTGGGTGAAGATACCCTTTCTTCGAAATTCTTCCTTGACAACACACCGAAACCACCCAACGTTGCAAAAAATGACACTGCTCATCTCAGGAACAACTGTCGAAACAGCCACCAATTCATCTCCGCAATAAGCGACAACACAGAGAAAATCGAGACGCGCGTTCTTGACAGCACAGGGCATTTGGTCTCCGAACAGATCGTCCCACAGCTTCTTGGCCCCAATGCGGGCCCTACCATCCATCTTTTTCCACACATTTTCGTATCGGATTTCTTTCACCACTTCATCTTCTACTTCTTTCGTCCGTGTTGTTTCATTATTTACCAACGATTTGTCGGCGCCTACTGTTTCCGTCTCTTCGAATACAAGGCCCTCGATTTCGTTGGTCAGGACTTGGACGGCGTTTGTGTTTGTTGACATTGCTACGGGTTCGATGGAAAATAAACATTAGCACTTGTCCCACTACGGTTCCGTAAGGATATTGGATTCCTGTACGGTATGTTTGCAATTATGTCCCCTGAAGTGCTCGTATCCGAAGCGCATCGCTTCAGTGGACTTGTTTTAAAAATTATTGCGACCGGTGGTGGTAACCTTATCATAACTTTTAATGCAATCGAGAGTAAGGTTAAACCTTACCGTAATTGGACCTCGGGGGGGTAGTGGAGTTGTTTTCGCGATCAGTGCCTCTATTTAATGCCAATTTTTCATTTAAAACCAGTACTACTACACTTTCGTATTATTGCCAATTTTTCATTAAAAACCACTACTATTACTACACTTTCGCATTATTTATTATCATTGGATGTGTTTTAATTTTGCTTGTTTTTTAGGGATTTGTTTTACCTAATACCATTGGATAAATCGGTCACATTTAAATTCCCTTGTTTTTTAGGGATTTATTTTACCGTTTGGTTCATCAGTTACTAGCATTAGCAGCCCTAGTATATTAGAAGATATACAGGATGCTAAGATAAGAACGGAACTGGAACCAAAAAGGCGATACTAAACAGGATGCTAGACAGTATACTAGGCCCTTCCAGTAGGATTTGTACCATATTTACATACCCCAACTTTTAGCAGCCATATAATATAAGATCATATACAGGATGCTAAGATAAGAACGGAACTATAAAACCAAAAAGGTGATACTAAACAGGATGCTAGACAGGATGCTAGGCCCTTCAAGTAGGATTTGTACCAGATTTACATACCCCAATTCTTAGCAGCCCTGTATTATAAGATATACAGGATGCTAAGATAAGAACGGAACTGAAGAACCAAAAAGGTGATACTAAACAGGATGCTAGACAGGATGCTAGGCCCTTCAAGTAGGATTTGTACCAGATCTACATACCCCAACTCCTACTAGCAGCCCTATATTAGAAGATATACAGGATGCTAAGATAAGAACGGAACTGAAGAACCAAAAAGGTGATACTAAACAGGATGCTAGGCCCTTCCAGTAGGATTTGTACCAGATCTACATACCCCAATTCTTAGCAGCCCTGTATTATAAGATATACAGGATGCTAAGATAAGAACGGAACTGAAGAACCAAAAAGGTGATACTAAACAGGATGCTACTAAAAAGGATGCTAGGCCCCTCAAGTAGGATTTGTACCAGATTTACATACCCCAACTCTTAGCAGCCCTGATTTACCGCACTCATGCCATCTAATACCATACTCTAGCATTAGCTACTAGTACATAAGACGAAACAAAATCCTTTCGTATTTACTGATTCTAGGCTCATTCCTGGATGAATCTAATACTATTGCCACCACTGCTAGTAACCAAACCAAAATCTATCCCTCTTTGATTCTAGACATGTCCCTCTAGATGAATCTACTACTACTACTACAGCCACTACTCTAGTAGTGGTACTAGCTGATTAATGAAGTACCGGTAATCTTACCTCTGTAGTAACCTTAATCCACTAATAAAAAATTGTATGATTTTGAATATGGTAGTAAAAATTACAGACTGATGATTCATACATACTATACGGTACGTATTACGTATGGTACCAAAACTCACTTCAACATTTAAAAATTCCCTTGTTTTTTACGGTAAGGTTAGGGATTTATTTTACCGAATCGGACAGCCGGCGCCGGCGTCACAAGCGAAAGCAAGCAACCACTCCAAAATGTGCCAACAAAACCCACTTCGCTGGTGACACTGTAACTTTTCTTCCAGAGGGAGTTAGAACCTGGTTCAAAGCACATTTTCCATCTACAGGCATGGGAGAAGCCATTCGAGCCCTGTTTCGATTCTGGGGACCAGCAGGACAGCCGGCGCCAGCGTCACAAGCGAAAGCAAGCAACCACTCCAAAATGTGCCAACAAAACCCAATCGATTCCAAGTCTGTGTTGTATTCATTCCCGCTACGACCGATCGATTCCAAGTCTGTATTGTATTCATTCCCTCTACAATCAATTCCAAGCCAGCGTGGTAGTCATTCCCCCTTATGATCGATTCCAAGCCAGTGTGGTAGATCGATTCCAAGCCGGTGTGGTAGTCATTCCCCCTACGATCGATTCCAAGTCTGTGTGGTATACATTTCCCCTTATGATCATTCGATTCAAAGCCGGTGTGGTATTCATTCCCGCAACGACCGATCGATTCCAATTCCCCCTACGATCGATTCCAAGCCGGTGTGGTATTCATTCCCTCTATGATCGATTCCAAGCCGGTGTGGTATTCATTCCCGCAAAGACCGATCTATTCCAATTCCCCCTACGATCTATTCATTCCCCCTACGATCGATTCCAAGTTTGTGTTGTATTCATTCCCCCTTATGATCGATAGATTCCAAGTCTGTGTTGTATTCATTCCCGCTACGATCGATTCCAAGTTTGTGTTGTATTCATTCCCCCTTGTGATCGATCGATTCCAAGTTTGTGTTGTATTCATTCCCCCTTATGATCGATCGATTCCAAGTCTGCGTTGTATTCATTCCCGCTACGATCGATTCCAAGTCTGTGTTGTATTCATTCCCCCTTATGATCGATCGATTCCAAGTCTGTGTTGTATTCATTCCCGCTACGATCGATTCCAAGTCTGCGTTGTATTCATTCCCCCTACGATCGATTCCAAGTTTGTGTTGTATTCATTCCCCCTTATGATCGATTGATTCCAAGTCTATGTTGTATTCATCCCCCCTTGTGATCGATCGATTCCAAGTTTGTGTTGTATTCATTCCCGCTACGATCGATTCCAAGTTTGTGTTGTATTCATTCCCCCTTGTGATCGATCGATTCCAAGTTTGTGTTGTATTCATTCCCGCTACGATCGATTCCAAGTTTGTGTTGTATTCATTCCCCCTTGTGATCGATCGATTCCAAGTTTGTGTTGTATTCATTCCCGCTACGATCGATTCCAAGTCTGTGTTGTATTCATTCCCCCTTGTGATCGATCGATTCCAAGTTTGTGTTGTATTCATTCCTCATTCCCCGTACGATCAATTCCAAGTCTGAGTTGTATTCATTCCCTCTACAATCGACTCCAAGCCAGCGTGGTAGTCATTCCCCTTCATGATCGATCGATTCCAAGTCTGTGTGGTCTTCATTCCCGCTACTATTGATTCTAAGTCTGTGTTGTATTCATTCCCCCCCCCCCCCGATCGATTCCAAGCCGGTGTGGTAGATCGATTCCAAGCCGATGTTGTATTGATTCCCCCCCCGATCGATTCCAAGCCGGTGTTGTATTCATTCCCTGTATGATCGATTCCAAGCCGGTGTGGTAGATCGATTCCAAGCCGATGTTGTATTCATTCCCCCCCCGATCGATTCCAAGCCGGTGTGGTAGATCGATTCCAAGCCGATGTTGTATTCATCCCCCCCCTCCGATCGATTCCAAGCCGGTGTGGTAGATCGATTCCAAGCCGATGTTGTATTCATTCCCCCCCCGATCGATTCCAAGCCGGTGTGGTATTCATTCCCCCCCCGATCGATTCCAAGCCGGTGTCGTAGATCGATTCCAAGCCGATGTTGTATTCATTCCCCCCCCCCGATCGATTCCAAGCCGGTGTGGTAGATCGATTCCAAGCCGATGTTGTATTCATCCCCCCCCTCCGATCGATTCCAAGCCGATGTTGTATTCATTCCCCCCCCCCCTGATCGATTCCAAGCCGGTGTGGTAGATCGATTCCAAGCCGATGTTGTATTCATTCCCCCCCCCCCCAATCGATTCCAAGCCGGTGTTGTATTCATTCCCTGTATGATCGATTCCATGCGTTGATATCCGCTCGTCAGCGGTCTTCGGGGTCTAATCGTAGATAAACATCTTGTACTGCGTACTGGAAAAATAGGGGAAAGCCTTAACAATAACAACACATACATCCCTGGCAAAGGGTGAGTCTACAGTGGACCGTTCAAGGTCTATTGCATACACTTAGGCAATACAAGGCACTTCCCTAGAGGTACATCGGAATCGGTCGTAAGGGAGGGCATGATAGGTGTGTTTATTTTAGAGCATAAAGAAAAGAGTGAAAAGGAGCTGAGCCAAAGCGCTCAGCTCTGTACGGTATTGTGACATCGATTCGCTAACTCGCTAACTCGTATAATAACAGAGCTCCTGTAGCTCTGGTACTGTATCCTACGAGTAGCGTACCGTATCGGAGTATCGTAGCGTAGCTTCGTTTAATTAAGCTTCGCTTAATTATCCAATCGTGTGCTAGCGCTAGCTCGCTTATGCTAGCGCGTTGGGTAACTGTTTGGGCCGGGTATGCGGTCATGGTAGATATTATACACCAATGACCCGACCCCGGCGGTAGCATCGTATCTTAGCATGGTACCATGGTAAGCTAGCATCTTTCAGTATCTCGCAGCCTTAGCAACCCTAACCCTGTAGCATTTAGCTACACCATAAAAGGTGCTTTACTCGGGGTACGTACGATTGGTACAAATCGTACGCGGCGACCCTAGTAAACTCTGCTAGCATCCATACTAAACAGGATAGGTCTGCTGCTAAGCCTGCTGCTAAGCCTGTTGCTAAGCCTGTTGCTAAGCCTGTTGCTAAGCCTGTTGCTAACCACTTAGCACACAGCTCTAGCACTCAGCCCAGCACCTGTTAGTCAGTTACTGGAGGCTGCTGCCTGTAGCCCCAGTACACTCTCCTACACAGGAACCTTAGCACAGATCATAGCACCACCTTGAATATCTTCATAGTCCCCGTGATTCATGCCAGTAGTCCTGTAATGAGCAACTGAGCAACTATACCGGTCCCCGGAAACAGATACTCCCAGGGGAACACCAATACTCTTGCTTGTTGTACTAGGACACTTGGATGGATCATAACAGAATTCAGGGATGCGTCCATATGACTTGTCAGAGGTCATAACTGCACCAAATATTGCAGTTCTTCTATCAGAGGCCCGGCCGATTTATGGTAGAAAAAAAAAAAAAAAGAGGGGGTTGGACCGGAGGGCATTTTGCCCTTGGTCCGATTCCTTAACACATATAAGGACATGTCAATCGGCCTATTGTCATTCAAGTTTATAGTCCCCGGAACCGGTGTACCGGAGACTCCCAAGCATGTAACATATAACATAAGATAAGATCGGATCGAAGTCGGAATCGAATTCGAAGTGTTCGATAAACTCGTAATCGAAATCCGTAATCGAACTCTGCTGCGTTCGAACAAGGGTTGGGGTTGGATCGAGATCTGCTGCAACCAAATAATCCATAATCCGTAATCGTAATCGGAATCCGCTGCGTTCCGAAAATAAGATTGCGGCATTCGGAATAAGGTTGCAATAAAGATCGAAATCGAAACCAGAATCAGTTGCGTCCGAAATCGATTGCGTCCGAAACAAGGTTGCAATCGGAATAAGGTTGCAATCGAAATCGAATCTGTTGCGCTTGAACCATTCGTAATCGAAATCGTAACGATCGAAGAACTCGTAATTCGAAATCGAAATCCGCTGTCGACTGCGTTCCGAAAATCGTAATCAGAAAAACTCTTCTGCGTCCGAGCTGCTTGTCAGGGACCAAAGGTATCCCAAATACTGCAGCTAACAGCTCCTACCACGTGTATCGCTCGCAGTGGCTCTTCAACATGGGACCATTAATCAACTTGCGAATAGATCTGCAATGTTGCTGTAACTTGGTTCCTTCGCGATCCGGATTGTATCAGCAGCAATAGGCTCTCTGCTTTGTGGTATGCAACGCTGTAATGTTTCTTGTTGCATGGACTCTCCGGTCTTGTAACGTTGTTCCGTGTCCCCGGAATAAAGGTCTCCGGTTCAACAACTCGATCAAAGGGGCTTGCTACTCGCATGGATCATACAATAGATCACAATTGAACCACACCGGTCCCCGAACTGGCTGCTGATAGCTCATTCATCGTGGCTAACATGACTCAGCTGAGAGGTTCAGCTGTTCTTGTGCATCCGCTGTTCGTACAGCTCCTGTCCTGTTTGGGCATAATTCCAGATCCGAAGCGCTGCTTCCTGGTCCGTTCGTTAAATCGTGGGCAAGCTGTCCCCGGAATTGTAGAACTGCCACTGTTCCACTCGGTCTCCTATTATAAATCGTTTCTTCATTTCAGTTGTTCATTCTGGGAGCTGCTCCTGCAACTCGTTCATTCGTTCGATCGTGAGCAAGCTCTCCAACACGGAACTATTCCAATAGTCTGCATGGGATCGCTTGTCACTTCTTAGCATCAATCCAAATCATGCGGCAATTCGAATCATGCTGCTTGCCCTGTCATACTGTCTTTCGAACAGCAGACCCTGTCGGCTTCTGTAATACTGTCGTCGGAACAGCAGCTCCTGATTCGTAGATCGTATAGGTTCGTAGATCATGTATTCGAACCATGCTGCTCCTGTAACGGGATTGCGATTTCATTCGTTTGGTTGTTCCCGGAACAGCAGTTCTGTATTCGTTGTAGTATCAGACATATAGCAGTTCTGATGCCACAGTTTCAATACTGTTCTCAGTCGTCGATCGGAAATACTTCAGCTTCCGCATGAGCGGTCCTGCTTTACAACATCTGCTGCTCTTCTCCAATCGCTCAAGCCTGCTGGCATTCGACCTGTAACAGGAACAACATGTCCCCGTAATCAGTACAAATGCTGGTCTATAAATGCAGGCTCAATTCTCACGGGGCTCGCACTATCTTCGTGGCTTGTTGGTACAGGCCGTAGCTCCTTACATGTACGCTTGGCATTGATTGCAAGACTCCGGACATCCTTGTCTTTGTCCAAGGCGAGTCCTTAACAAGTCGGCTTGGAGCTTATGCGCAGCTCAGTTGCGCTGCCATTGTCCCAGCCTACTATCGTGCATCCTGTAACAGAGACAGCATGTCCCCGTAACTGGAGGATCAGCACTGCTTGTCTGTGCGCAGCACCATAATCTTTCGTGCTTCGCGCAATTCCGTTGCGCCTTTCCTTTTGGTGGCATTGCCATCCACAACTCTGCACGTACATTCCGAATTGGGGAGTTCCACACCACACTTGTGTGATCAATCCGAGTACTTGTTGGAGTTCTTGGTGTCTGGTTTGACAGCTTGTTCCTTGGTAGCTGCCGTCTCATCTTTTTCATGGTCTATGATCTCATCCAGTAGAGTGAACATACGGCCTTCATCGTCAATTGATCTGTACATGTTCTCAGCATTAATATTTGCAGTGTACTGCTCCACCGTACCATCAGGGAGCTGCAAATCGTACATTTGGGTATCAAGGATAGGGTCGATGTTCCTTTTTCCCAGTGGGTTGCCATGCAAATCAGTAGTTCTTGCCTTGACGGTGCACTTGAGCCGTTCGTCTCCTCTCTGGATCATGACCTTGTTTCCAATATACTCATCGTAGGTATCCCCATCGGGTACGAGTTCATCCACCTCTGGAATAGAGGCTTTTGGTTTTGCCATGGTAGCTGAAGCGTCTGGCCATCTATCCTGGTGGTTCTCAAATAGTTCCTCTGGGGGTTGGGGACGTGCCTCTTGAAACTGAACATCAGTGTTCTAGAACCTGTCCCCGATCTTGGATTCAACCGCTTGGTCGAACGAGTTCACTGCCCTCTTGACGTCGTGGGCTCTCCATTCTGCTTCGGTGACAGCTCTAACAGTGCTAGCGCTTACTGGCAGTGCGGGTTCATTAAGGACCCAGTGACAATCACCTCGAAACATGCGTCAGCACGGACCAAGCCAGCGTCCGAGCTTCTCTGTACCATCAGAGAGATCCGTCCAGTAGACGGAGTCGTACTACTCGTGCGCTTGGTACAAGGAGGTGCCTGGCATGTATTGTCCTTTCCATGCGTGCTGGATCACTGGAGACAGTCCTTTGCCTGGTACCTGCAACAAGCTCACCACAGAATGCCCAAAGTCGCTTGAGGGATCTCTTCTGGGCAGTCTTCTTCCGAATGCTTCTGCTGAGATGCCCTATGCTGAGCTCTGCTCTGCTCTGGAAAGGGCAGTGCGACTGAATGAACGTCTGGTGGATATTTGATCTTCAGACAATCAGCTGCTTGCCTCCTGCTGTGGATAGGGATGAATTCCTCATAGCCCTGGCTGTCGTTCAATCCATAACAGGGGACAGTATGCGGGTTGATAGCAGGGAACGCCATAAGAGGTCAAGTCCCCATAGGTCTTGGTAGTACTAACAGGAGTACCACGCCATTCTGTCCCCGCTGTCTGATGCGGTGTCTTGCTAAGTCTTCTACTAGTACTTGCGCTCCTGCGCTATCCGCTGCTTACTGGCTCTTCAGCAGTGGTTCTTAGTACAATGTACTCACGGCAGATGGGCGTCCTGAATACAGGTCCATAAAGAGCGTCATGACTGGTTCGACTGCATCGTCGTCCCATCGAACATGCTTGTAAACGGATGACAGGCGCAGGAGAACTGCAACGGGGATCCAATTCAAAGCGCTCGTGTCCATCAGTGTATGTGCGCTCGTACAGGGGGGATGCAGGGCGTTGATTGTAAGACTTGGTACTGAATCCACGTCTACATCGTCCCCGCAAGTCTTCAAGGAATCGCCCGAATAGATAGAATAAAACCGTGCATCCAAACGGGAGTCGGATGCGATCGCACATGGGGTCAAATCACGGCGGGTCGCGCCGAAGGGGCTCATCGTACAAGTGGGGACTGAAACTGGACCGTGTTTCGACGGGCTCTTTTTGTCGAGGCAGGTTTCTCAATCGGTTCGATTCATGGCAGGATTCTGAATCGTAGGACCGAGTCCTGCTGGGGGTCTGGATCGGTTCACGGCAGGGGCCTCGATCCGGATCGGTTCACGGTAGGGGCCTCGAGCCGGTCCGATTCCTGCTGTAGGCACAGTGCCTGTCGGGGTATTAACCTTGGTCTGTTGTTGCTGCTGTTACTGTACGGCAGAAACAAACTTGGTCGAGTCAGGGGAATAAGGATGTGATTGGTCAATTTCTGATTCTGCTTGCTGGAATCTGGAACTCGTTCGGTTCCAGGGTTCATTCCTGGTAGCAATGACGTGGTAACAGGTCTCCATCTCGTGCTTCATGAAGGTGGGGAAGTAGGAGACAACACCATTAAGCAGAAGCTTAATATCCAATGTCGGGGGTTCCTTCATCCCCATCCTCAGCAGTATGCTCGATATGGATTGAATGAGAGGACTTGGGGTCAAACTGTCTTGTCCACTCGATCTGTCTCGTCCACTCGATCTGTCCACAGTCCCTAATTCAGTTGGGACAAATCAGGCTGTGCTGTAGCCTGTCCCCGTAATATAAAGTTTCGTGGGAATAAATCTTCCAGTAAATCATGTTGCAACTAGCAGCTGTCGTATCTGCACGACTATCCAACTCACAGTTGCTCTCTGCAGACCATGCTGATCTTGCTGCTGGTACATTGGTTTGATACGCCAATGCCGAGACGGATCGACCGCGATACACGTCTAACATAGTACATCGGGGCAGGTCTATCAACGAGCGTCGTTACTGTCGCTCATAGCATGCTGCCCTTGCTCATATCTTGTATCAGTCATCCATATATCTACCATTTGTATCCTCTATCCCTGTAAGTCACGAGCGCTGTGAGCTTCACATTGCTCCTTACGATAGGTCACCTTCAGTTCAGTGCGCCCTGTCTGCAATGCGCTGCGGGTCCATGCTGCGCTTGTTCCCTTGCTCACGCCAATCCTTTTAGCTGCTGTAGGCCTCTCCCCTGTCAGGGTATCGATGTTGTTCTCTTGTTGCTGCTACTGCTCTTTCGCCGCAAGGGCATACATAAACATCGTTGTCCCCGCTGTTCTTCAGGGATAAAGACACGGTCTGCTTCGAATCGTGTCTAGCGTCTAGCTGCTATCGATTTGGTTGCTATGTATTTGGCTATCGATCCGTTGCTACATCGATCCGTTGGTATCGATTTCTCGTTCCGGAATACAGCAATCGATCGAGTTCTTTCAGTGCAAGGATACAGTGCTTCGTTAATGGTGTTCTGGGATACAGCACATCGTTTGCGCTCGTAAGGCAGTCTTCTTTCTCGTAGACCAGTCGTCGGGCACTACCGATGACACCTTTTCTTCTGTCACGAGCAAAGATGGGCTTCTTGTTGAGGATACTGGTGGTTTCAGAGATACTTTTTGCAAATACTTGCAAACATACAGGCCTTTCGGCCGTCAAACGTCATAGACACTCAGATTCGCTGTCTATAAGACATACAGGTCCTCCGATGCTGCTGCCGCTGCTGCTGCCGCTGCTGATGCTGCCGCCCGTGCCCCTGCTCCTGCTCAATCTCAGATCCAAAGGTTGAGGTCTCGACAGTGGTCTGGCGTTTGCTGAGCCACAGGATAGGGGCCCTGTGCATTTCAGAAGCATCTGCCGGCAACATCTCATTGGCGTCTGGGTAGAATTCACTCCAGTCGCGATCAGGGAAGCTAGTCTCATCAAACACCAATTTAGATCGGGCATGCGCCTTGAGATAAGCGAACATGTGCAATACTTCATTCAAATGCCCTGTTCTTGCTTGCGCTAAGTATCTAGACATAAGAGATACAGGCATGACCAGGTCCATTCGCCCAAGTTCACACAAGCACCTCAAGACGCCAATCAATCCTTGGTAGAAATTCTGTTTGCTTGGATCCAGTTCGGCGGTTACATCAAGTTCAGGTCGATAGTCTGATGTCAACGGGGTTGACACCTTGTTCGGAAGGTACTTGTAACCATATTGCTCGGTGCCAAGCTCCTTTTCCACCGCGTCGATGGCTTTCTTGGCATATTTCTCAGAGGACATCGCCCATTTGGGGATTGGGTCAGCAGCCATCCGGGCTGCATTCTCGTTGCGCATTGCTCTCAGTTCCTCAGCAACAGCAAGCAGGAGCATCTCAGATCGAGGTTGGATGTCGAGGTTCGGTTCTGGCTGGATCCTGGAGACTCCGAATGCAGCAGGAGCAGCAGGAGGAACTCCAATAACAGGAGGAACTCCAGTGGGCGCTCCGGCATGGACGGCGCCGACAATCCGAGGGGCATCGGCTCCAGGGACAGGAGCGCCGGCTCTGGCGGCGGCTGCAGCGGCATGGCTTCTAGTTTGCTTGACCATGATTGTCTTGCTCTGACTAATTAACTTGCTTCGGTTTCCAAATTCTTTTGTGGTGGGGACTGTTTCCATCCAAGTTGTCGATCGAAGGTCTGGATCGAAGGTCTGTATCGATGACGGCCAAAAGAAAAGGTATCGTGTATCACGTCAGTGTTTCATGTCAACAGTCTCGTGTTGACGTCTTTCGTGTCAACAGTTTCGTGCCGACGTCTATCCACATCGATGGTTCCGATTCGATGGTTGGATGGTTGGTTACGACCAAAAGAAGAATTCTATTCGGTCTTTCTGCTCTGCTCTGGACCAATCGATTTGATTCTGAGATATGACAGATCTCAGGGTTCTTGGCTTGTCTGATTCCAGATTCCCTTGGCTAAAATCAAAATCGATGGTATAGCAGGTTCGAGGTTGTCTGCGCCTCGTTGAGGTTGTCTGCGCCTCATTTATGGATGGCCCTGACGTCATGTCCTTGTCCGCTGGGCATTGTTCTCACTGGAAAGTGCGTGGTGGTCTGTCTCCACGAAAGCCTTTTCTTTTTCCAGTGTGGTTCCATCCGTTGGCAAACGTCCCCTTGAATCCTGTAAAATAACAGGGAATCATGGACGTTGCTTTCTCCACGTCTGTCTTGCTCCTTCCCCACCGGACTGAGCCTCCATGGAGCCACCATGATGCTCATCTACTGTATAAACAGGCCCCAGAGGTGGATGTGTGGGCTCCGGTCGTTTCGCGGGTCTAGGGAAGGGCTCCCCATTAACATCAGGGATCTCACGATGTCAGCTGCTGGTCCAGTTTCAGCTGAGGTTTTACATCCAAGTGTAGGCATGGATGCCAGTGGTGATCAGCCAGCTGGGTTTCGTCACGCGCTCTAGCCGGCGTCCCGGTTCGTAGTGGGTCGAGCGGTGGGTCTGATAAACTGCGTTGATATCCGCTCGTCAGCGGTCTTCGGGGTCTAATCGTAGATAAACATCTTGTACTGCGTACTGGAAAAATAGGGGAAAGCCTTAACAATAACAACACATACATCCCTGGCAAAGGGTGAGTCTACAGTGGACCGTTCAAGGTCTATTGCATACACTTAGGCAATACAAGGCACTTCCCTAGAGGTACATCGGAATCGGTCGTAAGGGAGGGCATGATAGGTGTGTTTATTTTAGAGCATAAAGAAAAGAGTGAAAAGGAGCTGAGCCAAAGCGCTCAGCTCTGTACGGTATTGTGACATCGATTCGCTAACTCGCTAACTCGTATAATAACAGAGCTCCTGTAGCTCTGGTACTGTATCCTACGAGTAGCGTACCGTATCGGAGTATCGTAGCGTAGCTTCGTTTAATTAAGCTTCGCTTAATTATCCAATCGTGTGCTAGCGCTAGCTCGCTTATGCTAGCGCGTTGGGTAACTGTTTGGGCCGGGTATGCGGTCATGGTAGATATTATACACCAATGACCCGACCCCGGCGGTAGCATCGTATCTTAGCATGGTACCATGGTAAGCTAGCATCTTTCAGTATCTCGCAGCCTTAGCAACCCTAACCCTGTAGCATTTAGCTACACCATAAAAGGTGCTTTACTCGGGGTACGTACGATTGGTACAAATCGTACGCGGCGACCCTAGTAAACTCTGCTAGCATCCATACTAAACAGGATAGGTCTGCTGCTAAGCCTGCTGCTAAGCCTGTTGCTAAGCCTGTTGCTAAGCCTGTTGCTAAGCCTGTTGCTAACCACTTAGCACACAGCTCTAGCACTCAGCCCAGCACCTGTTAGTCAGTTACTGGAGGCTGCTGCCTGTAGCCCCAGTACACTCTCCTACACAGGAACCTTAGCACAGATCATAGCACCACCTTGAATATCTTCATATCCAAGCCGGTGTGGTAGATCGATTCCAAGCCGGTGTTGTATTCATTCCCCCCCCGATCGATTCCAAGCCGGTGTGGTAGATCGATTCCAAGCCGGTGTTGTATTCATTCCCCTCCCGATCGATTCCAAGCCAGTGTTGTATTCATTCCCTGTATGATCGATTCCAAGCCGGTGTCGTAGATCGATTCCAAGCCGATGTTGTATTCATTCCCCCCCCGATCAATTCAAAGCCGGTGTGGTAGATCGATTCCAAGCCGGTGTTGTATTCATTCCCCCCCCGATCGATTCCAAGCAGGTGTGGTATTCATCCCCCCCCCGATCGATTCCAAGCCGGTGTGGTAGATCGATTCCAAGCCGGTGTTGTATTCATTCCCGCTACGATCGATTCCAAGCCGGTGTGGTAGATCGATTCCAAGCCGATGTTGTATTCATTCCCTCCCCTCCGATCGATTCCAAGTCTGTGTAGTATTCATTCCCTCTATGATCGATTCCAAGCCGCTGTGGTAGACCGATTCCAAGCCGATGTTGTATTCATTCCCCCCCCGATCAATTCCGAGCCGGTGTGGTAGATCGATTCCAAGCCGGTGTTGTATTCATTCCCCCCCCGATCGATTCCAAGTCGGTGTGGTATTCATTCCCCCCCCGATCGATTCCAAGCCGGTGTCGTAGATCGATTCCAAGCCGATGTTGTATTCATTCCCCCCCCCGATCGATTCCAAGCCGGTGTGGTAGATCGATTCCAAGCCGGTGTTGTATTCATCCCTCCCCCCCCGATCGATTCCAAGCCGGCGTTGTATTCATTCCCCCCCCCCGATCGATTCCAAGCCGGTGTGGTAGATCGATTCCAAACCGGTGTTGTATTCATCCCCCCCCCCGATCGATTCCAAGCCGGTGTGGTAGATCGATTCCAAGCCGGTGTTGTATTCATCCCCCCCCCCGATCGATTCCAAGCCGGTGTTGTATTCATTCCCCCCCCCCCGATCGATTCCAAGCCGGTGTTGTATTCATCCCCCCCCCCGATCGATTCCAAGCCGGTGTTGTATTCATCCCCCCCCCCGATCAATTCCAAGCCGGTGTGGTAGATCGATTCCAAGCCGATGTTGTATTCATTCCCCCCCCCCCCGATCGATTCCAAGCCGGTGTTGTATTCATTCCCCCCCCCCGATCGATTCCAAGCCAGTGTGGTATTCATTCCCTCTATGATCGATTCCAAGCCGGTGTGGTAGATCGATTCCAAGCCGATGTTGTATTCATCCCCCCCCTCCGATCGATTCCAAGCCGGTGTGGTAGATCGATTCCAAGCCAGTGTTGTATTCATCCCCCCCCCCCCAATCGATTCCAAGCCGGTGTGGTATTCATTCCCTCTAGAGGTACGAAATTAGAAAATTGTTACCAAAAATTAAAAACCAGCATTACAACAACTCCGAGGAAAATATATTATGCCAATTTCTCATAAAAAACAGTAATACTACAATACGACAACTCCGACGAAAATATAATATGCTGATTGATTCAAAAACCGATCGTTTATTATAGCTATTTGATCGATTAATATAGCTATTTATCTATTTTCACTGCAAAGAACTACATGGTTTTTAAGCGTTGAAATCCTACCAAAGCTACGCACTAAAAACACTAATATCCTGTTTTTACCAAAACCCGGTTTCTCACACTCTTCCTCTTCTTACCGAAGTTAAAGTTACGTTGTAAGCATTATTAAAGTTAAGGATAATCACTTACAACTCCACTAATTACCGGTATGATTTTAATCTTACTGATAGAAAACACGTTGAAATTCTACAGGGGCCCAATTGCCGCGCGAAGCTCATTCTTTAGCACTACTAAGCCTTCCTGTCTATTACTCCGAAGTAAAACTTACTGTCTACTGTACCGGTACTTCGTATTACTGAGTCATTCCCAGAATTACTTAGTACTTCCTCCGTTCCGAAATAAGTGTGCGCTTCTCACATAAGGTTTACCGTACTACCTCCGGTCCAAAATAATTGAACTATGACCGATATGTGTGCGGTCCGAAATAACTGAACCTTTAAGTAGAAATACGTAGAATCAATACCAGAAAAATATGCGCATGATGCGCATTTGGGTCATAATTATGACCCCGTGTATTACCGTGATAAAAAACACACAAGTCACATAAAAAAACAACCAAGTCATGTGGGATCGAAAATTACTAGCACTATCGTGCTGTTTTTTGAAAACAAGAGGGCTATCTTCAGACAGCAAAAGGAAAGGCAGGAACATTCTTCTGGTTGATATAAATAAGACAAAGAAAAAAGCTTTCAGTCTCAGCTTTCTCTAGGAACTTTCCGCAATGACCGGTGGAAGCCTTCCATTTTCAAGTCCTAATGAAAGGTAGACCAATACCACTAGTCTATATAGTGTCTAATCAGGCATAAAGAGTTGCTTTGGGAGTGTTTAACCCAAAAAGAACGAATTGTATTGGTTGAAAATTGATCCATAGTCAACCTTGTATGTGCTAGGTGGTCAGTTATTTCGGACCAGAGGTAGTACAAGCTTGTGTATCGATCAATTTTCAACCAATTCAAATCGTTCTTTTTGCGTTAAACTCTCCTCAACTAAGTCCTTATGACTGGTTAGACACTGATAGGCTCGCGCTATTGGTCTGCCTTTCATTAGGACTTGAAAATGGCCCGTTTTGCCCCTCAAATGTGATTTTACCAGTTGAAAGGGTTCCACCTGGCATTTGAACCTCGGGGAAGGTTCTTTCGAAAGCTAAGACACTGAATTTTTGTCCAGGTATAGGTAATAGAAACAAGAAGAGAGTTCTTGTCTTTTGTTTTATCGTCCAAAGATAGCCTATTTTTCGTGTCGATTAATTAATTAAAATTAATTAATTCTCGTATTTTGCGTGATAACACTATTTATTTTTGTTCGTGTGTGTTAATTTAATTTTGTGTGTGTTTTATTACGGTGATTTTGATGCACACCTATTTTGATGTTTGTGGCACAACTTCTACACGTTTTCTACACAAACGAACAGTTAATTGGGAACGCACACACACGTTTGGGTCATCGCACAGTTATTTCGGAACGGAGGAAGTACGTTTTTAGGCGTTCATATCTTATGTAAAGTATCATTTCGTCAAACGTACATATAACCTTGTAGTGTCGTTTGTCCAACTACAAGCATACATAGAACTAGATGGAATTTAAAAAACCAAAATTTCAAGCACTCAACACACCCTACACATGTAACCAAACATGTGCTGTTTTTGGCGATCTTTTTTGTCGATCAAATTTTCAATCTACTTTGATCCAGTACAAACTGTCCCCTGTTGTTGCTGCTGTTTTTGTTTTCAACAAGTTTTTTATTAGTTTCGCCATTCCCCGACTCCACTCGACCATGACAAGGACAAGTGTCATCCAACAAGTCAATGCTCACTGCTAGCCACTCATTTCCTCGACAAAGAATAAGGCTACCACCATCGATTTGAATAACTCTGACTCAGATTTTGCAAAGACAATGGAAACAACAGACAGCAGCGCATCATTCTCAGTTTCTTTGGGATTTCACAAAATACCATTGATTATAACAAGCATCATGCCCGGCGTTGTGCCATGCACCAGAATACAGTCAAGAGTCCACTCGTGATTGGAATACGATTAGCGAGTCTCCTTATTGCTGAATACAGGAGACTGCTGGAAAGCAATAGCAATAGACTAATCAATAGCTCTCACAATTTGCATATCACTACTATTCTAATCACTAGTAGACCCGGGGTATTGGTAGTCGCTGAATTGCCATACCCCGGGTCTACTAGTGATTAGAATAGTAGTGATATGCAAATTGTGAGCTCTATTGATTAGTCTATTTGCTACAGCTCCAGCAGCCTTCTGAATCGGCGATTCTATCGGCTCGCTGATCTTTTTATCCTCATCCTTAATCCAATCCCGAATGGACTCGTGACTGTATTCCGGTGCACGGCATGCTCCACCATGGCACTGTTACAATTGCTCCTCCATCTTGGTGTTATCCCTGCAATAATAGGGGTGGATCCTCCTGATGTTAACCCGGTCGGTTACAAAGGGAGCAGTTTCAATAGTTACAGTTCCATTATCATGGGCCTTGAGCACCTTGTAAGGTCCTTGCCGTGGGAAGGATAGTTTTGGAATAATGCCCTTCCTTTCCAGGGTGACATAGTCTCCTTCCTTATAGACATGGGGGATCCTCTTCCGGTTCTCCCGGATATTGCTCTTGTGGATGCTTCTCTGCTTCCTTGCTTGGATTGCTTCCCAATCCACTGGGAAGTTCACAGGCATAAACATGTCCCTTCCAAACACCAGTTGCGCTGGGGAGTACCCCAGGGTAGTGTGGATGGCGCTTCGAATGGCGTATGCTGCCTTGGTGGTGAATTCCTCGAAAGGGTCCCTCTCGTGGAGGTCCCTCTGTTCCAGGTTGAAGGACAATAGGCAGTCCTTCAGAACCTGGTGGATCCTCTCCAACACTGAGTTGGATTGTGGATTCCACGCCCCACTGGGCTTCCTTTTCTGCTGCATTCGGTGAGTCCTTCAGGTGGGCCAGTTCAAACCATCCGGTCACTGGGTCCACCATGGTGAGAACATGGATGTGGTAGTCTTTCCTGTTTTTATTGTGGACAGTGGCAGGTCCCCAGAGGTCCACATTGACCCTCTGCCATTTGGTAACCTCAACTGCTTTCTCAGGTAGTAGTCCATACTTCTTCCGGCCACTCTTTTTGAACATCTGGCACGTGTGACAGTGTTTACAGAGGTCCTGGACGTCCTTGCGAAGGCCTTTCCAGGTGAACACTGAGCGTATGCTCTGCTCCATTCTCTTTTCTCCGGGATGGACCAGCATGGTGTGGTACCATTCCATAACCCTTTCCTTGAGTTTGTCAGGAATCAGAATCTTCCCTTCTTTGTGGATTAGACTGTAACCCTCCACCATTTTGGTGGTTAGTCGTTTGTCTTTTTCCAGAGCACTCGTGATCCTTGTGTCCTTCTGCTGGTAGAACTGGATCATATCCGGAGCAAGTGGGAATGCACTATTGCTCTGGAATTCTTCTGGTGCTTCCTCTCCAAGTGGGAATAGGAGTTGCCGGAGGTGCTCTTCCTCGTCCGCATAGGTGAGGGGCTTATTTGGTGGTAGCCATTCCACTGTATCTGCCGGGTCATCGGTGATGTCCAATCGAGACAGTGCATCTGCTGCATCATTGTCTTTGCTGGCAACATGTTTGAGTACCGGGTGGAACTCCTCCATAAGGAGTCTCCACCGGATCATCCTTTGGGTGGGCATCTGCTGATAGAGCAGATTTAGGTGGTCGGTGTGAATGGTCACATCTTGTCCTTGTAGGATTCCTTCGAACGCTTTTAGTCCCTCCACTATGCCGAGGAGTTCTTTTTCTCCTACAGTGTAGTTGAGCTGCGCTGAGTTCAGTTTCCTCGTGTAGAAACCAAGGGGCTTGCCATCTTGGCATACAGTTGCTCCCAGTTGCCTATCGCTGGCTTCTGAGTAGAGATGAAATGGTTTCGTAAAATCCGGGAATGCGAGTTTTGCTTCCTCTGCGAGCATCCGTTTCGCCTCCATGAAAGCTTTCTGCTCTGCTGGACCCCAGTACCAGTTCATTTTGCCCTTTTTCCCTGCTAGTTTGTTGAGGGGGGCAAGGATGTGGGAGCGCCGCTTCCATATCCCTGTAGAAATTTACCATTCCAAGGAACATCTTGAGTTGCTTGGTGTTCTTGGGGGCTTCCAGATGCTTCATTGCCTCCAGCTTCTTTGGCTGGAGTTGGATGCCCTCTGTTGTTAATAGGAATCCCAGATATTCCACTTCTTTTTGCATGAAAAAGGATTTTCGTAGGTTGGCTCGGAAGCCAGCATCATCCAGTCTCTGTAGGACTGTATCAATTTTGTCGAGGTGATTCTGTTCAGATTCTCCCTCTTGCTGGATAATTAGAATATCATCAATATAGACCAGAACATAGTCCAGATCCCCCAGTAGGTTCATCATGATGGACTGGAAGATGTCAGGGGCACAAGCAATCCCCATTGCCAATCTCTTGCAGGCATATTTTCCCCATGGCAAAATGGTAGAGCAAATCTTCTGGCTCTCCTTGTAAATGGGAATGGTGTAATATCCTTGGGATAAGTCCAGTGCCGTGGCGGACTTGAATTTCTGTCGCCTTTGGATTCACTTCTAAAATCATTTCTGACAAACCAGCCTGTGCCGATGTGCTTGTCTGCCCTGTTATTTGCGGACAAGTTGTACGCGTTGTTGGGTCCTCAGCCTTTGTTTCCGACCCTCCTGACATGGATCCTCTGGAGTACAATCCATTTGATTCTCTTCCAGACTCCCCAGTAGATGCCTTTGATTCACTCTGTGCGTCTCCAAGGGTACTTCTCCACAAATATTCCCTACCACAGGCTGGCTGTCAGCACCTTGTTGATGCTATTGAGAGTGGTACTGCCAGTGCTGTATGTGATGGTTCATTTGATCCGGACCTTCTCAGAGGAACTTCTGCTTTCATTCTGTCACCCAATACCTCAACCAAGACTGCTTCATTGTTCCTCACAGGCTATAATTTTGTCAGTGGGTCCCCTGAGGATCAGTCATCCTACAGGAGTGAACTGGCAGGCATCATTGGGGTTCTCACCTGTTGCACTGCTCTGGTGAGTCTTTTTGATATTGCTTCTGGCTCTATCAACATTGCCCTGGATGGTGACACAGCTCTCAAACAGGCTGAGGGATCCTGGCCTTTGGTTATTTCCCAGAAGTCTTTTGATTTTGTTTATGTCATCAGAAACATGATTTCTGCCCTGCCAATCTCTGTGCACTTTCAGTGGGTTCAGGGACATCAAGCTGGACTCTTTCTTGATTGGTGGGCCCTTCGCAATCATCAGGTTGACAGCATGGCAAAGGCATTTCTCTCTGTCCATAGAGCTTCTGCCCATCACTATCCCAGACTTGTGTTTGAGCCCTGGGCTTTTTCTCTCAATGGTTGCAAGTGTTCAAGGTTTGATCAGAATGCTTTGCATGTTGCCATTTTGGGTCCTCCTCTTCTCCAATACTGGCAGACCCACCATGATATCCCCATTCCACAACCCGTTTTGAATTCCATCCATTGGTGTGCCCATCTGTCTGCTTTCAAGCGTCTCCCTCTTGGCATGCAAAGGTGGTTTGTCCAGTTTGCTTCTGGCAGTATTGGTGTTGGCAACCAACTACTTCACTACCAGTATCAGGATCACTCCAGGTGCCCATTGTGTGATGCAGACAACGAGAAGGTGTCTCATGTGCTCTCCTGCAAGGATCCTGGGGCTGTCACGCATAGTGTGTCTGCCTTCACGGGACCCCTGCAGAAGAGGCTTGAAGTTGAACAAACTGATCCATCATTGGTTGTTGCCATTGTGGATCTTCTCACCAGAGTTCGGAAGGGCCAGAACATTTATCCATCATCCTACTCCCTTGCAATTGCTTCTGCTGTCGGGGCACAGAGGACAATTGGTTGGCACAACTGGCTCCTTGGTAGGTGGTCTCCTCGCTGGTATCAAATCCAGGCTGACTACTACTCCCACATTGGAAGCAAGCGCTCTCCCAAACGTTGGGCTACAGCTATCATCCATCAGTTCTTTCTTACCTCCTGGGATCTTTGGACCTATAGGAATGAACGACTCCATGGTCCTGGGGGTACCCTTGATGCTGAACAACACCAATCTCTCGATGCTTCCATCTCATCTGAATTGGCAATTGGTGCAGCTGGTGCACTCCCCCAGTCACACTCCCTTTTACAAACCCCTTTCCAAGTCCTACAAGGTTACACCCTGACTGCCAAGAGGCAGTGGCTTGCAACCATCCACCTTGCCAGGAAGCAGTATGCAGCGCCTGTCCCCCCAATGCAGCCATACCAACGAGAGGCTGCTCTCCTCAGAGCATGGCTTACTGGACCTCAGGGTTGATTACACTTTGTACCTTGGTCTTGTCTTCTGTTCCTGCTTCTTATCCTGTCCCATCCCTTTTGATACTGGATCTTATCCCACTATCTTTCTTCCCATCTCATTTTCTCTCAAGTCCCTTTTTTGTGGGCCTTGTTCTTGTCTTTTTCCCTGCTTGATGTTCAAGGTTTGTTTGAAAAATTTGTCGTTCTGCCACTTGGGGTCCTGACTCTATGATGGAGGCGACGTTAAAGTCTGGTTACAGACTGAGTAATTTAGTTTCACCTTTGGTGATTAAAGTTATTTAAATACGTATATTATTATTATGGAAGCAAGCGCTCTCCCAAACGTTGGGCTACAGCTATCATCCATCAGTTCTTTCTTACCTCCTGGGATCTTTGGACCTATAGGAATGAACGACTCCATGGTCCTGGGGGCACTCTTGATGCTGAACAACACCAATCTCTTGATGCTTCCATCACCTCTGAATTGGCAGTTGGTGCAGCTGGTGCACTTCCCCAGTCATACTCCCTTTTACAAACCCCTTTCCAAGTCCTACAAGGTTACACCCTGACTGCCAAGAGGCAGTGGCTTGCAACCATCCACCTTGCCAGGAAGCAGTATGCAGCACCTGTCCAACCAGTGCAGCCATATCAACGCGAGGCAGCTCTCCTAAGAGCCTGCCTTACCAGACCTTAGGGTTGATTCCACTTTGTACCTTGGTTTTGTCTTCTGTTCCTGCTTCTCATCCTGTCCCATACCTTTTGATACTGGTTCTTATCCCACTATCTCCCTTCCCATCTCATTTTCTCTCAAGTCCCTATTTTGTGGGACTTGTTTTGTTCCTTTCCCTGTCTGAAGTTCAAGGTTTGTTTGAAAATTTGTCGTTCTGCCACTTGGGGTCCTGACTCTCTGATGGAGGCGACGTTAAAGTCTGGTTACAGACTGAGTAATTTAGTTTCACCTTTGGTGATTAAAGTTATTTAAATACGTATATTATTATTATGGTCTAAAAAAGTTGACGTGCAACCTAGAATTGGAACATGTCACATTCCAACAGAACCACATTCTGTGAAATTTATTCGTGTTGTGCTAATACTGTTGTGCTAATACCCGTAATCGAAATCAAATCACATACAAAATCGATTTCAATTTGTAGAACAGTCATACCGCAGAAAAAGTCTCACAAACATATTTCAAATCTTAAAAAAACAAATTCAATCCTTTTCATCCTTCAATCAACGAAAAAAAAAATGGCAAAAACTACTGAAAATGCATCAACTAAAGCGAAAACAGGATCTCCAAGACGAGCTAAAGTGAAGAGAGCGCCTATTCCAAGATCCAAGAACAAAACCACCAAGAATGTTATTCATGTTTTCCAAGCTGGAACTGATGGAAGGTTTCTTATTGGTCTCGTGTTGCAAGTCAATGGTTATGGTGGATACGTGAAACCAATTCTTGATGCCATCGAAGAGGGGGATCTCAACAAATATCCCAAATTAGGAGAAGATTATTTCGATATCAAGTGCAAAGCGCCGCTCTTGTTGCGCAAAAGTCATGAAGAAGATGTCAAAATTCCAAACAATCCCAACAACAAGTATGGGCGTCTAGGGATTGTAGCCTATCCTGGTTCGAAGTATGAAGATATCAATATGACCGTGAAAAGAGAGTTTCGCGATTTGTTGGTCAAAATCTACTGTGATGACCAAGGAAGGAGCCCAGACGAGGCTTTTGTCCCGTTCCAACCAAACCATTGTCGTCTTCCACCAAATGTAATGCCCTTGTCTTCTCTCGACACCATTTTCATGGATGAGTCGGTTGATCATATTCTTTTTAACTATCACATTCCCGAAACGACTCCTCCTGGCAAAAACATTTATGCCTTGATTAAAGAACAGGATTTGAATGACTTTTACACTCGAAAGAAGGATGGTAAGTACAGTTTCTATGCCAGGGAAAACCTTGGGTATCCAGATGACGTGAAAATCTACGAAGCTTGATTGTGTTAAAAATTGATGTATGGTACAGATATTTAGTGTTAAAAAAAAATGTGAATGGAACGATGTGAAAAGAGTTTGAAGTAAAAACAAAGTGAATGCAACGATGAGAAAAGAGTTTTAAGTGAAAAGAGTTTTTAATCATAAAAAAAAAATATATATGTTACTGAAGATATAAGCATTCCGGTATGTGTTCGTATGTGTTCGTATGTGTGTTCTTTTAAAAATGAAATCAAAACTAATTTCAATCATTATACATGAGCCCAAATTCAAAGTGTTAGACATATGATTATACATGTGCCTTCCATTAGACATATGATTATACATGTGCCTTCCAAGATCGCACCCAAAAAAAGGAATCAAAACAAATTTGAACTGTTACGGATATGCCCTATACGAATGAAAACGAATTTGAAATGTTATACATGTGCTCTTTAAATTACTGGTTGCCCGAACTAATGTCAAAAAATAGCCTTTTACCTAAAAATGAATTCTAATGTTTTTTTTTTTTGCATATGTTAATCAATTCAAAGAATAACAATGAAATACCCATACACTATTGTGACCGAAGATAATATCAAAAATTCCTATAACAAGGCAATGAATGCACGGAACAATTTGATCCATTTCAGCAATGGAACATATAGATCAAAAGTTTGTTGCCTTTGTCACAGATTTATCAGAAATGATGATGAAAAAAAATTGGACATTGAATTGTTGGTGCATCCAAATGTCAGACCTTTCTTTGATAAAACCTTGATTAAATGGGAGAAAATGCCATTTCAATTTGCATCACCTTCAGTTCGTGAAAAAGTTCTGCGACAATATGTTCAAAAATGTATTCCAAACAAAAGAGAAATAAATGGAATAAACGAAGACCTTGACAAGTTCATCTTGTCCCCTGACACCTATTCAATCACACCAAAAACTAAGAAACACAAAATTTCCCAATTTGGATGTTGTACAAATTGTTGGAAAGGTATAAACAAAATGACAAAAAATGATGATGAAGATACAGTGCCACCAGAATACTCTATTGCAAATGGAAAAATCTTTGGTTTTGCACCAAAAGAATTGACACAACTGACACCAACTGAATTAGCAATTATAGCTGGTGCAAGAATTGATCAACACTTGTTTTGCTTTCATGCAGGACAACATCAAATGATTAAAGGATATCATGCAATGAGAAAAAAATGATCAACACTATACAAATGGTGTTTTGAATTTCATGGATGAAGTTGGAAAAGGAGAAATACAAATCATTTTGACTGGACCTTTCACAAGCCTTCAGAAAATAAAAGTCAGAAAACTTATGACAGTTAACCTATCAAGAACAAAGAAAGCCTTGATTTGGATGAAAGAAAACACAACATATATGAAAGATGTTGAAATCAACGAATCCAATATTATTCAACCTGTTTTCCTCGACAAAACAAGCGCAGTGGATTCATCCAATTCAAACATTGAACAACAATTCGAGATGCATGTTGTTTTCCCCAATGATTCAGATTTAACAAGAAACAATGGAGGATTTGATACTGATTAAGATCTCAAAGACCATTGCCTCGCAAATCTTCTCAATCATTAATCAAAAATGGTTTGCAGGTCTTCCAGAAATATTTTGAAAGACTACGATGGGGAAAATTTCATTAGAGCATTTCCATTACAATTTCCATATGGAGTTGGACATCAAGACATAAAAGGCAAAAACAAATTGACTCCATCCTTCTTAAAATATGTGTCACAGTTATCAACAAAAACTTTTCACATACCTTCTTTTGTTTCAGTTGTCTGCAACATTCAAATAAGAACAAAAATGTTACAAAGTTCTTTTTTGAGAACAACACCAGGAGCGGTCGGAAATAGAAAAACGTGCACACCGCGCGACAGGTTAAGTTTTTTCAAAATGATACGTATGAACTTACCGTACATACTACATATATCAACATGTGATTTACGTATTAATACGTAGAACGAGATAAGTAACGTTCATGAAAAAATCTCAACGATTCAAATTTAAAAAAGGGGAACCGGGAAACTAAAAATTGGGTTTTCTTTACGTAATTAATTAATTACGTACGTCTTAATTATACGTAATTAATTAATTATTACGTACGTAATTAATTAATTACGTACGTAATTAATATTACGTACGATTGGATTTAATTACGTACGATTGGATTTAATTACGTACGATTGGATTTAATTACGTACGATTGGATTTAATTACGTACGATTGGATTTAATTACGCACAATTTCACAATTAAGCTCTTAAGTGGCTTATATCATAATTAAATAATTTAAATAATAACATAATAAAAATTTGCTAAAGCCTATCAAGTTAGCGCTTAGGCTATTTTTTAAGCCAAGATACTATAGACGTATAAGGCATACACGCCATTCAAAGTGCCGCTGATAGCCACTTATACCGGTAACTTACGTACTAGAACCACAGATATACGGTAAACCTTAGGACTAAGATCTTACCGTACGTTACAGTGGCTGTCAGCGCCACTTCAAAGCGTGCGTTTGGCGTTTCTGCAGTACAACGGTAGGTTTAGAAGTGGCGATGATAGCCCCTAAACCTTACTTCAACTTGCCACTTACTAGTGCAAGTCGGAGATTGTACGTACGTACGGTACCGAATATGTTGCTGTTAGCGGCACTTTAAAAGGCGCATACATTGTCCTTGTCATCAAATTGAAGCAATTTGGAGGCTCTAATAAAAGGCTTATGTTTTACATTGATATAGGGCAAGTTTAAATTATTATTGCGTCATTAAATTGGCTACTTTACCTATTTAAGCCACATAGTTACGTAATTAATCTTCAATCGTACGTAATTAACTGCAATCGTACGTAACTGGGCAAGTTTAAATTATTATTGCGTCATTAAATTGGCTACTTTACCTATTTAAGCCACATAGTTACGTAATTAATCTTCAATCGTACGTAATTAACTATGAAGATATTCAAGGTGGTGCTATGATCTGTGCTAGCAAGGCTCCTGTGTAGAAGGGCTACTGGGCCTACAGACAGCAACATCCAGTAGCTGACTAACAGGTGCTGAGCTGAGTGCTAGGCTGTGTGCTAATTGGTAGCATACAGGCTTAGCAGCAGGCTTAGCAGCAGGCTTAGCAGCAGGCTTAGCAACAGGCTTAGCAACAGGCTTAGCAGCAGACCTATATCCTACTATCCTGTTTAGTATGGATGCTAGCAGAGTTTACTAGGGTCGCCGCGTACGATTTGTACCAATCGTACGTACCCCGAGTAAAGCACCTGTTATGGTGTAGCTAAATACTACAGGGTTAGGGTTGCTAATGCTACGAGATACTGAAAGATGCTAACCTACCATGATACCAATGCTAAGATATGATGCTACCGCCGGGGTCGGGTCATTGGTGTATAATATATACCATGACTGGATACCCGGCCCAAACAGTTACCAAACGTGCTAGCATAAGTGAGCCAGCACACGATTCGATTAATCGGAGATACGATACTCCGATACGCTACCCGTAGAATACAGTACCAGCGCTACGGAGCACTGTTATTATACGAGTTAGCGAGTTAGCGAATCGATGTCACGATACGATACAGAGCTGAGCGCTTTGGCTCAGCTCCCCTTTTATTCACTCTTTATATTTCACTCTAAATTAAATGCCTATCATGCCCTCCCCTTTCGATCGATTCCGATGTACCTCTAGGGAAGTACCTTGTAGTAACTAAGTGTATGCAATAAGACCTTGAACAGTCCGCTGTAGTCTCACCCTTTGCCAGGGATGTACGCGTTATTATTGTTAAGGCTTTTCCTTATTTACAGACCAGTACGAGTCGAACTTATCTACGAGCCGATTAAGTTCCCCGAAGACCGCTGACGAGCGGATATCAACACAGTTTATCAGACCCACCGCTCGACCCACTACGAACCGGGACGCCGGCTAGAGCGTGTGACGAAACCCAGCTGGCTGATCACCACTGGCATCCATGCCTACACTTGGATGTAAAACATCAGCTTATTGGACCTACAGCTGACATCGCGAGATCCCTGATGTTAATGGGGAGCCCTTCCCCAGCAGACACGCGGACCGACCGGAGCCCAGCACATCCACCTCTGGGGGTCTACTGATACATGATACGGTAGTTGAGCATCATGGTGGCACCATGGAGCTCGATCCGGTGGGGAAGGAGCAGGACGTGGAGAAAGCAGCGTCCATGATTCCCTGTTATTTACAGGATTCAAGGGGACGCTTGTTTGCAACGGATGGAACCACACTGGAAAAAGAAAAGGCTTTCGTGGAGACAGACCACCACGTATTCCAGTGAGAACAGTCAGTTATATCCAGCAGAATAAGAACATGACGTCAGGACCATCCATCAGAATAGTGAGGCGCAGACAACCTCCAATCTGCCATACCATCGATTTTGATTTTAGCCAAGGGAACTTGGAATCAGAACTCCGAGACCAGTCATGTCTCTGAGGCCAGTCATGCCTCTGAGGCCAATCATGCCTCAAAACCGATAGATCCCTGGGACCAGTCATGTCCCAAAAATCAAATCGATTGGTTCAGAGCAGAAAGACCAAAAGAATTCTTCTCTTTTGGTAACCAACCATCCAACCATCGAACCGGAACCATCGATGCGGATACCTTTTTTTTTAGACGTCGGCACGAAACTGTTGACACGAAAATGTTGACACCAATGCTGACGTGATACGCGATACCCTGACATGATACGAGATACCTTTTCTTTTGGTCGACGCCGATACAGAACCTTCGATCGACAAATTGGATGGAAACAGTCCCCATCACAAAAGAATTTGGTTCAAAAACTGGAACAAGTTAGTTATTCAGAGCAAGTTAGTCACTCAGAGCAAGTCAAGTCAACCATGGCCAAGCAAACTAGAAGACAAATCGCTGCAGCCGCCGCCGGAGCCGGCGCTGCTGGAGATGCCCCTGCCCCTGGAGCCGGCGCTGCTGGAAACGCCCCTGAAGTTGGAGGCGCCATCCCTGGAGATGGAGGCGCCGTCCCTGGAGTCGACGCTCCTCCACCTGGAGTCGCCGCTGGAGCCGGCGTTCCCCCTGTTGGAGCGCTGCCCCCTGTCGGAGCGCCTGGAGTCCCTCCTGTTGCTCCTGCTGTCCCTGCTGCGTTTGGAGGCTCTAGAGTCCAACAAGAACCCAACCTTGACATCCAACCCCGATCTGAGATGATCCTGCTTGCTGCTATTCAAGAACTGAGAGCAATGCGCAACGAGAATGCAGCTCGGATTGCTGCTGAGGCTGCTGCTGCTGCTGCTGCTGCCGCTGCCGCCGCTCGTGCCCCTGCTCCCGCTCCTGCTCCTGCTCCTGTCGCCGCCCCTACAGGAGCTAGTCCTGAAATCCTCCAAGCCCATGCCACAGCCCAAGCTAATGGTGGAATCTCTGGATACAAGAATGGAGCAAAGCTCAGCTCAAGGGAGTTAGACCTCCACAAGATCCTCTCTGGCTTCAGTAACAGTGATACGGCGGATGAACTATTCCGAAATGGTCTCAACAGCATCGAGTCCATTCAGCAGCTCTCTGCCAAGGAACTACCCAAGTACCTCCGCGACTTCAATGGAGACCGCCACCCGATGTGTCCATACCACGAACGAGTATTCATCGGACTTTCTTTCAGACAATCCTTTAAGCTCCTTTCGGAGTGGATCCGCTACCAACCCCTCATTGGTATCAAGCCTACAGCCCATACTTGGCTTAGTGATCCCCTCGCAGCCGACCGGACGCGTGAGCGTCTAACTGGAATGGAAACCGCCGACAAGGAGACAGTCTCAGCATCCATTACTCCGCCGAAGCTCGCTAGCTTTGACAACTTCCGTCAGTGGGAAGAAGGTTTCCGTCAGTTCCTCCGCTTCCAGTACAATGAGCGAGGATTCCCCCTCTCATATGTGATTCGTCCGAAGGAGGAAGAGACGGTGACTGCAGCAGAAAGATCCGCCACTGTTGGGAAAGACAGAATTTTTTCCAACTGGATGGATTACAATGTTCGATGCGCCACGCTTGAAGGCCCGCAATTTGTCACCGACAACCACGACGTTTGGGTGCTGCTCTGCAATGCAGTTCGTGACGGCCCTGGCTGGGCCTACACCCGAAGATACAAAGACTCGAAGAATCCAACTGGGAACGCCCGAGCGGCTTTCCTAACCCTCTACGAGAATGCCTTCTCCGACACCAACGTCGCGGCTATCATTGACAAGGTCCGTACAAGCATGTTCACTTCGAAATATACGGGGGATTCTCGTACCTACGATTTTGAGAGACACTGCAGAACTTGGTTGAATTTCCAGACTACGCTCTCCAAACACGACAAGTTGCCCGACGAAGAAGACTTCACCATGCGTTTCATCCACAGTATCCAAGACGATCGGTTTGAGAACCCCAAGATCCAGATCTTCGAAACCGACAAGTACACCAAGGACTTCAACGAGTGCGTCTCGTACTTCAAGAGGTGTCTTGGCATACGAAAAATGGGTGCGGCTTCAACCAAGCGGGCGCGAAGTATTTCCTCTGTACGTCAAGATGGTGGCGACGACCAAGGGAGTAGCAACCAAGGCGGATCGTATAGTGGGAAGGTCGAAGACAAAAAGTATCCCTACGAAGTTTACAAGACTTTCTCCAAGGAACAACGAAAGCAGTTGTACGATCTCCGTCAGAAGAAGAAGGCTCGAACTATTCAGTCAACTAGTTCGAACCATACCACGCCTGCTGCCTCCGCGAACGCGAATGCGACCCAAGGCGCAGGGAACAGTTTTGGACCCAAGGGGCGCCGAAAGAACAAGAACAAGAAGAAGGGCAACGGCTCGAACCAAGGACAGACCCCCAAGAACTGAAACGACGGCCGGTGCCCGAAATTAAGTAAGGTTGGCCGGCTATTGTACCAGATGGATCTGCCGCGCGCGCGCCCGGGTCCTGAGGGACAGTGCGAGCTGGACAGCCACGCTGATACGACTGCCGCCGGTTCCAATATGATCTTGCTTGAAGACCAAGTCGTCAGCCACGTCGATGTTCATCCTTTTTCGCCTGAGCTCGAGCCTATCAAGAACATTCCTATTGGGACCTGTGTTACGGCCTACACAGATACCGACGGGAAAGTTTGGTTGATTTATTTCCACGAAGCCCTGTATTTTGGCGACAAGTTGTCCCACAGCTTGATTTGTCCGAATCAGATACGGGACTGTCATCCCAATCGTGTCAGCGAAGCGCCCCGCCAGTACGATGAACAGTCCAGTCACTCCATCCATATTGACAATACCGATCCTGAAGATCCCCATGCGGGCCACACCCTCGACATCAAGCTCCTGCTTGATGGGGTCGTGTCCTATTTCCCTTCCCGCAAGCCAACCAAGCATGAAATGGCTACATGCGATCATGTCGTTGCTACCCGAGACTTCCCTTGGGATCCGAAGAGCAAGAAGTTCGAGCAAGCCGAAGAAGCCATCGACGGATCTCATCCGTTGAATCCGACGTTGTCTGTCCTTCGCGCGGGGACGCCCCATGCGTCCGCGCCGACCACGAAGCAGTCCAAGAAGTCCAACAAGCGCAAGTTGGAGCCCGTCGAAACACGGTCCAATTTCAGTCCCCATTTGTACGACGAACCTCTTCGGAGCGACGAGCTGATTCTACCGCCACATGATTCCTACGAGAAGTACAAGCTGCGGAGTCTCCAGCAACTCTGTACCCGCCGTGACCTGACCCCATGTGCGATTGCATCCGACTCTCGTCTGGATGCCCACCTATCTTCTCTCTTTTCGGGCGATTCATTGAAGACTTGCGGGGACGATGATGTAGACGAGGATGCAACAGTACCAAGTCTTACAATCAACGCCATGCATACCCCTCTGTACGAGCGCGCCTACACCGATGGACGCGAGCGCTTCAAACTGGATCCCTGCTGTAGGGATTCCCCCATCTGCCTGTCTGCCGTTTACAAGCACGTTCGATGGGACGATGCAGTCGAACCAGTCGATCCCGAGCTTGACACTATCGCCAGACGAGCCAAGTGGGGTCCGACGATTGACACCGAACGATACTGCAAGATCGACTCCGACCGTCTGTCCAAGATTTGGGATGTATCTCCGAGAAAGGCTGCGGATACCCTTCGAGTCACGACCCAGAAAGGCTTCCGCAACCCTATGCATCCCCTTGTCCGCCGATTGCCAACGCAGAGCTTCAGAAACAAGCGCATCGCGGCTGGCAAATGGTACACCGACACCTGGATGGCAAAGGTCCCGAGCATCATGCGACAAGATTCAGCCGCCCAAGTGTTCAGTAATGGTAAGGGCTACGACGAGTTCATACCTATACAGGGCAAGAAGCAAGCGTATGAAGGACTGAAGATTTTCATCCACGATGTCGGCATTCCCGAGCATTTGATATCTGATGGCGCTCGAGAGCAAGGAGCCCCTGGTACTTACAAGACTCCATGGAATAAGGTCGTCAGCAAGAACCATATCCACCAGACCTTTATCCAGCCAAGATGTCCCTTCCAGAATCGCGCGGAGCTCAGCATCGGCCATATCAGCAGAAGCATCCGCAAAAAGACGGCCCGGAAGCGATCCCCCAAGCGCCTGTGGGCTTTCTGCGGCGAGCTCGTTGCTGCCATCCGACAGCGCACGGCTTCCAGTGATCCTACGATGATGGGTCGAACGCCGTTCGAAATTGTACATGGGTACATGCCTGATATATCTCTGTACCAAGCCCATGAATGGTATGATTTCGTCTATTGGGTTGATCTCTCTGACGGGACTGAGAAGCTGGGACGATGGCTTGGTCCGTGCGGTGACCGATTCGGAGGTGGAGATTGCCACTGGATTCTGAACGAGGCGGCCATGCCGGTAAGCACTAACACAGTCCGTGCAGTTACTGAAGAAGAATGGCGTTCCCACGACCTCAAGCGGTATATGGACTCATTTGACCAAGCAGTTGAATCCAAGATCGGGGACAAAGTGGAGGATAACGACGCAAAGTTCCAAGCTACGTACCCTGATCCCCCTGCTGAGTTATTTGAAGGTCACCAAGAACGGTGGGAGCTCGCCGAGCCTGAAGCCTCTATTCCAGATATCGACGACCTCATACCTGATGGGGATGACTATGATGAGTATATTGGTAATAATGTCATGATCCAGAAGGGCGACGAACGATTACGGTGTGTCGTGAAGAATCGTTCTGCTGATCTTAATGGCAATCCGATCGGCAAGAGGAATGATAACCCTATCCTTGATACCAGAATGTATGATCTGCAGTTTCCAGATGGTTCCGTCGAGCAGTATACCGCCAATATCGTTGCTGAGAGTATGTACAGCGAGATCGACGACGACGGACGAATGTTCTCTCTACTGGACGAGATTATCGATCACGAGAAGGACGGATCCGCCGTTAGGAAGCAAGATGCAACGATCACCAACAAGTATGGTCGCAAAGTCCCCAAGCCTACAACGAAGGGATGGCGATTGCTCGTCAGTTGGAAAGACGGAACCGAATCTTGGTGTAAGTTGAGCCATCTAAAAGAGTCCTTTCCTGTGCAGACCGCAGAGTACGCCGTATCCGCCAAGATTTCAGAGCAGCCAGCATTCCGATGGTGGATCCACCATGTACTACGAAGGAAGAAGCGAATCCTCAAGGCCACCAAGCGGAACAAGTACTGGGATCGGACCCACAAGTTCGGAGTGGAGTTACCATATTCTATTCCTGAAGCTCTTGCCATCGACCGAAAGACGGGAACAGACTATTGGGAGAAGGCGATTGCGAAGGAGATGAGAAACAACGAGATGGCGTTCGAGTTTGACTCCAGCTACACCGTCGAAGGTCTGAAGGCCGAAGGATTCAGCAAGATCACGACGCACATGATCTTTGATGTGAAGTTGGGGTCCTTGACGCGGAAAGCACGGCTCGTCGCCGATGGCCATAGGGTACAAGCGACAGCTAAGGAACATACCTTCAGCAGTGTACCAAGCAGGGATTCAGTCCGTATCTTCTTCCTGTTGGCAGCGCTGAACAATTTGGACGTGCTGTCTGCGGACATTCAAAACGCCTATCTTACAGCGCCGATCAAAAAGAAGTATTATTTAGTCGCGCGGGCTGAAGATGGTTTCCCCCAGCATTTGGTAGGTCAGGTATGTAAGATCGTTCGAGCACTGTATGGCCTTCCTGTTGCAGGCGCGTCGTTCCGATCCTATTTGACCAAGCACCTACGAACGCTAGGATATCAGCCCTGTAAAGCTGATCCTGATGTTCATATGCGAGTGGAGACGCGAAAGGATGGTTCTAGGTACTGGGCTTACTTGATTGCATACGTCACAATTTGCGCGAAGCGCATTTTGTCCGACGTTCCGATGTTCCAGTACTAAAAATACGTAGATTTCTACACACATTTACCATGCGATATCTCGCTCCCTTCTACACCCCCAATCACAATACCAGGACCTACACATACTAACAGCGACCTCCCGTCTTTGATTCTGCTATTTCTTCAGTTGCTCGATGCTTTGTTTGGTTGAGTTGGTTGCCTATTCACCACTCGCTGGACGATCGATCAGCAACAGCGGCAGCATGAGCAGCACCAAAACCGACACATAATTTTCTACAGCACCTCCAGTACAGATTCTACAGCGATTCACCACTAATTTTCGTTGTACTGCTTCGATCTGTTTCGCAGCTCCATTCCAAGGCCCCTAAGTATATCTTATACTTAATGTTCTACACTGTTTCCAAGCTGCTTAAGTGATTCTCACTTAATGTTCTACATTCTTCGAAGTTCCTTGCTGAGTCCTCTTAAGTCTTTTCAAGTCGAAGTTCACGAACAGCCCCTTCCACTGTAGGAATCTTTCTACAAGAAATATAGCTGTCATCTGTTTTCAAGTCCATTGCCCTGCTGGACTATAAGTGTTTTCACTTATGGTCCTACTGTTTTCTGACCCAAGCCCCAAAGCCGCTAAGTACAGCTCGCTTAAGGATCGACTACCTACATATACCTCCCAGATGTACTGTATAAATGTCATCTGTTTCCAAGTCTACTGCCCTGCTGGACCCTAAGTGTTTTCGCTTATGGTCCTACTATTTCCTGACCCAAGCCCCAAAGCCACTAAGTACAGTTTGCTTAAGGCTCTACCACCTACATAACCCTCTCAGGTGTACAGTATAACTGTCATCTGTTTTCAAGTCTACTGCCCTGCTGGACCATAGTGTTTTCGCTTATGGTCCTACTGTTTCTTGACCCAAGCTCCAAAGCCGCTAAGTACAGCTCGCTTAAGGCTCTACCATCTACATATACCTCTCAGGTGCACCGTATAAATGTCATCTGTTTTCAAGTCTACTGCCCTGATGGACCATAAGTGTTTTCGCTTAAGGTCATACTGTTTTCTCACCCAAGCCCCAAAGCCGCTAAGTACAGCTTGCTTAAGGCTCTCCTACCTACATAACCCTCTCAGATGCACACTTCAACTGTCATCTGTTTTCAAGTCTACTGCCCTGCTGGACCATAATTGTTTTCGATTATGGACCTACTGTTTTTCTGACCCAAGCCCCAAAGTCGCTAAGTACATGTTACTTAACGCTCCACCACCAACACATACCCCTCCAGTTCACAGTATAGCTGATACCTGTTTTCAAGCCTACAGCCCTGATGGTCCATAAGTGTTATCACTTAGAGCCCCATGTTTCCAAGCTACTACAGGAGAGCAAGTTCAAGTTCGAACAGAAGGCCAGCTGTTACGAATTTGAACTTGGTAGTAGGCTCCACCGCCTCTACGTGTTTCCTACTACGAAGTTCGAACAGAAGGACAGCTGTTACGAATTTGGTAGTAGGCTCCGTACTATCTGTACCATACAGTGGTAAGGAATGTGTTTGGGGCACTCGCATTACTGATGCTGCAATACAGCATGCAGAGACCAGTTTCGCTTGCGTCAGCTGACCACTTGCATTACTGATACTATGTATCTGAGGAAGGGTTTTGCTTGTGTTAGCTGACCACTTCTAGCGTTACTGATGCTGTACAGCAGCATTCAAGGGACAGTTTTACTTGTGTTTTTCCCTTTCATATTCTTGTTACCTGTCTCTTGTACGCTCTGCAACAGCAGTGTCTGTTGTGCTTTGGACTGGTTTGTTTTTTCCTGATTGTTTCCAAGGTTTGTTTGCAAAATCGTCGTTTTTACAACTTGGAGCATAAACTCTCTTTGATTGAGGCGACGCGTCGTTCTACAACTTGGGGCCTAACCTCTCTTCGATTGAGGCGACGATAAAGTCTGGTTACAGACTGAGTAGCTTTTAACCACCTTCGGTGGATTTTCCTACTTAAATAAGTATATTATTATTATTACTTGATTGCATACGTCGACGACATCATCTGTTGCAGTGAGGACCCACGACGGCAGTTGGAGAGTATCGAGCAGCGCTTCACGTTAAAGGACGGGACTATAGAAGTTCCAACCTTGTATCTGGGCGCTGATATTCATTCGCATGTGGTTGAAGACGACCCAATCCCCAAGTGGGCGATGTCCTCCGAGAAATATGCCAAGAAAGCCATCGACGCAGTAGAGAAGGAGCTTGGCACCGAGCAGTATGGTTACAAGTACCTTCCGAACAAGGTGTCTACCCCGTTGACATCCGACTATCGTCCAGAAGTTGATGTAACCGCCGAACTGGATCCAAGCAAGCAGAACTACTACCAAGGATTGATTGGCGTCTTGAGGTGGTTATGTGAGCTCGGTCGACTGGATTTGGTCATGCCTGTATCTCTTATGTCTAGATATCTGGCGCAAGCACAAACAGGGCATTTGAACCAAGTATTGCACATGTTTGCCTATCTCAAGGCGCATGCCCGATCCAAGTTGGTGTTTGATGAGACTCGGCCTGAAGTGGATGAGTCCAGATTCCCCGACTGTGATTGGAGTGAGTTCTATCCAGACGCCAAGGAAGTGTTGCCACCAGATGCCCCCGAAGCGCTTGGAAAAGCAGTTATTATGAGCTGTTTTGTCGATGCGGACCATGCTGGATGCAAAGCCACGAGGAGATCCCATACCGGAATCATCATCTTTGTGAACAGGGCTCCAATCCTGTGGTTCAGCAAAAGACAAACCACTGTCGAGACTTCAACCTTTGGATCTGAGATTGTTGCGCTTCGAATTGCCATTGAACTGATTGAAGGACTCAGATACAAGCTCCGGATGATGGGCGTTCCTATTGAAGGGCCTACCAATGTGTACTGTGACAACGAGTCTGTTGTCAAAAATACCACCAGACCAGAGAGCCCTTGCAACAAGAAGCACAACAGTGTTGCGTACCACAAGGCAAGAGAATCTATTGCCGCTGGGACGATTCGAATTGCAAAGGAGCCTGGCGAGACCAATATTGCTGACTTATTCACGAAGTTGCTCAATGGTCCCATGTTGAAAAACCACTGCGAGCGCTGCATGTGGTAGCTGTTAGCTGCATTATTTGAGGTACTTCGACCCCCTGACAAGCAGCTCGGACGCAGAAGATTTTGATTTCGATTTTGGAACCAGTCGATTACGAGTTCTTCGATAGTTACGATTTTCGGAAGCAATCGAACGCAGCAGATTTCGGATTGTTCGAACGCAATGGATTTCGATACGAGCTTCCTGACCACTTCGATTTCCGATTCCGATTCCGGATTCGATATGATCTTATGTTATATGTTATGATTGGGAGTCTCCGGTGCACCGGTTCCGGGGACTATAAACTTGAACGACAATAGGCTGATTGATCTCCTCGTACGTGTCGAGGAATGGAACCAAGGGCAAAAAGTCCTATGGTCCACCCCCTTTTCTTTTTTTTGTACTACGAATCAGCCGGGCCTCTGATAGAAGAACTGCAATATTTGGTGCAGTTTGATCTCTGACAAGTTATATGGAAGCATCCCTGAATTCTGTTATGATCCATCCAAGTGTCCTGGTACAACAAGCAGGAGTATTGGTGTTCCCCTGGGAGTATCTGTTTCCGGGGACCAGTATAGTTGCTCAGTACAGGGCCACTCGCATGAATCACGGGGACTATGAAGATATTCAAGGTGGTGCTATGATCTGTGCTAGCAAGGCTCCTGTGTAGAAGGGCTACTGGGCCTACAGACAGCAACATCCAGTAGCTGACTAACAGGTGCTGAGCTGAGTGCTAGGCTGTGTGCTAATTGGTAGCATACAGGCTTAGCAGCAGGCTGAGCAGCAGGCTTAGCAGCAGGCTTAGCAACAGGCTTAGCAACAGGCTTAGCAGCAGACCTATATCCTACTATCCTGTTTAGTATGGATGCTAGCAGAGTTTACTAGGGTCGCTGCGTACGATTTGTACCAATCGTACGTACCCCGAGTAAAGCACCTGTTATGGTGTAGCTAAATACTACAGGGTTAGGGTTGCTAATGCTACGAGATACTGAAAGATGCTAACCTACCATGATACCAATGCTAAGATATGATGCTACCGCCGGGGTCGGGTCATTGGTGTATAATATATACCATGACTGGATACCCGGCCCAAACAGTTACCAAACGTGCTAGCATAAGTGAGCCAGCACACGATTCGATTAATCGGAGATACGATACTCCGATACGCTACCCGTAGAATACAGTACCAGCGCTACGGAGCACTGTTATTATACGAGTTAGCGAGTTAGCGAATCGATGTCACGATACGATACAGAGCTGAGCGCTTTGGCTCAGCTCCCCTTTTATTCACTCTTTATATTTCACTCTAAATTAAATGCCTATCATGCCCTCCCCTTTCGATCGATTCCGATGTACCTCTAGGGAAGTACCTTGTAGTAACTAAGTGTATGCAATAAGACCTTGAACAGTCCGCTGTAGTCTCACCCTTTGCCAGGGATGTACGCGTTATTATTGTTAAGGCTTTTCCTTATTTACAGACCAGTACGAGTCGAACTTATCTACGAGCCGATTAAGTTCCCCGAAGACCGCTGACGAGCGGATATCAACACATAACTGCAATCGTACGTAATTACGTACGTAATTAATTAATTACGTGAAAAACAACTATTTTTAGTTTCCCGGTTTTAGTTTCCCGGTTCCCCCTTTTTAAATTTGAATCGTGGAGATTTTTTTCATGAACGTTACTTATCTCGTTCTACGTATTACGTAGTACTAGTAATACGTAAATCACACGTTGATATATGTAGTATGTACGGTAAGTTCATACGTATCATTTTGAAAAAACTTAACCTGCCGCGTGGTGCGCACGTTTTTCTATTTCCGACCGCTCCAGGTCAAAGATGCAATTTTGCTGAACTAAATCCAAAAGAGTTAAAACAAGCTTCAAAGAAAGTGTTGGAGAGTAATGGTAAACCAAACACAAATGAAGAGGTTTTTCTATCCAAAATCAAAAGTATTACTAAATCTATTGGTAACACGAAAGGATCATCTGAGGCTGCAAGAGCAAAGATGTTTCAAATGATGGCAGTCTATGGATTACCATGCATATTGTTCACAATAACACCAGATGATACTATCAATTTCAGGATTGAGCTTTTGGAGAAAAAAAAATACAACACAATGCACTACCGAATACCTCTGAAATGAGTGACAGTTATCTCTTCAACTTTGTCCATGATTGTCTTGAAAGAAGAACAAAATATCCTGGACTTTGTGCATTGGAATTTGAAAATGTGGTTGACATAACCATAAGATATTTATTGGGTTGGATTTTAACCGGGAAGAAAAAAGGAAATGATCCAAAATTGGGCATTTTTGGAGATCTTGATGCATATTCAATTGCTATTGAAGAACAAGGACGAGGAACATTACATGCTCATTTTGTGCTTTGGGTGAGCAAATGGAATACAATTATAGAAGATTTGTATGATCCTGAATTGAGAGAAGAAGTAATTAAAACAATGAAGGAGCATGCAGATAGAATTCTGACTACCAAACTTTTCCCCAACGCTGATAACATTGAATGTACCACACCAACATGCACAGAATTCATTCTTCAATCTGGTGAGAAATGCAATAACCAAGATCTTCAAAATTTGAGGCAACGAAATGGTAAAACATCATTGGGTGAAAAGTGTATTTTAAAATGCAGATCATGCCAGAAATTGTACACTTCCGAAGGTATTGCACGGGCAAGTATACCATCATTGAGAATCTTACCAGAATCAAACTATGATTCTGACTTTTTCATGTATCACAAATTATTCCATGGGATAACCAAAAGATCAAAATGTGCAGTTACACTGGAAAAGGAATTGTATGACAATTTGATTGCAGAAAAGAAAAGAGGAAGGATCCCTGCTTTTAATGGCTCTGTATACTACGGATCGCCTAACAATTGAAATAACATTTTTTTTAAACAAAATTAACAAAAATTAGTGGAAATTAACGTACATGTACCAAAAAAAAAGAACCTTAACCCCCTGCTTACCAAAAAATTGACTCACAGTATAGAGATCACTGAAACCCCTTCGACTGTCGTCATTGGCTGCTATTGACTCACCTAGAGGGGGATCGAAAAAACTAGTTGATTAGATCTATTTTGTGAGAACACAAGTGTTCTTCGGTTCTTCGGTTCGAACATGCTTTTCGGAACGTTGCTTCGGGACATGCTTCTGCAACAACAGGAGGTGACACTTGTTGCTTGACGAGAGTGGTCTTCAGGACTGCCAAAAAGGTCCTTTGGTAACTTGCTTGTCGTGATTGCTGGTCTGCTTTTTGCTGGTTGGATCTTGTGTTATGGGATAGACTGGTGGGAATGGATTTGCTGAAGAAATGGATCGATCCGTACGGTAGTCCCTGCCGGTTGAAGAATACGAGTACATGACAATCATCCAGTATCGGACGCGACAATTTACAAATCAATCGATTGATCAAATTTGAACAGAAAATCACCTTGAAACCATGGCTAGCCCCATCAAATTCGAATACTCTCTCTCTGACAGCCCTCCTGTCTCTGATCTATCTGATGACGAGAGCAAGAACATACCTCCATAGACCAAGGATCCACCTCCGGCAAAGCCACCGGCAAGAAAGTATCCACCAAATCCCCGACGTACTGCTTTGAAGGAGCTTTTGATGAATTTTCCCGCTGCTGGTCGTGGCTGCCATCGATCCCACCGAACAACTCGATGCTCCAACCGGTCAAGAAGAATGAATGAATCGAATCGAATCGAATCCCCCTGCTCCGTTAGTTTCGGTTTCCGCTCTCGAACGAAAAACGATTGATTCTTCGTTGTCCGTTCTCGTAAAGACCAACCGGCGCTGTATCCTTGGCCGATCGATCGATCGACGTGCTGCTGTTGCTGCTGCTAGTGGCCGTTGCCGGCGTTGTTGCCATTTCCATTGTCGCGTTGTAGTGCGTCGATAATTTTTTTTACTGGAATCAGCAGCAAAGATTGGTCCCTTCGATCCGACGTTCGCGCACTGTGGATACAGCAAGGATGGTACTTATGAGGGGGGACAGCAAGCAGCAGCAACGCGTCGATAATACACGGGGGGGACAGCAAGCAGCAGCAAGCAGCACAGGGGGGGACAGCAAGTAGCAAACAGCAGCGAATAACGTACATTGGTTTTGCTAGGTTCGACGCATTGTTTTTGTACTGCAACCAACAGTAGGCAGCGGTGTGGCTGCAGTGGCACGTCACAGTTGGCGTGCTACAGAGCTGCAGGAGCAATCGGTCCATTCGACGGGACGTTTGCTCACTGTGGATACAGTGAGGATGGTACCTACCCCGGGGTTGTAATAGAGCGCTGAGCGCCATTGTCGATTGTCGATTGTCGCGTCTCCACCAGTCGATTGTCGAGTCTCCGCCATTGTCGATTTCGATTTTGGTTGTATTTCTTAGAGGTGGTTTAGTGGATTTTGCTTTTGCAGAGTTGCAAAAATAGAAATAATGAATTAGTGTTGCTCCAGTTTGCTCAAGTTTCTTATTTGCAGTAGGTTTTCGATTGTATACCAATAGCGCCGGCAGTCGATCACTCCCACGTCTTAAGTATCAAACACTTGTGGGAATCGATTATATCCATCTCCATTGGTGGATATCGAACATAGGTACAATAGAAAACCTTGGACGTCCACATGGTGGGATTGAAGTCGACCGGCGCCGCAAAGTATAGAAGAACTGCTGGGACTCAGAGGTGTTGGACCTCTCTTTAGCTATTCTAGGTCTACAAGTCTGGATATCGAACATACCGGTACACGAAAGTCCGGAACGCAAACACGAGTGGATCAATCGATCCACTCCAGCAAACAGCAGAAAACAGCAGAAAACAACAGCAAACAGCAGCAGCAGCAAGAAGTAGCTCATAATTTTGCTGGTGGCAACATTAAAACACCACAATTACTCTCCAGCAAGAGTAGTAATCGACAACCGACAATCTACAGCAATCGACTCCGGAGAACGAAGAAGCGGAGCTCGTTGTTTGTCAGCGGCCGTCGTCCGTGTCCCCGTCGCTGCTGCTGTCGCCTGTATCGTCAGTAATACTCGGCCGAAGCCGTGTTCGCGACACGGAGCTGACGTCGTCGTCATTGTCATGGATGGTTTTGTGGACAATGGTGGTAGGGACACTGGACTATCGACGCGTTGCTGCTTGCTGTCATGTCGGTATACTACTATCGACGCGTTGCTGCTTGCTGTCCCCCTTGTATTATCGACGCTTTGCTGCTTGCTGTCCCCCCCCTGTATTTTTGACGCTGCTTGCTGTCCCCCACCTGCTGTATCGATTTTATCTTGGCTGTGCTAGGGTATCTCTTTACAGTACATAATCCATGCGTCGAACCTAGCAAAACGCTGTATATTGCTGTTTGCTGCTTGCTGTCCCCTCTGTATATCGATGATAGAAAATTGTCGCGTCCGATACTGGATGATTGTCATGTACTCGTATTCTTCAACCGGCAGGGACTACCGTACGGATCGATCCATTTCTTCAGCAAATCCATTCCCACCAGTCTATCCCATAACACAAGATCCAACCAGCAAAAAGCAGACCAACCCAAGACAGTAAAGACCTTTTCGGCAGTCCCGACGACCACTCTTGTCATCTCAATCTACTGTAAAGCAACAAGTGTCACCTGTTGTTGTCGGAAAAGCATGTTCGAACCGAAGAACCGAAGAACACTTGTGTTCTCACAAAATAGATCTAATCAACTAGTTTTTTCGATCCCCCTCTAGGTGAGTCAATAGCAGCCAATGACGACAGTCGAAGGGGTTTCAGTGATCTCTATACTGTGAGTCAATTTTTTGGTAAGCAGGGGGTTAAGGTTCTTTTTTTTGGTACATGTACGTTAATTTCCACTAATTTTTGTTAATTTTGTTTAAAAAAAATGTTATTTCAATTGTTAGGCAATCCGTAGTATCACAAGAATTTACATGCAGTTTCAATTCTACGAAATATGCACAAATCAACACATGTCCCTTCTTGTCATAAGAAAGACAAAGATGGAGATTGCAGATTCAAACTCCCAATGAGACAATGTGATGAAACTACAATTATTTTCAATGACAACATCACAACGTGGTATGATTGGCAAGGGAATTGCAATGAAAAGAATTTGTTTCAATGGGAGTTTCAACGTGCCCATCAGGATTGTTTTGCCAACCTAAACAATTCAGTTGTGAGTGCAACTTTTCAATGCAATAATAATGTTGTTTGGGGTCTTGACGGTTCAGGTATTTATTATGTCACATGTTATGCATCCAAAAGCACACAAAAAGACAACAACGAAAAAATAAATTCAGTTGCTGAAAAAGTTTTGAACCAAATTGCAAAAAAAGAACAGGAAATCAATGACCAACAAAATACCAATATACATCAACAGGACATCAATGACCAACAAAATACCAATAGTGATACTCAAGATCACCAGGAAAATGAAGATCAAAATGATGATCAAAATGATGATTTGTTAAAGGAAAAAAAAGGAATGCGTACTGTTCTTAGTACTTTATTCAGGGTTACTCAGGACAATGTTATGTCTGCACCAATGGCTTCATTCCTTATTCGTAATGATACGAGGTTCAAATTTTCCAATCAACACTTTTCTCCGCTATTCCTAAGATCATTTCTGGAAGGTACCATAAATCATGGTGTTTTGCAGAGATATGATGGTGAGTCAACACTTCCAACATATATGTGTCAAGCTGCAAATTACATCTATCGCCCTTTAGATTTGGAGAACATATGTTTATATGATTTTGTAGAGGACTACATTTGTGATACTTTCAAGAGAACCAAAAGCCTTCTTTTCCAAGACCAACATCCAAGTGGAAACTACCAATTTTGCTATGAAAGGAAGGAACCAGCAATACCTTCCATTTCATACACAAATTTCATTTCAACTGGACCTTCCGGAACAAAGATAGTTTTCGATGCGCGGACCGCGCAATTTTATATTGCAGTTAGTCATTTTGAGGGTATCCCTTTAAATTAATTATCTCCCCCAAAGAAACTCGCATTTTTTGGGATCGAAAAAAGTGCGGATTTTCATGGGACGAAAAAACTTGCATTTTTGCTCTAGAAAAAAAACACGTATATACAGGACCTTCCGGAACTGTAAATATTTTCGCGCGAATCGCTCAATTTTTTGAGTCAAACCTGTCAACTCACATCCCCCTTTTGGAACACAATTTGGGGGAATAAACTCGCACTTTTTTCTTTCACTTTTTTTGAGACCAAAAAGTGCAAGTTTTCATGGGACTAAAAAACACGTTCTTTTTCAACTCGCATTAAATGCGAGTTTGGTTCAACGGACAAAAAAAGTGCGAGTTTTCTTTGCAAAAATTTTTTTTTGACGGGGAAGTCGATTTGCTAAGAGAGGCGCAACGACGATGCGGGAGTCGATTTGCTAAGAGAGGTCCTTAATTAAAATTATGCTTGCTGCCCCCCCCCCTACGGTATATTATCGACGCGTTGCTGCTGCTTGCTGTCCCCCCCTGTATTATCGACGCGTTGCTGCTTGCTGCTTGCTGTCCCCTCTGTATTATCGACGCGTTGCTGCTGCTTGCTGTCCCCCCCTGTATTATCGACGCATTGCTGCTTGCTGCTTGCTGTCCCCCCCTGTATTATCGACGCGTTGCTGCTGCTTGCTGCTTGCTGCCCCCCCCCCTGTATTGTCGACGCGTTGCTGCTGCTTGCTGTCCCCCGCTGTATTATCGACGCGTTGCTGCTTGCTGTCCCCCCTGTATTATGATCGACGCGTTGCTGCTGCTTGCTGTCCCCCCTGTATTATGATCGACGCGTTGCTGCTTGCTGTCCCCCCTGTATTATCGACGCGACTCCGTTGTTGCGCCTCTCTTAGCAAATCGACTCCCGCGTCGTTGCCCCTCTCTTAGCAAATCGGCTCCGTCATTTTGCCTCTCTTAGCAAATCGACTCCCGCGTCGTTGACCCTCTCTTAGCAAATCGACTCCGTCATTTTGCCTCTATCAACAAATCGACTCCGTCGTTTTGCCTCTATTAGCAAATCGACTCCCGCGTCGTTGCGCCTCGACTCCGCTGTTGCGCCTCTATTTTTTACGAGTTTTTGGTTGAAATTTTTGTTGAAAACACTCATTTTCCAAAGAAAACTCGCATTTTTTAAATAAAACTCGCATTTTTTAACGAAAACTCGCATTTTTCTGCTGAAAACTCGCATTTTTCTGTTGAAAACTCGCATTTATTGCTGTATATACGTGTTTTTTTTTTAGAGCAAAAATGCGAGTTTTTTAGTCCCCTGAAAATCCGCACTTTTTTCGATCCCAAAAAATGCGAGTTTCTTTGGGGGAGATAATTAATTTAAGGGGATACCCTCAAAATGACTAACTGCAATAAAAAATCGCGCGGTCCGCGCACCGAAAACTATCTTTGTTCCGGAAGGTCCAGCAATAAATGCGAGTTTTCAGCACTAAAATGCGAGTTTTCAGCACTAAAATGCGAGTTTTCGTTAAAAAATGCGAGTTTTATTTTAAAAAATGCGAGTTTTATTTTAAAAATGCGAGTTTTCTTTGGAAAATGAGTGTTTTCAACAAAAATTTCAACGAGTCGATTTGTTTTTTTAAAAAAATAGAGGTGCAACAGCAAGGTCGATATGTTAAAATAGAGGCGCAACGACGCGGGAGTCGATTTGCTAATAGAGGCAAAACAACGGAGTCGATTTGTTGATAGAGGCAAAATGACGGAGTCGATTTGCTAAGAGAGGCGCAATGACGCGGGAGTCGATTTGCTAAGAGAGGCGCAACGACGCGGGACAAGCAGCAACGCGTCGATAATACAGGGGGGACAGCAAGCAGCAAGCAACAACGCGTCGATAATACAGGGGGGACAGCAAGCAGCAAGCAGCAACGCGTCGATAATACAGGGGGGGGACAGCAAGCAGCAGCAATGCGTCGATAATACAGGGGGGACAGCAAGCAGCAAGCAGCAACGCGTCGATAATACAGGGGGGGGACAGCAAGCAGCAGCAACGCGTTGATAATACAGGGGGGACAGCAAGCAGCAAGCAGCAACGCGTCGATAATACAGGGGGGGGACAGCAAGCAGCAGCAACGCGTCTCGATAATACAAACGCGTCTCGATAAGCAGCAAGCAGCAAGCAGCAACGCGTTGATAATACAGGGGAGACAGCAAGCAGCAACGCGTCGATAATACAGGGGGGGGGACAGCAAGCAGCAAGCAGCAACGCGTCGATAATACAGGGGGGACAGCAAGCAGCAAGCAGCAGCAACGCCTCGATGATACAGGGGGGGGACAGCAAGCAGCAAGCAGCAACGCCTCGATAATACAGGGGGGACAGCAAGCAGCAGCAACGCGTCGATAATATAGGGGGGGGTGGCAGCAAGCATAATTTTAATTAAGGACCTCTCTTAGCAAATCGACTCCCGCATCGTCGTTGCGCCTCTCTTAGCAAATCGACTTCCCCGTCAAAAAAAATTTTTGCAAAGAAAACTCGCACTTTTTTTGTCCGTTGAACCAAACTCACATTCAATGCGAGTTGAAAAAGAACGTGTTTTTTAGTCCCATGAAAACTTGCACTTTTTGGTCTCGAAAAAAGTGAAAGAAAAAAGTGCGAGTTTATTCCCCCAAATTGTGTTCCAAAAGGGGGATGTGAGTTGACAGGTTTGACTCAAAAAATTGCGCCATTCGCGCGAAAATATTTACAGTTCCGGAAGGTCCTGCAAAATTTGAGGGGTTTGACATTTTGACTTTCAATCCACTTCCCAACAATGAAACACATGACAGAGTCCGTATACAAATGGAGATTTATGCAAAAACAGCCTGTATTTTGTTTTGTCCATTCAGGGACTATTCTGACATCCAAGTGAACTCAAAATATTTACCATATTTCCAAACTTTTGTTCTCAACAAAGGATTAAAAACAGCTCATACACAAATTCTAAAAAATATACAACAAACTTTCAACAGCTTGGACTGTGACCGACAATTGGATGTTTTGGAACAAACAACAAAGGGACCTTCATCCAACACAACACATGAAGATGACACAAATGACATTGATGACGTTGATGAAATCGAAGACAACTTCTGCATGCAAGAATTAGATGCATTTAATCATACAGTTTTGGGATTGGATGACATAAATTCGTTCAGAACAAACCAAAATCATTTTTCCATGGAAACATCAATTATTGTGAAATCGGGACAAAACAATTGTGGTGAAAGACTGTTACAAGCACCATCTGTTGCTCAGTCAAATTTAATCTTTGACATACAAACAACACAAGAAAATACAATTCAACAAACAAACTTGCATAATCAACATCAGAAAAGGAAATGGGATGACCTTCAACTTGATAATTTGATTACTGTCATGATTACAAAGACAAGTGTTGTGACAAGTGAAATCAATACAAACATGTTTGTGGATGGAACATGTAAAAACATTATTCAGTACGGACATGAAATTTTTGGCGGAGATATTCATCAAATAGCTGCCTTCACTTACATTGTGTCTGGATTTATTTTGCGAGTATGTGATCGCCAGAGAATTAATGAAGAACTGTATGGACAAGAATCTACAATCCCAATTTCAAGACATCAAAAAATGCACTTTAATTCAGAGAAAAAGCAATTGCAAAAACTGAGCAAAAAAGGAGAACAATTTGTTGCATTATTATCAGGGGCAGGAGGAACAGGTAAAAGTCGAGTCATCAAGGGTATTTTATCTTACTGCAAACAGTTCTGTGAAAACTTGGACATTCAATTCACAAAACAAACAATTGTTGTCACAGCATTGACTGGATGTGCTGCAGTTTCCATTCATGGTTCCACCCTTCACAGCGCATGCCACATACCAATCAACAAAAAAGATTTTAACTACAACAAGCTGAGTGAATTTCAAGATGATTGGAAAGATACTGAAATGATCATAATTGATGAAATATCTTTCGGATGCCAAGAATTGTTATCCAAACTTAACAAGTGTCTAAATGAATTGAAAGACGCTCCAAGATCATCATCATTGTATGGTGGTATACATGTTGTGTTTGCCGGAGATTTCAATCAACTTCCTCCAATCAAAGGAGAAAGACTTTACAAAGACCTTCAATGTGAATATTTTGGCAATGCAATTGATGTTTTTCTTGAATTAAAAATCAATCACAGATTTAACAATGACAAACCATTTGGAGATTTGTTGTACCGAATTTGTACTTCAGGTGGAGATGAATCTGATGAAAAAACCATAAATTCCAGAGTTGTTGATGAATCCTGTTATATACCAAGAAATGTTGCATATGCAGTTGCAGAAAACAGAGACAGATGTGCAATAAATGATGGTATTTTTGCACTTCATCTTCAAAACACACATTCAAGAGATCCAAATGATCCCATCCCAAACCATACAATCTGCATCAAAGCAAGTGATTTGGAATACGAATACAAAGCTTCTTCAAAACATTACAAGACCTTTCCAGATAATGGAGACATTCTATATGCTTCTTGTGCAGACTGTCATGTCACTCAACAATTTGGAACAAATAAGATTGATCCATTTCTGAAATTGTACACAAATTGCCCTTTGATGATATCAGAAAACATTGGAGTTGGAGAATCAATTGCAAATGGAACAATGTGCAAATTCAAAGGATTGATTTTGAAACAACAATTCAATGCGTGTGACGTAATGGAAACAATTCAAATTGATGGATATTTTGTCAACAGTATTGAAGCTAACAAAATTGAATCCATTCAACTTGAAATCACTGATAACCAAGACAATAATGAACAACCAAGAATTTACAATCTTAAACTGGAGGAAAAATCAACATATGCAAAATGCATGTTTCCAACACTATTTTCAGACACCATTGATCACAACACACCGAGATCTGCAATCAATATCAAATTGAGACAATTTAAACTCAATGTCTCTCATGCACGGACAATCCATAAACTTCAAGGCAGATCTATTGACCATTTAATAATTTCTACATGGAATTATAAAATGGAAAATTGGATCTATGTTGTTTTGTCTAGATGTCGAACACTAGGTGGTTTATATTTGAAATCACCCTTGAAAATTCAAAAATCAAAAGGAATGTCAAATGAAGTGAACAAATTTTTCCAACACTTCAGATTATACAAAAAAACACCTCAGACACTGATCGAACAAATTATGGACTTCCAATGAACTACACGACATCCACAGCAAAAAATGAAATGAAAAAACATTTTAATATCAATACATAACCCTAACTTATAATTATTTAGCCCGCACTGTAAATTACTGACATTCACACAAAAAAATGTAATCAAAATCGATTTTAATCGTAATACATATGCCTAACTAATCGTAAAATTAAATCAAAAACATTTTTAATCACAAACCATAACCCCAAAAAACAAATACTGTACTACGCAACGACCACCACCACCACAGTGGAATCAAAAATAACTTTAATCACAACAAATAACCCAAAATGAAATCAAAAACCTTTTCAACCACGATACATAACCCCAAAAAATAATTACCGTAAGCCTCAACTGCCAAAACGTGAGTTTCCATTTCACTAATAACGATACATAACCCTGACTTATAATTAGTAAACCCACACCAGATTCGTGCCCCATAAATTACTGACATTCACGCAAAAAATTGTAATCAAAATCGATTTTAATCGTAATACATATGCCTAACTAATCGTACAATTAAATCCAAAACATTTTTAATCACATACCATAACCCCAAAAAACAAATACTGTACTACACAAAGACCACGATGTAATCAAAAATAACTTTAATCACAACAAATAACCCAAAATGAAATCAAAAACCTTTTCAACCACAATACATAACCCCAAAAAATAATTAACGTAGTGAAAACATAATAAAACTACTTTATACCTTTATCTTCGTAAACTTCTGCAAATCCATAAAATACTTCATTCTTTCTCGTTGATCAGTTTTTTTTTAAGAATTCTTCGAAATCTTTCGGTCTATCACCCATAACTTCGTGGTCCAAATGCTTCCCATCACTTACAATTTGATACTCTTCAAAATTTTTATACAAATCAGTAACAAGAGTTCTCAACTCTTTTTCATTCATCTTCGATATCAAAATTCGCTGGGGATTGTTTTGAATGGGATTATGAAATTTCCCATTAGAATCAGGATGACAGCTAACCTCGTTAAATAACAGACCAAACACATTTGTTCTTGGCAGATTTACATCACCGGATTCATATTGGCACATGTCATGAAATGTAAAACAACGTTTTCCCAATTGATATAGGGCATTTCTGTGCGCATCATCGTGATAATTGCCAAGACTTTGAGCCTTTTCACCCGACTTTCTTGGTGCGTTTGATCTTCGAGCTTTCTTTGTTTCTTTCGATTCTCCTGCCAAGGAGGATTTTCTCTTTTTCTTTCCCATGTCATCGACAAATGCCTTCACTTCCAAACAAATCTGACCCCATATTTTTTTCGACTTTTTCGACGATTTGTCATCAACCATTTCGATCTGTCGAACGCCATTTGAATTACGTGGAAATTCTTGGTCACATCGATTTGAAACTTTTCCAAAACACATCGCAACCTTTCTGATATCTTCTTTTAAGAAATTCACGTCCCCATCAATTTGAAGCTTATCAAAATCGATCAAGCTCGCATTGCGGAAACAAAGATTTCCTGATTGGTACAATTTCATCACAGTGTTCCGGTTCAAAATGCACTCTTACCCACAGGACCAATCATTTTTCTGCTGTTTCACTAAAAAGAAAAAACACGTTAGCTTATAAAATAAAATAGCACTCTTACAAACAAAAAACAACTTACCACTAACCGAAATACAAGGCAACGTGTCACGATTAAAACACACGCCTTCAATTTGATCATGTCGAGAACAACATTCCTTCAATATTTTTCGCAACTTTCTCCCAACCTTGCCGGTGTTATGAGGGTTCTTCTTCGAATTCGAATTTGACTCCATTGAATTCAAATGCAATATAAATGGATAGTCATCATGTTCTTCTTTCAATCCTTGCCCAACATTTTTAAAATAAAAAACAAAAAATTGCGAGTAGTGCCCTCCATCATAAATAACCCCATCGATTACATCGAAACCAAAAAAACCATTCGTAGACAAACACAAAGGCTTTATAGTATTCATAAGCCCGTTGAATTCACTTTCTCTTCTCGATGAATCTCCATTCATTATATGATAAAACTCCACAGGAAGAGTCAACCATTGTTCAATGATATTAATGAAAAAATAGTTCGTGCAAAAATCAATAATAGAACTCGTTGCGAATAACTGCCTTGTGTCATGATGGAAAATATTTGGATCTCATGAGACAATCTCGAAGTCCTCCGGCGTAAATATAACATTATCCAAAGGAAACATTACAGAATGATTTTTGTCGAAGAAATCGCTGTTGGCCACACGAATACCATTCAGACCATAAGAAATCATCTTAGAATCCAATTTTTTGATAATGGATGTGTTACCAAATCCAGGCTGACTACTACTCCCACATTGGAAGCAAGCGCTCCCCCAGGCGTTGGGCTACAGCTATCATCCATCAGTTCTTTCTTACCTCCTGGGATCTTTGGACCTATAGGAATGAACGACTCCATGGTCCTGGGGGTACCCTTGATGCTGAACAACACCAATCTCTTGATGCTTCCATCTCCTCTGAATTGGCAATTGGTGCAGCTGGTGCACTTCCCCAGTCACACTCCCTGTTACAAACCCCTTTCCAAGTCCTACAAGGCTACACCCTGACTGCCAAGCGGCAGTGGCTTGCAACCATCCACCTTGCAAGGAAGCAGTATGCAGCACCTGTCCAACCAGTGCAGCCATATCAACGCGAGGCAGCTCTCCTAAGAGCCTGCCTTACCAGACCTTAGGGTTGATTCCACTTTGTACCTTGGTTTTGTCTTCTGTTCCTGCTTCTCATCCTGTCCCATACCTTTTGATACTGGTTCTTATCCCACTATCTCCCTTCCCATCTCATTTTCTCTCAAGTCCCTATTTTGTGGGTCTTGTTTGTCCTTTTCCCTGCTTGATGTTCAAGGTTTGTTTTGAAAATTTGTCGTTCTCCCACTTGGGGTCCTGACTCTATGATGGAGGCGACGTTAAAGTCTGGTTACAGACTGAGTAATTTAGTTTCACCTTTGGTGATTAAAGTTATTTAAATACGTATATTATTATTTGATAATGGATGTGTCAAGACAAAAAGAAATATCATCACAATAAATGGCGGGGATTGTGTTATCATTCGACGACGCGCCGTCTCCATTCCTTGATTTCTTCCCAAATTTCTTATTGATTAAGAACGATTGTTGTTTTTTTTCAACGTCGTTTGCCAACTCCGGAGAACCTGAAGAAGACAAATCAGTCGAGGAAGAATTAACGAAAGCCTTGCCATTCGATCCACTTAGAATTCCCTTCGATTCCATTGCGAGACTTAGAGTCTCGAAAGATTTACCGGTTGAGCGAGACATGGTCTTGTTATGAAAAATTGAACAAATCATAAATTATGATGATGGTAAGGCTTACTAATATGATAAAATCCAAAACTTTTTCACGTGTAATACTGACAATTTACATTCAAGCAAACAAAAACAAAACAACAAACAGAAAAGAAACGTTTTCAAACCAATAACGTGGAAGAAAACATTAAAATTCTAAATAAAATGTTCTCAACAGAAAATTAAAAATCACACGGTTTCAGAATACCATTCAATTCACAGTAAAATAATAGGAGAATTCATTATCACATACTTCCATAACAAACATAAACAAATCTACTCTATTTATTCCAATATCACCAATAAATAATATAATACTTAACACAAAATTTACGAATATCATGCCTAAACACACAATCAACATTTCCTTTCAACTTTCTGACAAGTTCATCCAATACTACATGACTGAATATACGTTAATAGATAAATTATTACAATCAATCCCCAAAAGGACCTTACGGACATTTACAACTCCACACGCTTACCGGAGGCGCCAATAAAAACCATCGGATGGCCCAGGTATAAGTAACTTACGACGTACCGGTAAGGTTAAGGTTTACCTGGTAACCTTACTTTTGTTGAGAAAGCTTAGGCTCGTGCCCACGCCTCTACGTACGAATTACAGATATGCGTTGTACAGGTATTCCATCGATTCCTTCGTATGAATAGTACTGTAGCCCGTACTTACCGTTAATGGCTCGTGCCAGCACCTTCGCTCACCGGCTAAGGTTACTCCAATTGATTCATTATCCATCTGTGAAAAGACGGAAAACGATCTGCAGACCCGACGACAATGCAACAACAAATTTCTTTCATCCAAAAAAACCCTTTGTCATCAGTTTGGTCAGAGTAAAGAGCGAAGAGATTGTGCAAAATATTACCCTTACCGAAATCAGTGAACGTCCGAAAGCTGCTCTTGCACGTTGAAGACCTAAACTTAAACAAGACCAGTTTTCAGAAACCAATTGCAAACGCAGTGAATCATATGAGAGAGAGGCACAACAAGCGGACACAGTGATCAACGACGAGAACGAAACAACGCATAGTTAGATTGATCAGGTCCACATTTCGTACCACGACTGGGGGAGGCGAGCGTGACACCAACAGAAGTTCCGATCAACGCAATAGAAGAGAACTGCGCCGTTCTTTTCGTTTGTGGATACGCTTTTCTAAAATTATTAGACGTCCGTCGCCGCTAGGCTCTGGCTCCGCACCGGTGCTAATGTTCGAACTTCGAAAGTACACGACAAATTCCCAAGGATCCGAAAATATCGAAAAGAATAAGACTTGAAATCAAAGTTGGATATGCAAGGCCAAGAACGATCAGGGATGTCGATGGCATGGTCGTCGTCGATGGTTTCGGGGAATAAAGGCAACAATACTAAGGACGTCATTTCTCCGAATCCGAGTGTGACAACTACCTCTCCCACGAGCGGTGCAGCGAATACCAACAAGAAGGGACACAGCAGAACGAGCAGCAGAGATTCGATATCACTTACAAATGTTGACATTGGCTCCGTTATACCTCTAGTTCGATCTAGAACGGCTCCACAGGGGTGGCTGGCCAATCAACATATACTTTCACCTACGCGAGAAGCATCTCCACAAAGAGAACGAAGCTACAGTGGTTCAGGTGTCAATAACACTATCATCAACGACGACACAATGCACAATGTCGCTATAAACTGGCAGCAACAGCAACAACAAACGGCCTCCAACTCGCCATCTCGTCAGCACTATCAGGAACAAGTTTGTGTAGCCGATCCCGATAGCCAAGAGCAGGCTCTCTTTGAACAGCGATTGTGCGAAGATATCTACGGAGTGGCTGTAAGGAAAATCAATCAAAATGGGAAGTCAAATTTGCGCTACGTAAAATGTTTGTACGTAGATACGTCAGAGATTTTGCACGGCAGCAGCGATGAACCTTCCTCCACCAACGGTCTCCAGAACTACTCTTCCTCTAGAAGCGTTTCTAGTCGGCACTCTCGAGGGTCGCGAGGTGCGCTATCTCGATTTCTTGGGGTAGCTGGGAACCATTCCACTGCTGCTACCACACCCTTTGATTACGATGCCCATCGCAGTCTGCTTTATGCTACCGGTGGGGCTAATCATCACACCTCCAACAGCCAAAAGGGTAAGATCCGCGCTTTAACATGGGGAAAGAAGAAAGATGTCACTGTTCCGTTGGAACGGTTTACGGCCGTCCGAAAGGGCAAGGTGAACGACCGAACGAAGCGAAATACCTGCGAGGCGGCTCGAATTCTTTCATTAGTCACGGCTGACATGCACTCCGAAGATGATAAGCATGCCGTTTCTCTAGATATTGAAGCTCCAACGCGATTGGACAGAGACAAGTTTGCCAAGGCATTCTCAAGGTTCCTCAATGTGCCGTTACTAGAAGAGGGAGAAAGCATGCTTTTGCATCATCACTCATCACAGACCTATTCTTCCGGCACACCCATCCCTCACCAGGAATACAACCAACATAAACACCTATCTGTACCACTCAATCAGCTAGCGAGTGTTGCTGATGGTAGCCGTAGCGTTGCTCGTAGCGTTGCTCGAAGCATCAAATCAGACATGACGCCACAATCCTGGAAAGGTGACCCCCAAAACAATTCAATACCCGATATAGCTCTCACGGCTACAAACTCTCACACGACTAACGGAAACGGAGGTAGTGTTAGATCTAGTAGCAACAGAAGACAGCAGCAGCAAAACGCCCCTCTGCCTGTAGTAACCACGCGGATTGCTGGTGCGCCCCTGGCGAATGGAATGACCAGTAGTAAGCCACCCCGAAATCTCAGTCGAAGGGGCACTCCACCTCCCATCCATCCTGGAACCAATGTCACTATAATCAACAACAATCACAACAATATCTATCCGAAGCAACCGCAACAAAATATTGTAAACGGGGGAACTAGCCGAGCTGGATCGGAATCAGATGATCCTCCTCTTGCGTCATTGCCGTCGTCTACGCGTTCGAGAGGTGCCGACAACTATAATTTGGACAATATAAACAACAGTAATGCAAAGTTAAACACACAACCCTCTGACGCCATGAAGGGCAAGTTGGTTCTTGAAATTCCTGTGACCACCAAGTCCAAGTTGTTTTCCAAGAATCATTCGATGAGCCAAAACCTTGCCTCCAACACTCCTGCTACATCGGCGACAGCCGCCCTCATCCCAACGCAGAGCACAAGTCTGCATACAAGCGTCATTGATAACACGAGTCCAACCAACATAATTCATCACTACACAGATGAGAGAGAATCAATAGGACAAGTACCAGCTGCAGACGGTGACAACATGGATAGATCAGTTGTTTCTTCCATTACAGGGGTTGGATTTGATCAAGACCTAGTTGAAGAGCTGCACCTAGCTTTGGAGCGAATGAGGGTTGAGCTAGAGGAATCGCGAGCAGAGGCCTCCCGTGCTGTCAAAGTCGCGGAACAGGCCATTCAAAGTGCCGAAAACAGCAATAGCAAGGATTGGAACAATACGGTCACTCACAAAGCCGCCGAGGCGGCAGCTACAGCACAAAAGAAATCCGCCGAGGCGATGGCTAAGGCGAGGATCGCTGAGGAACAGTTGGAGATGGAGCGCAAAGCCGCCGCCCTCCTTAAGAGACAAATGGATGAAGCCGAACAAGTGGCTGCCCACTGGCAAACACGAGCTGCGGCTGCTGAGGTTCAGCGCTTTGCCGTTGCAGAAGCTCTGGAAAGCGAGCGGAAAAAGAATGAGGAATTTGTGACTCAGTGGAAGCAGCACAATCCTCAGAATCAAGAACGGCAAGGTGTGTTCGAGCCCTTTGTTGCCACTGATGACTCTGAGAATGCATCTTCGACCGATGATTTTAAAAGCTCAAACTTGATGACAAACACAACTATGGCAATAGATCGTCTGCGCTCTAATCTGGCCAGGGAAAGTGCGAGGCGGCGAAAGTTACAGGACGAGTTACAAGACCTACGTGGCTCAATTCGTGTCTACTGTCGGTTGAAGGGACCTCTTTGTACAGAGAGGAATAACCCCTCGGCAATAGAAATAGTATCCAACGAAATCCTCCTCCTTCATCGAAGTCCCTCGCGAAAGCACAACAAAACATCGAAGCTGGATGCATCTCAAACAAGTTTTGAATTCGATGGAATTCTATCCTCTGATATGAGCCAAGAAGATGTGTATGCCGAATTCGAAGCCATTTGTGCGAGTGTGGTCGAAGGTTTCAAGATTTGTATCATGACCTATGGTCAAGCCAACTCTGGAAAAACTCACACTATTCTCGGTGATGTCCACTGCAACAGCATCGATCACGCGGTTTCGATTGAAAACGAAGGAGTAAAATTACAGGCTATGAAACAGCTGTTTTCAATCCTGGAGCACCGGCGTGATCGATTTCATGACATCGTTACAATCAATATTGTTGAAGTTCATGACGAACGCCTTATCGATCTACTGGCCGGCACCGAGTTTGGCGAGGAACACGGAAAGGTGGAAGGCTTTCGAAAAAACCGGCGACAGCATCAGGATCAATTGACAGTAGACAAACAAAAGCAGCCACAGCAGCCATTGGGAACAAATTCAGTTTCTTCGTCGCGCCCCAAGCTCGAAATCAAAACGAATCGTGACGGCGACACCGTTGTTCGGGGTGTTCTGTCGGTCAAAATTCGCACCTTCCAAGATATTCTTCGCCTTTGGACTGAAAGCCTATCAAAACGATCTCGTCGGTTAACAGAACTGGATGTAGCTGATCTTCGAGCATATGATTTGGAGAGTCATGTCGTTGCAACAGTCAAGGTTACCTCGACAAATATTTCTACAGGCGCTACTACAATGGGGAAGATGCAATTCGTCGATTTTGCCTCGTCAGAAATCGTAACGAAACAGTCATTAGGGTCAACTGGTTATGGTGTGTCTGCTTATACCTCGAAGCGAAATTTATCCTCAAGCTCAATTCCCGAGCAGTTGTTTGAAGACTGGAAGTTTACCAACAAGTCCCTGAACACATTTCGGGAAGTCATTTTGGCGCGGAACCAGTACAAGCGGATGGTGCCATATCGGAATTCTACTATTACACACATTCTAAGCGACAGCTTAGAAGCGGACACCAAAGTGGTTGTGATCGCTTGTTTGGATGCAGAAGAAGACGTCGCCGACATGGCATGCACGCTTCAATTTGCACAGGAAATACGCAAGGTTGTCGTAGGAAAAGCCACGAGACACACAACTATTGCTGCATGTGGAAATAGCGGCAACAAAGTGTAGCAGCAAACTAGCAGTACCGTACAATACGAAACCGATATTATTATTTATTTCATATTATTATCATACTTACTCATATCATTAAAACAATACGAAGACAGTAAAACTATCCAATACGAAGTAGAAATAAACAATGCGTTTTTCACGTTATTCACACTTTGACGTGAAACTTCGCAACACTGTTGAACTCAAAGCTTTTGAGCTAAAATGCATTTAAATATGTTTTGGAGCTTATCGTGAACATCATAACGAGAACACTGGACGCAAGGGTCTGTTCCTCCACAATAATTCGATGAATTAGACTTGGGATTCAATTTTTTCAACAAATAAAATGGAAAAGAAGTGCGCCATCAACGCATCCAGAAAGGCACGGTCTCTCTCGTTGGGATCACCTAGCGTGACGACATCCAACTAAAAGAAGACTTCGAAGCCTCACCTTTCCATGAACAAGATAAATGGAAACTCGACATGAAGAGATACACCGAATCCATCTCATCAATCGAGTGAAATCTCTGATTCTGTTTTCGCCGTCCCCTGGGGTCAACTCACTCTGACCTTACGAAACAAAATGAAAGCGGAAGTACATTATTAGAAAGTTGAAGAAACCAAAGACACACCTGACCTCTTCGAGCTCATCACCTAGATCTGCAACCGAGGCGCAACCATCAACCACGAACCAACCACTATAGTCGCTAGTGTATACACCCTCATGGAACTTAATGAGACCAATATGGCCCTCTCTGACTTCATGACCATTTCACCCTACACCACAAAACTGCAGATCACTGTGGATATGAACCCGACATACAAGAAGCTCCAATAGTATCTCATGGAGAAGGACCTCGCTAAATACAGCTGAGACCTTCTTAAAACGCTGATCGTGCGACATGCTGCAACAATATCAACGAATACGTCAAGGACCAATTCTATGCCCTCATGTTCGTTCGAAAGGCTGGAGATCGCTTTGAAGAATGCCGAGAAAATTTTACCATGACTTTGTCAAAGGAACCGAGCACATTCCAGTCACCATTGTTGAGATGGTTGAAGCACTGGGTTAACAGAAGTGTTTACTTTATTGGATTCTATTTCCTACAAAATATGAGCCAGGTATTCTCCTCCAATAATCCCAACCAAATTAGTTGCAAATCACTCCATAACCTCTTCCTGTTGCGACACATCGCTGGTTCATTAGTTTGTCTATCTCTCATTTGCATTCAGCAAGTCTCAAATTATCACTCAACAGTTCCAACGTCCAAAGATTCACTTCTTCACTATCAGTCCTTCATCTTGAAACCTGTTGATTCCTTCAGTTGGGTATCTTCAATCTCATTGATTATGTTGTTTTCTTGCCACATACCATTCCTTAGAATTCTGCTCGTGAATCCTGTTATTCTTGATCCCGAACTGTGTCTGGTTCATTTTCTTTGTCTGCCCGTTTACTGTCATCCGACTAAGCTGTCTGAACACACTTCCCTACTTAACCTGTTCAGCTGACCAATTCAGCACTGTACCAGTTCAATAAATCTCTCAACAGATTCTTAGTGTGCATATCCGAAGTGATGTCATTGCCACCTTTCCACTTGACCATCAGGAATCCTCTCTCCTTCACTTCGCTTAAGACATTCTGTCTCACATCGATATGCCTTGTTCTGCCTCCCACGGACCAGTTGTTTGCTAGATCCACTGTGCCCTTGTTGTCACAGTACAAGATCATTGGCAACTCCACTTCCAGTTCCATGTTTATCATTATGTGATACACAAACATCATATCTTGTGCTGTTAGTACTGCAGAGTATAGCTCAGCCCCTGTGGTTGACAATGCGATAATTGGCATCATCTTGCTGAATTGCTTCACGATTGCACCTTCCAAGTACATCATACCTGCATTCACACTTTGACGACTGCTGTGCTTCGCATACTCTGAGTCACATTTGCCTGTAATGGTGAACTTGTATGTGCCCCTCCTGCCATTCCATTTTCTGGGCTTAGTCACCTTCATAGTGAAGCCCCGTTTCTTGGTAGACACAATGTCATTCATCACACATCTCAATGCCTTAAGGCTTTTTTTGCTTGCTTTCTGTGTATGACTGGATAGTTCTCGCACTGCATTCAGTACATCTGGTCTGCTCCATCACATCATATGCAACAGGATTCTTACTCCGGAACGGTACTTTGTCTGCTGGGCCCAGCTCCCCATCTGTGGCCAGATCAAACTACAGGACACTTCCCGGATCTGCTGGTGTAGTTGGCGAATTGTTGGTCTCGCCAACTCCTCCTTTACATCCAAACTCATCCTCAAACCGCTGTACCTTAACTGGTTGTGCCAGATGTATGTACTAATAATAATAATATACTTATTTAGGTAGGAAAATCTACCACAGGTGGTTAAAAGCTACTCAGTCTGTAACCAGACTTTATTGTCACCTCAATTGAAGAGTCAGGACCCCAAGTTGTAGAATGAAGCGTCGCCTCAATCAAAGAGAGTTTAGGCCCCAAGTTGTAAAACGACAATTTTACAAATGAACCTTGGTAAGAAACAGGGAAAGACGAACCAGTCCAGAGCACAACAGACACTGCTGTTGCAAAGCGTGCAGGAGACGGGGTACCAAGAACTTGAAAGGGAAAGACACAAGCAAAACTCTGCCTCCAATGCTGATGTGAAGCATCAGTAATGCTAGTGATCAGCTGACACAAGCAAAACCCTTCCTCAGATACATAGTATCAGTAATGCTAGTGGTCAGCTGACGCAAGCAAAACCCCTCTCTTAATGCTGGATTGCAGTATCAGCAATGCGAGTAGTCAGCCCCAAACACATTCCTTACCATGTACAAGAACACAAGCAAAATTTCCCAGGTAATGCTCCTAAACACTGTAAACACTTCGAGGCAGGGGAGTCTACATCAAAATTTATAACAGCAGCTGGTATGTTAGGAACTTTGGGGGCTTGGAAACAGGGTCTCTAAGCCATAACAGGGCTGTAGGCTTGAAAACAGATGGCAGCTGTACTGTGAACTGGAAAGGTATATGTAGGTGGTGGCGTGTTAAGTAATGGGTACGTAGCAACTTAGGGGCTTGGGTTAGGAAACAGTAGGACCATAAGCGAACACACTTATGGACCCGCAGGGTGATGGACTTGAAAACAGATAACAGCTGGAATTTCTTGTAGAAATATTCCTACAGTGGAAGGGGCAGTTCTGTAACTTCAACTTGAAAAGACTAAAAGGACTCAGCAAGGAATCTTGAAGAATGTAGAACGTTAAGTGATATTCACTTAAGCAGCTTGGAAACACCCATGGGGGTGGAGCTTGGAAACAGATCAAAGCAGAGAATTCCTGTAGAATATGTACTGGAAGTGCTGTAGAAATTATGTGTGGGTTTTGGTACTCCTGCTGCTGCTGCTGTTGCGGATCGGTCAGTCATGGAGTGGTGAATAGGCATCCAAATCAACCAAACAAAGCAGTTAGCAACTGAACTAATAGCAGAATCAAAAAGGCGAGGTTGCTGTAAGTATGTGTAGGTCCTGATATTGTGATTGGGGGTGTAGAAGGGAGCAAGGTATCACATGGTAACGTTGTGTACAAATTTACATATTTTTAGTACTGGAATATTGGAACGTCGGACAAAATGCGCGTTGCACAAATTGTAAGATCACAATTTGCGCGACGCGCATTTTGTCCGACGTTCCGATGTTCCAGTACTAAAAATACGTAGATTTCTACACAACTTTACCATGCGATATCTCGCTCCCTTATACACCCCCAATCACAACCCCAGGACCTACATGTATTAACCAAGACCTGCGCTCTTCGTTTCTGCTATCGGTTCAGTTGCTGGATGCTTCCTTTCGTTGAGTTTGTTGCCAATTCACTGCTCGACCGAGGGATCAGCAACAGCAGCAGCACCAAAACCAAGATCGACACATAATTTTCTACAGCACTTCCAGTACAGACTCTACAGCAATTCACCACTCTTTTTCGATGTACGGTACTGCTTCGATCTGTTCCCAAGCTCCAACCAAGGCCCTTACGTATATCTTGCTACACTTAATGTTCTACACTGTTTCCAAGCTGCTTAAGTGATTCTCACTTAAAGTTCTTCCACTGTAGGAATATTTCTACACGAAATTCCAGATGTCATCTGTTTCCAAGTCTAATGCCCTGCTGGTACATAAGTGTTTTCGCTTATGGTCCTAATGTTTTCTGACCCAAGCCCAAAAGCCGCTAAGTACAGTTCACTTAAGGCTCTACCATCTACATATACCTCTCAGGTGTACAGTATAAATGTCATCTGTTTCCAAGTCTACTGCCCTGCTGGACCCTAAGTGTTTTCACTTATGGTCCTACTGTTTCTTGACCCAAGCCCCAAAGCCGCTAAGTACAGTTTGCTTAAGGCTCCACCACCTACATAACCCTCTCAGGTGTACTGTATAAATGTCATCTGTTTCCAAGTCTACTGCCCTGATGGACCCTAAGTGTTTTCGCTTATGGTCCTACTGTTTCCTGACCCAAGCCCTAAAGCCACTAAGTACAGTTTGCTTAAGGCTCCCCTACCTACATATACCTCTCAGATGCATTCTTCAACTGTCATCTGTTTTCAAGTCTACTGCCCTGATGGACCATAAGTGTTTTCGCTTATGGTCCTACTGTTTCCTTACCCAAGCCCCAAAGCCGCTAAGTACAGCTTGCTTAAGGCTCTCCTACCTACATATACCTCTCAGATGCACACTTCAACTGTCATCTGTTTTCAAGTCTACTGCCCTGCTGGACCATAAGTGTTCTCACTTAAGGTCCTACTATTTCCTGACCCAAGCCCCAAAGCCGCTAAGTACAGCTTGCTTAAGGCTCTCCTACCTACATAACCCTCTCAGATGCACACTTCAACTGTCATCTGTTTTCAAGTCTACTGCCCTGATAGTCCATAATTGTTTTTGATTATGGACCTACTGTTTTTATGACCCAAGCCCCAAAGCTGCTAAGTACATGTTACTTAACGCACCACCACCTACATATACCCCTCCAGTTCACAGTACAGCAGAGACCTGTTTTCAAGCCTACAGCCCTGATGGTCCATAAGTGTTTTCACTTAAAGGCCCTGTTTCCAAGCTACTACAGGAGAGCAAGTTCAAGTTCGAACAGAAGGCCAGCTGTTACGAATTTGAATTTGGTAGTAGGCTCCACCGCCTCTACGTGTCTCCTACTACGAAGTTCGAACAGAAGGACAGCTGTTACGAATTTGGTAGTAGGCTCCGTACTATATGTACCATACAGTGGTTACGGGAATGTGTTTGGGGATGACTACTCGCATTACTGGTGATGCTGCAATCCAGCATTCAGAGAGGAGTTTTGCTTTTGTACGCTGACCACTAGCATTACAGATACCATGTATCTAGTCAGGGTTTTGCTTGTGTCAGCTGACCACTAGCATTACGGATGCTGCACACCAGCATTGGAGGGACAGTTTTGCTTGTGTCTTTCCCTTTCACGTTCTTGTTACCCCGTTTCCTGTACGCTTTGCAACAGCAGTGTCTGTTGTGCTCTGGACTGGTTCGTTTTTTTTTTCCTGTTTCTTACCAAGGTTCGTTTGCAAAATAGCCGTCCTTACAACCTGGGGCCTATTCCCCATGGTTGAGGCGGCGCGTCGTTCTACAACTTGGGGCCTAACCTCTCTTCGATTGAGGCGACGATAAAGTCTGGTTACAGACTGAGTAGCTTTTAACCACCTTCGGTGGATTTTCCTACTTAAATAAGTATATTATTATTATTATGCACAAATTGTAAGATCCTTGAGCTCAGAAGACAAACCATCAGACCTGACATCAGCATTATGATCAACCCCAAGAATGACAGAGTCGCCTGCCCCCAGGCAGACCTAAAGGGCAGCAGTCAAGTCCCTATTGAAAAGGATACAAGGATTTTGGCATATCAGATCCTCAACTGCCAGAAAGTACTGGCACTGTTGATTCCAAATGGAGCCAAGATCCCTGTCATTCTCAACAGGGCAGTAGGCAGAAAACGCGGTGACAGTTGATCCAGCCCTGCCCTGAAACTTGACAAAGGTCCACCTGCTAAGGCCAGAAGGATCAGCCCCATGAGCAACCTTGTGGGAGCTAAAGAGTTGGTCAATGGTAAAGCCAGTGCCTCCAGACTGAAGCCAAGCGCAGTCTGAAGCCTCATGCCTGTTGTTGGCAATATAGAAAAAACTTTAAGGGCAGAAATCCTTCAGGCGCCGGTTGAAGAGGTCACAGGGAAGGAGCTTAGATTCATTCAAACAGTGCTCAGCATAAAGTGCAACAACCTGTGCAGCCATACCAACGAGAGGCTGCTCTCCTAAGAGCCTGGCTTACTGGACCTTAGGGTTGATTCCACTTTGTATCTTGGTTATGTCTTCTGTTCCTTATCCTGTCCCATCCCTTTTGATACTGGATCTTATCCCAATATCTTCATTCCCATTTCACTTTCTCTCAAGTCCCTATTTTGTGGGACTTGTTTGTCTTTTTCCCTGCTTGATGTTCAAGGTTTGTTTGAAAATTTGTCGTTCTGCCACTTGGGGTCCTGACTCTATGATGGAGGCGACGTTAAAGTCTGGTTACAGACTGAGTAATTTAGTTTCACCTTTGGTGATTAAAGTTATTTAAATACGTATATTATTATTATTATGTCTTCTGTTCCTGCTCCTCAAACCTTTTGATACTGGTTCTTATCCCATTATCTTCCTTCCCATCTCATTTTCTCTCAAGTCCCTTTTTTGTGGGACTTGTTTTGTTCCTTTCCCTGTCTGATGTTCAAGGTTTGTTTGAAAAATTTGTCGTTCTACCACTTGGGGTCCTGACTCTCTGATGGAGGCGACGTTAAAGTCTGGTTACAGACTGAGTAATTTAGTTTCACCTTTGGTGGTTAAAGTTATTTAAATACGTATATTATTATTATTGCTCAGCATAAAGTGCAACACTAGCCTTGCTCTTGACAAATTGACGGGAGTTGTGCTGGGACCTTGACATGAAAGCAGCTCGGCGCTGAGGCCCAATGTTTTGGAAGGTGATGAAGGTGGAATTAGAGGATGGAGCATGGGGAAAAGGATGGCCAAAACCATCAGAATCCTTGGCAGCAAGAGAGTCCCCATGAAGCGTTAGTTAGACAAGATGAGAGAGAGGGAGAGAGACTGAGGAGGGTGAAGTAGAACCAGGAGAAGCATGGATGGGATTTGGAGAACAAGGCATATCATCAGACCTCATACCAGAAAACCTAACCATGATCAGAAGGAAAACCGTGTCTGTCGTGCGGTGGAAAAAGCTGCTGGAGCTGAATTGGTAGTGCCATACCCCGGGTCTACTAGTGATTAGAACAGTAGTGATATGCAAATTGTGAGCTCTAAGGATTAGTCTATTGCTATTGCTTTTGACAATCACAAGTCCCCTGTAATTTGGCGATACGGAGACTCGCTGATCTTAATTGTACTCGTACTCCAGTCCCGAATGGACTCGTGACTGTATTCAGGTGCATGGCATGCTCCTCCATGGTACTGTTATGATTAGTTACTTCTCCAGTTCAGGGCTATTCCTGCAATAATAGGGATGCACTCTTCTGATGTTAACCTGGTCGGTTACAAAGGGAGCAGTTTCAATAGTTACAGTTCCATTGTCATGGGCCTTGAGCACCTTGTAAGGTCCTTGCGGTGGGAAGGATAATTTCGGAATAATGCCCTTCCTTTCCAGGGTGACATAGTCTCCTTCCTTATAGACATGGGGGATCCTTTTCCGGTTCTCCCTGATGTTGCTCTTGTGGATGCTTTTCTGCTTCCTTGCCTGGATGGCTTCCCAATCCACTGGGAAATTCACTGGCATAAACATGTCCCTGCCAAACACCAATTGTGCTGGGGAATCCCCCAGAGTGGTGTGGATGGCGCTGCGGATGGCATACGCTGCCTTGGTGGTGAATTCCTTGAAGGGATCCTTCTCGTGGAGGTCCCTGTTCTCCAGGTTGAAGGACAATAGGCAGTCCTTTAGAACCTGATGGATCCTTTCCAATACAGCATTGGATTGCGGATTCCAAGCCCCACTGGGCTTTCTTTTCATCCCCATGTTGTCACAGAGCTCTTGGAACTTTGCTTTGAACTCACTCCCGCCATCAAAGCCAATTTCCTTTGGGCGTGGATACCTTGCTAGCCAGGTACTGTCCAACAAACGTTGCGTTTCTGCTGCGTTTGGCGAGTCCTTCAGGTGAGCCAATTCAAACCATCCAGTTACTGGGTCCACCATGGTGACAACATGAATGTGGTAGTCTTTACCATTCTTGTTGTGGACAGTTGCAGGTCCCCAGATGTCCACATTGACCCTCTGCTATTTGGTAACCTCAGCTGCTTTTTCAGGTAGTAGTCCATACTTCTTCTGCCCACTTTTCTTAAACATCTGGCACGTGTGGCAGTGTTTGCAGAGGTCCTGGACATCCTTCCTCAGGCCTCTCCAAGTGCTTGCAGAGGTCCTGGACGTCCTTCCTCAGGCCTCTCCAGGTGAACACTGAGCGTATGCTCTTTTCCATTGTCTTTTCTCCGGGGTGGACCAACATGGTGTGGTACCACTCCATTGCTCTTTCCTTGAGTTTGTTGGAAATCAGAATCTTCCCTTTTTTGTGGATGAGACTGTAATCTTCCACATTTTTGGTGGTTAGTCGACTGTCTTTTTCCAGAGCACTCATGATCTCTGTGTCCTTTTGTTGGTAAAACTGGATCATATCCGGGGCAAGTGGAAATGCACTATTGCCCTGGAATTCTTCCGGTGCCTCTCCAAGTGGGAATAGGAGTTGCTGGAGGTGCTCTTCCCTGTCCGTGTAGGTGAGGGGCTTATTAGGTGGTACAATTTGCGCATCGCGCATTTTGTCCGACGTTCCGATGTTCCAGTACTAAAAATACGTAGATTTCTACACAACTTTACCATGCAATATCTCGCTTCCTTTTACACCCCCAATCACAACCCCAGGACCTACACATACTAACAGCGACCTCGCCTCTTTGATTCTGCTATTTGTTCAGTTGCTCGATGCCTTGTTTGGTTGAGTTGGTTGCCAATTCACCACTCGACGGACGATCGATCCATCGGCAACAGCAGCAGCAGCAGCAGCAGCAAACCGACACATAATTTTCTACAGCACAACTCCAGTACAGATTCTACAGCAATTTGTTCGATCTGCAATCTGTTCCCAAGCTCCCCTGAAGGCCCTTCGATATATCTTACTATACTCAAGGTTCTACACTGTTTCCAAGCTGCTTAAGTGATTCTCACTTAATGTTCTACATTCTTTGAAGTTCCTTGCTGAGTCCTCATAAGTCTTTTCAAGTCAAAGTTCACGAACAGCCCCTTCCACTGTAGGAATCTTTCTACAAGAAATTCCAGCTGTCATCTGTTTTCAAGTCCATTGCCCTGCTGGACTATAAGTGTTTTCACTTATGGTCCTACTGTTTCTTGACCCAAGCCCCAAAGCCGCTAAGTACAGCTCGCTTATGGCTCGACTACCTACATATACCTCCCAGATGTACTGTACAAATGTCATCTGTTTCCAAGTCTACTGCCCTGATGGACCCTAAGTGTTCTCGCTTAGGGTCCTACTGTTTCCTGACCCAAGCCCCAAAGCCGCTAAGTACAGTTTGCTTAAGGCTCCACCACCTACATAACCCTCTCAGGTGTACAGTATAAATGTCATCTGTTTTCAAGTCTACTGCCCTGCTGGATCATAAGTGTTTTCGCTTAAGGTCCTACTGTTTTCTTTGTTACACTCTAAGGTAGAAAATACGCGATAGGAGTATTTTAGATATGAATGGTTATAAAAATTGTGTTACAAAGAGAATGGATGAATACTTTACGAGATGGGAATGATTTCTTGAGTATGGAATGAATGATCGGTGAGTTATCGGAATCTCTGTTTGAATTGTATGTGTATTCGTGTACGTTGAATATCCAGTATATGTACATGAATATTATATATATTCTTGTGTATTGGAGCACATGCGGGATTCAATAATCATTTAGAGCCTCTCGTAGGGGTACCTACGTCAACATGTAACATAGTTCCCCAATGATTAGGTGAAGTTTGCATGTGGTTCGATAGTATAGATTCGGAGTTGAGCGGTAGTATCAATGAAAGATATATGCTTGTTTGGAGAACCGGTTGAAGATGATATATGCCCTTTGAAATATTTCAGAAGATATATGGTAATGTAGATCGAACCGGGATTGAAGAAGGTTCTTTGACACTGAAGGACTCGAAGATTTGACTCTTGTTCTTGAGAAGGGTCATAAGGATATGCTAAGAATAGCAAAAAGAGTCGAAGAAAATTCTTTTCCTCCCCCAACTGTGATGTACCTCTCGGGGTAGTGGAGCTGATTGTGAAATTAATTTGATGTTTGAAATTGATTGCTCTTAGGCATAAAAACACTTCCTGTTGTAAAAGGATTGAGTAGGTAGGTGAAAAGCCAAGCGTTGGATGTGTTGCTTTGCCGTGTCTGCGATTGTATGTTTTAAAGCAGAGAGGGGACGCATTGTTAGTATGGAATTACATTGTTAATGCGCTCGCGATTTGCCGTATACTTTGTCCGGTCTTTTGTTTTGGGTGTTATTTGCAGCAGTCTACTGGAGTTTTGAATTTCGTAACTCCAGAGCACCTCTGTGGGGTTCGAATATAATTTTGTGGGATTGCTCCTATATTTTTGGAGCTCCCTGTGGACTATTTGTTTGTCCGGAACAAGGTTGGCCTTGTTATTGCTGCTGTACCCTTTATTTTGTTTTGTTCGCGTCTGTACCCTTATCGAGATCGATATATGATTCGATTCGATTATTATGTTTTGCGTCCGTACCCTTGCAAGTTGAACTGCGTCCAGATCGCGTTGCTTTATAGTTTATTATCTTATCGGTTGATTGTTGCCGTCACGTTGGATCGGACTGAGCGCAATTTGTATTTAGTTCGAACATTTTGTTTGCAACAGGGCTCATCTCTGTAGGTTCCTTCCCCTTCTGGGAGTTCTCCTCCATGCGTCATCCCAGACAGCAGTGCTGTACTGGCATTCGGGTCCAGTGGAGCCGAAGGCACGGTGCTGGATTGTGATCCGTATATGATTATGGCTATGGTTGCCATGTAAGGCTGCCGTCAAAGTTTCTTTCGACGCGGCCACCATGTTCCATGCAATAGGATTCTACTGCTTGCCTGATATGGGCTTGGAAGGTTTCGTTGGTGGAAGCAGCAGTGCTGCCATTTTCATTGCCAGGAGCCGAAGCAGTACTGTTGTTGCTGCTATTGCTCTTATTTCTTTTGGCATATTTATTTCTTGGGCATTCAGACCAATCATGGTCGTGTCCTGCAATTCTGCAAGGATTGTTGTACTTGCGCTTGCTGGTATTGTTATTGCTTTCTGCTTCTTCTGCTTCTTCAGTTTCGGCGTCGCTGTTACTGTCTGAGTCAGAGCTGTTGTTGTTTTCGGCATTCGAAGCGTTGTCGGCGTTTGAATCGTGTGACTGATTGGTTACGCTGTTGATATCAGAATCGTATGGATTGTCACTTGGAGACTGCTCTGTTTTAGCTTGGCGCTCTAAGGAGCTCATGTGGTCCACTATGGATTGAATAGTGGTGTGCGGTCTGATTCCACTATGGATTCTACAGTAGTCTTCGATCCATTCATTTGGGAAGCTGTGGAGCAAGATGGTCATTTGTTGTAAGTGGTTTAGATCAGCTGCAAAGCCTTGTAGTTTTGCAGTGTATTTGAAGAGCTGTTCCATTCGGTCTGCATGGTCTTTGCATGAGGCTTTACTGGATTTCTTCAGCGTTCGAAGGTATGTATGCATGATATCTTTTGCATCGTCGGCGCTGCAGTATTCTTGCTTGACGAAGGCTGAGAAAGCTTGCTTGTATCCATTTCTTGTAGTTGGATAATCACGTTGGCTTCTTGTTAGGGCTCTCCACTTGGTTTGGGCATCGACGCAAAGGCACCGACCAAAGTATTTGATATATTTGGTTACTGGTAGGTCAAGATCTTCAGCTGCGTTTTGAAATGCTTCTTCCGTATGCAGGAGTTCTTCTAAATTGACGTTTGTGAATAGAGGGACTTTGACGCTGTCTTCTTGGTCTTCATTATGGACTGTTAGAGTAACCAGTTTGGGATTGGGGCTGTCAAAGGCTCTCTTGTAAGGGATTGGAGGATCTCTGTATAATCCTGCCATATTGATTCGTATAGTTTGATGGATTCGGTGGTCGATCGATTCGGTTGGAGATTGCGATCGATTATGATTTGAATTGCTTTCTTTTGGAGAGTTCGATCGATTCGGTGTTCGATCGATTCTTATCGGCGTTTCATGGATATCGATCGTTTCGTTCGCTCGATCGTATCGGAACTGCGGTTGTTTAGTTCGATCGATTCGTAGATTTCGATCAGCGTTTCGGATGTTCTTGTTTCGATTGTAGGATTTTGCTTGTCAGGGTATCGATGTATCCCTGTTGTTTAGGATAAAGGTTGTTTTGGATGATTCAGTACTGAGTTCCTGTCTGTCTTCTACTTTAAAAGATAAACAGTAATTACTGTGTTACACTCTAAGGTAGAAAATACGCGATAGGAGTATTTTAGATATGAATGGTTATAAAAATTGTGTTACAAAGAGAATGGATGAATACTTTACGAGATGGGAATGATTTCTTGAGTATGGAATGAATGATCGGTGAGTTATCGGAATCTCTGTTTGAATTGTATGTGTATTCGTGTACGTTGAATATCCAGTATATGTACATGAATATTATATATATTCTTGTGTATTGGAGCACATGCGGGATTCAATAATCATTTAGAGCCTCTCGTAGGGGTACCTACGTCAACATGTAACATTCTTACCCAAGCCCCAAAGCCGCTAAGTACAGTTTGCTTAAGGCTCTCCTACCTACATAACCCTCTCAGATGCACACTTCAACTGTCATCTGTTTTCAAGTCTACTGCCCTGCTGGACCATAAGTGTTTTCGATTATGGACCTACTGTTTTTCTGACCCAAGCCCCAAAGTCGCTAAGTACTGGTTACTTAACGCTCCACCACCTACATATACCCCTCCAGTTCACAGTACAGCTGCGACCTGTTTCCAAGACTACAGGCCTGCTGGTATTTAAAGGTTCTCACTTAGAGCCCTGTTTCCAAGCTACTACAAAGTTCTAACAGGAGGACAGCTGTCTACGTAACAGGGGGACAGCTGTTACGAATTTCGTAGTAGGCTCCACCGTCTCTATGTGTTATACTACCTAGGTACCAGTAGGTACCAGGCAGGTACGGAATGAGCCGAGCATTACCTGGGAAATTTTGCTTGTGTTCTTTTGGTAAGGAATGTGTTTGGGGCACCCGCATTACTGATGCTGCAATACAGCATGCTGAGACCAGTTTCGCTTGCGTCAGCTGACCACTTGCATTACTGATACTATGTATCTGAGGATGGGTTTTGCTTGTGTTAGCTGACCACTTCTAGCATTACTGATGCTGTACAGCAGCATTCCAGGGACAGTTTTGCTTGTGTTTTTCCCTTTCATGTTCTTGTTACCCCGTCGCAACAGCAGTGTCTGTTGTGCTCTGGACTGGTTTGTTTTTTTCCTGTTTCTTACCAAGGTTCGTTTGCAAAATAGTCGTCTTTACAACCTGGGGCATAATCCCCCATGGTTGAGGCGACGCGTTGTTCTACAACTTGGGGCCTAACCTCTCTTTGATTGAGGCGACGATAAAGTCTGGTTACAGACTGAGTAGCTTTTAACCACCTTCGGTGGATTTTCCTACTTAAATAAGTATATCATTATTAGGGGCTTATTAGGTGGTAGCCATTCCACTGTATCCGCTGGATCATCAGTGATGTCTAGCCTGGACAGCGTGTCTGCCACATTGTTGTCTTTGCCAGCAACATGCTTAACTACCGGATGGAACTCCTCCATGAGGAGTCTTCATCGGACCATTCTTTGGGTGGACATTTGCTGGAAGAGCAGATTCAGGTGGTCGGTGTGAATGGTTAGATCTTGTCCCCGTAGGATTCCTTTGAACACCTTTAGGCCTTCCACTATATGAATGAGTTCTTTTTCTCCCACAGTGTAGTTAAGCTGTGCGGAGTTCAGCTTTCTTGTGTAGAAACCAAGTGGTTTGCCATCTTGGCATACAGTTGCTCCCAGTTGCCAGTCACTGGCATCTGAGTAGAGGTGAAATGGTTTCGTAAAATCCAGGAATGCGAGCTTTGCTTCTTCTGTAAGCATCCTCTTCGCCTCCATGAAAGCTTTCTGCTCTGCTGGGCCCCAGTACCAGTTCAGTTTCCCCTTTTTGCCTGCCAGCTTGTTGAGTGGGGCAAGGATGTGGGAGCGGGGCTTCCACATGTCTTGCTGGATGGTTTCCCCTATCTGTGGTAGTGGGAATGGCTTCCTTTGAATGGCTGCATTCATTTTCCGAAAGTCAGTGAGCACTCAGATGTCCCCAGTTTTCTTGGGTTGACAGAATGTGGGAGATGCCCATGGTAAGTCATCATCATGGGGGAGTTTCTCAAGGACTCCAATATCACAGAGCCTGTTGATTTCCTTTCGGAGTGCCTGTTCAAAGGCATGGGGCACGGAATAGTACCTTTGCCGGACCAGTTTGACCCCTGCTTGGAGCTGAATGGATACCGGTTTAATGTTTTTGAGTAATCTCAAACCTCCTCCTAAGAGGGTAGGGAATTTCTTCAGCGTTTATTTCAAGGCTTCCTTGGACACGTCTGTTATCTCCAGGTCATCGACCATAGTATCAATGTCTACCTTGGAGTAGTCGGCATCCAGGATTTTGGATTGCCTTTCCTCCTTCTGCTGGAGGATTGAACTTTGTGTGTTGGCAAAGAATACTGCCTCACATTTGTCCAGGTCAGAGAGCTCCCCCATTCCCTTCATGGGAATGGTGTCTCCCTGCCATTCAATTGTTTGGGAGCTGTATTTGATATCCAGTCCGGGCTACAGCTATCATCCATCAGTTCTTTCTCACCTCCTGGGATCTTTGGACCTACAGAAATGAACGACTCCATGGTCCTGGGGGTACCCTGGATGCTGAACAACACCAATCTCTTGATGCTTCCATCACCTCAGAATTGGCAATTGGTACAGCTGGTGCACTTCCCCAGTCACACTCCCTGTTACAAACCCCTTTCCACGTCCTACAAGGTTACACCCTGACTGCCAAGAGGCAGTGGCTTGCAACCATCCACCTTGCCAGGAAGCAGTATGCAGCGCCTGTCCCACCAGTGCAGCCATACCAACAAGAGGCTGCTCTTCTCAGAGCCTGGCTTACTGGACCTCAGGGTTGATTACACTTTGTACCGTGGTCTTGTCTTCTGTTCTTGCTGCTTATCTTGTCATTTACCTTTTGATACTGGATCTTATCCCATTATCTCCATTCCCATCTCACTTTCTCTCAAGTCCCTATTTTGTGGGACTTGTTTGTCTTTTTCCCTGCTTGATCTTCAAGGTTTGTTTGAAAAATTTGTCGTTCTACCACTTGGGGTCCTGACTCTTTGATGGAGGCGACGTTAAAGTCTGGTTACAGACTGAGTAATTTAGTTTCACCTTTGGTGATTAAAGTTATTTAAATACGTATATTATTATTATTGTATTTGATATCCAGTCCCATTTGTGCCATCAAGTCGGATCCTATGATCATGTCATAGGGCACTTCCTCGTGGTGATATTCATCCCCTTGGAATTTGAAAATTCTATCAGTCTTAGTCCCACTGAAGCTGCAGACTTTGTTCGAAATTTGCCCCCATATGTATTGTAGGTGACAGATCTCTGGCCTCAGTTCGTTAGTTGACTTCGGTTGACAAAATGCCTTAGAATGATGGATTTGGAGCATCCGGTGTCCAGTAGGCCCCGGAGCATCCTCCCCCTTCCTTTGTGGTCCAGCACCTCCACACAGACGTCCGCAAACCTATTGATTATGCAAGGTCCGGTGTGGATGGTGTCAGCCATTCAGTTGTGGGATCATTGCTTCTTGAAGGTCTTCCTGTACTTTCTTCTGTACTCTTTGAGATCCCTCTCGGAGATGTCAATCTCGTCATCAGAGACCTCGTGGTCGGCTTGGGCCGTGGCCAGCACGTAGGAGTACTCGTGGTTCGAGAGTTTCCTTCCCCAGTGGGGTTTAGAGTGTTGCTCAGTGTCTGAGTCTTCTTTTGCCACAGAGTGCTCCTTGACCACCGGTTAGTTTCCAGCATTTGCCGGCATGGACCTTGCCACAGGTTTTGCACAGTTGCTTGTTGTTGTTGCTGTCCAGTGGTCGCTTCTTTTTGCTGGGGGACTTCCCATTTCCTCCCCCAGAAGTGGCTTTGGACTTGTGTTTGGTGCCTCCGTTCTGTTTTTCCAGTTCGGTGATGCACTTTTGTAGTTCCTCCTCCTTTCGGATGGTGGTTTCCAAGTTTTCTAGTTTATCGATAGTGGTGTTGAAGGAGTGTTCATACACGTCCCACCCAATGTGTTCCAATTTGTCCCTCTGGGTGTGGGTCATGTTGGAATCCAGGATTTCCTTCATTTCTGCTTCCGTGAAGCTGGAAGGTGCCGTTCCTGTTGCTGCGCCACTTTCCCAGAGACATTCTGGTAGGTAGCTCTGTAGTTTGGCCATTTGGTTGGCCCAGGAGCAAATGCCGTATTTCATATCGACTTGTGTGCCCCTCATGAACCTGCGAAGGAGAATGTAGGCTCTCTTGCCGTTCATGTCTTGGCCGAAGATTTTGAGCTTGAGGGCATGCATGCATTCCTCAATGACATCCTTCTTGTACTCCTCTGTTTGATAGTACTGAATGAGGGTATCTGGCACTCTTTTTTTGGGGATTTGAGCCGTGAGTTCCTCAGGCTCGGTTTCCTCATCCGATGTTGCTGTAGGAGTCGTTTTGGTTTTCTCGGCTTGGGTGGCTTTGCCCTCCACCGTCTCCTTGGTTGTATCAGAGGGAGGTTCTTTTGTTGTCGGTTCTGTTTTGCCAACTTCCTGGATCCTCTTGTGGACTAGTTTGTTGTTGTGTATCTTGTGTCCCGGCTCGGCGTAGTATGACCAACCTAAGGTCATCTGGAAAATGGACAGCGCCTCATTGGAGAGAATTCTCTGGAGGACGTCTATCTTCTGGTCTCCTTGGAGTTTGTCATTGCCAGCAATTTGCTGGTCAAAGTCTCTTTTCCAGATAATAAAGAGTTCCGGTCTTTCAGTGCCGGTGAGTACTTTCAGGTAGTCACTGAAAGCTACTCCTCCCTTTTCGCTGTCGATGCTCGTCTTTACAGTGGTGGCATCTTCTGGCCAATCCTCTCTTGTAAATTTGAATGGTACCTGTTTGGTTCCTTTAGACGTCATGGTGGGTTAATCAATTATCTATTAGGTTTGATTACACTATTTCTGTTATCTATTAATTTCAGTCTGGAAATGAGCAAAAGTGATTGCTCCAGTTTCTTCTTCTGAGATCAACTCTCTTGCGATAACTCATGTTATAACTGATTTCCCCCCAAGCTTGTGCAGTGGTGGGAGTTGTTTCTCTCTTTAGTTCCCGGGAATCCAGTGGTTGCCCAGAGTTGTTTCTCTTTTTATTTTGTGGGAATCAATTCCCGTGGTTCTCCATCCTTTGTTCCTCTGTTAAGCATTTGCTGGGCCAGTCCCACTTCCCATTTCCCGTGGGATTAGTGGTGTTTAAGTATTCATTATATACCTTTCCGGATATCCATATATTTCGGTTTTGGTTGGCATTCCCTCTCTGGTCTGTCCATATACTCAGTGTTGGTCCAATTAGTCCACTCACTGGATTTTGTGTCACTTTTTTGACACTTTTTTGATTATTTCTGTTGTTGGCCATGGTCCTGTTTAGGTCCTTAGGTGTCTCTGTTGTTGCTGTTGCTCCATGTAATGGCGCCAACTGCTACTGGGATTGGTACTCCTTAGTGCTGCAGACACTGGCGCTTCCTTGTCCCTGTTCTGCTTCTCTGTGTCTCCATTTTTTGGCAGTTTCCTTCTCGTTGGCTTGTTCGGTCGACCAAGTGGTTGTCTCTGCTCATGGTCATCAATGCTCAGTTTGATTTTAAAATCATGCCATACCCCAGGTCTACTAGTGATTAGAATAGTGGTGATATGCAAATTGTGAGCTCTAAGGATTAGTCTATTGCTATTGCTTTTGACAATCACAAGTCCCCTGTAATTCAGCGATACGGAGACTCGCTGATCTTAATTGTACTCGTACTCCAGTCCCGAGTGGACTCGTCACTGTATTCCGGTGCACGGCAGGTAGAGGCATTGGCATGGTTCAACTTGCTGACACTGGCATAATTGCTAGGAGAAAAAGCAATAGCAGCAACTCCAACCTGCAAAGCAGAGGCCACAGCATCCCCACCACCAGTCATGTCAGCAGGCTGAACAGCAGGCACAGCAGCAGGTGAAGCATCAGGCATAGCTGTATCAGTGGGAGCACCACCTTGAGAAGCATCACGTTGGGGTTGGGGTTGTTCAGGCAGGTGTTGATAGCTTTGTGATGCCTCCTGATGCCATGCTGATCAGCAGCCACTGCATTGGCACATTCAGAATGGGCAAGAATGCGTCTGCCAATCATCTTCTTGTTGATCTGGAACATTATGGAAAAAAAAACTTTTCTGGAAAATCTCCATTTTCATGCACGCGACTACTCTCAAAAAAATCTAGGGCACTAATGGCTCTTCTATATTTTTAATTATGCTGAGCGACCATAATTTAACGGTCATTAACCGAAATCTTTGTCCTCAAAACGTGTCCTCAAAACGTGTCCTCAAAAAGTGTCCTCAACGATTTTGTCCTCAACAGACTGTCCTCAACCATAATGTCCTCAAAAATTATGTCCTCAACGTTTTGTCCTCAACCTCAACGTTGAAGTCATAGAGGTTGAGGACAAAACGTTGAGGACATAATTTTTGAGGACATTATGGTTGAGGACAGTCTGTTGAGGACAAAATCGTTGAGGACACTTTTTGAGGACAATCGTTTTTTGAGGACAGTTTTGAGGACACTCTACGTACCGTACTCGTACAGCCGTTAAAGTGGATATTCAACAAAAAACAGCCGTTAAAAATTACTACGTACATCAATTTTATTGGGCGCAAAACGCGCATGAATATGGAAATTTTCTCAAAAAAACTTTTTTCCATAATGTTCCTGGAATTCAGGAGACATCAACTGGATAAGCCTCATCTTGTCAACCCTATATTCACCAGGTTTCTTGAAGATCTCTACATCAGTGATGACCTGCCAAGCAGAAGGAGAGAAGCCAACAATCAAGGGGACTGATCTCAGAAGAGTATCAAAACAATTCAACTGTGGATCAAGGGCAAAGGACTTGTGATGGGCAAAGCTCAGACATGAAGGTTCACCTGCAATGCGTTCCCGCTGGCTTTTCCAGGCAGCAGCATTGTCAGCGGGGCTCACTGAATAATCAAAAGGGGGCAAGCTCATGAAAAGGGCAGGGACTTGGAGACAGGCAAGAAATTCAGAAAGGTACCTGTCAGTGTCAGGTGGAGGAATGTAGGTGCCAGCAAGAACTTCAGCTGAGGCAGGAGCTGTGACTAAATAGCCAAAAGCCTGGATGACAGAAGGAACCACGGAAGGAGTGCCAAGACACTGTTGTTGGTGCCGGACATTGGATTCAGCCATAGCTGGAACCATAGTAGACTGGGATTCCAAGACCTGTTCAGTGCCATAAGGGCCAACAGCAATAGCTCTCAAGACTGCTGCCTTGTTGACACAGCCCCAAATAGACCAAGCAGCAAGACCAAGTTCTCATTGAAGCCATTCCCTGCGCATCCGAGCACAAATCTGGGAAGCACTCTGGTTGTGGGGCTTGCCCTCAGCAAGGAGTGCATCCACCAGGCCTTGATTAAAGGAATCTCGCCATACAATTTGCGCATCGCGCATTTTGTCCGACGTTCCGATGTTCCAGTACTAAAAATACGTAGATTTCTACACAACTTTACCATGCGATATCTCGCTTCCTTTTACACCCCCAATCACAACCCCAGGACCTACACATACTAACAGCGACCTCGCCTCTTTGATTCTGCTCTTTGTTCAGTTGCTCGATGCTTTGTTTGGTTGAGTTGGTTGCCAATTCACCACTCGACGACGATCCATCGGCAACAGCAGCAGCAGCAGCACCAAAACCGACACATAATTTTCTACAGCAATTTCAGTACAGATTCTACCGTACAGCAAAACCGACAACGATCTGTTCTCCCAGCTCCATTGCAAGGCCCCTAAGTATATCTTATACTTAATGTTCTACACTGTTTCCAAGCTGCTTAAGTGATTCTCACTTAATGTTCTACATTCTTTGAAGTTCCTTGCTGAGTCCTCATAACTCTTTTCAAGTCGAAGTTCACGAACAGCCCCTTCCACTGTAGGAATATTTCTACAAGAAATTCCAGATGTCATCTGTTTTCAAGTCCATTGCCCTGCTGGACTATAAGTGTTTTCACTTATGGTCCTACTGTTTCTGGACCCAAGCCCCAAAGCAGCTAAGTACAGCTCGCTTATGGCTCGACTACCTACATATACCTCCCAGATGTACTGTATAAATGTCATCTGTTTTCAAGTCTACTGCCCTGCTGGACCCTAAGTGTTTTCGCTTATGGTCCTACTGTTTCCTGACCCAAGCCCCAAAGCCGCTAAGTACAGCTTGCTTAAGGCTCTCCTACCTACATAACCCTCTCAGGTGTACAGTATAAATGTCATCTGTTTTCAAGTCTACTGCCCTGCTGGACCATAAGTGTTTTCGATTATGGACCTACTGTTTTTCTGACCCAAGCCCTAAGTACATGTTACTTAACGCTTTACCACCTACAAATACCCCGCCAGTTCACAGTACAGCTGTGATCTGTTTTCAAGCCTACAGCCCTGATGGTATTCAAGTGTTATCACTTAGAGCCCTTGTTTCCAAGCTACTACGACGTTCTAACATGAGGACAGCAGCAGATGTCCTCAGCAGCAGCTGTTACGAATTTCGTAGTAGGCTCCACTGCCTCTAAGTGTTGTGCAGTACACGGTACACGAGCATTACCTGGGAAATTTTGCCCGTGTTCTTTTGATGTACTGTACCTGTTCTTTTGATGTACCATACGGTACAGTACCGGAATGTGTTTGGGGATGACTACTCGCATTACTGATGCTGCAATCCAGCATTCAGCGAGGAGTTTTGCTTTTGTACGCTGACCACTAGCATTACAGATACTATGTATCTAAGCAAGGGTTTTGCTTGTGTCAGCTAACCACTAGCATTACGGATGCTGCTCACCAGCATTGGAGGGACAGTTTTGCTTGTGTCTTTCCCTTTCACGTTCTTGTCACCCGTCTCTTGTACGCTTCGCAACAGCAGTGTCTGTTGTGCTCTGGACTGGTTCGTTTTTTTCCTGTCTCTTACCAAGGTTCGTTTGCAAAAAAGTCGTCTTTACAACCTGGGGCATAATCCCCCATGGTTGAGGCGGCGCGTCGTTCTACAACTTGGGGCCTAACCTCTCTTCGATTGATTAATTAATTAATATATGTATTTAAATAACTTTAATCACCAAAGGTGAAACTAAATTACTCAGTCTGTAACCAGACTTTAACGTCGCCTCCATCGAAGAGTCAGGACCCCAAGTGGCAGAACGACAAATTTTCAAACAAACCTTGAACATCAAGCAGGGAAAAAGACATACAAGTCCCACAAAATAGGGACTTGAGAGAAAGTGAGATGGGAATGTGGATATTGGGATAAGATCCAGTATCAAAAGTTATATGACAGGATGAGAAACAGGAACAGAAGACAAAACCAAAGTACAAAGTGGAAGCACCCTAAGGTCCAGTAAGCCAGGCTCTTAAGAGAGCAGCCTCTCGTTGGTATGGCTGCACAGGTTGGACAGGCGCTGCATACTGCTTCCTGGCAAGGTGGATGGTTGCAAGCCACTGCCTCTTGGCAGTCAGGGTGTAACCTTGTAGGACTTGGAAAGGGGTTTGTAAAAGGGAGTGTGACTGGGGAAGTGCACCAGCTGCACCAATGGCCAATTCAGAGGAGATGGAAGCATCAAGAGATTGGTGTTGTTCAGCATCAAGGGTACCCCCAGGACCATGGAGTCGTTCATTCCTATAGGTCCAAAGATCCCAGGAGGTAAGAAAGAACTGATGGATGATAGCTGTAGCCCAACGTTTGGGAGAGCGCTTGCTTCCAATGTGGGAGTAGTAGTCAGCCTGGATGTGATACCAGCGAGGAGACCACCTACCAAGAAGCCAGTTGTGCCAGCCAATAGTCCTCTGTCCCCTGACAGCAGACGCAATTGCAAGTGAGTAGGATGATGGATAAATTCTCTGGCCCTTCCGAACTCTGGTGAGAAGATCCACAATGGCAGCAACCAATGATGGATCAGTTTGTTCAACTTCAAGCCTCTTCTGCAGGGGTCCCTTGAAAGCTGACACACTGTGCTGTACTGCCCCAGTGTCCTTGCAGGAGAGCACATGAGACACCTTCTCATTGTCTGCATCACACAATGGGCACCTGGAGTGATCCTGATACTGGTAGTGAAGTAGTTGGTTGCCAACACCAATACTGCCAGAAGCAAATTTGACAAACCACCTTTGCATGCCAGGAGGTAATCGCTTGAAGGCAGACAGATGAGCACACCAATGGATGGAACCCAAAACAGGTTGTGGAATGGGAATATCATGGTGGGTCTGCCAATATTGAAGAAGGGGAGGACCAGAAATGGCAACATGCAAAGCATTTTGATCAAACCTTGAGCACTTGCAACCATTGAGAGAAAAAGCCCAGGGCTCAAACACAAGTCTGGGATAGTGATGGGCAGAAGCTCTATGGACAGAGAGAAATGCCTTTGCCATGCTGTCTACCTGATGATTGCGAAGGGCCCACCAATCAAGAAAGATTCCAGCTTGATGGCCCTGAACCCACCGAAAGTGCACAGAGATTGGCAGGGCAGAAATCATGTTTCTGATGACATAAACATAATCAAAAGACTTCTGGGAAATAACCAATGGCCATGATCCCTCAGCCTGTTTGAGAGCTGTGTCACCATCCAGAGCAATAGTGATAGAGCCAGAAGCAATATCAAAAAGACTCACCAGAGCAGTGCAGCAGGTGAGAACCCCAATGATACCTGCCAGTTCACTCCTGTAGGAAGATTGATCCTCAGGGGATCCACTGACAAAATTACAGCCAGTGAGGAACAATGAGGCAGTCTTGGTGGAGGTATTGGGGGACAAAATGAAAGCGGAAGTTCCTCTGAGAAGGTCCGGATCAAATGAACCATCACATACAGCACTGGCAGTACCACTCTCAATAGCATCAACAAGGGGCTGACAGCCAGCCTGTGGTAGGGAATATTTGTGGAGAAGAACTCTTGGAGACGCACAGAGTGCATCAAAGGCATCTACTGGGGAGTCTGGAAGAGAATCATATGGATTGTACTCCAGAGGATCCATGTCAGGAGGTTCGGAAACAAAGGCTGAGGACCCAACAACGCGTACAACTTGTCCACAAATAACAGGGCAGACAAGTACATCAGCACAGGCTGGTTTGTCAGGAATGAGTTCAGAAGTGACCCTGTATCTGCCCCTGCCCTGGGAGGTGCTCACAATCCAGCCAGTAGAAGTTTTGAAGAATATTCTGTTGGTGGATGGAGACAAAAACCAAGGCCAGAGAGAAGCTGTCTGGGGAGAGAGCCAATGCCCAAGATGGAAAGAAGGAGCCAGTGCCCTGGCTGCAGGGGGTGGACAAGGGGGAAGAAAACAGGTCTGAAGAGCCTTAGTCCATAAGCGCTTTGCTGCTGGAGGCCAAGATGGAGGACATCGAGGCCAGTCAAGATGATCCCTCAAGTGATTGGAGGATGTCAGCTGGAAAGCCATGGGTGAGAGTCTTTTCCCATCTGGAGTACAAATATCAGCAAGGGAAATAGCCTTGAGGGACATGCGCATGTGATTCAAGAGGGACAAGTCAGCACCTCTGAAGCCAGAGTTGACAAAGGCTTGCATGAGATAACAGTCATTGGAACGTAGCAGTGGAAGATCTGGGAAGTCTTCAAACAAGCTCACAGGGTGAACAGAGAAAAACTTCCACACATGTTTGTACCAGCAGGGAGTGACGTATGAAGCAAAGGGATGATAGGGTGTGACACCAAGATGGAGAGGAAGTCCAAGTTCAAGCCGGAGAGACTCAGCAGTGAGCCTGAGAATCCGACCAGTTTGTGAGGACCTGACAGATTCCTGAAAGAGGGTGGCAATATGACTAAACTCTTGGAGGAGGTATGGATGGATGAAACCAAAGCCTTGATAGAGGGAAGGACCGTAGAACACATGTCTAGGAAATGTCCGTGACATCCCTGCTTTATTCAGCACAGGAACAAGAGCTGGGTGAATTATCTTAGTCCAAGTGGCCTCATCAAGTTGCGTGACAGGCATGGGGTATTCAACAGACTTCATGAAAGAATACTTGAAGGTGTAGAGGGATGCGCGCTTCTCACACTTGGAAGCCTTGAGTTGGGTGCCAAAAGACTGAGACTGTGACTTCATATGAGCAATCTGTGCTTCCTCATTGCCATCCATGGAGATAAAAACCCCAAGAGTCTTGTCAGCATGGTCAACTTCAAAACGATCCAGGGTAGCTCGATTGCCATTCTTGTCAGCAACAGAGAAGTCACCAGGCATGTCAGCAATTGAGCGATAGTCCCAGCCGGATCCATTCCATTTGAAATCAATCAAATAACAGAAAGATTTGGCAGGTTCAATAGCACCACCAGTGGCAATAATCCCACCAGCCCACCGGTCAAGAGCTTCCTGAAAGTCAACAGCTAATTCCTCACCAGATGTTGAGGAATCAGAGCCAGCACAAAACAAATCTGTGTCATCCACAAAGGCAAAACCCACAAGAGAAACCAGTTGCAGTGACAAAGAAGTGATAAGATGGACACCATGCCCAGCCTGTTGCATCATTCGGAAGACAATTGTTGACACCAAAGCCCAAAGAGTTGGACCAATACCGTTGCCTTGGCCACAACCACTGAGAGGAACAGGTTCATCACCATACACAGGACCTGACCGACCAAAACCAGTTTTGATGTGGTGCTTAGCATGTTGCAGAGTAGACAGAAGAACTTCACACACATGTGCGGGAACCCCAAAGCTCTGGAGGGTGAGACCTGCAATTGGATGAGAGATCCTATCATAACAGCCCTTGGCATCATTCATAGCAACAGCACCGGATCTGCGCTTCTGCCGCAACACATCACATATGAGCTTCTTGTTCAGGCAGGTGTTGATTGCCTTGTGGTGTTTCCTGCTTCCATGTTGATCAACAGCCACAGCATTGGCACGTTCAGCATGGGCAAGAATGCGTCTGCCAATCATCTTGTTGTTGATTTGGAACTCAGGAGACATCAGCTGAATAAGCCTCATCTTATCCACTCTATATTCACCAGGTTTCTTGAAGATCTCAACATCAGTGATGACCTGCCAAGCAGAAGGAGAGAAGCCAACAATCAATGGGACGGATCTCAGGAGAGTGTCAAACTTGTTCAGCTGGGGATCCAGGGCAAAAGCCTTGTGGTGGGCAAAACTCAAACAAGAAGGTTCACTTGCTGTGCGTTCCCTCTGGCGTTTCCAGGCAGCAGCATTGTCAGCTGGACACACTGAATAGTCAAAGGGGGGCAAACTCAGTATAGAGTCAGGGACTTTGAGACAGGAAAGAAATTCAGAAAGGTATTTGTCAGTGGCAGGAGGAGGATTATATGTGCCATCAAGAACATGAGTCGCAGCCTGGGCAGTGCCTAGGTAGCCGAAATCTTGAATGAAGGAGGGAGTCATGGAAGGAGTGCCAAGACACTGCTGTTGACGCCGGACATTGGATTCAGCCATAGCTGGAACCATAGTAGACTGAGACTCCAAGACCTGTTCAACACCATCTTGGCCAACTGCAATAGCTCGCAAGACTGCTGACTTGTTGACACGTCCCCGAATAGACCGAGCAGCGAGACCAAGCTCTCTTTGAAGACGTTCCCTGCGCATCCTGGCACGAATCTGGGAAGCATTCTGGTTGTGAGGCTTGCCTTCAGCAAGAAGTGCATCCACCAGGCCTTGATTGAAGGAGTCTCTCCATGAGGGGGCCAATTTCTTCACTGCCCGGTATTGCTTGTAAGCTTGTTTCAGATGGAGGAGAGCACTGGAAAGGTCACTGTGTTCTCCTTTGTAGAGAGAAAGCTTGCATGCCAGCCTTTTCAAAACAGTATGACTGGTGGACACACCCTGTCTCAACTTAACAACACGCCTCCAAAAGTCAATGGTATCACGATAGACTTGCAGCTTTGGTGACCATGGAACCAAACCAGCTCTAGTGTGGCAGAGGTTTTGTTCAACAGAGAGCCTGAGAGAGGTGGAGGTTTCATGGAGTACTTCATATGTTGTGATGAGATCAGTGCGCACAGAAATATCCCCAGACTGAAACTGAGCCAGTAGGTGCTCCAGCTTAGCTTGGAGAGAAAACACTCCAGCCTTGAGAAAGCTGTGCCTGACACGCTTGAAATACCGTTGGCGCAGATGAGGGTGAGAGGACTGGAGTTTGGAATGAGAGAAGCTCACAGGAGGTGGCAGATGTTTGCCCATGAGGCTGCAATTACAGACTTCAATCCAAAGCATTCTGTGGTCAGATTCCATACCATAGGCACCACCAAAGGGACAATACCCAGCCCTGAGAACATCAACGTTCTCAGAGACCCAAATGGCATCAATTGGTGTTCTGGTAGTGTTGCGGTTGTGAGTGGCAGGAGGAGAAGACGTACTATGAAGTGTAAGGATGGCCTCTCTGAAACCAAGAGCCTTGAGCTCAAAAGACAAGCCATCAGTTTGAACATCAGCATTCTGGTCAATCCCAACAATGACTTGATCACCTGCACCCAGGCAGACCTGAAGGGCAGCAGTTAAATCCCTGTGAAAGAGAATACATGGATTGGGACTGAAAAGATTTTCAGCTGCTTGAAAGTATCGGTACTGTTTATTCCAGACTGAGCCAAGATCCCTATCATTTTCAACTGGGCAGTAGGCAGAAAACATGGTGACATTGTAGCCATCCCTGCCCTGAAACTTGACAAAGGACCATCTGCCAAGACCAGATGGATCAGCTCCATGTGCAACCTTGTGGGAGCTGAACAGCTGGTCAATTGAAAAACCTGTGCCGCCAGGCTGAAGCCATGAGCAGTCAGAAGCTTCATGCTTGTTGTTGGCAAGATAGGAAAAACTTGAGGGACTGACATTCTTCATGCGCCGATTGAAAAGATCACAGGGCAGGAGTTTGGATTCATTCAAACAATGTTCAGCAAAAAGAGCCACACTGGCATTGCTCTTGACAAATTGACGGGAGTTGTGCTTGGACATGGACATAAAGGCAGCTCTGCGCTGTGGTCCAATGTTTTGGAAAGTGATGATGGTGGAGTTAGAGGATGGAGCTTACAATTTTGCGACGCGCGATTTTGTCCGACGTTCCGATGTTCCAGTACTTAAAACACGTAGATTTCTACACACAATTCCCCTTTAATATCTCCCTCACTTCTAAAGCTCCTCCAACAACACCAAGCACTACACATACTAACAGAGACCTCGCCTATCTGATTCTGCTGTTTGTTTGGCTGCTCCTTGCTCCCTTTGGTTGCTGTGGTTGCTTGTTTCCTGTCGGTCGAACCCACTTAAGGTTCTACATTCTTCAAGATCGAACACATATCCACCCCCCTTCTAGAAGGTTCCTACTCGCTGATCCCTAAGTCTTTACAAGTATCTCCAAGTACTATCAAGCTCCCGCGAGCATATCTTCCAGTTCCCCCCTTTATTTTCAAGCCAATTGCCCACTACTCCTTAAGTGTTTATCACTTAAGAGTACTCCTGTTTCCTAGCCAAGCCCCCTAGTCCCTAAGTGTTTTCGCTTAAGGCTCCCCTACTACACCTGTTTTCTAGCCAAGACCAACCGATCCCTAAGTACCTCCTACTTATTGCACTCTTGTTTCCAAGACTACAGCTACTACCGCCCCCTGTTTTCAAGCCTACAATTTCCCTGGTCCCTAAGTGTTCGCGAGTTCCCTGATTCCTAAGTGTTTTTGCTCTTAAGCAACCCCAACTTGAACTTCAAGTTCGACACTGTTTTCACGACACAAGCCTCCCCCTGGTCCCTAGGTCTTTCTACTAAAGCCCCTGTTTTCAAGCAAGCAGCTTCCCTGGTCCCTAAGTGTCTCGCTCAAGGTATTTGTTTTCAAGCCAATTGCCCCCGGATACTGTTTCCACTGTTTCCCCAGTCCCTAAGTGTCGCGCTCAAGGTCCCTGTTTTCAAGCCAATTGCCCCTGGATACTATTTCCACTTATAAGTACTTGCGAGTTTGAACTTCAAGTTCCCTCTTGAGCCTTTTAAGTGTGCCCTGCCATTGATCTCTCCCGGTCCCTAAGTGTTCCTACTAAAGCCCCTGTTTTCAAGCAAGCAGCTTCCCTGGTTTAATTGCCTCGCTCAAGGTCACGCCAGTTTGTTTCTACACGATTTGCAGTGGTCTACTGGAATTTCTAAATTCTGTAACTCCAGAGCACCTCTGTGGGGTTCGAACGTGACTCTTCTGGTAGTGCTCCAGTCTTTTCTTTTGGTTCCCCTGGAATTTTTCCTTGTCCAGACCAAAGTTGGACCTGTTGTTGCTGCTGTACCCTGTTTCCCAGCCTACAACCTATCAACCTATCAACTGGCATTTGCCCGCAACCGGTGCTTCTCCTGCCCCGGCCTTTGTCATCACCTGGCACTTTTACATCCAAGAGGCGTGTCTGCTGTTGCCCCAGCACCTAACAGGTTGCTTTTCAGCTGTTGCTTTGCCCTCAACCGGTGCTTCTCCTGCCCCGGCCTTTGTCATCACCTGGCACTCTTCAATCCAAGCGGCGTGTCTGCTGTTGCTCCAGCACCAACCAATTTGCCCTTCAGTTGTTGCTTTGCCCTCCTCCGGTGCTTCTCCTGCCCCGGCCTTTGCCCTCAACCGGTGCTCCACCTCCTCCGGCCTTTGTCATCACCTGGCACTTGCACATCCAAGAGGCGTGTCTGCTGTTGGTCCAACACCCAATTGCCTGCTTTTCCGTTGTTGCTTTGCCCTCACCCGGTGCTTCTCCTGCCCCGGCCTTTGTCTTCAACCGGTGCCTCTCCTGACCCGGCTTTTGTCATCACCTGGCACTTGCACATCCAAGAGGCGTGTCTGCTGTTGGTCCAACACCCAATTGCCTGCTTTTCAGTTGTTGCTTTGATCTCCACCGGTGCTTCTCCTGCCCCGGCCTTTGTACTCAACCGGTGCTTCTCCATTCAAGCGCGGCGTTTCAGTTACTGCTCCTGCACTCCACTGGAGGTTTTCTGCTGTTGATTTGCCCTCAACTGGTGCTTCTCCTGCCCCGGCCTTTGTCATCAACCGGTGCCCCGGACTTTGTCATCAACCGGTGCTTCACCTTCCCCGTCCTTTGCCATCACCTGGCACTTGCACATCCAAGAGGCGTGTCTGCTGTTGGCCCAACACCCAATTGCCTGCTTTTCAGTTGTTGCTTTGCTCTCAACCGGTGCTTCTTCTGCCCAGGCCTTTGCCCTCAACCGGTGCTTCTCCTGCCCCGGCCTTTGTACTCAACCGGTGCTTCTCCATTCAAGCGCGGCGTTTCAGTTGTTGCTCCAGCAATCCACTGGAGGTTTTCTGCTGTTGATTTGCCCTCCACCGGTGCTTCTCCTGCCCCGGTCTTCGCCCTCAACCGGTGCTTCCCCTGCTTCGGCCTTTGTCATCACCTGGCACTTGCACATCCACGAGCGCGGCGTTTCAGTTGGTGCTCCCTCACTCCACTGGAGGTTTTCTGCTGTTGATTGCCCTCCACTGGTGCTTCTCCTGCCCCGGCCTTTGCCTTCAACTGGTGCTTCAACTGCTCCGGCCTTTGTAATCACCTGGCACTTGCACATCCAAGAGGCTGGTCTGCTGTTGGTCCAGCACCCAATTGCTTGCTTTTCAGCTTTTGTTTGCCCTCAACCGGTGCTTCTCCTGCCCCGGCCTTTGTCACCACCTGGCACTTGCGCATCCAAGAGGCGTGTCTGCTGTTGGTCCAACACCCAATTGCTTGCTTTTCAGCTGTTGCTTTACAATTTTGCGACGCGCGATTTTGTCCGACGTTCCGATGTTCCAGTACTTAAAACACGTAGATTTCTACACAACTTTCCCCTTTGATATCTCACTCACTTCCAAAGCTCCTACAACAAAACCAAGCACTACACCTATTAACAGAGACCTCCCCTATCTGATTCTGCTGTTTGTTTGGCTGCTCCTTGCTTCCTTTGGTTGCTGTGGTTGCTTGTTTTCTCGGTCGGTCGATCGATTCGGCAGCAACACAAGCAAAAGGACACATAATTTTCTACAGCAAGCCCAGTACTTATTCTACAGCTGCTCCTCTTTTGGATTCTGCTTTGTCTCCGAGCTCGGTTTGTTTTCCGATCTGTTTTCAAGCTACCTTATTATTTAACGCTATACAGTCTTTCAAGCCCCTTAAGTGATATCCACTTAACGTTCTACATTCTTCAAGATTCCTTGCTGAGTTCCCTAAGTCTTTTCAAGTTGAAGTTGTCGAACACATACAAACCCCCCCTTCTAGAAGGTTCCTACACGCTGATCCTTAAGTATTTGCAAGTTCGCGCGAGCCTATCTTCCAGTTCCCCCTTTATTTTCAAGCCAATTGCCCACCACTCCTTAAGTGTTCATCACTTAAGAGTACCCCTGTTTCCTAGCCAAGCCCCCCAGTCCCTAAGTGTTTTCGCTTAAGGCTCCCCCTACTACACCTGTTTTCAAGCCAAGACCAACCGATCCCTAAGTACCTCCTACTTATTGCACTCTTGTTTCCAAGACTACAGCTACTACCGCCCCTTGTTTTCAAGACTACAATTTCCCTGGTCCCTAAGTGTTCGCGAGTTCCCTGATCCCTAAGTGTTTTTGCTCTTAAGCAACCCCAACTTGAACTTCAAGTTCGACACTGTTTTCAAGATACAAGCCTCCCTCTGGTCCCTAGGTGTTTCTACTAAAGCCCCTGTTTTCAAGCAAGCAGCTTCCCTGGTCCCTAAGTGTCTCGCTCAAGGTATTTGTTTTCAAGCCAATTGCCCCCGGATACTGTTTCCACTGCTTCCCTGGTCCCTAAGTGCCTCGCTCAAGGTCCCTGTTTTCAAGCCAATTGCCCCTGGATACTATTTCCACTTATAAGTACTTGCGAGTTTGAACTTCAAGTTCCCTCTTGAGCCTTTTAAGTGTGCCCTGCCATTGATCTCTCCCGGTCCCTAAGTGTTCCTACTAAAGCCCCTGTTTTCAAGCAAGCAGCTTCCCTGGTTTAATTGCCTCGCTCAAGGTCACGCCAGTTTGTTTCTACACGATTTGCAGTGGTCTACTGGAATTTCTAAATTCTGTAACTCCAGAGCACCTCTGTGGGGTTCGAACGTGACTCTTCTGGTAGTGCTCCAGTCTTTTCTTTTGGTTCCCCTGGAATTTTTCCTTGTCCAGACCAACATTGGACCTGTTGTTGCTGCTGTACCCTGTTTCCCAGCCTCCCAGCCTACAACCTATCAACCTATCAACTGGCATTTGCCCGCAACCGGTGCTTCTCCTGCCCCGGCCTTTGTCATCACCTGGCACTTTTACATCCAAGAGGCGTGCCTGCTGTTGCTCCAGCACCCAACAGCTTGCTTTTCAGCTGTTGCTTTGCCCTCAACCGGTGCTTCTCCTGCCCCGGCCTTTGTCATCACCTGGCACTTTTCTATCCAAGCGGCGTGTCTGCTGTTGCTCCAGCACCAACCAATTCGCCTTTCAGCTGTTGCTTTTCTCTCAACCGGTGCTTCTCCTGCCCCGGCCTTTGTCATCACCTGGCACTTTTACATCCAAGAGGCGTGTCTGCTGTTGCCCCAGCACCCAACAGGTTGCTTTTCAGCTGTTGCGTTGCCCTCAACCGGTGCTTCTCCTGCCCCGGCCTTTTCTACAAGCCATTTTGCTGCAGGTTCTACACGATTTGCAGTAGTCTACAGGAGTTTCTAAATTTTGTAACTCCAGAGCACCTCTGTGGGTTTCGAACGTGCCATTTCTGGTAGTGCTCCAGTTCTTTTCTGGATCCCCTGGAGTTTTTTCCTGTCCAGAACAACGTTGGACCTGTTGTTGCTGCTGTACCCAGGTTCAAACCCAGCGTACAACCCCAAGCTATCCATCCCGCAGTCAGGCTCCCAGCAGTCAGCCCACAAGCAGTCAGCCCACCAGCAGTCAGCCCACCAGCAGTCAGCTCACCAGCAGTCAGCCCACCCGCAGTCAGCCCACCAGCAGTCAGCCCACCAGCAGTCAGCCCACCAGCAGTCCGCTCACCAGCAGTCAGCCCACCAGCAGTCAGCCAACCAGCAGTCAGCCCACGAGCAGTCAGCCCACCAGCAGTCAGCCCACCAGCAGTCAGCCCACCAGCAGTCAGCTCACCAGCAGTCAGCCCACCAGCAGTCAGCCCACCAGCAGTCGGCCCACCAGCAGTCAGCCCACCAGCAGTCAGCCAACCAGCAGTCAGCCCACGAGCAGTCAGCCCACCAGCAGTCAGCCCACCAGCAGTCAGCCCACCAGCAGTCAGCTCACCAGCAGTCAGCCCACCAGCAGTCAGCCCACCAGCAGTCGGCCCACCAGCAGTCAGCCCACCAGCAGTCAGCTCACCAGCAGTCAGCTCACCAGCAGTCAGCCCACCAGCAGTCAGCCCACCAGCAGTCAGCCCACCAGCAGTCAGCTCACCAGCAGTCAGCCCACCAGCAGTCCGCTCACCAGCAGTCCGCTCACCAGCAGTCAGCCCACCAGCAGTCAGCCCATCAGCAGTCAGCTCACCAGCAGTCAGCTCACCAGCAGTCAGCCCACCAGCAGTCAGCCCACCAGCAGTCAGCCCATCAGCAGTCAGCTCACCAGCAGTCAGCTCACCAGCAGTCAGCCCACCAGCAGTCAGCTCACCAGCAGTCAGCCCACCAGCCGTGAGCTCCCCAGCAGTCACCGGTGCTTCTCCTGCCCCGGCCTTTTCCCTCAACCGCAGCTCCAACACCCAATTGCCTGCTTTTCAGCTGTTGCTTTGATCTCAACCGGTGCTTCTCCTGCCCCGGCCTTTGCCCTCAACCGCAGCTGGTGTCTCTGCCCTCAGTGCTCCACTTCTGGTACAATGCCTCCGCGGCCCACCTCCCAAACAGCTTCTCGGAAGAAAAGATCTTCCACACCTCCTTCTTCTGCTAGGTCTGCCTCTGGGACTCGGTCTAACAAGCGCCCATTTGTGCAAAAGACCCCTCCAAGACATTCTAGTGTCACCTCTGCTCTTACTACTCCCTCTCCTACTCTTGATACCAGATCATCCTCTTCCTCTGCCTCATCAGCCTCTTCATCCTCTATGCCTGGGTCTTCTGTTGATGATATGTCTTCATCTTCTTCTATGTCCTCATCTGCAGGTGTGCTTTCTGATGTTGATATGCTTGGCACTGAACCTGCTCCAGGGGATTCCTTGAAGACTTCTTCTTCTGCCGGTGCGCTCTCTGATGTTGAGATGCTTGGCACTGAATCTGCACCAGGGGAATCTGCACCAGGGGACTCTGCACCCGGGGATTCCTTGCAAACTTCTTCTCTGTCAACAGCTTCTCAGCTAGGCTCCCAGGAGTCAGGTCCTCCGCAGTCAGGTACTCTGTCAGGTTCTCAGTCGTCAGGTGCTTTGCTGTCAGACCCCAAGCTGATAAGCTCCCAGTCCTCAGGCTCCCAGCAGCAGGGCTCCCAGCAGCAGGGATCCCAGCAGTCAGGACCCCGGCCCCCAGGCTCCCAGCAGCCAGGATCCAACCAGGCAGGCTCCCAGCTGCCAGGCCAACAGACGTCCAGACACACACCAAAGGGCTCTGGGACCTCAGGCAAGGTCCCTGCTTCATCCATCCTCAAGCAATCTACTCTTGCCTTTTCCTCTGCCCAGAAAGCTGATCCCTCTCAGCAGCAAGCACGCCACTCCCAACGCCAGGAGGCTCTGGCTGCTGCCAACAGGGCTCATTCCGCTTCCTTCTTCTGGTGTTTTTATGGTAAGGGTCCCTGTTCTGGCAAGTCTCCTATACCATCTGCAATTCATGCCTTTCGAAAATCTCCAACTGGTAACCGGTTATGGGCTGGGTGTCCAAGCCCCACACACTTTTTCAGCAAGAAGGAGGGTAAAGACAAAAAATCCATCCATGATATTTGCCGGACTGCCATCCCTCCTGTTTATGCTCAGGTTTTTCCGGACACTCCAGACTGGCGCAATGCTTCTGTAGCTTCCTTGGCTTCTATTGCCTCTGCTTGCTTTCAAGACTCTGCCCCAGCCTGGACCAAGCAACCACCTGGCCAGGCTCTGAAGCAATGTCTTATTGGTTTGGTCAAGATGTCTCCTGAGTGTTTTGATGACCTGTATTGTGAAGGCAACCTTTTGCCTAGCACTGAAGGCAAAGTATGGTGGGCAGCCAATCAGGTGCTTGGTTCTCATTGGCATTTCAAGAAGCGCCCTCCTACACCTGCGCCACCAGTGGCTGATGATGCTTCCACTTCCAAATCTTCCACTTCCAAATCAGTGTCCTTTCTTCCTGGTGGTGGTGATGCTACTGTCTTGTCCTCCTCTGCTGGGCATTTCCTCCAACGCCGAGGGGTTTGCTCCAGTGATTCTAGAGCTCCAGTGGATGTCACTGCTGGCACCAAGTGTTCTCATAGTTCTTATGTCACTCTGTCCCTTCCAAGGTTGATGTCACAACGCCCTGGGGAACTATATGATGAGCTGCTCAAGTCTCTCAAGGAAGCTTTGGATCTTCTATGGACTGTTGACAAGCGCCTGGTGTTGTATGTTTTTCCCTCAAGAGCCAGGCTCAACCCCAAGGCCAAGCCTGTTACCAAGTTTTGGACGACACTTCCTGACAGGAAGACCTTGGAATTGTATGTTGCTCAGCTCTGGCTTCGCAGTAGAACTGCTCCTCATCTACGATTCTTTGTGGGACACAGTGCTTCCCTGGAGAAACTCTTTTCAGCACAATTGCTCCAGAGGCTCAGAGACCGTGATATGGACCTGAAATATGACCACATACAGGCCCCAGTTATTGTCACTTGTGGCTTTCTCCTTGGATCTTACATGCAGAGTTTTGATCTTGACCACTACAACGAATTGCTTCAGACTCATCCCAGGTTTCAGGCATGTCCTATTGCTGTTATCAGGAAGAATATCAGCCTTGACAACTCCAGAACTCCTGATCCCAATCCGGTTCTGGCTGCTCATGTTTTATGTGATGCAACAAAGCGCGCCCAAACTGTTAAGCTCCTCAAAGCTCAGTTCAACCGTTGCAAACCTTCAGACATTGCCTCTTTACCTGATGGTAAATTCTACAAGTTTATTGAGACAGCTACTAATCCTTCTGACAGACCTCTTCCCCCCTCCAAGCTCAAGACTGTTCGCCAGGCTAAGCACCGCCAAGCCAAATTTATTGAGAGCCATGAAACTGCTCCTGTTCTGGGGGTAGTTGATCTTGATCTTCCAGTTGACTTGGGCCAAGGGCTGGGTTTGAAGACACTGCGCAGTGTGCTTCTGGGTATCCGAACCCGTGACAATTGGTCATGGCCTCTTTTTCTTTCTGTTGATACCAGTTCATACCGAGGCGAGATCCTTGCTTTGTACAACATCACTACCAAGGCTGAAGCAACGGCCATGTTGTCTTTCCTGCCTATTTTTCTGGAAGCTCAGTATGGTTCTTGTGTTAGACAATGGTTCTCTTCTGAGTGCTTGACTGAAATGGAAGCTTACCATTGGGATGCTGCTGTCAATTGTGTTGTGGAAACTGCACCTGCTGCAGATCCAATGCAGGATAACTCTCTTCCATTTTTTGGTGATGGGGATGCACGAGATTGGGAACTTGTTGATGATGACTTGTCAGTGGACCTTGCTCCTGATCTCACTTTTGATCTGGATTTGCACTTTAACCTCCAAGCCCGTGCTGACAGTGGTGGTGGAGGCTTTGATGATTCTCAATCCATGGATACTTTAGCGACCGGCACTTCCAATCTCACTGATGTCCAGGCCTCAGCGCCTGCAGGTGCTGTTCCTCCTGGCGGTGATCCTACCCATGTGGCCAAGACTGATGCCTCCCCTGGTATCTCTCCTGATGTTCCCCCTGAAGTTCCTGACCCTCCCCATGATGCCATGGCTGGTGACCTCCCTGTGGCCTCTCCTGAGTCCTCAACTGCAGTTCCTGCTGCCGGTGGTGGGGAAGATGCAGCCTCTGCATTGAGGCTTGGAGTTGCTGCAATTGCATTCTCTTCCAGTCATGATGCTAGTGTCAGTGATTTGAGCCATGCCAATGTCTCCACCAAATCAGCTCCGGCAACTCTTCCATCTGTGCGACAGACTCGGTTTCCTTCTGATCATGGTTAGCTCTTCTGATATGAGGTGTGATGGGATGCCTTCCAATCCAAATCCCATCAATGCTTCTCCTGTTTCTCCCTTTTCCCCCTCCGACTCTTCCCCTGTCCCTCATTTTGTCCAATTAACTCTTCATGGAGAATCTCTTGCTGCTAAGGATTCTGACAGTTTTGGTCATTCCTTCCCTCAAGCTCCATCCTCTAACTCCACCATCATCACATTCCAAAACATTGGACCACAGCGCAGAGCTGCCTTTATGTCCATGTCCAAGCACAACGCCCGTCAATTTGTCAAGAGCAATGCCAGTGTGGCTCTTTTTGCTGAACATTGTTTGAATGAATCCAAACTCCTGCCCTGTGATCTTTTCAATCGGCGCATGAAGAATGTCAGTCCATCAAGTTTTTCCTATCTTGCCAACAACAAGCATGAGGCTTCTGACTGCTCATGGCTTCAGCCTGGCGGCACAGGTTTTTCAATTGACCAGCTGTTCAGTTCCCACAAGGTTGCACATGGAGCTGACCCTTCTGGTCTTGGCAGATGGTCTTTTGTCAAGTTTCAGGGCAGGGATGGCTACAATGTCACCATGTTTTCTGCCTACTGCCCAGTTGAAAATGATAGGGATCTTGGCTCAGTCTGGAATCAACAGTACCGATACTTTCAAGCCGCTGAAAATCTTTTCAGTCCCAATCCATGCATTCTCTTTCACAGGGATTTAACTGCTGCCCTTCAAGTCTGTCTGGGTGCAGGTGATCAAGTCATTGTTGGGATTGACCAGAATGCTGATGTCAGGACTGATGGCTTGTCTTTTGAGCTCAAGGCTCTTGGTTTCCGAGAGGCCATTCTTACACTTCATAGTACGTCTTCTCCTCCTGCCACTCACAACCGCAACACTACCAGAACACCAATTGATGCCATTTGGGTCTCTGAGAATGTTGATGTTCTCAGGGCTGGGTATTGTCCCTTTGGAGGTGCCCATGGTATGGAATCTGACCATCGCATGCTCTGGATTGAGGTTTGTAATGGCAGCATCATGGGCAAATATTTGCCACCTCCTGTGCGATTCTCTCTTTCCAAACTCCAGTCCTCCCATCCTCATCTGCGACAACGGTATTTCAAGCGAGTGAGGCACTGCTTTCTCAAGGCTGGAGTGTTTTCTCTCCAAGCTAAGCTGGAGCACCTACTGGCTCAGTTTCAGTCTGGGGATATTTCTGTGCGCACTGATCTCATCACCACATATGAAGTACTCCATGAAACCTCTACCTCTCTCAGGCTCTCTGTTGAACAAAACCTCTGCCACACTAGAGCTGGTTTGGTTCCATGGTCACCTAAGCTGCAAGTCTATCGTGATACCATTGACTTTTGGCGGCGTGTTGTTAAGTTGAGACAGGGTGTGTCCACCAGTCATACTGTTTTGAAAAGGTTGGCCTGCAAGCTTTCTCTCTACAAAGGAGAACACGGTGACCTTTCCAGTGCTCTCCTCCATCTGAAACAAGCTTACAAGCAATACCGGGCAGTGAAGAACTTGGCCCCCTCATGGAGAGACTCCTTCAATCAAGGCCTGGTGGATGCACTTCTTGCTGAAGGCAAGCCTCACAACCAGCATGCTTCTCAGATTCGTGCCAGGATGCGCAGGGAACGTCTTCAACGAGAGCTTGGTCTCGCTGCTCGGTCTATTCGGGGATGTGTCAACAAGTCAGCAGTCTTGCGCGCTATTGCAGTTGGCCATGATGGTGTTGAACAGGTCTTGGAATCTCAGTCTACTATGGTTCCAGCTATGGCTGAATCCAATGTCCGGCGTCAACAGCAGTGTCTTGGCACTCCTTCCATGACTCCCTCCTTCATTCAAGATTTTGGCTACCTAGGCACTGCCCATGCTGCTCCCCAAGTCCTTGATGGCACATACATTCCTCCTCCTGCCACTGACAAATACCTTTCTGAATTTCTTGCCTGTCTCAAAGTCCCTGACTCTATACTGAATTTGCCCCCCTTTGACTATTCAGTGTGTCCGGCTGACAATGCTGCTGCCTGGAAACACCAGAGGGAACGCACAGCAAGTGAACCTTCTTGTTTGAGTTTTGCCCACCACAAGGCTTTTGCCCTTGATCCCCAGCTGAACAAGTTTGACACTCTCCTGAGATCTGTCCCCTTGATTGTTGGCTTTTCTCCTTCTGCTTGGCAGGTCATCACTGATGTTGAGATCTTCAAGAAACCTGGGGAATATAGGGTGGATAAGATGAGGCTTATTCAGCTGATGTCTCCTGAGTTCCAAATCAACAACAAGATGATTGGCAGACGCATTCTTGCCCATGCTGAACGTGCCAATGCTGTGGCTGTTGATCAACATGGAAGCAGGAAACACCACAAGGCCATCAACACCTGCCTGAACAAGAAGCTCATCTGTGATGTGTTGAGGCAGAAGCGCAGATCTGGTGCTGTTGCTATGAATGATGCCAAGGGCTGCTATGATAGGATCTCTCATCCGATTGCAGGTCTCACTCTCCAGAGCTTTGGGGTTCCTGCACATGTGTGTGAGGTTCTTTTGTCTACTTTGCAACTTGCCAAGCACCACATCAAAACTGGTTTTGGTCGGTCCGGTCCTGTGTATGGTGATGAACCTGTTCCTCTCCGTGGTTGTGGCCAAGGCAATGGTATTGGTCCTACTCTTTGGGCTTTGGTGTCAACAATTGTCTTCCGAATGATGCAACAGGCTGGGCATGGTGTCCATCTTCTCACTTCTTTGTCACTGCAACTGGTTTCTCTTGTGGGTTTTGCCTTTGTGGATGACACAGATTTGTTTTGTGCTGGCTCTGATTCCTCCACATCTGGTGAGGAATTGGCTGTTGACTTTCAGGCAGCTCTTGACCGATGGGCTGGTGGGATTATTGCCACTGGTGGTGCTATTGAACCTGCCAAATCCTTCTGTTATTTGATTGATTTCAAATGGAATGGATCCGGTTGGGATTATCGCTCCATTGCTGACATGCCTGGTGACTTCTCAGTTGCTGACAAGAATGGCAATCGAGCTACCCTGGATCGTTTTGAAGTTGACCATGCTGACAAGACTCTTGGGGTTTTCATCTCCATGGATGGCAATGAGGAAGCACAGATTGCTCATATGAAGTCCCAGTCTCAGTCTTTTGGATCTCAACTCAAGGCTTCCAAGTGTGAGAAGCGCGCATCCCTCTACACCTTCAAGTATTCTTTCATGAAGTCTGTTGAATACCCCATGCCTGTCACGCAACTTGATGAGGCCACTTGGACTAAGATAATTCACCCAGCTCTTGTTCCTGTGCTGAATAAAGCAGGGATGTCACGGACATTTCCCAGACATGTGTTCTATGGTCCTTCCCTCTATCAAGGCTTTGGTTTCATCCATCCATACCTCCTCCAAGAGTTCAGTCATATTGCCACCCTCTTTCAGGAATCTGTCAGGTCCTCACAAACTGGTAGGATTCTCAGGCTAACTGCTGAGTCTCTACGGCTCGAACTTGGCATTCCTCTCCATCTTGGTGTCACACCATATCATCCTTTTGCTTCCTACGTCACTCCTTGCTGGTACAAACATGTGTGGAAGTTTTTCTCTGTTCACCCTGTGAGCTTGTTTGAAGACTTCCCAGATCTTCCTCTGTTACGTTCCAATGACTGTTATCTCATGCAAGCCTTTGTCAACTCTGGCTTCAGAGGTGCTGACTTGTCCCTCTTGAATCACATGCGCATGTCCCTCAAGGCTATTTCCCTTGCTGACATTTGTACTCCAGATGGAAAAAGACTCTCTCCCATGGCTTTCCAGCTGACCTCCTCCAATCACTTGAGGGATCATCTTGACTGGCCGAGATGTCCTCCATCTTGGCCTCCAGCAGCAAAGCGCTTATGGACTAAGGCACTTCAGACCTGTTTTCTTCCCCCTTGTCCACCCCCTGCAGCCAGGGCACTGGCTCCTTCTTTCCATCTTGGGCATTGGCTCTCTCCCCAGACAGCTTCTCTCTGGCCTTGGTTTTTGTCTCCATCCACCAACAGAATATTCTTCAAAACTTCTACTGGCTGGATTGTGAGCACCTCCCAGGGCAGGGGCAGATACAGGGTCACTTCTGAACTCATTTCTGACAAACCAGCCTGTGCTGATGTGCTTGTCTGCCCAGTTATTTGCGGACAAGTTGTACGCGTGGTTGGGTCCTCAGCCTTTGTTTCCGAACCTCCTGACATGGATCCTCTGGTGTACAATCCATTTGATTCTCTTCCAGACTCCCCTGCAGATGCCTTTGATGCACTCTGTGAGTCTCCAAGGGTACTTCTCCACAAATATTCCCTACCACAGGCTGGCTGTCAGCACCTTGTTGATGCTATCCAGAGCGGTACTGCCAGTGCTGTATGTGATGGTTCATTTGATCCGGACCTTCTCAGAGGAACTTCTGCTTTCATTTTGTCACCCAATACCTCCACCAAGTCTGCTTCATTGTTCCTCACTGGCTGTAATTTTGTCAGTGGATCCCCTGAGGATCAATCTTCCTACAGGAGTGAACTGGCAGGTATCATTGGGGTTCTCACCTGCTGCACTGCTCTGGTGAGTCTTTTTGATATTGCTTCTGGCTCTATCACTATTGCTCTGGATGGTGACACAGCTCTCAAACAGGCTGAGGGATCATGGCCATTGGTTATTTCCCAGAAGTCTTTTGATTATGTTTATGTCATCAGAAACATGATTTCTGCCCTGCCAATCTCTGTGCACTTTCAGTGGGTTCAGGGCCATCAAGCTGGAATCTTTCTTGATTGGTGGGCCCTTCGCAATCATCAGGTTGACAGCATGGCAAAGGCATTTCTCTCTGCCCATAACGCTTCTGCCCATCACTATCCCAGACTTGTGTTTGAGCCCTGGGCTTTTTCTCTCCATGGAAGCAAGTGCTCAAGGTTTGATCAAAATGCTTTGCATGTTGCCATTTCTGGTCCTCCTCTTCTTCAATATTGGCAGACCCACCATGACATTCCCATTCCACAACCTGTTTTGAGTTCCATCCATTGGTGTGCCCATCTGAATGCCTTCAAGCGTTTACCTCCTGGCATGCAAAGGTGGTTTGTCAAGTTTGCTTCTGGATGCATTGGTGTTGGCAACCAACTACTTCACTACCAGTATCAGGATCACTCCAGGTGCCCATTGTGTGATGCAGACAACGAGAAGGTTTCTCATGTGCTCTCCTGCAAGGACCCTGGGGCAGTACAGCACAGTGTGTCAGCTTTCAAGGGACCACTGCAGAAGAGGCTTGAAGTTGAACAAACTGATCCATCATTGGTGGTTGCCATTGTGGATCTTCTCACCAGAGTTCGGAAGGGCCAGAACATTTATCCATCATCCTACTCACTTGCAATTGCGTCCGCTGTCAGGGCACAGAGGACTATTGGCTGGCACAACTGGCTTCTTGGTAGGTGGTCTCCTCGCTGGTATCACATCCAGGCTGACTACTACTCCCACATTGGAAGCAAGCGCTCTCCCAAACGTTGGGCTACAGCTATCATCCATCAGTTCTTTCTTACCTCCTGGGATCTTTGGACCTACAGAAATGAACGACTCCATGGTCCTGGGGGTACCCTTGAAGCTGAACAACACCAATCTCTTGATGCTTCCATCACCTCAGAATTGGCAATTGGTACAGCTGGTGCACTTCCCCAGTCACACTCCCTGTTACAAACCCCTTTCCACGTCCTACAAGGTTACACCCTGACTGCCAAGAGGCAGTGGCTTGCAACCATCCACCTTGCCAGGAAGCAGTATGCAGCGCCTGTCCCACCAGTGCAGCCATACCAACGAGAGGCTGCTCTCCTCAGAGCCTGGCTTACTGGACCTCAGGGTTGATTACACTTTGTACCGTGGTCTTGTCTTCTGTTCTTGCTGCTTATCTTGTCATTTACCTTTTGATACTGGATCTTATCCCAATATCTCCATTCCCATCTCACTTTCTCTCAAGTCCCTATTTTGTGGGACTTGTTTGTCCTTTTCCCTGCTTGATCTTCAAGGTTTGTTTGAAAAATTTGTCGTTCTACCACTAGGGGTCCTGACTCTTTGATGGAGGCGACGTTAAAGTCTGGTTACAGACTGAGTAATTTAGTTTCACCTTTGGTGATTAAAGTTATTTAAATACGTATATTATTATTATTGCTTTTCAGCTGTTGCTTTGCCCTCACCCGGTGCTTCTCCTGCCCCGGCCTTTGTCTTCAACCGGTGCTTCTCCTGCCCCGGCCTTTGTCAACACCGGGTACTTCTCCTTTCAAGCGCGGCGTTTCAGTTGTTGCTCCTGCACTCCACTGGAGGTTTTCTGCTGTTGATTTGCCCTCCACCGGTGCTTTTCCTGCCTCGGCCTTTGCCCTCAACCGGTGCTTCACCTGCTCCGGCCTTTGTCATCACCTGGCACTTGCACATCCAAGAGGCTTGTCTGCTGGTGGTCCAGCACCCAATTGCTTGCTTTTCAGCTGTTGTTTGCCCTCAACAGGTGCTTCTCCTGCCCCGGCCTTTGTCATCACCTGGCACTTGCACTTCCAAGAGGCGTGTCTGTTGTTGGTCTAGCACCCAATTGTTTGCTTTTCAGCTGTTGTTTGCTCTCAATCGGTGCTTCTCCTGCCCCGGCCTTTGTCATCAACCGGTGCCTCTCCTGCCCCGGCCTTTGTCATCACCTGGCACTTGCACATCCAAGAGGCGTGTCTGCTGTTGGTCCAACACCCAATTGCCTGCTTTTCAGTTGTTGCTTTGATCTCAACTGGTGCTTCTCCTGCCCCGGCCTTTGCCCTCAACCGCAGCTGGTGTCTCTGCCCTCAGTGCTCCACTTCTGGTACAATGCCTCCCCCTCCCACTAAGGGGTGGCCCACCTCCCAAACAGCTTCCCGGAAGAAAAGATCCTCCACACCTCCTTCTTCTGCTAGGTCTGCCTCTGGGACTCGGTCTAACAAGCGCCCATTTGTGCAAAAGACCCCTCCAAGACATTCTAGTGTCACCTCTGCTCTTACTACTCCCTCTCCTACTCTTGATACCAGATCATCCTCTTCCTCTGCCTCATCATCCTCTTCATCCTCTTTGCATGGGTCTTCTGTTGATGATATGTCTTCATCTTCTTCTGAGTCCTCATCTGCGGGTGTGCTTTCTGATGTTGATATGCTTGGCACTGAACCTGCTCCAGGGGATTCCTTGAAGACTTCTTCTTCTGCAGGTGTGCTCTCTGATGTTGAGATGCTTGGTACTGAATCTGCACCAGGGGAATCTGCTCCAGGGGACTCTGCACCAGGGGATTCCTTGCAAACTTCTTCTCTGTCAACAGCTTCTCAGCTAGGCTCCCACAATTTGCGCGAAGCGCATTTTGTCCGACGTTCCGATGTTCCAGTACTAAAAATACGTAGCTTTCTACACAACTTTACCATGCGATATCTCGCTCCCTTATACACCCCCAATCACAACCCCAGGACCTACATGTATTAACCAAGACCTGCACTCTTCGTTTCTGCTATCGGTTCAGTTGCTGGATGCTTCGTTTGGTTGCTTTGGTTGCCAATTCACCACTCGGCGGCCGATCGAGCAGCAGCAACAACCAACACAAAACCGACACATAATTTTCTACAGCACTTCCAGTACAGATACTACAGCAATTCACCACTCTTTTTCGATGTACGGTACTGCTTCGATCTGTTCCCAAGCTCCAACCAAGGCCCTTACGTATATCTTGCTATACTTAATGTTCTACACTGTTTCCAAGCTGCTTAAGTGATTCTCACTTAAAGTTCTTCCACTGTAGGAATATTTCTACACAAAATTCCAGATGTCATCTGTTTCCAAGTCTATTGCCCTGATGGACCATAAGTGTTTTCGCTTATGGTCCTACTGTTTTCTGACCCAAGCCCCAAAGCCGCTAAGTACAGTTCACTTAAGGCTCTATCATCTACATAAACCTCTCAGGTGTACAGTATAAATGTCATCTGTTTCCAAGTCTACTGCCCTGCTGGACCATAAGTGTTTTCGCTTATGGTCCTACTGTTTTCTGATCCAAGCACCAAAGCCGCTAAGTACAGTTCACTTAAGGCTCTACCATCCACATATACCTCTCAGGTGTACAGTATAAATGTCATCTGTTTCCAAGTCTACTGCCCGCTGGTCCATAAATGTTTTCGCTTATGGACCTACTGTTTTTTGACCCAAGCCCCAAAGCCGCTAAGTACAGCTTTTTAAGGCTCTCCTACCTACATAACCCTGTCAGGTGCACACTTCAACTGTCATCTGTTTTCAAGTCTACTGCCCTGCTGGACCATAAGTGTTTTCGCTTATGGTCCTATTGTTTTCTGACCCAAGCCCCAAAGCCGCTAAGTACAGTTTGTTTAAGGCTCTACCATCTACATATACCTCTCAGATGCACACTTCAACTGTCATCTGTTTTCAAGCCTACTGCCCTGCTGGACCATAAGTGATATTCCCTTAGGTCCACCTGTTTTTCTGACCCAAGCCCCAAAGTCGCTAAGTAGTCTGTACTTAACGCACCACCACCTATATATACCCCTCCAGTTCACAGTACAGCTGCTACCTGTTTTCAAGCCTACAGCCCTGATGGTCCATAAGTGTTATCACTTAGAGCCCCTGTTTCCAAGCTACTACAGGAGAGCAAGTTCAAGTTCGAACAGAAGGCCAGCTGTTACGAATTTGAATTTGGTAGTAGGCTCCACTGCCTCTACGTGTTTCTGAATGTGCTACTATGAAGTTCGAACAGGAGGACAGCTGTTACGAATTTGGTAGCCGTACTATATGTACCATACAGTGGTAAGGAATGTGTTTGGGGCACTCGCATTACTGATGCTGCAACACAGCATGCTGAGACCAGTTTCGCTTGCGTCAGCTGACCACTTGCATTACTGATACTATGTATCTGAGGAAGGGTTTTGCTTGTGTCAGCTGACCACTCCAAGCATTACTGATGCTGTACAGCGGCATGCAAGGGACAGTTTTGCTTGTGTTTTTCCCTTTCACGTTCTTGTTACCCCCTCACCTGTACGACTTGCAACAGCAGAGTCTGTTGTGCTCTGGACTGGTTCGTTTTTTCCTGTTTCTTACCAAGGTTCGTTTGCAAAATAGTCGTCCTTACAACCTGGGGCCTATTCCCCATGGTTGAGGCGGCGCGTCGTTCTACAACTTGGGGCCTAACCTCTCTTCGATTGAGGCGACGATAAAGTCTGGTTACAGACTGAGTAGCTTTTAACCACCTTCGGTGGATTTTCCTACTTAAATAAGTATATTATTATTATTATCTCAGCTAGGCTCCCAGGAGTCAGGCCCTCCGCCGTCAGGTACTCTGTCAGGTTCTCAGTCGTCAGATACTTTGATGTCAGACCCCAAGCTGATAAGCTCCCAGTCCTCAGGCTCCCAGCAGCAGGGCTCCCAGCAGCAGGGCTCCCAGCAGTCAGGACCCCGGCCCCCAGGCTCCCAGCAGCCAGGATCCAACCAGGCAGGCTCCCAGCTGCCAGGCCAACAGACGTCCAGACACACACCAAAGGGCTCTGGGACCTCAGGCAAGGTCCCTGCTTCATCCATCCTCAAGCAATCTACTCTTGCCTTTTCCTCTGCCCAGAAAGCTGATCCCTCTCAGCAGCAAGCACGCCAATCCCAACGCCAGGAGGCTCTGACTGCTGCCAACAGGGCTCATTCCGCTTCCTTCTTCTGGTGTTTTTATGGTAAGGGTCCATGTTCTGGCAAGTCTCCTATACCATCTGCAATTCATGCCTTTCGAAAATCTCCAACTGGTAACCGGTTATGGGCTGGGTGTCCAAGCCCTACACACTTTTTCAGCAAGAAGGAGGGTAAAGACAAAAAATCCATCCATGATATTTGCCGGACTGCCATCCCTCCTGTTTATGCTCAGGTTTTTCCGGACACTCCAGACTGGCGCAATGCCTCTGTAGCTTCCTTGGCTTCTATTGCCTCTGCTTGCTTTCAAGACTCTGCCCCAGCCTGGACCAAGCAACCACCTGGCCAGGCTCTGAAGAAATGTCTTATTGGTTTGGTCAAGATGTCTCCTGAGTGTTTTGATGACCTGTATTGTGAGGGCAACCTTTTGCCTAGCACTGAAGGCAAAGTATGGTGGGCAGCCAATCAGGTGCTTGGTTCTCATTGGCACTTCAAGAAGCGCCCTCCTACACCTGCGCCACCAGTGGCTGATGCTGCTTCCACTTCCAAATCTTCCACTTCCAAATCAGTGTCCTTTCTTCCTGGTGGTGGTGTTGCTACTGTCTTGTCCTCCTCTGCTGGGCATTTCCTCCAACGCCGAGGGGTTTGCTCCAGTGATTCTAGAGCTCCAGTGGATGTCACTGCTGGCACCAAGTGTTCTCATAGTTCTTATGTCACTCTGTCCCTTCCAAGGTTGATGTCACAACGCCCTGGGGAACTATATGATGAGCTGCTCAAGTCTCTCAAGGACGCTTTGGATCTTCTATGGACTGTTGACAAGCGCCTGGTGTTATATGTTTTTCCCTCAAGAGCCAGGCTCAACCCCAAGGCCAAGCCTGTTACCAAGCTTTGGACGACACTTCCTGACAGGAAGACCTTGGAATTGTATGTTGCTCAGCTCTGGCTTCGCAGTCGAACTGCTCCTCATCTACGATTCTTTGTGGGACACAGTGCTTCCCTGGAGAAACTCTTTTCAGCACAATTGCTCCAGAGGCTCAGAGACCGTGACATGGACCTGAAATATGACCACATACAGGCCCCAGTTATTGTCACCTGTGGCTTTCTCCTTGGATCTTACATGCAGAGTTTTGATCTTGACCACTACAACGAATTGCTTCAGACTCATCCCAGGTTTCAGGCATGTCCTATTGCTGTTATCAGGAAGAATATCAGCCTTGACAACTCCAGAACTCCTGATCCCAATCCGGTTCTGGCTGCTCATGTTTTATGTGATGCTACAAAGCGCGCCCAAACTGTTAAGCTCCTCAAAGCCCAGTTCAACCGTTGCAAACCTTCAGACATTGCCTCTTTACCTGATGGTAAATTCTACAAGTTTATTGAGACAGCTACCAATCCTTCTGACAGACCTCTTCCCCCCTCCAAGCTCAAGACTGTTCGCCAGGCTAAGCACCGCCAAGCCAAATTTATTGAAAGCCATGAAACTGCTCCTGTTCTGGGGGTAGTTGATCTTGATCTTCCAGTTGACTTGGGCCAAGGGCTGGGTTTGAAGACACTGCGCAGTGTGCTTCTGGGTATCAGAACCCGTGACAATTGGTCATGGCCTCTTTTTCTTTCTGTCGATACCAGTTCATACCGAGGAGAGATCCTTGCTTTGTACAACATCACTACCAAGGCTGAAGCAATGGCCATGTTGTCTTTCCTGCCTATTTTTCTGGAAGCTCAGTATGGTTCTTGTGTTCGACAATGGTTCTCTTCTGAGTGCTTGACTGAAATGGAAGCTTACCATTGGGATGATGCAGTCAATTGTGTTGTGGAAACTGCACCTGCTGCAGATCCAATGCAGGATAACTCTCTTCCCTTTTTTGGTGATGGGGATGCACGAGATTGGGAACTTGTTGATGATGACTTGTCAGTTGACCTTGCTCCTGATCTCACTTTTGATCTGGATTTGCACTTTAACCTCCAAGCCCGTGCTGACAGTGGTGGTGGAGGCTATGATGATTCTCAATCCATGGATACTTTAGCGACTGGCACTTCCAATCTTACTGCTGTCCAGGCCTCAACGCCTGCAGGTGCTGTTCCTCCTGGCAAGGATCCTACCCATGTGACCAAGGCTGATGCCTCCCCTGGTATCTCTCCTGAAGTTCCCCCTGAAGTTCCTGACCCTCCCCATGATGCCATGGCTGGTGACATCCCTGTGGCCTCTCCTGAGTCCTCAACTGCAGTTCCTGCCGTTGGTGGGGAAGATGCAGCCTCTGCATTGAGGCTTGGAGTTGCTGCAATTGCATTCTCTTCCAGTCATGATGCTAGTGTCAGTGATCTGAGCCATGCCAATGTCTCCACCAAATCCGCTCCGGCAACTCTTCCATCTGTGCGACAGACTCGGTTTCCTTCTGATCATGGTTAGCTCTTCTGGTATGAGGTGTGATGGGATGCCTTCCAATCCAAATCCCATCAATGCTTCTCCTGTTTCTCCCTTTTCCCCCTCCGACTCTTCCCCTGTCCCTCATTTTGTCCAATTAACTCTTCATGGAGAATCTCTTGCTGCTAAGGATTCTGACAGTTTTGGTCATTCCTTCCCTCAAGCTCCATCCTCTAACTCCACCATCATCACATTCCAAAACATTGGACCACAGCGCAGAGCTGCCTTTATGTCCATGTCCAAGCACAACGCCCGTCAATTTGTCAAGAGCAATGCCAGTGTGGCTCTTTTTGCTGAACATTGTTTGAATGAATCCAAACTCCTGCCCTGTGATCTTTTCAATCGGCGCATGAAGACTGTCAGTCCCTCAAGTTTTTCCTATCTTGCCAACAACAAGCATGAAGCTTCTGACTGCTCATGGCTTCAGCCTGGCGGCACAGGTTTTTCAATTGACCAGCTGTTCAGCTCCCACAAGGTTGCACATGGAGCTGATCCATCTGGTCTTGGCAGATGGTCCTTTGTCAAGTTTCAGGGCAGGGATGGCTACAATGTCACCATGTTTTCTGCCTACTGCCCAGTTGAAAATGATAGGGATCTTGGCTCAGTCTGGAATCAACAGTACCGCTACTTTCAAGCAGCTGAAAATCTTTTCAGTCCCAATCCATGCATTCTCTTTCACAGGGATTTGACTGCTGCCCTTCAAGTCTGTCTGGGTGCAGGTGATCAAGTCATTGTTGGGATTGACCAGAATGCTGATGTTCGGACTGATGGCTTGTCTTTTGAGCTCAAGGCTCTTGGTTTCCGAGAGGCCATTCTTACACTTCATAGTACGTCTTCCCCTCCTGCCACTCACAACAGAAACACTACCAGAACACCAATTGATGCCATTTGGGTCTCTGAGAATGTTGATGTTCTCAGGGCTGGGTATTGTCCCTTTGGCGGTGCCCATGGTATGGAATCTGACCATAGACTGCTTTGGATTGAGGTTTGTAATTGCAGCCTCATGGGAAAACGTCTTCCACCTCCTGTGAGATTCTCTCATTCCAAACTCCAGTCCTCCCACCCTCATCTGCGCCAACGGTATTTCAAGCGTGTTCGGCAAGGATTTCTCAAGGCTGGAGTGTTTTCTCTCCAAGCTAAGCTGGAGCACCTACTGGCTCAGTTTCAGTCTGGGGATATTTCTGTGCGCACTGATCTCATCACAACATATGAAGTACTCCATGAAACCTCCACCTCTCTCAGGCTCTCTGTTGAACAAAACCTTTGCCACACTAGAGCTGGTTTGGTTCCATGGTCACCAAAGCTGCAGGTCTATCGTGATACCATTGACTTTTGGAGGCGTGTTGTTAAGTTGAGACAGGGTGTGTCCACCAGTCATACTGTTTTGAAAAGGCTGGCATGCAAGCTTTCTCTCTACAAAGGAGAACACAGTGACCTTTCCAGTGCTATCCTCCATCTGAAACAAGCCTACAAGCAATACCGGGCAGTGAAGAAGTTGGCCCCCTCATGGAGAGACTCCTTCAATCAAGGCCTGGTGGATGCACTTCTTGCTGAAGGCAAGCCTCACAACCAGAATGCTTCCCAGATTCGTGCCAGGATGCGCAGGGAACGTCTTCAAAGAGAGCTTGGTCTCGCTGCTCGGTCTATTCGGGGACGTGTCAACAAGTCAGCAGTCTTGCGCGCTATTGCAGTTGGCCATGATGGTGTTGAACAGGTCTTGGAATCTCAGTCTACTATGGTTCCAGCTATGGCTGAATCCAATGTCCGGCGTCAACAGCAGTGTATTGGCACTCCTTCCATGACTCCCTCCTTCATTGAGGATTTTGGCTACCTAGGCACAGCACATGCTTCTGCTCAAGTTCTTGATGGCACATACACTCCTCCTGCTGCCACTGACAAATACCTTTCTGAATTTCTTTCCTGTCTCAAAGTCCCTGACTCTATTCTGAGTTTGCCCCCCTTTGACTATTCAGTATGTCCAGCTGACAATGCTGCTGCCTGGAAACGCCAGAGGGAGCGCACAGCAAGTGAACCTTCTTGTTTGAGTTTTGCCCACCACAAGGCATTTGCCCTGGATCCCCAGCTGAACAAGTTTGACACTCTCATGAGATCTGTCCCTCTGATTGTTGGCTTTTCTCCTTCTTCTTGGCAGGTCATCACTGACGTTGAGATCTTCAAGAAACCTGGTGAATATAGAGTGGATAAGATGAGACTCATCCAGTTGATGTCTCCTGAGTTCCAAATCAACAACAAGATGATTGGCAAACGAATTCTTGCCCATGCTGAACGTGCCAATGCTGTGGCTGTTGATCAACATGGAAGCAGGAAACACCACAAGGCCATCAACACCTGCCTGAACAAGAAGCTCATATGTGATGTGTTGCGGCAGAAGCGCCGATCCGGTGCTGTTGCTATGAATGATGCCAAGGGCTGCTATGATAGGATCTCTCATCCGATTGCAGGTCTCACTCTCCAGAGCTTTGGGGTTCCTGCACATGTGTGTGAGGTTCTTTTGTCTACTTTGCAACTTGCCAAGCACCACATCAAAACTGGTTTTGGTCGGTCAGGTCCTGTGTATGGTGATGAACCTGTTCCTCTCAGTGGTTGTGGCCAAGGCAATGGTATTGGTCCAACTCTTTGGGCTTTGGTGTCAACCATTGTCTTCCGAATGATGCAACAGGCTGGGCATGGTGTCCATCTTCTCACTTCTTTGTCACTGCAACTGGTTTCTCTTGTGGGTTTTGCCTTTGTGGATGACACAGATTTGTTTTGTGCTGGCCCTGATTCCTCCACATCTGGTGAGGAATTAGCTGTTGACTTTCAGGAAGCTCTTGACCGGTGGGCTGGTGGGATTATTGCCACTGGTGGTGCTATTGAACCTGCCAAATCCTTCTGTTATTTGATTGATTTCAAATGGAATGGATCCGGTTGGGATTATCGCTCCATTGCTGACATGCCTGGTGACTTCTCAGTTGCTGACAAGAATGGCAATCGAGCTACCCTGGATCGTTTTGAAGTTGACCATGCTGACAAGACCCTTGGGGTTTTTATCTCCATGGATGGCAATGAGGAAGCACAGATTGCTCACATGAAGTCACAGTCTCAGTCTTTTGGCTCTCAGCTCAAGGCTTCCAAGTGTGAGAAGCGCGCATCCATCTACACCTTCAAGTATTCTTTCATGAAGTCTGTTGAATACCCCATGCCTGTCACGCAACTTGATGAGGCCACTTGGACTAAGATAATTCACCCAGCTCTTGTTCCTGTGCTGAATAAAGCAGGGATGTCACGGACATTTCCTAGACATGTGTTCTATGGTCCTTCCCTCTATCAAGGCTTTGGATTCATCCATCCATACCTCCTCCAAGAGTTCAGTCATATTGCCACCCTCTTTCAGGAATCTGTCAGGTCCTCACAAACTGGAAGGATTCTCAGGCTCACTGCTGAAGCTCTCAGGCTCGAACTTGGACTTCCTCTCCATCTTGGTGTCACACCCTATCATCCCTTTGCTTCCTACGTCACTCCTTGCTGGTACAAACATGTGTGGAAGTTTTTCTCTGTTCACCCTGTGAGCTTGTTTGAAGACTTCCCAGACCTACCACTGTTACGTTCCAATGACTGTTATCTCATGCAAGCCTTTGTCAACTCTGGCTTCAGAGGTGCTGACTTGTCCCTCTTGAATCACATGCGCATGTCCCTCAAGGCTATTTCCCTTGCTGATATTTGTACTCCAGATGGGAAAAGACTCTCACCCATGGCTTTCCAGCTGACATCCTCCAATCACTTGAGGGATCATCTTGACTGGCCTCGATGTCCTCCATCTTGGCCTCCAGCAGCAAAGCGCTTATGGACTAAGGCTCTTCAGACCTGTTTTCTTCCCCCTTGTCCACCCCCTGCAGCCAGGGCACTGGCTCCTTCTTTCCATCTTGGGCATTGGCTCTCTCCCCAGACAGCTTCTCTCTGGCCTTGGTTTTTGTCTCCATCCACCAACAGAATATTCTTCAAAACTTCTACTGGCTGGATTGTGAGCACCTCCCAGGGCAGGGGCAGATACAGGGTCACTTCTGAACTCATTCCTGACAAACCAGCCTGTGCTGATGTACTTGTCTGCCCTGTTATTTGTGGACAAGTTGTACGCGTTGTTGGGTCCTCAGCCTTTGTTTCCGAACCTCCTGACATGGATCCTCTGGAGTACAATCCATATGATTCTCTTCCAGACTCCCCAGTAGATGCCTTTGATGCACTCTGTGCGTCTCCAAGAGTTCTTCTCCACAAATATTCCCTACCACAGGCTGGCTGTCAGCCCCTTGTTGATGCTATTGAGAGTGGTACTGCCAGTGCTGTATGTGATGGTTCATTTGATCCGGACCTTCTCAGAGGAACTTCCGCTTTCATTTTGTCCCCCAATACCTCCACCAAGACTGCCTCATTGTTCCTCACTGGCTGTAATTTTGTCAGTGGATCCCCTGAGGATCAATCTTCCTACAGGAGTGAACTGGCAGGTATCATTGGGGTTCTCACCTGCTGCACTGCTCTGGTGAGTCTTTTTGATATTGCTTCTGGCTCTATCACTATTGCTCTGGATGGTGACACAGCTCTCAAACAGGCTGAGGGATCATGGCCATTGGTTATTTCCCAGAAGTCTTTTGATTATGTTTATGTCATCAGAAACATGATTTCTGCCCTGCCAATCTCTGTGCACTTTCGGTGGGTTCAGGGCCATCAAGCTGGAATCTTTCTTGATTGGTGGGCCCTTCGCAATCATCAGGTAGACAGCATGGCAAAGGCATTTCTCTCTGTCCATAGAGCTTCTGCCCATCACTATCCCAGACTTGTGTTTGAGCCCTGGGCTTTTTCTCTCAATGGTTGCAAGTGCTCAAGGTTTGATCAAAATGCTTTGCATGTTGCCATTTCTGGTCCTCCCCTTCTTCAATATTGGCAGACCCACCATGATATTCCCATTCCACAACCTGTTTTGGGTTCCATCCATTGGTGTGCTCATCTGTCTGCCTTCAAGCGATTACCTCCTGGCATGCAAAGGTGGTTTGTCAAATTTGCTTCTGGCAGTATTGGTGTTGGCAACCAACTACTTCACTACCAGTATCAGGATCACTCCAGGTGCCCATTGTGTGATGCAGACAATGAGAAGGTGTCTCATGTGCTCTCCTGCAAGGACACTGGGGCAGTACAGCACAGTGTGTCAGCTTTCAAGGGACCCCTGCAGAAGAGGCTTGAAGTTGAACAAACTGATCCATCATTGGTTGCTGCCATTGTGGATCTTCTCACCAGAGTTCGGAAGGGCCAGAGAATTTATCCATCATCCTACTCACTTGCAATTGCTTCTGCTGTCAGGGCACAGAGGACTATTGGCTGGCACAACTGGCTTCTGGGTAGGTGGTCTCCTCGCTGGTATCAAATTCAGGCTGACTACTACTCCCACATTGGAAGCAAGCGCTCTCCCAAACGTTGGGCTACAGCTATCATCCATCAGTTCTTTCTTACCTCCTGGGATCTTTGGACCTATAGGAATGAACGACTCCATGGTCCTGGGGGTACCCTTGATGCTGAACAACACCAATCTCTTGATGCTTCCATCTCCTCTGAATTGGCAATTGGTGCAGCTGGTGCACTTCCCCAGTCACACTCCCTGTTACAAACCCCTTTCCAAGTCCTACAAGGCTACACCCTGACTGCCAAGCGGCAGTGGCTTGCAACCATCCACCTTGCAAGGAAGCAGTATGCAGCGCCTGTCCCACCAGTGCAGCCATACCAACAAGAGGCTGCTCTCCTCAGAGCCTGGCTTACTGGACCTCAGGGTTGATTACACTTTGTACCTTGGTTTTGCCTTCTGACCCTGCTTCTTATCCTGTCCCATCCCTTTTGATACTGGATCTTATCCCAATATCTTCATTCCCATTTCACTTTCTCTCACGTCCCTATTTTGTGGGTCTTGTTTGTCCTTTTCCCTGCTTGATGTTCAAGGTTTGTTTTGAAAATTTGTCGTTCTACCACTTGGGGTCCTGACTCTATGATGGAGGCGACGTTAAAGTCTGGTTACAGACTGAGTAATTTAGTTTCACCTTTGGTGATTAAAGTTATTTAAATACGTATATTATTATTATTAGTTAGAGGATGGAGCTTGAGGAAAGGAATGACCAAAACTGTCAGAATCCTTAGCAGCAAGAGAGTCTCCATGAAGAGTTAATTGGACAAAATGAGAGACAGGGGAAGAGGTGGAGGGGGAAAAGGGAGAAACAGGAGAAGCATTGATGGGATTTGGATTGGAAGGCATCCCATCACACCTCATACCAGAAGAGCTAACCATGATCAGAAGGAAACCGAGTCTGTCGCACGGAAGGAAGAGTTGCCGGAGCTGATTTGGTGGAGACATTGGCATGGCTCAAATCACTGACACTAGCATCATGACTGGAAGAGAATGCAATTGCAGCAACTCCAAGCCTCAATGCAGAGGCTGCATCTTCCTCACCACCGGCAGCAGGAACTGCAGTTGAGGCATCAGGAGAGGCCACAGGGAGGTCACCAGCCATGGCATTATGGGGAGGGTCAGGAACTTCAGGGGGAACTTCAGGAGAGATACCAGGGGAGGCATCAGCCTTGGCAACAAGGGGAGGATCACCTCCAGGAGGAACAGCACCTGCAGGCGTTGAGGCCTGGACAGCAGTAAGATTGGAAGTGCCAGTCGCTAAAGTATCCATGGATTGAGAATCATCATAGCCTCCACCACCACTGTCAGCACGGGCTTGGAGGTTAAAGTGCAGATCTAGATCAAAAGTGAGGTCGGGGGCAAGGTCAACTGACAAGTCATCATCAACAAGTTCCCAATCTCGTGCATCCCCATCACCAAAAAAGGGAAGAGAGTCATCCTGCATTGGATCTGCAGCAGGTGCAGTTTCCACAACACAATTGACAGCAGCATCCCAATGGTAAGCTTCCATTTCAGTCAAGCACTCAGAAGAGAACCATTGTCGAACACAAGAACCATAATGAGCTTCCAGTATAATAGGCAGGAAAGACAACATGGCCATTGCCTCAGCCTTGGTAGTGATATTGTACAAAGCAAGGACCTCGCCTCGGTATGAACTGGTATCAACAGAAAGAAAAAGAGGCCATGACCAATTGTCACGGGTTCTGATGCCCAGAAGCACACTGCGCAGTGTCTTCAAACCCAGCCCTTGGCCCAAGTCAACTGGAAGATCAAGATCAACTACCCCCAGAACAGGAGCAGTTTCATGGCTCTCAATAAATTTGGCTTGGCGGTGCTTAGCCTGGCGAACAGTCTTGAGCTTGGAGGGGGGAAGAGGTCTGTCAGAAGGATTGGTAGCTGTCTCAATAAACTTGTAGAATTTACCATCAGGTAAAGAGGCAATGTCTGAAGGTTTGCAACGGTTGAACTGGGCTTTGAGGAGCTTAACAGTTTGGGCGCGCTTTGTAGCATCACATAAAACATGAGCAGCCAGAACCGGATTGGGATCAGGAGTTCTGGAGTTGTCAAGGCTGATATTCTTCCTGATAACAGCAATAGGACATGCCTGAAACCTGGGATGAGTCTGAAGCAATTCGTTGTAGTGGTCAAGATCAAAACTCTGCATGTAAGATCCAAGGAGAAAGCCACAGGTGACAATAACTGGGGCCTGTATGTGGTCATATTTCAGGTCCATGTCACGGTCTCTGAGCCTCTGGAGCAATTGTGCTGAAAAGAGTTTCTCCAGGGAAGCACTGTGTCCCACAAAGAATCGTAGATGAGGAGCAGATCGACTGCGAAGCCAGAGCTGAGCAACATACAATTCCAAGGTCTTCCTGTCAGGAAGTGTCGTCCAAAGCTTGGTAACAGGCTTGGCCTTGGGGTTGAGCCTGGCTCTTGAGGGAAAAACATACAACACCAGGCGCTTGTCAACAGTCCATAGAAGATCCAAAGCTTCCTTGAGAGACTTGAGCAGCTCATCATACAGTTCCCCAGGGCGTTGTGACATCAACCTTGGAAGGGACAGAGTGACATAAGAACTATGAGAACACTTGGTGCCAGCAGTGACATCCACTGGAGCTCAAGAATCACTTGAGCAAACCCCTCGGCGTTGGAGGAAATGCCCAGCAGAAGAGGACAAGACAGTAGCATCACCACCACCAGGAAGAAAGGACACTGATTTGGAAGTGGAAGATTTGGAAGTGGAAGCATCATCAGCCACTGGTGGCGCAGGTGTAGGAGGGCGCTTCTTGAAATGCCAATGAGAGCCAAGCACCTGATTGGCTGCCCACCATACTTTGCCTTCAGTGCTAGGCAAAAGGTTGCCCTCACAATACAGGTCATCAAAACACTCAGGAGACATCTTGACCAAACCAATAAGACATTTCTTCAGAGCCTGGCCAGGTGGTTGCTTGGTCCAGGCTGGGGCAGAGCCTTGAAAGCAAGCAGAGGCAATAGAAGCCAAGGAAGCTACAGAGGCATTGCGCCAGTCTGGAGTGTCCGGAAAAACCTGAGCATAAACGGGAGGGATGGCAGTCCGGCAAATATCATGGATGGATTTTTTGTCTTTACCCTCCTTCTTGCTGAAAAAGTGTGTAGGGCTAGGACACCCAGCCCATAACCGGTTACCTGTTGGAGATTTTCGAAAGGCATGAATTGCAGATGGGATAGGAGACTTGCCAGAACAGGGACCCTTACCATAAAAACACCAGAAGAAGGAAGCGGAATGAGCCCTGTTGGCAGCAGCCAGAGCCTCCTGGCGTTGGGATTGGCGTGCTTGCTGCTGAGAGGGATCAGACTTCTGGGCAGAGGAAAAGGCAAGAGTAGATTGCTTGAGGATAGATGAAGCAGGGACCTTGCCTGAGGTCCCAGAACCCTTTGGTGTGTGTCTGGACGTCTGTTGGCCTGGCAGCTGGGAGCCTGCCTGGTTGGATCCTGGCTGCTGGGAGCCTGGGGGCCGGGGTCCTGACTGCTGGGAGCCCTGCTGCTGGGAGCCTGAGGACTGGGAGCTTATCAGCTTGGGGTCTGACAGCAAAGTACCTGACGACTGAGAGCCTGACAGAGTACCTGACGGCGGAGGACCTGACTCCTGGGAGCCTAGCTGAGAAGCTGTTGACAGAGAAGAAGTTTGCAAGGAATCCCCTGGTGCAGAGTCCCCTGGTGCAGATTCCCCTGGTGCAGATTCAGTGCCAAGCATCTCAACATCAGAGAGCACACCTGCAGATGAGGACACAGAAGAAGATGAAGACATATCATCAACAGAAGACCCATGCATAGAGGATGAAGAGGCTGATGAGGCAGAGGAAGAGGATGATCTGGTATCAAGAGTAGGAGAGGGAGTAGTAAGAGCAGAGGTGACACTAGAATGTCTTGGAGGGGTCTTTTGCACAAATGGGCGCTTGTTAGACCGAGCCCCACAATTTGCGCGAAGCGCATTTTGTCCGACGTTCCGATGTTCCAGTACTAAAAATACGTAGATTTCTACACAACTTTATCATGCGATATCTCGCTCCCTTATACACCCCCAATCACAACCCCAGGACCTACATGTATTAACCAAGACCTGTGCTCTTCGTTTCTGCTATCGGTTCAGTTGCTGGATGCTTCGTTTGGTTGCTTTGGTTGCCAATTCACCACTCGGCGGCCGATCGAGCAGCAGCAACAACCAACACAAAACCGACACATAATTTTCTACAGCACTTCCAGTACAGATACTACAGCAATTCACCACTCTTTTTCGATGTACGGTACTGCTTCGATCTGTTCCCAAGCTCCAACCAAGGCCCTTACGTATATCTTGCTATACTTAATGTTCTACACTGTTTCCAAGCTGCTTAAGTGATTCTCACTTAAAGTTCTTCCACTGTAGGAATATTTCTACACGAAATTCCAGATGTCATCTGTTTCCAAGTCTATTGCCCTGCTGGACCATAAGTGTTTTCGCTTATGGTCCTACTGTTTTCTGACCCAAGCCCCAAAGCCGCTAAGTACAGTTCACTTAAGGCTCTACCATCTACATAAACCTCTCAGGTGTACAGTATAAATGTCATCTGTTTCCAAGTCTACTGCCCTGCTGGACCATAAGTGTTTTCGCTTATGGTCCTACTGTTTTCTGATCCAAGCACCAAAGCCGCTAAGTACAGTTCACTTAAGGCTCTACCATCCACATATACCTCTCAGGTGTACAGTATAAATGTCATCTGTTTCCAAGTCTACTGCCCTGCTGGTCCATAAATGTTTTCGCTTATGGACCTACTGTTTTTTGACCCAAGCCCCAAAGCCGCTAAGTACAGCTTTTTAAGGCTCTTCTACCTACATAACCCTGTCAGGTGCACACTTCAACTGTCATCTGTTTTCAAGTCTACTGCCCTGCTGGACCATACGTGTTTTCGCTTATGGTCCTATTGTTTTCTGACCCAAGCCCCAAAGCCGCTAAGTACAGTTTGTTTAAGGCTCTACCATCTACATATACCTCTCAGATGCACACTTCAACTGTCATCTGTTTTCAAGCCTACTGCCCTGCTGGACCATAAGTGATATTCCCTTAGGTCCACCTGTTTTTCTGACCCAAGCCCCAAAGTCGCTAAGTAGTCTTTACTTAACGCACCACCACCTATATATACCCCTCCAGTTCACAGTACAGCTGCTACCTGTTTTCAAGCCTACAGCCCTGATGGTCCATAAGTGTTATCACTTAGAGCCCCTGTTTCCAAGCTACTACAGGAGAGCAAGTTCAAGTTCGAACAGAAGGCCAGCTGTTACGAATTTGAATTTGGTAGTAGGCTCCACTGCCTCTACGTGTTTCTGAATGTGCTACTATGAAGTTCGAACAGGAGGACAGCTGTTACGAATTTGGTAGCCGTACTATATGTACCATACAGTGGTAAGGAATGTGTTTGGGGCACTCGCATTACTGATGCTGCAACACAGCATGCTGAGACCAGTTTCGCTTGCGTCAGCTGACCACTTGCATTACTGATACTATGTATCTGAGGAAGGGTTTTGCTTGTGTCAGCTGACCACTCCAAGCATTACTGATGCTGTACAGCGGCATGCAAGGGACAGTTTTGCTTGTGTTTTTCCCTTTCACGTTCTTGTTACCCCCTCACCTGTACGACTTGCAACAGCAGAGTCTGTTGTGCTCTGGACTGGTTCGTTTTTTCCTGTTTCTTACCAAGGTTCGTTTGCAAAATAGTCGTCCTTACAACCTGGGGCCTATTCCCCATGGTTGAGGCGGTGCGTCGTTCTACAACTTGGGGCCTAACCTCTCTTCGATTGAGGCGACGATAAAGTCTGGTTACAGACTGAGTAGCTTTTAACCACCTTCGGTGGATTTTCCTACTTAAATAAGTATATTATTATTGTTAGACCGAGCCCCAGAGGCAGACCTAGCAGAAGAAGGAGGCGTGGAAGATCTTTTCTTCCGGGAAGCAGCTTGGGAGGTGGGCCACCCCTTATTAGGAGGGGGAGGCATTGTACCAGAAGTGGAGCAGCTGAGGGCAGAGACACCAGCTGTTGGGTGTTGGGGCAACAGCAGACACGCCTCGTGGATGTGTAAGTGCCAGGTGATGACAAAGACCGGGGCAGGAGAGGCACCGGTTGAGGGCAGAGGCCGGGGCAGGAGAAGCACCGGTGGAGGGCAAATCAATAGCAGAAAACCTCCAGTGGAGCGCAGGAGCACCAACTGAAACGCCGCGCTTGAATGGAGAAGTACCCGGTGTTGACAATGGCCGGGGCAGGAGAAGCACCGGTTGATTACAAAGGCCGGGGCAGGAGAAGCACCGGTTGAGGGCAAACAACAGCTGAAAAACAAACAATTGGATGCTGGACCCAGCAGACACGCCTCTTGAATGTGCAAGTGCCAGGTGATGACAAAGGCCGGGGCAGGAGAAGCACCGGTTGAGGGCAAAGGCCGGGGCAGGAGAAGCACCGGTTGAGGGCAAACCAACAGCAGAAAACCTCCAGTGGAGTGCAAGAGCACCAACTGAAACGCCGAGCTTGAATGGAGAAGTGCCCGGTGCTGACAATGGCCGGGGCAAGAGAAGCACCGGTTGGTGACAAAGGCCGGGGCAGGAGAAGCACCGGTTGAGGGCAAAGCAACAACTGAAAAGCAAGCAATTGAGTGTTGGACCAACAGCAGACACACCTCTTGGATGTGCAAGTGCCAGGTGATGACAAAGGCCGGAGCAGGTGAAGCACCGGTGGAGGGCAAAGGCCGGGGCAGGAGGCCGGGGCAGTAAAAGCACCGGTTGGAAGCAGAAGCAACAGCAGAAAACCTCCAGTGGAGTGCAGAAGCAATCACAGAAACGCCGCTTTGGATGTAGAGGTGCCAGGTGATAGCAAAAGCCGGGGCAGTAGAAACACCGGTTGTGAGCAGAAGTAACAACAGAGACGCCACTTGGATGCTGAAAAGCCACAGCAGAAAAGCAACCAACGGGGTGCAGGAGCGACAACAGACACGCCGCTTGGATGGAGAAGTGCCAGGTGATGACAAATGCCGGGGAAGGAAACGCCGCTTTGGATGTAGAGGTGCCAGGTGATAGCAAAAGCCGGGGCAGTAGAAACACTGGTTGGGTGCAGAAGTAACAACAGAGACGCCACTTGGATGCAGAAAATCCACAGCAGAAAAGCAACCAGCTGGGTGCAGGAGCAACAACAGACACGCCGCTTGTATGTAGAAGTGCCAGGTGATGGCAAATGCCGGGGCAGTAGAAGCACAAGTTGAAATCAGAAAGCAACAGAAAACCTCCAGTGGAGTGCAGAAGCAACAACAGAAACGCCGCGTTGGATGTAGAGATGCCAGGTGAGAGCAAAAGCCGGGGCAGTAGAAGCACCAGTTGTATGCAGAGGCAACAACAGAACGCCACTTGGGTACAGAAATGCTTGATGATGACAAACGCCGGGGAAATAGAAGCACCAGCTGGATGCAAAAGCAACAACAGAACCGACGCGTGGTTGGAGAGAAGCCAGGTGATAGGATGTATGCTGGGAAACAGGGTACAGCAGTAACAACAGGGCCAGTGTTGGTCTGAACAAGGAAAAGCTCCAGGGGAACCAAAAGAAAAGACTGGAGCACTACCAGAAGAGTCACGTTCGAAACCCACAGAGGTGCTCTGGGGGTACAGAATTTAGAAACTTCAGTAGACCACTGCAAATCGTGTAGAAACTGGAATGAGTCCAAGTGGTATACTTAAGCACCAGGGAGCAGATGACTGGCTTGAAAACAAGGACCTTGAGCGAGACACTTAGGGACCAGGGAAGCTGCTTGCTGGAAAACAGGGGCTTTAGTAGGAACACTTAGGGACCGGAGAATGTCAATGGCAGGGTACACTTAAAAGTCTCAGGAGGGAACTTGAAGTTCAAACTCACGAGTACTTATAAGTGGAAACAGTAACCAGGGGCAATTGGCTTGAAAACAGGGACCTTAAGCGGAGCAGAGCTGCTGTAGAATTCTACAGGGAAAATTCTGGTAGTTCTGTCTGGAGTTGCGGGCAAATGGATAGAAGTACCACTTTTGGCCCTGTAGAATTTACGTAGAGGGGGGAAATGGAAACAGTATCCAGGGGCAATTGGCTTGAAAACAGGTACCTTGAGCGAGATACTTAGGGACCAGGAGAGCTGCTTGCTTGAAAACAGGGGCTTTAGTAGAAACACCTAGGGACCAGGGGGAGGCTTGTGTCTTGAAAACAGTGTCGAACTTGAAGTTCAAGTTGGGGTTCCTTAATAGCGAAAACACTTAGGGAGCAGGGAACTCGTGAACACGTAGGGACCAGGGAAGCTGCTTGCTTGAAAACAGGGGCTGTAGTAGAAACACCTAGGGACCAGGGGGAGGCTTGTGTCCTGAAAACAGTGTCGAACTTGAAGTTCAAGTTGGGGTTGCTTAATAGCGAAAACACTTAGGGATCAGGGAACTCACGAACACTTAGGGACCAGGGGAAGTGTAGTCTTGAAAACAAGGGGCGATAGTAGCTGTAGTCTTGGAAACAAGAGTGCACTAAGTAGGAGGTACTTAGGAATCAGTTGGTCTTGGCTTGAAAACGGCTTGAAAACAGATGTAGTAGGGGGAGCCTTAAGCGATAACACTTAGGGACTAGGGGGCTTGGCTAGGAAACAGGGGTACTCTTAAGTGATAAACACTTAAGGAGTAGTGGGCAATTGGCTTGAAAATAAAGGGGGAACTGGAAGATATGCTCGCGCGAACTTGCAAATACTTAGGGATCAGCGCGGAGGAACCTTCTAGAAGGGGGTGTATATGTGTTCGATCTTGAAGAATGTGGAACGTTAAGTGGGTTCAATCTTGAAGAATGTAGAACGTTAAGTGGGTTCGACCTTGAAGAATGTAGAACGTTAAGTGGATATCACTTAAGGGGCTTGAAAGACTGTATAGCGTTAAATAATAAGGTAGCTTGAAAACAGATCGAAAAAAACAAACCGAGCTCGGAGACAAATCGAAAAATCAGCAAAGCAAAGCAGCTGTAGAATTAGTACTGCAATTGCTGTAAAAAATTATGTGTTGTTTTCGCTTGCCGAGAATTGTTGCTGCCGATCGACCACCGACCGACACGGAAACAAGCAACCAAAGCAACCAAAGGGAGCAAGGAGCAGCCAAACAAACAGCAGAATCAGATAGGGGAGGTCTCTGTTAATAGGTGTAGTGCTTGGTTTTGTTGTAGGAGCTTTAGAAGTGAGTGAGATATCAAAGGGGAAAGTTGTGTAGAAATCTACTTGTTTTAAGTACTGGAACATCGGAACGTCGGACAAAATGCGCGATGCGAAAATTGTAACCTCTCTTCGATTGAGGCGATGATAAAGTCTGGTTACAGACTGAGTAGCTTTTAACCACCTTCGGTGGATTTTCCTACTTAAATAAGTATATTATATTATATTCATTTGAAGCAGTGGTTCCAGTTTCATTGCTAGGAGCCGTAGCAGTGCTGTTGTTGCTGCTATTGCTCTTATTTCTTTTGGAATATCTGTTCTTTGGGCATTCGGACCAATCATGGTCATGACCAGGAATTCTGCAGGGATTGTTGTATTTTCTTTTGCCACTTGATGGCTCTGGCTCTGTATTGTCTTCTGTATCAGAGCTTGTGTTTTCCCTGTCATTGTCACTGTCACTAGCGTCCGAGTCAGAGCTGTTGCTTTCGGCGCTTTCAGTGTCCAAGTCAGAGCGGTTGTTATGGCTTTCAACATCTGAATCAGCATTGGAGTGAGCGTCCGACGCTTTTTTTTTGCTTTGACGTTCTAAGCAGCTCATATGGTTGACGATGAATTGTACAGTGGTATCTTCTTGTATTCCTTGGTGGATTAGACCATAGCTGTTGATCCATTTGCTTGGAAAGCTGTGTACCAGAATGGTTTTGGCTTCTATTGGTGATAAGTCAGTTCCATGTCCTTGGACGCGCTTGGAATATTTGAAGAGGATTTGCATTCGGTCTGCATGTTCTTTGCATGAGGCATTACTTGGTTTCTTCAGCGTTCGAAGGTATGTATGCATGATATCTTTGGCGTCTGTTGCATTGCAATGGTGTTGCTTGATAAAGTCAATGATTGCTGCTTCATATCCTTCGAAGCTTTCTTCGTATTGGAATTCATCCGGATCCAGGGGATCCTGTAGCATTTCACGCCACTTGGATTAGGTGTCTGTATTTAGACATCTAATGAAGTAGGTGATGTATTTGGTGGTTGGTAAGCTGAGGAGCGGTGCAGCGTTCCTGAAGGCTTCTTCAACAAATAGGAATTCTTCTAGACCTCCTTTGTTGGTGAATAAAAGAATTTTCATGCTGTCGGTGTTCCCATTGATGTCGGTGACGGAGAGCTTGGTGAGCTTTGGCTTGCTCCTCTTGAAGGAAGGGATGTAACTGATTGGAGGATCTCTGTAGAGTCCTGCCATTGTTTCTTTTGATTCGGAGTTTTGATTGATTTGGTTTGCGATCGATTCTGCGTTCAATCGATTCGGAAGTTCTTGCTTCGATCGTTTCTTTCGTAGATATCGATCGGTCTTCGATCCATGGGAGATTTGGATCGCTTCTTCTGGAGGTTCCGATGTAGGGTTTTTGCTTGTTGGGGTATCGATGCACCCATGTTGATTAGGATAAAGGATGTTTTGGATTCAGTACTGAGTTGGTTCTTGTCTTCTACTTTCAAGCGGACAGTAATTACTGTGTAACACTCTAGGGTAGAAATTAGATGGAGTGGTATGCGATAGAGGTATTTTAAAGATGAAAGGTTAATAAATTGTGTTACAAAAGAGAGTAGGTGAAGACTTCTATGAGATAGGAATGATTTCTTGAGTATGGATGAACGATTGAATAATTGATATATTATTCAGCGGGCATAATATCAATAATTGGCAAGTCATGGGACTCTTGATATTTTATCTTGCTACTTGAATATCCAATCTTTATCTGTTGTATGTGTGTATATACTGAACATACATACATGAATACCATATATATTGGAGTACATGCGGGATTCAATAATCATTTAGAGCCTTTTGTAGTAACGCTACGTGAGCATGTGACAGGGTCCCCTGCAGAAAAGGCTTGAGGATGAACAGACTGATCCATCCTTGGTTGCTGCCATTGTGGATCTTCTCACCAGGGTTGAGAAGGGTCAAAGCATTTATCCATCCTCCTATCCCCCTGCAATTGCTTCTTCTGTCAGGGCACAGAGGACTATTGGTTGGTACAACTGGCTCCTTCTTGGTAGGTGGTCTCCTCTCTGGCATCACATCCAGGCTGATTACTACTCCCGAATTGGCAGCAAGCGCTCCCCCAGACGTTGGGCTACAGCTATCATCCATCAGTTCTTTCTCACCTCCTGGGATCTCTGGACTTACCGGAATGAAGAACTCCATGGTCTTGGGGGAACCCTTGAAGCTGAACAACACCAATCTCTTGATGCTTCCATTTCCTCTGAATTGGCCATTGGTGCAGCTGGTGATCTTCCCCAGTCACACTCCCTTGTACAAACCCCTTTCCAAGCCCTACAAGGTTACACCCTGACTGCCAAGAGGCAGTGGCTTGCAACCATCGACCTTGCCAGGAAGCAGTATGCAGCACCTGTCCAACCAGTGCAGCCATACCAACATGAGGCTGCTCTACTGCGAGCTTGGCTTACTGGATCTTAGTATTGTTTCCACCTTGTAGCTTGGTGTTTTCTACTCTGTCCCTGCTTCTCACCATGTCCCATACCTTTTCATACTGGGTCGTTCTCCCACTATCTTCCTTCCCACTATACTTTCTCTCTAGTCCCTCTTTTGTGAGACTTGTATTGTTTCTTTCCCTGCTTGATGCTCAAGGTTTGTTTGAAAACTTTGTTGTCCTATCACTTGGGGTTCTGATTGTTTGAAATAGGAGACATTAGAGTCTGGTTACGGATGGAGTATTTTCATTTCCTTTCCTTTGGTGGTTAAAGTTATTTCAAATAAATATATTATGTTATATTATATTATATCCAGATCTAGATATTGTCTTCGATTTTTACACCAATGCCTCAGACCTTCCAATTTGGTGCTGCCATTATACAAGATTGCAAACTAATCGTATCCTATTCAACGAAAGTATTTTGTGACCAAAACGGCTACACTTTAATAAGAAATGACATAGACATCAGGGCAGGCTTGTAGAGTTTTTATCCCATTTGCCTGAAACGCTTGGTGAAATAGGATCTGAACAACCGTTCAGTGTTAGACAGTTCGTATAGAGCTTGTAAAATCTTTCATCATTTCCCTAATAATAAGGAGGAAGATCCATCCATGGCACATGCAACCAAATACTACTTCTTCTTGACTGGTGCAGTAATTTAGGCCTTCCGAATATTGACGAGTAATAGATCCAGGTTTTTCAGTGCTGCGAGCCGAAAGAATGTAGGGACGGAATCTCTACACCGAGTTCTGATCAAAATGTTTCCTTTTGCATTCGATTGAACGTTTTGCTCCTTCGCAAAATCCAATATCGCCGTTCTTGTTCTTGTCCGCAATCCTTATTCCCATCGAAACTCAAATGGATTTTACTCCTATACATACACACTGTTTTAGATTTATGGCCTTCAAACGTGTAGTGAGGGCCCAAATCAAACATTATCTTGTTGTTTCTCATCTCTTTTGCAATTGTCAATTCATTCATCCTTGGCATTTGCGGTACTATCGTTCCGGTCAATAACAAGGGACTTGACGGATCAAATTCAGTAACGCCGTGCCAAACTGGTATATTCGTTCCTTCCACTTTTTTTCTTCGGTGGCAATGAACATTTGTCTCTTTTTGAGCAGGGCATGGTGAACCCACCGTCAGAATGCCGGTGGATTCCCAATTTTAGAGAACACTCCAAAATGTGTACTTTCTACAGGGAATAACTCATCGACGTCGCTGCCTTGCACCGAAATTCTGCACCTTCCGTCCAACTTATCAGAAGGCTCTTTCTCCGTTCGATGCGCTTGGGGACTCTACTGCCATATCTGTCAGTGACTGTGGTGTCTTGTTCCTTAACAGCGGAATTCTTCTTTTTGTGCTCTGTGATCTCTTGCAGGATAGAGATAATCTGATAGTTCTTGTCAATTGAGCTATAAATGCTTTCCCCAAAAATATTGGAAGTATTGTAGCTTCATTACTTACTAATGTCAATTGCACCTTTGTTGTTGTCGCGATTCATTCTTTCGCAAAGACCAAAAGGTTCCTCATAAAGTTTGTTCGGAACGAGTGCCACAGAAAAGAAGTCCACATAACCAATAGTATTGGAACGAAAGAAAATTTCGGCTATTAGTAAAGTATGGCAGTACCAGACCTCCTGCACTCATTGATGAAATTTCGGAACCGAAAATTGGGTTAACCAGTAATCCTACTGAATTCAGGAAGAGAATGGATGTCTTTTCCACCCAGATACGGCCGGAGTCAACATCAGCATAACAACAGTTTCATTTCGGTTGTAAGCCCTTGAATGGAAGTAATGAAAGCCATAGTGTCGGCATTGATTTGAATGGGAAGACCAGTCTCTGCAATCTTCATGAAAGAAAGCGCAAACTAAAGCACTGTGATTTACATTCTTTGTTGACGATTTTCTCCTATATTTGAACCACATTCTAATCTATAATTTCATACGAGCTCAAAATATGAAACCCCACAAAAACATCCCGAGATTCTATTCTTTGAAGGAAACGAGGCCTCGAAAGCCTTGTGATGATCTCATATCTCCCAGTGCGGAATGAAAATGAATTATTTATCCGAGCAATCGCGGCTTGATGATAATGTGTAAATGATATCGAAAATGTTCGCTCCTTTCCAAATGAGCTCGAACAGAAAATAACAAGGACTGACACATTTCGCTTCAGAAATAATGTTTTGACTCCTGACTTTGACTTGATAAAGATTGATGTAATGATTTGTTTTGCAGAGTTATTTCTTTGCTACCTTTTCCAATCAAGCGACCTTGTTCCGATGTGAAAGAAGGTCTCGGAGACAAAAATCTACTTTCAAAATGCTCGAGTCGAACAAATTGTAGAGCGAAAACTAAAAAAATTATCGGATATTTAAATTAAGCTTCGAGAACCCGAATGACTTGTTTAGTTTAATGTTTTGAACATTTTCACCTGATTCTTCCATAGTCGGTTCTGAGCCCGTAAATATAAAAATGGACTGATCCCTTCCACTCAAAAATCTGGTAGACGGTTAACGACAGTTACACTGGGTGGTTGTCATCTTTGGGTCAGATCATGTTCTACCTGAAAAAGAAAAATCGTTTGGAATGGACTCAATCATGAGCTCAACAATCGATCATTGAATGAGTCGTTCGAAGGACGTTTTCAACCCACTTCCCAAAATTGCTTCTTATAGAAGGATACCATGATTGGAAGGGTTAGGATTTCGGGCGTCTGTGGTTTGCGTTGAGGGAGATCTTTCAGACGAAATAATGATTCCAACAAGTTCAAATTGAGGACAGATGTTGAATCTTTGCTCGAAAGAATGTATTCAGGCACGCTGACTGCTGCTCAGAACGATAATGGTGTCCTGAAGTTGAATTGCATCGTCAAATAAGTTTTAGACGAGGAACTTATTCGTCAACATGCCTTTCTCGATTAATATCAGGTGGCGAGTGAGTTCATATTTGAAAAATACAATCAATTATGTTTCGAGAGATTTCAGACCTTTCATAATCTATCTACTCCATTTCAATTGTTGTTGTTTGTGATATAACAGAATCTTTGTCGACTTTCGTTTCAATCGATTGATTTTCTGGGAAAATATCATGGAATGACGATCGTCTATTGAGTCATCTCTACATCTAAGTTGAAAGTTGTGGGAAGTAAAGAGATTTGATCGTACGAAGAACTTAGCGAAAAAGAATGATGTGTGATTTGGATGGACGAGATATAGTCCCAGCCCCAAATCTCATTATCCGATCCTGCCGAAAATTGAACCAACATAAAGTTACCGAACTTTGTGACATGAATCAACAATGTCATGATATTCAGTCCAAATTATTTTTCGCAAAAGCGTCATATATACTAGAATACAAGTCTATATCATGTCATTGTCAACGAAAAACCTTCTATCGTCCTCATGTGATGAATCAAAATCTTCTCATCACTGACTACCAAGGGCTTCTAAAAAAAGAGGTTTGATACAAGATTTTTTGAGCAGTTGATTTTTTGGTGTGAATTACATTTGTAAGGTGAATTTTACTCTCATCGGTTGGTGTGATTGTGCTTGACAATTGATTACAATGCTGATTTTCTTCAATGAATGATTGGAATTCTGAACTCGGAAGTACTAGATCGAAATTGCTTCAACTAAAGTGTTTTTAAGGGGAGGGCATGATGGGTGTTTAAGGTAAGGTGGAAGAAGAATACAATTTTGCATCGCGCAATGTTGTCCGACGTTCCCATGTTCCAGTACTTACAAAAATGTAGATTTCCACACAAACTTTCCCTTTGATATTTCTCTCACTTCTAAAGCTCCAATAACAACACCAAGACCTAGACCTACTAACAGAGACCTGAACTACTCAATTATGCCACTGGTCCGGTTGTTTCTTGCTGCTTGTTTTAGTTGCTTCGGTGTCTATTCACCATTTTCGGTCGGTTGAATTGGCAGCAACAAGCAAAACAACACGACATATGGAATTTTCTATAGCAATCCCAGTATTAATTTTACATCTACTCTTTGCTTTGCTTTGTCTCAGAGCTTGGATTTCGATCTGTTCTCAAGGTCCCCCCTCCAAGGTGCTTAAATCTACTATTAGTTAACGCTTTACTTTTTGTCAAAGCTTCTTAAGTGTTACCCACTTAATGTTCTACATTATTCAAAGTTCCTTGCTGAGTTCCCTAAGTCTTTTCAAGTTGAAGTTTCCGAACACAAATATGTACCCCCCTTCTAGAAGAATTGTACTTGCTGCTCACGAGAGGAGATCTTCCAGTTCCTCCCTATTTTCAAGCCAATAGCCCTGCCATACCCCGGGTCTACTAGTAGTGTTTACGATAGTAGTGATATGCAAATTGTGAGAGCTATTGATTAGTCTATTGCTATTGCTTTCCAGCAGTCTCCTGTATTCAGCGATAAGGAGACTCGCTAATCGTATTCCAATCACGAGTGGACTTGTGACTGTATTCCGGTGCACGGCATGCTCCTCCATGGTACTGTTACAATTATTCCTCCATCTTAGTGTTATCCCTGCAATAATAGGGATGGACTCTTCTGATGTTAACCTGGTCGGTTACAAAGGGAGCAGGAGTTTCAATAGTTACAGTTCCATTGTCATGGGCCTTGAGCACCTTGTAAGGGCCTTACCGTGGGAAGGATAGTTTTGGAATAATGCCCTTCCTTTCCAGGGTGACATAGTCTCCTTCCTTATAGACATGGGGAATCCTTTTCTGGTTCGCCCTAACATTGCTCTTGTGGATACTCTTCTGTTTCCTTGCTTGGATTGCTTCCCAATCCACTGGGAAATTCACAGGCATGAACATGTCCCTTCCAAACACTAGTTGTGCCGGGGAGTACCCCAGGGTGGTGTGGATGGCGCTTCTAATGGCATACGCTGCCTTGGTGGTGAATTCCTCGAAAGGGTCCCTCTCGTGGAGGTCCGTATTCTCCAGGTTACAAGACAATAGGCAGTCCTTTAGAACCTGATGGATCCTTTCCAACACCAAATTGGACTGTGGATTCCAAGCCCCACTGGGCTTTCTTTTCATTCCCATGTTGTCACAGAGCTCCTGGAACTTTGCTTTGAACTCACTCCCGCCATCAAAGCCAATTTCCTTTGGGCGCGGATATCTTGCTAGCCAGGTACTGTCCAACAATCGTTGAGTTTATGCTGCGTTTGGCGAGTCCTTCAGGTGAGCCAGTTCAAACCATCCGGTTACTGGGTCCACCATGATGAGAACATAGATGTGGTAGTCTTTACCATTTTTATTGTGGACAGTTGCAGGTCCCCAGAGGTCCACATTGACTCTCTGCCATTTGGTGATCTCAGCTGCTTTTTCCGGTAGTAGTTCATACTTCTTCCGGCCACTTTTCTTGAACATCTGGCACGTGTGACAGTGTTTGCAGAGATCCTGGACATCCTTTCGGAGGCCTTTCCAGGTGAACACTGAGCGCATGCTCTGTTCCATTCTCTTTTCTCCGGGGTGGACCAGCATTGTGTGGTACCACTCCATAACTCTTTCCTTGAGTTTGTCAGGAATCAGAATCTTCCCTTCTTTGTGGATTAGACTGTAACCCTCCACCATTTTGGTGGTTAGTCGTTTGTCTTTTTCCAGAGCACTCGTGATCCTTGTGTCCTTCTGCTGGTAGAACTGGATCATATCCGGAGCAAGTGGGAATGCACTATTGCTCTGGAATTCTTCTGGTGCTTCCTCTCCAAGTGGGAATAGGAGTTGCCGGAGGTGCTCTTCCTCGTCCGCATAGGTGAGGGGCTTATTTGGTGGTAGCCATTCCACTGTATCTGCCGGGTCATCGGTGATGTCCAATCGAGACAGTGCATCTGCTGCATCATTGTCTTTGCTGGCAACATGTTTGAGTACCGGGTGGAACTCCTCCATGAGAAGCCTCCATCGTACCATTCTTTGGGTGGGCATCTATCGGTAGAGTAGGTTAAGACGGTCTGTATGGATAATCACATTTTGTCCGCGTAGGATTCCTTTGAAGGCTTTTAGTCCTTCTACTATGCCGAGGAGTTCTTTTTCTCCTACAGTGTAGTTGAGCTGTGCCAAGTTCAGCTTTCGGGTGTAGAATCCCAGGGGTTTGCCATCTTGGCATACAGTTGCTCCCAGTTGCCTGTCACTGGGTCTGAGTAGAGATGAAATGGTTTAGTAAAATCTGGGAATGCGAGTTTGGCTTCCTCCGCAAGCATTTGTTTCGCCTCCATGAAAGCTTTCTGCTCTGCTGGGCCCCAGTACCAGTTCATTTTGCCCTTTTTGCCCGCAAGCTTGTTGAGGGGGGCGAGGATGTGGGAGCGGCGCTTCCACATATCCCTGTAAAAATTGACCATTCCAAGGAACATCTTCAGTTGTTTTGTGTTCTTGGCCGCCTCCAGCTTCTTTGGCTGGGGTTGAATGCCCTCGGTCGTGAGGAGAAATCCCAGATACTCCTCTTCTTTCTGCATGAAGAAGGATTTTCTCAGGTTGGCCTGAAAGCCCGCATCATCGCGTCTCTGTAGGACTGTGTCAATTTTGGGGAGGTGGTCCTGTTCAGATTCCCCTTCTCTCTGGATGATTAGGATGTCATCGATGTAGGCAAGGACATAGTCCAGATCCCCCAGCAGGTTCATCATGACGGACTGGAAGATATCCGGTGCGCACGCAATCCCCATTGCCAGCCGCTTGTAGGCATATTTGCCCCATGACAAGATGGTAGAGCAAATCTTCTGGCTCTCCTTGCAGATGGGGATGGTGTAGTAACCTTGGGACAAGTCGAGCGCCATAGCAGACTTGAATTTCTGCAGTCTCTGGATTGTTTCCCCTATCCGTGGTAGTGGGAATGGTTTCCTTTGGATTGCTGCATTCATTTTCCGAAAGTCAGTGAGCACTCAGATGTCTCCAGTTTTCTTTGGTTGACAGAATGTAGGAGAGGCCCATGGTGAGTCATCATCATGGGGAAGTTTCTCCAGGACTCCAATATGACAGAGCCTAGTGATCTCCTTTCGGAGTGCTTGTTCAAAGGCATGGGGCACAGAGTAGTACCTCTGCCCGACCGGTTTGACCCCTGCTTGGAGCTCAATGGATACCGGTTCTATATTTTTGAGCAGTCCCAGACCTCCTCCAAAGAGTGTCAGGAATCTTTTCAGCGTTTGTTTCAAGGCTTCATTGGACGCATCTGTAATCTCCAGATCGTTGACCATAGCGTCTATATCAACTTTGGAGTAGTCCGCATCCAGTATTTTGGATTGCCTCTCTTCCTCCTGTTGAAGGATTGGACTTTGTGTGTTGGCAAAGAATACAGCCTCGCATTTGTCTGGGTCAGAGAGCTCCCCCACGCCCTTCATGGGAATGGTGTCTCCCTGCCACTCGATTGTTCGGGAACTGTATTTGATATCCAGTCCCAATTGCGCCATCAGATCAGATCCTATGATCATGTCGTAGGGCACTTCTTCATGGTGGTGTGATATTTATCCACTTGGAAGGTCCAGTTGATGGTCTTGGAGTTTGAAAACTCTATCAGTCTTAGTCCCACTGAAGCTGCAGACTTGGTTTGGAACTTGCCCCCATACGTGTTGTAGGTGACAACTCTTTGGTCTCGGTTCGTTAGTTGACTACGATGGACAAAATGCCTTAGGATGATGGATTTGGAGCATCTGGTGTCCAATAGGCCCCGGAGCATCCTCTCCCTTCCCTTGTGGTCCAGCACCTCCACACAGACGTCTCCAAATCTGTTGATTATGCGAGGTCCGGTGTGGATGGTGTTGGCCATTCAGTTGTGGGATCCTTTCTTCTTGAAGGTCTTTCTGTACTTTCTTCTGTATTCCTTGAGTTCCCTTTCAGAGATATCAATCTCGTCGTTGGAGACTTCATGGTCAGCTTGGGCCGTGGCCAGTACGTAGGAATACTTGTGGTTCGAGAGTTTCCTTCCCCAGTGGGGTTTGGAGTGTTGCTCGTTGTCCAAGTCTTGTTTTACCACAAAATGCTCCTTGAGCAGGTTGAGGGTTTCCTGGTCAAATTTGCCCTTCTTGGAGGGACCTCCTGTTAGTTTCCAGCATTTGCCAGCGTGGACCTTGCCACAGGTTTTGCACAATTGCTTGTTGTTGTTGTCCATTGGGGGCTTCTTTTTGCCGGGAGACTTTCTGTTTCCTCCCCCAGAAGTGGCCTTGGAGTTCTTTTTGGCGCCTCCGTTCTGTTTTTCCAGTTTGGTAATGCGCTTTTGGAGTTCCTCCTCCTTCCGGATACAATTTTGCAACGCGCAATTTTGTCCGACGTTCCGATGTTCCAGTACTTAAAACACGTAAATTTCTACACAACTCTCCCCTTTGATATCTCCCTCACTTTTAAAGCTCCAACAACAACACTAAGCACTACACCTATTAACAGAGACCTCGCCTATTTGATTCTGCTCTTAGTTTGGTTGCTCCTTGCTTCCTTTGGTTGCTTTGGTTGCTTGTTTCAGTGTCGGCCGGTCGATTGATTCGGCAGCAACAAGCAAAAACAACACATAATTTTCTACAGCAATTCCAGTACTAATTTCTACAGCTGATTGCTTCGGTTAGTCTCCACGCTTGGTTTTTTCACTCTGTTTTCAAGCTATTTTCAAGATCCAAACTCCAAGGTGCTTAAGTATACCGTTACTAAACGCCTTACATTGTTTCCAGGTCTCTTCAGTGATACCCACTTAACGTTCTACATTCTTCAAGGTTCCTCGCTGAGTTCCCTAAGTCTTTTCAAGTTGAAGTTGTCGAACACATACAACCCCCCCTTCTAGAAGGTTCCTACTCGCTGATCCCTAAGTCTTTACAAGTACTATCAAGCTCGCGCAAGCATATCTTCCAGTTCCCTCCCTGTTTTCAAGCCAATAGCCTCCCTGCTCCCTAAGTGTTAATCACTTAAGAGCTACCCTGTTTCCTAGCCAAGCCCCTTAAGGCTCTCCCTACTACATCTATTTTCAAGCCAAGACCAACCGATCCCTAAGTATCTCCTACTTAGTGCACTCTTGTTTCCAAGACTACAGCTACTATTGCCCCTTGTTTTCAAGACTACAGTTTCCCTGGTCCCTAAGTGTTCGCGAATTCCCTGATCCCTAAGTTTTTTTGCTATTAAGCACCCTTCAAGTTCGACACTGTTTTCAAGACACAAGCTTCCCCCCGGTCTTTGGTGTTTCTACTAAAGCCCCTGTTTTTCAAGCAAGCAGCTTCCCTGGCCCCTAATTGTTCGAGAGTCTCTTGACTGTTTTCAAGCAAGCAGCTTCCCTGGTGTTTAAGTGCTTCGTTCAAGGTTCCTGTTTTCAAGCCAATTGCCCCTGGATACTGTTTCCACTTATAAGTACTCACGAGTTTGAACTTCAAGTTCCCTCCTGAGCCTTTTAAGTGTGCCCTGCCATTGATATCCCCCCGTCCCTAAGTGTTCCTACTAAAGCCCCTGTTTTCAAGCTTTTAGCTCCCCTGGTGGGCTGCTGTATTCCAATTTGAATCATCCCTGGTTCGTGTAAGATTTCAGCTCCTCGTGAAAGCCCTTGTTCTCCAGTCATCAGCTCCCTGGTCACTAAGTGATTTTGTCCAGTCTACACAACCTCTACTGCAAAAATAAGAGTGGTTCTGTTCCATTTGCCCACACCCCTGGAATACAACTACTCTTATTCTCCCCATGGTTTCTCTGACTCAAAATTTTTTCTACACCTACACGATTTGCAGTCAAAAAAAAAAAAAAATCATCCCCGGTTCGAACCTGCAGATTCCAGCTCCGAGTGTGAGACAAATTTTGCTCGTTTTTTAGCAACAATTTTTTGAGTTCCCCGGTGACTTTTGTGGGTGTGCTCTGGTAATTTTTGGGCTCCCCAGGGACTTTTTGCTTGTCCAGACCAAGGTTGGCCTTGTTGTTGCTGCTGTACCCTGTTTCCAGGCTACCCCTTGTTGTACCTCTACATAACCATACACGCAAATACCACGCACAACACCGACGACAACACTGACAGCCTACAAGCGTACAAGCCAACACACCTATTACGCAACTCCCAGACCCACTATGCCTCCCCCCCGCCAGCTTCCAGGTGCAAAAGGCCTCCCTTGGCTGCCACTCCTTCAAACAAACGCGCCTTTGTGGGGACTCCTTCCCGCCAACCACTTGCTGGCTCTGCTCAGGCCACTCCTTCTCCCCCTCCTTCTCCCCGTCCAGCTAGGGATTCTCTCCCTTCTGATGATGATATGTCTTTCACTTCTGCAGTATCTACCAGTGCACTTGATGATGTTGTCATGAGCACTAAGCAGTCAGGCACTGGGCATTCAGACACTGGGCATTCAGGCAGTGGGCAGTCTGACAGTGGGAAGTCCAACAGTGGGAAGTCCAACAGTGGGAAGTCCAACAGTGGGAAGTCCAACAGTGGGAAGTCCAACAGTGGGACGTCTGGGGATGGTCAGCCAGGCTATGAGCACTCAGACTCTAAGCACCCTCCTTCCAAGGTCTCTGCTTCCCATTCTAGTCTGAAACAAGCTACTCTTGCATTTCTTTCTGACAAGACGTCTGCTTCCTCTTCACAGACAGAGCAAAATACTCTGCGCCAGAAAGCCCTGGCTGCTGCCAACAAGGCTCACTCAGACTCCTTCCTCTGGTGCTTCTATGGTAAGGGGCCTTTTACTGGTCGTGCTTCCATTCCCACCCCTATCCAAGCTCTTTGTAAAACTCCAGCAGGATCCCGGCTATGGATTGGGTGTCCAAGTCCCACTCACTTCTTCAGCAAGAAGGATGGCAATGACAAGAAATCCATCCACGATGTCTGTCAGTCTGCCATCCCTCCGGTTTATGCTGAAGCTTTTCCTAACAACTCTGATTGGCGAACTGCTTCTGTGGAGTCCCTGGTTTCCCTTGCATCTATATGCTTTCAAGCCTCTGCAGACTGGACCAAGCAACCTTCTGGCCAAGCTCTGAAGAGATGTCTTATTGGTCTGGCCAAGATGTCACCTGAGTGTTTTGAAACCTTGTACTGTGACGGCAACCTTTTGCCCAGCAATGAAGGAAAAGTTTGGTTGGCAGCTAACCAAGTACTTGGATCCCACTGGCATTTCAAGCAGAAACCTCCCACTCCTGCTCCTCCAGCAGGGGGTGTTGCTTCCAGCTCCAGATCAGTGTCCTTTCTTCCTGGTCTTGGTGGTGCCACTGTCCTGTCCTCTTCTGATGGGCATTTTCTCCAATGCCGAGGGGTATGCTCCAGTGATTCCAGGGCTCCAGTCGATGTCACTGAAGGTTCCAAGTGTTCTCACAGTTCATATATTACACTTTCCCTTCCCCGGCTCATGTCTCAGTGCCCTGGAGAGCTGTATGATGAACTGCTTAAGTCTCTCAAGGAAGCCCTGGAATTGCTCTGGAAAGTTGACAAGCGCCTGGTGCTCTATGTTTTTCCTTCCAGAGCTAGGCTCAACCCCAAAGCCAAGCCTGTCACCAAGCTGTGGTCTACCCTCCCAGACAGAAAAACCTTGGAGTTGTATGTCGCTCAGCTGTGGCTTTGCAGCAGAACTGCTCCCCATCTAAGGTTCTTTGTTGGGCACAGTGTTTCCTCGCAGACCCTCCTGTCCACAGTTTTGCTTCAACGACTCAGGGATCGTGACATGGACTTGAAGTATGATCACATCCAGGCTCCAGTTCTTGTCACCTGTGGTTTCCTCCTTGGCTCTTACATGCAGAAGTATGCTTCTTGCCACAGAAGATCTGTTCCAACTGGAGATCCAAACTGTCCTTGGTATGTAAAAGAGGCAAAGACTATCAAGTACTTGATTGGTAAGAAGGCTGAACTTGGGGATGGTGAAGAGATCTTCGATCTTGAAGCCAGAACTTTTGGTCCGACAACAACTCGCGATGATCCTCCACTTGGTCAACCTTCTCAGCTTGATGAAGATCAACCACCTACCCCCCCTCCACTGTTGACTCCTACTCCCACCTACTCCCACATCCACCAGAGGATCATAAAAAGGATCATCAAATGCAAGCGCCAGCACAACTGCTTCTTCAGTTGCTGCTGTTGCAACCAAACAAACAAAAAGAACGTACACCAAGAGAGCCACCAATGATGACCGATTCTACAAAGCCATGAAAGACAATGCTGAAGCGCAAAGAGAAGCAATGAATCATGTCAGTGAAGAAGCAAAGGCTGATAGACAGATGTTGATGGAGGCCCTTCAAGCTTGTATTAATGGTGCTGTTCAATCTTTTAGTGCTTCAAAAAAGAGAAAGCGTCGCCATAATACTAGCGACTCTGATGATAGTGATATCCTCTAGCAATAACTCCTCTACTAGTAACAATCGGTTAAACAATAGTAAATGGTAACAAAGAACAAAAATAGAGCAACAAAAATAGAGCAGTCTACAAGAGTATCCAATAATTTTGCTCCAGAGCACCTCCACCGTCACAATTTTCTGTTTTGGTGAGATTCCTCTGTAGTATTTTTGAAGCGCTGTAGTCCTATTACTCTGTCGGGAGCATGTGTGACTATTTTGTTGTTGCTGTTAAGGGTTTGTTATAGATTATGATTTAAGAAATCAATTTAAGAAATCAAGTCGTTCGCACTAGCAGTTGGCACTAACCCATAAGAGAAGAACCCTTTCGTCTCCCTCATAAAAGTGTTCAGAATGGTATTAATCTGTACCTTGCTAGTTTGAAAGTTGTAGAGGAGAACCATAAGGTGAACAATGATCTTCCTCTCTCCAAGCTCTTCTAGAATAAATGGATCCTTGAACCGGGGGAAGCCTCCTTGGATTTGTCTCATCCCCCACTCAGAGAGTTGTCGAACGCCAGTCGTGGCTCCATTGAGTGCAACTCCTTCAGCAGTGGGTGGATCTTCTTGACTGCTTCTGATCAGGTAGTCTTTTTTAGTCAAATTAAAGGCCGAGTCCACAACAACCTTAGCTTGGTAGAGGTCATACATCTGTTCCATCTTGTCGTGTATGCCATAGTCAGCTTGAGTACTATCATGCCAACAGCCTGGAGAATTCAAAACGCACGCCCGGATCCTTCCATCCGGAGCAAAAAGGAGAACAGAATTAATGTGAGTGGCAGAAGTCCATCCATTGTAGGACTTGTTCTGTTTTGTCCAGTTACCAGACCTCTGGAGCGGTCGGAAATAGAAAAACGTGCGCACCGCGCGACAGGTTAAGTTTTTTCAAAATGATACGTATGAACTTACCGTACATACTACATATATCAACGTGTGATCTATGTATTAATACGTAGAACGAGATAACTCCACGATTCAAATTTGAAAAAGGGGGAACCGGGAAACTAAAAATTGGTTTTTTTTTACGTAACGTACATAATTAATTAATTACGCACGTAATTATTACGTACGATTGGATTTAATTACGCACCATTGGATTTAATTACGCACGATTTCACAATTAAGCTCTTGAGTGGCTTATATCATAAATAAATAAGCCAACTAATAACATAATAAAAATTTACTTAAGTCTATCAATGTAGCGCTTAGGCTATTTTTTAAGCCAAGATACTAAAGACGTATAAGGTATATGCGCCATTCAAAGTGCCGCTGATAGCCACTTATTCGGTATGTAGTTAGTAGTTACTAATATCCCAACTGGTTTACGTGCGGGGGGCTGTCGGCGCCACTTTAAATGGCGCCTTTACTGGTAAGGTAAGGTAAGTTAGGGTTTAGGGTTACAGGTCTGTCAGCGCACTTCTAAACTTACCGTACCATGAAACGCCCCTTTAAGTGGCGCTAAAAGTCACTCTGCGCCACTTCAAAGCGTGCGTTTGTAAACCCTAAGGTAACGCCCCTTTAAGTCGCGCTAGAAGTCACTCTGCCGGAGCTGAGTACCGTACGTACGTACGAATAAATGGCTGTCAGCGCCACTCTGTCAGCGCCACTTCTAAAGTAACGCTAAGGTTAAGGTAGAAACGCCCCTTTAAGTGGCGGTACTACAGAATTCCTATCAGCTGTCCCCGGGTTTCAGTAGAAATGAGTAGTTGGGGACGTAGCACCGGGGGACAGCTGATAAGAATTTTGTAGTAAGACCGAAAAATCGTAGGCTGGGAGCTGAGTAACCTTACCGACGCGCGTTGCTGCTTGCTGCTGCTTGCTGTCCCCCCTGTATTATCGACGCGTTGCTGCTGTTTGCTGTTTGCTGCTTACGTAAAGTACGTGACGGTATGTACGAATAAGTGGCTGTCAGCGCCACTTTAAATGGCGCCTGGTTACCCCCATCGACGCGTTGTCCCCCCCTGTATTATCGACGCGTTCGTTGCTGCTTGCTGCTTGCTGCCCCCCCCGTATTATCGATGCGTTGCTGCTGTTTGCTGCTGTTTGCTGTCCCCCCCTGTATTATCAACGCGTTGCTGCTGCTTGCTGTCCCCCCTGTATTATCGACGCGTTGTTGCTGCTGCTTGCTGTCCCCCCCCTGTATTATCGATGCGTTGCTGCTGTTTGCTGCTGCTTGCTGTCCCCCTGTATTATCGACGCGTTGGTTGCTGCTTGCTGTCCCCCCACCTGTATTATCGACGCGTTGTTGCTTGCTGTCTCCCCTGTATTATCGACGCGTTGCTGCTGCTTGCTGTCCCCCCACCTGTATTATCGACGCGTTGTTGCTTGCTGTCTCCCCTGTATTATCGACGCGTTGCTGCTGCTTGCTGTCCCCCCACCTGTATTATCGACGCGTTGTTGCTTGCTGTCCCCCCTGTATTATCAACGCGTTCGTTGCTGCTTGCTGTCCCCCCCCCCAATGGAAATGGCAACAACGCCGGCAACGGCCACTTTCGGTCCGCCAGCACCTTGGACAGCATGGACAAAAGCATCAGCGTTGCCAGTAGTCCGACCAGCAGCAAAGCGACGGCCGTCAATCCGGCCTTTGTTTCGAACAGTTTTTCGAACATGTTGCCGACCTGCCACGATGAAGTCGTCAGCGAGTTGAGCAACCGTGATTTCTACTGCAACTCGAATGGCAACAAGCGGGTACAGCACGATGGCAGCTACGCCTCACAACGCCACCAACGGCAACGGCTCCGGCGAGACGGCCGCCGAGGAAAACCTGGCCTGCCTCGGCCGCGATCTGAGGCTCTCGGATTTCTCCCCGCGCGAACTGGAGCTCTGGAAACAAACGGGATTCTTCCAGCTGTGCGGCATGCGGGATCGTGCCAAGTGCGCCATCGTGGAGCCAAGAGCGACTAGCAACTGTTTCGATGCTGAGCAAACCACTATCATCAGAGTCCGTATCAAGGTCTTCCAGACGTTCCGGCGTTCCTTGACAGTGAGCTTGTGAAGGGCAGATTTGGAGGCAAATTTCTTGCTGAGAGCAGAAGGGGCCTTTTTGATGAAGAGGGACATGGTTTCAGAGCCGATTGACAGCAGCAGCAACGCGTCAATCTGCGACAAACAGCAACGCGTCGATAAACAGCAAGTAGCAACGCCTCGATACTATACAGGGGACAGTAGATTGTCGCGTCTCCACCAGACAATTGTCGAGTCTCCGCCACTCAGTATATTGTCGCGTCTCCACCAGGCGATTGTCGCATCTCCACCAGGCGATTGTTGCGTCTCCACCACCAGTAGATTGTTGAATACACCACCATTGTCAGAGGCCAAGTTGCTGCTGTTGTTGTTGCTGTTTGCTGTTTGCAGAATTAGAAATTATGAAGCGCTTGCTGCTTGCTGGTGTGGCTTTTTTAATGTTGCCAGCAGCAAAATTATGAGCTGCTGGGCCCTCCGGAACTGAAAAAAAATCGCGCGTACCGCACTTTGTGTCGAGTCCCGTTAAAAAAGGAAAATAATTTTTTAAGGTGTTAAAAACGTGGGTTTTTTTTCACCATCAATAACCCACGAGTTGCAACGTGGGTTTTTTTTCACCGTGAAAAACCCACTTGAACCCATGTGACTCCACGAACCCACGAATGGAATAATTGTGGGTTCATATGAACCCATGTTAACCCACGTTAACCCACAAAAATAACCCACGATAACCCACGATAACCCACGATAACCCACAAAAACCTACGAAAACCCACAAAATAACCCATGATAACCCACGACGTTTTTCCATGAACCCACGAACCCACGATTGTGGGTCAACTTGGATGTACAACACCCGGATGTACGGATCGAATTCAAAAACACCGTGAATTTAAAATCGTTCGATCGATCTGCCGTACATCCGGGTGTTTTTGAATTCGATCCGTACGTGTTTTTTGAATTTAAAATCGTTCGATTGATCTGCCGTACATCCGGGTGTTTTTGAATTCGATCCGTACATCCGGGTGCTTTTTGAATTTAAAATCGTTCGATCGATCTGCGTCCATCGATCCGTACACCCGGATGTACGGATCGATGGACGCAGATCGATCGAACGATTTTAAAAACAAATATGGGTTCGTGGGTTCACAGAAAAAAAGTCGTGGGTTATCATGGGTTATTTCGTGGGTTTTCGTGGGTTTTAGTGGGTTTTAGTGGGTTTTAGTGGGTTTTCGTGGGTTTTCGTGGGTTATTTTTGTGGGTTCACGTGGGTTAACGTGGGTGAACGTGGTTTCATTCGTGGGTTCTTTTTCACGGTGAATAACCCACGAATGCAACGTGGGTTTTTTTTCACTGTGAAAAACCCACGTATTTTAGGGGGAGGAAAAAATAAAGGGGGCGGTCAGGGAGAATGAATGTAAGTTCACGCAAAACAAATCAGTCCCGAGTTGACACAAAATTGCATGCGCGCGCAAATTATTTAGTTCCGGAGGGCCCTGCTTGCTGCTCCTTTTTTTTTTTGCTCTGCTGTTTGCTGGAGTGGATCGATCCATCCACTCATGTTTTCGATTCCGGACTTTCGTGTACCGGTATGTTTGATATCCAGACATGTAGAGCTACAATAGATAAAGAGAGATCCAACACCTCTGAGTCCCAGCAGTTCTCCTATACTTGGACGCGTCGGTCGACTTCAATCCCACCACCTGGACGTCCAAGGTTTTCTATTGTACCTATGTTCGGTATCCACCAATGCAAATGAATATAATCGATTCCCACAAGTGTTTGATACTTAAGACATGGGAGTGATCAACGGCCCGTGCTATTGGGTACAATCGAAAACCTATTTCGAAGCAACTAGAGAAAACTGGAGCAAACTGGAGCAAAATCTAAATCATTATTTCTATTTTTGCAACTCTGCAAAAGCAAAATCCACTAAACCACCTCTAAGAAATACAACCAAAATCGAAATCGACAATGGTGGAGAGCAAGCAGCAAGCAGCAGCAACGCGTCAATAATACAGGGGGGGGGGGGCAGCAAGCAGCAAGCAATCGGTCCATTGGACGGGACGTTTGCTCACTGCGGATACAGTGAGGATGGTACCTACCCCGGGGTTGTAATAGAGCGCTGAGCGCCATTGTCAATTGTTGCGTCTCCACCATTGTCGATTGTCGCGTCTCCACCGACGCGTTGCTGCTGCTTGCTGTCCCCCCTGTATTATCGACGCGTTGAAACCACTCGCTGTTAGCATCGCCCCTGGATAATACAGGGGGGACAGCAAGCAGCAGCAATGCGTTGATAATACAGGTGGGGGGACAGCAAACAGCAGCAAACAGCAGCAACGCATCGATAATACGGGGGGGGGAAGCAAGCAGCAAGCAGCAACGAATGTGTCGATAATACAGGGGGGGACAACGCGTCGATGGGGGTAACCAGGCGCCATTTAAAGTGGCGCTGACAGCCACTTATTCGTACGTACCGTACGTGACGGTACGTACGGTTCTCAGCTCTAGTGCAAGTCGTAGATTGTACGTACGTACGGTACCGAATATGTGGCTGTTAGCGGCACTGAAAGGGCTCTAATAAAAGGCTTTAATGTTAAATTGGTACAAGGCTTATTTAAATTATTATTGCGTCGTTAAATTGGCTGCTTTACCTACTTAAGCCACATAAATATTTAATTAACCCACATAATTGTTCAATCGTACGTAATTAACTTCAATCGTACGTAATTAATTGCAATCATACGTAATTAATTGCAATCGTATGTAATTAACTGCAATCGTACGTAATTAATTAATTAATTACGCAAGAAATTATGTACGTAATAAAAATTAATTACGTAACCCAAAAACAACTATTTTTAGTTTCCCGGATCCCCCTTAAAATTTTGAATCGTGGAGATTATCACGTCCTACGGTACATATTCATACGTAGATCGCATGTTGATATAATATGTATCGGCGTTTCGTAGTTCTTGCTTCGATCGGTTCGATCGATTCGTTGTTTCTTTTTGCTTGTCAGGGTATGGATGTACACCTGTTGTTTAGGATAAAGGATGTTTTGGATTCAGTACTGAGTTGGTTCTTTTTGTCTTCTACTTTCAAGCGGACAGTAATTACTGTGTAACACTCTAGGGTAGAATTAGATGGAGTGGTACGCGATAGAGGTATTTTAAAGATGAAAGGTTAATAATTTGATGTGATTAAAGAAATTGTGAATAGTTGAATACTTTACGAGATGGGAATGATTTGTTGAGTATGGAATGAATGAGCGATCGAGACCTATCAGCGAGTCATAAGACTCTTGATATTTATCTTGATACTTGAATATCCAATCAGTATCGAACTGTATGTGTACATATACTGAATATACATACATGAATACCATAAATATACCATATATATTGGAGTACATGCGGGATTCAATAATCATTTAGAGCCTTTCGTAGTAAGGCTACGCCAGCATGCTACACCCACCATCCAGCCAGTAGAACATTTGGAGAACAATCTGTTGGTAGAGGAAGACAAGTACCAAGGCCAAAGAGAAGCTGTCTGGAGAGAGAGCCAAGGCCCAAGGTGAAAAGAATGAGCCAGGGCTCTAACAAGGGGGGAAGAAAGCATGTCTTAAGAGCCTTAGTCCACAGGCGCTTTGCTGGTGGAGGCCAAGGTGGAGGACATCTGGGCCAGTCAAGATGATCTCTCAAGTGGTTGGAAGATTTCAACTGGAAAGCCACTGGGGACAGCTTCGTGCCATCTGGAGTGCAAATATCAGCAAGGGAAACAGCCTTGAGGGACATCCGAATGAGATTCAACAGGGACAGGTCAGCACCACGGAAGCCAGCATCAACAAAGGCCTGCATGAGGTAGCAATCATTGGAGCGCAGTACAGGAAGGTCAGGGAAGTCTTCAATCAAGCTCACAGGGGGCATGGAAAAGAATTTCCACACATGCTTGTACCAACAAGGGGTAATGTATGAAGCATAGGGATGATAGGGTGTAACACCAAGATGGAGAGGTACACCCAATTCAAGCCTGAGAGCTTCAGCAGTGAGCCTAAGAATCATGCAAGTTTGTGAGGACCTGACAGATTCCTGGAAGAGAGTGGCAATGTGACTAAACTCTTGGAGAAGATAGGGATGAATGAAACCAAAGCCTTGATACAGAGATGGACCAAAGATCACATGTGGGGGAAAGGTTCGGGACATCCCAGCCTTATTCAGAACAGGGACAAGGGCTGGGTGAAGAATCTTGGTCCAGGTACCCTCATCAAGTTGAGTGACAGGCATAGGATATTCAACAGACTTCATGAAAGAGTACTTGAAGGTGTAGAGGGGCACCCTCTTCTCGCACTTGGAAGCCTTCAGTTGAGACCCAAAGGACTTAGACTGGGACTTCATGTGAGAAATTTGGGCATCCTCATTGCCATCCATAGAGATGAACACACCAAGGGTTTTGTCAGCATGGTCAACCTCAAAGCAATCCAGGGTAGCACGATTGCCAAGCTTGTCAGCAACAGTGAAGTCACCTGGCATGTCAGCAATGGAGCGATAATCCCAACCAGAGCCAGTCCATTTGAAGTCAATCAAATAACAGAAGGATTTGGCAGGTGCAATGGCACCTCCAGTGGCAATAATGCCACCTGCCCACCTGTCAAGAGCATCCTGAAAGTCAACAGCCAAGGTCTTACCAGAGGTGGTGGGATCAGAACCAGCACAAAACAGATCAGTGTCATCCACAAAAGCAAAGCCCACCAGGGAAACCAACTGCAGGGACAAAGAAGTGACAAGGTGGACACCATGTCCAGCATGTTGCATCCTCTTGAAGACAATTGTAGAAACCAAAGCCCAGAGAGTGGGGCCAATACCATTGCCTTGCCCACATGCACTGAGAGGAACTGGTTCATCACCATACACAGGGCCTGACCGGCCAAAACCAGTTTTGATGTGGTGTTTGGCACGCTGCAGGGTAGACAGAAGAATTTCACAAACATGTGCTGGAAGCCCAAAGCTCTGGAGAGTGAGACCAGCAATGGGATGAGAGATCCTGTCATAGCAACCCTTGGCATCATTCAAGGCAACAGCACCAGATCTGCGCTTTTGGCACAACACATCACAGATGAGCTTTTTGTTCAGGCAGGTGTTGATGGCCTTGTGGTACTTCCTGCTCCCATGCTGATCAGCAGCCACTGCATTGGCATGTTCAGCATGGGCAAGAATGCGTCTGCCAATCATCTTGTTGTTGATCTGGAATTCAGGAGACATCAACTGGATAAGCCTCATCTTGTCAACCCTATATTCATCAGGTTTCTTGAAGATCTCAACATCAGTGATGACCTGCCAGGCAGCAGGAGAGAAACCAACAATCAATGGGACTGATCTCATAAGAGTATCAAAGCAATTTAACTGTGGGTCAAGGGCAAAGGACTTGTGATGTGCAAAGCTTAGACATGAAGGTTCCTCACCTGCAGTGCGTTCCCTCTGACTTTTCCAAGCAGCAGCATTGTCAGCTGGGCTCACAGAATAATCAAAATGGGGCAGTTGCAGGAGAGAGGCAGGCACTTTGAGACAGGCAAGAAATTCAGAGAGATACTTGTCAGTGTCAGGGGGAGGAGTGTATGAGCCAGCAAGAACTTCAGCAGAGGCAGGACCTGTACCCAAGTATCCAAAGGCCTGAGTAAATGAGGGAGCCATAGAAGGAGTGCCAAGACACTGTTGTTGGCGCCGGACATTGGATTCAGCCATAGCTGGAACCATAGTGGACTGGGACTCCAAGACCTCTTCAGCACCATCAGGGCCAATATGAGAATCATGAATGGGATTTGGGGAGCCAGGCATCCCATCAGACCTAATACCAGAAGACCTAACCATGATCAGAAGGAAACCGTGTCTGTCGCGCTGTTGAAAAGGCAGCTGGAGCTGATTTGGTAGAGGTATTGGCATGGCTCAAATCACTGACACTGGCATCATGGCTAGAAGAAAAGGCAATAGCAGCAACTCCAACCCTCAAAGCAGAGGCCGCATCATCCCCACCACCAGGCATACCAGGAGGCGGAACAGCAGGAACGGAAAGGTGAGACAGCAGGGGAAGCATCAGGTGAAGCATCAGCCATAGCAGTATCAGTAGGATCACCACCTTGAGAAGCATCACCCTTAGGAGATGCAACCTGAGCAGCAGTGAGGTTGGATGTGCCAGTGGCCAATGTAGCCATGGATTGGGAATCATCAAATCCACCACCACCACTGTCATCACGTGCTTGGAGGTTAAAGTGCAAATCCAGATCAAAGGTGAGATCTGGGGCAAGATCAATTGATAAATCATCCTCAACAAGCTCCCAATCTCTGGCATCACCATCACCAAAGAAGGGGAGAGAGGCATCCTGCAATGGGTCTGCAGCCGGTGCAGTTTCCACAACACAGTTGGCAGCAGCATCCCAATGGTAAGCTTCCATTTCAGTCAAGCACTCAGTTGAAGACCACTGCCTAACACAGGAACCATATTGTGCCTCCAGGAAAATAGGTAGGAAAGACAGCATGGCCATGGCTTCAGCCTTGGTGGTAGTGTTGTACAAAGCAAGGATCTCACCCCGGTATGAGCTAGTATCAACAGATAGAAAGAGAGGCCAGGACCAATTGTCATGAGTTCAGATACCCATAAGCACACGACGCAAAGTCTTCAACCCCAGCCCCTGGCCCAAATCAACAGGAAGATCAAGATCAACTACACCCAGAACAGGAGCAGTTTCATGACTCTCAATGAATTGGGCTTGGCGGTACTTAGCTTGGCAAACAGTCTTGAGCTTGGAAGGGGGAAGGGGCTGGTCAGAAGGATTGGTGGCTGTCTCAATGAACTTGTAGAATTTACCATCAGGGAGAGAGGCAATGTCAGAAGGTTTGCACCTGTTGAACTGAGCTTTGAGTAGCTGGACAATTTGGGCTCGCTTGGTAGCATGACATAAAACATGAGCAGCTGGAATAGGATTTGGATCAGGAGTTCTGGAGTTGTCCAAGCTGATATTCTTCCTGATAACAGCAATAGGACAGGCTTGAAACCTGGGATGAGTCTGAAGCAATGCATTGTAGTGGTCAAGATCAAAACTCTGCATGTAAGATCCAAGGAGAAAACCACAGGTGACAATAACTGGAGCCTGGATGTGGTCAAACTTCAAGTCCATGTCGCAATCCCTGAGCCTCTGGAGCAAAGCTGCAGACAGGAGAGTTTCCAAGGAAACACTATGCCCAACAAAGAACCTTAAGTGAGGAGCAGTTCTACTGCAAAGCCAGAGCTGAGCAACATACAATTCCAAGGTTTTTCTGTCAGGGAGTGTAGTCCAAAGCTGGGTAAGAGGCTTGGCCTTGGGGTTGAGCCGGGTTCCAGAGGGGAAAACATAAAGCACCAGGCGCTTGTCAACAGTCCAGAGCAAATCCAAGGCTTCCTTGAGAGACTTGAGCAGTTCATCATACAGCTCCCCAGGGCGTGGAGACATCAGCCGGGGGAGGGAAAGAGTGACATAAGAACTATGGGAACACTTGGTACCTGCAGTGACATCCACTGGAGCCCGTGAATCACTGGAGCAAACCCCTCTGTGTTGGAGGAAATGCCCATCAGAAGAGGACAGGACAGTAGCACCACCAACACCAGGGAGAAAGGACACTGATCTGGAAGTGGAAGCATCATCAACTGCAGTGGGTGCAGGAGCAGGAGTGCGTTGATATTGCTCGTCAGCAAATAAATCAGGGAAAGCCTTCACAATAATAGCACGTAGAGTCCTGGCAAACAGTGAGTTTACAGATGACACTGTTCAAGCTCTATTGCATACACTTAGTTACTACAAGAAGGTACTTCCCTAGAGGTACATCGGAATCGATCAAAAGGGGAGGGCATGATAGGTGTTTAATTTAGAGTGGAAAAGAAAGAGTGAAAATATAGCGGAGGGAGCTGAGCGCAGCTCAGCTCTGTATCGTATCGATGCAGCGCTTCGCTAACTCGTACAGCCCTGTAGGCTTAGTACTGTATTCTATGGAGTAGCGTTAGCGCTTAATTAATATCCAATCGTGTGCTAGCGCTAACTCGCTTGCTGGCTTGCTCGTGTGCTAACTTGAAAACTGTCTGGGTTAGGTATCCGGTCATAGTACATATTGTACACCAATGACCTCACCCCGGCGATAGCATAGTATGGTAGCATGGTAGGTTAGCATATCCAGTATCTCGTAGCATTAGCAACCCTAACCCTGTAGGGTTATGCTACATCCTGTGCTAGTGCCGGTGCTATACCCGGGGTATGTACAACTGGTACAAATCCTACGCGAGGACCCTGGTATCTTGGATTTAGCACCCCATACCATATAGAATAAGCCTGTTGCTAAGCCTGTTGCTAAGCCTGTTGCTAAGCCTGTTGCTAAGCCTGTTGCTAAGCCTGTTGCTAAGTGCTTATGCTAGATATTAGCACACAGATCTAGCACTCAGCTCAGCTCCTTGTAGTTAGTTACTGGATGCTAGCGCATGTAGCCCCAGTACACTCCTCTACACAGGAGCCCTAGCACCACAGCCTGTAGCATCATCCTGGATATCAACATAGTCCCCGTGATTCATGCTACTAGTGGTCCTGTATTGAGCAACCACATTGGTCCCCGGAAACTGATACTCCCAGGGGGACACCAACATGAGAGCTTGCTGTACCAGGACACTTGCATGGATCATAACAGAATTCAGGGATGCTTCCGTATAACTTGTCAGAGATCAAACTGCATCAAATATTGCAGTTCTTCTATCAGAAGCCCGGCTGATTTGTAGATAAAAAAGAAAAAAAAGGGGGGTGAACCGACGGACGTTTTGCCCTTAGTTCTGAACCGAAGGACGTGTTGCCCCTTGGTTCAACTCCTTGACACATACAAGGAATAACAATCAGCCTATTGTAGGTTCAAATTTTATAGTCCCCAAAACCGATGTACCGGAGACTCCCAAACATTACATACCAATTGTACGTAACACAATAGAGGTAACGTCTGCTTCCAAACTGCTTGTCAGGGACAAAAGTACCCCAAATAATGCAGCTAGCAGTTACCACATGCAGCGCTCGCAGTGGCTTTTCAACATGGGACCATTGAGCAACTTGGTGAATAGGTCTGCAATATTGCTCTTGCCTGGCTCCTTCGCAACCCGGATTGTTCCAGCAGCAATAGCCTCGCGCGCCTTGTGGTATGCAACACTGTTATGCTTCTTGTTGCATGGACTCTCCGGCCTGGTAACATTCTTAACAACTGATTCATTGTCACAGAATACATTTGTGGATCCTGCAATGGGCACACCCAACATCCGGAGCTTATACCTGAGGCCTTCAATCATCTCAACAGCAATGCGCATTGCCACAATCTCAGAGCCAAAGGTAGAAGTTTCCACTGTAGTTTGCCTCTTGCTGAACCAAAGAATGGAGGCATTGTTAAGGAAAATGATGATTCCAGTATCGGATCTTCTGGTTGCCTTGCATCCGGCATGATCTGCATCAACGAAACAGGTCATAATAACAGCCTTGCCTAATGCTTCTGGAGCATCCGGTGGGATCACTTCCTTGGCGTCTGGATAGAACTCACTCCAATCACACTGAGTGAAGCTGGATTCATCCACATCGGGGATCATGTCATCAAACACCAGCCTGGACCTGCTGTGGTTCTTAATGTAAGCAAACATATGGAATAGCTGATTCAAGTGGCCGGCCCTTGCCTGAGCCAAATATCTTGACATGAGGGACACAGGCGTCACCAAATCCAGTCTTCCAAGCTCACAGAGCCATCTGAGGACCCCAATAAGGCCTTGGTAGTAGTTCTGCATCTGGGGATCCAGTTCCTGGGTCAGGTCAACCTCAGGCCTGTATTCAGACGTCAGGGGAGTGGTCACCTTCTTTGGAAGATACTTGTATCCGTATTTTTTGGTTCCTAGCTCCTGCTCCACTGCATCCACTGCCTTCTTCGCATACTTCTCAGAGGACATAGCCCACTTAGGGATAGGGTCACCCTCAATCTTGTACTCACTGATGTCAGCGCCAAGATATAGCTTTGGGACTTCTATAGTACCATCCTTGAGTGTAAACCTCTGTTCTATGCTCTCCAACTGTCTCCAGGGATCTTCACTGCAACAGACAATATCATCCACATAAGCAATGAGATACGCCCAATACCTGGTGCCATCCTTCTTAGTCTCCACGCGCATGTGTACATCAGGATCTACTTTACATGGTTGGTACCCCAGTTCTCTCAGGTGCTTGGTTAGATAGGATCTAAATGAAGCGCCTGCAACTGGCAGTCCATATAGAGCCCGTACAATCTTGCAAACTTGTCCAACCAAATGGGGAGGGAATCCATCCTCAGCAGCGTGCGCCACCAAATAGTATTTCTTCTTAATTGGTGCAGTCAGATAGGCATTCTGTATGTCAGCAGACAATACATCCAATCCGTTCAAAGCAGCTAACAGGAAGAATATCCGGACAGAGTCCCTGCTTGGGACACTACTGAAAGTGTGCTCCTTGGCTGTCGCTTGTACCTTGTGTCCGTCAGCAACAAGCCTAGCTTTCCGTGTAAGGGACCCCAACTTCACGTCAAATATCATGTGGGTTGTAATCTTGCTGAATCCCTCAGCCTTGAGTCCTTCCACTGTGTAACCGGGGTCAAATTCAAATGCCATCTCATTGTTCTTCATCTCCTTTGCAATTGCTTTTTGCCAATAGTCTGTGCCAGTCTTCTTGTCAATAGCAAGGGCTTCGGGAATAGAATGGGGCAGTTCCACACCATACTTGTGCGTACGATCCCAGTACTTGTTGGATTTCTTCTTGGTAGCCTTGAGGAGTCTCCTTTTCCTTCGGAGTACATGGTGTACCCACCATTTGAAAGCTGGTTCGTCTGCAATCTGGTTATCAACAGCATACTGCGCAGCCTCAACAGGAAAGGACTCCTTGATATCACCTAACTTGCACCAGGATTCAGTCCCGTCTTTCCAGCTGACTAACAGCCTCCATCCCTTGGTTGTAACAGGACAAACCTTCTTGGATCTGGCGCTTACATCTTGTTTGGTGACGGCAGAATTGTCTTTCTCATGGTCTATGATCTCATCCAGCAGAGTGAACATACGGCCTTCATCGTCAACCGAACTGTACATGTTCTCAGCAACAATATTTGCAGTATACTGCTCCACTGTACCATCAGGGAGCTGCAATCCTGGTATCAAGGATAGGGTTGTTGTTCCTTTTTCCCAACGGATTGCCGTCCAAATCAGTAGTTCTTGCTTTGACGGTGCACTTGAGCCGTTCATCTCCTTTCTGAATCATGACCTTGTTTCCAATGTACTCATCATAGGTATCCCCATCGGGTACGAGCTCATCCACATCTGGAATAGAGGCCTCCGGTTCTGCCATGGTCTTGGTGTCATTGTCTGGCCATCGATCCTGGTGGTTCTCAAATAGTTCCTCTGGGGGTTGAGGATACAATTTGCGCGAAGCGCATTTTGTCCGACGTTCCGATGTTCCAGTACTAAAAATACGTAGATTTCTACACAACTTTACCATGCGATATCTCGCTCCCTTATACACCCCCAATCACAACCCCAGGACCTACATGTATTAACCAAGACCTGCGCTCTTCGTTTCTGCTATCGGTTCAGTTGCTGGATGCTTCGTTTGGTTGCTTTGGTTGCCAATTCACCACTCGGCCGATCGATCGAGCAGCAGCAGCAGCAGCAGCAGCAAACCGACACATAATTTTCTACAGCACTTCCAGTACAGATTCTACCGTACAGCAAAACCGACAACAACGTTGTATTTCTGCTTCGATCTGTTTCCCAGCTCCATTCCAAGGCCCTTAAGTATATCTTATACTTAATGTTCTACACTGTTTCCAAGCTGCTTAAGTGATTCTCACTTAATGTTCTACATTCTTCGAAGTTCCTTGCTGAGTCCTCTTAAGTCTTTTCAAGTCGAAGTTCACGAACAGCCCCTTCCACTGTAGGAATCTTTTTTTTTTTTAAAAAAAAGAAATTCTGTCATCTGTTTTCAAGTCCATTGCCCTGCTGGACCCTAAGTGTTTTCACTTATGGTCCTACTGTTTCTTGACCCAAGCCCCAAAGCCACTAAGTACAGTTTGCTTAAGGCTCCACCACCTACATAACCCTCTCAGGTGTACTGTATAAATGTCATCTGTTTCCAAGTCTACTGCCCTGATGGACCATAAGTGTTTTCGCTTATGGTCCTACTGTTTCCTGACCCAAGCCCTAAAGCCACTAAGTACAGTTTGCTTAAGGCTCCACCACCTACATATACCTCTCAGATGCATTCTTCAACTGTCATCTGTTTTCAAGTCTACTGCCCTGATGGACCCTAAGTGTTTTCGCTTATGGTCCTACTGTTTCCTGACCCAAGCCCTAAAGCCACTAAGTACAGTTTGCTTAAGGCTCCCCTACCTACATATACCTCTCAGATGCATTCTTCAACTGTCATCTGTTTTCAAGTCTACTGCCCTGCTGGACCATAAGTGTTTTCGCTTATGGTCCTACTGTTTCCTTACCCAAGCCCCAAAGCCGCTAAGTACAGCTTGCTTAAGGCTCTCCTACCTACATATACCTCTCAGATGCACACTTCAACTGTCATCTGTTTTCAAGTCTACTGCCCTGCTGGACCATAAGTGTTCTCACTTAAGGTCCTACTATTTCCTGACCCAAGCCCCAAAGCCGCTAAGTACAGCTTGCTTAAGGCTCTCCTACCTACATAACCCTCTCAGATGCACACTTCAACTGTCATCTGTTTTCAAGTCTACTGCCCTGATAGTCCATAATTGTTTTTGATTATGGACCTACTGTTTTTATGACCCAAGCCCCAAAGCTGCTAAGTACATGTTACTTAACGCACCACCACCTACATATACCCCTCCAGTTCACAGTACAGCAGAGACCTGTTTTCAAGCCTACAGCCCTGATGGTCCATAAGTGTTTTCACTTAAAGGCCCTGTTTCCAAGCTACTACAGGAGAGCAAGTTCAAGTTCGAACAGAAGGCCAGCTGTTACGAATTTGAATTTGGTAGTAGGCTCCACCGCCTCTACGTGTTTCCGGCTACTACTAAGTTCGAACAGGAGGACAGCTGTTCTGAATTTGGTAGTAGGCACTGTACTTTATGTACCATACAGTGGTAAGGAATGTGGTTCGGGATGTGTTTGGGGATGACTACTCGCATTACTGGTGATGCTGCAATCCAGCATTCAGAGAGGAGTTTTGCTTTTGTACGCTGACCACTAGCATTACAGATACCATGTATCTAGTCAGGGTTTTGCTTGTGTCAGCTGACCACTAGCATTACGGATGCTGCACACCAGCATTGGAGGGACAGTTTTGCTTGTGTCTTTCCCTTTCACGTTCTTGTTACCCCGTTTCCTGTACGCTTTGCAACAGCAGTGTCTGTTGTGCTCTGGACTGGTTCGTTTTTTTCCTGTTTCTTACCAAGGTTCGTTTGCAAAATAGCCGTCCTTACAACCTGGGGCCTATTCCCCATGGTTGAGGCGGCGCGTCGTTCTACAACTTGGGGCCTAACCTCTCTTCGATTGAGGCGACGATAAAGTCTGGTTACAGACTGAGTAGCTTTTAACCACCTTCGGTGGATTTTCCTACTTAAATAAGTATATTATTATTATCTCTGGGGGTTGAGGATAGGTATCTTGAAACTGAACGTCGGTGTTCTCAAGCTTGTCCCCAATCTTGGATTCCACTGCCTGGTCAAATGAGTCCATCGCTCGCTTGACATCGTGAGCTCTCCATTCTGCTTCGGTGACAGCCCTAACAGTGTTAGTGCTAACTGGAAGCGCAGATTCAGCGAGGATCCAGTGGCAGTCGCCACCTCCAAACATCCTCCCACACGGACCAAGCCACCGACCGAGTTTCTCTGTACCATCAGACAGGTCAGTCCAATAGACAAAATCATACCACTCGTGTGCTTGGTACAGGGAGATGTCCGGCATGTACCCATGTACTAACTCAAAGGGAGTTCTTTCCATGCACACTGGGTCACTGGATACAGTCCTTTGCCTGATTGCTGCAACAAGCTCACCACAGAATGCCCACAAACGCTTGGGGGATTTCTTTCTTGCAGTCTTCTTCCGAATGCTTCTGCTGAGATGCCCTATACTGGGCTCCGCTCTGTTCTGAAAGGGACAGTGCGGTTGGATGAACGTTTGGTGGATATTGTTCTTTCTGATCACAGCATTCCAAGGGGTCTTGTATGTGCCAACAGCACCTTGCTCCTTGGCGCCATCAGATATCAAGTGCTCTGGAATACCAACTTCATGAATAAAGATCTTCAGGCCATCAGCGGCTTGCTTCTTGCTGTGGATAGGGATGAATTCCTCATAGCCCTTTCCATTGCTGAACACTTGCGCTGCCTTGTCTTGTCTCATAATACGTGGTACCTTTGCATGCCATGTATCAGTCCCCCACTTTCCGGCTGCAACAACTCTCTTGTTTCTAAAACTCTGCGTTGGAAGCCTTCTAACCAGGGGATGCTGGGGGTTCCTAAACCCTTTTTTGTGTAGTCACCCTCAGGATTGCCCTTGCCTTCCTTTCAGATATGTCCCATATCCTGGAGAGCCGGTCCAAATCAATCTTGCTGTACCTGTCCGTATCAATAGATGGTCCCCATTGCTTTCTCCTCTGGATCATATCAGTCTCAAGATCAGGGATTGGCTCTGTAACATGCTAGCGTAGGCTAGTAATGTTACGAATCAATAATTAACCGAATCCCACATGGGAATCGAATATAAAGATATCCATACATGGATGTCTAGTATGTAGGAACCGGCATGCAGAAAAGAGAGATCGTATGATTAAGGTTACATACGAAATATATGTTATATTCAGAGATGGATATGATATAAGGAGATCGCGATGACATCATCGCTCATTATTTCCTCTCTTTAATTTCAATCCCATCTCGTAAAGTGAAATAACACACAATTATTCATACTACTCCGAATTTCTACCTTAGAGTGTTACACAGTAATTACTGTCCGCTTTCACGTAGGAACAGTAGTAGAATTCAGTACTGAACTCTAAATCAAACCAAAAACATCGAAAATACCAATAGCCTCAACAACAGAGGCAACTTGTATCTCCAACAAGCAACCAACCTTCAACAAGCAGCAACTAAACCCAACATGGCCGGCCTTTACAGAGACCCTCCTATTGCTTACAAGAGCTCCTTCGATCGGACCAAACCCAAGCTCTTCACCCTGTACAACGTCGACGAAGACAAAACTGACAGCATGAAAGTCCCCCTGTTTACGGAAACAGGAGGGCTAGAAGAACTACTATTTGTAGAAGAATCCTTCAGGAATGCTGCCAATATCCTCCAGCTCCCAGTCGACAGATACCTCACTCACTTCAGTCGGTGTCTTACCACAGACGCTCAGAGCAAATGGAATGACATGATCAGGGATCCTTTGGAACCAACAGAATTCCAATATGAACAGGAAGAAATAGGAGGATACGAGCAGGCTATCATAGACTTCACAAAGCTCTACTGCAACGCCAGGGATGCCAGGGACATCATGCACACCTATCTTCGAAGCTCGGAGTGCCAAAAGACCCCAGCAGTAACCTGCAAAGAACATGCCGATCGAATTCTCATCCTAATGAAATACACTCAGAAATTACAAGGCAGCAGCGCTCCACTCACTTGCATCGAGAAGCTCACTATCTTGCTGCACTCCTTTCCTTCAGCATGGATCGAAAACTACGGCATCATTCACAGTGGCATCCAAGCCACCACCACAGTCCAATTCATTGTGGACCACATGAGCTGTCACGAGAGACAAGCAAACAAAAAGAACACCAAGAACAACGCCAAACAAAACAAGCGTTCCAACAACACCTCTCGTAAGCGCAACTCCAACCACAATACCAAAGGACACAACAACAAGAAGAAATCCAATCCCTGCAGAATCCCAGGCCACAACCATGATTGGTCTGAGTGTCCAAAGAATAGATTCTCCAAGAACTACAACAAAGGCTCCGGTAACAACCAAACTGAGTCCTTCCACACCCATACTCAAGCTCTCATGATCCCAGGGAGCAATGAAACCTTCCAAGCTCATATGAACGCAGCCCGTGACGCTGCAATCGAAGAATACCATGCCAATCATGGTGGAAGAACCGAACGGAGTATCGATGGGGAACTCGTGTGGCTCCCCTGAATCTCCAGAGGCCCCCGGCCCAAAAGGAAGCCCCCGGCTTCCACTAAACCAGCAATCACCTTGCCTCCAGCTCCCCAGGAACTGGATGCCAGCACAGCCCTGCTGTCTGGGACGACGCATGGAGGAGATCTCCCAGGAACAGAGGGGAAGGAACCTACAGGATGGAGTATTCCTGTTGAGCGCTCAGCAAAGCCTGCAAACGCAGCAACCACAATAAAAACAGTTCGATTCTATACAAAAAGCAATCCGAACACGGATCCGAATCGACAACAATCGAATCGATCCAAGGGTACAGACGCATCGAAGACAGCAGCAACAAATAGACCACTCTTGTCCCTGGCAAGAAATTGGTCCACAGGTACAGCAAAAAATCTCTATTGCAATACCAAAAATTCCAAAGACTACACCAAAGGAGGTGCGCTGGAGCAAAATTATTTAAAGCTGCTGTCGACTGCTGCAAATACAGCAGAACCGGCATCCCGGAATCAGAGCAACGTGGCTCCGATTCTCTTAACTACAGTACAGTACATACAAGGCATCCCTCTTAAAGCAAGACCACTACTCGCACTACTAGATAGTGGATCCTCCGGAACTCTAATACATAAAAGAGCACTACCATTTGGCACACTACCAATCAGAAGCAAGCATCAAGTTCTAACTACCACAGCAAATGGAACCTTCGATACCACAGAATATGTCATCATGAAGAACATCAAGTTACAAGAGTTCGGCAACTACACTATCGACCGGCAACGGGCAAGGCTCTTCCATTCCCCCAACTGCAAATATGATCTCATACTGGGCAGAGACTTCCTCCACCTAGCAAAGATCAATCTCCTATTCAAAGAAGGAGCAGTTCAGTGGATGGACAGAACCATCCCTATGAAGGACACCTCCCTATACCATGAATCTAACTACAACATGCTCATGGAAGAACTGGAAGATGCTGAACTCTTTGCTGATGATCTCTCCTTCGCCAACCCATACAAGTCCAAAGTCATCTTAGACAGAGCCTACCAAGAAACAGATCCAACCACAGTCGCACAGCAACAGTCCCACATGTCCAAAGCAGAGCAACAGCAGTTCCAATCGATACTAAACAAATATCCAAACGTCTTTATGGAGAACTTGGAAAGTATCCACACAAGAAGATCTCTCTAAGACTGAAGCCCGGATCCAAGCCCATACACAAGAAGCCTTATCCAGTTGCATACAAACGAGAAGACCTATTCAAAAGGGAGCTCCAGAATCTTTGTAATGATGGAGTCCTCAAGCGTTGCACTGGACCAGCTGAATGGGCATTCCCTACCTTTATTGTCCCAAAGAAAGACAACAGAGTTAGATGGGTATCAGACTTCAGAGAGCTCAATGAACTACTTGAGAGACGTCCTTATCCAATCCCCCGAATACAGGATATCATGAACAAAAGAGGCAAGTACACTCACTTCACCAAAATTGACTTGTCCATGCAATACTACTGCTTTGAACTGGATGACGCAAGCAAGAAACTCTGCACCATAGTTACCCCATATGGCTGCTATGAATACCAAAGACTACCAATGGGAGTCAAAGTTTCTCCAGATGTGGCTCAACAACTAATGGAAGACATCCTCCAAGACACTGACTGCACTGTCTACATAGATGATATTGGCGTATGGACCAATGGATCCTTTGACCTACATATGAAAACCATTGACAAAATCCTTGACAGGCTTAACCAAAATGGGCTCAAATGCAACCCACTCAAATGTGATTGGGCTGTACAAGAAACTGACTTCCTTGGCTATTGGATGACGCCTACAGCTGTTAAGCCTTGGAGAAAGAAAATTGAAGCCATCCTACATATGGACCGACCAAGAACTGTGACCCAAGTCAAGTCCTTTCTAGGAGCAGTTGGATACTACAGAGATATGTGGCCTCGCAGATCCCATGTACTAGCTCCTCTCTTTGATATCACCGGTGGTCCCAAGAAACAAAAGACTCCCCAAGCAGCTGCCATCAAGGGCAAACAGAGGAAACCTCCTTCGGCCTTCACTTGGGGCCCTGCTCAAGATAAAGCCTTTCAAGAGATGAAAGCCATGGTGGCAGCAGACGCGCTGAACACCTATCCAGACCTTAACAAGCCCTTTGAACTGTACACTGATGCCTCAGACCTCCAACTTGGTGCTGCCATACTACAGGATGGCAAACCTATAGCCTATTGGTCCAAGAAACTGTCCGATGCCCAGAAGAACTACACTACTATGGAAAAAGAACTCCTAGCTATCGTACTCTGTTGCAAAGAGTACCAAAAGATGCTCCTCGGTGGAGTCATCAACGTATACACTGACCATAAGAACTACCTTCAGAACCTTATCAGTCCAACGAGTCCTCCGGTGGAGACTTTTCCTTGAAGAATTCGGTGTCAACCTCACCTATATTGAAGGCAAGAAGAATGTTCTTGCTGATGCCTTCTCCAGGCTCCCCCGGATGGATCCACCTACAGAGGGGAAGAAACCCCTTGGTAAGGGCACTCTCGTGGATTTTTTGAAACTTGAAGTCCCCAAGCAAGATGAAGAACTGTTTCTAGCAGAGTTCCCCAACTTATTCAAGCACTTATGCAATGACGCAGACCAGGAACTGCAAGCCTGTTTGCTGAACAATGAATGCCTAGTCAACCTACCAAACAATCAAGACTTGGAATGCCCAGTGAACTTCTCCAATATCTATCTTCATCAGCAAAAGGATCCTACTATCAAGTTCAAGACCCAATCCAAAGCCTTCTTCTACCAAGAATTAGAAGGGAACCAAATCCTCTGCTATGCCAACCAATCCAATCCAGACAACTGGAGAATCTACATACCAAGCTCTCTCGCGAACGATACCATCAAATGGTATCACCTCCTGTTGGGTCATTGTGGATCCACCAGGCTATATCAAACTATCTCGGCACGATTCTACGCCGACAATTTGTCCAACCTTTGCAAGTCATACATATGCCCAGACAACTGTATCAAGTACAAGAACCAACACTCCAAGTATGGGAAGCTTCCTCCAAAAGAAGCCCCGCTAGCGCCATTCAATGAGGTCCATGTTGATCTCATAGGCCCTTGGAAAATTACAGCCCAAGGCAAGAATTACAACTTCAAAGCCTTAACCTGTATTGATCCTGTCACCAACCTCCTGGAAATTATCAGAATCAGGGACAAGTCCTCCCAGCATGTATCAGACCAATTCAAGAACTGTTGGCTCTCAAGATATCCAAGACCAATCAGATGTGTTCACGACAATGGTGGTGAATTCCTAGGAGCTGAATTTCAAACTACTCTCAAGCAATATGGGATTCAGTCCATTCCCACCACAGTGAAGAATCCCCAGTCCAATGCCATTTGCGAACGAGTCCATCATACAGTTGTAACACTCTAAGGTAGAAAATTCGGAGTAGTATGAATAATTGTGTGCTATTATACTTTACGAGATGGGATTCAAATTAAAAAGGGAAAATAATGAGCGATGATGTCATCGCGATCCCTTTATATGATATCCATCTTTGAATATAACATATATATTGTATGTAACCTTAATCGTACGATCGCTCTCTTCTGCATGCCTGTTCATATATACCGGATATCCGTATATGGATATCTTTATATTCGATTCCCATGTGGGATTCGGTTAATTATTAATTCGTAACACTACTAGCCTACGCTAGCATGTTACATAGTGCCTCATGATTGAACGAATCCTGCAATTAAGCCGACCAGTGACTCGTTGAGCAATCGGAGTCATTTGATTGGCTGGACTGAAGATCAGGGGACTCATCCAATGGAGACTCCGATTGATCTGATTGCAGCTCCGACGATGGTTCTTGATACGGGGTTATCTTATGGATATTCACGGTTTCGACCACTGACGGAGATCGTTGCAGTTTGACTGTTCCATTTGGGTTAACTTGTGTAATTGGGAAAGGTCCTGTCTTCCGGGGCTGTAGTTTGTCAGGATCGGGCTCTTGCATCCATACCTTATCATTAACTTGAAAGGTATGATTGATTCTCTTGGCATTGTCCCTGAGCAGGTTCTTATTAATCCCTTGTTGTCTGAGCTGTTGTAGGGCTAACAGATTAGAGGTCAGTGGTAGATGATCAATCAACATGTCTCGATTGAATACCAGGGACCCTGGAGAGGCCTGTAGGGCAGCATTGACAGCGCATCTGGAAGCATGCATGCAGGTTGCGAGGGCATTATCCATTAGTTGACTTGCTCTGGTATTAACTTGTGGGGGATTCACATGTACCAAAACTCTGAGGATATCAGCCACTGTATGATGGACTCTTTCACAGATGGCGTTCGACTGTGGATTCTTCACTGTGGTAGGAGTGGACTGAATCCCATATTGTTTGAGTGTTGTCTGGAATTCAGCTCCTAGGAATTCCCCACCATTGTCATGAACGCATCTGATTGGTCTTGGGTATCTAGAGAGCCAACAGTTCTTGAATTGGTCTGATACATGCTGGGAGGACTTGTCTCTGATTCTGATGATTTCAAGTAGATTGGTGACCGGATCAATGCAGGTTAAGGCTTTGAAGTTATAGGTCTTGCCTTGAGCTGTAATCTTCCAAGGGCCAATGAGGTCAACATGTACCTCATTGAACGGCGCTAGTGGGGCTTCTTTTGGAGGAAGTTTGCCATACTTGGAGTGATGGTTTTTGTACTTAATGCAGTTGTCCGGGCATATGTAGGTCTTGCAGAGATTGGATAAATTGTCAGCATAGAATCGTGCTGAGATGGTTTGATAAAGCCTGGTGGATCCACAATGACCCAACAGGAGGTGATACCATTTGATGGTATCATTCGTGAGAGAGCTTGGTATGTAGATTCTCCAGTTATCTGGATTGGAGTGGTTGGCATAGCATAGGATGTTGTTGCCTTCTAATTCTTGGTAGAAGAAGGCTTTGGATTGAATCTTGAACTTGACAGTGGGGTCCTTTTGCTGATGGAGATAAATATTGGAGTAGTTAACCGGGCATTCCAGATCCTGGTTGTTTGGTAGGTTGACAAGGCACTCATTGTTCAGCAGGCAGGCTTGTAGTTCCTGGTCTGCGTCATTGCATAAGTGCTGGAATAGATTGGGGAACTCTGCTAAAAACAGTTCTTCATCTTGTTTAGGGACTTCAAGTTTCAAAAAATTCACGAGAGTGCCCTTTGTAAGGGCTTTCTTCCCCTCAGTAGGTGGATCCATCCGGGGTAGTCTGGAGAAGGCATCAGCAAGAACATTTTTCTTGCCTTCTACATAAGTGAGGTTGACGCCAAATTCTTCAAGGAATAGTCTCCACCGGAGGACTCGTTGGACTGAGAGTGTTTTGAATGTAAGGTTCTTATGGTCAGTGTATACATTGATAACACCACCAAGTAGCATTTTCCTGTATTCTTTGCAGCACAGGACTATTGCGAGGAGTTCTTTCTCCATAGTAGTGTAGTTCTTTTGGGCATCAGATAGTTTCTTGGACCAATAGGCTATAGGCTTACCATCTTGTAGAATAGCAGCGCCAAGCTGTAGGTCTGAGGCATCAGTGTACAGTTCAAAGGGCTTGTTAAGGTCTGGATAGGTGTTCAACGCATCCGCTGCTACCATTGCTTTCATTTCTTGAAAGGCTTTATCTTGAGCTGGTCCCCAAGTGAAAGCTGAAGGGGCTTTGCGTTGGTTGCCTTTGATGGCCGCAGTTTGAGGAGTTTTCTTGGGGCCACCAGTAAGATCAAAGAGAGGAGCTAGGACATGGGACCTGCGAGGCCACATGTCCCTGTAGTATCCTACTGCTCCTAGGAAGGATTTGACTTGGGTCACAGTTCTGGGCCGGTCCATATGTAGGATGGCTTCAATCTTTTTGCGCCAAGGCTTGACTGCTGTAGGTGTCATCCAGTAACCGAGGAAGTCGGTTTCTTGTACAGCCCAGTCACACTTGAGTGGGTTGCATTTAAGTCCATTCTGGTTGAGCCGGTTTAGGATCTTGTCGATGGTTTTCATGTGTAGGTCAAAGGATCCATTGGTCCAGATGCCAATATCATCTATGTACACAGTGCAGTCTGTATCTTGTAAGATGTCTTCCATAAGCTGTTGAGCAACGTCCGGGGAGACTTTAACTCCCATTGGTAGTCTTTGATATTCATAGCATCCATATGGAGTTACTATGGTGCAAAGTTTCTTGCTTGCGTCATCGAGTTCAAAGCAGTAGTATTGCATGGACAAGTCAATTTTGGTGAAGTGGGTATATTTGCCCCTCTTGTTCATGATATCTTGTATTCTTGGTATAGGATATGGTCTGCGTTCAAGGAGTTCATTGAGTTCTCTGAAGTCTGATACCCATCTAACTCGGTTGTCTTTCTTTGGTACTATGAAGGTTGGGAAGGCCCATTCAGCCGGTCCAGTGCAACGCTTGAGGACTCCATCATTACAAAGATTTTGGAGCTCCCTTTTGAATAGGTCTTCTCGTTTGTATGCAACTGGGTAAGGCTTCTTGTGTATGGGCTTGGATCCGGGCTTCAGTCTTAGAGAGATCTTCTTGTGTGGATATTTTCCAAGTTCTCCATTGAATACATTGGGGTACTTGTTTAGTATTGCTTGGAACTGCTGCTGCTCTGTTTCGGACATGTGGGACTGTTGTTGTGCGACTGTGGATGGATCTGTTTCTTGGTAGGCTCTGTCTAAGATGACTTTGGACTTGTATGGATTGGTGAAGGTTAGATCATCAGCAAAGAGTTCAGCGTCTTCGAGTTCTTCCATGAGCATGGTGTAGTTAGATTCATGGTATAGAGAGGTGTCCTTCATGGGAATGGTTCTTTCCATCCATTGAACTGCCCCGGTGTTGAATAGGAGATTGATGTTTGCTAGATGGAGTAAGTCTCTGCCTAGTATTAGATCATATCTGCAGTTCGGGGAGTGGAAGAGCCTTGCCTGTTGTGGGTCTATAGTATAGTTGCCAAACTCTTGTAGCTTGATGTTCTTCATGATGATGTATTCTGTAGTATCAAAGGTTCCATTTGCTGTCGTCGTTAGAACTTGATGCTTGCTTCTTATTGGTAGTGTGCCAAATGGTAGTGCTCTTTTATTTATTAGGGTTCCGGAAGATCCACTATCGAGTAGTGCGAGTAGTGGTCTTGCTTTGAGAGGTATGCCTTGTATGTACTGTACGTTGGTTAGTAGAATAGGAGCCACGTTGCTCTTATTCGTGTTCGATGCCTGTTCTGCTGGATATTTCAAAGTGTTTTTTGAAGTATTTCCAGCAGCCGACAGCAGCCTTAAATAATTTTGCTCCAGCGCACCTCCTTTGGTGTAGTCTTTGGAGTTTAAGGTGTTGCAATAGAGATTTTTTGCTGTACCTGTAGACCAGTTTTTTGTCAGGGACATAAGTGGTCTATTTGTTGCTGCTGTTTTATTTCGAACCATTCTCGATTCGATTGCTTCTGTACCCTTGGATCGATTCGGTGTTCGATTCTGATCCATGTTCGGATTGCTCTTTTCGGAGAATCGAACTGTTTTTATGGTTGCTGCGGTTGCAGGCTTTGCTGAGCGCTCAACAGGAATACTCCATCCTGTAGGTTCCTTCCCCTCTTTCTCCGGGAGGTCTCCTCCATGCGTTGTCCCAGACAGCTGTGCTGTACTGGCATCCAGGGCCTGTGGCGCCGGAGGCAAGGTGATTGCTGTTTTTGGTGGATTTTTAGATCTCTTTTGGTTTGAATGGTTTTGCATTCATGGTAGCCATACAAGTTCACCATCGATGCTCCTTTCATTTCGCCCGCCATGTTGGGAATGGTAAGATTCCCTTGCGGCTTGCATGTAGGCCTGGAAGGATTCATTGCTTCCGACCTCGTGGCATTGAGCATGAAAGGTTTCAGTTGTGTGTGAAGAATTGGATCCTTTGTTGTTGTGGGATCCCTTGTAATTTTTGGAGAACTTGTTCTTCGGGCATTCGGACCAATCGTGGTTGTGTCCTGGAATCCTACATGGGTTGGATTTCTTCTTGTTATTTTGGTTGCTCTTTTGGTTGTTAGAGCGCTTTTTGTTGCTGGAATTAGAACTGTTAGGACGTCTCCCATTGTTCTTATTCTTTTGCTTGCTGAGACGATCGAGGCTGCTCATGTGGTCTACAATGAATTGTGGTGTGGTCGCTTGTGTGATTCCCAGATGGATTCGAATGTAGTCTTCGATCCAGCTGTTAGGGTAGCTATGTAGCAGGATTGTTAGCTTTTGGAGGTGATCCAGTTGGGTGGCAAAGCCATGCAATTTGGCTGTGTATTTCATTATGGTCATCAGCCGATCGGTATGCTCTTTGCAGGAAGTTTCGACCTTCTTTTTACAGGCTGCGCTTCGTAGATAGATGTGCATTAGGTCTCTGGCGTCTTCGGCGTTGCAGTAGAGTTTAATGAAGGCCCGAAAGGCAGAGGTGTATCCATCCCGAGTGAGTGGATAGAGGCGTTGCCCATTGGGTCTTGTGGTCCGAGCGAGCGTTCTCCACTTGGTCTGGGCGTCGACACATAAGCAACGTCCAAAGTATCGAATAAGGGAGTTATCTGGTACCCCTATATCTTCTGCTGCATTCAAATATGCCTCTTCGGTGTGAAGTAATTCTTCTAATCCTCCTTTGTCGGTGAATAGCGGAACTTTAACGCTGTCGGAGTGGTCGTCGGCATCGTAGGTTGATAGGGTTACTAGCTTGGGTTTCGAGCTGTCGAAGGAGGTTTTGTACGAGACAGGAGGGTCTCGATAGATGCCGGCCATTGTTGATTTATTTGTCTTGCTAGAGACAAAGATGCCCCTGTTGTTGAGGCTATCAGTGTTTTAAGGTTGATGAGAGTTCAGTACTGAATTCTACTACTGTTCCTACGTGAAAGCGGACAGTAATTACTGTGTAACACTCTAAGGTAGAAAATTCGGAGTAGTATGAATAATTGTGTGCTATTATACTTTACGAGATGGGATTCAAATTAAAAAGGGAAAATAATGAGCGATGATGTCATCGCGATCCCTTTATATGATATCCATCTTTGAATATAACATATATATTGTATGTAACCTTAATCGTACGATCGCTCTCTTCTGCATGCCTGTTCATATATACCGGATATCCGTATATGGATATCTTTATATTCGATTCCCATGTGGGATTCGGTTAATTATTAATTCGTAACACTACTAGCCTACGCTAGCATGTTACAACAGTTGCTGATATTCTCAGAGTCCTGGTCCATGTTAATCCCCCACAAGCCAACACCAGAGCAAGCCAGCTAATGGACAATGCTCTTGCCACTTGCATGCATGCCTCCAGATGTGCTGTCAATGCTGCTCTGCAGACCTCTCCAGGATCCCTGGTATTCAATCGCGACATGCTGATTGATCTGCCATTGACCTCTAATCTGTTAGCCCTACAACAGCTCAGACAACAAGGGATCAACAAGAACCTGCTCAGAGATAATGCCAAAAGAATTAACCACACCTTTCAAGTCAATGATAAGGTATGGATGCAAGAGCCCGATCCGGACAAGTTACAACCCCGGAAGATCGGCCCTTTTCCAATCACTCAAGTTAACCCAAATGGAACTGTAAAATTGCAAAGGTCCCCTTCAGTGGTTGAAACTGTGAATATCCGAAAGATCACTCCATATCAGAAGACGACTCAATCGAATCAATCGGACCCATCATCGGATGGATCCCCACCAATCCTACGAACTAGCCAATCAGATGACTCAGACTGCTCTATGGGTCACTGGACGGCCTAATCGTGGGATTCGTTCAATCATGAGGCACTATGTAACATGCTAGCGTAGGCTAGTAATGTTACGAATCAATAATTAACCGAATCCCACATGGGAATCGAATATAAAGATATCCATACATGGATGTCTAGTATGTAGGAACCGGCATGCAGAAAAGAGAGATCGTATGATTAAGGTTACATACGAAATATATGTTATATTCAGAGACGGATATGATATAAGGAGATCGCGATGACATCATCGCTCATTATTTCCTCTCTTTAATTTCAATCCCATCTCGTAAAGTGAAATAACACACAATTATTCATACTACTCCGAATTTCTACCTTAGAGTGTTACAGGCTCTTCCAAATCTGCCCAAGCAATTTGCTTGTCCCTGTACACTGCAGATAGTGCAACTGGTGCGTCCCTAACATTGGGATCCAGTTCAAATCTATCCAGTCCATCAGTGTAGGCAGGCTCATACAGTGGTGTATGAAGGGCACTTATTGTCAGGCTTGGTTCCCTTTCCTTGTCCCCGCAAGTCTGCAATGAATCATCTTCATTGTCGGAAACATAAATCAATGAAAGTCTTGTATGGAGCCGGTCATCGGATGCAATGGAACAGGGGGTCAAATCTCTGGAGGTACACAGCTTCTGAAGATGTCGGAGCTTGTATTTGGAATAGTACTGGTCTCTGGAAGGGAGCATTTCATCCAGTTTGAGTTTCTTCTTGGAGTACAGGTTAGGTTTGAAATTGTTCCTGTGCTCGGGGGGTTGTAGGCTTGTCGGAGCAGGGGTCTCAATCGTAGGTTCCATTCCTGTCTCCATCGTACGGGCAGGGGTCTCAATCGTAGGTTCGATTCCTGCTGTAGGCATGTTGCTTGTCGGGGTACCATCTTTGCTCTGTTGTTGTTGCTGTTGTACAGCCGAAACAAACTTGGATGGATCAGGGGAATAGGGATGTGATTGGTCAATTGCTGCTTCTGCTTGTTGGAATTTGGAACTATTTGGCTTCCAGGGTTCATTCCTTGTAGCAATTACATGGTTACATGTCTCCATCTCGTGTTTCGTGGGGCGCCTGGAGGGGAAGTAGGAAACAACACCATTAAGCAGGAGCTTAATATCCAGTGTTCGGGGGGTTTCTTCATCTCCATCCTCAGTGGTATGCTCAATGTGGATTGAGTGCGATGATGTGGAATCATACTGCCTGGGCGTCTGGTCTACACGGTTGTGGCCACAATCCCTAATTTGGTTGGGGGCAAATCAAGCTGTGCTGCAGCCTGTCCCCGAAATACAGTGCCTCATGGAAGTAGATCAACCAAACCTTGCCCAATGGATCTGTGTAAGCAGTGACGCATGTCCCGATCGGAATGTTCTTCACTGGTTCATATTCTGGGGAGAATGGATGAACATCCACGTGGGAGGTAACTTGGTCTTCCAATAGAATCATGTTGCAACCAGCAGCAGTTGCATCCGCATGGCTATCCAACTCACAGTTGCTCTCTTTCGGCCTTGCTGATCTTGCTGCAGGTACCTCCATCTGATACACCAACCGGCCTACCTTACTCAATTTCAGGCCCCGGTTGGGGAGTCAATCCTTCTGGGGATTGCCATTGCCCTTGCCTTTGCCATTTTTGCCCTTTTTTCTCCCTTTTGCGCCAAAATTGTTGCCCGCGCCACTTGCCTGCGACGGAGCTGGTTTAGTCTCTGCGGCTTGGACGCTGCGGGCCTGGGCCTTCTTTCAATGGAGCTGTTTTAGTTGCTCCCGTTGTTCAGTGGAGAAGGTCCTGTAGACGGAGGGGGGATAGTTCTTGCTGGCTTCAATTGTACCGGTGTATGTCAGTATACTTCTTCTCGGAGTAGTCCCTCCAGGAGTTCGTTGGCCGTTTTTTCCATCGCCGCGCTGGCCAGAACTACAACTAGAACCGTTATTCGAGCAGTCGTCGTTCACGATTTGATTTGAACTCTTCCACAGTCGAGAATACTGGAACTCTTTCACATCCTGCTTTGGCAACGTTCCTCGACTCCTATATCTCTGCTCCCGAGAAATCCATACTACGTAATTCTTATCAGCTGTCCCCTCCACGACTTTAATGTCCTTTACTCGCAAGTTTAGGGCATTTTGACCTTCGTCTGGTGGTAGATTTTTCTACAGGGCTCTACAGAGCAGCTCCTAGGCAACTCGTTGAGAAATCTCTCCAGTACTAATTCTACATGATTTTGTTCGAAATTACATTTTGGCTCCTACTCAACCAATCTTGACTTGATAACACCAGATAAACCAACTCTGGGCACAAGGGTTGGATGGACATAGGTGGTATGGCTTCAAGTCTATTCCAACTGCTTCCAATTCAATCACCATGGTCAGGAGGAGTTGTAGCCTAATTTTTACATGAATTTGTGTAGAAAATTAGTACCAGAATTTCTTTCTGGGAAATGACCGAGTCGTGTCGTAGACTCCAGTAGAAAAATGTACCACCAGGTGAAGGTCAAAATGCCCTAAACTTGCGAGTAAAGGACATTAAAGTCGTGGAGGGGACAGCTGATAAGAATTACGTAGTACTCACTGTGATCACTATCATCCCGAAAGACCTTTCTCTCATCCAAACGTTTCTACACTGAGTCTGCGGGAAATCATATTTTTCTACAGTTCGTCCTCCAAAAAACATGTGTTGAGGGAATCGAAACTACATTTAAGGGGAAAAAATGAAGAAATTCCCGCAGAAGCAGAAAAATTCCCGCAGAATCCAAAAACGCTCCCGCAGAATCCAAAAACGCTCCCGCAGAAGCAAAAAACGCTCCCGCAGCTGAGGGAAACGAAAAAAATTCCCGCAGACACCAATTTTGAACAAAAAAAAATTTGGTGTCTGCGGGAAAAAAAAAAAATTCCCGCAGGCTGCGGGAAAGTGCCCAAAAAACTGGACCAGCATATAAAAAATCGGAGCAAGCTTAAATACACTGGATCAAGCTTAAATACACTGGATCAAACTAAAAAAAATGGAGTAGCGGAGTTTTGGCGAGCTTGTTCCTACGAATCGCTCGCAGCATTAAAAACATTCCCTTAGCCTTCAGAACGTTCCCGCAGAAGCAAAAAACGCTCCCACAGAAGCAAAAAACTTCCCTCAGCCTGAGGGAAAAAAAATAAATTCCCGCAGCCACCAATTTTGAACAAAAAAAAAATTGGTGGCTGCGGGAATTTATTTTTTTTCCCTCAGCTGCAGGAGTTTTTGATTTTTAGGGAGAAACGGTAATTCTTGAAGGAAAATTTTTACAATCGGGAATTTATTTTTTTTGCTTCTGCGATTTCTTCATTTTTTTCCCTTAAATGTAGTTTCGATTCCCTCAACACATGTTTTTTGGAGGACGAACTGTAGAAAAATATGATTTCCCGCAGACTCACTATGACATCTCGTGAAGAGTCTTCGCGTGGTCCGCTGGATCGATTGAAGAACAAAGAGTTGGAAAAAGAAAAACGAAACGATGAACAAACCGAGCTTCGAAAGTCTCTCTCCCAAAAACTTGTATTCCGACAAAAGGTTCCCTCCCATGTATTTGAAGCACTCGCTTTGCAAGATCGGGTCAACCCTCCCCGAACAGCACCCAGCAACCTAGAGGAGGAGCAAGAGGAAGAAGCCAACGTCAAAGTGAGTCTCAGTCTCCTGTGGAAGACGCGATCCAACCTCGCTACGAAAGCGGATGGCACGGAGACGAACGGGAACACGACGACGAAAAAGACGAAGAAAAAGTGGGCAAAAGTGCAAATCGGACTCGGGCCCGAGCACGCAGATCTTTCGGTGCTACTCCACGGAGACCTCGCAACCCCCGCGGATCTCGGGTCCCCATTGCCGTGGCGAGAGGAACTGACACGGGTCTCTTGTGTGAATTCGATCATTGGCGCCAAGAGAGGAGTCGTCGTTGCGGAGCTTACCAGTGATGACACTGGTAGTCGCCAAGTCGTGATTCTCAAAGCCGGGAACCACGGTGCCCAAGAAGTATTTTCGGGTTTGATTGGCGAAACACTGGGGATTCGTTGCCCGCGAATTCGTGTTGTGGAGCAGTCTCCCGAGAGAGAAACCATCGAACAGTCCATCGTTGACTTGCTGGTGAACGATGTGTATTGGCAAACCAACACGTTGGGGTACCTGCAACAATCCAAGCAACTGCTCTTGATGGAGGCTGGAACACACCGTGTGACACTCGATCAGCTTGCCGAACGCAACCAAACGATTCGTATCGACATGGCATTCGAACTGGGGGTGCTGATTCCCTTTGATATGATTCTTGCCAATGGAGACAGGCTTCCACTGAAAACCGTTTGGGATCGTCCAGGAAATGCCCACAATTTCTTGTTTCCGATCGATGCTGCAAAGAAGGACGATGATGATTCCCCAGTGCTGGCCATTGACCAGGTCTGTACCCACCCTCGCAATGAGAAGCTCCGCGAGGAGTACCTTTCAGCCATTGCCGATACGCTTTCCTCCACGGAACATCTGGAGAGTGCCTTGGAAGTGACAATGGCGTTTTTGGGACGTCACACGGAGCTACTGCCCGGGACAAACGAAGCGCTCCTGGCCGGTGTGAAAGAGGGGGTCCAACGCGTGGCCAAGCTGGATCGCAACGATCTGGAAGTCGTGGTTCATCAAGTCCGCGAGATGGGATCGACGGAGGCCTGGCGCCAAGACTTGCACGAGAATATCAACCTCGATGTAATGTGTGACATTATTGAGATTTGCAAAACGTGTCCATTGAATGAAATGCAATGAACGAACATCGAGTGCTGCTTGTGAAATAAGAGACAGTGACACTCAAGATAGTCTAGAAATATTGACATGCTCTATAAACATCTATTGTGATAATATGTAATATGGTCTAACGTCTAGAAGTGTAAATATGGTCTTCAAATATCAAGATTGTCTACAAGTATTGAGGCGCTCTTGAAATATCGAGACGCGACAGAAATATCGAGATGCAACCCTAACCCCAACCCTAACCCCAACCCCAACCCTAACCCTCACCCCAACGGACTCCTCTTTCTTCCATATTTACCATATTCCTCCCAGAACTTTTCTCAGTCCTTTTCCTGTCCACCTCGAATACCTCTTGCCTGCGTCCACAAGATGGACGAGGAGGGTGACAACGGACGGACGGAAGAGTCATGGCAAACTACCTTCTTCAACCAAAATAAAAGTGCCCAGCAAAATCCACCAATCCTAAATCAATCTTCCAATCGAACATTAAATCGAAAATACCAAATCCAAGTTGAAGTGGTCTTACTTAACGAACTCCGATAGTGGAAGCCGATCCGTTAGCTCTGGTACAAAAAATAACGGTTTTTGCTCTTTTTGCAGGGGGGTGCAATTTGTGTAGGCCTCCGTAGCTCTGGTACAAAAAATAACCCCAAAACCAGCGTTTTTGCTCTTTTTGCAGGGGGGTGCAATTTTGTGTAGGCCTCCGTAGCCCTGGTACAAAAAATAACGGTTTTCCCCCATTTGCAGGGGGGTGCAATGCGATTCTAGGGCGCTATCCGACTCCGCGATTTCATAGAGGCATTAGATCCGATGCTTCTCGGCGTGAATGAGGGATCCTGTGCTTCAAACGTACCGCATCTGGTGCGGACTTCCGATTTTGTGTACGAACTTCTTTCTTTGACTTCTTCCAAAATCATGCTATCTTGCAGCATCTTCTGCTCTTCCAAATCTTGAATCACATTTTTGGGGTTGTTGGGGTTGTTGGGGTTGTTGGGGTGAAGATGCGCATGGGCTGCACCTTCAGTTTGAACATGTCTTTCAAAAATCATCACGATAGTCATATCGAGGCGTAGCGTTGAGTAACACTTCTAATCGACGACCATCTTTCGTAATAAGCGGTACTTCGTAGTTTGACGTCTCGTCTCCGGATAACGCACGTAGGAGTACATCCTTGACCGAGGATCGATATTCTGGGGTGATGTAATCCTCAACAAGATTTTTCCCCATAACGACGTCAGCAGGGTATTGCATGACATCAGCCACTTTGGCATTCCTATCCTTTGTCTCAGAAACCTGCCTGCTAATTTTACAATCAAACCAACCAGATATTGATCGCACCGTGTTTATCTACACCAAAAATGGGAGCGTTAGCTTTCTCAATAATACGAGAGTACTCTTGCTCAGTTTGGAGAATTTCTGTAATGTGTTGTCCAATTCCCACAACTAATCACACATTAAACGTGGGTATCTCGGGTATGACGGTTGTTATTCCAACCTCCGATCACATTTCCAAGAAAATCGTATCTCGGCGTTGCGTTGAGCAACACCTCAATACGTAGATCGTCTTTCGTTATCAAAGGAAATTCGAAATTGGATCTCTCAACGCCACTCAATGCTTGGGATAATACAGCGCCAACCGATTTCTGATAATCTTCCGTGATATAATCTTGCACAAGATCCCTCCCCATGACATCCTCCGCTGAGTACCCGGTAATTTTGGCTGCTTTTTTGTTCCTGTGCGATGCGTGAAACTACATTCCAGTGAAACTTAGGACCTACCAGATGTTAACTCGACCGTCTTTGTCAACACCAAAGATTGGAGCGTTTGCACTATCTATAAGACCTATCTGATTCTTCGGTACTCATTTTCATAGATTAATCTGTCCACTAACGCGTATATTCTTGCTCTGTTTGAATACGAGCAGTAATATCCTGTCCAATACCAACAACTATAGACGTTGATCTGACATGTAATAATATGACCCTTTTAGTTACCTCCAATTGCGACTCCTCGAGCATCGCAACGCCTTGTTGCATTCAACAGAATATCTACACGTCGACCAGATTTTGTAATTAAAGGAAATTCTATGCGATGATCAATCTTCAACTCCCCCATACAGATTCAGCATTACCGAAATTAGAGGTTTCAGTTCCCTCCAAAGCTAGTTGAAGAACCCGCTGTACCGAATCTTGATATTCTGGTGTAATGAAGTCTTTCACTAAATCTTTCCCCGTCACATCTTCCGATGTGTATTGCATAATCTCTGCTGCCTTTTTATTCCTGCACTGATTATGATTTGAACATGCGATCGGTAACTTAAAAATTACCAGATATTAACTCGACCATCAACATCAACTCCAAAGATTGGAGCATTGGCACTATCAATCAAACCTAGAACGAGGGATCAGGTTTTGTTTTTGTCAACTAAGCTGAATACGAACGAGTAAATTCTTGTTCAGATTGGATTCGCTCGGTAATATCCTAATCTATTGAGTACGACATAATATGCCGTGCTCGACAAACTAACCTGCCCAATCCCAACAACTATGATGTACTTAGGGAGTGAATTGAATTTAACGTCTAACTTTACCTCCGATGATATTTCCGCGTAGATCGTACCGAGGAGTGGCATTTAGGAGTACTTCGACACGCAATCCACTCCTTGACAGCAAAGGAAAGTGAAAATTGGACGTCTCATAGCCGACCAAAGCTTTATTCAAAACCGAGCTGACTGAGTCTTGATACTCCTTGGTGATAAATTCCTTCACAAGCTGCTTTCCCATGACTTCATCAGGGGAATATTCCATGATCTTGGCCGCTTTCTCGTTCCTTGTGCCATAATTATGCTAAAGAATGAAGCTGCTCCGTAACAACGTACCAAATATTAACTAGTCCATCTGCATCAACTCCAAAAATAGGAGCATTCGCACGATTAATCAAGCCTACCGTCGCCCCTTCTTCTTCCTTGCGAGAGCGCCGTTTATAGGAAACTGTGGGTGTCAATGATCGGTATACGAATATAAATGAGATGTTGAACTTTTGTAGTGCCGGGGATTATGCAGGGGCATCGAAGCTGCTGTCAAGCATTGGGGATAAGGATGTTCGGGTGGAAGAAAATCGAGCGCTGCTCACGTGGGTGGATGGGCAAAGTAGTTTGTTGGCGTTGTTGAAAACGTGGAGCGAATTGTGCTCTCATCATGAAGAGACGGAAAAGACTAAAATTGTGGTAATGCTCGATCGTGAATTGGCTTTCCTGCGGTATAATCTTGCAACGATTCATTTTCGTCACCGCCAGTACCTCCAAGCCGCGCAGTTGTTGGAGTATTTGTGGCGAAACATCGAGCCTTTGGAGGATAAAATAGCAATGCATATATGCTTTCTTTATATAGAAGTCTTGTTCCATTCGTGCCGTGGAGGAGGGTTTTGTGATCGAGCCGAAAGTTTGAGCAAAGTGCATGCAATTCTACATTATTTGGAAAAGCCGGAAGTGCTCTCAACACGACCAAATTCAGGCGACAATGAGGCCCAGAAGCCAACGATATCGACGGAGAATGGATGTGACTTTCGATTTCGATTGCAGTTGTACAAGACCAAATTGGCGTTAGTGGAAGATCAAGTGGGAGAAGCCGAGACGCATGTGAAAACGTCGACGGACATTTTTCAAAAGGAGATTGTTCGGATTATAGATACGGCCCTCTTTCCCACCTTCGATTCCACGAATTCCGTGGGGACTATGCTGTCGGCACACATCGAATACGCCAAGCAAAATTATGCGAAAGCCATTCGAGTCCTGTCATCAATTCCGGTGGACCAAAATGGGATCAATGAAGCATTATTGTTAAACAATCTAGGATGCATCCATTACCAAATGCATAAACCAGGATTAGCTCAGTCGTATTTTATGCGTGCATTGCAAGTCGCGTCTAAATCGACCCCACCACGTTTACCGTTGCTCGGTCCAGCGATACAACATGAAGTGCTGTACAACAATGGGATGCTCTTGCTGGGACAGAAAAAATACAAGCTGGCCTTTCAGTGTTTTTTAGGGTCATCAAAATTATACCTTGCGCAACCGAGGGTGTGGTATCGAATGGGTGAATGTTGTATTCGAGAACTAGCACAGGATACCCAAGGCTCGATTGTTCGTGGCACTGTCGGATCAGCCATGCAGCGTCGAGTTGTGTTGAAATCAGCGCGTAGATCACAAGTGAAAGTGGAAATGGGTGAATTGAGCTATGCATTTGCAGCCCAATGCTTTCGCAATGCTCTGGCAACACCACCCATTTACAAGGCAGCTTCAACGACGGATGGCAGCACCATTCCCGCTTCAGTGACTCCCCATCCATCGCGATATAGTGCGATGAGTCAGAGTGCCTTAGCCCATTTAGCTTATTCATATTTGTGCTTGAATGAACCCTTGCTGGCCATGTCCGTGGCCAAAGAATTGATTGCAATGCCTAACTGTACTGAAGCGAATCGATATTTAGCGCAAACGTATTGCGCTGAAGCTATGTTGATGCAGTCCAAGATGCATGAAGCCCTGGAATATTTGTCTCCAACCACGACGTCGTCGGAGCTCACTTTTTCGAAAAACGCCACCACACAAACGATCGAGCTAAAGCATGAAGACATTGAAACTACAGCACAACATTCCTGCAGCAGCTGCTGCTACGTCCCCACCAAAACTACGCCCGAGGAAAAAACAGCACAAAAAGAAGCTTCAAAACTGGTTGGCAATCATTATTTCAACTCTGATTGTTGTGGGTGCGGTGTTCTTGGCTCAAGTGTCTGAAGGAGACGTTGTCAACAGCGACATTGCCTGGCCCAAAGGTACGTAGTAGACACGTAAACAAATGAGCCTATATTTGATGATTCTGCACCAGATGCTTACGAATACAAAGTTCACGGCGACAAATACTACATGAATCACCGCTACGATGAAGCATGTGCTGCCTATGAATCAGCCTATGACTTGTTGATGCAAGCAAATAACACTCAATTGAACAAATACGCTGCTTTGACGTCGAACAATATTGCGAATATGAAGAAACGTCAGTCGAAAATGAATGAGGCTTTGGAGTGGTACAAACGTGGTCATGAACATGATGAAACTCATTTTGAAACGGTGTACAATTATGCAAATACATTGCTAAATTTACAACGTTGGGTGTTGGCAGAAGCATACTTCCGAAAAGCTTTGACCCTACGTTCGGATCATGCCTTGTCGATGATGGGTTTGGCAAGTGTCCTGCGACATCATGAAGCGTTCGAAGAGTCCAAACCGTTGATGGAAAAAGCAATGCGGTTGGACCCCGAAAACGCTGACATTTTGGCCAATATGGGCCTGGAATATTTAGCAGAAAAAAATGTGGATGATGCAGTATTGGTATTGACCCGTGCGAGTGAAAAGGGACATCGTGGGGCCAAAGATGAACTGGATAAAATCAAACAAGCGATGGAGCGCGTACAAACGAAATTGAAGGAAGCATCTGAAGCAGAGGAGCGCGCTCTCGATGGAAAATAAATCAAGAAATGCGGGTATATAATTCATCAAGTAAAATTTAGACTAATATTATACCAACGCTGGCATTCGGGCTCTGTGTTTTGCCACACGAACAATAATCAACAATGCCATGCACCGAGACCATCTTCGCGAATACTGCACCAAATATGCCCATCGTACTTTTAACGTCTCCATTCTACCCGAAAACCACCGGCGCTCGTCGCGTCCTTCAAGTTGAGTCAACAGGAGGCCAGATTCACAATGGGATTTATAACAGTAAATAGGACTCTACGAGTTGATTTTTACTCTATTTCGGTCAATCTTGCAACGGTTAAATAAATCGTACTAGCGATCGGACATTTACGATACTACGTTTCTTGGTATCGAACATTTTCCCGCTCAACCGTGATCACTTTCACTTTGTATCCGACAACATCGCTTTCTTGTTTTCATGTTATACTTTGCATCGGTCCTTTGGCATATATTCCGCCATGTTATGTGTGAATCCTAACTGTATGTTGATTCAAGATGATGCTACAGGCTGTGGTGCTAGGGCTCCTGTGTAGAGAAGTGTACTGGAGCTACATGTGCCAGCACCCAGTAACTAACTACAAGGAGCTGAGCTGTGTGCTAATATCTAGCATAAGCACCTAGCAACAGGCTTAGCAACAGGCTTAGCAACAGGCTTAGCAACAGGCTTAGCAACAGGCTTACCCTATATGGTATGGGGTGCTAAATCCAAGATACCTGGGTCCTCGAGTAGGATTTGTACCAGTTGTACATACCCCGGGTATAGCACCGACACTAGCACAGGGTGTAGCATGAACCTACAAGGTTAGGGTTGCTAATGCTACGAGATACTGGATATGCTAACCTACCATGCTACCCTAGCATGCTACCGCCGGGGTGAGGTCATTGGTGTACAATATGTACTATGACCGGATACCTGGCCCAGACAGTTTTCAAGTTAGCACACGAGCAAGCCAGCAAGCGTGTTAGCGCTAGCACACAGTTGGATATTAATTAAGCGCAACGCTACTCCGTGCGCTACGCTACTCCGTAGAATACAGTACTAAGCCTACAGGGCTGTACGCTGTACGCTGTACGAGTTAGCGAAGCGCTGTCACGCTACGATACAGAGCTGAGCTGAGCGCTCAGCTCCATCCACTATACTTTCACTCTTTCTTTTCCACTCTAAAATAAACACCTATCATGCCCCCCCCTTACGATGATTCCGATGCACCTCTAGGGAAGTACCTTGTAGTAAATCAGTGTATGCAATAGAGCTTGAACAGTATCCACTGTAGTCTCACTATTTGTCAGGACCTTATGTGGTATTATTGTTAGGGCTTTCCCTATTTTATTTGCTGACGAGCAATATCAACGCAGTTTATCAGACCCAGGGACTCGCCACGCTACGACGCCGGGACGCCGGCTAGAGCCCTGAAGAAACCCAGCAACTGATCCCTGCTGGCATCCATGCCTACACTTGGATGTAAAAGAACCATCTGCTGGATGTAAAACTCAGCTCCAGGCCTACAGTACGAGGAGCTGGCATCACCATGCCCCAGTGGATCCTTCGGACGTCGGACGCGGATACGATACGATAGTACGATACGAACGGCAGGTTCGAAGCGGACGAAAGAAGATCTACAGTGATGTAAACGGGGCTCCCTTTTGCTGGATACCGGGGCCTAGAGTCCTATGCCTTTAGGACGGCTCACACTAGGCCTACGAAACAGAGCAGGGTGGTGGCTCCACCAAGTCTTAGCCCGGAAGCAAAAGGGACCGATTGAGCAAGAAAAGGACTTAACGAAAGGATCCATACGGGACCTCCAACTGGAACCTTCAGTACGTTACAAGTGTCCAGGATGAGACGAAAGACTCGTGGACCGAGCCTTCAACACGTTGAACATCCAGTTACTGGTAGTGGATTGCAGCCAAATGACTGATCCCGTGGGTTGAACATCCAATTAATTGAAGATTAGATTGGGTTGAAGATCCACAGAAAAGGATTGTACCTTGAACCGGAGAACCAAATCAAGCAACGTCATCGAGGGGTATCCTCGCAATCGTCAACACTATGTTACAGTAACACCCAGTCAGTACAGGAGCCATTCCAACTGACCACAGAAATTATTCCAAGCAAGAAACTAACTTGGAACGAGCAACGAATTTGCCATCCTTTGAAAAAAAGGGACCGAATTGCGAAGCAAACATCCAACGAGAAGTCATCTAAAACCTAACCAAAACAACAATGATCACCCCTACCGAAAACCAACCACCCAAGGAGTCTTCCAAGGATCCTACGAACCTTGAAACCCAGGAGGAGGGGCCCCCGGATGGAGACCCCCCTATGGATCGACCGGACGATGAGGAGATCACTGATCCTGAGGACGAGGAAGACGAGGAGGAAGAGGACGAGAAGGAAGAGGAGGAGGAGGACCCTGTAGGGCAAGGACAGAAGAGGAAGCTTAGACAAAGGGGGTTGCCACGCAACAAGAGGAGTGCCAACGTTGCAGCCAGAACCAACACCGGGGCCGGCGGCAACACCGGAGCCGGCGGCAACACCGGGGCATCAGGATCTAGGGTCCGTGCAGAGGATGACTTTACCATTCGGCCGCGCAACCAGACAGACACTGCAATGACTATGGTTGTCAAGCAACTTCAAGTCCTACAGGACCGGATGGACAAGAACTTTGGTACCTTGAAGGACAAGGAGGACCTTGATGCTGCCAACAAGGCTGCTCATGCGAGAGGAGGCATCTATGGTTACAACGATGGCAAGAAACTCACCGATCGGGAGAAAGACCTCATCGAGATCTACGAATCTTTCTGCAATGAAGCCACGGCGGACGAGCTATTCCGATCTGATCTATCCACGATTGATTCTGTGCGACGGCTTACCCCAGAGCGTATCTCCAGATTCTCCAGGAACCTTGCCTCCTACAGGCACCCTGCTTGTCCTGACCCTACGGCGGTCTACATCAGCGACTCCCTTATCCAGAAGCTGTTGGTATTTGCTGAGTGGATCCGCTACCAACCCCTCATTGGTGTCCGACCTTCTGCTAGGAAGTGGCTTGAACAACGGAATGCTTATGACCAGACGGAGAAGCGACTTGTGGCGACGAAGGCGCAGAGAGAAGCAACCCCTGTGACAACTCCACCACCTTCTTTGACGACCCTTCCCAAGTTTGCTGAATGGGATCGAGCATTTCGCCAAGACCTCCGCAATCGTTTTAACAAGCATGGATTTCCCCTACTGTATGTGATTCGCTCGAAGGACGAGGCCGAGGTGACTACGGATGATCGATCTCGTCGAATTGGTGGCAAAGACGGCTTCTCCAACTGGACGGAATACAATCTACGATGTGCGGTGCTTGAAGGCGAACAGTTCGAAGAGGATAACCAAGCCGTATGGACGTTGCTTTGTGCTGCTGTACGAGGCGGTCCAGGCTGGGAGTACATCCGAACCTTCACATACCAGCGGGATGAGACACGAGGCGATGCTCGAGCAGCATACCTTCATATCTACGACCATGCCTTCACGGAGACGAACGTCGATGCGATTGTCAGCAAGACCATCAAAGCCATTGCGGACTCCAAGTACACAGGCGACTCCCGTCAGTATGATTTTGAGACCCACTGTCGAAGTTGGATGAAGTTCCGTACGACCCTTATCAACTACGGCGGTCACGACCCAGAGAGAGACGACAAACGCTTCATATTGGATTTCTTCAGATCTGTCCAAGACGACCGTCTGAATCATGCCAAATCCATCGCCATGGGAGAGAAGACGAAGTACATGACAAATTTCAGGGATTTGGTTGCGATGTTCACTGAAAATCTTGGTATCATGAACCTCCATCATACGAACAAGCGCGGTCGATCCGTCTCAGCTTTTGTAGCCAGTGGAGGCGGGAATGGAGGCGGGAACGGGAACAAGAAATCCAAGTCGGTTGAAGGCACCTACTCTGGTACGATTGAAGCCAAGAACTACCCCCCCTCCGTCTACAGGACTTTCTCCGCTGAACAGCGGGAAAAGCTAAAGGAGCTCCGTCGAAAGAAGGCCCAGGCCCGTAGCGTCCAAGCCGCAGAGACTAAATCAGCACCGTCCCCCCAACAGGCAAGTGGCGCGGGCAACAATTTCGGCGCGAAGGGACGGAAGAAGGGCAAAAAGGGCAAGAACAAGGGCAATGGCAACGCCCAGAACAAGGATTGACTCCCCAGCCGGGGCCTGAAATTGAGTAAGGTGGGCCGGCTGGTGTACCGGATGGATGTACCAGCAAGATCTGCAAGGCCTGCAGAGAGCAACTGTGAGTTGGACAGTCATGCAGATACTACGGCTGCTGGTTGCAACATGATCCTTTTGGAAGACCAAGTTACCTCCCATGTGGATGTTCATCCCTTCTCTCCAGAATATGAACCAGTGAAGAACATTCCTATAGGGACATGCGTCACTGCTTACACAGATCCAGTGGGAAAGGTTTGGTTGATTTATTTCCATGAAACATTGTACTTTGGGGACAGGCTACAGCACAGCTTGATTTGCCCCAATCAAATTAGGGATTGTGGTCACAATCGTGTGGACGAGACGCCCAGACAATACAATTCCAAGTCATCCCACTCAATCCATATTGAGCATGCTGCTGATGGAGAAGAGGAGGCTCCGACGCTGGATATTAAGCTTCTGCTTAATGGTGTTGTATCCTACTTCCCCTCCAGGCGTCCCACGAAACACGAGATGGAGACATGTGACCATGTAATTGCTACGAGGAATGAACCCTGGGAGCCAAATAGTTCCAAATTCCAACAAGCAGAAGCAGCAATTGACCAATCACATCCCTATTCCCCTGATCCTTCCAAATTTGTTTCTGCCGTACACCAACAGCAGCAACAACAGGCAAGGGTTAATACCCCGACAGGCACTGTGCCTACAGCAGGAATCGGACATCCGATTGAGACCCCTGCACCACACGAGAACGTGCCTACGATCGAAGCAGGAATCGAACCACCGATTGAGACCCCTGCCCGGACACGATCGAATCTTCCCATGTCCGATTGCACAAGCCTAGAGCCCCCCAAGCACAGGAACAACTTTAAACCAAACCTGTACTCCAAGAAGAAGCTCAAGCCGGATGAAATGCTCCCTTCCAGAGACCAGTATTCTAAATACAAGCTCCGACACCTTCAGCAGCTGTGTACACGAGACCTGACCCCATGTTCCATTGCTTCAGATGACCGGCTCCATACAAGACTTTCATCGATTTATTCAGATCCCCAAGTTGTTTCCGATGATGAAGATGATTCATTGCAGACTTGCGGGGACAAGGACAAGGAACGGAAGCCAAGCCTGACAATAAATGCCCTTCATACACCACTGTATGAGCCTGCCTACACTGATGGCCTGGATAGATTTGAACTGGATCCCAATGTTAGGGACGCACCGGTTGCACTATCTGCAGTGTACAGGGACAAGCAAATTGCTTGGGCAGATTTGGAAGAGCCAATTCCTGATCCTGAAACTGATATGATTGAGAGACGAAAGCAATGGGGACCATCGATTGACACCGACAGGTACAGCAAGATTGATTCGGACAGGCTCTCCAAGATATGGGACATATCTGAAAGGAAGGCAAGAGCAACTCTGAGGGTGACTACACAGAAAGGATTTAGGAACCCCCAGCATCCCCTTGTTAGAAGGCTTCCAACCCAGAGCTTCCGGAACAAGAGAGTGGCAGCAGGCAAGTGGGGGACTGATACCTGGCACGCAAAGGTACCAAGCATTATGAGGCAAGACAAGGCAGCGCAAGTGTTCAGCAATGGTAAGGGCTATGAGGAATTCATCCCAATCCACAGCAAGAAGCAAGCTGCTGATGGCCTGAAGATCTTTATCCATGAGGTTGGTATCCCAGAGCACTTGATATCTGATGGCGCCAAGGAGCAAGGAGCTGTAGGCACCTACAAGACCCCTTGGAATGCTGTAATCAGAAAGAACAATATCCATCAAACGTTCATCCAACCACACTGTCCATTCCAGAACAGAGCAGAACTGAGCATAGGGCACCTCAGCAGAAGCATCCGGAAGAAGACTGCAAGGAAGAAATCCCCCAAGCGTCTGTGGGCATTCTGTGGTGAGCTTGTTGCAGCAATCAGGCAGAGGACTGTATCCAGCGATGTGGCATGCATGGAAAGAACTCCCTTTGAGTTAGTACATGGGTACATGCCGGACATCTCCCTGTACCAAGCACACGAGTGGTATGATTTTGTCTATTGGACTGACCTGTCTGATGGTACAGAGAAGCTCGGGCGTTGGCTTGGTCCGTGTGGGAGGATGTTTGGAGGTGGTGACTGCCACTGGATCCTTGCCGAATCTGCGCTTTTGAAAAAACTTAACCTGTCGCGCGGTGCGCGCGTTTTTCTATTTCCGACCGCTCCTGGAGGTGGAGTTTAAGTCCATCACAAGCACCCCAGACTCTGTGTGGTTGTAAGACAGGATACTTGGAAGCAAGAGCGTCGATGTACAGTTCGGTCTCGTCTTCTGAAGGCAACTTTACAACAGCAACAGGATTAGTTTGCAGAGCACAAAGCAGGATCCTACGAGAGAACCTGAGCCATTTGTACATAGGAGTTGATGTTAATCCAAACGCCATGCTCAGTCCCCTTGCCACAGATCCACGAGTCCTGAACCAAAACAAGACAAGTCCAAGTGCTCCTACTGCGTCAAACTCTCTTTTTCTCCCAGTTTTCTGATTCTTCAACTTCCGGACAGATCATTCGATAACATCATAGGTATACTGATTGTAGAGGGGGGCAAAGACATCAAGCAACTCTCTGAATACAAGGTGATTCATGCCACAGGAGTTTAGAAGTGCTTGCTCATTTCCGGATCCAAACATAAACATGAAAGGAGAACAAGCGTATCTCCTAAGCACAATTCAGGGCGTACGCCGGTCCCTGTTCCTTCGATCCTCATCTGATAGCCTAGGGTCATTGTAGTCAACAGCTTTGTGCTTGTCATAGTAGTAGAAATACAGTATCTCTAAAGACATGGTGGTGTATCCGGAGAATACTACTATGAGCGCTGCTGTTCCTATTGGAGAGCAAACAATGGTCTCTTGTTGAGGATAGCAAGAAGCTGTCGAAATTTTGGGTTTTTGTCGAGAAGGAATGCCGGCGTGTCCAAAAGGTATCTTTGGTGGCGCACGTTGGCAGATAATAGACAATTTTGGTTTCTTTTGACAAGATTCCAAATTCCAAAATAGGCCTTGTCTGCTCCAAATGTCATGTCTTCCGGAACCGATTGTGGTACGTTCGATACAAATAATAATATACTTATTTAAGTAGGAAAATCCACCGAAGGTGGTTAAAAGCTACTCAGTCTGTAACCAGACTTTATCGTCGCCTCAATCGAAGAGAGGTTAGGCCCCAAGTTGTAGAACAACGTGTTGCCTCAACCATGGGGGATTATGCCCCAGGTTGTAAAGACGACTATTTTGCAAACAAACCTTGGTAAGAAACAGGAAAAAAACGAACCAGTCCAGTGCACAACAGACACTGCTGTTGCGAAGCGTACAAGAGACGGGTGACAAGAACATGAAAGGGAAAGACACAAGCAAAACTGTCCCTCCAATGCTGGTGTGCAACATCCGTAATGCTAGTGGTCAGCTAACACAAGCAAAACCCTTGACTAGATACATAGTATCTGTAATGCTAGTGGTCAGCGTACAAAAGCAAAACTCCTCTCTGAATGCTGGATTGCAGCATCGGTAATGGGAGTAGTCATCCCCAAACACATTCCAACATGAGCAAAATTTCCCAGGTAATGCTCGTGTACCGTGTACTGCACAACACTTATAGGCAGTGGAGCCTACTACCAAATTCAAATTCGTAACAGCTGGCCTTCTGTGCGAACTTGAACTTGCTCTCCTGTAGTAGCTTGGAAACAGGGGCTCTAAGTGATAACACTTATGGACCATCAGGGCTGTAGGCTTGAAAACAGGTCTCGGCTGTGCTGTGGACTGGAGGGGTATATTTTGGTGGTGGAGCGTTAAGTAACATGTACTTACTAGCAGCTTTGGGGCTTGGGTCAGAAAGACAGTAGGTCCATAATCGAAAACACTTATGGTCCAGCAGGGCAGTAGACTTGAAAACAGATGACAGTTGAAGTGTGCATCTGAGAGGTGCCATACCCCGGGTCTACTAGTGATTAGAATAGTAGTGATATGCAAATTGTGAGCTCTATCCATTAGTCTATTGCTATTGCTTTCGATTGGCATTTGGAATCGGCGATTCCAACGCCTCGCTAATTTATCCTCAACCTTAATCCAGTCCCGAGTAGACTCGTGACTGTATTCCGGTGCACGGCATACTCCTCCATGGTACTGTAACAATTACTTCTCTGGTTCAGGGCTATCCCTGCAATAATAGGGATGGACTCTCCTGATGTTAACCCGGTCAGTTACAAAAGGAGCAGTTTCAATAGTTACAGTTCCATTATCATGGGCCTTGAGCACCTTGTAAGGTCCTTGCCGTGGGAAGGATAGTTTTGGAATAATGCCCTTCCTTTCCAGGGTGACATAGTCTCCTTCTTTATAGACATGGGGGATCCTCTTCTGGTTTTCCCTGATGTTGCTCTTGTGGATGCTTTTCTGCTTCCTTGCTTGGATTGCTTCCCAATCCACTGGGAAGTTCACCGGCATGAACATGTCTCGACCAAACACCAGTTGCGCTGGGGAGTACCCCAGGGTGGTATGGATGGCGCTTCTGATAGCATATGCTGCCTTGGTGGTGAATTCCTCAAAAGGGTCCTCCTCGTGGAGGTCCCTGTTTTCTAGGTTGAAGGACAACAGACAGTCCTTTAATACCTGATGGATCCTTTCCAACACCGAGTTGGATTGTGGGTTCCAAGCCCCACTGGGCTTTCTTTTCATCCCCATGTTCTCGCAGAGCTCTTGGAACTCTGCTTTGAACTCACTCCCGCCATCAAAGCCAATTTCCTTTGGGCGCGGATATCTTGCCAGCCAGGTACTGTCCAACAATCGTTGAGTTTCTGCTGCATTTGGGGAGTCCTTCAGGTGAGCCAGTTCAAACCATCCGGTCACTGGGTCCACCATGGTGAGGACATGGATTTGGTAGTCTTTACCATTTTTGTTGTGGACAGTTGCAGGTCCCCAGAGGTCCACATTGACCCTCTGCCATTTGGTGACCTCAGCTGCTTTTTCCGGTAGTAGTCCATACTTCTTCCGGCCACTCTTCTTAAACATCTGACACGTGTGGCAGTGTTTGCAGAGGTCCTGAACGTCCTTCCGTAGGCCTTTCCAGGTGAACACTGAGCGTATGCTCTGTTCCATTCTCTTTTCTCCGGGATGGACCAACATGCTGTGGTACCATTCCATGACTCTGTCCTTGAGTTTGTCGGGAATCAGAATCTTTCCTTCTTTGTGGATTAGATTGTAACCTTCCACCATTTTGGTGGTTAGTCGATTGTCTTTTTCCAGAGCACTCATGATTCCTGTGTCCTTTTGCTGGTAGAACTGAATCATGTCCGGGGCAAGTGGGAATGCACTATTGCCCTGGAATTCTTCCGGCGCTTCTCCAAGCGGGAATAGGAGTTGCCGGAGGTGCTCTTCCTCATCCGCGTAGGTGAGGGGCTTATTTGGTGGTAGCCATTCCACCGTATCTGCTGGGTCATCCGTAATATCCAGTCGTGATAGTGCATCTGCTGCATCGTTGTCTTTGCCAGCCACATGCTTGACTACCGGGTGGAACTCCTCCATGAGGAGTCTCCACCGGACCATCCTTTGGGTGGGCATCTGCTGATAGAGCAGGTTAAGGTGGTCTGTGTGAATAATCACATCTTGTCCTCGTAGGATTCCTTCGAATGCCTTCAGGCCTTCTACTATGCCCAGGAGTTCTTTTTCTCCAACAGTGTAGTTGAGCTGCGCCGAGTTCAGCTTCCGGGTGTAGAAACCAAGGGGCTTGCCATCCTGGCATACCGTGGCTCCCAGTTGCCTATCGCTGGCGTCTGAGTAGAGATGAAATGGTTTCGTGAAATCCGGGAATGCGAGTTTCGCTTCATCTGCGAGCATCCTCTTCGCCTCCATGAAAGCTTTCTGCTCTGCTGGACCCCAGTACCAATTCATTTTGCCCTTTTTCCCTGCTAGTTTGTTCAGAGGGGCTAGGATGTGGGAGCGGCGCTTCCACATGTCCCGGTAGAAATTTACCATTCCAAGGAACATCTTGAGTTGCTTGGTGTTCTTGGGGGCTTCCAGGCGCTTCATCGCCTCCAGCTTCTTTGGCTGGGGCTGAATGCCCTCTGTTGTTAACAGAAATCCCAGATATTCCACTTCTTTTTGCATGAAAAAGGATTTTCGTAGGTTGGCTCGAAAGCCGGCGTCATCCAGTCTTTGTAGGACTGTATCGATTTTGTTGAGGTGATCCTGTTCAGATTCTCCCTCCCGCTGAATGATCAGGATATCATCAATATAGACAAGAACGTAGTCCAGATCCCCTAGTAGGTTCATCATGACCGACTGGAAGATATCCGGAGCACAAGCAATCCCCATTGCTAGTCTCTTGTAGGCATACTTTCCCCACGGCAAAATGGTGGAGCAGATTTTCTGGCTCTCTTTGCAGATGGGGATGGTGTAGTAACCTTGGGACAAGTCCAGCGCCGTAGCTGATTTGAACTTTTGGAGCCTTTGGATTGTTTCCCCTATTCGTGGTAGTGGGAATGGTTTTCGTTGGATGGCGGCGTTCATTTTCCGGAAGTCGGTGAGAACTCGGATATCGCCTGTTTTCTTTGGTTGACAGAAGGTCGGGGACGCCCATGGTGAGTCATCATCGTGGGGGAGTTTTTCCAATACCCCGATGTCACAGAGCCTGGTGATCTCCTTTCGTAGTGCCTGTTCAAAGGCATGGGGTACGGAGTAGTACCTCTGTCGGACCGGTTTGACCCCTGGTTGGAGTTCAATGGACACCGGTTCTATATTCTTCAGTAGTCCCAGACCTCCTCCAAAGAGTGTCGGGAATTTCTTCAGTGTTTTCTTCAAGGCTTCCTTGGATTCCGCAGTAATCTCTAGTTCGTTGACCATAGCGTCTATATCGACTTTGGAGTAGTCTGCGTCCAAGATTTTGGCTTGCCTTTCTTCCTCTTGTTGGAGGATTGGACTCTGTGTGTTGGCAAAGAATACTGCCTCACATTTGTCCGGGTTCGAGAGCTCCCCCATCCCCTTCATGGGAATAGAGTCACCCTGCCATTCTATTGTTCGGGAGCTGTATTTTATGTCCAGTCCCAGTTGTGCCATTAGATCGGATCCTATAATCATGTCATAGGGTACTTCCTCATGGTGATGATACTCATCCACTTGGAAGGTCCATTTGATGGTCTTAGAGTTTGAAAATTCTATCAGCCTTAGTCCCACTGAAGCCGCAGACTTGGTTCTGAACTTGCCTCCGTACGTGTTGTAGGTGACAGATCTTTGGTCTCGGTTCGTTAGTTGACTTCGGTCGACAAATTGCCTTAGTATGATGGATTTGGAGCAGCCAGAGTCTAGTAGGCCCCGGAGCATCCTCCCCCTTCCCTTGTGGTCCAATACCTCCACACAGACGTCCGCAAACCTGTTGATGATGCGGGGTCCGGTGTGGATGGTATCAGAAGCCATTCAGTTGTGGGATCCTTTCTTTTTGAAGGTTTTCCGGTACTTTCTTCTGTACTCTTTGAGTTCCCGTTCGGAGATGTCGATCTCGTCATCGGAGACTTCATGGTCAGCTTGGGCCGTGGCCAGTACATAAGAGTACTCGTGGTTCGATAGATTCCTTCCCCAGTGGGGTTTGGAGTGTTGCTCGTTGTCCGAGTCTTGTTCTTTTGCCACAAAGTGCTCCTTGAGCAGGTTGATGGTTTCCCGGTCGAACTTCCCCTTCTTGTGGGGACCACCGGTTAGTTTCCAGCATTTGCCGGCATGGACCTTGCCACAGGTCTTGCATAGCTGTTTGTTGCTGTTGTCCACAGGGCGCTTCTTTTTGCCAGGGGATTTCCCGTGGTGGGTTCCTCCCCCAGATGCGGCCTTGGGGGTCTTCTTGGTGACACCGGTCTACTTTTCGAGGTTGGTGATGCGTTGTTGCATGACTGCTTCCTTCCGGATGGTGATTTCCAGATTTTCGAGCTTGTCGATAGTGGTGTTAAAGGAGTGGGTGTAGAGGTCCCAACTAATGTGCTCCAGCTTCTCGCGTTGGGAGTGGGTCATGTTGGAATCCAATATTTCCTTCATTTCTCCTTGGGTGAAACTTCGTGGTGTTTCCATTTGGTCACTGCCACATTCCCAGAGGCAGTCTGGGAGGTAGCTTTGGAGTTCGGCCATTCGATTGGCCCAGGCTCTAATGCCATGTTTGAGGTCCACGCGCATGCTTCGCATGAATCGGCGGAGGACGATATACGAGCGCTTGCCGTGTTGGTCATTGCCAAAGATTTTGAGCTTGAGGGCATGCATGCATTCCTCGATGACATCCTTTCTGTACTCCTGGGATTGGTAGTACTGGATGAGGGCGCTTGCGACCTTCTTCTTTGGGATTGGAGACTCGAGGTTGTCGGTCTCCGATTCTTTGTCCGATCTCGCCGTGGCTGTGTCGGTTTTGTCGGCGTTTGGAGATTTCTCCTTTGCCGTCTCCTTGGAGGCTCCCGTGGGAGTTTCGGTGGCGTCTTGCCCCATTGATAGTAGTATGTTTGCTTGGTCCCTTTGCTCGATCTCTTGGATCTTTTTCTGTACGTGTCTGGTGTGATGGACCTTGTGGGTTGGTTCGGCCAAGTAGGTCCGAGCGAGCGTTCGCTGGACAAGTCCGAGTGCCTCAATAGAGAGGATTCGCTGTAGAACCTCCAATTTCTGGTCTCCGTTGAGTTTGTCATTGCCAGCAATTTTCTGGTCAAAGTCTCTTTTCCAGATAAGGAAGAGTTCTGGTCTTTCAGTACCATTGAGAACTTTCAGGTAGTCGCTGAATGCGATTCCACCTTGTTCACTGTCTACATTCATCTTCACGGTGGCGGCGTCTTCCGGCCAGTCCTCTCGTGTGATGTTGAAAGGTTTCAGTTTGGTTCCTTTAGACGCCATGGTGAGTTAATCAGTCAGTTATTATATTTTAGTTTAATTAGTTACAGTATTTCTGTAAGTTGTTAGTTGGGTTGGAAATGAGCAAAAAGTGATTGCTCCAGTTTTTCCCCCTGAGGTTCACTTCCACGCGATACCCCGTGTTGTGACTGATTTTCCCCCTGGTTTGTCCAGTGGTGGGAGTTGTTTCTCTCTTTAGTTCCCGGGAATCCTGTGGTTCTCCGGAGTTGTTTCTGTTTTTATTTTGTGGGATTCGATTCCCGTGGTTCTCCGGCGTTGCTTCTCTATTAAGCAATCACCGGGCCGGTCCCACTTCCCGTTTCCCGTGGGATTGGTGGTGTTTAGGTATTCATTATATACCTTTCCGGATATCCGTATACTTCGGTTTTGGTTGGCATCCCCTATTCGGTCTGTCCATCCACTCAGTGTTGGTCCAATTAGTCCACTCACTGGATTATGTGTCACTTTTTCAGTGTGTATTTTCGAATTTTTTCGATTATTCTTGTTGTCGACCATGGTCCTGTTTGGGTCCTTAGGTGTCTCTGTTGCTGCTGTTGCTCCCTTCTTTGGGCGCCAACAGTTGCTGGGGTCGGTCTTCCTTGTGCTGCAGACACTGGATATCCTTCTCCCGGTTTTTGCTTCTCTGCGCCTCCATTTTTGGCAGTCTTTCGGTCTCGTCGGCGCCTTGGCCGATCGATCTCTTTCTGCTCATGGTCATCAGCACTCAGCTTGATTTTAAAATCATGCCATACCCCGGGTCTACTAGTGATTAGAATAGTAGTGATATGCAAATTGTGAGCTCTATCCATTAGTCTATTGCTATTGCTTTCGATTGGCATTTGGAATCGGCGATTCCAACGCCTCGCTAATTTATCCTCAACCTTAATCCAGTCCCGAGTAGACTCGTGACTGTATTCCGGTGCACGGCAAGAGGGTTATGTAGTTAGGAGAGCCTTAAGCAAGCTGTACTTAGCGGCTTTGGGGCTTGGGTAAGAAAACAGTAGGACCATAAGCGAAAACACTTAAGGTTCATCAGGGCAGTAGACTTGAAAACAGATGACAGTTGAAGAATGCATCTGAGAAGTATATGTAGGTAGGAGAGCCTCGTCTGATAACTGTCACGCAACCCCGTGGCAACCCCCCGTGGCAACCTCATTTGTGTGCAAATTTAACACGACATATGTTTGCATCACCTCGCGTTGCACAACCTATACGTTCAAGGTTATTGCGCGGTTTGGGTCGCGCCAGGGGGTTGCGAAAATCAGACTCCGTGGTTGTGAAACGCAGACTCCGTGGTTGTGAAAATCAGACTCCGTGGTTGTGAAACGCAACCTCTTACTATTCTGAAATACTTCCTATGTGGTTGCGAAAATCAGTCTATGGGGTTGCGAAAATCAATGTCCGTCTATGTTTGCATCACCTTGCGTCTCACAACCCCTACGTTCAAGGTTATTGCACGGTTTGGGTCGCGCTAGGGGGTTGCGAAAATCAACGTCCTACTATTCTGAAACAATTCGTATGTGGTTGAGAAAAACAGTCTATGTGGTTGCGAAAATCAACGTCCTACTATTCTGAAACAATTCCTATGTGGTTGCGAAAATCAGTCTATGGGGTTGCGAAAGTATTTTCGTATTCAGTTCCCGTTGCATCTTATTACAGTTGCGTTCAGAAGTTTTTCCCTACCAGGAGCAAGCAGGCAATCACGTCTCTCGTGGTGGTGTCGGATCCCGCTCCGGCCACCGCGCTCGGGTCGAACTCGACGACGTTGACGGTGTCCCCCCCGCCGCTCGACGCGATCTTCCGGGAAGCCCCCAAGCCATCCTCGATCCTGGCATCGGCCGCCTCCTCCGCCAAGACAGACACCCAAAAGATCCTGGCGGAGGTTGCATGGTTCGATTGTATTTCAGTTGCCGTTGCATCGTATTTTCGTATTGCAGTTACCGTTGCATCTAATTTCAGTTGCGTCCAGTGTATTCTTCCCTACCAGGAGCAAGCAGGCAATTAAATGCATGGTTAGAAGTGAACTCCATGATCGATACCCCCAAGAATCTTGATGCAGTTCACTGACCGTCGGATTGTATTTCAGTTGCCGTTGCATCGTATTCCAGTTCCCGTCACATCGTATTTCAGCAGTTGCGTTCAGTGTATTCATCCCTACCAGGAGCAAGCAGCAGGCAATTAAATGCATGGTTAGAAGTGAACTCCATGATCGATACCCCCGCCCAATCTTGATGCAGTTCACTCACCGTCGGATTGTAGTTCAGTTCCCGTCACATGATCGTATTTCAGTTGCGTTCAGTGTATTCTGCCTTCCCTACCAGGAGCAAGCAGGCAATTAAATGCATGGTTAGAAGTGAACTCCATGATCGATACCCCCGGCCAATCTTGATGCAGTTCACTCACCGTCGGATTGTATTTCAGTTCCCGTCGTATCGTATTCCAGTTCCCGTCCAATCGTATTCAGTTCCCGTTGCATCGTATTTCAGTTGCGTTCAGTATGTTCTTCCCTACCAGGAGCAAGCAGGCAATTAAATGCATGGTTAGAAGTGAACTCCATGATCGATACCCCCGGCCAATCTTGATGCAGTTCACTCACCGTCGGATTGTATTTCAGTTCCCGTCGTATCGTATTCCAGTTCCCGTCCAATCGTATTCAGTTCCCGTTGCATCGTATTTCAGTTGCGTTCAGTATGTTCTTCCCTACCAGGAGCAAGCAGGCAATTAAATGCATGGTTAGAAGTGAACTCCATGATCGATACCCCCGGCCAATCTTGATGCAGTTCACTCACCGTCGGACCGTCCGATTATTGTGAAGTTTGGCACGCATTTTTTATGTGCATTTTTTGCTTCCTTTTTTTTGCAGAAGATAAGGTTACCGTACTCATATGCTGTGTGTTAGCAGCATTTGCAGTCCGCGCCATAATTTTTGACTACATTTTTACTACAAAACCTGGCGCGCACCCCGCACCCCGACAAGGAAAAAGGACAAAGGACAGACATCCGTTCGCAAATCAGCCAAAAGACACTAAAAAATACACTACCAGTAACAGTAACTACTACTAAACTATAAAATGACTTATGTAAATCAATACATGGAATATTTCCACCATTCCAGTGCCAATAGTCCTCCCTCTATGTATGCTTGGGACTATGAAAAAAGTCTGAGTGAGCAAGACCCAATACTTTGGATGTCACATCTATTTAATGCACATTTCCTCCAGTACTGGCATATTTCACTAGAAAATATACAAAATGACCTATGTAAATTAAGAAATGGATTATTTCCACCATTCCAGTGCCAATGGTCCTCACTCTGTGTATGCTTGGGACTGCGGAAAAAGTCTGAGTCAGAAACACCCAATACTTTGGATGTCACATCTATTTAATGTACATTTCCTCCAGTACTGGCATATTTCACTAGAAAATATACAAAATGACCTATGTAAATTAAGAAATGGAATATTTCCACCATTCCAGTGCCAATAGTCCTCCCTCTATGTATGCTTGGGACTATGAAAAAAGTCTGAGTGAGCAAGACCTAATACTTTGGATGTCACATCTATTTAATGTACATTTCCTCCAGTACTGGCATATTTCACTAGAAAATAGACAATATGACCTATGTAAATTAAGAAATGGAATATTTCCACCATTCCAGTGTCAATAGTCCTCACCTTATGTATGCTTGGGACTATGAAAAAAGTCTGAGTGAGCAAGACCCAATACTTTGGATGTCACATCTATTTAATGCACATTTCCTCCAGTACTGGCACATTTCACTAGAAAATATACAAAATGACCTATGTAAATTCAGAAATGGAGTATTTCCACCATTCCAGTGCCAATAGTCCTCACCTTATGTATGCTTGGGACTATGAAAAAAGTCTGAGTGAGCAAGACCCAATACTTTGGATGTCACATCTATTTAATGTACATTTCCTCCAGTACTGGCATATTTCACTAGAAAATATACAAAATGACCTATGTAAATCAATACATGGAATATTTCCACCATTCCAGTGCCAATAGTCCTCCCTCTATGTATGCTTGGGACTATGAAAAAAGTCTGAGTGAGCAAGACCTAATACTTTGGATGTCACATCTATTTAATGTACATTTCCTCCAGTACTGGCATATTTCACTAGAAAATAGACAATATGACCTATGTAAATTAAGAAATGGAGTATTTCCACCATTCCAGTGTCAATAGTCCTCACCCTATGTATGCTTGGGACTATGAAAAAAGTCTGAGTCCAAAATACCCAATACTTTGGATGTCACATCTATTTGATGTACTTTGGGATGATACTGGATGGTACTAGGCCCCTCCAATAGGATAGATATGTATCATAGTTACATACCTTAGCTCTTAAGAGATGAATACCATGTTAGAATATCTACAAGATGCTAACTGAACAGGATCCTAAGCAGGATGCTAAGCAGGGTGCTGGGCCCTTGTAGTAGAATTTTTACCAGATCTACATACCCTATCGTCACTTATCAGATCAATATTGGGAGATCTACAGGGGGTGCTAACTGAATAACCGAACTCTACTGTGCTAAGGGGGACACTTAACAGGATGCTGAGCATGATGCTGGGCCTTGTATGTAGAACTTGTACTAGATCTACATACCTTAGCTCTTAGCAGATTAATATTAGGAGATCTACAGGGGGTGCTAACTAATTAACCGAACTATACTTTGCTAAGGGGGACACTTAACATGATGCTAAGCAGGATGCTGGGCCTTGTATGTAGAACTTGTACCAGATCTACATACCCTAGCTCTTATCAGAGCAATATTGGGAGATCTACAGGGGGTGCTAACTAATTAACCGAACTCTACTGTGCTAAGGGGGACACTTAACAGGATGCTGAGCATGATGCTGGGCCTTGTATGTAGAACTTGTACTAGATCTACATACCTTAGCTCTTAGCAGATTAATATTAGGAGATCTACAGGGGGTGCTAACTAATTAACCGAACTATACTTTGCTAAGGGGGACACTTAACATGATGCTAAGCAGGATGCTGGGCCTTGTATGTAGAACTTGTACCAGATCTACATACCCTAGCTCTTATCAGAGCAATATTGGGAGATCTACAGGGGGTGCTAACTAATTAACCGAACTATACTTTGCTAAGGGGGACACTTAACAGGATGCTGCTGGGCCTTGTATGTAGAACTTGTACCAGATCTACATAGTGTTTAGCTTTGCTTGCTGCTTTGCTTGCTGCTTTGCTTGCTGCTTTGCTTGCTGCTTTGCTTGCTGCTTTGCTTGCTGCTTGGGGTTGAAAGGAACAAACGATCGTAAGGGAATTGAATACCACACCGGCTTGGAATCAATGGTAGGGGGAATGAATACCACACAGGCTTGGAATCAATCGTATACCACACAGGCTTGGTCTCGATCGTAGGGGGAATAAATAACTGATTAACCGAATCTCTACTGTGCTAAAGGGGACACTTAACAGGGTGCTAAGCAGGAGGAGGCTCAATCAACAAACATCGTAGGGGTTGAAAGGAACAACCACAGGCTTGGATCGAAGGATCGTGGGGGTTGAAAGGAACAAACCACAGGCTTGGATCGTAGGGGATGAAGGGAGATCAACAACGCATCCAATTACAAGGTAGGTAGGTGAACAACGCTTCGAGTTACAAGGGAGATCTACAACGCTGCAGTCTACGTTATATTATCATTTAATATTACTAATAGAGGATCAGCTCTCAGTATGATTTTACGTGATATGTACTAGGTGCTCACAATATAGGCTTGGAATCGATCGTTGGGGGAACAAACCACGTATGGGTTGAAAGGAACAAACCACCGGCTTGGATCGTAGGATCGTACGCTTGGATCGTATGGGTTTAAAGGAACAAACCACCGGCTTGGATCGTACGCTTGGATCGTATGGGTTGAAAGGAACAAACCACCGGCTTGGATCGTACGCTTGGATCGCAGGGGTTGATAGGAACAAACCACCGGCTTGGATCAAGGGATCGTAGGGGTTGGAAGGAACAAACCACCGGCTTGGATCAAGGGATCGTAGGGGTTGGAAGGAACAAACCACCGGCTTGGATCGTACGCTTGGATCGCAGGGGTTGGAAGGAACAAACCACAGGCTTGGATCGTACGCTTGGATCGTATGGGTTGAAAGGAACAAACCACTGGCTTGGATCGTAGGATCGTACGCTTGGATCGATGGATCTTCGGATCGTATGGGTTGAAAGGAACAAACCACCGGCTTGGATCGTACGCTTGGATCGCAGGGGTTGATAGGAACAAACCACCGGCTTGGATCAAGGGATCGTAGGGGTTGGAAGGAACAAACCACAGGCTTGGATCGTACGCTTGGATCGCAGGGGTTGAAAGGAACAAACCACCGGCTTGGATCAAGGGATCGTAGGATCGTAGGGGTTGGAAGGAACAAACCACAGGCTTGGATCAAGGGATCGTAGGATCGTATGGGTTGGAAGGAACAAACCACAGGCTTGGATCGAGGGATCGTACGCTTGGATCGATGGATCTTCGGATCGTATGGGTTGAAAGGAACAAACCACTTGCTTGGATCGTAGGATCGTACGCTTGGATCGATGGATCTTCGGATCGTATGGGTTTAAAGGAACAAACCACCGGCTTGGATCGCAGGGGTTTAAAGGAACAAACCACCGGCTTGGATCAAGGGATCGTAGGATCGTAGGGGTTGGAAGGAACAAACCACCGGCTTGGATCGTACGCTTGGATCGCAGGGGTTGAAAGGAACAAACCACCGGCTTGGATCAAGGGATCGTAGGATCGTAGGGGTTGGAAGGAACAAACCACAGGCTTGGATCAAGGGATCGTAGGATTGTAGGGGTTGGAAGGAACAAACCACAGGCTTGGATCGAGGGATCGTACGCTTGGATCGATGGATCTTCGGATCGTATGGGTTGAAAGGAACAAACCACTTGCTTGGATCGTAGGATCGTACGCTTGGATCGATGGATCTTCGGATCGTATGGGTTTAAAGGAACAAACCACCGGCTTGGATCGCAGGGGTTTAAAGGAACAAACCACCGGCTTGGATCAAGGGATCGTAGGATCGTAGGGGTTGGAAGGAACAAACCACCGGCTTGGATCGTACGCTTGGATCGCAGGGGTTGAAAGGAACAAACCACCGGCTTGGATCAAGGGATCGTAGGATCGTAGGGGTTGGAAGGAACAAACCACCGGCTTGGATCGAGGGATCGTAGGATCGTATGGGTTTAAAGGAACATCGATCGTAGGGGGAATGAATACCACACAGACTTGGAATCGATCGATCGTAGGGGGGATGAATACCACATCGGCTTGGAATCGATCGATCGTAGGGGGAATGAATACCACATCGGCTTGGAATCGATCGATCGTAGGGGGAATGACTACCACACCGGCTTGGAATTGATCGTAAGGGGAATGACTACCACACCGGCTTGGAATTGATCGTAAGGGGAATGACTACCACACCGGCTTGGAATTGATCGTAAGGGGAATGAATACCACACCGGCTTGGAATCGATCGTAGGGGGAATGAATACCACGCCGGCTTGGAATCGATCATAAGGAGAATGATTATCGTAGGATCGTGAGGTCGTTGAAAGGAACAAGGGCTTCGATTGAAAGAAACGGAATCAAATACACCCAGTTGGTTGGAATCACTTACCGGCTAGGAAAAGATAGTAGGGAGAAGGGCGGGAAACGAAGAACACTGACGTTCTATTCTTAATCCTCGACGCGAAAACCAAGAACTTGAGCGTGTTGAAGTGTTTACCAATCGGCATTCCTTCTTTTTCCACTTCAAGGAGGTTATTCGGACTAAAATACAATGAGCAAAAGAGCCTACCGTAGGGTGGGTTCTCTGCGTTCTCGAACGGAGTGCAATAAAGCAACTCTACTCAAAATAAGTCGGATTGTGAATCAAAACAGCAGTGATTTGTGTTATTCCTGAAGAAAATAGTGAGCGGAGCACAAAAAGTGTGATTCTGCGAGGATACACAGTGAAAATAAAGTGATTTGCGAGCGAGGAGCAAAATACAGTGATTTAATACAGTGATTTGCGAGAGCAAAATACAGTGATTTAATACAGTGATTTGCAAAACCGGTGGGTGTCGTCGGCTCGTTTCCCATATTGTCATAATGACGTAAAAGATACCAAATAATGAGCCGATTAGACGTACAGCGCTACAACCCTTAACCCTAATGGTGTTTCAACAACGAATTGCAAGAGCAAAATACAGTGATTTAATACAGTGATTTGCAAAACCGGTGGGTGTCGTCGGCTCGTTTCCCATATTGTCATAATGACGTAAAAGATACCAAATAAATAATGAGCCGATTAGACGTACAGCGCTACAACCCTTAACCCTAATGGTGTTTCAACAACGAATTGCAAGAGCAAAATACAGTGATTTAATACAGTGATTTGCAAAACCGGTGGGTGTCGTCGGCTCGTTTCCCATATTGTCATAATGACGTAAAAGATACCAAATAAATAATGAGCCGATTAGACGTACAGCGCTACAACCCTTAACCCTAATGGTGTTTCAACAACGAATTGCAAGAGCAAAATACAGTGATTTAATACAGTGATTTGCAAAACCGGTGGGTGTCGTCGGCTCGTTTCCCATATTGTCATAATGACGTAAAAGATACCAAATAAATAATGAGCCGATTAGACGTACAGCGCTACAACCCTTAACCCTAATGGTGTTTCAACAACGAATTTCGACCCGAATATTCGAGTTTTTGTCGCGAGGTGGGGGGGGTTGCGAAAAACTTTGAAGAAACCTCGCGAAAATCAAGGTTAAGGTTGCGCGTGGCATAATTTAGGCTTGATTTTCTGGAAAATAGGTCGCGTTGGGTCGCGTTGGGTCGCGTGACAGTTATTAGACGCTTAAACAACTGTACTTAGCGGCTTTGGGGCTTGGGTTAGAAAAACAGTAGGACCTTAAGCGAAAACACTTATGGTCCAGCAGGGCAGTAGACTTGAAAACAGATGACATTTATACTGTACACCTGAGAGGGTTATGTGGGTGGTGGAGCCTTAAGCAAACTGTACTTAGCGGCTTTGGGGCTTGGGTCAGAAAACAGTAGGACCATAAGCGAAAACACATATGGTCCAGCAGGGCAATGGACTTGAAAACAGATGACAGCTGGAATTTCTTCTAGAAATATTCCTACAGTGGAAGGGGCTGTTCGCGAACTTCGACTTGAAAAGACTTAAGAGGACTCAGCAAGGAACTTCGAAGAATGTAGAACATTAAGTGAGAATCACTTAAGCAGCTTGGAAACAGTGTAGAACATTAAGTATAAGATATGCTTAAGGGCCTTCGGGGGAGCTTGTTGGAAACAGATCGAAGCAGAAATACATCGAAAATTATTGGTGAATTGCTGTAGAATCTGTACTGGAATTGTGTTGTAGAAAATTATGTGTCGGTTTTGGTGCTGCTGCTGTTGCCGTTGCCGAATCGACCATGGTGAAGGCCACCAAAGCAACTGAACAAAGCAGCAAGCAACTGAACTGATAGCAGAAACGAAGAGCGGAGGTCTTGGTTAATACATGTAGGTCCTGGTATTGTGATTGGGGGTGTAGAAGGGAGCGAGATATCGCATGGTAAAGTTGTGTAGAAATCTACGTATTTTTATTACTGGAACATCGGAACGTCGGACAAAATGCGCTTCGCGCAAATTGTGGTACGTTCGATACAAAACAAGTACAGAGCCGGGGATGCTGCCGTCTTTCACTGAAGACAGTATCGAAGCTTTTTACAAGAATAAGAGCAATGAAACACAGTGTGTGGCTGTTCCTCCACCCCATCCTGATGGTGGTACTAAACTGTTTGATTCTTCTTCAGTTGTGATTGCACGCAGGGACAAGAGACAGCCTGATCTGTACTACTCCCCATTGCTGCTGGAAGATAATAATAATAATATACTTATTTAAGTAGGAAAATCCACCGAAGGTGGTTAAAAGCTACTCAGTCTGTAACCAGACTTTATCGTCGCCTCAATCGAAGAGTCAGGACCCCAAGTCGTAGAACGACGCGCCGCCTCAACCATGGGGAATAGGCCCCAGGTTGTAAATACGGCTATTTTGCAAACGAACCTTGGTAAGAAACAGGAAAAAAACAAACCAGTCCAGAGCACAACAGACACTGCTGTTGCAAAGCGTACAGGAGACGGGGTAACAAGAACGTGAAAGGGAAAGACACAAGCAAAACTGTCCCTGGAATGCTGCTGTAAAGCATCAGTAATGCTAGTTGTCAGCCGACACAAGCAAAACCCTTCCTCAGATACATAGTATCAGTAATGCAAGTGGTCAGCGTACAAAAGCAAAACTCCTCTCTAAATGCTGGACTGCAGCATCAGTAATGCGAGTAGTCAGCCCCAAACACATTCCTTACCACTGTATGGTACATAAAGTGCAGAGCCTACTACCAAATTCGGAACAGCTGTCCTCCTGTTCGAACTTAGTAGTAGCCACGTAGAGGCAGTGGAGCCTACTACCAAATTCAAATTCGTAACAGCTGGCCTTCTGTTAGAACTTGAACTTGCTCTCCCGTAGTAGCTTGGAAACAGGGGCTCTAAGTGATAACACTTATGGACCATCAGGGCTGTAGGCTTGAAAACAGGTCTCAGCTGTACTGTGAACTGGAGGGGTATATAATGGTGGTGGTGCATTAAGTAAAGAATACTTAGCGACTTTGGGGATTGGGTCAAAAAACAGGTGGACATAAGGAAAGATCACTTATGGTCCGGCAGGGCAGTAGACTTGAAAACAGATGACAGTTGAAGTGTGCATCTGAGAGGTATATGTAGATGGTGGAGCCTTAAGCGAACTGTACTTTACTGTACTTAGCGGCTTTGGGGCTTGGGTCAGAAAACAGTAGGACCTTAAGCGAAAACACTTATGGTCCAGCAGGGCAGTAGACTTGAAAACAGATGAAAGTTGAAGTGTGCATCTGAGAGGTATATGTAGATGGTGGAGCCTTAAGCGAACTGTACTTAGCGGCTTTGGGGCTTGGGTCAAGAATAATAATATACTTATTTAAGTAGGAAAATCCACCGAAGGTGGTTAAAAGCTACTCAGTCTGTAACCAGACTTTATCGTCGCCTCAATCGAAGAGAGGTTAGGCCCCAAGTTGTAGAACGACGCGCCGCCTCAACCATGGGGAATAGGCCCCAGGTTGTAAAGACGGCTATTTTGCAAACGAACCTTGGTAAGAAACAGGAAAAAAACGAACCAGTCCAGAGCACAACAGACACAGCTGTTGCAAAGCGTACAGGAGACGGGGTAACAAGAACGTGAAAGGGAAAACACAAGCAAAACTGTCCCTTGAATGCCACTGTACAGCATCAGTGATGCTTGGAGTGGTCAGCTGACACAAGCAAAACCCTTGCCTAGATACATAGTATCTGTAATGCAAGTGGTCAGCTGACGCAAGCAAAACTGGTCTCTGCATGCTGTATTGCAGCATCAGTAATGCGAGTGCCCCAAACACATTCCTTACCACTGTATGGTACATATAGTACGGAGCCTACTACCAAATTCGTAACAGCTGTCCTTCTGTTCGAACTTCGTAGTAGGAGACACGTAGAGGCGGTGGAGCCTACTACCAAATTCAAATTCGTAACAGCTGGCCTTCTGTTCGAACTTGAACTTGCTCTCCTGTAGTAGCTTGGAAACAGGGCCTTTAAGTGAAAACACTTATGGACCATCAGGGCTGTAGGCTTGAAAACAGGTCTCTGCTGTACTGTGAACTGGAGGGGTATATAATGGTGGTGGTGCGTTAAGTAACATGTACTTAGCAGCTTTGGGGCTTGGGTCATAAAAACAGTAGGTCCATAATCAAAAACAATTATGGACTATCAGGGCAGTAGACTTGAAAACAGATGACAGTTGAAGTGTGCATCTGAGAGGGTTATGTAGGTAGGAGAGCCTTAAGCAAGCTGTACTTAGCGGCTTTGGGGCTTGGGTCAGGAAATAGTAGGACCTTAAGCGAAAACACTTATGGTCCAGCAGGGCAGTAGACTTGAAAACAGATGACAGTTGAAGTGTGCATCTGAGAGGTATATGTAGGTAGGAGAGCCTTAAGCAAGCTGTACTTAGCGGCTTTGGGGCTTGGGTCAGAAAAACAGTAGGACCTTAAGCGAAAACACTTATGGTCCATCAGGGCAGTAGACTTGAAAACAGATGACAGTTGAAGAATGCATCTGAGAGGTATATGTAGGTAGGGGAGCCTTAAGCAAACTGTACTTAGTGGCTTTAGGGCTTGGGTCAGGAAACAGTAGGACCATAAGCGAAAACACTTAGGGTCCATCAGGGCAGTAGACTTGGAAACAGATGACATTTATACAGTACACCTGAGAGGGTTATGTAGGTGGTGGAGCCTTAAGCAAACTGTACTTAGCGGCTTTGGGGCTTGGGTCAAGAAACAGTAGGACCATAAGCGAAAACACATATGGTCCAGCAGGGCAATGGACTTGAAAACAGATGACAGCTGGAATTTCTTGTAGAAATATACCTACAGTGGAAGGGGCTGTTCGTGAACTACACCTTGAAAAGACTTAGGGGACTTAGCAAGGAACCTTGAAGAATGTAGAACGTTAAGTGGAAATCACTTAGGAAGCTTGGAAACAATGTAGAACATTAAGTATAATATATACTTAAGGGCCTTGAGGGTGGAGCTTGGAAACAGATCGAAGCAGTACAGACGGCAACAGTAAGACGGCAACAGTATTACGTAGTAGAAGTATTTTCGAATCGCTGTAGAATCGGTACTGGAGGTGCTGTAGAAAATTAGGTGTCGGTTTTGTTTTGGTTGTTGCTGCGGATCGATCGGCCGAGTGGTGAATTGGCAACCAAATCAACCAAAAGAAGCAGCCAGCAACTGAACCAATAGCAGAAACAAAGAGCGCAGGTCTTGGTTAATACATGTAGGTCCTGGGGTTGTGATTGGTGGTGTAAAAGGGAGCGAGATATCGCATGGTAAAGTTGTGTAGAAATCTACGTATTTTTAGTACTGGAACATCGGAACGTCGGACAAAATGCGCGATGCGCAAATTGTGGGGCTTGGGTCAAGAAACAGTAGGACCATAAGTGAAAACACTTATAGTCCAGCAGGGCAATGGACTTGAAAACAGATGACAGTTGAAGAATGCATCTGAGAGGTATATGTAGGTGGTGGAGCCTTAAGCGAACTGTACTTAGCGGCTTTGGGGCTTGGGTCAGAAAATAGTAGGACCATAAGCGAAAACACTTATGGTCCAGCAGGGCAGTAGACTTGAAAACAGATGACATTTATACTGTACACCTGAGAGGGTTATGTAGGTGGTGGAGCCTTAAGCAAACGGTACTTAGCGGCTGTGGGGCTTGGATCAAAAAACAGTAGGACCATAAGCGAAAACACATATGGTCCAGCAGGGCAATGGACTTGAAAACAGATGACAGCTGGAATTTCTTGTAGAAATATACCTACAGTGGAAGGGGCTGTTCGTGAACTACACCTTGAAAAGACTTAGGGGACTTAGCAAGGAACCTTGAAGAATGTAGAACGTTAAGTGGAAATCACTTAGGAAGCTTGGAAACAATGTAGAACATTAAGTATAATATATACTTAAGGGCCTTGAGGGTGGAGCTTGGAAACAGATCGAAGCAGTACAGACGGCAACAGTAAGACGGCAACAGTATTAGAAGTATTTTCGAAGCGCTGTAGAATCGGTACTGGAGGTGCTGTAGAAAATTAGGTGTCGGTTTTGTTTTGGTTGTTGCTGCTGATCAGCCGAGTGGTGAATTGGCAACCAAATCAACCAAAAGAAGCAGCCAGCAACTGAACCAATAGCAGAAACAAAGAGCGCAGGTCTTGGTTAATACATGTAGGTTCTGGGGTTGTGATTGGTGGTGTAAAAGGGAGCGAGATATTGCATGGTAAAGTTGTGTAGAAATCTACGTATTTTTAGTACTGGAACATCGGAACGTCGGACAAAATGCGCGATGCGCAAATTGTCCCCATTGCTGCTGGAAGAAGAAGAGGCTACAGCTGAAAACGCATGGATACTGGAACAAGCAACGCTACATGTTCACCAAGCTGCTGATCAGAGGAAGCTTGCTAATGAACAGATACAGCAGGCCCTCCATGATGCAACAAATAACATCCAACACAAATGCCGGACTTATAGTTTTGTTGTGGATTATTGCCAAAATGCCGGTCTTCCCAACCTTGCAGCAACGCAACCAGGGGACACATACTACATGACACCTCTAACAGTACCAATACTTGGATGTGTCGATTGTTCTGTGATGGGGGACTTCTTGGATGCTTACATCTACCATGAGGGAGTTGGTGCAAAGGGAGGGGATAACGTCGCATCGATAATAATGACAAACTTACGAAAGAAGGGATACTTAGAAGAAGACTCCTGTGGATTTGAACTTAATGTTATTACGGACAACTACCAAGGGCAAAACAAGAATAACATGGTACTGTGACTGGCATTGCTTCTAGTTGAAGATGGATATTTCAAGAATGTCAATTTCTGTTTTTATGTAGTGGGTCACACCAAGAACGTTACTGATCGATGGTTCAATATCATGAAGAAGAATTATCAAAATCAGAACCTGTTCACTATGGAGCAGCTAGCAACTGCCCTCCGGGCACATGAGCATATTGATGTTAAAGTGATCAAGAAAGGTGAATTCAAAATGTTCGACAAGTTCTTAAATATTTTCTATAAAAAGATTAAAAATGGAGCAGTTCAACCTGGGCACATCTTCAGTGTAGAGAGCTCTAAGCCAACTACAATGATAATTAAATAAGATCGACTTGGAACAGGGACAGTTGAAGTACAGGATCTTGCAAAGCAAACCCCCGTTACTATGAATCAACGCAAGGAACTCTGAGAGTTAGTATTACTCAAAATGCATCCCTGTACAGGAATTAAGGATATCAAGAAGATTGAACTGTATACCAAGTGGAGGAAACTCGTGTTTGCTGAATACAGAGATATCAGTTGCCCTTTTCCAGGGGATGATGTCATGATTGAGTACAAGGATGAGCAAAGGAGGAAAGCTCGCGAACAAGCTACTCAGAACAGTGGCAAGAGCACGGCAGCAGCAGCAAAGAAGGAAAATCCCCATTGTAATTAGTATTCCTGTCTGAATTATTATTCCTGTCCCTCTTAGTACTAATCTTATTATTAATCTTATTATTAATCTTATTATTAATCTTATTATTAATCTTATTATTAATTCTAATCGTAAACGCTGCAGTTTGCACTCTCTTAGTGATCGTATTGTAGTCTTATTGTAGTCATTGACGTCACAGAGAATAAGACTAAGAACACAAATCTGCAGTTGAAATGGGAGCAAAATCAAGTTTTTGAGTGAACACCACTGCTGCTGCTGGATGAACTCAGCAATCCCCCTCATAGTTAGAACAGAGTAGAGGTCTATCAAAAAATAAATTACAATTTCCTAATACTTTGGGAGGTATTTACTACACCCAAAGCCCATCTCAGCAGGGGGCTCAGCAGGGGGTAGTACTGTTACACTCTAAGGTAGAAAATTGGAGTAGTATAAAAAAAGTGACTAATCGTTAACTCTTAAAAGAGCATTTCAGTTTTCGTGTGAACGTTTGAATGAACATTTGAATATACACGAGCACGCCTTGCTATTATTTGAATAACGGCGTACATGCATTGTTGGAGCGTCCGGCGTACAGTTTGAATATTTGTATTCAAACACCGGTCAGCTCCCATACGTAAAGCCGGGCGGCTTGTATGTGGGATTCGGTTAATTATTTAATCGTGGTTCATGCTACGCTAGCATGTCACATAGTGCCTCATGATTAGCCGAAGCCTACTTCAAGTTGACCAGTGAATGGTCGTCGACTCCGACTCCGGCTCCTTGTAAGGAGTCAGCTTCCGGATGTTCACGGTTTCGACCACTGAAGGGGCTTTCTGCAGTTTCACTGTACCATTGTCATTGACTTGTACAATTGTAAAAGGGCCTGTTCTTCGGGGCTGCAGCTTGTCCGGGTCTGGCTCTTGCAACCATACCTTATCGTTGCTTCTGAACGTATGTTCTATTCTCTTGGCGTTGTCCCGGAGCAGGGCCTTGTTGATTCCCTGTTGCCTCAGTTGCTTAAGTGCCAGTAAGTTGGATGTTAGTGGTAGATCTATCATCATGTCCCTGTTGAATACCAGGGAACCGGGAGACGCCTGTAGGGAGGTACTGACAGCACACCTAGAGGCATGCATGCAAGTTGCCAGCGCGTTGTCCATCAGTTGAGTGGCTCTAGCATTGACTTGTGGGGGGTTGACATGTACTAGAACGCGTAGGATATCAGCCACTGTATGATGGACTCGCTCGCAGATGGCATTAGCTTGTGGATTCTTCACTGTAGTGGGGACTGACTGGACTCCATACTGTTTAAGAGTTAGTTGGAATTCAGCCCCTAGGAATTCACCACCATTGTCGTGGATACATCTGTTTGGTCTAGGATATCTTGAGAGCCAGCAGTTCTTGAATTGATCAGAGACATGCTGAGAAGATTTGTCTCTGATCCGGATGATTTCAAGAAGGTTGGTAACTGGATCAATACAGGTGAGGGCCTTGAAGTTGTAGGTCTTGTTTTGAGCTGTAATTTTCCACGGGCCTATAAGATCAATGTGGACTTCATCGAAGGGAGATACCGGGGCTTCTTTGGGAGGAAGCTTCCCATATTTAGCTTGCCTGCTCTTGTATTGGATGCAATCATCAGGGCAAATGTAGGACTTGCATAAGTTGGACAGGTTGTCGGCGTAGAAGCGAGCTGAGATAGTCTTATATAATCTGGTGGATCCACAATGACCCAACAGGAGATGGTACCATTTGATGGTATCATTCGTAAGAGAGCTTGGTATGTAAATTCTCCAGCTGTCTGGATTGGATTGGTTGGCATAGCAAAGGATGTTATTGCCTTGCAATTCTTGGTAGAAGAATGCTTTGGATTGGATCTTGAACTTGACAGTCGGGTCCTTCTGCTGATGGAGGTATATCTTGTTGTAGTTAACAGGGCATTCCAAGTCTTGGGTGTTTGGTAGATTGACTAGACACTCATTGTTCAGCAAACAAGAGTATAACTCCTGGTCTGCGTCATTGCATAAGTGTTGGAATAGATTTGGGAATTCTGCTAAAAACAGTTCTTCATCTTGCTTGGGGACTTCAAGTTTCAAAAAATCGATAAGAGTGCCCTTACCAAGAGCTTCTTTCTTCCCCACAGTAGGTGGATCCATCCGGGGGAGTCTGGAGAAGGCATCAGCAAGAACATTCTTCTTGCCTTCTACATAGGTGAGGTTGACACCGAATTCTTCGAGGAATAGTCTCCACCGGAGGACTCGTTGGACTGAAAGGGTTCTGAATGTAAGGTTCTTGTGGTCAGTGTATACGTTGATAACACCACCAAGTAGCATTTTTTGGTACTCTTTGCAACAGAGTACAATTGCGAGGAGTTCCTTCTCCATAGTAGTATAGTTCTTCTGGGCATCAGATAGTTTCTTGGACCAGTATGCAATGGGCTTGCCATCTTGTAGTATGGCAGCACCTAGTTGTAGGTTGGAGGCATCAGTATACAGTTCAAAGGGCTTGTTAAGGTCTGGATAGGTGTTCAGCGCATCCGCTGCCACCATGGCTTTCATCTCTTGAAAGGCTTTATCTTGAGCAGGGCCCCAAGTGAAGGCCGAAGGAGGTTTCCTCTGTTTGCCCTTGATGGCAGCTGCTTGGGGAGTCTTTTGTTTCTTGGGACCACCGGTGATATCAAAGAGAGGAGCTAGTACATGGGATCTGCGAGGCCACATATCTCTGTAGTATCCAACTGCTCCTAGAAAGGACTTGACTTGGGTCACAGTTCTTGGTCGGTCCATATGTAGGATGGCTTCAATTTTCTTTCTCCAAGGCTTAACAGCTGTAGGCGTCATCCAATAGCCAAGGAAGTCAGTTTCTTGTACAGCCCAATCACATTTGAGTGGGTTGCATTTGAGCCCATTTTGGTTAAGCCTGTCAAGGATTTTGTCAATGGTTTTCATGTGGAGGTCAAAGGATCCATCGGTCCAGATGCCAATATCATCAATATAAACAGTGCAGTCGGTGTCTTGTAGAATATCTTCCATTAGTTGTTGAGCAACATCCGGAGAGACTTTGACACCCATTGGTAGTCTTTGGTATTCATAGCAGCCATATGGCGTCACTATGGTACAAAGTTTCTTGCTTGCATCATCCAGTTCAAAGCAGTAGTATTGCATGGACAAGTCAATCTTGGTGAAGTGAGTATACTTGCCACGTTTGTTCATGATGTCTTGTATCCGGGGGATTGGATATGGTTGGCGTTCAAGGAGTTCATTCAGTTCTCTGAAGTCTGATACCCATCTAACTCTGTTGTCTTTCTTTGGAACAATAAAGGTAGGGAAAGCCCATTCGGCCGGGCCAGTGCATCTTTTGAGTACTCCATCATTACAAAGATTCTGGAGCTCCCTTTTGAATAGGTCTTCTCTTTTGTATGCAACTGGATAAGGCTTCTTATGTATGGGCTTGGATCCGGGCTTCAGTCGTAGAGAGATTTGTTTGTGTGGATACTTCCCTAGTTCTCCATTGAAGACATTTGGATACTTGTTCAGTATTGCTTGGAACTGTCGTTGCTCTGCTTCGGACATGTGGGACTGCTGTCGTGCGACTGTCGATGGATCTGTTTCTTCGTAGGCTCGGTCTAATATAACCTTGGACTTGTATGGATTGGCAAAGGAGACATCATCAGCAAAGAGTTCAGCGTCTTCTAGTTCTTCCATGAGCAGGGTGTAGTCTGGCTCGTGGTATAGGGAAGTGTCCTTCATGGGAATGATCCTATCCATCCATTGTACTGCGCCTTCTTTGAATAGGAGATTGATCTGTGCCAGGTGGAGGAAGTCTCTGCCTAGTATCAGATCATATCTGCAGTCTGGGGAATGGAAGAGCCTTGCCTCTTGTCGGTCGATAGTGTAGTTGCCAAACTCCTGTAGTTTGATGTTTTTCATGACGATGTATTCGGTCGTATCGAAGCTTCCATTCGCTGTAGTTGTTAGGACTTGATGTTTGCTTCTGGTTGGCATGGTTCCGAATGGTAGTGCTCTCTTGTTGATTAAAGTTCCGGAGGATCCACTATCTAGTAGGGCTAGTAGTGGTCTTGCTTTGAGGGGAATGCCTTGTATGTACTGTATGTTGGTTAGTAGAATAGGAGCCACGTTGCTCGTATTCGGAATAGGAGCCACGTTGCTCTTATTCGGGGATGCCTGTTCTGCTGGATTTCCAGTAGTCGACAGCAGTTTCAAATAATTTTGCTCCAGCGCACCTCCTTTGGTGTATTCTTTGGAGTTTTGGGTATTGTAATAGAGATTTTTGGCTGTACCCGTGGACCAATTCCTTGCCAGGGACAAGAGTGGTCTAGTTGTTGCTGCTGTCTTATTCGGATCGATAGTTATCGATGATACGTCTGTTGTACCCTTGGATCGATTCGGTTGGTTTCGATTCGGATCCACGTTCGATATATCCTGTAGGATGTTCCGAACAATCGTTTTTGCTGCTACTGTGGCAGGCTTTGTTGCTGAGCGCTCAACAGGAATACTCCATCCTGTAGGTTCCTTCCCCTCTTTACCTGGGAGATCTCCTCCATGCGTCATCCCAGACAGCAGGGCTGTACTGGCATCCAGTTCCAGGGGAGCTGGAGGCAAGGTGATTGCTGGTTGTATCGAAGCCGGGGGCTTCTGTTTTAGAGGCTTGGGGCCTCCGGAGACTCAGGGGAGCCACACAAGTTCCCCATCGATGCTCCTTTCAGTTCTTCCACCATGATTAGCATGGTAAGCCTCGATTGCTGCGTCGCGCGCTGTGTTCATGTGGGCTTGGAAGGTCTCATTGCTTCCTGCTATCATTAAGGCTCTCGTATTGGCGTGGAAGGTCTCCGGTTGGTTGTTTCCGGAGCCTTTGTTGTAGTTCTTGGAGAACCGGTTCTTTGGGCACTCAGACCAATCATGATTATGGCCTGGGATCCGACAGGGGTTGGATTTCTTCTTGTTCTGGTTGCCCTTGTGGTTGGAATTATAGCCGCGCTTCCGGGCGTTGCTGTTGTGGTTGTTCGAGCGTTTGGTTTGCTGCTTGTTGTTATTCTTGTTGCTCTTCTTGTTGGCTTGCCTCTCGTGACAGCTCATATAATCCACAATGTGGCGGACTGTCGTGTCCTCTTGGATTCCACTGTGCATCATGCCATAGCTTTCAATCCATGTCGATGGGAATGAATGGAGGAGGATTGTAAGTTTCTCCACTCTGGAAAGGGGCGCGCTGCTTCCTTCTAGTTTCTGCGTGTACTTCATGAGGATAAGGATGCGTTCGGAGTGTTCCTTGCATGTGACTGATGGTGTCTTTCGGCAGTTGTGGCTTCGGAGGTAGGTGTGCATGATGTCCCTTGCATCCTTGGCATTGCAGTAGAGCTGAGTGAAGTCAATGAATGCTTGCTCGTATCCCCCAATTTCTTCTTGGGAGTATTGGAATTCTTCAGGATCCAAGGGGTCCTTGATCATGTCGTTCCACTTGCTCTGGGCATCTGTGGTGAGGCAGCGTCCGAAGTGGGTTAGATAGATGCTGATTGGTAGTCGGAGATAGGTGGCAGCATTTCTGAAAGATTCTTCTACAAAGAGCAATTCTTCTAGCCCTCCGGTCTCCGTGAAGAGGGGGACCTTCATGCTGTCGGTTCGGTCCTCATCGACGTTGTATAGAGTAAATAGCTTGGGCTTGGTTCGATCGAAGGAGCTCTTGTAGGTGATGGGGGGGTCTCTGTAGATACCGGACATCTTGTTGGAGATACAACGTGCCTCTGTTGTTGAGGATAAGGGTTGTTTATTCGATTGTTTTGGTTCAGTACTGAATTCTACTGTTTTCCTACGTTGAAGATAAACAGTAATTACTGTGTTACACTCTAAGGTAGAAAATTGGAGTAGTATAAAAAAAGTGACTAATCGTTAACTCTTAAAAGAGCATTTCAGTTTTCGTGTGAACGTTTGAATGAACATTTGAATATACACGAGCGCGCCTTGCTATTATTTGAATAACGGCGTACATGCATTGTTGGAGCGTCCGGCGTACAGTTTGAATATTTGTATTCAAACACCGGTCAGCTCCCATACGTAAAGCCGGGCGGCTTGTATGTGGGATTCGGTTAATTATTTAATCGTGGTTCATGCTACGCTAGCATGTCACAAGTACCACTGCTGGTGGAGTAGGGGAAAGTTTTTTTGTGATCCCACCTCACAATTTCCATGATTCAAGTATCAATCTTTCTCAAATTATACACAGAAAAGACTTCTATCAAAAAAGAAATCACAAATTCCCAATACTTTAGGACATATTTACATCCAAGGCATATCTCAGCAGGTACTAGGAGTAGGAGAGAACAGGTGCAATTTTGTTGTTGTTGTGATCCCACCATACAATTTCCATGATTCAAGTATCAATCCTCCTCAGATTATGCATAGAAAACAGATATATAAAGAAAGAAATAAAAAATTCCTAATATTTTACAAGTTATCCACATTCAAAGCATATTAGAGGTGGTAGTAGAGCTAGAGGTGTAATTAATTTTTTAAAATTATTCAACTGTCCAAATTAGTACTACCTCTGTTCCGTAATAACTGCATTATGACCAATATGTGTGCGTTCCTAATAACTGAACGTCTGCTGTACAACTAGTAAGTAGAAAATGTACCACAAAAATAAAAACTTTAAAAAATAGATTGATAGGAATGCGTACACAATGGCTAATTTTGCATTTGATCAATCCGATTAACAATTTGATTAATCCGATTAGATTCATGCTAGATTCATGCGAGAAAAAAAGCGCAATTAAAAAAAATGACAAAAACTTGTTTTTAGCATGCGTTGGGTCCCTCATAGACCAAAAAATGAAAATGGGACACCGCACCCAGGCTATAAAATGGGTCTCTTTGGAACAGAAGTGAAGGTACAAGAACTGGCTTCTTGTTTCTATCACCTATTGCTAGACAAAAGTTTAGTGTCTCAGCTTTCAAAAGAACCTTCCTAGAGGTTCAAATGCCAGGTGGAAGCCTTTCATGTGGTGAAATCACATTTGGAGGGCGGGACAGTCCCTGTTCAAGTCCCAATGAAAGGTAGACCAATACCACTGATTTAACTAGTGTCTAACCAGGCATGAGGACGTAGTTGAGGAGAGTTCAACCCAAAAAGAAGGAATTGAATTGGTTGAAAATTGATCCATAGTCAACCTTGTATGTGCTAGGTGGTCAGTTATTTTGGAACAGACGTAGTAGATTTTTAAAGTTGCAATTCCACTCATTAAGAAAATAGACTAGAGGTCTATCAAAAAAGAAATGAAAAATTCCTTATACTTTAGGAGTTATCCACATTCAAAGTATCAGCAATGATGAGCATGTGCTCGGAAGGGTATGAGGAGTTTTTTCCAAAAGTTGTTTTCGATTTCATTATTTGACCTTTATCTCAAAAACGAGGTGCGAGCAGGCCGGGGGTTGACCACACTCCTGTAATACCGCTCTTAAATGTGATCACATTTTCTCTAGCTAGCCAACCAAACTATGTCTATTAGTTAGTATTTATACGTTGGACACCAGGTCCCATATTAGCTCTATGAGGGTTGGTCCACGAGCAACATGAGAGACCGGTAACCTTAGTTGCTGGCCAGGCGAGACGGCGCCCGGGAATTGGGCGTAGCAGATTCTAAGAATATTTCAATCTGAAGTTTTTTCAAGCGTTAAGTTTCTGTTGAATGATGTTTTTGTAGTTAGCAGAAAATAATATTGCTTCTCTGTAGATACCGGTAGATCCAAACGCATTGTGTACATTACAAAACTTGAATCTTTGGTCACTGGATTCGCGCCGCGCACTAATGACGACAGTTTTTGTCCTGGAACGTACAGCTATCCGTTTAGAAAGTACGTACAACGGAATAATTATCGTATGGCACGAGTATCTTCCTGGATATTTACAGTATTAAGAGACAAAACTAGCGGTTAACTTACTCGTACTTGTAAGGTTTTTACGGTAAGGTTACTTGTGAGGTGATCTCGACACAAAAGATAGTTTTCAACCCTCCTTTTCATTTGCGTTGTGCTCGTAGGAGAACAAACTTTGAATTTTCGTTATAAGGAAGACGACTATTGTTTGCCATATCACATCCAGGTATAGCATCTCTTGAGGTTCGAATTTCTCTCAACTATCACGACAGTGCCTCCTTCAAAGATAAGGGATACGAGGGTTAGAAACGATCCGAATAGAGGAAATCGCTGCGGCAACACTTTCATTCATCCAAATAATGCATCATTGATGGGGGTCCAAACGTTGGAAGTCACGGAATTGGAAAAGTATCCATCGTCATTGATTCGTGTAGGTAACGAATCTGAGAACGACATTACTGAGAGCGGAGAAGAGAATGAACTAGATTGTCGGCACATCCGAGTGAACGTTTGGACGAACGACGAGAAAAACCGAGACCCTGATGAGAAGACAGCACGAGAATGTGAATTACCCCAGAGAATTCATGAAACACACGAGAGCATACATCTTCTCAAGACAATGCACAGGTCCTTCTGCCAAAACAGAGCTCATAGGAAGGAGTACACCGTGACTGGAAACGAGTCTGCTGACAAAGTCTTACATCGTACGAGAGCAGAAGAAAGTGAACAAAATTCTCATCAACCAAGCAAAGAAGCGAAAGCACTTCCCCACAAAAATGAAAACATCATGCTGAAAAAAATAAGGCTATTGAACCAACCCAGGCCGATTTCTCCATCTACCTGTGAAGATAGTCAAAACTTGTCATCATCTGCATCTGGTTCGTTCACAAAAACTGAGAAATTATGGTCAAAACGACGATTGAAGCAACGCATGGAAATGGCTGATCGGAAACGGAAACAGAACGTAAATCTCGATGCTGTCACTGCTAATTTCATTGAGTTGATTGTTGACCGATTACCTTTCACCTCGTGGCTATGCGTTTCAAATAGTCATGTACATGGAAATTCGGAAAATGGCGATGAAATTTGCTGTTCAGCATCAACATATGTTGATCATACTAGCGACTTAAAACTCAACGGAGATAAAGCAGAAGGAGATAATACCGCAACCACTGTGTTTCAAAAGTTCTGTCGAGATGAAAGGAAACTCAATCATAAATCCAACGAAATTGGCCTGAACGCAAGAAACAGCAACTACGAAGAAGAAACCCTGAATTCTGTTGTCTTGACCAACAGTGAGTTGCGTGATGTTACCAGGAATCGATTCTTTGCGTCCCAAAATCAAAGAAAAGGAGCTATTGCAACCTCCCGTAATTTCGGAGAGAATGGTTTCTCTTTTGGCTTATGGATTAACCCCGTCGGCTGTCACAATCCCCATATTCAGTCTAGCCATGGCATAGACAACGAAGGCTCAGATCGCATTAGAGACGAAATGAACGTCTCTCTGGAAAAACAAAACCTGTCGTCAGACTCGAAACAGGAAATCAATTTTACGATGAGTTTACCCTCCTCCCAAACCAAACCGTTGGTTAATGATGCCAGACAATTGCCGTATACTAATGAACACGAGACTGAAGGATACTCAAAAGATAAGATTGATTTCGTTGGCGTTACAAATACAGAGAAAAAACGATCACCGCAAAAGGCAAACAAAATCAGTGTAAAAGGTGTTGAATGTCTTTCTGACGAGAAAGGAAAAAGAGGGAAGATGCCAGGTGATTTTGATTCATTTTCGTCTATCGGACAACAACATGTTGAGAGACAGGACTTGTTTCATTCTCAGGCTTCGGTTACTTTCCAGCAATCAGAAGACGATGGAAATATGTCAGAATCGATTTCTGATTGTGTTGAACGAGAGAAGGAATTCGACGTGAGTTCCACAGTGCGGAAAAAAGTGATTTGTATTGGAAATAGAGAACAACTTGACGAGAGAATAAAGGTCGGCAACAATAGTAAAGAAAAAGATGCCTTCGAAAAATCAGGGGAGAAGAGTTGGCTCGAGCCTGTGACAAATTTCAGATCTATTTCAACGAAAGGTAAAGAAACGTCTGCTTCTTTAGAGGACTTAATCAGGGGTATAGTAGGGGCGCTGAAATGTAAGCAAATGAATAAAATCAACATTGACGGTTTGCTATCAAATATCGATGACACCGTGAATCTTCTTATCAATCAAGGGAGGCTTCCTGGGAACGAAGTGAGTGGTGAATGCTCAGACTTGCAACAGATGACATTACGAAACAAGACTGCTGAACTCTTGCAAAACCTATCCACTCTTCGAGCTCGAAGTGCTGCGATGTCTCGACTAGAAATAAATATTGGCTCTCAGATGACTTCAATTCCATGTTCGATACCACCCCCACCAGGACCATCCGTGACAGCCTGCGAAAGTAAATATGGAGAGAAACTTCACCAAAAAGGGAGCAAATCTGTTTTACATCATCGTATGCATAGATCAATGTCGAATTTGGCACAACTACGAGCTAGACGGGATGACGCAGCATTTCGTATTAGGCAGCAAAGGCACAAACTGACACGGATAAAAGACTATATCAATCCCTCAACAACTCATCGAAATTTCCACGAGGAGAAAAAGAGTTCCAGTACAGTAATAGCTGTTGATAGTTGTGTTCCCGCAAGCTCATTACTTTACAACAAGTCGAAGCAAGGACCAAAACCAGAAACCCTTGCGTTTGGACTCAGTAAAAAATTTGACATGAAATCGCGTTCCGACGAGAAGTCAAATTTGATGTCTGCTAACGTAACCTCAAAAGTGGATAGAATTTTAGCGATCAACTCAGGAGAAGGGAAGTTCATTCCTCTGGAACATAGCATGGTAGATTCATCGGTGTCGTTCAATCCGAAACCAATTTCTGGTTGTAACAACTCGGCTCGGATATCGAACAATTATTCGCACCAAAAAAAGGCAAAAGATCTCGCCATCATAGAAGCACCAGAGCTCGAGCTACCTGATAAGCGGACGCTGCCTTCTGGAAATTATGGACGCGAACTGTCAATGACATTTTTTCCTCCACCAGATCCATACGACCAACCTACAGAACAAGAAAGCAGAGATGTAGTCCCTGTTCAAAAGATATTTGATGTTCACGATATGGTTTCAAGTATTCCTCGCTTGAACTCACCTTTGGAAGTATCAGAAATTAACAGTCGAGATTTATTGAAAAAAACCGTTCTGTCTTCCACGTCTGATGGTGATATGCAAGATTGGGAGAAAGCTGGACTAGAGAAGCTGCCTCTTGTTTTGAAATTTTCTAAATGTGAAGAAGGGGAGAGCAGAGACGAGTGCGAAGATTATGGTTCAATGACTCTGAAGGAAGCGTACGACGCTGATAAGAACCATACATCATCTGATGCGGAGGCCACAACGTGTGATGGGATGATTGGTCCTACCTCCCATTCACAGCATTTGAAGCACATTGTCAATATGATGGACGAACCAAGACACAAATAGTGATGAGCAATGTAAAACTAGGGCATCCAAAAAAGCTCAATTCCAAACTTGGGACAAAGACAGTGGTGGTAAGGCCCAGTACTTTTTTTTTTTTAAGCTGTTGTAGATTTTCAATGAAGCTATTCCATGAATGCCATTGTAATCGAACCAATCGTAAAAGAAACAGTCATTACTTGCGGGAATGACAGTGTTGATGTAAAATCGCATACCTTAGCGACCATGTAACAGATATGTGGAGGTAACATACACAATAGCCGGATTGGTGCGGTAACTGTGTACAGCCTATACCTTGTAATTTAAGAAATCTTTTTGTTATCGACCAATTCTATTCAAACTACCATGTTACATTGCATTATTGTCAGTGATTATGAGCCCAATCTAATAATAATAATATACTTATTTAAGTAACTTTATCCACCAAAGGTGACCAAAGGTGGAACTAAATTACTCAGTCGGTAACCAGACTTTAATGTCGCCTCCATCAAAGAGTCAGGACCCCAAGTGCCGTGCACCGGAATACAGTCACGAGTCTACTCGGGACTGGATTAAGGTTGAGAATAAATTAGCGAGGCGTTGGAATCGCCGATTCCAAATGCCAATCGAAAGCAATAGCAATAGACTAATTGATAGAGCTCACAATTTGCATATCACTACTACTTTCTAATCACTAGTAGACCCGGGGTATGGCATGATTTTAAAATCAAGCTGAGTGCTGATGACCATGAGCAGAAAGAGATCGATCGGTGAAGGAACCGACGAGATCGAAAGACTGCCAAAAAATGGAGGCACGTAGAAGCAAACAGGGAGAAGGACATCCGGTGTCTGCAGCACTAAGGAATACCAACCCCAGCAACAGTTGGCTCCATTACAGGGAGCAACTGCAGCAACAGGGGCACCTAAGGACCTAAACAGGACCATGGTCGACAAAAGAAATAATCGAATAAAATGAGTGTCGAAAAAGTGACACATAATCCAGTGAGTGGACTAATTGGACCAACACTGAGTGGACGGACAGACCGAACAGGGGATGCCAACCACAACTGAAATATACGGATATCCGGAAAGGTATATAATGAATACCCAAACACCACCAATCCCACGGGAAACGGGAAGTGGGACCGGCCCGGTGATTGCTTAATAGGGAAGCAACGCCGGAGAACCACGGGAATCAAATCCCACGAAATAAAAACAGAAACAACTCCGGAGAACCACAGGATTCCCGGGAACCAAAGAGAGAAACAACTCCCACCATCACGATGGTTGGAAACAAAATCAGTTACAACACGAGTTATCGCGTGGAAATCAAATCTAGTAGTAAAAACTGCAAAATCTGGAGCAGTCACTCTTGCTCATTTCCACACAAAAATTAACAGATAACAAACTAAAGTAACTAAGTTAACTAAATAAAACTGATTAACCATGGCGTCTAAAGGAACCAAACAGAAACCCTTTACCTTTGCACGAGAGGACTGGCCGGAGGATGCCACTGCTGTAAAGATGAGCATAGACTCAGAAAAGGGAGGGGTAGCCTTCAGCGACTACCTGAAGGTACTCACCGGCACGGAAAGACCAGAACTCTTTATCATCTGGAAGAGGGATTTTGACCAGAAAATTGCTGGCAATGACAAACTCCAAGGAGACCAGAAACTGGATGTCCTCCAGAGAATCCTCTCCAACGAGGCACTCTCCATCGTCCAAATGGTCCTCGGTCGGACATATTATGCCGAACCAGGACACAAGGTACACAACAACCAACTGATCCAACAAAAACTCGAGATGATTGCCATGCGGGAACCTAAGGAATCTCCTAAGGAACCCCCCGCTGACAAATCCAAAGAGGCGGTGGAGGGCGCCAGCGCCCCAGCCGCCGCCGACGCGACTGCTACGGCGGCGTCCGAGACAGAACCGGAGTCCGTTAACCTCGACGACCCGGTCCCCAAGAAAAGGGTCTCGTCTGTTCTCACCCAGTACTACCGATCCCAGGAGTACAGAAAGGATGTCATCGAGGAATGCATGCATGCCCTCAAGCTCAAAATCTTTGGCAATGACATGAATGGCAAACGATCCTACATCCTGCTCCGAAGATTCATTCGGAACACGAAAATCGACATGAAACACGGTATTCGCTCATGGGCAAACCGTATGGCCGAGCTACAGAGCTATCTACCCGACTGCCTCTGGGAGAGTGGCGCTGCAAACGGCACCGCACCATCCAGTTACTCGGAAGAGGACATGAAGGAAATCCTAGATGCCAACATGACCCATTCACAACGCGAGAAACTCGACCATATCGGATGGGACGTCTACACCCAATCCTTTAACACCACCATCGACAAGCTCGAAAACTTGGAAATCACCATCCGGAACGAGGATGAACTCCGCAAACGCATCGCGGACCTCGAGAAACAAACCGGTGGTCCCAAGAAGAACCCCAAGGCCGCATCTGGGGGAGGCAACGCGAAGTCTCCTGGCAAAAAGAAGCGCCCTGTGGACAACAGCAGCAACAAGCAATTGTGCAAAACCTGTGGCAAGGTCCACGCCGGCAAATGCTGGAAACTAACCGGAGGACCCTCCAAGAAGGGGAAATTCAACCAGGAAACCATCAACATGCTCAAGGAGCATTTTGTGGCAAAGGAAGACTCAGACAATGAGCAACATTCCAAACCCCACTGGGGAAGGAACCTATCGAACCACGAGTACTCCTATGTACTGGCCACGGCCCAAGCTGACCACGAAGTCTCCGATGACGAGATTGACATCTCCGAGCGGGAACTCAAAGAGTACAGAAGGAAGTACAGAAAGACCTTTAAAAAGAAAGGATCCCACAACTGAATGGCTTCTGATACCATCCACACCGGACCGCGCGTAATCAACCGATTCGCAGACGTCTGTGTGGAGGTATTGGACCACAAGGGAAGGGGGAGGATGCTCCGGGGCCTACTCGACTCCGGGTGCTCCAAATCCATCATACTAAGGCACTTTGTCGACCGAAGGCAACTAACGAACCGAGACCACAGATCTGTCACCTATAATACCTATGGGGGCAAGTTCCGAACCAAGTCTGCGGCTTCAGTGGGACTGAGGTTGATAGAGTTTTCAAACTCCAAAACCATCAAATGGACCTTCCAAGTGGATGAATACCATCACCATGAGGAGGTGCCCTACGACATGATCATAGGATCCGACATGATGGCACAATTGGGACTGGATATAAAATACAGTTCCCGGACAATTGAATGGCAGGGCGACTCCATCCCCATGAAAGGGATGGGGGAGCTCTCTGACCCGGACAAATGTGAGGCAGTATTCTTTGCCAACACACAGAGCCCAATCCTCCAACAAGAGGAAGAAAGGCAAGCCAAAATCCTGGACGCCGACTACTCCAAAGTCGATATAGACGCTATGGTCAATGACTTGGAGATTACAGACGCGTCCAAGGAAGCTCTGAAGAAAACACTGAAGAAATTCCCAACACTCTTTGGAGGAGGGTTGGGTCTACTCAAAAATATAGAACCGGTGTCCATTGAACTCCAACCAGGGGTCAAACCGGTCCGGCAGAGGTACTATTCTGTACCCCATGCCTTTGAACAAGCACTCCGGAAGGAGATCACCAGGCTCTGTGATATTGGAGTCCTGGAGAAACTCCCCCACGATGATGACTCACCATGGGCATCCCCTACCTTCTGTCAACCCAAGAAGACAGGGGACATACGAGTTCTCACTGACTTTCGAAAGATGAACGCAGCCATCCAAAGGAAACCATTCCCACTACCACGAATAGGGGAAACGATCCAAAGACTACAAAAGTTCAAGTCAGCTACGGCGCTGGACTTGTCCCAGGGATATTATACCATTCCCATTTGCAAGGAGAGCCAGAAGATCTGCTCTACCATTTTACCATGGGGAAAATATGCCTACAAACGATTGGCAATGGGAATTGCATGTGCACCCGATATCTTCCAGTCAGTCATGATGAACCTACTAGGGGACCTGGACTATGTCCTTGTCTATATCGATGACATCCTAATCATACAGAGGGAAGGCGAGTCCGAACAGGATCACCTCCACAAAATCGATACAGTCCTCCAGAGACTGGATGATGCTGGCTTTCAGGCCAACCTGCGAAAATCCTTCTTCATGCAAAAAGAAGTGGAATACCTGGGATTTCTGTTAACAACAGAGGGCATTCAACCCCAGCCAAAGAAACTGGAGGCGATGAAGTGCCTGGAAGCCCCGAAGAACACCAAGCAACTCAAGATGTTTCTTGGGATGGTAAACTTCTACAGGGATATGTGGAAGCGGTGTTCCCACATCCTGGCCCCCCTAAACAAACTGGCAGGGAAAAAGGGAAAACTGAACTGGTACTGGGGCCCAGCAGAGCAGAAAGCTTTCATGGAGGCGAAGAGGATGCTCGCAGACGAAGCGAAACTCGCATTCCCGGATTTTACGAAACCATTTCATCTCTACTCAGACGCCAGTGACCGGCAACTGGGAGCAACTGTATGCCAAGATGGCAAGCCCCTTGGTTTCTACACAAGGAAACTGAACTCAGCGCAGCTCAACTACACTGTCGGGGAAAAAGAACTCCTTGGTATAGTGGAAGGCTTGAAAGCGTTTGAGGGAATCCTACGAGGACAAGATGTAATTATTCACACAGACCACCTTAACCTGCTCTATCAGCAGATGCCCACCCAAAGGATGGTCCGATGGAGACTCCTCATGGAGGAGTTCCACCCCGTAGTCAAGCACGTTGCTGGCAAAGACAACGATGCAGCAGACGCGCTGTCTCGCCTGGACATCACAGATGACCCAGCGGACACAGTGGAATGGCTACCACCAAATAAGCCCCTCACCTACGCGGATGAGGAAGAGCACCTCCGGCAACTCCTATTCCCGCTTGGAGAAGCGCCGGAAGAATTCCAGGGCAATAGTGCATTCCCACTTGCCCCGGACATGATTCAGTTCTACCAGCAAAAGGACACAGGAATCATGAGTGCTCTGGAAAAAGACAACCGACTGACCACCAAAATGGTGGAAGGTTACAACCTAATCCATAAAGAAGGAAAGATTCTGATTCCCGACAAACTCAAGGACAGAGTCATGGAATGGTACCACAGCATGTTGGTCCATCCCGGAGAAAAGAGAATGGAACAGAGCATACGCTCAGTCTTCACCTGGAAAGGCCTACGGAAGGACGTCCAGGACCTTTGTAAGCACTGCCACACGTGTCAGATGTTTAAGAAGAGTGGCCGGAAGAAGTATGGACTACTACCGGAAAAAGCAGCTGAGGTCACCAAATGGCAGAGGGTCAATGTGGACCTCTGGGGACCTGCAACTGTCCACAACAAAAATGGTAAAGACTACCAAATCCATGTCCTCACCATGGTGGACCCAGTGACCGGATGGTTTGAACTGGCTCACCTGAAGGACTCCCCAAATGCAGCAGAAACCCAACGATTGTTGGACAGTACCTGGCTGGCAAGATATCCGCGCCCAAAGGAAATTGGCTTTGATGGCGGGAGCGAGTTCAAAGCAGAGTTCCAAGAGCTCTGCGAGAACATGGGGATGAAAAGAAAGCCCAGTGGGGCTTGGAACCCACAATCCAACTCGGTGTTGGAAAGGATCCATCAGGTATTAAAGGACTGTCTGTTGTCCTTCAACCTGGAAAACAGGGACCTCCACGAGAAGGACCCTTTTGAGGAATTCACCACCAAGGCAGCATATGCTATCAGAAGCGCCATCCATACCACCCTGGGGTACTCCCCAGCGCAACTGGTGTTTGGTCGAGACATGTTCATGCCGGTGAACTTCCCAGTGGATTGGGAAGCAATCCAAGCAAGGAAGCAGAAAAGCATCCACAAGAGCAACATCAGGGAAAACCAGAAGAGGATCCCCCATGTCTATAAAGAAGGAGACTATGTCACCCTGGAAAGGAAGGGCATTATTCCAAAACTATCCTTCCCACGGCAAGGACCTTACAAGGTGCTCAAGGCCCATGATAATGGAACTGTAACTATTGAAACTGCTCCTTTTGTAACTGACCGGGTTAACATCAGGAGAGTCCATCCCTATTATTGCAGGGATAGCCCTGAACCAGAGAAGTAATTGTTACAGTACCATGGAGGAGCATGCCGTGCACCGGAATACAGTCACGAGTCTACTCGGGACTGGATTAAGGTTGAGAATAAATTAGCGAGGCGTTGGAATCGCCGATTCCAAATGCCAATCGAAAGCAATAGCAATAGACTAATTGATAGAGCTCACAATTTGCATATCACTACTACTTTCTAATCACTAGTAGACCCGGGGTATGGCACCAAGTGGTAGAACAACAAGTTGTCAAACAACCCTTGGACAACAACCAGGGAAAGAAACAAAACAATGCCCACAATATAGGGACTTGAGAGAAAGTGAAATGGAAATGAAGATAGTGGGAGAATTCCCAAGATCAAAAAAGAGTATGGCACTGGACAGGAAGCAGGAAAAGAGTGGAAAACACCAAGTCTCAAGGTACACATTGAGTGCAACAGGTGCACTTCGAAAGTGCAAAAAGTGCAAGAAAGTGCAAAAAAAATGCACTGTCCCAAAGTGCAAAAAGTACATTTTGAGGGCAAACAGTGCATTTGACCAAAGTGCAAAAAATGCACTTTCCCAAAGTGCAAAAATGCACTATGAGCCACTATGGCAAGCTTGCAGCAGAGCAGCCTCCTGTTGGTATGGCTACACTGGTTGGACAGGGGCTGCAAATTAATTCCTGGCAAGGTGGATGCTTGCAAGCCACTGCCTTTTTGCAGTGAGGGTGTAACCTTGAAGGACTTGTAGAGGGGTTTGGAGAAGGGAGTGAGACTTGGGAAGAGCACCAGCTGCTATTAATATTAATATACGTATTTAAATAACTTTAATCACCAAAGGTGAAACTAAATTACTCAGTCTGTAACCAGACTTTAACGTCGCCTCCATCAAAGAGTCAGGACCCCAAGTGGCAGAACGACAATTTTTTCAAACAAACCTTGAACATCAGACAGGGAAAAAGACAAAACAAGTCCCACAAAATAGGGACTTGAGAGAAAGTGAGATGGGAATGTGGATATTGGGATAAGATCCAATATCAAAAGTTATATGACAGGATGAGAAACAGGAACAGAAGACAAAACCAAAGTACAAAGTGGAAGCACCCTAAGGTCCAGTAAGCCAGGCTCTTAAGAGAGCAGCCTCTCGTTGGTATGGCTGCACAGGTTGGACAGGCGCTGCATACTGCTTCCTGGCAAGGTGGATGGTTGCAAGCCACTGCCTCTTGGCAGTCAGGGTGTAACCTTGTAGGACTTGGAAAGGGGTTTGTAAAAGGGAGTGTGACTGGGGAAGTGCACCAGCTGCACCAATGGCCAATTCAGAGGAGATGGAAGCATCAAGAGATTGGTGTTGTTCAGCATCAAGGGTACCCCCAGGACCATGGAGTCGTTCATTCCTATAGGTCCAAAGATCCCAGGAGGTAAGAAAGAACTGATGGATGATAGCTGTAGCCCAACGTTTGGGAGAGCGCTTGCTTCCAATGTGGGAGTAGTAGTCAGCCTGGATTTGGTACCAGCGAGGAGACCACCTACCAAGAAGCCAGTTGTGCCAGCCAATAGTCCTCTGTGCCCTGACAGCAGACGCAATTGCAAGTGAGTAGGATGATGGATAAATTCTCTGGCCCTTCCGAACTCTGGTGAGAAGATCCACAATGGCAGCAACCAATGATGGATCAGTTTGTTCAACTTCAAGCCTCTTCTGCAGTGGTCCCGTGAAGGCAGACACACTATGCCTGACAGCCCCAGTATCCTTGCAGGAGAGCACATGAGAAACCTTCTCGTTGTCTGCATCACACAATGGGCACCTGGAGTGGTCCTGATACTGGTAGTGAAGGAGTTGGTTGCCAACACCAATGCATCCAGAAGCAAACTTGACAAACCACCTTTGCATGCCAGGAGGTAGACGCTTGAAGGCAGACAGATGGGCACACCAATGGATGGAACTCAAAACAGGTTGTGGAATGGGGATATCATGGTGGGTCTGCCAATATTGAAGAAGAGGAGGACCAGAAATGGCAACATGCAAAGCAGTTTGATCAAACCTTGAACACTTGCATCCATTGAGAGAAAATGCCCAAGGCTCAAACACAAGTCTGGGATAGTGATGGGCAGAAGCTCTATGGACAGAGAGAAATGCCTTTGCCATGCTGTCAACCTGATGATTGCGAAGGGCCCACCAATCAAGAAAGATTCCAGCTTGATGGCCCTGAACCCACTGAAAGTGCACAGAGATTGGCAGGGCAGAAATCATGTTTCTGATGACATAAACATAATCAAAAGACTTCTGGGAAATAACCAATGGCCAGGATCCCTCAGCCTGTTTGAGAGCTGTGTCACCATCCAGAGCAATGGTGATAGAGCCAGAAGCAATATCAAAAAGACTCACCAGAGCAGTGCAGCAGGTGAGAACCCCAATGATTCCTGCCAGTTCACTCCTGTAGGAAGATTGATCCTCAGGGGATCCACTGACAAAATTACAGCCAGTGAGGAACAATGAAGCAGTCTTGGTGGAGGTATTGGGTGACAAAATGAAAGCAGAAGTTCCTCTGAGAAGGTCCGGATCAAATGAACCATCACATACAGCACTGGCAGTACCACTCGCAATAGCATCAACAAGGTGCTGACAGCCAGCCTGTGGTAGGGAATAATAATAATAATATACGTATTTAAATAACTTTAATCACCAAAGGTGAAACTAAATTACTCAGTCTGTAACCAGACTTTAACGTCGCCTCCATCATAGAGTCAGGACCCCAAGTGGCAGAACGACAAATTTTCAAACAAACCTTGAACATCAAGCAGGGAAAAGGACAAACAAGTCCCACAATATAGGGACTTGAGAGAAAGTGAAATGGGAATGAAGATATAGGGATAAGATCCAGTATCAAAAGGGATGGGACAGGATAAGAAGCAGGAACAGAAGACAAAACCAAGGTACAAAGTGTAATCAACCCTGAGGTCCAGTAAGCCAGGCTCTGAGAAGAGCAGCCTCTTGTTGGTATGGCTGCACTGGTGGGACAGGCGCTGCATATTGCTTCCTTGCAAGGTGGATGGTTGCAAGCCACTGCCGCTTGGCAGTCAGGGTGTAACCTTGTAGGACGTGGAAAGGGGTTTGTAACAGGGAGTGTGACTGGGGAAGTGCACCAGCTGCACCAATTGCCAATTCTGAAGTGATGGAAGCATCAAGAGATTGGTGTTGTTCAGCATCAAGGGTACCCCCAGGACCATGGAGTCGTTCATTCCTATAAGTCCAAAGATCCCAGGAGGTAAGAAAGAACTGATGGATGATAGCTGTAGCCCAACGTTTGGGAGAGCGCTTGCTTCCAATGTGGGAGTAGTAGTCAGCCTGAATTTGGTACCAGCGAGGAGACCACCTACCAAGAAGCCAGTTGTGCCAGCCAATAGTCCTCTGTGCCCTGACAGCAGACGCAATTGCAAGTGAGTAGGATGATGGATAAATTCTCTGGCCCTTCCGAACTCTGGTGAGAAGATCCACAATGGCAACAACCAATGATGGATCAGTTTGTTCAACTTCAAGCCTCTTCTGCAGGGGTCCCTTGAAAGCTGACACACTGTGCTGTACTGCCCCAGTGTCCTTGCAGGAGAGCACATGAGAAACCTTCTCGTTGTCTGCATCACACAATGGGCACCTGGAGTGATCCTGATACTGGTAGTGAAGTAGTTGGTTGCCAACACCAATGCATCCAGAAGCAAACTTGACAAACCACCTTTGCATGCCAGGAGGTAGACGCTTGAAGGCAGACAGATGGGCACACCAATGGATGGAACTCAAAACAGGTTGTGGAATGGGAATGTCATGGTGGGTCTGCCAGTATTTAAGAAGAGGAGGACCAGAAATGGCAACATGCAGAGCATTCTGATCAAACCTTGAACACTTGCATCCATTGAGAGAAAATGCCCAAGGCTCAAACACAAGTCTGGGATAGTGATGGGCCGAAGCTCTATGGACAGAGAGAAAGGCCTTTGCCATGCTGTCAACCTGATGATTGCGAAGGGCCCACCAATCAAGAAAGATTCCAGCTTGATGGCCCTGAACCCACTGAAAGTGCACAGAGATTGGCAGGGCAGAAATCATGTTTCTGATGACATAAACATAATCAAAAGACTTCTGGGAAATAACCAAAGGCCAAGATCCCTGAGCCTGTTTGAGAGCTGTGTCACCATCCAGAGCAATAGTGATAGAGCCAGAAGCAATATCAAAAAGATTCACCAGAGCAGTGCAACAGGTGAGATTAACTCCAATGATACCCGCCAGTTCACTCCTGTAGGATGACTGATCCTCAGGGGATCCACTGACAAAATTACAGCCAGTGAGGAACAATGAAGCAGTCTTGGTGGAGGTATTGGGTGACAAAATGAAAGCAGAAGTTCCTCTGAGAAGGTCCGGATCAAATGAACCATCACATACAGCACTGGCAGTACCATTCTGAATAGCATCAACAAGGGTCTGACAGCCAGCCTGTGGTAGGGAATATTTGTGGAGAAGTACTCTTGGAGACGCACAGAGTGAATCAAAGGCATCTGCAGGGGAGGCTGGAAGAGAATCAAATGGATTGTACTCCAGAGGATCCATGTCAGGAGGTTCAGAAACAAAAGCAGAGGACCCAACAACGCGTACAACTTGTCCACAAATAACAGGGCAGACAAGCACATCAGCACAGGCTGGTTTGTCAGAAATGAGTTCAGAAGTGACCCTGTATCTGCCCCTGCCCTGGGAGGTGCTCACAATCCAGCCAGTAGAAGTTTTGAAGAATATTCTGTTGGTGGATGGAGACAAAAACCAAGGCCAAAGAGAAGCTGTCTGGGGAGAGAGCCAATGCCCAAGGTGAAAAGAAGGAGCCAGTGCCCTGGCTGCAGGGGGTGGACAGGGGGGAAGAAAACAGGTCTGAAGAGCCTTAGTCCATAAGGGCTGTGCTGCTGGAGGCCAAGATGGAGGACATCTAGGCCAGTCAAGATGATCCCTCAAGTGATTGGAGGATGTCAGCTGGAAGGCCAGGGGTGAGAGTCTTTTCCCATCTGGAGTACAAATATCAGCAAGGGAAATAGCCTTGAGGGACATGCGCATGTGATTCAAGAGGGACAAGTCAGCACCTCTGAAGCCAGAGTTGACAAAGGCTTGCATGAGATAACAGTCATTGGAACGTAGCAGTGGAAGATCTGGGAAGTCTTCAAACAAGCTCACAGGGTGAACAGAGAAAAACTTCCACACATGTTTGTACCAGCAGGGAGTGACGTATGAAGCAAAAGGATGATAGGGTGTGACACCAAGATGGAGAGGAAGTCCAAGTTCAAGCCGGAGAGACTCAGCAGTTAGCCTGAGAATCCTACCAGTTTGTGAGGACCTGACAGATTCCTGAAAGAGGGTGGCAATATGACTAAACTCTTGGAGGAGGTATGGATGGATGAAACCAAAGCCTTGATAGAGGGAAGGACCGTAGAACACATGTCTAGGAAATGTCCGTGACATCCCTGCTTTATTCAGCACAGGAACAAGAGCTGGGTGAATTATCTTAGTCCAAGTGGCCTCATCAAGTTGCGTGACAGGCATGGGGTATTCAACAGACTTCATGAAAGAATACTTGAAGGTGTAGAGGGATGCGCGCTTCTCACACTTGGAAGCCTTGAGTTGGGTGCCAAAAGACTGAGACTGTGACTTCATATGAGCAATCTGTGCTTCCTCATTGCCATCCATGGAGATAAAAACCCCAAGGGTCTTGTCAGCATGGTCAACTTCAAAACGATCCAGGGTAGCTCGATTGCCATTCTTGTCAGCAACAGAGAAGTCACCAGGCATGTCAGCAATTGAGCGATAATCCCAACCGGATCCATTCCATTTGAAATCAATCAAATAACAGAAAGATTTGGCAGGTTCAATAGCACCACCAGTGGCAATAATCCCACCAGCCCACCGGTCAAGAGCTTCCTGAAAGTCAACAGCTAATTCCTCACCAGATGTTGAGGAATCAGAGCCAGCACAAAACAAATCTGTGTCATCCACAAAGGCAAAACCCACAAGAGAAACCAGTTGCAGTGACAAAGAAGTGATAAGATGGACACCATGCCCAGCCTGTTGCATCATTCGGAAGACAATTGTTGACACCAAAGCCCAAAGAGTTGGACCAATACCGTTGCCTTGGCCACAACCACTGAGAGGAACAGGTTCATCACCATACACAGGACCTGACCGACCAAAATCAGTTTTGATGTGGTGCTTAGCATGTTGCAGAGTAGACAGAAGAACTTCACACACATGGGCAGGAACCCCAAAGCTCTGGAGAGTGAGACCTGCAATCGGATGAGAGATTCTATCGTAACAGCCCTTGGCATCATTCATAGCAACAGCACCGGATCTGCGCTTCTGCCGCAACACATCACATATGAGCTTCTTGTTCAGGCAGGTGTTGATTGCCTTGTGGTGTTTCCTGCTTCCATGTTGATCAACAGCCACTGCATTGGCAAGTTCAGCGTAGGCAAGAATGCGTCTGCCAATCATTTTGTTGTTGATTTGGAACTCAGGAGACATCAACTGGATGAGCCTCATCTTATCCACTCTATATTCACCAGGTTTCTTGAAGATCTCAACATCAGTGATGACCTGCCAAGCAGAAGGAGAGAAGCCAACAATCAATGGGACGGATCTCAGGAGAGTGTCAAACTTGTTCAGCTGGGGATCCAGGGCAAAAGCCTTGTGGTGGGAAAAACTCAAACAAGAAGGTTCACTTGCTGTGCGTTCCCTCTGGCGTTTCCAGGCAGCAGCATTGTCAGCTGGACACACTGAATAGTCAAAGGGGGGCAAACTCAGAATAGAGTCAGGGACTTTGAGACAAGAAAGAAATTCAGACAGGTATTTGTCAGTGGCAGGAGGAGGATTATATGTGCCATCAAGAACTTGAGCAGAAGCATGGGCTGTGCCTAGGTATCCAAAATCTTGAATGAAGGAGGGAGTCATGGAGGGAGTGCCAAGACACTGCTGTTGACGCCGGACATTGGATTCAGCCATAGCTGGAACCATAGTAGACTGAGACTCCAAGACCTGTTCAACACCATCATGGCCAACTGCAATAGCTCGCAAGACTGCTGACTTGTTGACACATCCCCGAATAGACCGAGCAGCGAGACCAAGCTCTCTTTGAAGACGTTCCCTGCGCATCCTGGCACGAATCTGGGAAGCATTCTGGTTGTGAGGCTTGCCTTCAGCAAGAAGTGCATCCACCAGGCCTTGATTGAAGGAGTCTCTCCATGAGGGGGCCAATTTCTTCACTGCCCGGTATTGCTTGTAAGCTTGTTTCAGATGGAGGAGAGCACTGGAAAGGTCACTGTGTTCTCCTTTGTAGAGAGAAAGCTTGCAGGCCAACCGTTTCAAAACAGTATGACTGGTGGACACACCCTGTCTCAACTTAACAACATGCCTCCAAAAGTCAATGGTATCACGATAGACTTGCAGCTTTGATGACCATGGAACCAAACCAGCTCTAGTGTGGCAGAGGTTTTGTTCAACAGAGAGCCTGAGAGAGGTGGAGGTTTCATGGAGTACTTCATATGTGGTGATGAGATCAGTGCGCACAGAAATATCCCCAGACTGAAACTGAGCCAGGAGGTGCTCCAGCTTAGCTTGGAGAGAAAACACTCCAGCCTTGAGAAAGCTGTGCCTGACACGCTTGAAATACCGTTGGCGCAGATGAGGGTGAGAGGACTGGAGTTTGGAATGAGAGAAGCTCACAGGAGGTGGCAGATGTTTGCCCATGAGGCTGCAATTACAGACTTCAATCCAAAGCATTCTGTGGTCAGATTCCATACCATAGGCACCACCAAAGGGACAATACCCAGCCCTGAGAACATCAACGTTCTCAGAGACCCAAATGGCATCAATTGGTGTTCTGGTAGTGTTGCGGTTGTGAGTGGCAGGAGGAGAAGACGTACTATGAAGTGTAAGGATGGCCTCTCTGAAACCAAGAGCCTTGAGCTCAAAAGACAAGCCATCAGTTTGAACATCAGCATTCTGGTCAATCCCAACAATGACTTGATCACCTGCACCCAGGCAGACCTGAAGGGCAGCAGTTAAATCCCTGTGAAAGAGAATACATGGATTGGGACTGAAAAGATTTTCAGCTGCTTGAAAGTATCGGTACTGTTGATTCCAGACTGAGCCAAGATCCCTATCATTTTCAACTGGGCAGTAGGCAGAAAACATGGTGACATTGTAGCCATCCCTGCCCTGAAACTTGACAAAGGACCATCTGCCAAGACCAGATGGATCAGCTCCATGTGCAACCTTGTGGGAGCTGAACAGCTGGTCAATTGAAAAACCTGTGCTGCCAGGCTGAAGCCATGAGCAGTCAGAAGCTTCATGCTTGTTGTTGGCAAGATAGGAAAAACTTGAGGGACTGACATTCTTCATGCGCCGATTGAAAAGATCACAGGGCAGGAGTTTGGATTCATTCAAACAATGTTCAGCAAAAAGAGCCACACTGGCATTGCTCTTGACAAATTGACGGGAGTTGTGCTTGGACATGGACATAAAGGCAGCTCTGCGCTGTGGTCCAATGTTTTGGAATGTGATGATGGTGGAGTTAGAGGATGGAGCTTGAGGAAAGGAATGACCAAAACTGTCAGAATCCTTAGCAGCAAGAGAGTCTCCATGAAGAGTTAATTGGACAAAATGAGAGACAGGGGAAGAGGCGGAGGGGGAAAAGGGAGAAACAGGAGAAGCATTGATGGGATTTGGATTGGAAGGCATCCCATCACACCTCATACCAGAAGAGCTAACCATGATCAGAAGGAAACCGAGTCTGTCGCACGGAAGGAAGAGTTGCCGGAGCTGATTTGGTGGAGACATTGGCATGGCTCAAATCACTGACACTAGCATCATGACTGGAAGAGAATGCAATTGCAGCAACTCCAAGCCTCAATGCAGAGGCTGCATCTTCCTCACCACCGGCAGCAGGAACTGCAGTTGAGGCATCAGGAGAGGCCACAGGGAGGTCACCAGCCATGGCATTATGGGGAGGGTCAGGAACTTCAGGGGGAACATCAGGAGAGATACCAGGGGAGGCATCAGCCTTGGCAACAAGGGGAGGATCACCTCCAGGAGGAACAGCACCTGCAGGCGCTGAAGCCTGGACAGCAGTAAGATTGGAAGTGCCAGTCGCTAAAGTATCCATGGATTGAGAGTCATCAAAGCCTCCACCACCACTGTCAGCACGGGCTTGGAGGTTAAAGTGCAGATCTAGATCAAAAGTGAGGTCGGGGGCAAGGTCAACTGACAAGTCATCATCAACAAGTTCCCAATCTCGTGCATCCCCATCACCAAAAAAGGGAAGAGAGTCATCCTGCATTGGATCTGCAGCAGGTGCAGTTTCCACAACACAATTGACAGCAGCATCCCAATGGTAAGCTTCCATTTCAGTCAAGCACTCAGAAGAGAACCATTGTCGAACACAAGAACCATAATGAGCTTCCAGTATAATAGGCAGGAAAGACAACATGGCCATTGCCTCAGCCTTGGTAGTGATATTGTACAAAGCAAGGACCTCGCCTCGGTATGAACTGGTATCAACAGAAAGAAAAAGAGGCCATGACCAATTGTCACGGGTTCTGATGCCCAGAAGCACACTGCGCAGTGTCTTCAAACCCAGCCCTTGGCCCAAGTCAACTGGAAGATCAAGATCAACTACCCCCAGTAATAATAATATACTTATTTAAGTAGGAAAATCCACCGAAGGTGGTTAAAAGCTACTCAGTCTGTAACCAGACTTTATCGTCGCCTCAATCGAAGAGAGTTTAGGCCCCAAGTTGTAGAACGACGCGTCGCCTCAACCATGGGGGATTTGGTCCCCAGGTTGTAAAGACGACTATTTTGCAAACGAACCTTGGTAAGAAACAGGAAAAAAAAAAAACGAACCAGTCCAGAGCACAACAGACACTGCTGTTGCAAAGCGTACAGGAAACGGGGTAACAAGAATGTGAAAGGGAAAGACACAAGCAAAACTGTCCCTCCAATGCTGGTGTGCAGCATCCGTAATGCCAGTGGTCAGCTGACACAAGCAAAACCCTGACTAGATACATGGTATCTGTAATGCTAGTGGTCAGCGTACAAAAGCAAAACTCCTCTCTGAATGCTGGAGTGCAGCATCACCAGTAATGCGAGTAGTCATCCCCAAACACATTCCCGAGCAAAATTTCCCAGGTAATGCTCGTACATTCAGTACCTGCCATCGTAGTGGTACCTGCTGGTACCTAGGTATAACACATAGAGGCGGTGGAGCCTACTACGAAATTCAAAACAGCTGCTGTCCTCCTGTTAGAACATCGTAGTAGCTTGGAAACAAGGGCTCTAAGTGAGAACACTTAATACCAGCAGGCCTGTAGGCTTGGAAACAGGTGGCAGCTGTACTGTGAACTGAAGGGGTATATGTAGGTGGTGGAGCGTTAAGTAACATGTACTTAGCAACTTTGGGGCTTGGGTCAGAAAAACAGTAGGTCCATAATCGAAAACACTTATGGTCCAGCAGGGCAGTAGACTTGAAAACAGATGACAGTTGAAGTGTGCACCTGAGAGGGTTATGTAGGTAGGAGAGCCTTAAGCAAGCTGTACTTAGCGACTTTGGGGCTTGGGTCAGAAAAACAGTAGGACCTTAAGCGAAAACACTTATGGTCCAGCAGGGCAGTAGACTTGGAAACAGATGACAGTTGAAGTGTGCACCTGAGAAAGTTATGTAGGTAGGAGACCCTTAAGCAAGCTGTACTTAGCGGCTTTGGGGCTTGGGTCAGAAAACAGTAGGACCTTAAGCGAAAACACTTATGGTCCAGCAGGGCAGTAGACTTGAAAACAGATGACAGTTGAAGAATGCATCTGAGAGGTATATGTAGGTGGTGGAGCCTTAAGCGAACTGTACTTAGCGGCTTTGGGGCTTGGGTCAGAAAACAGTAGGACCATAAGCGAAAACACTTATCGTCCAGCAGGGCAGTAGACTTGGAAACAGATGACATTTATACTGTACACCTGAGAGGTATATGTAGATGGTAGGGCCTTAAGCGAACTGTACTTAGCGGCTTTGGGGCTTGGGTCAGAAAACAGTAGGACCATAAGCGAAAACACTTATCGTCCAGCAGGGCAGTAGACTTGGAAACAGATGACATCTGGAATTTCTTGTAGAAATATTCCTACAGTGGAAGAACTTTAAGTGAGAATCACTTAAGCAGCTTGGAAACAGTGTAGAACATTAAGTATAAGATATACTTAGGGGCCTTGGGGGATGGAGCTGGGAAACAGATCGAAGCAGAAATACAACGAAAATTATTGGTGAATTGCTGTAGAATCTGTACTGGAAGTGCTGTAGAAAATTATGTGTCGATCTTGGTTTTGGTGCTGCTGCTGTTGCTGATCCCTCGGTTGAGCAGTGAATTGGCAACAAACTCAACGAAAGGAAGCATCCAGCAACTGAACCGATAGCAGAAACGAAGAGCGCAGGTCTTGGTTAATACATGTAGGTCCTGGGGTTGTGATTGGGGGTGTATAAGGGAGCGAGATATCGCATGGTAAAGTTGTGTAGAAATCTACGTATTTTTAGTACTGGAACATCGGAACGTCGGACAAAATGCGCGTCGCGCAAATTGTAAGATCAACTACCCCCAGAACAGGAGCAGTTTCATGGCTCTCAATAAATTTGGCTTGGCGGTGCTTAGCCTGGCGAACAGTCTTGAGCTTGGAGGGGGGAAGAGGTCTGTCAGAAGGATTGGTAGCTGTCTCAATAAACTTGTAGAATTTACCATCAGGTAAAGAGGCAATGTCTGAAGGTTTGCAACGGTTGAACTGGGCTTTGAGGAGCTTAACAGTTTGGGCGCGCTTTGTAGCATCACATAAAACATGAGCAGCCAGAACCGGATTGGGATCAGGAGTTCTGGAGTTGTCAAGGCTGATATTCTTCCTGATAACAGCAATAGGACATGCCTGAAACCTGGGATGAGTCTGAAGCAATTCGTTGTAGTGGTCAAGATCAAAACTCTGCATGTAAGATCCAAGGAGAAAGCCACAGGTGACAATAACTGGGGCCTGTATGTGGTCATATTTCAGGTCCATGTCACGGTCTCTGAGCCTCTGGAGCAATTGTGCTGAAAAGAGTTTCTCCAGGGAAGCACTGTGTCCCACAAAGAAGCGTAGATGAGGAGCAGTTCTACTGCGAAGCCAGAGCTGAGCAACATACAATTCCAAGGTCTTCCTGTCAGGAAGTGTCGTCCAAAGCTTGGTAACAGGCTTGGCCTTGGGGTTGAGCCTGGCTCTTGAGGGAAAAACATACAACACCAGGCGCTTGTCAACAGTCCATAGAAGATCCAAAGCTTCCTTGAGAGACTTGAGCAGCTCATCATACAGTTCCCCAGGGCGTTGTGACATCAACCTTGGAAGGGACAGAGTGACATAAGAACTATGAGAACACTTGGTGCCAGCAGTGACATCCACTGGAGCTCGAGAATCACTTGAGCAAACCCCTCGGCGTTGGAGGAAATGCCCAGCAGAAGAGGACAAGACAGTAGCATCACCACCACCAGGAAGAAAGGACACTGATTTGGAAGTGGAAGATTTGGAAGTGGAAGCATCATCAGCCACTGGTGGCGCAGGTGTAGGAGGGCGCTTCTTGAAATGCCAATGAGAGCCAAGCACCTGATTGGCTGCCCACCATACTTTGCCTTCAGTGCTAGGCAAAAGGTTGCCCTCACAATACAGGTCATCAAAACACTCAGGAGACATCTTGACCAAACCAATAAGACATTTCTTCAGAGCCTGGCCAGATGGTTGCTTGGTCCAGGCTGGGGCAGAGCCTTGAAAGCAAGCAGAGGCAATAGAAGCCAAGGAAGCTACAGAGGCATTGCGCCAGTCTGGAGTGTCCGGAAAAACCTGAGCATAAACAGGAGGGATGGCAGTCCGGCAAATATCATGGATGGATTTTTTGTCTTTACCCTCCTTCTTGCTGAAAAAGTGTGTAGGGCTAGGACACCCAGCCCATAACCGGTTACCTGTTGGAGATTTTCGAAAGGCATGAATTGCAGATGGGATAGGAGACTTGCCAGAACAGGGACCCTTACCATAAAAACACCAGAAGAAGGAAGCGGAATGAGCCCTGTTGGCAGCAGCCAGAGCCTCCTGGCGTTGGGATTGGCGTGCTTGCTGCTGAGAGGGATCAGACTTCTGGGCAGAGGAAAAGGCAAGAGTAGATTGCTTGAGGATAGATGAAGCAGGGACCTTGCCTGAGGTCCCAGAACCCTTTGGTGTGTGTCTGGACGTCTGTTGGCCTGGCAGCTGGGAGCCTGCCTGGTTGGATCCTGGCTGCTGGGAGCCTGGGGGCCGGGGTCCTGACTGCTGGGAGCCCTGCTGCTGGGAGCCTGAGGACTGGGAGCTTATCAGCTTGGGGTCTGACAGCAAAGTACCTGACGACTGAGAGCCTGACAGAGTACCTGACGGCGGAGGACCTGACTCCTGGGAGCCTAGCTGAGAAGCTGTTGACAGAGAAGAAGTTTGCAAGGAATCCCCTGGTGCAGAGTCCCCTGGTGCAGATTCCCCTGGTGCAGATTCAGTGCCAAGCATCTCAACATCAGAGAGCACACCTGCAGATGAGGACACAGAAGAAGATGAAGACATATCATCAACAGAAGACCCATGCATAGAGGATGAAGAGGCTGATGAGGCAGAGGAAGAGGATGATCTGGTATCAAGAGTAGGAGAGGGAGTAGTAAGAGCAGAGGTGACACTAGAATGTCTTGGAGGGGTCTTTTGCACAAATGGGCGCTTGTTAGACCGAGCCCCAGAGGCAGACCTAGCAGAAGAAGGAGGCGTGGAAGATCTTTTCTTCCGGGAAGCAGCTTGGGAGGTGGGCCACCCCTTATTAGGAGGGGGAGGCATTGTACCAGAAGTGGAGCAGCTGAGGGCAGAGACACCAGCTGTTGGGTGTTGGGGCAACAGCAGACATGCCTCGTGGATGTGTAAGTGCCAGGTGATGACAAAGACCGGGGCAGGAGAGGCACCGGTTGAGGGCAGAGGCCGGGGCAGGAGAAGCACCGGTGGAGGGCAAATCAATAGCAGAAAACCTCCAGTGGAGCGCAGGAGCACCAACTGAAACGCCGCGCTTGAATGGAGAAGTACCCGGTGTTGACAATGGCCGGGGCAGGAGAAGCACCGGTTGATTACAAAGGCCGGGGCAGGAGAAGCACCGGTTGAGGGCAAACAACAGCTGAAAAACAAACAATTGGATGCTGGACCCAGCAGACACGCCTCTTGAATGTGCAAGTGCCAGGTGATGACAAAGGCCGGGGCAGGAGAAGCACCGGTTGAGGGCAAAGGCCGGGGCAGGAGAAGCACCGGTTGAGGGCAAACCAACAGCAGAAAACCTCCAGTGGAGTGCAAGAGCACCAACTGAAACGCCGAGCTTGAATGGAGAAGTGCCCGGTGCTGACAATGGCCGGGGCAAGAGAAGCACCGGTTGGTGACAAAGGCCGGGGCAGGAGAAGCACCGGTCGAGGACAAAGGCCGGGGCAGGAGAAGCACCGATTGAGGGCAAAGCAACAACTGAAAAGCAAGCAATTGGGTGCTGGACCAACAGCAGACACGCCTCTTGGATGTGCAAGTGCCAGGTGATGACAAAGGCCGGAGCAGGTGAAGCACCGGTGGAGGGGAAAGGCCGGGGCAGGAGAAGCACCGGTGGAGGACAAATCAACAGCAGAAAACCTCCAGTGGAGCGCAGGAGCACCAACTGAAACGCCGCGCTTGAATGGAGAAGTACCCGGTGTTGACAATGGCCGGGGCAGGAGAAGCACCGGTTGAGGGCAAAGGCCGGGGCAGGAGAAGCACCGGTTGAGGGCAAAGCAACAACTGAAAAGCAAGCAATTGAGTGTTGGACCAACAGCAGACACGCCTCTTGGATGTGCAAGTGCCAGGTGATGACAAAGGCCGGAGCAGGTGAAGCACCGGTGGAGGGCAAAGGCCGGGGCAGGAGGCCGGGGCAGTAAAAGCACCGGTTGGAAGCAGAAGCAACAGCAGAAAACCTCCAGTGGAGTGCAGAAGCAATCACAGAAACGCCGCTTTGGATGTAGAGGTGCCAGGTGATAGCAAAAGCCGGGGCAGTAGAAACACCGGTTGTGAGCAGAAGTAACAACAGAGACGCCACTTGGATGCTGAAAAGCCACAGCAGAAAAGCAACCAACGGGGTGCAGGAGCGACAACAGACACGCCGCTTGGATGGAGAAGTGCCAGGTGATGACAAATGCCGGGGAAGGAAACGCCGCTTTGGATGTAGAGGTGCCAGGTGATAGCAAAAGCCGGGGCAGTAGAAACACTGGTTGGGTGCAGAAGTAACAACAGAGACGCCACTTGGATGCAGAAAATCCACAGCAGAAAAGCAACCAGCTGGGTGCAGGAGCAACAACAGACACGCCGCTTGTATGTAGAAGTGCCAGGTGATGGCAAATGCCGGGGCAGTAGAAGCACAAGTTGAAATCAGAAAGCAACAGAAAACCTCCAGTGGAGTGCAGAAGCAACAACAGAAACGCCGCGTTGGATGTAGAGATGCCAGGTGAGAGCAAAAGCCGGGGCAGTAGAAGCACCAGTTGTATGCAGAGGCAACAACAGAACGCCACTTGGGTACAGAAATGCTTGATGATGACAAACGCCGGGGAAATAGAAGCACCAGCTGGATGCAAAAGCAACAACAGAACCGACGCGTGGTTGGAGAGAAGCCAGGTGATAGGATGTATGCTGGGAAACAGGGTACAGCAGTAACAACAGGGCCAGTGTTGGTCTGAACAAGGAAAAGCTCCAGGGGAACCAAAAGAAAAGACTGGAGCACTACCAGAAGAGTCACGTTCGAAACCCACAGAGGTGCTCTGGGGGTACAGAATTTAGAAACTTCAGTAGACCACTGCAAATCGTGTAGAAACTGGAATGAGTCCAAGTGGTATACTTAAGCACCAGGGAGCAGATGACTGGCTTGAAAACAAGGACCTTGAGCGAGACACTTAGGGACCAGGGAAGCTGCTTGCTGGAAAACAGGGGCTTTAGTAGGAACACTTAGGGACCGGAGAATGTCAATGGCAGGGTACACTTAAAAGTCTCAGGAGGGAACTTGAAGTTCAAACTCACGAGTACTTATAAGTGGAAACAGTAACCAGGGGCAATTGGCTTGAAAACAGGGACCTTAAGCGGAGCAGAGCTGCTGTAGAATTCTACAGGGAAAATTCTGGTAGTTCTGTCTGGAGTTGCGGGCAAATGGATAGAAGTACCACTTTTGGCCCTGTAGAATTTACGTAGAGGGGGGAAATGGAAACAGTATCCAGGGGCAATTGGCTTGAAAACAGGTACCTTGAGCGAGATACTTAGGGACCAGGAGAGCTGCTTGCTTGAAAACAGGGGCTTTAGTAGAAACACCTAGGGACCAGGGGGAGGCTTGTGTCCTGAAAACAGTGTCGAACTTGAAGTTCAAGTTGGGGTTGCTTAATAGCGAAAACACTTAGGGATCAGGGAACTCACGAACACTTAGGGACCAGGGGAAGTGTAGTCTTGAAAACAAGGGGCGATAGTAGCTGTAGTCTTGGAAACAAGAGTACACTAAGTAGTAGGTACTTAGGGATCGGTTGGTCTTGGCTTGAAAACAGGTGTAGTAGGGGGAGCCTTAAGCGATAACACTTAGGGACTAGGGGGCTTGGCTAGGAAACAGGGGTACTCTTAAGTGATAAACACTTAAGGAGTAGTGGGCAATTGGCTTGAAAATAAAGGGGGAACTGGAAGATATGCTCGCGCGAACTTGCAAATACTTAGGGATCAGCGCGGAGGAACCTTCTAGAAGGGGGGTGTATATGTGTTCGATCTTGAAGAATGTGGAACGTTAAGTGGGTTCAATCTTGAAGAATGTAGAACGTTAAGTGGGTTCGACCTTGAAGAATGTAGAACGTTAAGTGGATATCACTTAAGGGGCTTGAAAGACTGTATAGCGTTAAATAATAAGGTAGCTTGAAAACAGATCGAAAAAAACAAACCGAGCTCGGAGACAAATCGAAAAATCAGCAAAGCAAAGCAGCTGTAGAATTAGTACTGCAATTGCTGTAGAAAATTATGTGTTGTTTTCGCTTGCCGAAGCTTGTTGCTGCCGATCGACCACCGACCGACACGGAAACAAGCAACCAAAGCAACCAAAGGGAGCAAGGAGCAGCCAAACAAACAGCAGAATCAGATAGGGGAGGTCTCTGTTAATAGGTGTAGTGCTTGGTTTTGTTGTAGGAGCTTTAGAAGTGAGTGAGATATCAAAGGGGAAAGTTGTGTAGAAATCTACTTGTTTTAAGTACTGGAACATCGGAACGTCGGACAAAATGCGCGATGCGAAAATTGTGGGAAGAGCACCAGCTGCACTAAGAGCTAACTCAGAGGAAATGGAAGCATCAAGAGATTGGTGTTGTTCAGCCTCAAGTGTTCCCCCAGGACCATGGAGTCCTTCATTCTGGCAAGTCCAGAGATCTCAGCAGGTGAGAAAGAACTGATGGATGACAGCTGTAGCCCAATGTCTGGGAGAGTGCTTGCTGCCAATTTGGGAGTAGTAATCAGCTTGGAATGTGATGCCAGAGGGGAGACCACCAACCAAGAAGCCAGTTGTGCCAACCAATTTGTTGTTGAGCTCTGACAGCAGAAGCAATTGCAGGGGGATAGGAGGATGGATAAATGTTCCTGACCCTATGAACCCTGGTGAGAAGATTGACAATGGCAGCAACCAAAGATGGATCAGTCTGCCCAACCTCAAGCCTCTGCTGCAGGGGACCCTCGAAGGCAGACAAACTGTGCTTGACAGCCCCAGGGTCCTTGCAGGAGAGCAAACGAGAAACCTTCTTGTTGTCTGCATCACACAAGGGGCACCTGGAATGATCCTGATGCTGGTAGTGAAGGAGCTGGTTGCCAACACCAATGCAGCCAGAAGCAAACTTGACAAACCACCTTTGCATACCAGGAGGGAGACACTTGAAGGCAACTTGTGGAGAAGTACTCTTGGAGACTCACAGAGGGCATCAAAGGCATCCTCAGGAGAGGCTGGAAGAGACTCAAATGGATTGTACTTCAGAGGATCAACCTCAGGAGGTTCAGAGACAGAAGTATAGGAACCAACCACACAAACAATTTTGCCACAGGTCACAAGAGAGACAAGCACTTCTGCACAGGCTGGTTCATCAGGAAGGACTTCAGAGGTGAACCTGTATCTGCCCCTACCTTGGGAGGTGCCCACCATCCAACCAGTAGAAGATTTGGAGAATTTTTTGTTGGTAGACGGAGACAAAAACCAAGGCCAAAGATAAAAGATAAGCTGTCTGGGGAGAGATCCAATGCCCAAGATGAAACAAGGTGTAAAGAGCTCTGTCTGAAGGTTATGGGCAAGGGGGAAAAAAGCATTTCTGAAGAGCCTGAGTCCACAGATGCTGTGCTGCTGGAGGTCAAGGTGGAGGATCACGCAAGTGGTTGGAAGACTGCAACTGGAAAGCCATGGAAGAGGACCTTTTGCCATCTGGAGTACACAGATCAGCAAGAGAGACAGCCTTGAGGGACATCTGAATGAGATTCAAGAGGAAAAGGTCAGGAACATGGTTGATTTTTTTGATGAGAAAAAAATTACGAAGTAGATATTGAATTCTTCAACCAACCAAAAGATCGCGCAATCCCGCACGAGGAAATTTTGGAAATAAAATAAAATTCACGCAACCCCTATCCGACACCAGATGACACTAGACAACACCAGTTGACACCAGTTTGGGTACTCCGAGAAATTATTTTTTAAAAATAATTTCTCAAATCACGCAAAGCACGCGATTCTCATATTTTAATTGAGGGGTGAGGACCGTGCCATACCCTGGGTCTACTAGTGATTAGAATAGTAGTGATATGCAAATTGTGAGAGCTATTGGTTAGTCTATTGCTATTGCTTTCCAGCAGTCCCCTGTATTCGGCAATAAGGAGACTCGCTAATCGTATTCCAATCACAAGTGGACTCGTAACTGCATTCCGGTGCATGGCATGCTCCTCCATGGTACTGTTACAATTACTCCTCCATCCTAGTGCTCTCCCTGCAATAATAGGGATGTACTCTCCTGATATTAACCCTGTCGGTTACAAAGGGAGCAGTTTCAATAGTTACAGTTCCATTGTCATGGGCCTTCAAGACCTTGTAAGGTCCCTGCCAGGGGAAGGATAGTTTCGGAATAATGCCCTTCCTTTCCAGGGTGACATAGTCTCCTTCCTTATAGACATGGGGAATCCTCTTCTGGTTCTCCCTGACGTTATTCTTGTGGATGCTTTTCTGCTTCCTTACTTGGATTGCTTCCCAATCCACTGGGAAGTTCACGGGCATGAACATGTCCCTTCCAAACACCAGTTGTGCTGGGGAGTATCCCAGAGTGGTGTTGATGGCGCTTCTGATAGCGTATGCTGCCTTGGTGGTGAATTCCTTGAAAGGGTCCTTCTCGTGGAGGTCCCTTTTCTCCAGGTTAAAGGACAATAGGCAATCCTTCAGTACTTGGTGGATCCTCTCCAATACAGCATTGGATTGTGGATTCCAGGCGCCACTGGGCTTTCTTTTCATTCCCATGTTTTCACAGAGCTCTTGGAACTCTGCTTTGAACTCACTCCCGCCATCAAAGCCAATTTCCTTTAGGTCCACATTGACCCTCTGCCATTTGGTGACTTCAGCTGCTTTTTCCGGTAGTAGTCCATACTTCTTTCGGCCACTCTTCTTGAACATCAGGCACGTGTGGCAGTGTTTACAGAGGTCCTGGATGTCCTTCCGTAGGCCTTTCCAGGTGAATACCGAGTGTCCTTCACAATCGGAGCAACTTTCCAAACCCGCCTGTATGCACTTGAGACAGTCAAAGGCGAAGAGAGAAACACTTTTCTTCCGGGAATTCTTGGTAACATTCACGTGTATGTTAACTGCACGGTGCAGCTGACTGAAGAGTGAGGTGTCAAGTGGATTGGTTTTGGGTCTATTTCCCACGGGACGATTGTGGTACTTCTTCAGCTCCCCACCAAGGCCGCCAGACGGGCCCATAAGATCGTGCTCCGGTAAAATCCAATGCTTGTAGTAGTCCTTTTCTTTCATGTGTGCGACTGAGTCAGCTGCTGTCATGAGAGCGAGAGCATCGTGATAGACAAAGAAACCTTCAGGACACACTTGCTTGGCAGCAGAAAACATGTAGTCAATCAGTTCCGTGACACAAACTTGTCCCGTCATGCAGACTTTGTCGATTTGAACTTGCCAATTCAAACCATACTTGCTAAGGTATGGATTATCAGCGGCTCGATGTGTAACACTCTATGGTAGAATTAGATGGAGTGGTACGCAATAGGTTAATAAATTGATGTTTTAATGATGAATAATTATAATTGTGTTACGAGAATGGTTGAATACTTTACGAGATGGGAATGATTCCTTGAGTATGGAATGAATGAGCGATCGAAGATTATCAGCGAGTCATAAAGACTCTTGATATTTATCTTGATATTTGTCAGTATCCGTTGTATGTGTTTATATACCAAACATACATACATGAATACCACATATATTGGAGTACATGCGGGATTCAATAATCATTTAGAGACTTTTGTAGGATAGTAACATTAACATGTTACATAGTGCCCCAATGATTAGGTGAAGTTTGCATGTGGTACAATACAATAGGTTTGGAGTTGAGTAGTATCGATGACAAAGAGATATGCTCGTTCGGAGAACCGGTTGAAGATGATACATGCCATTTGAAGGAATATATGGTAATGTAGATCAAAAGGGGATTGAAGAAGGTTCTTTGACACTGAAGGGATCGAAGATTTGTTTCTTGTTCTTGAGAAGGTTCATAATGACATGCTAAAAACAGCAAAAAGAGTCGAAGAAAATTCTTTTCCTCCCCCAACTGTGAAGGGCCTCCGTTAGGTAGTGGAGCTGATTTTGAAATTAATTTTGATTGTCCGTAGGCATAAAAACACCTCCTGTAATAGTAGTTAGGTAGGTGAAAAGCTGGAGCGTTGTGGTTGTTATCGTTGTTCAAAGCCGGAGCGTTGCTGTGTCTGCGATTGTATAGTGACGCAGAGAGGGGACGCATTGTTAGTTACGGCGTTGAATCGATATGTGAATTCAGTTGCGATTTGCCGGATACTTTGCCGGTCTTTTATTTCGGGGTGTTTATTGGCAGCATGCGACTGGAGGTTCGAATTTTTGTAACTCCAGAGCACCTCTGTGGGGTTCGAATATAATTTTGTGGGATTGCTCCTATATTTTTGGAGCTCCCTGTGGACTATTCCTTTGTTTGGGTTCAAAGGTGTCCTTGTTATTGCTGCTGCTGTACCCTATCGATGATCGATCGATTATTTTGTTTTGCGTCTGTACCCTTATTGATATCAATATCGTCGATTCGATTGATTGATTCATGGCATTCTTAGCGTCTGTACCCATTGCAACTGGTTCGCGTCCGAACCGATCTGCGTCCAGATCTTTATTGCGATTTGATTCTTCAGTAGGTGAATTGCCATAACTGAATCTTTATTTTATCGGTTGATTGTTGCCGTCACTTGCGGATCGGACTGAGCACTTTGAATTATTTTGTTTTATTTGCAACAGGGCTCATCTCTGTAGGTTCCTTCCCTCCTTTCCAGGGGTTCTCCTCCATGCGTCTTCCCAGTCAGCAGGGCTGAGCTGGCATCCAGGTCCAGGGGAGCTGGAGGCACAGTGCTGTATTGTTGTTTGGTATTACCGGGCTGGGTAAGCTGGTGTGGTAATCGGTTGCCGTCAAAAGCGAGGCGGTTTGGGTTTGAAGATAATGGTGCCTTCAATAGTTCTTTCAAGTGTTCCATCATGTTGGGCGCAGTATGATTCCATGGCGCGTTTCATGTGGGCTTGGAAGGATTCATTGGAAGCAGTGCTTCCAGTGTCATTGCTAGGAGCCGTAGCAGTGCTGTTGTTGCTGCTTTTGCTCCTTTTGGAATATCTGTTCTTTGGACATTCAGACCAATCGTGATCATGTCCGGGGATCCTGCAGGGATTGTTGGATTTTCATTTGCCCATTGGTGGCTCATCCTCTGCGTCGTTTTCTTTGTCACTGTTATCATCACTGTCAGCATCTGAATCAGAGCTGTTGCTGTTGATGCTTTCAGCGTCCAACTCGGAGCTGTTGTTACTGCTTTCAGAGTCGTATGAATGTTGACTGCCTTTGGCTTGGCGGTCTAAGCAGCTCATGTGGTCCACGATGAATTGTACAGTGGTATCTTCTTGGATTCCTTGGTGGATTAGACCATAGCTGTTGATCCATTTGCTTGGAAAGCTGTGTAGTAGGATGGTCTTTGCTTCTGTCGGTGATAGGTCAGTTCCATGTCCTTGGAGTCTTTTAGTATATTTGAAGAGAATTTGCATTCGGTCGGCATGGTCTTTGCATGAAAGATTGCTTGGTTTCTTGCATGCAGCGCTCCGAAGGTATGTATGCATGATGTCTTTCGCGTCAGTCGCATTGCAATAGTCTTGCTTGATAAAGTCGAGTATTGCCTGTTCATACCCTCCGATCTGCTGTTCATCGTATTGGATTTCATCTGGATCCAGGGGATCCTGTAGCATTTCATTCCACTTGGATTGAGTGTCTGTATTTAGACATCTGCTGAAGTGGGTAATGTAGTCGGTGGTTGGTAGTCTTAGGAGCTTTGCGGCATTCCTGAAGGCTTCTTCAACAAATAGGAATTCCTCTAGTCCTCCTCTGTTGGTGAATAGAGGGATCTTCATGCTGTCGGGGGTCCCATTGGCACGTGTAATGGAGAGCTTGGTGAGCTTTGGCTTGCTCCTCTTGAATGAAGGGATGTAACTGATTGGAGGATCTCTATAAAGTCCTGCCATTGTTTCTTGATTCGTCGCGTTCGATCGATTCGGTGTACAATCGGAGATTTGAATTGCTTGTGGAGCGTTCGATCGATTCGTGTCGGCGTTTCGTTCGATCGTTTCGTTCGATGTTTAATCGATTCGTAGATTTCGATTGGCGTTGTTTCTTTTTTGCTTGTCAGGGTATCAATGTATCCCTGTTGTTTAGGATAAAGGTTGTTTTGGATTCAGTACTGAGTTCTTGTCTTCTACTTTCAAGCGGACAGTAATCACTGTGTAACACTCTAGGGTAGAATTAGATGGAGTGGTATGCAATAGGTTAATAAATTGATGTTTTAATGATGAATAATTATAATTGTGTTACGAGAATGGTTGAATACTTTACGAGATGGGAATGATTCCTTGAGTATGGAATGAATGAGCGATCGAAGATTATCAGCGAGTCATAAAGACTCTTGATATTTATCTTGATATTTGTCAGTATCCGTTGTATGTGTTTATATACCAAACATACATACATGAATACCTGCCATACCCCGGGTCTACTAGTGATTAGAATAGTAGTGATATGCAAATTGTGAGCCCTATTGGTTAGTCTATTTGCCACAGCTCTAAGAGCTCTCCAGATCGGCGATTCTATCGGCTCGCCGATTGTTTTTATCCTTATCCTTAATCCAGTCCCGTGTGTACTCGTGACTGTATTTTGGTGTACGGCATACTCCTCCATGGTACTGTTACGGTTTAATGGGATCCCTGCAATAATAGGGGTGGACTCTCCTAATATTAACCCGGTCGGTTACAAAGGGAGCAGTTTCGATAGTTACAGTTCCATTGTCGTGGGCCTTAAGCACCTTGTAAGGTCCTTGCCGTGGGAAGGATAGTTTTGGGATAATGCCCTTCCTTTCCAGGGTGATATAGTCTCCTTCCTTATAGACATGGGGAATCCTCTTCCGGTTCTCCCTGATGTTGCTCTTGTGGATACTCTTTTGTTTCCTTGCCTGGATTGCTTCCCAATCCGCTGTGAAATTTACAGGCATGAACATGTCTCTTCCAAACACCAATTGTGCTGGGGAGTACCCCAGGGTGGTGTGGATGGCACTCCGGATGGCATATGCTGCCTTGGTGGTGAATTCCTCAAAAGGATCCTTCTCGTGGAGATCCCTCTGTTCCAGGTTAAAGGACAATAGGCAGTCCTTCAGAACCTGGTGGATCCTCTCCAGCACTGAATTGGATTGTGGGTTCCAGGCGCCACTGGGCTTTCTTTTCATCCCCATGTTGTCGCAGAGCTCTTGGAACTCTGCTTTGAACTCACTCCCGCCGTCAAAGCCAATTTCCTTTGGGCGCGGATATCTTGCTAGCCAGGTACTGTCCAGCAAACGTTGAGTTTCTGCTGCATTTGGGGAGTCCTTCAGGTGAGCCAGTTCAAACCATCCGGTTACTGGGTCCACCATGATGAGAACATTGATTCGCCTTCGCGCTGAATGATCAGGATATCATCGATATAGACAAGGACGTAGTCTAGATCCCCTAGTAGGTTCATCATGACTGATTGGAAGATATCCGGAGCACAAGCAATCCCCATTGCCAGTCGCTTGTAGGCATACTTTCCCCACGGCAGAATGGTGGAGCAAATTTTCTGGCTCTCTTTGCAGATGGGGATGGTGTAGTACCCCTGGGACAAGTCCAGCGCCATAGCTGATTTGAACTTCTGTAACCTTTGGATTGTTTCCCCTATTCTTGGTAGTGGGAATGGTTTCCTCTGGATTGCGGCATTCATCTTCCGGAAGTCTGTAAGGACTCGGATATCGCCTGTTTTCTTCGGTTGACAGAACGTGGGGGATGCCCATGGTGAATCATCATCATGGTGGAGTTTCTCCAAGACTCCAATATCACAGAGCCTGGTGATCTCCTTTCGTAGTGCCTGTTCAAAGGCATGGGGTACAGAATAGTACCTCTGTCGGACCGGTTTGACCCCTGGTTGGAGTTCAATGGACACCGGTTCTATATTCTTCAGTAGTCCCAGACCTCCTCCAAAGAGCGTCGGAAATTTCTTCAGTGTTTTCTTCAAGGCTTCCTTGGACGTGTCCGTAATCTCCAGGTCATTGACCATAGCGTCTATATCGACTTTGGAGTAGTCTGCGTCCAAGATTTTGGCTTGCCTTTCTTCCTCTTGTTGGAGGATCGGACTCTGTGTGTTGGCAAAGAATACTGCCTCACATTTGTCCGGGTTCGAGAGTTCCCCTATTCCCTTCATGGGAATGGAGTCACCCTGCCATTCAATTGTCCTGGAGCTGTATTTTATATCCAGTCCCAGTTGTGCCATCAAGTCGGATCCTATGATCATGTCGTAGGGTACTTCCTCGTGGTGATGGTATTCATCCACTTGGTGGAAGGTCCATTTGATGGTCTTGGAGTTCGAAAATTCTATCAGCCTTAGTCCCACTGAAGCCGCAGACTTGGTTCGAAACTTGCCTCCATATGTGTTGTAGGTGACAGATCTTTGGTCTCGGTTTGTTAGTTGACTTCGGTCGACGAATCGCTTTAGTACAATGGATTTGGAGCAACCAGAGTCTAGTAGGCCCCGGAGCATCCTCCCCCTTCCTTTGTGGTCCAATACCTCCACACAGACGTCCGCAAATCTGTTGATGATGCGGGGTCCGGTGTGGATGGTATCAGCCATTCAGTTGTGGGAACCTTTCCTTTTAAAGGTTTTCCTGTACTTTCTTCTGTACTCTTTGAGTTCGCGTTCGGAGATATCGATCTCGTCATCGGAGACTGAGTGGTCCGCTTGGGCCGTGGCCAGTACATAAGAGTACTCGTGGTTTGATAGGTTCCTTCCCCAGTGGGGTTTGGAGTACTGCTCAGAGTCTGAGTCTTCTTTTGCCACAAAATGCTCCTTGAGCAAGTTGATGGTCTCCCGGTCAAACTTTCCCTTCTTGGGGGGACCACCGGTTAGTTTCCAGCATTTGCCGGCATGGACCTTGCCACAGGTCTTGCACATAGCTGTTTGTTGCTGTTGTCCACAGGGCGCTTCTTTTTGCCAGGGGATTTCCCGTGGTGGGTTCCTCCCCCAGATGCGGTCTTGGGATTCTTCTTGGGACCACCGTTTTGTTTTTCAAGGTCAGAGATTCGTTTGTGGAGTTCATCCTCGCTCCGGATGGTGATTTCCAAGTTTTCGAGTTTGTCGATGGTGGTGTTGAAGGAGTGGGAATAGACGTCCCATCCGATATGGTCTAGTTTCTCTCGTTGGGAGTGGGTCATGTTGGAATCTAGGATTTCCTTCATGTCCTCTTCCGAGTAACTGGAAGGAGCAGTGCCGTTTGCGGCGCCACTCTCCCAGAGGCAGTCTGGTAGATAGCTCTGTAGTTCGGCCATGCGGTTTGCCCAAGAGCGGATACCGTGTTTCATGTCGATTTTTGTGTTCCGGATGAATCTCCGGAGCAGAATGTAGGATCTTTTGCCATTCATGTCATTGCCAAAGATTTTGAGTTTGAGCATGTGCATGCACTCCTCAATGACATCCTTTCTGTACCCCTGGGTTCGGTAGTACTGGATGAGGGCAGTCAAGACCCTTTTCTTTGGAACCGGGCCGTTGAGTGTGGCGGACTCCGGTTCTGTTTCGGACGCCGCCGTAGCAGTCGCGTCGTCGTCGGTTGGGGCGCTGGGGCCCTCCACCGCCTCTTTGGATTCCTCAGAGGGGGGTTCCTTAGGTCGTTCCTTAGGTTCCCTCATTGCGATCATTTCGAGTTTTTGTTGGATTAGTTGGTTATTGTGGACCTTGTGTCCTGGCTCGGCATAGTAGGTCCGGCCTAGGACCATTTGGACAATGGAGAGTGCCTCGTGGGAGAGGATTCTCTGGAGAACATCCAGTTTCTGGTCTCCTTGGAGTTTCTCATTGCCAACAATTTTCTGGTCAAAGTCTCTCTTCCAGATGATAAAGAGTTCCGGTCTTTCCGTGCTGGTGAGTACCTTCAAGTAGTCACTGAAGGCCACTCCTCCCTTTTCTGAGTCTATGCTCATTTTTACGGCATTGGCATCTTCCGGCCAGTCCTCTCGCGCAAAGGTAAAGGGTTTCTGTTTGGTTCCTTTAGACGCCATGGTTGGGTTAATCGTTTATTCTATTTAATCTAGTTACACTATTTTTGTTATCTTTGCTGTTTGTGTTGAAACTGAGCAAAAAGTGATTGCTCAGCTCCTCCAGTTTTTCTTGCTGGATTTCCACTGCTCTCGCGATAGCTCGTGTTATAACTGGATTTCCCCCTGGTTTGTCCAGTGGTGGGAGTTGTTTCTCTCTTTAGTTCCCGGGAATCCTGTGGTTCCCCGGAGTTGTTTCTGTTTTTATTTCGTGGGAAATGACGGCGTTGCTTCTTTCTTAAGCTGTCACCGGACCGGTCCCACTTCTTGTCGTCCCGTGGGATTAGTGGTGTTTGGGTATTTGGTGTATACCTTTCCGGATATTTTGTATATATCGTTTTTGGTTGGCGTACTCTTTTTGGTCTGTCCATCCATTCAGCGTTGGTCCAATTAGTCCACTCACTGATTTATGTGTCACTTTTTCAGTGTGTATTTTCGAATTTTTCGATTATTTCCTGTTGTCGACCATGGTCCTGTTCAGGTACTCAGGTGTCTCTGTTGCTACTGTTGCTCCCTTGTACTGGAGCCAACAGTCGCTGGGGTCGGTTTTCCTTGTGCTGCAAACACTGGATATCCTTCTCCCTGTTTTTGCTTCGCTGCGCCTCCATTCGTGGCAGTATTTCGATCTCGTATGCTCTTTTTGGTCGATCGATTTCTTTCTGCTCATGGTCATCAGCGCTCACCTTGATTTTAAAATCATGCCATACCCCGGGTCTACTAGTGATTAGAATAGTAGTGATATGCAAATTGTGAGCCCTATTGGTTAGTCTATTTGCTACAGCTCTAAGAGCTCTCCAGATCGGCGATTCTATCGGCTCGCCGATTGTTTTTATCCTTATCCTTAATCCAGTCCCGTGTGTACTCGTGACTGTATTTTGGTGTACGGCAATACCACATATATTGGAGTACATGCGGGATTCAATAATCATTTAGAGACTTTCGTAGGATCGTAACATTAACATGTTACACGATGATCAACAGGTGATGGAGGAACACCAGATACAACGGTCGCAGTTTTCAATACGAATGATGACAGTCGCTTGTGAGATAGACCAGGCGTGTCAGCTGCAATCTTGTTGATGCGTTCTGGATTCCCAACCAAGTCCTTGAGGTCCTTGACTAACTTGATCCCATGGAGACTGAGCTTTTCAGCCGTCTTCTCCTTCAAGCTTGGAATACACTGAATAGACTCTGTCTCATAGATCACACCTTCAGGACGACCACTTTCGATCCATATCTTGGATGGTTTGCCTAAAAAGAATGGGAACAAAATCGTTGCTGTTAGAAATTGTATTCGTATTGGGAAAAACAATGAGTTCAAAGTAGCTTACCTTTGGTAGATCTTGCAAAAGCAATGGCTTGGAGACGGAGCTTGTTGCGTTCCGGTCTAGTGATCAATTTCTTCTCAGTATATTCACACACTTCTTCAATCTTGCAACCTTCACCATCACCGTTCATATACACACCAAAACAAAACCTTGCTTCCTTTTCATATTTCACATGCGTCACCGTCTTCTGAGGGGCATAAGAACCGTTTGGATCCAGCTTACCATTGGCATCTCGCTTAAAAGCCAAGTAGACATTCTCCAATCCCTGTCCAATCCTTGTTCCCATTGCTCCAATGTGAGCTTTCTTGTGCATCTCGTCAAACAAAGCAACTTGATTCAGCTTCAACGGGGTTAACTTGGTGGTATCATAACAGGGCGGTGGTTTCTCTGGATCATAGGCATCACCTAGAAGCAATGGGAACATTGGATGGTCAAACTCCACTTTACCAAAGCAAAGAAGGAGTTGTGCAAACCATCTGAATGATGCTCTACACCAGGCGGACTCCTTTAGCTCTGAACCTTGCTTGGCCTTCTTGATTGACATTACCTTGGGCTTCATTCTCAACATCGCACCCCTGACAGCAGAGTAAGTGAGGGATGGCAGCTCATTGTCTTGGCGAAAAATATTGACAATGTCAGTAGCCATTGAAATACTGTTACCGTATTCCAATGCATCAGCTACTATCTGAGCTTCAATGCTATCCAGTTGAATGATGGCAGGGCGTCCAACATTTTCGTATTTCCCAGCTCCTGTATAAGGGACACAGTTGGCTTGGCAGTCTAGCACTTGGCTACAAACTTGGGTGACAGTGTCTTTGAAAGATTGTGTGTTGTTCTTGAAGACCTCGCAAATGGCACTGATAGGGTGCACTGTTGGCCAGGTGGCTCAGAGAGGGCTTCCCAGAACAAGCTCAAAGTGGACTGCAATAGCAATTCTGATGTTCTGGGATGTGGATGCAGCTTGGTACTCGGGTTGGACTTCCTCACAATCAATAGGTTCATACTCTTCATCATCACTTGATTCTTCAGCATAGTCCACAGGAGCAACCACCCTTACTGGTAGTTTAGTATCTTCTTCTTCTGGTGGAGGTGGTGGAGGTGGGGGTGGAGAGGGTACTGTAGTTTGCTGTTCCAACCTCGCCTGCTCCTCTGCATGTTTCTGTTGGTGCCAAAGGATAGCACTGGACTTCTCCCTATCCGTACGAGGCCTTGGAGTAGCACCTGCTGATTGACGTTTTCTTCTCTTTTTCTTTGTTGGTTCCATTTTGTATGAGACTTGGCGGGACGTTCGGTGGGAGTTGTGTTCCGGTTGCTTCTTTAGTTTTCTGTACCGGATGGAGTATCAGATGGAGTATCGATTTCGAGTATCGATTTCGTGTTCTTGTTCTGGGTTCTCGTTCTGGGTTCTCGTTATCAGAATAAATAATCAGCGGGATGTTCGGTGGGAGTTGTATTCCGGTGTTTCTTTAGTTTTCTGTACCGGATTGGGTATTGGATGGAGTATCAATTTTGCGTTCTCGTTCTCAGATCAAGTATCGATTTCGATTTTGCGTTGCTGGTTGCTTTCTGTACTGTACCGGATGGAGTATCGATTTTGCTTCGTAAAAATGACTGATTGATTTGTTGTATGGTCTTTGTATTGCCTTTGTATGGTAGAGACTCGGCGGGACGTTCAGTGGGAGTTGTGTTCCGGTTGCTTCTTTAGTTTTCTGTACCGGATGGAGTATCGGATGGAGTATCGATTTCGAGTATCGATTTCGCGTTGCAATACTGTATCACCTTGCTCGCAACTTGAATGGTTGAGTATCGCGTTTAAGTATTGAATGGCAACCGAATCGACTATCACCTTGCTCGTCAAATTGTTGAGTATCAAAAAATGGTGGATGGAGTATCGCGTTTAAGTATCGAATGGACTATCACCTTGCTCGTCAAATCGTTGAGTATCGAAAAATGCTGAATGGAGTATCGCGTTTAAGTATTGAATGGACTATCACCTTGCTCGCACCTTGATTGCTTGAGTATCTGCTGGATGGAGTATCGCGTTTAAGTATCGAATGGCAACCAAATGGACTATCACCTTGCTTGCACCTCGATTGCTTGAGTATCGAACAACAACGCTGGATGGAGTATCGCGTTTCAGTATCAAATGGCAACCGAATCGAGTAGTGTATCACCTTGCTCGCACCGCGATTGCTTGAGTATCAAACAACAACGCTGGATGGAGTATCACGTTATATTGCTCCGTTTCCCCGTGTCCGTTTGATTAAGTATCGAATAACAACGAGTAGCGTACGGTATCACCTTGCTCACACCTCATTTGCTTGGGTATCGAATAACAACCAAATCGAGTAGCGTACGGTATCACCTTGCTTGCACCTCATTTGCTTGAGTATTGAATAACAACCGTAACAACCAAATCGAGTAGCATATCACCTTTGCTCGCAACGTGATTGCTTGAGTATCAAATAACAACCGAATCGAGTAGCATACGGTATCACCTTGCTTGCACCTTGTTAGCTTGAGTATCGAATAACAACCAAATCAAGTAGCGTATCGAATAACAACCAAATCGAGTAGCGTAGGGTATCACCTTGCTCGCACCTCGTTTGCTTGAGTATCGAATAACGACCAAATCAAGTAGCGTATCACCTTACTCGCACCACGATTGCTTGAGTATTGTTCTTATCCTTTTGATTCCTTTGTCGGCTGGAAAAGTGAGAAGAAACCAACACCTTCTCAAACAATCGGAAAACGGCAAAAAGGCAAAGGTGAAACAATTTTAAAATAAAAAGAACCGGTGATTTGTGTGTTTTCTTGTGGGATTCAACAATGACTTCCATTGAATTCATGTATTTTCTGTTTCTTTCCATCGAGTTCTTTGAGACAGAAGCTCCACGTGGAGAATTCAATGGTTGAAAAACTTACACATGGAACATTTTTTTTTAACGGTTTAACCGTTCAGTAGTGACTGGGTGTGCGCACTGTGAAGGCGCGGAGTTTTGATTTATTTGAAAATAAGAGTCGCGGAGAACCAAATTGCTATTTAAAAAGTTTATATAAGTATACAGTAATGCATAAAAAACTTTCTATATTTGGGCTCAATAAAACTGGGAAACGCATAGTATATTCTTGTTCTCCTTGAAAAAAGCTTTTCAACGATATATAGGTTAGTAGGGGTTACACATGGTCTCCAAAAGTTAGTCTTTCGACTGGTAGGGTTCTTTTACGATGCTTTGGTAGGATTGCTTCGATCTTCTTTCTCCAAGGCTTAACAGCTGTAGGCGTCATCCAATATCCAAGGAAGTCAGTCTCTTGTACAGCCCAATCGCATTTGAGTGGGTTGCACTTCAGCCCATTCTGGTTAAGCCTGTCAAGAATCTTGTCAATAGTCTTCATGTGGAGGTCAAATGATCCATTAGTCCAGATACCAATATCATCAATATAAACAGTGCAGTCTGTATCTTGTAGGATATCTTCCATGAGTTGTTGGGCAAAATCCGGGGAGACTTTAACTCCCATTGGTAGTCTTTGGTATTCATAGCAACCATATGGAGTGACTATGGTACAGAGCTTCATGCTTGCATCATCTAGTTCAAAGCAGTAGTATTGCATGGACAGGTCAATCTTGGTGAAGTGAGTGTACTTGCCCCTTTTGTTCATGATATCTTGTATCCTGGGGATTGGATAAGGACGTCTTTTAAGAAGTTCATTGAGTTCTCTGAAGTCTGATACCCATCTAACTCTGTTGTCTTTCTTTGGAACAATAAAGGTTGGAAATGCCCATTCAGCCGGTCCGATGCATCGCTTGAGTACTCCATCATTACATAGATTCTGGAGCTCCCCTTTGAATAGGTCTTCTCATTTGTATGCAACTGGGTAAGGCTTCTTGTGCATGGGCTTGGATCCGGGCTTGAGTCTTAGAGAGATCTTCTTGTGTGGATACTTTCCAAGTTCACCATTGAAGACATTGGGGTACTTGTTTAGTATGGCTTGGAACTGCTGCTGCTCTGTCTTGGACATGTGGGATTGTTGCTGTGCAACTGTAGATGGATCTGTTTCTTGGTAGGCCCTATCTAGGATCACCTTGGACTTGTATGGATTGGCAAAGGAGAGATCATCAGTGAAGAGTTCAGCATCTTCGAGTTCTTCCATAAGCATGGTATGGTTTGTTGCATGGTATATAGAGGTATATTTCATGGGAATGGTTCTATCCATCCACTGTACTGCTTCCTTATCGAATAGGAGGTTGATCTGTGCTAGGTGGAGGAAGTCTCTGCCTAGTATCAGATCATATTTGTGTAACATGCTGGCGTAGCCGTGTTACGAAGGGCTCTAAATGATTATTGAATCCCGCATGTACTCCAATATATATATGGTATACATGTATGTATATTCGGTATGTATACACATACAACGGACATTGTCAAGTATCAAGATAAACAAAGATTCTCGTGACTCGCTGATTATTGATATTATGCCCGACGAACATTATTATTGTTCGATCGCTCATTCATCCCATACTCAAGAAATCATTCCCATCTCGTAAAGTATTCAACCATTCACAATTTTATAATTTTTCTTTATTAAAATACCTCTATCGCGTACCACTCCATCTAATTCTACCCTAGAGTGTTACAATTTGCAGTTGGGGGAATGGAAGAGCCTTGCTTCATGTTTGTCAAGGGTGTAGTTGCCAAACTCTTGTAGCTTGATGTTCTTCATGATAACGTACTCTGTAGTATTGAAGCTGCCATTGGCTGTAGTTGTTAGGACTTGATGATTGGATCTGATTTGGTAGTGTGCCAAATGGTAGGGCTCTTTTGTTGATTAGTGTTCCGGAGGATCCACTATCGAGTAGTGTGAGTAGTGATCTTGCTTTAAGTGGGATGCCTTGTATGTACTGTATATTGGTTAGTAGGATAGGAGCCACATTGCTCTTATTTGGGGATGCTTGTTCTGCTGTATTTTTGATTGTATTTCCAGCAGTCGACAGCAGCTTTAAATAATTTTGCTCCAGCGCACCTCCTTTGGTGTAGTCTTTGGAGTTTCAGGGATTGCCATAGAGATTTTTTGCTGTACTGGTGGACCAATTCCTTCCCAAAGACAAAAGTGGTCTATTTGTTGCTGCTGTCTTATTTTGATTGGTTTCGGATTTGATTGCTTCTGTACCCTTGGATCGATTCGGATCCATGTTCGATATATCCTGTAGGATGTTCCAAACGATTGTTTTTCTGCTGTTGTGGCAGGTTTTGTTGCTGCGTTTGCAGTCTTTGCTGAGTGCTCAACAGGAATACTCCATCCTGTAGATTCCTTCCCCTCTGTTCCCGGGAGATCTCCTCCATCTGTTATCCCAGACAGCAGGGCTGTACTGGCATCCAGTTCCATGGAAGCTGGAGGCAAGGTGATTGCTGGTTTAGGGGAAGCCGGGGGCTTCTGTTTAAGAGATTCAGGGGAGCCACTCCCTGCCCATGTCTGTGAGGTTCTCCTGTCTACTCTGCAGCATGCCAAGCACCACATCAAAACTGGGTTTTGATAGGTCAGGCCCTGTGTATGGTGATGAACCTGTTCCTCTCAGTGGTTGTGGCCAAGGCAATGGTATTGGTCCCACTCTCTGGGCTTTGGTTTCTACAATTGTCTTCTGGATGATGCAACAGGCCGCTACCCTAGAGTGTTACAATTTGCAGTTACAATTTTGCGACGCGTGATTTTGTCCGACGTTCCGATGTTCCAGTACTTAAAACACGTAGATTTCTACACAACTTTCCCCTTTGATATCTCACTCACTTCTAAAGCTCCTACAACAAAACCAAGCACTACACCTATCAACAGAGACCTTCCCTGTCTGATTCTGCTGTTTGTTTGCCTGCTCCTTGCTCCCTTTGGTTGCTTTGGTTGCTTGTTTCCTGTCGGTCGGTCGATCGGCAACAACAAGCTTCGGCAGCAAAACAACACATAATTTTCTACAGCAACACCAGTACTAATTTCTACAGCTGAATCTGTTTCGGTTTCGCTTTGTCTCCGAGCTCGGTTTGTTTTTTTCGATCTGTTTTCAAGCTACCTTATTATTTAACGCTGTACAGTCTTTCAAGCCCCTTAAGTGATATCCACTTAACGTTCTACATTCTTCAAGGTTCCTTGCTGAGTTCCCTAAGTCTTTTCAAGTTGAAGTTGTCGAACGCATACATACCCCCCCTTTCTAGAAGGTTCCTCGCAAGCATATCTTCTAGTTCCCTCCCTGTTTTCAAGTCAATAGCCTCCCTGCTTCTTAAGTACCTTTCACTTAAGTGCTACCCTGTTTCCTAGCCAAGCCCCCCAGTCCCTAAGTGTTTTCGCTTAAGGCTCCCCCTACTACATCTGTTTTCAAGCCAAGACCAACCGATCCCTAAGTACCTCCTACTTAGTGCACTCTTGTTTCCAAGACTACAGCTACTATCGCCCCTTGTTTCCAAGACTACAGTTTCTCTGGTCCCTAAGTGTTCGCGGGTTCCCTGATCCCTAAGTGTTTTCGCTATTAAGCAACCCCAACTTGAACTTCAAGTTCGACACTGTTTTCAAGACACAAGCCTCCCCCTGGTCCCTAGGTTTTTCTACTAAAGCCCCTGTTTTCAAGCAAGCAGCTTCCCTGGTCCCTAAGTGTCTCGCTCAAGGTACCTGTTTTCAAGCCAATTGCCCCTGGATACTGTTTCCACTTATAAGTACTCGCGAGTTTGAACTTCAAGTTCCCTCCTGAGCCTTTTAAGTGTGCCCTGCCATTGCTATCCCCCGGTCCCTAAGTGTTCCTACTAAAGCCCCTGTTTACAAGGTCCAAGCTTCCCTGGGGCTGCTGTATTTCAATTCGAACTGTATCCGATTTGAATTTGCAAGCCTACAAGCCTACACGATTTGCAGTAGTTGCAAAATTGTTCAAATTTGCACAATTTTCAGGCTCGGAGTACAGTACGAGTACAAGCCTACACGATTTGCAGAGTACAATTTGCAGAGTACAAGCCTACACGATTTGCAGAGCTCTTCCGCGCACAGAGTTTTTGTGCTCCAAGTGTGAGACAAATTTTGCTCGTTTTTTAGCAAAAATTTCTGAGTTCCCCGGTGACTTTTGTGGGTGTGCTCCAGTATATTTTTTTGGATCCCCAGGGACCTTTTCCTTGTCCAGACCAAGGTTACCCTTGTTGTTGCTGCTGTACCCTGTTTCCAGGCTACGCCCATCTGTATATATCCATACAGGTTAACACTGACAGCCTACCAGCGCCCGAGCCAACACGCCTATTCAGACGATCCTAGCCCCACCATGCCTCCCCCCCCGCCAGCTTCCAGGCGAAAAAGGTCTACCTTGGCTAACACTCCTTCCAACAAACGCGCCTTTACGGGGACCCCTTCCCGCCGACTACCTGCTGGTTCCGTTCTTCAGGCTACTCCCTCCCCCCCTCCCTCTCCCCGTCCATCTAGGGATTCACTCCCTTCTGATGATGATATGTCCTTCACTTCTGCTGTGTCTACTGGTGCACTAGATGATGTTGATATGAGCACTGAGCAGTCAGGCACTGGGCATTCGGACACAGGGCATTCAGGCAGTGGGCAGTCCGACAGTGGGACGTCTGATAGTGGGAAGTCCAACAGTGGGAAGTCCAACAGTGGAAATTCCAACAGTGGGACGTCCAACAGTGGGAAGCCCAACAGTGGAAAGTCCAACAGTGCCACGTCTAGGGATGGCCAGCCAGGCTCTGAGCACTCAGACTCTAAGCACCCTCCTTCCAAGGTCTCTCCTTCCAAGTCTAGTCTGAAACAAGCTACTCTTGCATTTCTTTCTGACACACCGTCTGCAGAGCGACATGCCCTGCGCAAGAAAGCCCTGGCTGCTGCCAACAAAGCTCACTCAGATTCCTTCCTCTGGTGCTTCTATGGTAAGGGGCCTTTTACTGGTCGTGCTTCCATTCCCACCCCTATCCACACTCTTCGTAAAACTCCAGCAGGATCCCGGCTATGGACTGGGTGTCCTAGCCCCACTCACTTCTTCAGCAAGAAAGATGGGAATGACAAGAAATCCATCCATGATGTCTGTCAGTCTGCCATCCCTCCAGCATATGCTCAAGCTTTTCCTGACAACCCTGAGTGGAGAACTGCTTCTGTGGAGTCCCTGGTTTCCCTTGCTTCTCTCTGCTTTCAAGCCTCTGCAGACTGGACCAAGCAACCTTCAGGCCATGCTCTGAAGAGATGTCTTATTGGTTTGGCCAAGATGTCTCCTGAGTGTTTTGATGACCTGTATTGTGAAGGTAACCTTTTGCCCAGCACTGAAGGACGAGTTTGGTTGGCAGCCAATCAGGTGCTTGGCTCCCACTGGTATTTCAAGAAGCGACCTCCTACACCTGCGCCAACTGCAGTTGATGATGCTTCCACTTCCAAATCAGTGTCCTTTCTTCCTGGTGGAGGTGATGCTACTGTCTTGTCCTCCTCTGCTGGGCATTTCCTCCAACGCCGAGGGGTTTGCTCCAGTGATTCTAGAGCTCCAGTGGATGTCACTGCTGGCACCAAGTGTTCTCATCGTTCTTATGTCACTCTGTCCCTTCCAAGGTTGATGTCACAACACCCTGGGGAACTATATGATGAGCTGCTCAAGTCTCTCAAGGAAGCTTTGGATCTTCTATGGACTGTTGACAAGCGCCTGGTGTTGTATGTTTTTCCCTCCAGAGCCAGGCTCAACCCCAAGGCCAAGCCTGTTACCAAGTTTTGGACGACACTTCCTGACAGGAAGACCTTGGAATTGTATGTTGCTCAGCTCTGGCTTCGCAGTAGAACTGCTCCTCATCTACGCTTCTTTGTGGGCCACAGTGCTTCCCTGGAGAAACTCTTTTCAGCACAATTGCTCCAGAGGCTCAGAGACCGTGACATGGACCTGAAATATGACCACATACAGGCCCCAGTTATTGTCACATGTGGCTTTCTCCTTGGATCTTACATGCAGAGTTTTGATCTTGACCACTACAACGAATTGCTTCAGACTCATCCCAGGTTTCAGGCATGTCCTATTGCTGTTATCAGGAAGAATATCAGCCTTGACAACTCCAGAACTCCTGATCCCAATCCTGTTCAGGCTGCACATGTTTTGTGTGATGCTACAAAGCGCGCCCAAACTGTTAAGCTCCTCAAAGCCCAGTTCAATCGGTGCAAACCTTCAGACATTGCCTCTCTCCCTGATGGTAAATTCTACAAGTTTATTGAGACAGCTACCAATCCTTCTGACAGACCTCTTCCCCCCTCCAAGCTCAAGACTGTTCGCCAGGCTAAGCACCGCCAAGCTAAATTTATTGAGAGCCATGAAACTGCTCCTGTTCTGGGGGTAGTTGATCTTGATCTTCCAGTTGACCTGGGCCAAGGGCTGGGTTTGAAGACACTGCGCAGTGTGCTTCTGGGTATCAGAACCCGTGACAATTGGTCATGGCCTCTTTTTCTTTCTGTCGATACCAGTTCATACCGAGGCGAGATCCTTGCTTTGTACAATATCACTACCAAGGCTGAAGCAATGGCCATGTTGTCTTTCCTGCCTATTATACTGGAAGCTCATTATGGTTCTTGTGTTCGACAATGGTTCTCTTCTGAGTGCCTGACTGAAATGGAAGCCTACCATTGGGATGCTGCTGCCAATTGTGTTGTGGAAACTGAACCTGCTGCAGATCCAATGCAGGATGACTCTCTTCCCTTTTTTGGTGATGGGGATGCAAGAGATTGGGAACTTGTTGATGATGACTTGTCAGTTGACCTTGCCCCAGACCTTACCTTTGATCTGGATCTGCACTTTAACCTCCAAGCTCGTGCTGACAGTGGTGGTGGCGGATTTGATGATTCTCAATCCATGGATACTTTAGCAACCGGTACTTCCAATCTCACTGATGTCCAGGCTTCAGCGCCTGCAGGTGGTGTTCCTACTGGAGGTGATTCTTCCAATGTTGCCAAGGCTGATGCCTCTCCTGGTATTCCTCCTGAAGTTCCCCCTGCAGTTCCTGACCCTCCCCAGAATGCCATGGCTGGTGACCTCCCTGTGGCCTCTCCTGATTCCTCAACTGCAGTTCCTGCTGCCGGTGGTGGGGAAGACGCAGCCTCTGCATTGAGGCTTGGAGTTGCTGCAATTGCATTCTCCTCCAGCCATGATGCTAGTGTCAGTGATTTGAGCCATGCCAATGTTTCCACCAAATCAGCTCCGGCAACTCTTCCATCCCTGCGACAGACTGGGTTTCCTTCTGATCATGGTTAGCTCTTCTGGTATGAGGTTTGATGGGATGCCTTCCACTCCAAATCCTATCAATGCTTCTACTGTTTCTCCCTTTTCCTCCTCCGCCTCTTCCCCTGTCTCTCAGTTTGTCCAATTAACTCTTCATGGAGACTCTCTTGCTGCTAAGGATTCTGACAGTTTTGGTCACTCCTTCCCTCAAGCTCCATCCTCTAACTCCACCATCATCACTTTCCAAAACATTGGACCACAGCGCAGAGCTTCCTTTATGTCCATGTCCAAGCACAACTCCCGTCAATTTGTCAAGAGCAATGCCAGTGTGGCTCTTTTTGCTGAACATTGTTTGAATGAATCCAAACTCCTGCCATGTGATCTTTTCAATCGGCGCATGAAGAATATCAGTCCCTCAAGTTTTTCCTACCTTGCCAACAACAAGCATGAAGCTTCTGACTGTTCATGGCTTCAGCCTGGTGGTACAGGGTTTTCCATTGATCAACTGTTCAGTTCCCACAAGATTGCCCATGGGGCTGATCCTTCTGGTCTTGGGAGATGGTCCTTTGTCAAGTTTCAGGGCAGGGATGGTTACACTGTCACTATGTTTTCTGCTTACTGCCCTGTTGAGAATGACAGGGACCTTGGTTCCGTCTGGAATCAACAGTACCGATACTTTCAAGCAGCTGAAAATCTTTTCAGTCCCAACCCATGTATTCTCTTTCACAGGGATTTGACTGCTGCCCTTCAGGTCTGTCTGGGTGCAGGTGACCAGGTCATTCTTGGGATTGATCAAAATGCTGATGTTCAGTCTGATGGCTTGTCTTTTGAGCTCAAGGCTCTTGGTTTCAGAGATGCCATTCTTACCCTTCATAGTCAGTCTTCTCCTCCTGCCACTCACAACCGCAACACTACCAGAACACCAATTGATGCCATTTGGGTCTCTGAGAATGTTGATGTTCTCAGGGCTGGGTATTGTCCCTTTGGTGGCGCCTATGGTATGGAATCGGACCACAGAATGCTTTGGATTGAAGTCTGTAATTGCAGCCTCATGGGCAAACACCTGCCACCTACCGTGAGCTTCTCTCATTCCAAACTCCAGTCCTCCCACCCTCATCTGCGCCAACGGTATTTCAAGCGTGTCAGGCACAGCTTTCTCAAGGCTGGAGTGTTTTCTCTCCAAGCTAAGCTGGAACACCTCCTGGCTCAGTTTCAGTCTGGGGATATTTCTGTGCGCGCTGCTCTCATCACCACATATGAAGTCCTCCATGAAACCTCCACCTCTCTCAGGCTCTCTGTTGAACAAAACCTTTGCCACACAAGAGCTGGTCTGGTTCCATGGTCCCCGAAGCTGCAAGTCTATCGTGATACAATTGACTTTTGGCGGCGTGTTGTTAAGCTGAGACAGGGTGTGTCCACCAGTCATACTGTTTTGAAAAGGCTGGCATGCAAGCTTTCTCTCTACAAAGGAGAACACTGTGATCTTTCCAGTGCTGTCCTCCACCTGAAACAAGCTTACAGGCAATACCGGGCAGTGAAAAAATTGGCCCCCTCTTGGAGAGACTCCTTCAATCAAGGCCTGGTGGATGCACTTCTTGCTGAAGGCAAACCTCACAACCAGAATGCTTCCCAGATTCGTGCCCGGATGCGCAGGGAACGTCTTCAAAGAGAGCTTGGCCTTGCTGCTAGGTCTATTCGGGGACGTGTCAACAAGTCAGCTGTCTTGCGAGCTATTGCAGTTGGCCCTGATGGTGCTGAACGGGTCTTGGAGTCCCAGTCCACTATGGTTCCAGCTATGGCTGAATCCAATGTCCGGCGTCAACAGCAGTGTCTTGGCACTCCTTCCATGACTCCCTCCTTCATTCAAGATTTTGGCTACCTCGGCACAGCCCATGCTTCTGCTCAAGTTCTTGATGGCACATATAATCCTCCTCCTGCCACTGACAAATACCTGTCTGAATTTCTTTCTTGTCTCAAAGTCCCTGCCTCTATTCTGAGTTTGCCTCCCTTTGACTATTCAGTGTGTCCAGCTGACAATGCTGCTGCCTGGAAACACCAGAGGGAACGCACAGCAAGTGAACCTTCATGTTTGAGTTTTGCCCACCACAAGGCTTTTGCCCTGGATCCCCAGTTGAACAAGTTTGACACTCTACTGAGATCAGTCCCATTGATTGTTGGCTTCTCTCCTTCTGCCTGGCAGGTCATCACGGATGTTGAGATATTCAAGAAACCTGGTGAATATAGAGTGGATAAGATGAGACTCATCCAGTTGATGTCTCCTGAGTTCCAAATCAACAACAAGATGATTGGCAGACGCATTCTTGCCCATGCTGAACGTGCCAATGCAGTGGCGGTTGATCAACATGGAAGCAGGAAACACCACAAGGCCATCAACACCTGCTTGAACAAGAAGCTCATCTGTGATGTGTTGAGGCAGAAGCGCAGATCCGGTGCTGTTGCTATGAATGATGCCAAGGGCTGTTATGATAGAATCTCTCATCCCATTGCAGGTCTCACTCTCCAGAGCTTTGGTGTTCCTGCACATGTGTGTGAAGTTCTTCTGTCTACTCTGCAACATGCTAAGCACCACATCAAAACTGGTTTTGGTCGGTCAGGTCCTGTGTATGGTGATGAACCTGTTCCTCTCAGTGGTTGTGGCCAAGGCAATGGTATTGGTCCAACTCTTTGGGCTTTGGTGTCAACCATTGTCTTCCGAATGATGCAACAGGCTGGGCATGGTGTCCATCTTATCACTTCTTTGTCACTGCAACTGGTTTCTCTTGTGGGTTTTGCCTTTGTGGATGACACAGATTTGTTTTGTGCTGGCTCTGATTCCTCAACATCTGGTGAAGAATTAGCTGTTGACTTTCAGGAAGCTCTTGACCGATGGGCTGGTGGGATTATTGCCACTGGTGGTGCGATTGAACCTGCCAAATCTTTCTGTTATTTGATTGATTTCAAATGGAATGGATCCGGTTGGGACTATCGCTCCATTGCTGACATGCCCGGTGACTTCTCTGTTGCTGATAAGAATGGCAATCGCGCTACCCTGGATCGTTTTGAAGTTGACCATGCTGACAAGACCCTTGGGGTTTTTATCTCCATGGATGGCAATGAGGAAGCACAGATTGCTCACATGAAGTCACAGTCTCAGTCTTTTGGCTCTCAGCTCAAGGCTTCCAAGTGTGAGAAGAGGGCATCCCTCTACACATTCAAGTATTCTTTCATGAAGTCTGTTGAATACCCCATGCCTGTCACGCAACTTGATGAGGCCACTTGGACTAAGATAATTCACCCAGCTCTTGTTCCTGTGCTGAATAAAGCAGGGATGTCACGGACATTTCCCAGACATGTATTCTATGGTCCTTCCCTCTATCAAGGCTTTGGTTTCATTCACCCCTACCTCCTCCAAGAGTTCAGTCATATTGCCACCCTCTTTCAGGAATCTGTCAGGTCCTCCCAAACTGGTAGGATTCTCAGGCTAACTGCTGAGTCTCTACGGCTCGAACTTGGCATTCCTCTCCATCTTGGTGTCACACCATATCATCCTTTTGCTTCCTACGTCACTCCTTGCTGGTACAAACATGTGTGGGAGTTTTTCTCTGTTCACCCTGTGAGCTTGTTTGAAGACTTCCCAGATCTTCCCCTGCTACGTTCCAATGACTGCTATCTCATGCAAGCCTTTGTCAACGCTGGCTTCAGAGGTGCTGACTTGTCCCTCTTGAATCACATGCGCATGTCACTCAAGGCTATCTCCCTTGCTGACATTTGTACTCCAGATGGGAAGAGACTCTCTCCCATGGCTTTCCAGCTGACATCCTCCAATCACTTGAGGGATCATCTTGACTGGCCGAGATGTCCTCCATCTTGGCCTCCAGCAGCAAAGCGCTTTTGGACTAAGGCACTTCAGACCTGTTTTCTTCCCCCTTGTCCACCCCCTGCAGCCAGGGCACTAGCTCCTTCTTTTCATCTTGGGCCTTGGCTCTCTCCCCAGACAGCTTCTCTTTGGCCTTGGTTTTTGTCTCCATCCACCAACAGAATATTCTTCAAAACTTCTACTGGCTGGACTGTGAGCACCTCCCAGGGCAGGGGCAGATACAGGGTCACTGCTGAACTCCTTTCTGACAAACCAGCCTGCGCTGATGTGCTTGTCTGCCCTGTTATCTGTGGCCAAGTTGTTCGAGTGGTTGGGTCCTCAGCCTTTGTTTCCGAACCTCCTGACATGGATCCTCTGGAGTACAATCCATATGATTCTCTTCCAGACTCCCCAGTAGATGCCTTTGATGCACTCTGTGAGTCTCCAAGGGTACTTCTACACAAATATTCTCTACCACAGGCTGGCTGTCAACACCTTGTTGATGCTATCCAGAGTGGTATTGCCAGTGCTGTCTGTGATGGGTCATTTGATCCGGACCTTCTCAGAGGAACTTCTGCATTCATTTTGTCACCCAATACCTCCACCAAGACTGCTTCATTGTTCCTCACTGGCTGTAATTTTGTCAGTGGATCCCCTGAGGATCAGTCATCCTACAGGAGTGAACTGGCGGGTATCATTGGAGTTCTCACCTGTTGCACTGCTCTGGTGAATCTTTTTGATATTGCTTCTGGCTCTATCACTATTGCTCTGGATGGTGACACAGCTCTCAAACAGGCTCAGGGATCTTGGCCTTTGGTTATTTCCCAGAAGTCTTTTGATTATGTTTATGTCATCAGAAACATGATTTCTGCCCTGCCAATCTCTGTGCACTTTCAGTGGGTTCAGGGCCATCAAGCTGGAATCTTTCTTGATTGGTGGGCCCTTCGCAATCATCAGGTTGACAGCATGGCAAAGGCCTTTCTCTCTGTCCATAGAGCTTCGGCCCATCACTATCCCAGACTTGTGTTTGAGCCTTGGGCATTTTCTCTCAATGGATGCAAGTGTTCAAGGTTTGATCAGAATGCTCTGCATGTTGCCATTTCTGGTCCTCCTCTTCTTAAATACTGGCAGACCCACCATGATATTCCCATTCCACAACCTGTTTTGAGTTCCATCCATTGGTGTGCCCATCTGTCCGCCTTCAAGCGATTACCTCCTGGCATGCAACGGTGGTTTGTCAAATTTGCTTCTGGATGCATTGGTGTTGGCAACCAACTACTTCACTACCAGTATCAGGATCACTCCCGGTGCCCATTGTGTGATGCAGACAACGAGAAGGTCTCTCATGTGCTCTCCTGCAAGGACACTGGGGCAGTACAGCACAGTGTGTCAGCTTTCAAGGGACCACTGCAGAAGAGGCTTGAAGTTGAACAAACTGATCCATCATTGGTTGTTGCCATTGTGGATCTTCTCACCAGAGTTCGGAAGGGCCAGACCATTTATCCATCATCCTACTCACTTGCAATTGCGTCTGCTGTCAGGGCACAGAGGACTATTGGCTGGCACAACTGGCTTCTTGGTAGGTGGTCTCCTCGCTGGTATCAAATCCAGGCTGATTACTACTCCCACATTGGAAGCAAGCGCTCTCCCAAACGTTGGGCTACAGCTGTCATCCATCAGTTCTTTCTTACCTCCTGGGATCTTTGGACTTATAGGAATGAACGACTCCATGGTCCTGGGGGTACCCTGGATGCTGAACAACACCAATCTCTTGATGCTTCTATCACTTCAGAATTGGCAATTGGTGCAGCTGGTGCACTTCCCCAGTCACACTCCCTGTTACAAACCCCTTTCCACGTCCTACAAGGTTACACCCTGACTGCCAAGCGGCAGTGGCTTGCAACCATCCACCTTGCAAGGAAGCAGTATGCAGCGCCTGTCCCACCAGTGCAGCCATACCAACAAGAGGCTGCTCTTCTCAGAGCCTGGCTTACTGGACCTCAGGGTTGATTACACTTTGTACCTTGGTTTTGTCTTCTGTTCCTGCTTCTTATCCTGTCCCATCCCTTTTGATACTGGATCTTATCCCAATCTCTTCATTCCCATTTCACTTTCTCTCAAGTCCCTCTTTTGTGGGACTTGTTTGTCCTTTCCCCTGCTTGATGTTCAAGGTTTGTTTAAAAATTTGTCGTTCTGCCACTTGGGGTCCTGACTCTATGATGGAGGCGACGTTAAAGTCTGGTTACAGACTGAGTAATTTAGTTTCACCTTTGGTGATTAAAGTTATTTAAATACGTATATTATTATTAGTGTTACAATTTGCAGTTGGGGGAATGGAAGAGCCTTGCTTCATGTTTGTCAAGGGTGTAGTTGCCAAACTCTTGTAGCTTGATGTTCTTCATGATAACGTACTCTGTAGTATTGAAGCTGCCATTGGCTGTAGTTGTTAGGACTTGATGATTGGATCTGATTTGGTAGTGTGCCAAATGGTAGGGCTCTTTTGTTGATTAGTGTTCCGGAGGATCCACTATCGAGTAGTGTGAGTAGTGATCTTGCTTTAAGTGGGATGCCTTGTATGTACTGTATATTGGTTAGTAGGATAGGAGCCACATTGCTCTTATTTGGGGATGCTTGTTCTGCTGTATTTTTGATTGTATTTCCAGCAGTCGACAGCAGCTTTAAATAATTTTGCTCCAGCGCACCTCCTTTGGTGTAGTCTTTGGAGTTTCAGGGATTGCCATAGAGATTTTTTGCTGTACTGGTGGACCAATTCCTTCCCAAAGACAAAAGTGGTCTATTTGTTGCTGCTGTCTTATTTTGATTGGTTTCGGATTTGATTGCTTCTGTACCCTTGGATCGATTCGGATCCATGTTCGATATATCCTGTAGGATGTTCCAAACGATTGTTTTTCTGCTGTTGTGGCAGGTTTTGTTGCTGCGTTTGCAGTCTTTGCTGAGTGCTCAACAGGAATACTCCATCCTGTAGATTCCTTCCCCTCTGTTCCCGGGAGATCTCCTCCATCTGTTATCCCAGACAGCAGGGCTGTACTGGCATCCAGTTCCATGGAAGCTGGAGGCAAGGTGATTGCTGGTTTAGGGGAAGCCGGGGGCTTCTGTTTAAGAGATTCAGGGGAGCCACTCCCTGCCCATGTCTGTGAGGTTCTCCTGTCTACTCTGCAGCATGCCAAGCACCACATCAAAACTGGGTTTTGATAGGTCAGGCCCTGTGTATGGTGATGAACCTGTTCCTCTCAGTGGTTGTGGCCAAGGCAATGGTATTGGTCCCACTCTCTGGGCTTTGGTTTCTACAATTGTCTTCTGGATGATGCAACAGGCCGGGCATGGTGTCCACCTTGTCACTTCTTTGTCCCTGCAGCTGGTTTCTCTTGTGGGTTTTGCTTTTGTGGATGACACTGATTTGTTTTGTGCTGGTTATGATTCCTCAACACCTGGTGAGACTCTGGTTGTTGACTTCCAGGAAGCCCTTGACAGGTGGGCTGGTGGCATTATTGCAACTGGAGGTGCTGTTGAACCTGCCAAATCATTCTGCTACTTGATTGATTTCAAATGCACTGGCTCTGGTTGAGACTATCGCTCCATTGCTGACATGCCTGGTGATTTTTCTGTTGCTGACAAGCATGGCAATCATGCTACCCTGGATCGCTTTGAGGTTGACCGTGCTGACAAAACACTCGGGGTTTTTATCTCCATGGATGGCAATGAGGAAGCCCAGATTGCTCACATGAAGTCCCAGTCTCAGTCTTTTGGGTCTCAACTCAAGGCTTCCAAGTGTGAGAAGAGGGCTTCCCTCTATACCTTCAAGTATTCTTTCATGAAGTCTGTTGAATACCCATGCCTGTCACCCAACTTGATGAGGGTACATGGACTAAGATTCTTCACCCAGCCTTTGTTCCAGTGCTGAATAAAGCCGGGATGTCCCGGACATTTCATAGACATGTATTCTTTGGTCCCTCCCTGTATCAAGGCTTTGTTTTCATCCATCCATATCTTCTACAAGAGTTCAGCCATATTGCCACTCTCTTTCAGGAATCTGTCAGGTCATCCCAAACTGACAGGATTCTCAGGCTCACTGCTGAAGCTCTCAGGCTTGAACTTGGGTTCCCTCTTCATCTTGGTGTCACACCCTATCATCCCTTTGCTTCATACGTTACTCCCTGCTGGTACAGGCATGTGTGGAAGTTCTTTTCTGTTCACCCTGTGAGCTTGGTTGAAGACTTCCCAGACCTTCCTATGCTTCGTTCCAATGACTGTTATCTCATGCAAGCCTTTGTCAACGCTGGCTTCAGAGGTGCTGACTTGTCCCTCTTGAATCTCATCTGGATGTCCCTCAAGGCTGTTTCCCTTGTTGATATCTGTATTCCAGATGGGACAAGACTCTCTCCCATGGCTTTCCAGTTGACATCTTCCAACCATTTGAGAGATCATCTTGACTGGCCGCGATGTCCTCCACCTTGGCCTCCAGCAGCACAGCGCCTATGGACCAAGGCTCTTCAGACCTGTTTTCTTCCCCCCTGTCCACCCCCTGCAGCCAGGGCACTGGCTCCTTCCTTTCACCTTGGGCATTGGCTCTCTCCCCAGACAGCTTCTATTTGGCCTTGGTTTTTGTCTCCATCTACCAATAGAATATTCTCCAAATCTTCTACTGGTTGGATTGTGGGCACCTCCCAACGCAGGAGCAGATACAGGTTCACTTCTGAAATCATTTCTGATAAACCAGCCTGTGCTGATGTGCTTGTCTCCCCTGTGATCCGAGGCCAAGTTGTACGTGTGGTTGGCTCCTCTGCCTTTGTCTCTGAACCTCCTGATATGGATCCTCTGGAGTACAATCCATTTGAGTCTCTTCCAGTCTCCCCTGCAGATGCCTTTGATGCACTCTGTGAGTCTCGAAGAGTCTTTCTCCACAAATATTCCCTACCACAGGTTGGCTGTCAGGCCCTTTTTGCTGCCATTCAGAGCGGTATTGCCAGTGCTGTCTGTGATGGTTCCTATGATCCGGATCTTCTCAGAGGAACTTCTGCCTTCCTCCTGTCACCCAATACTTCTACCAAGACTACCTCATTGTTCCTCACTGGCTGTAATTTTGTTAGTGGATCCCCTGAGGATCAATCATCCTACAGGAGTGAACTGGCAGGCATCATTGGGGTTCTCACCTGTTGCACTGCTCTGGTGAGTCTTTTTGATATTGCTTCTGGCTCTATCACCATTGCTCTGGATGGTGACACAGCTCTCAAACAGGCTCAGGGATCTTGGCCTTTGGTTATTTCCCAGAAGTCTTTTGATTACGTCTATGTCATTAGAAACATGATTTCTGCCCTGCCAATCTCTGTGCACTTTCAGTGGGTTCAGTGTTACGGTCTAGAGTAGAAATATCGGAGTGGTATGAAAATTGTGAATGTTTAGATACTTTATGGAATATTGTTACGCGAGTTGAACATAAAAATTAAGGTCGCGAGCATAGCCACATTTTGGCATGCTCTTGCCATAAATGTTGATTCATTGTTGGTTCCCACGATTAGGCATATATCATCTTCTGGGACTCAACCGAAACGTATTCATGAATGGATATATAATAATATTTGATTCCCATATGGGATTCGGTTAATTATTCAATCGTGACTGCTAGCTACGCTAGCCCGTCACATAGTGCCCCATGATTGAACGAATCCCATACTTAAGCTGCCCAATGGATTGCTGAGTCATCGGATTCGGAATGGTCCGTTGGGAGCTCCTTATAAGGAGTTAACTTACGAATGTTAACGGTCTCGATGACCGTTGGGGTCTTGTGAATCTTGACAATACCGTTATCATGGACTTGGGCAATAGTAAATGGTCCTGCTTTTCTTGGTTGTAATTTATCTGGATCCGGTTCTTGCATCCATACCTTGTCGTTGAGTTTGAAGGTATGTTCCTTACGTTTGGCATTGTCTCTGAGTAGAGCTTTGTTTATACCTTGTTGTCGAAGCTGCTGTAAAGCTAACAGATTGGATGTTAGTGGTAGGTCAACCAACATGTCCCGATTGAATATTAGGGACCCTGGAGAAGCTTGTAAGGCAGCATTGACAGCACATCTGGAGGCATGCATGCAAGTCGCGAGAGCATTATCCATGAGTTGACTAGCTCTGGTGTTGGCTTGAGGGGGATTGACATGTACTAGGACCCGAAGGATGTCAGCAACTGTATGATGAACTCTTTCACAGATGGCGTTCGACTGTGGATTCTTCACTGTTGTTGGGACTGATTGGATTCCATACTGCTTGAGGGTAGTTTGAAATTCAGCCCCTAGGAATTCACCACCATTGTCATGGATACATCTGATAGGTCTTGGGTATCTTGAAAGCCAGCAGTTCTTGAATTGATCTGATACATGCTGAGAGGATTTGTCCCTGATCCGGATTATTTCGAGTAGATTGGTGACTGGATCAATACAAGTTAGCGCCTTGAAGTTATAGTTCTTGCCTTGGGCTGTAATTTTCCATGGACCTATTAGATCCACATGTACTTCATAGAATGGGGATAGAGGTGCTTCTTTCGGTGGCAGTTTGCCATATTGAGAGTTCTGGTTCTTGTATTTGATGCAATGATCTGGGCATATGTAGGACTTGCATAAACTGGTTAGATTATCAGCGTAGAACCGAGCTGATATAGTCTGTTGTAATCTGGTGGATCCACAATGACCCAACAGGAGATGGTACCATTTGATGGTATCATTAATAAGAGACGCTGGTATGTAGATTCGCCAGCATTCCGGGTTGGCTTGATTCGCGTAACAGAGTATCTTGTTGCCTTCTAATTCTTGGTAGAAGAAGGCTTTGGATTGAATCTTGAACTTGATGGTTAGGTCCTTCTGCTGATGGAGGTATATCTTGGTATAGTTAACCGGGCATTCCATATCTTGATTGTTTGGTAGGTTGACTAGACACTCATTGTTCAACAAACAGGAGTATAATTCCTGATCTGCGTCATTGCATAAGTGTTGGAATGGGTTCGGGAACTCTGTTAAGAACAGTTCTTCATCTTGTTCAGGGACCTCAAGTTTCAAGAAATCGATAAGAGTGCCCTTACCAAGGGCTTCTTTCTTCCCCACAGTAGGGGGATCCATCCGGGGGAGTCTGGAGAAGGCATCAGCAAGAACATTCTTCTTGCCTTCAACATAGGTGAGGTTTACACCAAATTCTTCTAGGAATAGTCGCCACCGGAGGACTCGTTGGACTGAGAGCGTCCGGAAGGTAAGGTTTTTATGGTCAGTGTATACATTGATAACACCGCCAAGTAACATTTTTTGGTACTCTTTGCAGCAGAGTACAATTGCTAGGAGTTCTTTCTCCATAGTTGTATAATTCTTTTGGGCATCAGATAGTTTCTTGGACCAATAGGCTATTGGCTTGCCATCTTGTATTATGGCAGCACCTAGTTGTAGGTCGGAGGCATCAGTGTACAGTTCAAAGGGCTTGTTAAGGTCTGGGTAGGTGTTCAGCGCATCTGCTGCCACCATGGCTTTCATTTCTTGAAAGGCTTTGTCTTGAGCTGGTCCCCAAGTGAAAGCTGAAGGAGCTTTGCGCTGCTTGCCTTTGATGGCAGCTGCTTGAGGAGTCTTTTGCGTGGGGGTTCCAGTGATATCAAAGAGAGGAGATAGGACATGAGATCTGCGCGGCCACATATCTCTGTAGTATCCTACTGCTCCAAGGAAGGACTTGACTTGAGTTATAGTTCGAGGTCTATCCATTTGTAAGATGGCTTCGATCTTCTTTCTCCATGGCTTAACTGCTGTGGGAGTCATCCAATATCCAAGGAAGTCAGTTTCTTGTACGACCCAATCACACTTGAGTGGGTTGCACTTCAGTCCATTTTGGTTGAGCCGGTCTAGGATCTTGTCAATAGTCTTCATGTGGAGGTCGAAGGATCCGTCAGTCCATATACCAATGTCATCAATATAAACAGTGCAGTCAGTGTCTTGTAGGATATCTTCCATTAGTTGCTGGGCAACGTCTGGAGAAACTTTGACACCCATTGGTAGTCTTTGATACTCATAGCAGCCATATGGCGTCACTATGGTACAGAGTTTCTTGCTCGCATCATCCAGTTCAAAGCAGTAGTATTGCATGGACAAGTCAATCTTGGTGAAGTGAGTGTATTTGCCTCTTTTGTTCATGATATCCTGTATCCTAGGGATTGGATAAGGACATCTTTCAAGTAGTTCGTTGAGCTCCCTAAAGTCTGATACCCATCTAACTCTGTTGTCCTTCTTTGGAACAATAAAGGTAGGGAACGCCCATTCGGCCGGTCCAGTGCAACGCTTGAGGACTCCATCATTACAAAGATTCTGGAGTTCCCTTTTGAATAGGTCTTCTCTTTTGTATGCAACTGGGTAAGGCTTTTTGTGTATGGGCTTGGATCCGGGCTTCAGTCTTAGAGAGATCTTCTTGTGTGGATACTTGCCTAATTCTCCATTGAAGACGTTAGGGTATTTGCTTAGTATTGCTTGGAACTGCTGCTGCTCTTCATTAGACATGTGGGACTGTTGCTTGGCGACTGTTGATGGATCTGTTTCTTGGTAGGCTCTGTCTAGGATCACCTTGGACTTGTACGGATTTGCGAAGGATAGGTTGTCAGCAAAGAGTTCAGCGTCTTCTAGTTCTTCCATGAGCATGGTATGGTTGTCATGGTATAAGGACGTGTCCTTCATAGGAATGGTTCGGTCCATCCACTGAACTGCTCCTTCTTTGAATAGGAGATTGATCTGCGCTAGGTGGAGGAAGTCCCTGCCTAGTATCAAATCATATTTGCAGTTAGGGGAATGGAAGAGCCTTGCCTCTTGTTGGTCTATGGTGTAGTTGCCAAACTCTTGTAATTTGAGGTTCTTCATGATGATGTATTCCGTAGTATCAAAGCTTCCATTTGCTGTTGTAGTTAGGACTTGGTGCTTGCTTCGAGTCGGTATAGTGCCAAATGGTAGTGCTCGTTTGTTGATGAGAGTTCCGGAAGATCCACTGTCGAGTAGTGCGAGTAGTGGTCTTGATTTCGTTGGTATGCCTTGTATATACTGTACTGTAGTTAAAAGAATAGGAGCCACGTTGCTCTTATTCGATGCCTGTTCTGCTGGATTTCCAGCGGTTGACAGCAGCTTTAAATAATTTTGCTCCAGCGCACCTCCTTTGGTGTAGTCTTTGGAGTTTTGGGTATTGCAATAGAGATTTTTTGCTGTCCCTGTGGACCAATTCCTTGCTAGAGACAAGGTTGGTTCATTTGTTACTGTTGTCTTGTTCGGATCGATTGTCTCAATCGGTTCCGATGATGCGTCTGTTGTACCCTTGGATCGATTCGTTTGATTTCGATTCGGATCCATGTTCGTATTGCTCTCTTCGGAGAATCGAACTGTTTTTGCTGCTGTTGCAGTCTTTGCTAAGCGCTCAACAGGACTCCATCCTGTAGGTTCCTTCCCCTTTTTCTCCGGGAGATCTCCTCCTTGCGTCATCCCAGTCAGCTGTGCTGGACTGGCATCCAGGGCCTGTGGCGCCGGAGGCAAGGTGATTGCTGGTTTTGGTGGACCCTTGGGTCTCTTGGTGGAGGATTGCTTGTGCAATCATGGGAGCCATATAAGCTCGCCATCTATGCTTCTTTCGGTTCGGCCGCCAAAGTCCGAGTGATATGATTCCATTGCTGCCTTCATGTGGGCTTGGAAAGACTCGTTGCTGCCGGAAAGGTCATGAGTTTGAGTGTGGAAGGTCTCAGTGGTGGAGTTGGAGCCATGGGTTTTGTTGTTGCCGGGCCCCTTGTAGTTCTTGGAGTATTTGTTCTTAGGACATTCGGACCAATCATGGTTGTGTCCTTGGATTCGACATGGATTAGATTTCTTCTTGCTCTTTGGGTTGTTTTTCTGGTTGCCAGAGCGCTTCCTGTTATTGTTGCTGTTGGAACTATTAGAATTGTTGGAACGTCTTCTGGTATTCTTGTTGTTCTTATTCTGTTTGCTGAGCCGGTCGAGACTGCTCATGTGGTCGACAATGAACTGAGTAGTGGTGTTCTGAGTGACCCCTTGGTGGATGCGTACATAGTCTTTGATCCAGGAGTTTGGATAGCTGTGTAGGAGAATGGTGACCTGCTGGAGATGGTCGAGGTTGGTTACATATCCATGTAACTTTGCTGTATATTTCATGAGAGTAAGGAGTCGATCGTTGTGGTCTTTGCACGTGGATTCTACTTTCTTCTTGCACGCCGGGCTTCGTAGGTATATGTGCATGAGATCTCTGGCATCCTCTGCATTGCAGTAGTACTTGATAAAAGCTGCAAACGCTGAATTGAATCCTTGTCTCGTGAGTGGATATAGTCTTTGTCCATTCGGTCGGGTGCTTCGTGCCAGGGCTCTCCATTCGGTTTGGGCTTTTACACATAGGCAGCGTCCGAAGTAGCGGATGAGTGCTGAGTCCTGTACACCTAGATCTTCTGCTGCGTTCAGGAAGGCCTCTTCGGTGTGAAGTAACTCTTCTAGACCTCCTTTGTCTGTGAAGAGAGGAATTTTAACGCTGTCGGAATGGTCGGCATTGTCGTAGACCGAGAGCGTGATCAGTTTCGGCTTGGAGCTGTCGAAAGAGCTCTTGTAGGAGACAGGTGGTTCTCTGTAGATGCCTGCCATGTTGCTTGTTGGAGGTACAAGGTGCCTCTGTTGTTGAGGCTAAGGGGGGTTTGTTCGTCGTTTTGAATTCAGTACTGATTTCTACTGTTTCTACTGTAAAGCACAAACAGTAATTACTGTGTTACGGTCTAGAGTAGAAATATCGGAGTGGTATGAAAATTGTGAATGTTTAGATACTTTATGGAATATTGTTACGCGAGTTGAACATAAAAATTAAGGTCGCGAGCATAGCCACATTTTGGCATGCTCTTGCCATAAATGTTGATTCATTGTTGGTTCCCACGATTAGGCATATATCATCTTCTGGGACTCAACCGAAACGTATTCATGAATGGATATATAATAATATTTGATTCCCATATGGGATTCGGTTAATTATTCAATCGTGACTGCTAGCTACGCTAGCCCATCACATTCAGGGCCATCAATCTGGATTCTTTCTTGACTGGTGGGCCCTTCGCAATCATCAGGTTGATGGCATGGCCAAGGCATTTCTCTCTATCCATCGAGCATCTCCCTTTCACTACCCCAGGCTTGTTTATGAGCCCTGGGCATTTTCTCTCAATGGATGCAAGTGCTCAAGGTTTGATCAGAATGCTTTGCATGTTGCCATTTCTGGTCCTCCTCTTCTTAAATACTGGCAGACCCACCATGATATCCCCATTCCACAACATGTTCTGAGTTCAATCCATTGGTGTGTCCATCAGTCTGCTTTCAAGCGTCTCCCTCCTGGCATACAAAGGTGGTTTGTCAAGTTTGTTTCTGGCTGCATTGGTGTTGGTAACCAGCTCCTTCACTACCAGCATCAGGATCACTCCAGGTGCCCCTTGTGTGATGCAGGCAACGAGAAGGCTTCTCATGTGCTCTCCTGCAAGGACCCTGGGGCTGTCAGGCACAGTGTGTCTGCCTTCAAGGGTCCCCTGCAGAAAAGGCTTGAGGCTGAGCAGACTGATCCATCCTTGGTTGCTGCCATTGTGGATCTTCTCACCAGAGTTCGGAAGGGCCAGAGAATTTATCCATCATCCTACTCCCCTGCAATTGCTTCTGCTGTCAGGGCACAGAGGACAATTGGTTGGCACAACTGGCTTCTTGGTAGGTGGTCTCCTTGCTGGTATCAAATCCAGGCTGACTACTACTCCCACATTGGAAACAAGCGCTCTCCCAAACGTTGGGCTACAGCTATCATCCATCAGTTCTTTCTTACCTCCTGGGATCTTTGGACCTATAGGAATGAACGACTCCATGGTCCTGGGGGCACCCTTGACGCTGAACAACACCAATCTCTTGATGCTTCCATTTCCTCTGAATTGGCCATTGGTGCAGCTGGTGCACTTCCCCAGTCACACTCCCTTTTACAGACCCCTTTCCAAGTCCTACAAGGCTACACCCTGACTGCCAAGAGGCAGTGGCTTGCAACCATTGACCTTGCCAGGAAGCAGTATGCAGCACCTGCACCCCCGGTGCAGCCATACCAACAAGAGGCTGCTCTCCTCCGTGCCTGGCTTACTGGACCTTAGGGTTGAGTCCACTTTGTACCTTGGTTTTGTCCTCTGTTCCTGCTTCTCATCCTGTCCCATCCCCTTTGATACTGGGTTTTATCCCACTATCTTCCTTCCCATCTCACTTTCTCTCAAGTCCCTATTTTGTGGGACTTGTTTTGTTCCTTTCCCTGTCTGATGTTCAAGGTTTGTTTGAAAATTTGTTGTTCTACCACTTGGGGTCCTGACTCTCTGATGGAGGCGACGTTAAAGTCTGGTTACAGACTGAGTAATTTAGTATCACCTTTGGTGATTAAAGTTATTTAAATACGTATATTATTATTAATTGAAGCCGGGGGCTTCCGGGGCTTGGTGCCCGTTGAAGTGAGTCAGGGGAGCCACACAAGTTCCTCATCGATACTTCGTTCCATGCGGCCACCATGTTCTGTGTGATATGATTCCATTGCTGCTTTCATATGGGCCTGGAAGGATTCATTGCTTCCAGAAATTAACTGAGCTTGAGTGTGGAAGGTCTCAATTTGGTTAGAGTTGCTGGACCCCTTGTAATTCTTGGAGACCTTGTTCTTCAGGCATTCGGACCAATCATGGTTGTGTCCTGCGATCCTACAGGGGTTGGATTTCTTCTTGTTGTTGTGGTTCCCCTTGTTGTTGGAGTTCAAGTTTTGTTTGCAAGAGTTGTTGTTCGAATTGTTCAAGCGTTTCTGTTGTTTGCTGTTATTCTTGTTGCTCTTTTTGTTTGCTTGGCACTCGTGGCAGCTCATGTGGTCGACAATGAACTGGACAGTGGTGTCTTCATGAATGCCACTGTGTATCATTCCATATTGTTCTATCCAAGAGGATGGAAAGGAATGGAGCAGGATGGTGAGTTTCTCAAACCGGGAGAGAGGAGTGCTGCTGCCATCAAGCTGGGACGTGTATTTCATGAGGATGAGCATCCGGTCAGCATGCTCTTTGCAGGTTACCAATGGCGTCTTGCAGCATTCGTTGCTTCAAAGGTAAGTATGCATGATGTCCCTGGCATCTTTGGCATTGCAATAGAATTTGGTGAAATCCAAAATGGCTTGCTCAAAGCCACCGATCTCTCCTTGTTCATACTGGAGTTCCTCTGGATTCAGGGGGTCTTGTATCATATTGTTCCATGTGCTCTGTGCGTCCGTTGTGAGGCATCGACTGAAGTGAGGTAGGTATTTGGCAATAGGAACCTGCATGAGTTTTGCGGTGTTCCGGAAGGATTCTTCCAAAAAGAGTAGTTCTTCTAGTCCTCCTTTCTCTGTAAAGAGAGGGACCTTCATGCTATCGGTGTTGCCATCCGCGTTGATGTTGTACAACGTGAAGAGCTTGGGCTTGGTTCAATCAAAGGAGCTCTTGTAAGCAATTGGTGGGTCTTGATAGATGCCAGCCATGTTGCTTGTTGGAGATACAAGATGCCTTTCTTGTTGAGGATAAGGGAGGTTATTGGTGTTTATTCGATTGTTTTTGTTTCAGTACTGAGGTCTACTGTTTTCCTACGTTGAAGATAAACAGTAATTACTGGTGTGTTACACTCTAAAGTAGAAAATTCGGAGTAGTATGAAAATTGTGACTAATTGTTGACTCTTAAGAGAGCTTTTCAGTTTTCGTGTGAACGTTTGAATATCTTCAAGCACGCCTTGCCACTATTTGAATAACGGCACACATGCATTGCTGGAGTGTCCGGCATACAGTTTGAATTATTTTCAAACACCGGTTAGCTCTTATATTCAAACGCCGGTCAGTTTGTATGTGGGATTTGGTTAATTATTTAATTGTGGTTCATGCTGTAACACAAGTGAAGTCAATTGTGGATCGCTGGTATGTGTGTCAAAAGAACAAGAAGTACATCGACAAAGAACACTGCACTGGGAACATAACATAACAGGAACATAAGAGGACAGTGGCAGAGAAAGAAAGATTAGTCTTGGGATTTAAATCAAGGTTTTTGTCAAGAATGGACAAAACTGGCTCCAGCTTGACTGGTGCTCATGTTGTCACTGTCCAAAACCAATTTGAGTAGAATTTGTACCAGGCCTCAATTGGATAGAAATGAACAATATTTTGGGATTTTGGCCACGGGACGGCTTACTAAGGGGGTCTGTAGCTTAGTTGCCAAGTCATGGATAGCAATATAGGTATACTCTGCCAATAGAATGTAACTTTTAATCTAGAATTTTCTTGTTACTTAGGTGAGTTATGGCATCCCTTACTAAGGGGCAAATCTGTCAAAAAAAGAGTTCACTGCCGTAGGATTTTTGACTGGCAAGCACTTGTGTAACCTTACTCGGATTCTTATTCATAAGGTATTACGGTAAATTACTCTAATTACTATCTTACTGTAATTATTGTTGTTATCGGAATGTACACCGTCTGTCCGTCTAAACGACTAGGAGTAGTGGTAGATTTTCATGCAAAAAATAATGATACCGTAATAGTTCTGATGTTTTGGCCGGATTTGAGAGGCTGCAGGCAATCAATCAATAATACGGGGATTCCTACGATTTTGATAATCGAGACGGGTCATGACGTTCATCCAACAATTATCTTTTCCTGAAGTGAGATCTCAAGTTAGTAATGGAAAGGGATAACTTCTGCTGAGGGGATCACAAGAATAAGGCCACGAACAGTTCATAGCACCATCTACAGCCTTCACAAACTGATATTGTCTAAACTCAAACTCAATTGACATTGCGACTGGGTCGCATGACACCTGCTAATCCCAAATTTTTGCATCACGGCAACAACCATGGCTTCGATTTTGTCTTCCGTTATTCTCTCCACGTCGAAAAGGATGTTGGCTTGCTCCGCGCAGCTACGGCAGAGTAGAGTATATATTGTTTCAAAGACGCAAATCGCTGCCTCTGGATGTTCCATTGCGACTGATGTGTCCTCCATCCCTGGAGGATGCCGGTTATACTCGGAACGCCGTACAATAGCATCATCGACGTCTTCACCGTTATCATCGACTGTATCGTCTTCACCCCAGACAATGTCTCACATGATATCACTTCAAACTCATCGAAAATTCCGCACGAGTAACTTTACGCAGCAATCGCAACGCGCGGAGGAGATGAAGGATGAGTATGGCGAAATGACAGATGACGGAGAAACCTTTACCAAAAATGATTTCATCCTCGAAAACGGAGATGTTTTGCCCAAGGCTGAATTGCGATACCAAACATACGGAGAGCTCAACGAGGCTAAGGACAACGTTATTGTCGTTTGTCACGCTCTAACGGGAAATGCAAGCTTACATTCGTGGTGGGGTGGTTTGCTTGGTGACAACAAGGCATTTGATACGTCCAAGTATTTTATTGTTTGTTGCAATATTCTTGGAAGCTGTTATGGCTCAACCAATCCTCAATCTACGAATCCAGAAACAAATGCACCATATGGGAAGAACTTTCCAGATGTATCTGTGAAAGATACCGTCAAATTGCAGCTACATCTGGTCAAGGAAGAACTAGGTGCTTCGTCTATAAAATGCGTGATAGGAGGTTCCTTTGGTGGCATGCAAACAATGGAATTTGCGGTTCAAGGTGGTATATCGGACGGAGAATTCGTTGCTGATAATGGTAAGGTGAAAAATTCGTACGTTCTATCCGAATTCGTACGTTCTATCCGAAAGCAATTAAGTAAGGGGTAAAATACGGTTTTGCTTCAACGATACTCTCACCTTTTTATCCTACGATTTGCCATCAGGATCACCATTTGTTCGATCTGTTATTCCTATCGCATGCGGAGCATCACATACAGCATGGCAAATTGCTATTTCCGAGGTACAACGACAAGCAATTTATGCCGATCCTGAATGGAAAAATGATCCGTTCAATGCAACCAAAGGGCTTGAGGTAGCACGGCAAATGGGAATGATCAGTTATAGGACAGCACATGGATATCGTAGTAAATTCGGGAGGGATATCCGCAACGACGACGATAACAAAAACACAAATTATGGATCAAACGCTTCATGGCAAGTGAAGTCTTATCTCGAATACCAAGGGATTAAATTTATCGATCGGTTCGATCCTATAACCTACGTCAAAATGACGGAGCAAATGGATTCCCACGACGTTTCGCGGGGCCGTGGGACCTCCGTGGCAGAAGTATTACAAAGAGTTGAGATTCCGGCCTGTGTCTTAGGTATCGATAGTGACGTCCTCTACCCCCTCTCTGAACAAGAGGAAATCGTACAGCACATGCCTAATTCGAAGCTGGTGATTATTCGCTCTGATGAAGGGCACGATGGTTTCTTGCTCGAGCAAGAACAGGTGAATCGCTGTATCGTGGATTTTCTCGCCAACCTAAGCACCTAAAAAAATTCTTGCATCCGATGTGGGAGCCTCTTTTAGATTTTCTCGACATAATAATGATTTTTGGCAACTTATCCTCTTCACAATAGCTATCAATTTATGCGGTTCTCTTTTGTCAAATCAAAATGGATTTGTCAGGATTCAGATGTAGTAAGATCTTACCGTTTTCATGGAAATTGCATCTCGACCAACAACGAACATGCCATTGCACAGGGGAAACATTAAACTAGTGATACCGGTACAATCATCGTCAACACGAAGTACGAGTACGATTATTATTTTTTGACGTAATCTTACAAGTAAGTTACTGGTACGGTACGAGGAAGTTACTTCGTACCACGTACGGTACGAAGTACGAAGTAATACGAAGTACGAAGTAAGTTAACTTAAAACTTAACCTGTACCCGGTAATACAAAATGCAGAATACCCAAATGTTTGTGTCCAACGGGTCAAATCGTGTGCGCGCCAATTTCTTTTGTCGGGATGAGAGAAAGATAGGAAATCTTGATTGATTCGACCCTACCAATGCTTGGAGTTCCTCACAATGCGTAATGCGAGTAACCTAACCCGATACGCGGTAAGTGTAAGATTCCCGGTAAGGCTTTTAAAAGATTGCCTTGCACTTGTAATCGTATGATGTTGAACGGCGACCTGCGAAATGCAAAACCTGAACGAGAACTAACACCACAAGACGTTAAAATCACCATCGATGAGGTTGATGACCAAGGTTTCAACAGTTGTAAAGTGCGACAGTGAAGCTAGCATTTCCAGAGAAAATCTTTTTGTCGAGGACGGCATGAATAATCTGTTGTGTTTGCATGACAAAGAAAGCGGCGCACCACGCCAACATCACACGAGTGAATTGGCTGAAAAGTACTGTGACCTGAAAAAAAACTCTGCTCAACGACCAAACACATTCCCATGTGTATTCACAGACAGGATGCTTCCAAGACACCCTTCGACATGGCCTCAGCGTCCCCTTATGATCCGCCCAACACCACATTCTTCAACGAAAGTAATTGGTATTGTAAGTCGCATATCGGTTCCGTTAGTATCAATGGAGTATTTTTTATAACCATGATATTGTTCACTCGTACATATTCCCTCCAGCGACGGGTAGCATCAGTCGAATACGAACATTTCGAGGGATTCTGTGCTGGTTGCACACTTCCGATCAACAATGGCAAGGAGATTGACGGTGAATCACTTGTGGTTGACTTCGAATCCGTGTTTTTTGTAGGGACGCTTTTGCTGAGAATTAGAAAGGCAGAACGGGTGCAAAGAAAAGAAAATAGCATTAGGAAAGGAAACGAAAACGACTATGCTGGGGACGGTCAACGTCACAACGATGATTATTTTGAAAACAAAAAGCGGAAGTTCCAGGCTGTTATCACTGGTCGCTTCAAGAAGTCATTATCAATGAATCGATGCGTTACAGGACAAACCTTTGATCGACCCGCCGGTCAATTACCGGCCAGATGGCTCGTGAAAAGCTTTGTCAAATTTATTTCCGTCTTGGCACCACAATTAGATGCTTCTTTGGATGTCAACAAGCCTCGATTCCTGACACCATTGTTAGCCACAGCCCAAACTCTTTTGTCGGAAGATGCCGACTTCAAGGAAACTTGCGGCAAGAGAAACAATGTGAATGTGGGTAGTATATCGCACTTGTTGAGAGGCAATGGCCATTCTCTCAAGATTGCAAGCAAGTCTGACCTTCGAGAACCTGCTTCACTGGAACCATCCAGTGTTCTCTCGTGCCTTCGTACGCGAGAACGCGATTTAGGGATTTCTATACCAGATACAACTTTGTCATCTGCAACAGACCGTGCGAAGGTTCGGAAAAAGATTTTCAATGCCTTGTGTGCCACTGAATCAGAAGAACCCCGATTCGATTGCAATAAGACTTATACTTTCGAGTTCTATCAACATATAATAGAATTTTCTCAATTTGCCGTTGACATGGGAAGTATTGGAGGAATGATACCATTAACACCGGCTATGGATGGTCAACCTCTTAAGATTATGGCCGCTCACAGAAAAAACAAAGAGAGTAAGGAACTCGAATCGCTTTGGAGTTTTGATATCTTTCACGAATCACTGTATCGTGACGCAGAGATGGCATCAAGGCAAAGCAAAGTTAAAAAGTCGCGTGCTAAGTCTAAAGATTAGAATTAATACTACGATACACCAATAACACCGAAAGCATTTTATATGGTAAGCACTGTCCTGATATATATAGACTTAAATTAGTTACGAACTGCCTCTTTTATGGGGCCTCCTCGTCGTCAACGGTCCCTTCTCGCATTGCTTGAACTTCTTTGCTGAGGGAGCAGAGAATGTCAACCATTTTCACTACAGAATACTTCTTCCCTTCTATGGTAACATCATTTCCAGCATAATCTTTGAATTTGATGCGTTCACCGACCTCGACCGGACACGGTGAGAATTCCCCACTGCTATTCAAACGGCCTTCTCCCACTTTGATGACCGTTCCCTCGCACGGAACGTCGTCAGCAACTACTTGACTGGCGATCACAACACCGCTACTGGTCGATAGAGATTCAGGACTCTCGTCAAGGGCAACGAGTACATAATCTCTGACTGGGTAGACATTGTCTAGCTTCATTGTAACACCTTCGTAATATAACAAACAATCATCGTCCCGAATCATTTGACAAGAATCATCGTTGTACACAATCGCCTTGCCATCATATTTTCCATATAACACAGACATGCCCTCCTTGATTGGGTTGGTTATACGAATCCCAGTGAACGGATGGATCTTTCCTTTGCCAGCAGCAATAACCAATCCCTCTGTAGGACGCTCCTTCGACTGATCGGGTAGGAGAATCCCTCCTGATGTCGCCGTGAGAGTATCTTTCACCTTCACTAGTATGAAGTTGCGGAGTGGCGTGATAGGCCCTCGAATTTCCTCCCCGTCCAAAGTGTAAGCGGTACCAGTTGGCGACGACAGTCCTGCTTCCGTCGCCCGCATTTGTGTCGACGGCGTTCGTGAAACACCGTTGCTAGGGGACACAGAAAATGCGGCAGCTGATGCCAACAGATGAAAAAGGTATAACGCGATCTTCATTGCAAAGTTGTAGAAACAGAGATCTATTCAACGGTGAAGAAAGACAGCAAAAGGTGATGCACTTCGAGTTCCGATTTGTTTCGTTATGTTGTGGTGCAAAGGAGATTCTGCCTTCCTTTTCACCAATTTTGATTGACACATGGCACACTCCTGGTAATTAATCTTACTTGTATCGCACACATCAATAAAAAAACGAAAAGAAGATCAGAGATTTTCGTACGGGACAGACGTCACAAGCATCAGCAAGGGCACCAAAAAAGGCAACACGATAATCGGCTGTCCTTTGTAATACAGTTCGTACCCGTACCCGTACGTACTTGATACGTAAGATTACTTCAGTAATATTTTTCGAATTACTTTTTTAAAAAAAAATTAGAGTACTAGTACGGTAGTACCAAGTACTAAACGTACGAACCACGAACGTACCGGTATGATAGGTTTGATGTGGCCAGGTTGGAGTAATTACGTACAAGGTAAACCTTATCGTTTCACCATGAAAAATTAATGTTTATGAATTCCATATTCTATATTCCCTCCTATGGGTCGACAAGTAGGTCTATCGTTTAGTGATGGCGGACGGATCTACCGTAAGGTTACCGTAAGATTACTGTGCCACAGTTGATTTTCCCATATTTTTTCAGTCCAATTAGTCAAATTTCAATAAAATATTAATCAAACTAGTCTTATTTTACTCCATTTCCGAAATAAATTATGGTGCTATGAATCAGACTAGTCTTACCATCCTTTTTTCCAAGTCGTTTTAGTCAAATTTCAATTTGATATTAATCTGATGAGTCAAAGCACATAAGGTGTTGTCAGGAACACTTGGTCCGGTGACAATTTTCTCAGTCCTATTAGTCAAATATCAGTTGTTTACTGATCTGATGAGTCCTATTGGTTAATCGGTGTATGAATCGAACTAGTCATTACTAGTAAATACACAAGGGGAAAAATATGCAAAAATTGGCGCATATGCGCCAATACAAAAATTTCATGTGCAAAGATAGTTGAGTATTTGCAACAGTAAGAGCACCTCTGAAGTCTATAGAACCATATACCTATGGAAAGAGGAGAGTAAGAGCTTTCTAACAAGCCATTACTTATTGGATGAATACTTCAGAAGTTAGGATTGCTCCAAAATGAACAAGCGCATATGCGCCGATTTGTCCATGCGCCATCACTAAACGATAGGGTGCTAGAGCTGTGTTATAGAGCTGTGTGCGAAACGCTTAGCAACAGGCTTAGCAGCAGGCTTATTACAAGGGGTATGGGGTGCTACTAACTACTACCTCCGGTCCGAAATAACTGACCACCTAGCACATACAAGGTTGACTATGGATCAATTTTCAACCGATTCAATTCGTTCTTTTTGGGTTGAACTCTCCTCAACTACGTCCTTATGCCTGGTTAGACACTAGTTAGATCAGTGGTCTTGGTCTACCTTTCATTGGGACTCGAACAGGGACTGTCCCGCCCTGCAAATGTGATTTCACCGCATGAAAGGGTTCCACCTGGCATTTGAGAGTCTGAAAACTTTCTTTGAGAAGCTGAGACACTGAATTTTTGTCTAGCAATAGGTAATAGAAACAAGAAGAGAGTTCTTGTACCTTTACTTGTGTTCCAAATAGACCCATTTTATAGCCCTGGTGGGGTGTCCCATTTGCATTGTTTTGGTCTACACGATTTTGTTAATGTTAATATAGCTGAACCTCTATCGCGCATGCCATCTCTCTTGAGACCACCAAAATCTTTAACAATCTATCCTGAAATTTTGATCAGTTTTCAATTTTTTAGATTCCGTTTGAGATTTATGTCATCTGAAAATCTAGACAGTCGAGAGGCAACTGCTGCTAAATTTAATGTGTTTTGATACCGATTTTACATTAAATGAGACTAACACCTCTCCCAAAAACGTTTTTTTTATGTGTGACACGACCGTTATATTTATCTAATACATTTTCGGGAATGACTCAATTATGCACAATTGCACAATTATGTGGATTAATTACGCAATTACCTGGATTAAGTACGTAAATAAGCTGAGTTATAACTGGTCCCCTAAGTGATGATTATAGCCTGCTCTGTGTGTGGCGATTGAAGCCTCTTTAAATGGTGATAGATCTATAAGTGACGCTTATAGCCCCTTTCATTGGAGCTGATAGCCTCTTTCAATGGCGCTGATAGCCCCTTTTAGTACCGATGTTCCAGATAATGAAGAGTTCAGGTCTTTCAGTGCCGGTGAGGACTTTCAGGTAGTCACTGAACACAACTCCTCCCTTCTCACTATCGATACTAATTTTCACGGTGGTGGCATCTTCCGGCCAGTCCTCTCGTGTAAAGTTAAAGGGTTTCTGTTTGGTTCCTTTAGACGTCATGGTGGGTTAATCAGTTATCTATAGTTACACTATTTCTGTTATCTGTTAATTTCAGGCTGGAAATGAGCAAGAGTGATTGCTCCAGTTCCTTCAGTTTTTCCACTGGAAATTTTCTGTTCTCGTGATAACTCGTGTTGTAACTGATTTTTCTCCAAATCATTTCAGTGGTGGGAGTTGTTTCTCTCTTTAGCTCCCGGGAATCCTGTGGTTCCCCAGAGTTATTTCTGTTTTTATTTCGTGGGAATCGATTCCCGTGGTTCTCCGGCGTTGCTTCTCTATTAAGCGCTCACCGGGCTGGTCCCACTTCCCGTTCCTTGTGGGATTGGCGGTGTTTGGGTATTCATTATATACCTTGGCGGATATCCGTATATTTCGGTTTTGGTTGGCATACCCTCTTTGGTCTGTCCATCCACTCAGTGTTGGTCCAATTAGTCCACTCACTGGATTTTTAGTGTCACTTTTTTGACACTTTTTTGATTATTTCTGTTGTCAACCATGGTCCTTTTTAGGTCCTTAGGTGTCTCTGTTGTTGCTGCTGCTCCATCTAATGGTGCTAGCTGCTACTGGGATTAGTGTTCCTCCTTAGTGCTGCAGACACTGGATTTCTTTCTCCCGTTTGCTTCTTTGCGCCTCCATTTTTTGGCAGTCTTTCGATCTCGTCAATCCCTTTTTCGGTCGATCGAGATCTTTCTGCTCATGGTCATCATCGCTCAGCTTGATTTTAAAATCATGTCATACCCTGGGTCTACTAGTGATTAGAATAGTAGTGATATGCAAATTGTGAGAGCTATGGATTAGTCTATTGTTATTGCTTTCCAGCAGTCTCCTGTATTCTGCGATAAGGAGACTCGCTAATCGTATTCCAATCACACGAGTGGACTCGTGATTGTATTCCGGTGCACGGCATCATAGGCCCACGGAAGATTACAGCTCAAGGCAAGAACTACAACTTCAAGGCCCTGACCTGTATTGATCCTGTTACCAACTGGAAATCATCAGGATCAGAGACAAGTCCTCCCAGCATGTATCAGATCAGTTCAAGAACTGTTGGCTCTCCAGATATCCAAGACCTATCAGATGTGTTCATGACAAGGGTGGTGAATTCCTAGGAGCTGAGTTTCAAACTACCCTCAAACAGTATGGGATTCAGTCCATTCCTACCACAGTGAAGAACCCCCAGTCGAACGCCATCTGTGAAAGGGTCCATCATACAGTTGCCGACATTCTAGGAGTCCTGGTACATGTTAACCTCCACAAGCTAATACCAGAGCCAGTCAGCTCATGGACAAATGCGTTATCAACATGCATGCATGCCTCCAGATGCGCCGTCAATGCTGCCCTACAGACTTCTCCAGGTTCGCTAGTATTCAATCGAGATGTGTTGATTGATCTACCACTGACCTCTAATCTGTTGGCCCTGCAGCAAGAACTTAGGCAACAAGGGATTAACAAGAACCTGCTCAGGGACAATGCCAAGAGAATTCAGCATACCTTCCAAGTTAATGACAAGGTGTGAATGCAAGAGCCGGACCCTGACAAGTTACAACCCTGAAAGATTGGTTCCTTTCCAATCATATGAGTCAATCCTAATGGAACAGTACGACTGCAAAGTGCCCCTTCAGTGGTCGAAACTGTGAATATTCAAAAGATCACTCCATATCAGGACCTTCCGGAACAAAGATAGTTTTCGATGCGCGGACCGCGCGATTTATTATTGCAGTTAGTCATTTTGAGGGTATCCCCTTAAATTAATTATCTCCCCCAAAGAAACTCGCATTTTTTGGGATCGAAAAAAGTGCGGATTTTCATGGGTCTAAAAAACTCGCATTTTTGCTCTAGAAAAAAAACACGTATATACAGCAATAAATGCGAGTTTTCAGCAGAAAAATGCGAGTTTTCAGCACTAAAATGCGAGTTTTCGTTAAAAAATGCGAGTTTTATTTAAAAAATGCAAGTTTTCTTTGGAAAATGAGTGTTTTCAACAAAAATTTCAACCAAAAACTCGTAGCATAATTAGTAAACCTTTTTTTTTTTAAAAAATAGAGGCGCAACAGCGGAGTCAATTTGTTAAAATAGAGGCGCAACGACACGGGAGTCAATTTGCTAATAGAGGCAAAACGACGGAGTCGATTTGTTGATAGAGGCAAAATGACGGAGTCGATTTGCTAAGAGAGGGGCAACGACGGAGTCGCAAGCAGCAACGCGTCGATAATACAAGAGGGGGGACAGCAAGCAGCAGCAACGCGTCGATAATACAGGGGGGGACAGCAAGCAGCAAGAAGCAGCAACGCGTCGATAATACAGGGGGGGGACAGCAAGCAGCAGCAACGCGTCGATAATACAGGGGGGGACAGCAAGCAGCAGCAACGCGTTGATAATACAGGGGGGGGGGGGGGAACAGCAAGCAGCAGCAAGCAGCAACGCGTCGATAATACAGGGGGGACAGCAAGCAGCAAGCAGCAACGTGTCGATAATACAGGGGGGGGACAGCAAGCAGCAAGAAGCAACGCGTCGATAATACAGGGGGGGACAGCAAGCAGCAAGCAGCAACGTGTCCATAATACAGGGGGGGACAGCAAGCAGCAAGAAGCAGCAACGCGTTGATAATACAGGGGGGGGACAGCAAGCAGCAAGAAGCAGCAACGCGTCGATAATACAGGGGGGGGACAGCAAGCAGCAAGAAGCAACGCGTCGATAATACAGGGGGGGACAGCAAGCCGCAAGAAGCAGCAACGCGTCGATAATACAGGGGGGGACAGCAAGCAGCAAGCAGCAGCAACGCGTCGATAATACAGGGGGGGGGACAGCAAGCAGCAAGCAGCAACGCGTCGATAATACAGGGGGGGACAGCAAGCAGCAAGAAGCAACGCGTCGATAATACAGGGGGGGACAGCAAGCAGCAAGAAGCAGCAACGCGTCGATAATACAGGGGGGGACAGCAAGCAGCAAGCAGCAGCAACGCGTTGATAATACAGGGGGGGGGACAGCAAGCAGCAAGCAGCAGCAACGCGTCGATAATACAGGGGGGGACAGCAAGCATAATTTTAATTTTAAAAGGACCTCTGTTAGCAAATCGACTCCGCCGTCGTTGCGCCTCTCTTAAAATTAAAAATTTTTGCAAAGAAAACTCACACTTTTTTTGTCCGTTGAACCAAACTCGCATTTAATGCAAGTTGAAAAAGAACGTGTTTTTTAGTCCCGTGAAAACTTGCACTTTTTGGTCTCGAAAAAAGTGTGAGAAAAAAGTGTGAGTTTATCCCCCCAAATTGTGTTCCAAAAGGGGGATGTGAGTTGACAAGTTTGACTCAAAAAATTGCGCGATTCGCGCGAAAATATTCACAGTTCCGGAAGGTCCAGGAACATTATGGAAAAAAAACTTTTCTGGAAAATTTCCATTTTCATGCGCGTTTTGCGCGATAAAAGTTTTTAACTGGAGCGGTCGGAAATAGAAAAACGTGCGCACCGCGTGACAGGTTAAGTTTTTTCAAAATGATACATATGAACTTACCGTACATACTACATATATCAATGTGTGATTTACGTATTAATACGTAGAACGAGATAAGTAACGTTCATGAAAAAATCGCCACGATTCAAATTTAAAAAGGGGGAACCGGGAAACTAAAACCGGGAAACTAAAAATAGTTGTTTTTGGTTCACGTAATTAATTAATTACGTACGTAATTAATTAATTACGTACGTAATTAATATTACGTACGATTGGATTTAATTACCTACGATTGGATTTAATTACGTACGATTGCAGTTAATTACGTACGATTGAAGATTAATTATGTAACTATGTGGCTTAAATAGGTAAAGTAGCCAGTTTAATGACGCAATAATAATTTAAATATGCCCTCTATCAATATAAAACATAAGCCTTGTATTAAAGCCTCCAAATTCCTTTAATTTGATGACAAGGACGATGTATGCGCCTTTTAAAGTGCCGCTAACAGCCACATATGGCGCCTTTACTGGTAAGGTAAGCCCCTTTAAGTGGCGCTACCGTACATACCAACAAATGGCTGTCTTGAATGAGCCAATCAAAAAATTTGATTTTCCAGTACAAATTGTACAGGGTTTTATGTGGAAAAAAAATTTAATACAGGGGGGGCAGCAAGCAGCAGCAACGCATGATAATACAAGAGGGGGGGACAGCAAGCAGCAAGCAGCAGCAACGCGTCGATAATAGGGAGGGGGGGACAGCAAGCAGCAGCAACGTGTTGAAAATACAAACGCGTCGATAATACAGGGGCGACAGCAAGCAGCAGCAACACGTCGATAATACAAACGCGTCGATAATACAGGGGGGACAGCAAGCAGCGACGCGTCGATAATACAGGGGGGACAGCAAGCAGCGACGCGTCGATAATACAGGGGGGGGGGGACAGCAAGCAACAGCAACGCGTCGATAATACATTATTCGTACGTGCCGTCACGTACTTTACGTAAGCAGCAAACAGCAAACAGCAGCAACGCGTCGATAATAGGGGGGGGGGGGACAGCAAGCAGCAACGCGTCGATAATACATTATTCGTACGTGCCGTCACGTACTTTACGTAAGCAGCAAACAGCAAACAGCAGCAACGCGTCGATAATAGGGGGGGGGGGGGGGACAGCAAGCAGCAACGCGTCGATAATACAGGGGGGGGGACAGCAAGCAGCAACCAACGCGTCGATAATACAGGGGGGGACAGCAAGCAGCGACGCGTCAATAATACAGGGGAGCAAGCAGCAACGCGTCGATAGTACAGGGGGGAACAACGCGTCGATGGGGGTAACCAGGCGCCATTTAAAGTGGCGCTGACAGCCACTTATTCGTACGTGCCGTCACGTACTTTACGTAAGCAGCAAACAGCAAACAGCAACAACGCGTCGATAATAGGGGGGGGGGGACAGCAAGCAGCGACGCGTCGATAATACAGGGGAGCAAGCAGCAACGCGTCGATAGTACAGGGGGGGGGACAGCAAGCAGCAACGCGTCGATAATACAGGGGGGGGACAGCAAGCAGCAAGCAGCAACGCGTCGATAATACAGGGGGGACAGCAAGCAGCAGCTGCGCGTTAAATCACTAGAGCTGAGTACCGTACGAATAAGTGGCTGTCAGCGCCACTTTAAACGGCGCCTTTACTGGTAATTACCGGTACCGTAAGATTTAAAGCAGGAATTGACGGTACGTACGAATAAGTGGCTGTCAGCGCCATTTAAAGTGGCGCTAGTGCAAGTAACCTTAATTAACCTTACTACAAAATTCTTATCAGCTGTCCCCCGGTTCGCCACTTTAAACGGCGCCTTTACTGGTACCGGTACCGTAAGATTTAAAGCAGGAATTGACGGTACGTACGAATAAGTGGCTGTCAGCGCCATTTAAAGTGGCGCTAGTGCAAGTAACCTTAATTAACCTTACTACTAAATTCTTATCAGCTGTCCCCCGGTTCTAGGGACAGCTGATACCGGTAGGAATTCTGTAGTAGCGGGTATGTATACATCGTCCTTGTCATCAAATTAAAGGAATTTGGAGGCTTTAATACAAGGCTTAAGTTCAAATTGATACAAGGCTTATTCAAATTATTACTGTGTCGTTAATTTGGCTGCTTTACCTATTTAATATTAGTACGTACATACCGAATAAGTGGCTATCAGCGACACTTTGAATGGCGCGTATACCTTGTACGTCTATAGTACGAAGTAGTAATAGCCTAAGCGCTACATTGATAGGCTTGAGTACATTTTTTAATATTATTATCTAACTTATTTAATTATGATATAACCCACTTAGAGCTTAATTGTGAAATCGTGCGTAATTAAATCCAATCGTACGTAATTAAATCCAATCGTACGTAATATTAATTACGTACGTAATTAATTAATTACGTACGTAATTAAATCCAATCGTACGTAATTTTAATTAATTACGTAAAAAACCCCAATTTTTAGTTTCCCGGTTCCCCCTTTTTTAAATTTGAATCGTGGCGATTTTTTTCATGAACGTTACTTATCTCGTTCTACGTATTAATACGTAAATCACACGTTGATATATGTAGTATGTACGGTAAGTTCATATGTATCATTTTGAAAAAACTTAACCTGTCACGCGGTGCGCACGTTTTTCTATTTCCGACCGCTCCTGCTGTTTTTTGTTGTATATCCCTTTAACGGTAGAGTGTCCTCAACGATTGTCCTCAAAACTGTCCTCAAAACGATTGTCCTCAAAACATGTCCTCAACAATTTTGTCCTCAACAGACTGTCCTCAACCATTATGTCCTCAACAATTATGTCCTCAACGTTTTGTCCTCAACCTCTATGACTTCAACGTTGAGGTTGAGGACAAAACGTTGAGGACATAATTTTTGAGGACATAATGGTTGAGGACAGTCTGTTGAGGACAAAATCGTTGAGGACACGTTTTGAGGACAGTTGTTGAGGACCAAGATTTCAGTTTAAAACCGTTAAATTATGGTCGCTCAGCACAATTAAAATTATAGTTAGTGACCCTGAGATTTTTGAGAATAGTCGGGCATACCGTACAATGCGCGTGAATATGGAAATTTTCCAAAAAAGCTTTTTTCCATAACGTTCCAGGAACCGACTCAATCGAATGAACCCCCTAATCTACAATCTAGTCAATCAGATGACTCGGATTGCTCCAACTCAGATTGCTCCAACTCAGATTGCTCCATGAGTCACTGGACGGCTTAACTGTGGGATTCATTCAATCATGAGGCACTATGTAACATGCTAGCGTAGGCTAGTAGTTACGAATCGATAATTAACTGAATCCCACATGGGAATCGAATATAGAAATATCCATATATGGATATCCCGTATGTATGAACAAGCATGCAGAAGAGAGCGAGAACACGCTTAAGCTTACATACAGAATATATTATGTCATATACAGGGATGTAGATTACATAAAGAGGTTGCGATGACATCATCGCTCATTATTTCCTCTCTTTAATTTGAATCCCATCTCGTAAAGTGAAATAACACACAATTATTCATACTACTCCGAATTTCTACTTCAGAGTGTTACAGTTGAATGGTTTCCCCTATACGTGGCAGTGGGAATGGCTTCCTTTGAGTGGCTGCATTCATTTTTCAAAAGTCAGTGAGCACCCGGATGTCCCCAGTTTTCTTGGGTTGGCAGAAGGTAGGGGATGTCAATGGTGAATCATCATCATGGGGGAGTTTCTCCAGTCACACAGCCTGTTGATTTTCTTCCGGAGTGCCTGTTCAAAGGCATGAGGTACCGAATAGTACCTCTGCCGGACCAGTTTGACCCCTGGTTGGAGTTCAATGGATACCGGTTCAATGTTTTTGAGTAGTCCCAGACCTCCTTCATGTTACGGGCTGACGTAGGTACCCTACGAATCCAGCATATACTCCAATATGTATGATATTCATGTACATATACTGAATATTCAACGTACAAGAATACACATACAATTCAAACAAAGATTCCCATGACTCACTGATTATTGATATTATGCCCGACAAACAATTATATCATTGTTCGATCATTCATTCCATACTCAAGGAATCATTCCCATCTCGTAAAGTATTCAACCATTCTCTTTGGTAACACAATTTTTATAACAATTCATCTTTAAAATACCTCTATCCCGTATTACTCCATCTAATTCTACCTTAGACCGCAACACAGTAATTACTATTTGCTTTTGAAGTAGAAACAGAACCAACTCAGAACTGAATTCAAAAACAACTTTATCCTAAACAACAGGGATACATCGATACCCTGACAAGCAAAACCCTACGAAACAAGAACCGATTGAACATCGAAACGATCGCTATCTATGAAATGCCAATACGAATCAATCGCACAACGAATCGATCGAACGCTCCACAAGCAATTCAAATCTCTGATCAATTGATACGACCGAACCAAGAAACATGGCAGGACTTTACAGAGATCCTCCAATCCCGTACAAGAGAGCCTTTGACAGCTCCAATCCCAAGCTTGTTATGCTAACAGTTTACAATCAAGATCAAGAAGACAGCGTCAAAGTCCCTCTATTCACGAACGTCGATTTAGAAGAACTCCTGCATACAGAAGAAGCCTTTCTAAATGCAGCAGAAGATCTTGATCTATCAGCAAATAAATACATCAAATACTTTGGTCGATGCCTTTGTGTCGATGCCCAAACCAAGTGGAGAGCCTTAACAAGAAGCCAATGTGATTATCCATCTACAAGCAATGGATATAACAGAGCTTTTGCGGCCTTCATCAAGCAAGAACATTGCAGTGCCGAAGATTCAAAAGACATCATGCACACTTATCTCCGAACTTGTAAAAAACCAAGCAACGTTTCGTGCCAACACCATGCAAACCGAATGAAACAACTCTTCAAATACACTGCAAAGCTACAGGGTTTTGCAGCTGATCTAAACCACTTACAACAGACGACAATCTTGCTCCACAGCTTCCCAAATGAATGGATTGAAGACTACTGCACAATCCATAGTGGAATCAGACAGCACACCACTGTGCAATTTATAGTGGACCATATGAGCTCCCTCAATCGGTTGAGCAAGAGCAACTCCACCGACAATCCATACGATTCTGATATCAACAGCGTCAGCAATTCTGACAGCAATCTAAACGCAGATAACGATTCAGACGCTGAAAGCAACAACAGCTCTAATTCAGACAGTAACAGCGACGCTGAGTCTGAAGAAGAACAAGAAAACAACAACAATACCAGCAAGCGCAAGTACAACAACCCTTGCAGAATCCCCGGACACGATCACGATTGGTCCGATTGCCCAAAGAATAAATATTCCAAAGAAATAAGAGCAATAGCAGCAACAACAGTACTGCTTCGGCTCCTAACAAGGAAACTGGAAGCAATGAAAATGGCAGCACTGCTGCTTCCACCAATGAATCCTTCCAAGCCCATATCAGGCAAGCAATAGAATCCTATTGCATGGAACATGGTGGCCGCATCGAAAGACACTATGACGGCAGCCTTAAATGGCAACCATAGCCACCACAAAACAAATAACAATATAAGCATCATGATATCCACAGCACCGTGCCTTCAGCTCCACTGGACCTGAATGCCAGTACAGCACTGCTGTCTGGGAAGACGCATGGAGGCGAACTCCCAAATAAAAGAAGGGAAGGAATCTACAGAGATGAGCCCGGTTGCAAACAAAATGTTAGAACTAAATACAAATTGCGCTCAGTCCGATCCAACGTGACGGCAACAATCAACAAATAAAATAATAAAATATAAAGCAAGAGATCTGGACGCGGATCAACTTGCACGGGTACAGACGCTAACGCCATGAGCCATGAATCATCAAGAATCAAATCGACAATAGCAATATCGATAAGGGTACAGACGCAAAACAAAAAAAAATAGGGTACAGCAGCAGCAATAACAAAGGCAACCTTGTTCCGGACAAACAAATAGTCCACAGGGAGCTCCAAAGATAAAAGAGCAATCCCACAAAAACCATATTCAAAACCCACAGAGGTGCTCTGGAGTTACAAAATTCGAAACTCCAATAGACTGCTGCAAACACACCCAAATAAAGACCGGCAAAGTATACGGCAAATCGCAACTGAATTTAACATCCATTCAACTGCTAACAATGCGTCCCTTCTCTGCTTCACAACATACAATCGCAGACACGGCAAGCAACACATCCAACGCTCTGGCTTTTCACCTACCTTAACTCCTACTACAGGAGGTGTTTTTATGCCTACCGGTACAGAGCAATCGATTTCAAATCAATCGAACTCAAAATCAGCTCCACTACCTAAGAGAGGTCCATCACAGTTGGGGGAGGAAAAGAATTTTCTTTGACTCTTTTTCTATTTTTAACAATATTTCGTTATGAAACTCCAACAACCATTTCAAAGAACAAGAAACAAATCAAAGAACAAGAAACAAGTCTTCAATTCCTTCAGTGTCAAAGAACCTTCTTCAAGCCCGGTTCGATCTACAGTACCATATATCTTTCGAAATATTTCAAACATTCAAACAAAGATTCCCATGACTCACCGATTATTGATATTATGCCCAACGAACAATTATATCATTGTTCGATCATTCATTCCATACTCAAGGAATCATTCCTGCCGTGCGCCAAAATACAGTCACGAGTGCACACGGGACTGGATTAAGGATAAGGATAAAAACAATCGGCGAGCCGATAGAATCCCCGATCTGGAGAGCTCTTAGAACTGTAGCAGATAGACTAACCACTAGAGCTCACAATTTGCATATCACTACTATTCTAATCACTAGTAGACCCGGGGTATGGCAATTCCCATCTCGTAAAGTATTCAACCATTCTCTTTGGTAACACAATTTTTATAACAATTCATCTTTAAAATACCTCTATCCCGTATTACTCCATCTAATTCTACCTTAGACCGTAACACTTCAAAGAGAGAAGGGAACTTCTTCAGCATTTGTTTCAAGGCGTCCTTGGACGCTTCCATGATTTCCAGGTCATCAACCATAGCGTTGATGTCCACCTTGGAGTAATCTGCATCCAAGATTTTGGATTGTCTCTCTTCCTCCTGCTGGAGGATTGGACTTTGTGTGTTGGCAAAGAATACTGCCTCACATTTGTCCGGGTCAGAGAGCTCCCCTATTCCCTTCATGGGAATGGTGTCTCCCTGCCATTCAATTGTTTGGGAGCTGTATTTGATATCCAGTCCCATTTGTCCTATCAGATTGGATCCTATGATCATGTTGTAGGGGACCTCCTTGTGGTGGTGATTTTCATCCACTTGGAAGGTCCATTTGATGGTCTTGGAGTTTGAAAATTCTATCAGTCTTAGTCCCACTGAAGCCGCAGACTTGATTTGAAATTTGCCCCCATAGGTGTTGTAGGTGACAGATCTCTGGTCTCGGTTCGCAAGTTGACTTCTGTTGACAAAATGCCTTAGAATGATGGATTTGGAGCATCCGGTGTCCAGTACTAGTTCACAAACAACTAAAACAGAAACAGGAGGAGTTAGCTTTCAAACTCCAACAACAGGATCCAAAAGGACAGCACATTCTGCTAGAAGGTCGGCAAAGTCACAATGGTCGCCACACAGACGCCGCAATAGAAGGTCTTCACAGACGGGTAGTCTTCAGACGGGCAGTCTTCAGAATTTGGTGGACAGTCAACTGCTCAATCTTTTGCCACTCCTTCAGGCTTTGGTGGAGCAAGCTCTTCTGGTTTTGGTGGATTTGCTGCAACTACTGCTTCGGGTTTTGGGTGGACAGTCTGTGGCAAGCTCATCTGCTGCAAGTTCATCGCAACCATCTTTTGCTTCGAGACAGTCATCGCAACCATCTTTTGCTTCGAGACAGTCTGCTGCAAGTTCATTGCAACCATCTTTTGCTTCGACTGCCACAAGGTCATCCCAACCATCTTTTGCTTCGAGACAGTCTGCCACAAGCTCATCACAACCGAGACATTCTGCTGCAAGCTCATCGCAACCATCTTTTGCTTTGAGACAGTCATCTTTTGCTTCGACTGCCGCAAGGTTGTCACAACCACCTTTTGGAGAGGAGTCTGCTGCAAGCTCACAACCATATTTTGCTTTGACTGCTGCAAGCTCATCACAACCATCACAGCCATCTTTTCTCATTTGTGGAGGGGGAACTTTTGGTGGGCACGGTCAGCTTGCTAGAGTAAACTCTCCTGATGAGCAACACATTAGTAACAACCGTCCTGCAGCCAGTGAGCAAGGAACTGATCGTCAGGAGTCCAACAACCGTCAGGAGTCCATAGATCTTCCACCAGCCCCATCTCCGCCAAACCCGCTCCATCTCCGCCAGCTCCATCACCGTCTCCATTTCAAGAACATAGTCAAAAAGAAATTGATGAGATGCTTGAGGACATTGAACTGCCAAATATTACTGTAGATTGGTTCTCACCGCCTGGAAATCCTGACCAGCGCAAGCCCCCATCACCCAGTCCTCTTGACCAGCGCAAGCCCCCACCACCCGGTCCTCTTGACCAGCAGCGCAAGCCCCCATCACCCGGACAGAAGCGCAACAAGGCACCACAGCCCACCAGTTCTGATGATGAGGATGAGTTTCCAAAACGTCCTCCTGGTCAATTTCGTAGAAATAGGCTTCGTGAAAGACTCCATGGCAAGGTTGGTACTCCTGGTAATCCTGTGTTCATCAGTACAACAGTATGTGTAGGGGACAAGAAGCTGAAATCTAATCACAATCCGAACAGTGTTGTCATTGATGATATTCATACTAACATTTGGTCCAATAAATCGAAGTAAACTTTGTAAATTATATTTTATGCATATTTGTAAGTTGCCTGCTTGCCCTTTGTTTTTAATGTGTAAAAGTATTTTGATGGACGAATCTCTTGTTTAACCTTGTCACAGAATACATGCAGGGGGAAAGCTAAATATTTGTCTCTTGATTCCCATAGATCTTTCTTTTGACTTCCAAATTCCTCCACAATTCCATCTTCAATGTCTTTCAACAACAATTTCTGCTGTTCCGATCCCTGCCATTGAATATAGCCTTTGTAACTGTAATATGAAATGGGGTTGTTTGCAATAAATAATTCAAAAGCTTTTTGGTTGGCCTCTGCTCTTTGATTGCTTGATTTGATTGTTTTGGGAAGGCTACTCAATCTACTTGAGAACCTACTGAAGTGATATTCCGCATATTCTGGATGCATCAAATATATTTCTTTTAGCGGTATTGTAATCCTCCAGTTATAGTCTTTGGGTTCAAGAGGAACTACTCCGTTCATTATATCTTTGTACAATAGTTTCTTTGCTTTTGAATTTGCCCATGGAATACTAGGTTCTTGGTAGACCTTACTAAAAAAAAGCATCGGATCTCCTTCTTTGACAACCTTCAGAAAACGGCAGGGTCCAGTCATGGTGGAAACAAAATCTTCGTTTCCTGATTCATTGTCATGAAGATAACAAAACTCATACTCATTTCCTTTGCGGCCTAGAAGCACTATGTTGCTCCGATGCTGTGGATTCGGAAGTAATTGAAGAGGTTTGATATATTTCTTAAGAGTTGTTGCTGCTTGAGCTCCCGATCCTGCTCTTAATTTCTGTGTTGTCGGCATTTTCACGGTTCACGGAAAGTTGATGTTGATACGTGAGTATGAAGATATCCAGGGTGCTATGATCTGTGCTAAGGCTCCTGTGTAGGAGAGTGTACTGGGGCTACAGGCAGCAGCCTCCAGTAACTGACTAACAGGTGCTGAGCTGAGTGCTAATTGGTAGCATACAGGCTTAGCAACAGGCTTAGCAACAGGCTTAGCAGCAGGCTTAGCAGCAGGCTTAGCAGCAGGCTTAGCAGCAGACCTATCCTGTTTAGTATGGATGCTAGCAAAATTACTAGGGTCGCCGCGTACGATTTGTACCAATCGTACGTACCCCGAGTAAAGCACCTTTTTATGGTGTAGCTAAATGCTACAGGGTTAGGGTTGCTAAGCCACGAGATATTGGTGGTGCTAACCTACCATAATATCATGCTAAGATACTATGCTACCGCCGGGGTCGGGTCATTGGTGTATAATATGTATCATGACCGGATACCCGGCCCAAACAGTTACCCAACGCGCTAGCATAAGTGAGCTAGCATACGATTGGATCGCTAATAATTAATCGGAGATACGATACTCCGTACGCTACCCGTAGAATACAGTACTGGAGCTACAGAGCTCCGTTATTCTACGAGTTATCGGAACGCTGATACGATACGATACAGAGCTGAGCTGCGCTCAGCTCCTGTCACGATATATTCACTCTTTCTTTTATACTCTAAAATAAACACGCCTATCATGCCCTCCTATCGATCGATTCCGATGTACCTCTAGGGAAGTGCTTTGTATTGCTTAAGTGTATGCAATAGACCTTGAATGGTCCACTGTAGACTCACGATTTGCCAGGACTTTATGTATTATTATTGTTAAGGCTTTTCCTTATTTACAGACCAGTACGAGATACATATCTACGATTAAGTTCCCCGAAGACCGCTGACGAGCGGATATCAACACAGTTTATCAGACCCACCGCTCGACCCACTACGAACCGGGACGCCGGCTAGAGCGTGTGAAGAAACCCAGCTGGCTGATCACCACTGGCATCCATGCCTACACTTGGATGTAAAACCTCAGCTGAAACTGGACCAGCAGCTGACATCGTGAGATCCCTGATGTTAATGGGGAGCCCTTCCCCAGCAAACGCGCAATACGACTGGAGTCCGCACATCCACCTCTGCGGACCTATTGGTATTCAAATCCAGTAGCTGAGCGTCATGGTGGCTCCATGGAGGCTCAGTCCGGTGGGGAAGGAGCATGATGGACGTGGAGAAAGCAGCGTCCATGATTCCCTGTTATTTCTTTACAGGATTCAAGGGGACGTTTGCCGGGGATGGGACAACGCTGGAAAGAGAATTTTCGTGGAGACAGACCACCACGAACTTTCCAGTGAAGGCAGTGTCCAGCAGACCAAGGACATGACGTCAGTCCCATCCGAAACAACGAGGCGCAGACAACCTCAAACCTGCCATACCATCGATTTTGATTTTAGCCAAGGGAATTTGGAATCAGACAAGCCAAGAACCCTGAGATCTGTCATATCTCAAAATCAAATCGATTGGTCCAGAGCAGAAAGACCGAATAGAATTCTTCTTTTGGTCGTAACCAACCATCCAACCATCGAATCGGAACCATCGATGTGGATACCTTTTTTAGACGTCGGCACGAAACTGTTGACACGGAAACGCTGACGTGATACCTTTTCTTTTGGTCGTCATCGATACAGACCTTCGATCGACAACTTGGATGGAAACAGTCCCCACCACAAAAGAATTTGGTTTAGAAACTGAAGCAAGTTAGTTAATCAGAGCAAGACAACCATGGCCAAGCAAACCAGAATCATCGCTGAAGCGATTCTGAGTATGAAGAGGAGCAAGCGGCCCCTGCGGTACAGGGACAGAAGCGGAAGCTTAGACCATGGGGCTTACCAAGCAACGCCAAAGTCAACGCATTAGATGGCAGGACCTAGGATGCATGCGGAGGATGATTTTACTATCCAACCACGCAACCAGACCGACACTGCCATGACTATGGTTGTCAGGCAACTCCAAGTTCTACAGGAACGAATGGGCAAGAACTTTGGTTCTTTGAAGAACAAGGAGGCTCTTATTGCTACCATTAGATATGGTATCCAGTAACACCGAAGGAATTGAAGATTGCGACGTTCGCAATTAGATGGATCCGGAAGGATTGAAGGCTGAAAGGCCTGTATGTTTGCAAGTATTGTATTTGCAAAAAGTATCCCTGAAACCACCAGTATCCTCAACAAGAAGCCCATCTTTGCTCGTGACAGAAGACAATGTGTCATCGGTAGTGCCCGACGACTGATCTACGAGAAAGACTGCCTTACGAGCGGAACGCCCAGCCCAGAAACCCTAGGAAATTCCCTGAAGAATTGCTCAGCGAAGAATTGCTCAGCACCAAATCCTTTATTCGGGGACAATATGTTATATATCTTGTCCCTGCACTGAAAGAGTTCGATCGAATTGCTGTATTCCGGAACGAGGAATCGATAGCCAAATCCATAGCAACGGATCGATAGCAACGGATCGATAGCAACGAATCGATAGCAGCAGACGCTAGACGCGAAGATTCGCAGCAGACGCTAGACGCAGCGTTGACCGATTGATGTTTGTGCCTGTCCTTGCGGCGAAAGAGCAGTAGCAGCAACAAAAGGACAACATCGATGCCCTGACAGGAGAGAAGCCTACAGCAGCTAAAAGGATTGGCGGGAGCAAGGGAACAAGCGCAGCACGGGTCCGCAGCGCATTGTTAGTAGACAGGGCGCATTGAACTGAAGACGATCCAACGTAAGGAGCGATGTGACGTCACAGCGCTCATGACTTACAAGGATAGAGGATACATAATGGTACAATTTGCGCGAAGCGCATTTTGTCCGACGTTCCGATGTTCCAGTACTAAAAATACGTAGATTTCTACACAACTTTACCATGCGATATCTCGCTCCCTTATACACCCCCAATCACAACCCCAGGACCTACATGTATTAACCAAGACCTGCGCTCTTCGTTTCTGCTATCGGTTCAGTTGCTGGATGCTTTGTTTGGTTGCTTTGGTTGCCAATTCACCACTCGGCGGCCGATCGAGCAGCAGCAGCAGCAAACCGACACATAATTTTCTACAGCACTTCCAGTACAGATTCTACCGTACAGCAAAACCGACAACAACGTTGTATTTCTGCTTCGATCTGTTTCCCAGCTCCATTCCAAGGCCCTTAAGTATATCTTATACTTAATGTTCTACACTGTTTCCAAGCTGCTTAAGTGATTCTCACTTAATGTTCTACATTCTTCGAAGTTCCTTGCTGAGTCCTCTTAAGTCTTTTCAAGTCGAAGTTCACGAACAGCCCCTTCCACTGTAGGAATCTTTTTTTCTAAAAAGAAATTCTGTCATCTGTTTTCAAGTCCATTGCCCTGCTGGACCCTAAGTGTTTTCACTTATGGTCCTACTGTTTCTTGACCCAAGCCCCAAAGCCGCTAAGTACAGTTTGCTTAAGGCTCCACCACCTACATAACCCTCTCAGGTGTACTGTATAAATGTCATCTGTTTCCAAGTCTACTGCCCTGATGGACCCTAAGTGTTTTCGCTTATGGTCCTACTGTTTCCTGACCCAAGCCCTAAAGCCACTAAGTACAGTTTGCTTAAGGCTCCCCTACCTACATATACCTCTCAGATGCATTCTTCAACTGTCATCTGTTTTCAAGTCTACTGCCCTGATGGACCATAAGTGTTTTCGCTTATGGTCCTACTGTTTCCTTACCCAAGCCCCAAAGCCGCTAAGTACAGCTTGCTTAAGGCTCTCCTACCTACATATACCTCTCAGATGCACACTTCAACTGTCATCTGTTTTCAAGTCTACTGCCCTGCTGGACCATAAGTGTTCTCACTTAAGGTCCTACTATTTCCTGACCCAAGCCCCAAAGCCGCTAAGTACAGCTTGCTTAAGGCTCTCCTACCTACATAACCCTCTCAGATGCACACTTCAACTGTCATCTGTTTTCAAGTCTACTGCCCTGATAGTCCATAATTGTTTTTGATTATGGACCTACTGTTTTTATGACCCAAGCCCCAAAGCTGCTAAGTACATGTTACTTAACGCACCACCACCTACATATACCCCTCCAGTTCACAGTACAGCAGAGACCTGTTTTCAAGCCTACAGCCCTGATGGTCCATAAGTGTTTTCACTTAGAGCCCCTGTTTCCAAGCTACTACAGGAGAGCAAGTTCAAGTTCGAACAGAAGGCCAGCTGTTACTGAATTTGAATTTGGTAGTAGGCTCCACCGCCTCTACGTGTTTCCGGCTACTACTAAGTTCGAACAGGAGGACAGCTGTTCTGAATTTGGTAGTAGGCTCTGTACTTTATGTACCATACAGTGGTAAGGAATGTGGTTCGGGATGTGTTTGGGGATGACTACTCGCATTACTGGTGATGCTGCAATCCAGCATTCAGAGAGGAGTTTTGCTTTTGTACGCTGACCACTAGCATTACAGATACCATGTATCTAGTCAGGGTTTTGCTTGTGTCAGCTGACCACTAGCATTACGGATGCTGCACACCAGCATTGGAGGGACAGTTTTGCTTGTGTCTTTCCCTTTCACGTTCTTGTTACCCCGTTTCCTGTACGCTTTGCAACAGCAGTGTCTGTTGTGCTCTGGACTGGTTCGTTTTTTTCCTGTTTCTTACCAAGGTTCGTTTGCAAAATAGCCGTCCTTACAACCTGGGGCCTATTCCCCATGGTTGAGGCGGCGCGTCGTTCTACAACTTGGGGCCTAACCTCTCTTCGATTGAGGCGACGATAAAGTCTGGTTACAGACTGAGTAGCTTTTAACCACCTTCGGTGGATTTTCCTACTTAAATAAGTATATTATTATTATTATTATTATAGAGGATACATAATGGTAGACATGAAAATGACTGATACGAGATATGACCAAAGGCATGTGTGCCTAGTACACAGCGGACATGTGTAAAGCACGGTCAGAATGCTATGAGCGAGAGCAACGACGCTCGTTGATAGACCTGCTACGATGTACTCTGTTAGGCGTGTATCGCGGTCGATCCGTCTCAGCATTGGTGTATCGAATGGATGTACCAGCAGCAAGATCAGCAAGGCTGAAAGAGAGCAACTGCGATCAGCAAGGCCGAAAGAGAGCAACTGCGAGTTGGATAGCCATGCAGACACGACAGCTGCTGGTTGCAACATGATTTCTTATTGGAAGACCAAGTTACCTCCCATGCGGATGTTCATTAAACCAGTGAAGAATATTCCTATCCGAACGTGTATTACTGTTTATACGGATCCATTGGGAAAAGTTGGTTGATTGATTTCCATGAGGCTTTATATTTCGGGGACAGGCTACAGCACAGCCTGATATGTCCCAACCACATTAGGGATTGTGGCCACAACCGTGTGGATGAGACGTCGAGACAGTTTGATTCCAAGTCATCTAGCATACTGCTGAAGATGGAGATGAAGAGGTCCCGACACTAGATATTAAGCTCCTGCTTAATGGTGTTGTTTCCTACTTCCCCTCCAGGCGCACCACGAAAGAAGAAATGCGGACGTGTGATCATGTAATTGCTACAAGGGATGCCCCCTGGAATCCAGCAAGCACAAAATTGAGCAAGCTGAATTAGCAATTGTGGACGTGTGACCATGCGGTTGCTACAAGGGACGCATCCTGGAACCCATCACACCCCATTCACCTGACCCAACCACGTTTTGTTTCTGCCCTACACCAGCAATAGCAGCAACAACAGACCAAGGGTAATACCCCGACAGGCAATGTGCCTACAGCAGGAATCGGACAGTCACGCTGACATGATCCTGATTGAAGACCAAGACTATTCCTATTGGAACCTGTGTTACAGCCTACACAGCGCCCGACGGGAAAGTTTGGTTGGTTTATTTCCACGAGGCTCTGTATTTTGGTGACAAGTTGTCCCACAGCTTGATTTGTCCGAATCAGATATAGGACTGCCATCACAATCGTGTTGATGAGACGCCACGACAGTACGACCACAAGTCCAGTCACTCCATCCATATTGACAATACCGATCCTGACGATCCCCGTGCGGGACACCCCCTTGACATCAAGCCTATACTTGATGAGGTCGTGTCCTACTTCCCTTCCCCCATGAGATGGCTACATGCGATCATGCCGTTGCAACCCGAGACTTCCCTTGGGACCCGAAGAGCAAGAAGTTCGAGCAAGCCGAAGAAGCTTTCGACGGCTCTCATCCGTTGAATCCTACATTGCCTGTCCTTCGCGCGGAGACGTCCATCGCTTCCGCGCTGACCACGAAGCAGTCCAAGAAGTTCAACAAGCGTAAGATGGAGCCCGTCGAAACACGGTCCAACTTCAGTCCCCATATGTACGACAAGCTTCTTCAGAGCGACGATCTGATCCTTCCCCAGCATGATTGTTATGAGAAGTACAAGCTGCGGAGTCTCCAGCAACTCTGTATCCGCCGTGATCTGACCCCATGTGCGATTGCATCCGACTCTCGTCTGGATGCACGACTATCTTCTCTTTTTTCAGGGCGATTCCTTGAAGACTTGCGGGGACGATGTAGACGTGGATTCAGTACCAAGTCTTACAATCAACGCCCTGCATACCCCTTTGTACGAGCGCGCCTATACCGATAGAGAAGCGCGCCTATACTGATAGACGCGAGCGCTTCGAATTGGATCAACGAGCGCTTCGAATACGACGATGCAGTCGAACCAGTCGATCCGGAGCTCGACACCATCTTCAGACGAGCCAAGTGGGACCCGACGATTGACACCGAACGATACTGCAAGATTGACTCCGACCGTCTGTCCAAGATTTGGGATGTATCCCCGAGAAAGGCTGCAGACACCCTTCGAGTCACGACCCAGAAAGGATTCCGCAACCCAATGCATCCCCTTGTCCGCCGATTGCCAACGCAGAGCTTCAGAAACAAGCGCGTTGCGGCTGGCAAATGGTATACCGACACCTGGATGGCAAAGGTCCCGAGCATCATGTGACAAGATTCAGCCGCCCAAGTTTTCAGTAATGGTAAGGGCTACGATGAGTTCATACCTATACAGGGCAAGAAGCAAGCGTATGAGGGACTGAAGATTTTCATCCACGATGTTGGGATCCCCGAGCATTTGATATCCGATGGAGCTCGAGAGCAAGGCGCTCCTGGGACATACAAGACTCCATGGAATAAGGTTGTCAGCAAGAACCATATCATACAAGACTCCATGGAATAAGGTTGTCAGCAAGAACCATATCCACCAGACCTTTATCCAGCCACGATGTCCCTTTCAGAATCGCGCGGAGCTCAGCATCGGCCATATCAGCAGAAGCATCCGCAAGAAGACGGCCCGCAAGCGATCCACCAAGCGCCTGTGGGCTTTCTGCGGGGAACTTGTTGCTGCAATCCGACAACGCACAGCTAATTCTACGACGATGGGTCAAACGCCGTTCGAGATGGTACACGGGTACATGCCAGACATATCTCTGTACCAAGCCCATGAATGGTATGATTTCGTCTATTGGGTAGATCTCTCTGATGGGACCGAGAAGCTGGGACGGTGGCTTGGTCCGTGCGGTGATAGATTCGGAGGCGGAGATTGCCACTGGATTTTGAACGAGACGGCCATGCCAGTAAGCACTAACACAGTCCGTGCTGTTACTGAAGAAGAATGGCGTTCACATGACGTCAAGCGGTATATGGACTCATTGGACCAAGCAGTGGGATCCAAGACCGGGGACAAGGTTGAGGATACTGACGTGACGCGAAGTTCCAAGCTACCTATCCTGATCCCCCTGCGGAGTTATAACAACAACCCTATCCTTGATACCCGAATGTATGACTTGCAGCTCCCTGATGGTACGGTGGAGCAGTACACTGCAAATATCATTGCTGAGAGCATGTTCACTTCTACCAAGGAGCCCTCAGTATAAGGACGTTCAAGGAATGCACAGCAGTGACGTGTGGTCTCTGTTAGAGGTGGAGCGCCGACGCTACAGCAAAGCATGCGTACGCTCATATGGTTGGGGCCACCGCAAATGAACTAAACAGTGATTTGTCCGAGTATGAGCCTTGCAAGGATCAAGCCTGTATATGTGGAACGATACTGATACGGGGACATGCTGTCCCTGTTACAGGTTGAACGCCAGCAGGCTGGAGCGATCGCAGAAGAGCAGCAGATGTTGAAAAGCAAGAACGATCATGCGGAGGCTGAAGTGTTACGACACGACGACAACGCCCTGTTAAAAGCGCAACGGATTTTGCGTGCAACATGAAAGGTAGCATCGTTGCGCACAGAACAGATAATTACAAACAGCATCGAAGTTGACACGAGACAGGCAGCTAGGCGAGCGCATAATGTATGACCTAACAGTGCCTCAGGTACTTCGGATGATGCTGATTGCCGTGACTAATTGGATGTATTTCAGTTACTCCACTACGGATGATGCTGATTGCCACGACCGATTGAATACGCCCGTGCCTGACGTATTTCGAACGGCGCTATCTCAGCAGTGTACGACGTACTTTAAACGACGCTAACTGCTACTGTCGATTGAATGTATCTATCAAGGACCGAACTATTCAGTCCAGAGACCAGTATTGGAACTGTGGCATCAAAATTGTTATGTTCGATACTGTGAATACAGAACTGCTGTTCCGGGGACAACCAAACGATTGAACCGGTCGTCCTGTTACAGGAGCAGCATGGTTTTGAATATATGATCCACGAATCAGGAGCTGCCAGTTCCGATGACTGTGCTACAGGAGTGGCGTGATTCGATATTATTCGATCTACGAATCAGGAGCTGCTGTTCCGACGACAGCCTTACAGGAGCAGCGATGATTTGGATTGATACCAAGAAGTGACAAGCGATCCCATGCAGACTATTGGAATGGTTCCGTGTTGGAGAGCTTGCTCATGATCAAACGAAATTGACAAACGAACCAACGATCGAGTTGCAGGAGCAACGCGTTTTGGATCTACGACAACAAGCGTTTCTACGGAGACCGAGTGGAACAGTGGCAGTTATACTGTTCCGGGAACGAACGGACCAGGAAGCAGCGCTTCGGATCTGGAATTATGCCCAAGCAGGACAGGAGCTGTACGAACAGCGGATGCACAAGGACAGCTGAACCTCTCAGCTGAGTTATGTTAACCACGATGAATGAACTGTCAGCAGCCAGTTCGGGGACCGGTGTGGTACAACTGTGATCTATTGTATGATCCATGCGAGTACCAAGTCCCTTTGATCTAGTTATTGAACCGGAAATCTTTATTCCGGGGACACAGAGCATGAGTTGCTTGTTATTTCTTTCGATTTGGATCGGTATCTTGTATTACAGTGGTCCTACCAGGAGCTATGAGATTGTGGCGAAGACCGTTACAAGACCGAAGAGTCCATGCAACAAAAAGCACAACAGTGTTGCCTACCACGAGGAGCGTGAGGCTATTGCTGCTGGAACAATTCTGTGTCGCGAAGGAACCAGGCGAGAGCAACATTGCAGATTTATTCACTAAGTTGCTCAATGGTCCCATGTTGAAGAGCCACTGTGAGCGCTGCATTTGGTAGCTGTTAGCTGCATTATTCGGGGTACTTCGATCCCTGACAAGCAGCTCGGACGCAGAAGAGTTTTTCTGATTACGATTTTCGGAACGCAGTCGACAGCGGATTCCGATTTCGAATTATGAGTTCTTCGATCGTTACGATTTCGATTACGAATGGTTCAAGCGCAACAGATTCAATTTCGATTGCAACCTTATTCCGATTGCAACCTTGTTTCGGACGCAATCGATTTCGGACGCAACTGATTCTGGTTTCGATTTCGATCTTTATTGAAACCTTATTCCGAATGCCGCAATCTTATTTTCGGAACGCAGTGGATTCCGATTCCGATTATGGATTATTTGGTTGCAGCAGATCTCGATCCAACCCCCAGCCCTTGTTCGAACGCAGCAGAGTTCGATTACGGATTTCGATTACGAGTTTCGATCTTATGTTATATGTTATGTATTTGGGAGTCTCCGGTACAACGGTTCCGGGGACTATAAACTTGAAAGACAATAGGCTGATTGATTGATCTCCTTGTACGTGTCAAGGAATGGAACCAAGGGCAAAACGTCCTCCGGTCCAACCCCCTTTTTTTTTGTACTACGAATCAGCCGGGCCTCTGATAGAAGAACTGCAATATTTGGTGCAGTTTGATCTCTGACAAGTGATATGGATACATCCCTGAATTTTGTTATGATCCATCCAAGTGTCCTGGTACGACGAGCAAGAGTATTGGTGTCCCCCTGGGAGTATCTGTTTCCGGGGACTGGTATAGTTGCTCAGTACAGGATCACTGGCATGAATCACGGGGACTATGAAGATATCCAGGGTGCTATGATCTGTGCTAAGGCTCCTGTGTAGGAGAGTGTACTGGGGCTACAGGCAGCAGCCTCCAGTAACTGACTAACAGGTGCTGAGCTGAGTGCTAATTGGTAGCATACAGGCTTAGCAACAGGCTTAGCAACAGGCTTAGCAGCAGGCTTAGCAGCAGGCTTAGCAGCAGGCTTAGCAGCAGACCTATCCTGTTTAGTATGGATGCTAGCAAAATTACTAGGGTCGCCGCGTACGATTTGTACCAATCGTACGTACCCCGAGTAAAGCACCTTTTTATGGTGTAGCTAAATGCTACAGGGTTAGGGTTGCTAAGCCACGAGATATTGGTGGTGCTAACCTACCATAATATCATGCTAAGATACTATGCTACCGCCGGGGTCGGGTCATTGGTGTATAATATGTATCATGACCGGATACCCGGCCCAAACAGTTACCCAACGCGCTAGCATAAGTGAGCTAGCATACGATTGGATCGCTAATAATTAATCGGAGATACGATACTCCGTACGCTACCCGTAGAATACAGTACTGGAGCTACAGAGCTCCGTTATTCTACGAGTTATCGGAACGCTGATACGATACGATACAGAGCTGAGCTGCGCTCAGCTCCTGTCACGATATATTCACTCTTTCTTTTATACTCTAAAATAAACACGCCTATCATGCCCTCCTATCGATCGATTCCGATGTACCTCTAGGGAAGTGCTTTGTATTGCTTAAGTGTATGCAATAGACCTTGAATGGTCCACTGTAGACTCACGATTTGCCAGGACTTTATGTATTATTATTGTTAAGGCTTTTCCTTATTTACAGACCAGTACGAGATACATATCTACGATTAAGTTCCCCGAAGACCGCTGACGAGCGGATATCAACACATGAGCGTTCACAGAAATGAGCTAGAGCAAAAGTGAGGGCTCACTAGCTTCATGGAAAGTTGAGCTAATGGAGCAAGTGAGCGCTCACGTCGAACGTGGGTTATGGAGCAAGTGAGCGCTCACGTCGAATGTGGGTTATCGTGGGTTCTTTTTGTGGGTTAACGTGGGTTAACGTGGGTTCATGTGGGTTCATTCATGGGTTTTTTTCACCTTTTCACCGTGAAGAGGAAAAAATAAAGGGGGCGGTCACGGAGAATGAATGTACGGTAAGTTCACGCAAAATAAATCAGTCCCGAGTTGACACAAAATTGCATGCGCGCACAAATTTATTTAGTTCCGGAGGGCCCAGTAAATAATACGTAAGATTACTACGTACTTCGTAATAGTGTTTTCTTTGTGTCGAGCTGCTCGAATTATGAGAGAACCACTTGAAATCTCGCGCGCATGATTGCAAGGGAAAAGGTGCTACTCGACGGTTACAATTGGTAATTGCTCAAAATGAATGAACATTGTTTTTCGGTTCTTGAATCGAATCATCCACTGACGCAATTGTCAATTGATTTTCATAACTCTTTCTACCTCTTAAAAATAAAAGAAACTAAGCTCCACAAAGAGGTCCGCGATCACAAAGAGAACTTCTTCTTCTATCGCTCATAAACAATCATCTCATTATTTCTTACGTTGTATGATGATTCTATGACGCACTCAGTGACTAAGCTGACACCCTCTACCAGCAACTGGTTGTGTCTCGAGGGGCCTGATGTTCTTTTCTTCATACAAACATCATCTTCTTCTGTCACCGTAATATTATTATCAATTCTTTACTACGGTAACCTGACTCGAAAGGTGAGAAGGAAATAATATGCACCTTTTACAGGGCCAGACGATTGCTTACTTCGAAACCTTTACAGTAACTTTACACGAAGCATTCGAAATCTCAGTTCATGCTACAAGATCCCTTACCTCGCGTAACAGCAAACATGATATTTTATTTCAGTAAATTAACTGAATTGTACTTCGCATCACGCGAAAATAATAAAGACATCCATCTACCGTATCATCACAATGCTATCTACTTCGTAATTGTCAAGTGGCGTTTCTGTTTCTATTTATTACGAAGTAGATTAGCATGCCATTTCACTTCATTAAAAAAGGAGTTTAATATACCCTATTTTTTTCTTTGCGACTCCAGAATCTACGGGATGTTTATGTACAGATTTTTCCGCGTCTTTTCCAGTTTTTCTTCCAGCGTTGCCCTCAAAGCACTTCTTCATTTACTGCTTTCATGTATGCATCGTATAGCATTGCTTTTGCGGCTCTGTATACTTCCAGAGATTCGCGTTGCCGTAATGTGGATGCTACAAACTTCGTATCGTTTGAGATGAATGGAATCACTCCAACGCCCCCTCGCCCCTTCAAGTGCATTGTCGTCGCTTTGTGATTTACAGTTGCAACGGGAACAGAAGTTGCAGGTACAACCCCAGATGGATGAATCGATCCGATATAGTTGTTGGCATTGTTCAAACCCACTGAGTTGCTGAAAGATGTTTGAGAAGATAACGACGACGTACTTGTTGATCGCTCGTCCCCTGAGACAAATCCGGGCATTTGTCCTGCTCGACTAGTAGAAGTAGACATCAAGGCACTGTCTGCGCTAGAAACAATTGAACACGCAGCCTTACGGGAAGTACCGAAGGAAGCAGGCGCACCATCAGGTATCGATCTCTTTTTCGGGGGGAGGCTTCTTTGTTTCTGATGCCCTTGTTGTCGATCCCTAGATTTCTGACAAAACATTTTTACACATAACTCAGGTTGATCACGCCGAAAGAATGGATGATGAAACGCTCCGGTGTCAGCTCCTCTTGTTGCCTGGCGGAATCCCCTGTTAGAAGTCAAGTAAGTGACGTGTTGCGACACAACATTTTTTGAGAGAGTGCTGCAAAGACAAGTATCTGCAAGACTCTCTCGATTGTCTGTGGATTACAATACGTACCATCTATTAAGTTTTCGGGTGAAAGATGGGTATTTTGTACTCCCCCTCGAATCAGCAGGAGGTAGGTATCTTGGGAGCACTTGCTCGCAGAAGAGGTCAGGGCGAATGATCACAAACGATCGACCGTGTGGAAGCCACGACACTATATCAGACACAGACGAATCGCCAAGAATCTCCATTAGTTTCTGGGGGAAAATTTCCTTTTTCTTGTTATTATTAGACGACGTAGCGGTGGTGTCGATGGCTTTCGTGGTGACCCGAGATATTTCATCATCGTCGCTAACCAGTGCTGTTGGCAGTGCCTTCTGCGTCGAAGTTTCATGCACTTCTAGCTCTGTCAGAGCAGATGCAGCCTCTACAAGCTGTGAAAGGGCACCTATGTTATCAAACGATAATCCACTACGGTCCAACGACGGTGCCATGGTTTTGGATTATTCAAGTGAAATCTGAACTTTTTCTGCCAACGGTATATATTTGCAGGATGATTTTGTGTGATATCGAGTGCACATTACGTAACCGATGGAGAAACAGCTTTTTTCACTTTATCACAAAGCAACTAGAAAATCAAATCAGCTCGGAGTACGAGTAATTACTGTACCAGGTAACCTTAAGACTAACTTACTCGTACCATGATGTAGTCGCGGGGGTTTCTCGAAGTTGTGTGTCTGATCATCAGCAGGCGGTAGCGTGGAAAAGACATCATCGAATAGAGATCCTGAAGGCCACGTGTTCTGAACAACAATAATTTGATTGGTTCCTATTAGCTTCACGTTAAGTGGACTACGGTAGTCCCCCATAAAAACGTCTGGATTGACGTCATCGTTGCACCGTTTCCTCAACGTACCTATTCAATCATAATAAAATACCTACAACCCATACGTTCCAATGAAAGCAGGAGAAAACCAAAACCTGACTGTACACTTTGGAATTACTCATATTTACTGCCTTACTATTTCTTGCTAAGAGATACTACTCTGGAACATTATGGAAAAAAGTTTTTTTGAGAAAATTTCCATATTCATGCGCGTTGCGCGCAATAAAATTGATGTATTTTTTAACGGCTGTTTTTTGTTGAATATCCACTTTAACGGCTGTACGAGTACGCAGAGTGTCCTCAAAACTGTCCTCAAAACGTGTCCTCAAAAAGTGTCCTCAACGATTTTGTCCTCAACAGACTGTCCTCAACCATTATGTCCTCAAAAATTATGTCCTCAACGTTTTGTCCTCAACCTCTATGACTTCAACGTTGAGGTTGAGGACAAAACGTTGAGGACATAATTTTTGAGGACATAATGGTTGAGGACAGTCTGTTGAGGACAAAATCGTTGAGGACACTTTTTGAGGACAATCGTTTTTTGAGGACAAAGATGACGGTTGAAGACCGTTAAATTATGGTCGCTCTTCTTTAAATATAGAAGAGCCGTTATTGCCCTAAGATTTTTTGAGAGTAGTCGCCCGCACAATGCGCATGAAAATGGAAATTTTCCAGAAAAGTTTTTTTTCCATAATGTTCCTGTCTCATAAAAAACACACAACTTCCACACAAACAATAGTGTGGAGTAAACAAGTGAGCCAACACCTTACGACTATTTTTGAGTTTGCATTCATTGCAAATGTGTATTGTGGGAGCATTGTTGTCTGATAATTGATGGCAGCAAGCAAAGTGAGAGCTGGTTCACTGGACTGGTAAATCCATATTACCCTGTAATTGGCAATATGGGGACTCGCTAATCCTCAGTCCTGAGTCAAATTGTCACTATTCCGGTGCACAGCACGCTCCTCCATGGTGCTGTTACGGTTACTAGTAAGTCTTAGTGCTATCCCTGCAATAATAGGGATGGATGCATCTTATATTAACCCCGTTGGTTACAAAGGGAGTGTAACACTCTAAGGTAAATATGTAGTTTGGATGTGTATTTCATGAGGACCAGGAGCCAGTCTGTATGCGCTTTGCATGTGGATTCGACCTTCTTTTTGCATGCCGGGCTTCAAAGGTAGATATGCATGAGGTCTCTTGTGTCTTCGGCGTTGCAAGACAGTTTAATGAATGTAACATGCTAGCATTACAATCCTACAAAGGCTCTAAATGATTCATTGAATTCCACTGTGTTGATATTTGTGCCTGTCGGCACTTTCGATTCGTAGGAATAAACTGTGGTGAAACAGCGATGTAAAGATTTTGCTCGTCAGCAAAACAGGGAGAGCAGCAACAACAGTACAGCACGGAGTGCTGGCAATTGATTAGACCACAGAGGATACTGTTCAAGCGCTAATGCATATATCATGAGCACACTAGTTACCACTCTAGAGGTACGTTAGAGGTATCAGAATAGGTGCCGGGCATGATGTGTTGTTCTAGAGTCATTTTAAAGTGGTTGAATTCCAAAGAGTGAGAACTTCTCTGATTGAGAGCTTCTCCGATCGAGAGAACATGGTTTGGATCCATATGTTGGTAAAGGGTTGGGGTACGTAGGTACAGTACTTAATTCAACATACTGACCATACCTTCTACTTACACCGTGTAGATCCAGTACTGTAGTGTACACACTGTACACTGTAGCACTGTACGCGATCATATCTTGTGTGCTATGCACTTGCCACCAGGGGTGATAATAGAAAGGGGTGCGTCACTGCATGATGAAAAAATTACCCCCTAACAATTGATTTTACAAATTGTTAGCTGCAAATTAACAGAGATTAGTGGAACATGTAACAAAAAAAAAGAACCTTAACCCCCTGCTTACCAAAAAATTGACTCACAGTTTAGAGATCACTGAAACCCCTTTGACTATCGTCATTGGCTGCTATTGACTCACCTAGAGGGGGATCGAAAAAACTAGTTGATTAGATCTATTTTGCGAGAACACCATTGTTCTTCGGTTCTTCGGTTCGAACATGCTTCGTTTCCGACAACAACAGGTGAATTTTTGCTTCTTGACAACCCCTTCTTCTTCATCGAAATCACTTCCGACCATGAACAACGACCCTGCTGATGAGAGAGCCAAAGCTCGTAGAGCTCTCCAACTTACCAGAGAGCTTGAGAAGAAGAGGAAGTCGCTTCCACATCCAGGAGGTGGTGGAAGTAGGGGGTATGCAGTTTGGTTCCAATAAGAAGAGCTTACAAGGAAATTGGCCGGGGAACAAACAACTGCGTCGGAAGCAAGCCTCAGGAGATGGGAGAAGAGGCTCCATCCATATAAGATGACCGGTAACAAGGAAAAAGAGATGTTAGTAGGTTCTGCCTTAATTAGTCTTGCCATTTGCCTAGTCATCTATCCACAGAGTACTCTTGACGAGATAGCAATGTACCTCTACAATGATGGATTTCCGGTGTATTCGAATCAGCTGATATCTCGCCGATTAAAGGAGCTGGAAATCTCCAAGAAGAAGGCGAGTATAGAGGCTTACAAGGCCTACTTGCCACAGAACTTGCGGAGGGAGTACTTATTCTGGAATAGACCATTGCCAATTGGTGTGGTTGGCATTCCCCGGAAGCGCTTCATTGACGTTGACAAATTTGCCATGGAGCACAGAAGATTGAATAGATCTGGTGGATGGGCGCTTAGATTCTGTAGGATCCGTACGATTGGAAACTATGAGAAGGGAGAGAAGCTCACTGTCATGATTGCTGTAGAGGCAGGAGATCCTGCAGTTCCAGACAACCAAACAGGGAGTATTGCCCTTCCAAGGAGGTGGATTGATGTCCGAAAGGTTGCTGGGACGACAGGCTATAATTTTGCTCAGTTTATTGGGAGTATCTGCTCATCGATTGAGCAGGACCAATTTCCTGTAGACAACTGGAGGGTGTTCTTGTGGGACAACTTGAGCTCTCACTACAGTCCTCTTGTTTACGAGACTGTCATGGGGAGAGAAGGACCAACAAGGTTTGATATTCTCCCCCGTCCGGCCTATCAACCAAAGTATGGCCCCATCGAGTACGTCATTTGTCAGCTGATCAACCACATGAAAATCAATGTGACCGGGCAATTAAATCTGGATCAACTGGAGCAACAGATACTGGAATCAGCGGCAAAGATTGGTCCCTTTGATCCGACATTTGCGCACTGCGGATACAGTGAGGATGGTACTTATGAGGGGGTTGAAATAGTGGAGGATCCGGATGCTGATCCACCAGGATGGGGACCACTTGGTCCGCCAGATCCATGAGAGACAAGCCCCCCCTTTGTATATTGTCGCGTCTCCACCAGAAGATTGTCGCGTCTCCACCAGAAGATTGTCGATTGATAGAAGAAATAAATTGTATTATTAGTAATTATCTATGATTAGTTGTCGATTGTCGGGTCTCCACCATTGTCGATTGTCGATTTGGTTGTATTCCTTAGTGGTAGTTCAGTGGATTTTGCAGAGTTGCAAAAATAGAAATAATGAATTAGTGTTGCTCCAGTTTGCTCTACCAGTTGCTTCGAAATAGGTTTTCGATTGTAGTCGATCACTCCCATGTCTTAAGTATCGAACACTTGTGGGAATCGATTATATTCATCTCCATGGTGGATATCGAACATAGGTACAATAGAAAACCTTGGACGTCCACATGGTGGGATTGAAGTCGACTGGCGCCGCAAAGTATAGAAGAACTCCTGGGATTGAAGTCGGCAGACGCGTCAACTCCTGGGATAGAAGTCAACCGGCACCGCAAAGTATAGAAGAACTGCTGGGAATGATAGGTGTTGGACCCGTCTTTAGCTATTGTAGGTCTACAAGTCTAGATATCGAACATACCGGTACACAAAAGTTCGGAACGGAAGAAATACAATCGATCGATCGATCCACTCCAGCAAACAGCAGCAACAGCAGCAAACAGCAGAGCAAACAGCAGAGCAAAAAACAGGAGCAGCAAGCAGCAGCTCATAATTTTGCTGCTGGCAACATCTAAAAACCACACCTTGTCTCCAGCAAGAGTAACCAGCCGGCAACCGACAATGGACGCGACAATCTACGACGCAACAATCTACAGCAATCGACAATCTACAGCAATCGACCATGGGGAACCACCACTGATAAATAATAATTAATAATACAGTTTATTTTTTGTCTTCTTCCTGCTGGCGCTTGCGCCTCTTGTACCACCGGACCATGTTGGTGGTAATCTTCTCTGGGGATTGCCCTTTCCGGTCAAGGTTTACGACTCGCTCTTTGATTTCATTCCACAATTCACTGTTCTTTCTGGAGGAGAGGTTCCCAGCAATCAGGTCCAGGGCGTCTGCGGAAGTCGGACTGGTGTCTTCTTCATCGGCCCGGACACATGCGATGCCCCGGACCTCTTGGATTGCTGCCAGTGTCCCCTGTTTCGCTGCTGCTGTGGGTACCGGTGGAGGAACAACCGGTGGAGTAGTCAACAATTGCCTTGGGTTCTGTTTCGATTCTCCAGTGTCAGCATCGATTGTGATTGGCTGGAGAGCAGATGTTCCATTGAAGTTGAAGTCTTCCGGTGTTTCGGTTGGTACACCAGGGGGGTTCTTCTTTCTGGAGCCATTGGAGAGGAACCAGCTCTCATCCATCCCCAGAGCTCCCTCCATAAGCCTATTTCGGTGGTATCTGGAGTCTTCAGCAGGAGCTCGTCCCTTCTGTTCAGCTCGGAGTTGTTCGATAGTCTTCCCATCGATGGAAGTCTTTTTCATTGGACCGGCAGCTGCTTTGATCCTCTTCTGGAATCGCGCAGAGGCAAGATGGGGATTGCTGACAATAGAGTACAGGGAGTTGGTACAGGCGTTTTGGGAGATCTCTTCCTTCAACGCTGTTGGATTGGACCGGAACTCTTCTCGGTGGGACTCAGCTACTGTCTTGTGTACATACTAAACAAATTCTTGCATTGTTCCTGGAGCATCTTTCTCTGGTTCCTGCTCCAATGGATCCAGATCACGAGCAATTGTGTTCCTGGTTGATTCTGTAAAGAGAAGCTTGCAATTACAGTGGCAAATACAACAACTACAGAAGTCTCCATCCTCGCTTAAGAAAATCCGACCATTATCCTTATGAGCCCTGCATCTTTCGCAGTTCCCACCAGTATCCTGCATCATACAGTGCATCTTGAAACAGTAACATGCAAGCGTCCGCTCCTTCATCTTGCCTCGCTGTGGTCTAGTCTTGGTTTTCTGGACAGCAACAGACAGAGCGCTATACTGGGTCATTCGCCGCTGGTAATCTTCTTCTACTCCTTTGTTGTATTCAGCAATTTCTTGCTTGGATTCAATGGGCATCACCATGGTGTGTTTGCACCCTGGACAAGGGGTGCTGTCTCCCTTTGCAAGATCATAGGGAATTTTTGATCCTGAGGGCGCTCTCCCTTGTTGAAGAACGAGACAGTCTTCTTCTGCTTCTTTTGGGCCTTCTTAGCTTCAGCGACTTCCTCTGCAGCGAGATACTGATCGATTGCCTCATCCAACTCCTTTTCCAGGGCGTCCAAAAATTTGGCCGCTGCTCCTGGAGGTGGTGGTTTCGCTTTTACTCTGTTGCTCTTCCTCAGCTCTGCTCTGAAATCAGCATGTTTCTTCTTCAACTGCTTCCAGGTAAAGTGGATTCCAACAAAAAATGGAGCAGTGTAATTATTATTCCATTTCGTGTGGATGGATTTTGTGTTACCGCCCGTGATTCTGAGTTTCACTGCATATCTGTTAAGATCTTCTAGGTGGAGTTCTCACATTTGGACAGGGGGCAGTACTCGCAATGTCCACAAAACAAAAGCTAAACACCAAGAGTTCAACGGAGGCAGAGCTTGTTGGGGTTGATGACACCCTACCATACAACCTATGGTGCCACTATTACCTTGAATGGCAGGGATATGCGGCGCAACTGGACGAGAGAACACCCGACAATGGTGTCAACAAACAATACTTAGGAAAACAGAACATACTCAATCAGGATAGTAACACAAGTGCCATGAAGCTGGAGATGAATGGTAAGTCATCCAGCACCAAGCGGACACGCCACATCAATATACGCTATTTCTTAATAACCGACCGGGTTAAGAAAGAGGAAATATCAATTCAGTATTGCCCAACAGGGGAGATGTTGGCGGACTATTTCACTAAGCCCTTACAAAGATCCCTGTTCAGAAAGTTTAGGAACACGATCATGGGCATTAGTGACGCAGAATATATCTCATACCAAGAGGAATATGCCAAGAGAAAGGCAAATCAATAAATACAGTTTGCGGGTATATGACGACGATATATGCCCATGAGCAGCAGGAGTGTGTTGGAAATGTGCCTCGAATAGACATTGGGCATATATGTAGGTATAGATGGTATGAGGATAATGACAGTAGATCAGTGGTTAGTGACGCAGATCAAGACCAGCTCACACCAACCAGTCATGTCTCGACCATGAAATCCACTCACCACAAGCACACTCATAGTTTAATTACTTGTATCTAACCAACAGAGTTAATCGTGCTCTTTAAGGTTTTCGTAGATTTCCTGCTGAATTCAACATACAAGTAATTAAACTAGCGGTAATTGGAATAACCTCCAACCGAAACCACCACAGTGTTTCGATCCATCGCACGTCGAGTAGATCGAGATCCTCCGAGCGATAAAGCAGCTGTAGCAGTAGATGAAGGCATCCTCCAGCATGGAACAACTCAATACCCAAAAGGGCCCCGGTGCGAACTCGCAAAAAACAGACAACACGAAGAACGCAAGCAACACAAGAACGAGAAACCGCAACCGACGAGGCAACAACAACAACAACATAACAGGAAGCGGGTCAACCACTGACCGCAAATTCACCGGATTGGACCAAGATGAACTAAAAGGAATTGTGATTGATGGGTCAAAGTCGACGCAATATGACAAGCTCTTTGAAGGATTGAAGATTGTTGCTGGCAAGAAGAACTCAAACGTCAAGACAACCCTTATAAACGCCACCAAGCTGGAGGAAGAAAATTTCCTTCCACCAATGCCTGACGCCGGCAAGTACACCATCACCTCCGCAGATGGATCAACAACAGTGGATGAGACAAAGAAGCGCCTGCTCGAGGAGCTGTGGGTGAAGAAAGGGGAGCGATCAGCCAAAAAGTTCGAAACATACTGTGAGGACCTTAAGAGCATGTTCTCAACGATCGAGGGGCAACTCAGCCCTGGAGTGAAACAATAATAATAATATACTTATTTAAGTAGGAAAATCCACCGAAGGTGGTTAAAAGCTACTCAGTCTGTAACCAGACTTTATCGTCGCCTCAATCGAAGAGAGGTTAGGCCCCAAGTTGTAGAACGACGCGCCGCCTCAACCATGGGGAATAGGCCCCAGGTTGTAAGGACGACTATTTTGCAAACGAACCTTGGTAAGAAACAGGAAAAAACGAACCAGTCCAGAGCACAACAGACTCTGCTGTTGCAAGTCGTACAGGTGAGGGGGTAACAAGAACGTGAAAGGGAAAAACACAAGCAAAACTGTCCCTTGCATGCCGCTGTACAGCATCAGTAATGCTTGGAGTGGTCAGCTGACACAAGCAAAACCCTTCCTCAGATACATAGTATCAGTAATGCAAGTGGTCAGCTGACGCAAGCGAAACTGGTCTCAGCATGCTGTGTTGCAGCATCAGTAATGCGAGTGCCCCAAACACATTCCTTACCACTGTATGGTACATATAGTACGGCTACCAAATTCGTAACAGCTGTCCTCCTGTTCGAACTTCATAGTAGCACATTCAGAAACACGTAGAGGCAGTGGAGCCTACTACCAAATTCAAATTCGTAACAGCTGGCCTTCTGTTCGAACTTGAACTTGCTCTCCTGTAGTAGCTTGGAAACAGGGGCTCTAAGTGATAACACTTATGGACCATCAGGGCTGTAGGCTTGAAAACAGGTAGCAGCTGTACTGTGAACTGGAGGGGTATATATAGGTGGTGGTGCGTTAAGTACAGACTACTTAGCGACTTTGGGGCTTGGGTCAGAAAAACAGGTGGACCTAAGGGAATATCACTTATGGTCCAGCAGGGCAGTAGGCTTGAAAACAGATGACAGTTGAAGTGTGCATCTGAGAGGTATATGTAGATGGTAGAGCCTTAAACAAACTGTACTTAGCGGCTTTGGGGCTTGGGTCAGAAAACAATAGGACCATAAGCGAAAACACTTATGGTCCAGCAGGGCAGTAGACTTGAAAACAGATGACAGTTGAAGTGTGCACCTGACAGGGTTATGTAGGTAGGAGAGCCTTAAAAAGCTGTACTTAGCGGCTTTGGGGCTTGGGTCAAAAAACAGTAGGTCCATAAGCGAAAACATTTATGGACCAGCGGGCAGTAGACTTGGAAACAGATGACATTTATACTGTACACCTGAGAGGTATATGTGGATGGTAGAGCCTTAAGTGAACTGTACTTAGCGGCTTTGGTGCTTGGATCAGAAAACAGTAGGACCATAAGCGAAAACACTTATGGTCCAGCAGGGCAGTAGACTTGGAAACAGATGACATTTATACTGTACACCTGAGAGGTTTATGTAGATGATAGAGCCTTAAGTGAACTGTACTTAGCGGCTTTGGGGCTTGGGTCAGAAAACAGTAGGACCATAAGCGAAAACACTTATGGTCCATCAGGGCAATAGACTTGGAAACAGATGACATCTGGAATTTCGTGTAGAAATATTCCTACAGTGGAAGAACTTTAAGTGAGAATCACTTAAGCAGCTTGGAAACAGTGTAGAACATTAAGTATAGCAAGATATACGTAAGGGCCTTGGTTGGAGCTTGGGAACAGATCGAAGCAGTACCGTACATCGAAAAAGAGTGGTGAATTGCTGTAGTATCTGTACTGGAAGTGCTGTAGAAAATTATGTGTCGGTTTTGTGTTGGTTGTTGCTGCTGCTCGATCGGCCGCCGAGTGGTGAATTGGCAACCAAAGCAACCAAACGAAGCATCCAGCAACTGAACCGATAGCAGAAACGAAGAGTGCAGGTCTTGGTTAATACATGTAGGTCCTGGGGTTGTGATTGGGGGTGTATAAGGGAGCGAGATATCGCATGGTAAAGTTGTGTAGAAAGCTACGTATTTTTAGTACTGGAACATCGGAACGTCGGACAAAATGCGCTTCGCGCAAATTGTAGCCCTGGAGTGAAACAACACCTTAAGACATGTGAACAGTGGAACGAAATAGAAACTGCCCAAGACACACTTCAACTACTCACAATTCTCCGGGAGTATTGTTACCGAGACAGCGCAACTAAGGTCCACCCCATGGTGGACGCCATAAACAAAATTTACAAGTTCTTTTTGTGTAAACAGGATGGCAACAAGGATGCCGCGACTTACGCTGAGGAAACTAAGGCACATTTTGATGTTCTTACCTCAGCCGGTATCACCATTCGAAGCAAGGCAATGATCAAACTTACACTAAACAAGTCATTCCATGGAAAAACATATGAAGACTACCAAAAGATGGAGGAAACTGACAAGTCAAAGGTCCACCTAATCATGAATGAGATGTTGCTATCAGTCGTCATCGTTAATGGGAGCAACAACAAACTACACCGGAATCTCGCAGGAGTGCTCAAGGACAACTACAGTCTCGGTGCCGATGTGTATCCCACAACTCAACCTAAGGCGCTGGAATTGCTAAACCAGTACAAGTCCACCAGATCCAAGGACAACCAAGGGCAAAGCAAGAACAGCAAAGGAGACAAACAAGGTCAGGGTGAGACCACAGAAGGAACTACCCTTGTATCCAACGCCATCGAAACCGGACCCAACGAGGAACTAGATGAGGTCTCGAGCAAACTGGAAGACTCACCAGATGAACCGAATGAACCAGATGAGACCGGACCAACTATCCGGGAGGCCACCCAAGTACTCATGGCAGCAATTGATGACGAAGACACTGAAGACGAGCTATGTTTCCTCCAGTCTCACAGCGAGGAGAATTGGCACAACAATCCCACCGAAAAGCCCAGGAGTGTGGACTCGTGCGCTGGTTTCCACCAGCTTGGGGAAGCTTTGGAATACATGTTTTCGCAAGGCCGATCAAGCAATATCAACCCATACTGGTTACTGTTGGATAGTCAAGCCACCTGTAACTGCGTGAGCAACCCACGATTGTTGCAAAACATCCGCCGGCACCCAAACGGCAACAAGATTCGGATCCACTGCAATGCAGGAGTGGTCATTGTGGATCAAATCGGGCACTTACCAGGCTTTGGAACAGTGTGGTATCAGGAAGGGGGGATGGCAAACATTCTATCCCTCAGCCTTGTGTCGGACATCTACCGGGTCACTCTCGATACCGCGATTACTCAATTAATATTAATATACGTATTTAAATAACTTTAATCACCAAAGGTGAAACTAAATTACTCAGTCTGTAACCAGACTTTAACGTCGCCTCCATCATAGAGTCAGGACCCCAAGTGGCAGAACGACAAATTTTCAAACAAACCTTGAACATCAAGCAGGGAAAAAGACAAAACAAGTCCCACAAAAGAGGGACTTGAGAGAAAGGGAAATGGGAGTGAAGATATTGGGATAAGATCCAGTATCAAAAGGGATGGGACAGGATGAGAAGCAGGAACAGAAGACAAAACCAAGGGACAAAGTGTAATCAACCCTGAGGTCCAGTAAGCCAGGCTCTGAGAAGAGCAGCCTCTTGTTGGTATGGCTGCACTGGTTGGACAGGCGCTGCATATTGCTTCCTTGCAAGGTGGATGGTTGCAAGCCACTGCCGCTTGGCAGTCAGGGTGTAACCTTGTAGGACGTGGAAAGGGGTTTGTAACAGGGAGTGTGACTGGGGAAGTGCACCAGCTGCACCAATTGCCAATTCTGAAGTGATGGAAGCATCAAGAGATTGGTGTTGTTCAGCATCAAGGGTACCCCCAGGACCATGGAGTCGTTCATTCCTATAAGTCCAAAGATCCCAGGAGGTAAGAAAGAACTGATGGATGATAGCTGTAGCCCAACGTTTGGGAGAGCGCTTGCTTCCAATGTGGGAGTAGTAGTCAGCCTGAATTTGGTACCAGCGAGGAGACCACCTACCAAGAAGCCAGTTATGCCAGCCAATAGTCCTCTGTGCCCTGACAGCAGACGCAATTGCAAGTGAGTAGGATGATGGATAAATGGTCTGGCCCTTCCGAACTCTGGTGAGAAGATCCACAATGGCAACAACCAATGATGGATCAGTTTGTTCAACTTCAAGCCTCTTCTGCAGGGGTCCCTTGAAAGCTGACACACTGTGCTGTACTGCCCCAGTGTCCTTGCAGGAGAGCACATGAGAAACCTTCTCGTTGTCTGCATCACACAATGGGCACCTGGAGTGATCCTGATACTGGTAGTGAAGTAGTTGGTTGCCAACACCAATGCATCCAGAAGCAAACTTGACAAACCACCTTTGCATGCCAAGAGGTAATCGCTTGAAGGCAGACAGATGGGCACACCAATGGATGGAACTCAAAACAGGTTGTGGAATGGGAATGTCATGGTGGGTCTGCCAATATTGAAGAAGAGGAGGACCTGAAATAGCAACATGCAAAGCATTCTGATCAAACCTTGAACACTTGCATCCATTTAGAGAAAAGGCCCAGGGCTCTAACACAAGTCTGGGATAGTGATGGGCAGAAGCTCTATGGACAGAGAGAAATGCCTTTGCCATGCTGTCAACCTGATGATTGCGAAGGGCCCACCAATCAAGAAAGATTCCAGCTTGATGGCCCTGAACCCATTGAAAGTTCACAGAGATTGGCAGGGCAGAAATCATGTTTCTGATGACATAAACATAATCAAAAGACTTCTGGGAAATAACCAAAGGCCATGATCCCTCAGCCTGTTTGAGAGCTGTGTCACCATCCAGAGCAATGTTGATAGAACCAGAAGCAATATCAAAAAGACTCACCAGAGCAGTGCAACAGGTGAGAACTCCAATGATACCCGCCAGTTCACTCCTGTAGGATGACTGATCCTCAGGGGATCCACTGACAAAATTACAGCCAGTGAGGAACAAAGAGGCAGACTTGGTGGAGGTATTGGGTGACAAAATGAAAGCCGAAGTTCCTCGGAGAAGGTCCGGATCAAATGAACCATCACATACAGCACTGGCAGTACCACTCTCAATAGCATCAACAAGGTGCTGACAGCGAAACCTTCTCGTTGTCTGCATCACACAATGGGCACCTGGAGTGATCCTGATACTGGTAGTGAAGTAGTTGGTTGCCAACACCAATGCATCCAGAAGCAAACTTGACAAACCACCTTTGCATGCCAGGAGGTAGACGCTTGAAGGCAGACAGATGGGCACACCAATGGATGGAACTCAAAACAGGTTGTGGAATGGGGATATCATGGTGGGTCTGCCAATATTGAAGAAGAGGAGGACCAGAAATGGCAACATGCAAAGCATTTTGATCAAACCTTGAACACTTGCATCCATTGAGAGAAAATGCCCAAGGCTCAAACACAAGTCTGGGATAGTGATGGGCAGAAGCTCTATGGACAGAGAGAAATGCCTTTGCCATGCTGTCAACCTGATGATTGCGAAGGGCCCACCAATCAAGAAAGATTCCAGCTTGATGGCCCTGAACCCATTGAAAGTTCACAGAGATTGGCAGGGCAGAAATCATGTTTCTGATGACATAAACATAATCAAAAGACTTCTGGGAAATAACCAAAGGCCATGATCCCTCAGCCTGTTTGAGAGCTGTGTCACCATCCAGAGCAATGTTGATAGAACCAGAAGCAATATCAAAAAGACTCACCAGAGCAGTGCAACAGGTGAGAACTCCAATGATACCCGCCAGTTCACTCCTGTAGGATGACTGATCCTCAGGGGATCCACTGACAAAATTACAGCCAGTGAGGAACAAAGAGGCAGACTTGGTGGAGGTATTGGGTGACAAAATGAAAGCCGAAGTTCCTCGGAGAAGGTCCGGATCAAATGAACCATCACATACAGCACTGGCAGTACCACTCTCAATAGCATCAACAAGGTGCTGACAGCGAAACCTTCTCGTTGTCTGCATCACACAATGGGCACCTGGAGTGATCCTGATACTGGTAGTGAAGTAGTTGGTTGCCAACACCAATGCATCCAGAAGCAAACTTGACAAACCACCTTTGCATGCCAGGAGGTAGACGCTTGAAGGCAGACAGATGGGCACACCAATGGATGGAACTCAAAACAGGTTGTGGAATGGGGATATCATGGTGGGTCTGCCAATATTGAAGAAGAGGAGGACCAGAAATGGCAACATGCAAAGCATTTTGATCAAACCTTGAACACTTGCATCCATTGAGAGAAAATGCCCAAGGCTCAAACACAAGTCTGGGATAGTGATGGGCAGAAGCTCTATGGACAGAGAGAAATGCCTTTGCCATGCTGTCAACCTGATGATTGCGAAGGGCCCACCAATCAAGAAAGATTCCAGCTTGATGGCCCTGAACCCACTGAAAGTGCACAGAGATTGGCAGGACAGAAATCATGTTTCTGATGACATAAACATAATCAAAAGACTTCTGGGAAATAACCAATGGCCAGGATCCCTCAGCCTGTTTGAGAGCTGTGTCACCATCCAGAGCAATGGTGATAGAGCCAGAAGCAATATCAAAAAGACTCACCAGAGCAGTGCAACAGGTGAGAACCCCAATGATGCCTGCCAGCTCACTCCTATAGGATGATTGGTCCTCAGGGGATCCACTGACAAAATTACAGCCAGTGAGGAACAATGAAGCTGACTTGGTGGAGGTATTGGGTGACAAAATGAAAGCCGAAGTTCCTCTGAGAAGGTCCGGATCAAATGAACCATCACATACAGCACTGGCAGTACCACTCTCAATAGCATCAACAAGGTGCTGACAGCCAGCCTGTGGTAGGGAATATTTGTGGAGAAGAACTCTTGGAGACGCACAGAGTGCATCAAAGGCATCTACTGGGGAGTCTGGAAGAGAATCAAATGGATTGTACACCAGAGGATCCATGTCAGGAGGTTCAGAAACAAAAGCAGAGGACCCAACAACGCGCACAACTTGTCCACAAATAACAGGGCAGACAAGCACATCAGCACAGGCTGGTTTGTCAGAAATGAGTTCAGGAGTGACCCTGTATCTGCCCCGGCCCTGGGAGGTGCTCACAATCCAGCCAGTAGAAGTTTTGAAGAATATTCTGTTGGTGGATGGAGACAAAAACCAAGGCCAAAGAGAAGCTGTCTGGGGAGAGAGCCAATGCCCAAGGTGAAAAGAAGGAGCCAGTGCCCTGGCTGCAGGGGGTGGACAGGGGGGAAGAAAACAGGTCTGAAGAGCCTTAGTCCATAAGCGCTGTGCTGCTGGAGGCCAAGATGGAGGACATCTAGGCCAGTCAAGATGATCCCTCAAGTGATTGGAGGATGTCAGCTGGAAGGCCATGGGAGAGAGTCTTTTCCCATCTGGAGTACAAATGTCAGCAAGGGAAATAGCCTTGAGGGACATGCGCATGTGATTCAAGAGGGACAAGTCAGCACCTCTGAAGCCAGAGTTGACAAAGGCTTGCATGAGATAACAGTCATTGGAACGTAGCAGAGGAAGATCTGGGAAGTCTTCAAACAAGCTCACAGGGTGAACAGAGAAAAACTTCCACACATGTTTGTACCAGCAGGGAGTGACGTAGGAAGCAAAAGGATGATATGGTGTGACACCAAGATGGAGAGGAATGCCAAGTTCAAGCCGGAGAGACTCAGCAGTTAGCCTGAGAATCCTACCAGTTTGTGAGGACCTGACAGATTCCTGAAAGAGGGTGGCAATATGACTGAACTCTTGGAGGAGGTATGGATGGATGAAACCAAAGCCTTGATAGAGGGAAGGACCATAGAACACATGTCTAGGAAATGTCCGTGACATCCCTGCTTTGTTCAGCACAGGAACAAGAGCTGGGTGAATAATCTTAGTCCAGGTGGCCTCATCAAGTTGCGTGACAGGCATGGGGTATTCAACAGACTTCATGAAAGAATACTTGAAGGTGTAGAGGGATGCGCGCTTCTCACACTTGGAAGCCTTGAGTTGAGAGCCAAAAGACTGAGACTGTGACTTCATATGAGCAATCTGTGCTTCCTCATTGCCATCCATGGAGATAAACACCCCAAGGGTCTTGTCAGCATGGTCAACTTCAAATCGATCCAGGGTAGCCCGATTGCCATTCTTGTCAGCAACAGAGAAGTCACCAGGCATGTCAGCAATTGAGCGATAGTCCCAACCGGATCCATTCCATTTGAAATCAATCAAATAACAGAAGGATTTGGCAGGTTCAATAGCACCACCAGTGGCAATAATCCCACCGGCCCATCGGTCAAGAGCTCCCTGAAAGTCAACAGCCAAATCCTCACCAGATGTTGAGGAATCAGAGCCAGCACAAAACAAATCTGTGTCATCCACAAAGGCAAAACCCACAAGAGAAACCAGTTGCAGTGACAATGAAGTAATAAGATGGACACCATGCCCAGCCTGTTGCATCATTCGGAAGACAATTGTTGACACCAAAGCCCAAAGAGTTGGACCAATACCATTGCCTTGGCCACAACCACTGAGAGGAACAGATTCATCACCATACACAGGACCTGACCGACCAAAACCAGTTTTGATGTGGTGCTTGGCATGTTGCAAAGTAGACAGAAGAACTTCACACACATGGGCAGGAACCCCAAAGCTCTGGAGAGTGAGACCTGCAATGGGATGAGAGATCCTATCATAGCAGCCCTTGGCATCATTCATAGCAACAGCACCGGATCTGCGCTTCTGCCGCAACACATCACATATGAGCTTCTTGTTCAGGCAGGTGTTGATTGCCTTGTGGTGTTTCCTGCTTCCATGTTGATCAACAGCCACTGCATTGGCAAGTTCAGCGTAGGCAAGAATGCGTCTGCCAATCATCTTGTTGTTGATTTGGAACTCAGGAGACATCAACTGGATGAGCCTCATCTTATCCACTCTATATTCACCAGGTTTCTTGAAGATCTCAACATCAGTGATGACCTGCCAAGCAGAAGGAGAGAAGCCAACAATCAATGGGACAGATCTCAGGAGAGTGTCAAACTTGTTCAGCTGGGGATCCAGGGCAAATGCCTTGTGGTGGGAAAAACTCAAACAAGAAGGTTCACTTGCTGTGCATTCCCTCTGGCGTTTCCAGGCAGCAGCATTGTCAGCTGGACACACTGAATAGTCAAAGGGGGGCAAACTCAGAATAGAGTCAGGGACTTTGAGACAGGAAAGAAATTCAGAGAGGTATTTGTCAGTGGCAGGAGGAGGAATGATATGTGCCATCAAGGAACTTGGAGCAGAAGCATGGGCATGTGCCTAGGTAGCCAAAGTCCTTGAATGAAGGAGGGAGTCATGGAAGGGAGTGCCAAGACACTGCTGTTGACGCCGGACATTAGATTCAGCCATAGCTGGTAACCATAGTAGACTGAGACTCCAAGATCCTGTTCAACACCATCATGGCCAACTGCAATAGCGCGCAAGACTGCTGACTTGTTGACACGTCCCCGAATAGACCGAGCAGCGAGACCAAGCTCTCTTTGAAGACGTTCCCTGCGCATCCTGGCACGAATCTGGGAAGCATGCTGGTTGTGAGGCTTGCCTTCAGCAAGAAGTGCATCCACCAGGCCTTGATTGAAGGAGTCTCTCCATGAGGGGGCCAATTTCTTCACTGCCCGGTATTGCTTGTAAGCTTGTTTCAGATGGAGGAGAGCACTGGAAAGGTCACTGTGTTCTCCTTTGTAGAGAGAAAGCTTGCATGCCAGCCTTTTCAAAACAGTATGACTGGTGGACACACCCTGTCTCAACTTAACAACACGCCTCCAAAAGTCAATTGTATCACGATAGACTTGCAGCTTTGGGGACCATGGAACCAGACCAGCTCTAGTGTGGCAGAGGTTTTGTTCAACAGAGAGCCTGAGAGAGGTGGAAGTTTCATGGAGTACTTCATATGTGGTGATGAGATCAGTGCGCACAGAAATATCCCCAGTCTGAAACTGAGCCAGTAGGTGCTCCAGCTTAGCTTGGAGAGAAAACACTCCAGCCTTGAGAAAGCTGTGCCTGACACGCGTGAAATACCGTTGGCGCAGATGAGGGTGAGAGGACTGGAGTTTGGAATGTGAGAAGCTCACAGGAGGTGGCAGATGTTTGCCCATGAGGCTGCCATTACAGACTTCAATCCAAAGCATTCTGTGGTCAGATTCCATACCATAGGCACCACCAAAGGGACAATACCCAGCCCTGAGAACATCAACATTCTCAGAGACCCAAATGGCATCAATTGGTGTTCTGGTAGTGTTGCGGTTGTGGGTGGCAGGAGGGGAAGACTGAGAATGAAGGGTAAGAATAGCCTCTCTGAAACCAAGAGCCTTGAGCTCAAAACACAAGCCATCAGACTGAACATCAGCATTCTGGTCAATCCCAACGATGACCTGATCACCTGCACCCAGGCAGACCTGAAGGGCAGCAGTTAAATCCCTGTGAAAGAGAATACATGGATTGGGACTGAAAAGATTTTCAGCTGCTTGAAAGTATCGGTACTGTTGATTCCAGACTGAGCCAAGGTCCCTATCATTTTTAACTGGGCAGTAGGCAGAAAACATGGTGACATTGTAGCCATCCCTGCCCTGAAACTTGACAATAATAATAATATACGTATTTAAATAACTTTAATCACCAAAGGTGAAACTAAATTACTCAGTCTGTAACCAGACTTTAACGTCGCCTCCATCAAAGAGTCAGGACCCCAAGTGGTAGAACGACAAATTTTCAAACAAACCTTGAACATCAAGCAGGGAAAAGGACAAACAAGTCCCACAAAATAGGGACTTGAGAGAAAGTGAAATGGGAATGAAGATATTGGGATAAGATCCAGTATCAAAAGGGATGGGACAGGATGAGAAGCAGGAACAGAAGACAAGACCACGGTACAAAGTGTAATCAACCCTGAGGTCCAGTAAGCCAGGCTCTGAGGAGAGCAGCCTCTCGTTGGTATGGCTGCACTGGTGGGACAGGCGCTGCATACTGCTTCCTGGCAAGGTGGATGGTTGCAAGCCACTGCCTCTTGGCAGTCAGGGTGTAACCTTGTAGGACGTGGAAAGGGGTTTGTAACAGGGAGTGTGACTGGGGAAGTGCACCAGCTGTACCAATTGCCAATTCTGAGGTGATGGAAGCATCAACAGATTGGTGTTGTTCAGCTTCAAGGGTACCCCCAGGACCATGGAGTCGTTCATTCCTATAAGTCCAAAGATCCCAGGAGGTAAGAAAGAACTGATGGATGATAGCTGTAGCCCAACGTTTGGGAGAGCGCTTGCTTCCAATGTGGGAGTAGTAGTCAGCCTGGATTTGGTACCAGCGAGGAGACCACCTACCAAGAAGCCAGTTGTGCCAGCCAATAGTCCTCTGTGCCCTGACAGCAGACGCAATTGCAAGTGAGTAGGATGATGGATAAATGGTCTGGCCCTTCCGAACTCTGGTGAGAAGATCCACAATGGCAGCCACCAATGTTGGATCAGTCTGTTCAACTTCAAGCCTCTTCTGCAGGGGTCCCTTGAAAGCTGACACACTGTGCTGTACTGCCCCAGTGTCCTTGCAGGAGAGCACATGAGAAACCTTCTCGTTGTCTGCATCACACAATGGGCACCTGGAGTGATCCTGATACTGGTAGTGAAGTAGTTGGTTGCCAACACCAATGCTGCCAGAAGCAAATTTGACAAACCACCTTTGCATGCCAGGAGGTAAACGCTTGAAGGCATTCAGATGGGCACACCAATGGATGGAACTCAAAACAGGTTGTGGAATGGGAATGTCATGGTGGGTCTGCCAATATTGAAGAAGAGGAGGACCAGAAATGGCAACATGCAAAGCATTTTGATCAAACCTTGAACACTTGCATCCATTGAGAGAAAAAGCCCAGGGCTCAAACACAAGTCTGGGATAGTGATGGGCAGAAGCTCTATGGACAGAGAGAAATGCCTTTGCCATGCTGTCTACCTGATGATTGCGAAGGGCCCACAGGTCTGAAGAGCCTTAGTCCATAAGGGCTGTGCTGCTGGAGGCCAAGATGGAGGACATCTAGGCCAGTCAAGATGATCCCTCAAGTGATTGGAGGAGGTCAGCTGGAAAGCCATGGGAGAGAGTCTTTTTCCATCTGGAGTACAAATGTCAGCAAGGGAAATAGCCTTGAGGGACATGCGCATGTGATTCAAGAGGGACAAGTCAGCACCTCTGAAGCCAGAGTTGACAAAGGCTTGCATGAGATAACAGTCATTGGAACGTAACAGAGGAAGATCTGGGAAGTCTTCAAACAAGCTCACAGGGTGAACAGAGAAAAACTTCCACACATGTTTGTACCAGCAGGGAGTGACGTATGAAGCAAAAGGATGATAGGGTGTGACACCAAGATGGAGAGGAATGCCAAGTTCGAGCCGTAGAGACTCAGCAGTTAGCCTGAGAATCCTACCAGTTTGTGAGGACCTGACAGATTCCTGAAAGAGGGTGGCAATATGACTGAACTCTTGGAGGAGGTATGGATGGATGAAACCAAAGCCTTGATAGAGGGAAGGACCATAGAACACATGTCTGGGAAATGTCCGTGACATCCCTGCTTTATTCAGCACAGGAACAAGAGCTGGGTGAATAATCTTAGTCCAGGTGGCCTCATCAAGTTGCGTGACAGGCATGGGGTATTCAACAGACTTCATGAAAGAATACTTGAAGGTGTAGAGGGATGCGCGCTTCTCACACTTGGAAGCCTTGAGTTGAGAGCCAAAAGACTGAGACTGTGACTTCATATGAGCAATCTGTGCTTCCTCATTGCCATCCATGGAGATAAAAACCCCAAGAGTCTTGTCAGCATGGTCAACTTCAAAACGATCCAGGGTAGCTCGATTGCCATTCTTGTCAGCAACAGAGAAGTCACCAGGCATGTCAGCAATTGAGCGATAGTCCCAACCGGATCCATTCCATTTGAAATCAATCAAATAACAGAAGGATTTGGCAGGTTCAATAGCACCACCAGTGGCAATAATCCCACCAGCCCATCGGTCAAGAGCTGCCTGAAAGTCAACAGCCAATTCCTCACCAGATGTGGAGGAATCAGAGCCAGCACAAAACAAATCTGTGTCATCCACAAAGGCAAAACCCACAAGAGAAACCAGTTGCAGTGACAAAGAAGTGAGAAGATGGACACCATGCCCAGCCTGTTGCATCATTCGGAAGACAATTGTTGACACCAAAGCCCAAAGAGTTGGACCAATACCATTGCCTTGGCCACAACCACTGAGAGGAACAGGTTCATCACCATACACAGGACCGGACCGACCAAAACCAGTTTTGATGTGGTGCTTGGCAAGTTGCAAAGTAGACAAAAGAACCTCACACACATGTGCAGGAACCCCAAAGCTCTGGAGAGTGAGACCTGCAATGGGATGAGAGATCCTATCGTAGCAGCCCTTGGCATCATTCATAGCAACAGCACCAGATCTGCGCTTCTGCCTCAACACATCACAGATGAGCTTCTTGTTCAGGCAGGTGTTGATGGCCTTGTGGTGTTTCCTGCTTCCATGTTGATCAACAGCCACAGCATTGGCACGTTCAGCATGGGCAAGAATGCGTCTGCCAATCATCTTGTTGTTGATTTGGAACTCAGGAGACATCAGCTGAATAAGCCTCATCTTATCCACCCTATATTCCCCAGGTTTCTTGAAGATCTCAACATCAGTGATGACCTGCCAAGCAGAAGGAGAGAAGCCAACAATCAAGGGGACGGATCTCAGGAGAGTGTCAAACTTGTTCAGCTGGGGATCAAGGGCAAAAGCCTTGTGGTGGGCAAAACTCAAACAAGAAGGTTCACTTGCTGTGCGTTCCCTCTGGTGTTTCCAGGCAGCAGCATTGTCAGCCGGACACACTGAATAGTCAAAGGGGGGCAAATTCAGTATAGAGTCAGGGACTTTGAGACAGGCAAGAAATTCAGAAAGGTATTTGTCAGTGGCAGGAGGAGGAATGTATGTGCCATCAAGGACTTGGGGAGCAGCATGGGCAGTGCCTAGGTAGCCAAAATCTTGAATGAAGGAGGGAGTCATGGAAGGAGTGCCAAGACACTGCTGTTGACGCCGGACATTGGATTCAGCCATAGCTGGAACCATAGTAGACTGAGATTCCAAGACCTGTTCAACACCATCATGGCCAACTGCAATAGCGCGCAAGACTGCTGACTTGTTGACACGTCCCCGAATAGACCGAGCAGCGAGACCAAGCTCTCGTTGAAGACGTTCCCTGCGCATCCTGGCACGAATCTGAGAAGCATGCTGGTTGTGAGGCTTGCCTTCAGCAAGAAGTGCATCCACCAGGCCTTGATTGAAGGAGTCTCTCCATGAGGGGGCCAATTTCTTCACTGCCCGGTATTGCTTGTAAGCTTGTTTCAGATGGAGGAGAGCACTGGAAAGGTCACTGTGTTCTCCTTTGTAGAGAGAAAGCTTGCATGCCAGCCTTTTCAAAACAGTATGACTGGTGGACACACCCTGTCTCAACTTAACAACACGCCTCCAAAAGTCAATTGTATCACGATAGACTTGCAGCTTTGGGGACCATGGAACCAGACCAGCTCTAGTGTGGCAGAGGTTTTGTTCAACAGAGAGCCTGAGAGAGGTGGAAGTTTCATGGAGTACTTCATATGTGGTGATGAGATCAGTGCGCACAGAAATATCCCCAGTCTGAAACTGAGCCAGTAGGTGCTCCAGCTTAGCTTGGAGAGAAAACACTCCAGCCTTGAGAAAGCTGTGCCTGACACGCGTGAAATACCGTTGGCGCAGATGAGGGTGAGAGGACTGGAGTTTGGAATGTGAGAAGCTCACAGGAGGTGGCAAATATTTGCCCATGATGCTGCCATTACAAACCTCAATCCAGAGCATGCGATGGTCAGATTCCATACCATGGGCACCTCCAAAGGGACAATACCCAGCCCTGAGAACATCAACATTCTCAGAGACCCAAATGGCATCAATTGGTGTTCTGGTAGTGTTGCGGTTGTGGGTGGCAGGAGGGGAAGACTGAGAATGAAGGGTAAGAATAGCCTCTCTGAAACCAAGAGCCTTGAGCTCAAAAGACAAGCCATCAGACTGAACATCAGCATTCTGGTCAATCCCAACGATGACCTGATCACCTGCACCCAGGCAGACCTGAAGGGCAGCAGTTAAATCCCTGTGAAAGAGAATGCATGGATTGGGACTGAAAAGATTTTCAGCGGCCTGAAAGTATCGGTACTGTTGATTCCAGACTGAGCCAAGATCCCTATCATTTTCAACCGGGCAGTAGGCAGAAAACATGGTGACATTGTAGCCATCCCTGCCCTGAAACTTGACAAAGGACCATCTGCCAAGACCAGATGGATCAGCTCCATGTGCAACCTTGTGTGAGCTGAACAGCTGGTCAATGGAAAAACCTGTGCCACCAGGCTGAAGCCAAGAGCAGGCAGAAGCTTCATGCTTGTTGTTAGCAAGATAGGAAAAACTTGAGGGACTGACATTCTTCATGCGCCGATTGAAAAGATCACAGGGCAGGAGTTTGGATTCATTCAAACAATGTTCAGCAAAAAGAGCCACACTGGCATTGCTCTTGACAAATTGACGGGCGTTGTGCTTGGACATGGACATAAAGGCAGCTCTGCGCTGTGGTCCAATGTTTTGGAATGTGATGATGGCGGAGTTAGAGGATGGAGCTTGAGGGAAGGAATGACCAAAAGTGTCAGAATCCTTAGCAGCAAGAGATTCTCCATGAAGAGTTAATTGGACAAAATGAGAGACAGGGGAAGAGGCGGAGGGGGAAAAGGGAGAAACAGGAGAAGCATTGATGGGATTTGGATTGGAAGGCATCCCATCACACCTCATATCAGAAGAGCTAACCATGATCAGAAGGAAACCGAGTCTGTCGCACGGAAGGAAGAGTTGCCGGAGCTGATTTGGTGGAGACATTGGCATGGCTCAAATCACTGACACTAGCATCATGACTGGAAGAGAATGCAATTGCAGCAACTCCAAGCCTCAATGCAGAGGCTGCATCTTCCCCACCACCGGCAGCAGGAACTGCAGTTGAGGACTCAGGAGAGGCCACAGGGAGGTCACCTGCCATGGCATCATGGGGAGGGTCAGGAACTTCAGGGGGAACAACAGGAGAGATACCAGGGGAGGCATCAGTCTTGGCCACATGGGTAGGATCACCGCCAGGAGGAACAGCACCTGCAGGCGCTGAGGCCTGGACATCAGTGAGATTGGAAGTGCCGGTCGCTAAAGTATCCATGGATTGAGAATCATCAAAGCCTCCACCACCACTGTCAGCACGGGCTTGGAGGTTAAAGTGCAAATCCAGATCAAAAGTGAGATCAGGAGCAAGGTCAACTGACAAGTCATCATCAACAAGTTCCCAATCTCGTGCATCCCCATCACCAAAAAATGGAAGAGAGTTATCCTGCATTGGATCTGCAGCAGGTGCAGTTTCCACAACACAATTGACAGCAGCATCCCAATGGTAAGCTTCCATTTCAGTCAAGCACTCAGAAGAGAACCATTGTCTAACACAAGAACCATACTGAGCTTCCAGAAAAATAGGCAGGAAAGACAACATGGCCGTTGCTTCAGCCTTGGTAGTGATGTTGTACAAAGCAAGGATCTCGCCTCGGTATGAACTGGTATCAACAGAAAGAAAAAGAGGCCATGACCAATTGTCACGGGTTCTGATACCCAGAAGCACACTGCGCAGTGTCTTCAAACCCAGCCCTTGGCCCAAGTCAACTGGAAGATCAAGATCAACTACCCCCAGAACAGGAGCAGTTTCATGGCTCTCAATAAATTTGGCTTGGCGGTGCTTAGCCTGGCGAACAGTCTTGAGCTTGGAGGGGGGAAGAGGTCTGTCAGAAGGATTGGTAGCTGTCTCAATAAACTTGTAGAATTTACCATCAGGTAAAGAGGCAATGTCTGAAGGTTTGCAACGGTTGAACTGGGCTTTGAGGAGCTTAACAGTTTGGGCGCGCTTTGTTGCATCACATAAAACATGAGCAGCCAGAACCGGATTGGGATCAGGAGTTCTGGAGTTGTCAAGGCTGATATTCTTCCTGATAACAGCAATAGGACATGCCTGAAACCTGGGATGAGTCTGAAGCAATTCGTTGTAGTGGTCAAGATCAAAACTCTGCATGTAAGATCCAAGGAGAAAGCCACAGGTGACAATAACTGGGGCCTGTATGTGGTCATATTTCAGGTCCATATCACGGTCTCTGAGCCTCTGGAGCAATTGTGCTGAAAAGAGTTTCTCCAGGGAAGCACTGTGTCCCACAAAGAATCGTAGATGAGGAGCAGTTCTACTGCGAAGCCAGAGCTGAGCAACATACAATTCCAAGGTCTTCCTGTCAGGAAGTGTCGTCCAAAACTTGGTAACAGGCTTGGCCTTGGGGTTGAGCCTGGCTCTGGAGGGAAAAACATACAACACCAGGCGCTTGTCAACAGTCCATAGAAGATCCAAAGCTTCCTTGAGAGACTTGAGCAGCTCATCATATAGTTCCCCAGGGCGTTGTGACATCAACCGTGGAAGGGACAGAGTGACATAAGAACTATGAGAGCACTTGGTGCCAGCAGTGACATCCACTGGAGCTCTAGAATCACTGGAGCAAACCCCTCGGCGTTGGAGGAAATGCCCAGCAGAGGAGGACAAGACAGTAGCATCACCACCACCAGGAAGAAAGGACACTGATTTGGAAGTGGAAGATTTGGAAGTGGAAGCATCATCAGCCACTGGTGGCGCAGGTGTAGGAGGGCGCTTCTTGAAATGCCAATGAGAACCAAGCACCTGATTGGCTGCCCACCATACTTTGCCTTCAGTACTAGGCAAAAGGTTGCCTTCACAATACAGGTCATCAAAACACTCAGGAGACATCTTGACCAAACCAATAAGACATTGCTTCAGAGCCTGGCCAGGTGGTTGCTTGGTCCAGGCTGGGGCAGAGTCTTGAAAGCAAGCAGAGGCAATAGAAGCCAAGGAAGCTACAGAGGCATTGCGCCAGTCTGGAGTGTCCGGAAAAACCTGAGCATAAACAGGAGGGAGGGCAGTCCGGCAAATATCATGGATGGATTTTTTGTCTTTACCCTCCTTCTTGCTGAAAAAGTGTGTGGGGCTTGGACACCCAGCCCATAACCGGTTACCAGTTGGAGATTTTCGAAAGGCATGAATTGCAGATGGTATAGGGGACTTACCAGAACAGGGACCCTTACCATAAAAACACCAGAAGAAGGAAGCGGAATGAGCCCTGTTGGCAGCAGCCAGAGCCTCCTGGCGTTGGGAGTGGCGTGCTTGCTGCTGAGAGGGATCAGCTTTCTGGGCAGAGGAAAAGGCAAGAGTAGATTGCTTGAGGATGGATGAAGCAGGGACCTTGCCTGAGGTCCCAGAGCCCTTTGGTGTGTGTCTGGACGTCTGTTGGCCTGGCAGCTGGGAGCCTGCCTGGTTGGATCCTGGCTGCTGGGAGCCTGGGGGCCGGGGTCCTGACTGCTGGGATCCCTGCTGCTGGGAGCCCTGCTGCTGGGAGCCTGAGGTCTGGGAGCTTATCAGCTTGGGGTCTGACAGCAAAGCACCTGACGACTGAGAGCCTGACAGAGTACCTGACTGCGGAGGACCTGACTCCTGGGAGCCTAGCTGAGAAGCTGTTGACAGAGAAGAAGTTTGCAAGGAATCCCCTGGTGCAGAGTCCCCTGGTGCAGATTCCCCTGGTGCAGATTCAGTGCCAAGCATCTCAACATCAGAGAGCACACCTGCAGAAGAAGAAGTCTTCAAGGAATCCCCTGGAGCAGGTTCAGTGCCAAGCATATCAACATCAGAAAGCACACCTGCAGATGAGGACACAGAAGAAGATGAAGACATATCATCAACAGAAGACCCAGGCATAGAGGATGAAGAGGCTGATGAGGCAGAGGAAGAGGATGATCTGGTATCAAGAGTAGGAGAGGGAGTAGTAAGAGCAGAGGTGACACTAGAATGTCTTGGAGGGGTCTTTTGCACAAATGGGCGCTTGTTAGACCTAGTCCCAGAGGCAGACCTAGCAGAAGAAGGAGGTGTGGAAGATCTTTTCTTCCGGGAAGCTGTTTGGGAGGTGGGCCGCGGAGGCATTGTACCAGAAGTGGAGCACTGAGGGCAGAGACACCAGCTGCGGTTGAGGGCAAAGGCCGGGGCAGGAGAAGCACCGGTTGAGATCAAAGCAACAGCTGAAAAGCAGGCAATTGGGTGTTGGAGCTGCGGTTGAGGGAAAAGGCCGGGGCAGGAGAAGCACCGGTGACTGCTGGGGAGCTCACGGCTGGTGGGCTGACTGCTGGTGAGCTGACTGCTGGTGGGCTGACTGCTGGTGAGCTGACTGCTGGTGGGCTGACTGCTGGTGAGCTGACTGCTGGTGGGCTGACTGCTGGTGGGCTGACTGCTGGTGAGCTGACTGCTGGTGGGCTGACAGCTGGTGAGCTGACTGCTGGTGGGCTGACTGCTGGTGAGCTGACTGCTGATGGGCTGACTGCTGGTGGGCTGACTGCTGGTGGGCTGACTGCTGGTTGGCTGACTGCTGGTGAGCTGACTGCTGGTGGGCTGACAGCTGGTGAGCTGACTGCTGGTGGGCTGACTGCTGGTGAGCTGACTGCTCGTGGGCTGACTGCTGGTTGGCTGACTGCTGGTGGGCTGACTGCTGGTGAGCGGACTGCTGGTGGGCTGACTGCTGGTGGGCTGACTGCTGGTGGGCTGACTGCGGGTGGGCTGACTGCTGGTGAGCTGACTGCTCGTGGGCTGACTGCTGGTTGGCTGACTGCTGGTGGGCTGACTGCTGGGAGCCTGACTGCGGGATGGATAGCTTGGGGTTGTACGCTGGGTTTGAACCTGGGTACAGCAGCAACAACAGGTCCAACGTTGTTCTGGACAGGAAAAAACTCCAGGGGATCCAGAAAAGAACTGGAGCACTACCAGAAATGGCACGTTCGAAACCCACAGAGGTGCTCTGGAGTTACAAAATTTAGAAACTCCTGTAGACTACTGCAAATCGTGTAGAACCTGCAGCAAAATGGCTTGTAGAAAAGGCCGGGGCAGGAGAAGCACCGGTTGAGGGCAACGCAACAGCTGAAAAGCAACCTGTTGGGTGCTGGGGCAACAGCAGACACGCCTCTTGGATGTAAAAGTGCCAGGTGATGACAAAGGCCGGGGCAGGAGAAGCACCGGTTGAGAGAAAAGCAACAGCTGAAAGGTGAATTGGTTGGTGCTGGAGCAACAGCAGACACGCCGCTTGGATAGAAAAGTGCCAGGTGATGACAAAGGCCGGGGCAGGAGAAGCACCGGTTGAGGGCAAAGCAACAGCTGAAAAGCAAGCTGTTGGGTGCTGGAGCAACAGCAGGCACGCCTCTTGGATGTAAAAGTGCCAGGTGATGACAAAGGCCGGGGCAGGAGAAGCACCGGTTGCGGGCAAATGCCAGTTGATAGGTTGATAGGTTGTAGGCTGGGAGGCTGGGAAAACAGGGTACAGCAGCAACAACAGGTCCAATGTTGGTCTGGACAAGGAAAAATTCCAGGGGAACCAAAAGAAAAGACTGGAGCACTACCAGAAGAGTCACGTTCGAAACCCACAGAGGTGCTCTGGAGTTACAGAATTTAGAAATTCCAGTAGACCACTGCAAATCGTGTAGAAACAAACTGGCGTGACCTTGAGCGAGGCAATTAAACCAGGGAAGCTGCTTGCTTGAAAACAGGGGCTTTAGTAGGAACACTTAGGGACCGGGAGAGATCAATGGCAGGGCACACTTAAAAGGCTCAAGAGGGAACTTGAAGTTCAAACTCGCAAGTACTTATAAGTGGAAATAGTATCCAGGGGCAATTGGCTTGAAAACAGGGACCTTGAGCGAGGCACTTAGGGACCAGGGAAGCAGTGGAAACAGTATCCGGGGGCAATTGGCTTGAAAACAAATACCTTGAGCGAGACACTTAGGGACCAGGGAAGCTGCTTGCTTGAAAACAGGGGCTTTAGTAGAAACACCTAGGGACCAGAGGGAGGCTTGTATCTTGAAAACAGTGTCGAACTTGAAGTTCAAGTTGGGGTTGCTTAATAGCGAAAACACTTAGGGATCAGGGAACTCGCGAACACTTAGGGACCAGGGAAATTGTAGTCTTGAAAACAAGGGGCGGTAGTAGCTGTAGTCTTGGAAACAAGAGTGCAATAAGTAGGAGGTACTTAGGGATCGGTTGGTCTTGGCTTGAAAACAGGTGTAGTAGGGGGAGCCTTAAGCGAAAACACTTAGGGACTAGGGGGCTTGGCTAGGAAACAGGGGTACTCTTAAGTGATAAACACTTAAGGAGTGGTGGGCAATTGGCTTGAAAATAAAGGGGGAACTGGAAGATAGGCTCGTGCGAACTTGCAAATACTTAAGGATCAGCGTGTAGGAACCTTCTAGAAGGGAGGGTTTGTATGTGTTCGACAACTTCAACTTGAAAAGACTTAGGGAACTCAGCAAGGAACCTTGAAGAATGTAGAACGTTAAGTGGATATCACTTAAGGGGCTTGAAAGACTGTATAGCGTTAAATAATAAGGTAGCTTGAAAACAGATCGGAAAACAAACCGAGCTCGGAGACAAAGCAGAATCCAAAAGAGGAGCAGCTGTAGAATAAGTACTGGGCTTGCTGTAGAAAATTATGTGTCCTTTTGCTTGTGTTGCTGCCGAATCGATCGACCGACCGAGAAAACAAGCAACCACAGCAACCAAAGGAAGCAAGGAGCAGCCAAACAAACAGCAGAATCAGATAGGGGAGGTCTCTGTTAATAGGTGTAGTGCTTGGTTTTGTTGTAGGAGCTTTGGAAGTGAGTGAGATATCAAAGGGGAAAGTTGTGTAGAAATCTACGTGTTTTAAGTACTGGAACATCGGAACGTCGGACAAAATCGCGCGTCGCAAAATTGTGCCCTGAAACTTGACAAAGGACCATCTACCAAGACCAGATGGATCAGCTCCATGTGCAACCTTGTGGGAGCTGAACAGCTGGTCAATTGAAAAACCTGTGCCGCCAGGCTGAAGCCAAGAGCAGGCAGAAGCTTCATGCTTGTTGTTGGCAAGATAGGAAAAACTTGAGGGACTGACATTCTTCATGCGCCGATTGAAAAGATCACAGGGCAGGAGTTTGGATTCATTCAAACAATGTTCAGCAAAAAGAGCCACACTGGCATTGCTCTTGACAAATTGACGGGAGTTGTGCTTGGACATGGACATAAAGGCAGCTCTGCGCTGTGGTCCAATGTTTTGGAAAGTGATGATGGTGGAGTTAGAGGATGGAGCTTGAGGAAAGGAATGACCAAAACTGTCAGAATCCTTAGCAGCAAGAGAGTCTCCATGAAGAGTTAATTGGACAAAATGAGAGACAGGGGAAGAGGTGGAGGGGGAAAAGGGAGAAACAGGAGAAGCATTGATGGGATTTGGATTGGAAGGCATCCCATCAGACCTCACACCAGAAGAGCTAACCATGATCAGAAGGAAACCGAGTCTGTCGCACGGAAGGAATAGTTGCCGGAGCTGATTTGGTGGAGACATTGGCATGGCTCAAATCACTGACACTAGCATCATGGCTGGAAGAGAATGCAATTGCAGCAACTCCAAGCCTCAATGCAGAGGCTGCATCTTCCTCACCACCGGCAGCAGGAACTTCAGTTGAGGCATCAGGAGAGGCCACAGGGAGGTCACCAGCCATGGCATTATGGGGAGGATCAGGAACTTCAGGGGGAACATCAGGAGAGATACCAGGGGAGCCATCAGCCTTGGCAACATGGGGAGGATCACCTCCAGGAGGAACAGCACCTGCAGGCGCTGAAGCCTGGATAGCAGTAAGATTGGAAGTGCCAGTCGCTAGAGTATCCATGGATTGGGAATCATCAAATCCACCTCCACCACTGTCAGCACGTGCTTGGAGGTTGAAGTGCAAATCCAGATCAAAAGTTAGGTCTGGAGCAAGGTCAACTGACAAATCATCATCAACAAATTCCCAGTCCCTTGCATCACCATCACCAAAAAAGGGAAGAGAGTCATCCTGTATCTGGTCAGCAGCAGGAGCAGTCTCCACAACACATTTGGCAGTTTCATCCCAGTGAAAGGCTTCCATTTCAGTCAAGCACTCAGAAGAGAACCACTGGCGAACACAGGAACCATACTGTGCTTCCAAAAAAATAGGCAGGAAAGACAACATGGCCGTGGCTTCAGCCTTGGTGGTGGTATTGTACAAAGCAAGAATTTCACCCCGGTAGGAGCTAGTATCAACTGAGAGGAACAGGGGCCAGGACCAATTGTCACGCGTTCGTATACCCATTAACACTCGGCGCAAAGTCTTCAAGCCCAAGCCCTGTCCCAAATCAACAGGAAGGTCAAGATCAACAACTCCCAGAACAGGAGCAGTCTCATGGCTTTCAATAAACTTGGACTGTCGGTACTTGGCTTGTTTCACAGTCTTGAGCTTGGAGGGAGGGAGGGGCCTGTCAGAGGGGTTGGTGGCTGTCTCAATAAACTTATAGAATTTACCATCAGGGAGGGATGCAATGTCAGAAGGCTTGCACCTGTTGAACTGACCTTTTAGCAGCTTGACAGTTTGGGCGCGCTTGGTAGCATCACAAAGGACATGAGCAGCTGAGACAGGATTGGGATCAGGGGATCTGGAGTTGTCCAGGCTGATGTTCTTCCGGATAACAGAAATAGGAAAGGCTTGAAACCTGGGATGGGTCTGAAGTAATGCATTGTAGTGATCAAGATCAAAACTCTGCATGTAAGATCCAAGGAGGAAACCACAGGTGACAATAACTGGAGCCTGGATATGATCATACTTCAAGTCCATGTCACGCTCCCTGAGTCTCTGAAGCAAAGCTGTAGAGAGGAGGGTCTTCAAAGGAACACTGTGCCCAACAAAGAACCTTAAATGGGGGGCAGTTCTGCTGCGAAGCCACAGCTGAGCGACATACAACTCCAAGGTTTTTCTGTCTGGGAGGGTAGACCACAGCTTGGTGACAGGCTTGGCTTTGGGGTTGAGCCTAGCTCTGGAAGGAAAAACATAGAGCACCAGGCGCTTGTCAACTTTCCAGAGCAATTCCAGGGCTTCCTTGAGAGATTTAAGCAATTCATCATACAGCTCCCCAGGGTGTTGAGACATGAGCCGGGGAAGGGAAAGTGTTACATATGAACTGTGAGAACACTTGGAACCTTCAGTGACATCTACCGGAGACCTGGAATCACTAGAGCAAACCCCTCGGCGCTGGAGAAAATGCCCATCAGAAGAGGACAACACAGTGGCACCACCTAGACCAGGAAGGAAGGACACTGATCTGGAGCTGGAAGCAACACCCCCTGCTGCAGGAGCAGGAGCAGGCGGCTTCTGCTTGAAATGCCAGTGGGATCCAAGTGCTTGGTTAGCTGCCAACCAAACTTTTCCTTCAGTGCTGGGCAAAAGGTTGCCTTCACAGTAAAAGGTTTCAAAACACTCAGGTGACATCTTGGCCAAACCAATAAGACATCTCTTCAGAGCATGGCCAGAAGGTTGCTGAGTCCAGTCGGCAGAGTCTTGAAAGCATATAGATGCAAGGGAAACCAGGGACTCTAAGGAAGCAGTTCTCCAATCAGGGTTGTCAGGATAAGCTTGCGAATAAACTGGAGGAATGGCGGACTGACAGACATCGTGGATGGATTTCTTGTCATTCCCATCCTTCTTGCTGAAAAAGTGAGTGGGACTTGGACACCCAGTCCATAGCCGGGATCCTGTTGGAGTTTTGTGAAGAGCATAGATAGGGGTGGGAATGGAAGCACGACCAGCAAAAGGCCCCTTACCATAAAAGCACCAGAGGAAAGAATCTGAGTGAGCTTTGTTGGCAGCAGCCAGGGCTGTCTGGCGCAGAGCATTTCGCTCTGCAGACGGTGTGTCAGAAAGGAATGCAAGAGTACCTTGTTTCAGACTAGACTTGGAAGGAGAGACCTTGGAAGGAGGGGGCTTAGAGTCTGAGTGCTCAGAGCCTGGCTGACCATCCCCAGACGTCTCACTGGTGGACTTCCCACTGTTGGACTTCCCACTGCCGGACTGTCCACTGTCAGACGTCCCACTGTCGGACTGCCCACTGCCTGAATGCCCAGTGTCGGAATGCCCAGTGTCTGACTGCTCAGTGCTCATATCAACATCATCTAGTGCACCAGTAGACACAGCAGAAGTGAAGGACATATCATCATCAGAAGGGAGGGAATCCTTAGTGGGAGGGGGAGAGGGAGTAGCCTGAACGGAGCCAGCAGGTGGTCGGCGGGAAGGAGTCCCCACAAAGGCGCGTTTGTTTGAAGGAGTGGCACAATTTGCGCGAAGCGCATTTTGTCCGACGTTCCGATGTTCCAGTACTAAAAATACGTAGATTTCTACACAACTTTACCATGCGATATCTCGCTCCCTTATACACCCCCAATCACAACCCCAGGACCTACATGTATTAACCAAGACCTGCGCTCTTCGTTTCTGCTATCGGTTCAGTTGCTGGATGCTTCGTTTGGTTGCTTTGGTTGCCAATTCACCACTCGGCGGCCGATCGAGCAGCAGCAGCAAACCGACACATAATTTTCTACAGCACTTCCAGTACAGATTCTACCGTACAGCAAAACCGACAACAACGTTGTATTTCTGCTTCGATCTGTTTCCCAGCTCCATTCCAAGGCCCTTAAGTATATCTTATACTTAATGTTCTACACTGTTTCCAAGCTGCTTAAGTGATTCTCACTTAATGTTCTACATTCTTCGAAGTTCCTTGCTGAGTCCTCTTAAGTCTTTTCAAGTCGAAGTTCACAAACAGCCCCTTCCACTGTAGGAATCTTTTTTTATTAAAAGAAATTCTGTCATCTGTTTTCAAGTCCATTGCCCTGCTGGACCCTAAGTGTTTTCACTTATGGTCCTACTGTTTCTTGACCCAAGCCCCAAAGCCGCTAAGTACAGTTTGCTTAAGGCTCCACCACCTACATAACCCTCTCAGGTGTACTGTATAAATGTCATCTGTTTCCAAGTCTACTGCCCTGATGGACCCTAAGTGTTTTCGCTTATGGTCCTACTGTTTCCTGACCCAAGCCCTAAAGCCACTAAGTACAGTTTGCTTAAGGCTCCCCTACCTACATATACCTCTCAGATGCATTCTTCAACTGTCATCTGTTTTCAAGTCTACTGCCCTGATGGACCATAAGTGTTTTCGCTTATGGTCCTACTGTTTCCTTACCCAAGCCCCAAAGCCGCTAAGTACAGCTTGCTTAAGGCTCTCCTACCTACATATACCTCTCAGATGCACACTTCAACTGTCATCTGTTTTCAAGTCTACTGCCCTGCTGGACCATAAGTGTTCTCACTTAAGGTCCTACTATTTCCTGACCCAAGCCCCAAAGCCGCTAAGTACAGCTTGCTTAAGGCTCTCCTACCTACATAACCCTCTCAGATGCACACTTCAACTGTCATCTGTTTTCAAGTCTACTGCCCTGATAGTCCATAATTGTTTTTGATTATGGACCTACTGTTTTTATGACCCAAGCCCCAAAGCTGCTAAGTACATGTTACTTAACGCACCACCACCTACATATACCCCTCCAGTTCACAGTACAGCAGAGACCTGTTTTCAAGCCTACAGCCCTGATGGTCCATAAGTGTTTTCACTTAAAGGCCCTGTTTCCAAGCTACTACAGGAGAGCAAGTTCAAGTTCGAACAGAAGGCCAGCTGTTACGAATTTGAATTTGGTAGTAGGCTCCACCGCCTCTACGTGTTTCCGGCTACTACTAAGTTCGAACAGGAGGACAGCTGTTCTGAATTTGGTAGTAGGCTCTGTACTTTATGTACCATACAGTGGTAAGGAATGTGGTTCGGGATGTGTTTGGGGATGACTACTCGCATTACTGGTGATGCTGCAATCCAGCATTCAGAGAGGAGTTTTGCTTTTGTACGCTGACCACTAGCATTACAGATACCATGTATCTAGTCAGGGTTTTGCTTGTGTCAGCTGACCACTAGCATTACGGATGCTGCACACCAGCATTGGAGGGACAGTTTTGCTTGTGTCTTTCCCTTTCACGTTCTTGTTACCCCGTTTCCTGTACGCTTTGCAACAGCAGTGTCTGTTGTGCTCTGGACTGGTTCGTTTTTTTTCCTGTTTCTTACCAAGGTTCGTTTGCAAAATAGCCGTCCTTACAACCTGGGGCCTATTCCCCATGGTTGAGGCGGCGCGTCGTTCTACAACTTGGGGCCTAACCTCTCTTCGATTGAGGCGACGATAAAGTCTGGTTACAGACTGAGTAGCTTTTAACCACCTTCGGTGGATTTTCCTACTTAAATAAGTATATTATTATTATTATTATTTGTTTGAAGGAGTGGCAGCCAAGGGAGGCCGTTTTCGCCTGGAAGCTGGCGGGGGGGGAGGCATGGTGGGGCTAGTGTAAGCTGAATAGGCGTGTTGGCTCGGGCGCTGGTAGACTGTCAGTGGGAACCTGTATGTAGATGTACAGATGGGGGTATCCTGGAAACAGGGTACAGCAGCAACAACAAGGGGAAACTTGGTCTGGACAAGGAAAAGGTCCCTGGGGATCCAAAAAATATACTGGAGCACACCCACAAAAGTCACCGGGGAACTCAGAAATTTTTGCTAAAAAACAAGCAAAATTTGTCTCACACTTGGAGCACAAAAACTCTGCGCGCGGAAGAACTCTGCAAATCGTGTAGGCTTGTATAGGCTTGTACTGTATAGGCTTGTACTCGTACTGTACTCGTAGCTTGAAAATTGTGCAAATTCGAACAATTTTGCAACTACTCGTACCACAAATAGTGTAGGCTCAAGAATTTCGAATCAGATATGATTCGAATTGAAATACAGCAGCCCACTGGCTTGAAATTTCGAATCAGATATGATTCGAATTGAAATACAGCAGCCCACCAGGGAAGTTAGTAGCTTGAAAACAGGGGCTTTAGTAGGAACACTTAGGGACCGGGGGATATCAATGGCAGGGCACACTTAAAAGGCTCAGGAGGGAACTTGAAGTTCAAACTCGCAAGTACTTTTAAGTGGAAACAGTATCCAGGGGCAATTGGCTTGAAAACAGGGACCTTGAGCGAGACACTTAGGGACCAGGGAAGCTGCTTGCTTGAAAACAGGGGCTTTAGTAGAAACACCTAGGGATCAGGGGGAGGCTTGTGTCTTGAAAACAGTGTCTAACTTGAAGTTCAAGTTGGGGTTGCTTAATAGCGAAAACACTTAGGGATCAGGGAACTCGCGAACTCTTAGGGACCAGAGAAACTGTAGTCTTGAAAACAAGGGGCGATTGTAGCTGTAGTCTTGGAAACAAGAGTGCAATAAGTAGGAGGTACTTAGGGATCAGTTGGTCTTGGCTTGAAAACAGGTGTAGTAGGGGGAGCCTTAAGCGAAAACACTTAGGGACTGGGGGGCTTGGCTAGGAAACAGGGGTACTCTTAAATGATAAACACTTAAGGAGTAGTGGGCAATTGGCTTGAAAATAAAGGGGGAACTGGAAGATATGCTCGCGCGAACTTTCAAATACTTAGGGATCAGCAAGCAGGAACCTTCTAGAAGGGGGGGTGTATATGTGTTCGATCTTGAAGAATGTAGAACGTTAAGTGGGTTCGACCTTGAAGAATGTAGAACATTAAGTGGGTAACACTTAAGGGGCTTGAAAGACTGTATAGCTTTAAATAATAAGGTAGCTTGAAAACAGATCGAAAAACAAACCGAGCTCGGAGACAAAGCGGAATCGAAACAGAAGCAGCTGTAGAATTAGTACTGGATGCGCTGTAGAAATTATGTGTCTGTTTGGCTTGCTGCTGAGGCTTGCTGCCGAATCGATCGACCGACCGACAAGGGGAAACAAGGAACCAAAGCAACGAAAGGAAGCAAGAAGCAGCCAAACCAATAGCAGAATCGAATAGGCGAGGTCTCGGTTAGTAGGTGTAGTGCTTGGTGTTGTTGTAGGAGCTTTAGAAGTGAGGGAGATATCAAAGGGGAATAGTGTGTAGAAATCTACGTGTTTTAAGTACTGGAACATCGGAACGTCGGACAAAATCGCGCGTCGCAAAATTGTGCCCTATAGGTATCATATTCGGGAACAGGGATGGCGCAACAACCATTCTAGACCTAGACACAGAGACCGTCGGGTCCGACGATGGGGCTTCAGACCACTCGTTCGCACCCGACAACGATGACTCCACCGTTGCCACGGAACTTACCGGGACTATCGACCAGGGCGAACTAGCCGACATTATGGAGGACTTGGGAGCTGACGAGCGTCGCGAGGACGAACAAGTAGAGGAGGACGAGGATGTATGAAGATATTCAAGGTGGTGCTATGATCTGTGCTAAGGCTCCTGTGTAGGAGAGTGTACTGGGGCTACAGGCAGCAGCCTCCAGTAACTGACTAACAGGTGCTGGGCTGAGTGCTAGAGCTGTGTGCTAAATGGTTAGCAACAGGCTTAGCAGCAGGCTTAGCAACAGGCTTAGCAACAGGCTTAGCAGCAGACCTATCCTGTCTAGTATGGATGCTAGCAAAATTACTAGGGTCGCCGCGTACGATTTGTACCAATTGTACGTACCCCGAGTAAAGCACCTGTTATGGTGTAGCTAAATGCTACAGGGTTAGGGTTGCTAATGCTACGAGATACTGATGGTGCTACATACCATAATACCATGCTACTAAGCTACCGTGCTACCGCCGGGGCCAGGTCATTGGTGTATAATATGTACCATGACTGGATGCCCGGCCCAAACAGTTACCCAACGCGCTAGCATAAGTGAGCTAGCATACGATTGGATCGCTAATAATTAAGCGAAGCTTAATTAAGCGGAGCTACGCTACGCTACTCCGATACGCTACCCGTAGAGTACAGTACCAGAGCTACAGAGCTCTGTTATTATACGAGTTAGCGAATCGATGTCACGATACGATACAGAGCTGAGCGCTTTGGCTCAGCTCCCCTTTTATTCACTCTTTTCTTTATGCTCTAAATTAAAACGCCTATCATGCCCTCCCTTACGACCGATTCCGATGTACCTCTAGGGAAGTGCCTTGTATTGCCTAAGTGTATGCAATAGACCTTGAATGGTCCACTATAGACTCACCCTTTGCCAGGGATATACGTGTTGTTATTGTTAAGGCTTTCCCCTATTTTTAGGCCAGTATGAAACAGTTTATATCTACGAGTCGTCCCCGAAGATCGCTGACGAGCGAATATCAACGCAGTTTATCAGACCCACCGCTCGACCCACTACGAACCGGGACGCCGGCTAGAGCGCGTGACGAAACCCAGCTGGCTGATCACCACTGGCATCCATGCCTACACTTGGATGTAAAACATCAGCTTATTGGACCAACGGCTGACATCGCGAGACCCCTGATGTTAATGGGGGGCCCTTCCCCAGCAGACAGACGCGCAAACCGACCGGAGCCCACACATCCACCTCTGGGGTCTATTGGTACAGAGTACAATAGCTGAGCATCATGGTGGCACCATGGAGGCTCGATCCGGTGGGGAAGGAGCAAGCAGGACGTGGAGAAAGCAGCGTCCATGATTCCCTGTTATTTTACAGGATTCAAGGGGACGTTTGCAACGGATGGAACCACACTGGAAAAAGAAAAGGCTTTCGTGGAGACAGACCACCACGTACTTTCCAGTGATGACAGTGTCCAGCAGAACAAGGACATGACGTCAGGACCATCCAACAAATGAGGCGCAGACAACCTCAACGAGGCGCAGACAACCTCGAATCTGCTATACCATCGATTTTGATTTTAGCCAAGGGAATTTGGAATCAGACAAGCCAAGAACCCTGAGATCTGTCATATCTCAGAATCAAATCGATTGGTCCAGAGCAGAGCAGAAAGACCAGATAGAATTCTTCTTTTGGTCATAACCAACCATCCAACCATCGGACCGGAAATGGATACCTTTCTAGCCAACCATCGATGTGGATAGACGTCGGCACGAAACTGTTGACATGAAAGACGTCAACACGAAAAAATGTTGACACCAATGCTGACGTGATATGCGATACCTTTTCTTTTGGGCGAAGCCGATGCAGAACCTTCGATCTTGGATGGAGACAGTCCCCACCACAAAAGAATTTGGATTAGAAACTGAAGCAAATTAGGTAATCAAAGCAAGACAATCATGGCCAAGCAAACTAGAAGCCAAGCCGCCGCAGACACTCCCCCAACTGGAGTCGCCGCTGGAGCCGGCGCTCCTGGGGATGTCCCTGGAGGCGACGCTGTCCCTGGGAGCGGCGCTGTCCCTGGAGGCGACGCTCCTCCATCTGGAGCCATCCCTAGAGCCGATGCTCCTCGAGTTGTCGGCGCCGTCACTGCCGGAGCGCCTGGAGTCCCCCCTGTTGCTCCTACTGTATTTGGAGTCTCCAGGATCCAGCAAGAACCAAACCTCGATATCCAACCTCGATCTGAGATGGTCCTGATTGCTGTTGCTGAGGAACTGAGAACAATGCGCAACGAGAATGCAGCCCGGATGGCTGCTGACCCAATTCCCACATGGGCGATGTCCTCCGAGAAATATGCTAAGAAAGCCATCGACGCGGTGGAAAAAGAGCTTGGCACCGAGCAATATGGTTACAAGTACCTTCCGAACAAGGTCTCAACCCCGTTGACATCCGATTATCGACCTGAAGTTGATGTAACCGCCGAACTGGATCCAAGCAAGCAGAACTACTACCAAGGACTGATTGGCGTCTTGAGATGGTTGTGTGAACTTGGAAGACTGGATTTGGTCATGCCTGTATCTCTCATGTCTAGATACCTAGCGCAAGCAAGAACAGGGCATTTGAATCAAGTATTGCACATGTTCGCTTATCTCAAGGCGCATGCACGATCCAAACTACTATTTGACGAGACGCGTCCTGAAGTGGGTGAGACCAGATTCCCTGATTGCGATTGGAGTGAATTCTACCCAGATGCCAAGGAGGTGTTGCCGCCAGATGCCCCTGAAGCACTTGGGAAGGCCGTAAATATGAGTTGTTTTGTTGACACCGATCATACTGGATGCAAGGCAACAAGAAAATCCCATACAGAAATTATTATATTCCTGAACAGGGCCCCTATCCCGTGGTTCAGCAAACGCCAGACCACTGTCGAGACCTCAACCTTTGGATCTGAGATTGAGCAGGAGCAGGGGCACGAGCGACGGCATCAGCAGCGGCAGCAGCATCAGCGGACCTGCATGTCTACTAGACATCGAACCTGAGCATTTATGACGTTCGACGGCCTGTATGTTTGCAAGTATTTGCAAAAAGTATCCCTGAAACCACCAGTATCCTCAACAAGAAGCCCACCTTTGCTCGTAACAGAAGGAAAGGTGTCATCGGTAATGCCCGACGACTGATCTACGAAAAAGAATGGGGAACAACGAAATGGCGTTTGAGTCCGACCCCAACTACACCGTCGAAGGGCTCAAGGCCGAAGGATTCAGCAAGATCACGACGCACATGATCTTTGACGTGAAGTTGGGGTCCCTTACAACGAAGGCAAGATTAGTCGCGGACGGCTAAGAAGACTGCCTTACGAGCAGACGCCCAAACCAGAAATCCCCTGAAGGATTGCACCAAGGTTGCCCGTACGGCCACGGATAGCGCTCTCTCGATGCTCGATCGATTGCTGCATTCCGGAACGAGGAATCGACACCAACGGATCGATAGTAACGGATCGATAGCAACGGATCGATAGCAACGGATCGATAATACAGACGCTGGGCGCGATTTAGCAAGACACTAGACGCTAGACGCTAGACACGATTCGAAACAGAACGAGTCTCTATCCCCGAAGAACAGCCCTTACAATGTTTATGTATGTCCTTGCGGCGAAAGAGCAGTAGCAGCAACAAGAGGACAACATCGATGCCCTGACAGGAGAGAAGCCTACAGCAGCCTGGACGCACGGCGCTGGAGCAAGGGAACAAGCACAGCACGGAACCGCAGCGCATTGTTAGTAGACAGGGCGCATTGAACTGAAGGCGATCTAACGTAAGGAGCGATGTGACGTCACAGCGCTCGTGACTTACAAGAATAGAGGATACAGAGTGGTAAATATGAGGATTACTGATACAAGATATGAGCAAGGGCAGCATGCTATGAGCGACAGCAATGACGCTCGTTGATAGACCTGCTACGATGTACTCTGTTAGGAGTGTAGCGCGGTCGATCCATTTCAGCACTGGTGTATAGGAATGTACCAGCACGATCTGCAACGCCTGCAGAAAACACAGACGCCCCACGAAGCACGAGATGGAAACCTGTGACCACGTAATTGCTACCAGGAATTCCAGCAAGCAGAATCAGAAATTGACCAATCACATTCCTATTCCCCCGACTTGACCAAGTTTGTTCCTGCCGTACAGTAACAGCAGCAACAACAGACCAAGGTTAATACCCCGACAGGCAACATGTCTACAGCAGGAATCGGAACTACACCGATTGAGACCTATCAAGCATATTCCTATTGGAACCTGTGTTACCGCCTACACAGCGCCCGACGGGAAAGTTTGGTTAGTTTATTTCCACGAAGCACTGTATTTTGGCGACAAGCTGTCCCACAGCTTGATTTGCACGAATCAGATACGGGACTGCCATCCCGATCGTGCTAATGGGACCCCCGACAGTACGACCAAGCATGAGATGGCCACATGCGATCATGTCGTTGCTACACGAGATGTCCCTTGGGACCCGACGAGCAAGAAGTTCGAGCGAGCTGAAGAAGCCATCGACGGCTTTCATCCATTGAACCCTACGGTGTCTGCCCTTCGCGCGGAGCCGCACATCGCGTCCGCGCCGACCAAGAAGCAGTCCAAGGAGTCCAACAAGCGCAAGTTGGAGCCCGTCGAAACACGGTCTAATTTCAGTCCCCATTTGTACGACGACCCTCTTCGGAGCGACGAGCTGATCCTGCCACAGCATGATTGCTATGAGAAGTACAAGCTGCGGAGTCTCCAGCAACTCTGCACACGCCGTGACCTGACCCCATGTGCGATTGCATCCGACTCTCGTCTGGATGCACGACTATCTTCTCTCTTCTCGGGCGATTCATTGAAGACTTGCGGGGACGATGATGTAGACGAGGATGCAACAGTACCAAGTCTTACAATCAACGCCATGCATACCCCGTTGTACGAGCGCGCCTACACCGATGGACGCGAGCGCTTCGAATTGGATCCCCGTTGCAGGGATTCCCCCGTCTGCTTGTCTGCCGTTTACAAGCATGTTCGATGGGACGACGATGCAGTCGAACCAGTCGATCCCGAGCTCAACACCATCTCCAGACGAGCCAAGTTGGGCCCGACGATCGACACCGAACGCTACTGTAAGATCGACTCCGACCGTCTGTCCAAGATTTGGGATGTATCCCCGAGAAAGGCTGCGGATACCCTTCGAGTCACGACCCAGAAAGGCTTCCGCAACCCAATGCATCCCCTTGTCCGCCGATCGCCAACGCAGAGCTTCAGAAACAAGCGGCTGGCAAATGGTATACCGACACCTGGATGGCAAAGGTCCCGAGCATCATGCGACAAGATTCAGCCGCCCAAGTGTTCAGTAATGGTAAGGGCTACGACGAGTTCATACCTATACAGGGCAAGAAGCAAGCGTATGAGGGACTGAAGATTTTCATCCACGATGTTGGGATCCCCGAGCATTTGATATCCGATGGCGCTCGAGAGCAAGGAGCTCCTGGGACTTACAAGACTCCATGGAATAAGGTTGTCAGCAAGAACCATATCCACCAGACCTTCATCCAGCCAAGATGTCCCTTCCAGAATCGCGCGGAGCTCAGCATCGGCCATATCAGCAGAAGCATCCGCAAGAAGACAACCCGCAAACGATTCCCCAAGCGCCTGTGGGCTTTCTGCGGGGAGCTTGTTGCTGCAATCCAACAACGCACAGCTAATCCTACGACGATGGGACGAACGCCGTTCGAGATGGTACATGTGTACATGCCAGACATATCTCTGTACCAAGCCCCTGAATGAAGAATGGCATTCCCATGATGTCAAGCGTTATATGGACTCATTTAACCAAGCAGTGGAATCCAAGATCGGGGACAAGGTTGAGGATACTGACGTGAAGTTCCAAGCCACCTACCCTGATCCCCCTGCGAAGTTATTTGAAGGACACCAAGAAAGATGGGAGCTCGCCGAGCCGGAAGCTTCCATTCCAGATATTGACGATCTCATACCTGATGGGGATGACTATGATGAGTATATTGGTAATAATGTGATGATCCAGAAGGGCGACGAGCGACTGCGGTGTGTTGTGAAGAGTCGTTCTGCTGATCTTAATGGCAATTCGATTGGCAAGAGGAATGATACCCCTATCCTTGATACCAGAATGTATGATCTGCAGTTTCCAGATGGTTCCGTCGAGCAGTACCGAGATTATCGATCATGAAAAGGATGGATCCGCCGTCAGGAAGCAAGATGCCACGAAGAAGCGCAACGGAGTTGCGTGAAGCACGATGAGTAACAGCATATGATCGCTCCGGCTACAGGGACATGTGGTCTCTGTTAGAGGTGGAGCGCTGACGCTACAGCAAAGCATGCGTACGCTCATGTGGCTTGAGCCGCCGCAAGTGAACTAAACAGTGATTTATCCGAGTACGAGCCTTGCAAGAATCAAGCCTGTATATGTGGAATGATACTGATACGGGGACATGCTGTCCCTGTTACAGGTTGAATACCAGTAGGCTGAACAATGGAAGCGCAACGGAGTTGCGTGCAACATGAAAAGATAGCGGCGTTGCGCACAGAACAGAAGATTACAAACAGCAACAGCATTGAAGTTGAAGTTGAGGTTATATTAGACGACAGCTAGATACCGCATGGTGTCTGCCTCGTGCAGAACTAGCATTGCCTGAGGTACTTCGATTGACACTAATTGCTACGACCGATTGAATGTATCGATTGAATGTATCGATCGAAGACTATTCAATTCATCCCTGCTACGACGCTAGCGCATGTTCTCTACCTTGTCTGGAAGCTGATTACCACGAGTTACACAGATGACGCTGACGTTGATTACCACAAGCTACTCTACGGATGACGCTGATTGCGAATCACCGATTGAGTAAATCGACCGGGGATTCAGACCAGCATTGAAAATGTGGCATCGAAACCGATGTATGTCTGATACTACCATGAATACAGAACTGCTGTTCCGGGGACAACAACCAACGATTGAATCGGTCATCCTGTTACAGGAGCAGCGTGTTTTTTGAATATATGATCTACGAATCGATATGATCTACGAACCGATACGATCTACGAACCGATACGATCTACGAATCAGGAACTCTGCTGTCTGTAAGACAGTATTACAAGACGAGCAGCGTGATTAGGATAGGATCGGAACAAGTGACAAGCGAACCCAAGAAGAACGGATAGAACAGCAACAGTTGTTATGTTCCAAGGACGACCGCTTGCTCATAGTCGAACGAACGGACGAACGAAACGAGTTGCAGTAGCAGCGCGCTTCGAATCTGGAATTATGCCCAAGCAGGACGTGAGTTGTACGAACAGCGGACACACAAGAACAGCTGAACCTCTCAGCTGAGTCATGTTAACCACGACGGATGAGCCAACAGCAACCAGTTCGGGGACCGGTATGATCCAGATGAACTGGGAGCCCCAGATGATGGGTGTGCCTATACAAGGACCTACTAATGTATCCTGTGACAACGAGTCTGTTGTTAAGAACACTACCAGGCCCGATGGCCCTTGAAACAAGAAGCACAACAGCGTTGCATACCACATGGCAAGCAGTATGGATGCAATCTGCTGTTCCGATGTCACGGGGACCTTAGATTCGATTTCGATTGAAACCTTACTTCGATGGCAACTTTATTTCGAACGCTCCGATTTCGACAGCAGATTTCGATTCGATTACGAGTTATTCTCTCGAGTACGGATTTCTTGGTTGCAGCGGACTTCAATTTCGAATCGCAACATATTTCCGGATGCAACCTCTTTTCGAGCGCTTCGATTCTGAATCCGATTCGATTATATGTTATATGTCGGAAGTCTCCCGGTACAAGTGTTGCCTACCACGAGGCGCGTGAGGCTATTACTGCTGGAACAATTCTGTGTCGCGAAGGAACCAGGCGAGAGCAACATTGCAGATTTATTCATTAAGTTGCTCAATGGTCCCATGTTGAAGAGCCACTGCGAGCGCTGCATGTGGTAGCTATTAGCTGCATTATTTGGGATACCTTTGGTCCCTGACAAGCAGCTCGGACGCAACGATTTTCGGAAGCAGTCGATTTTGATTTTCGGAACCAGCCGATTTCGGATTTCGACTACGAGTTCTTCGATCGTTACGACAGCAGATTACGAATTGTTCGAACGCAGTTGATTTCGATTACGGTTTTAATCGTAGCACTTTCGATTACGGATTTCAGTGAACTTCGATTTCGATCCGACCTGATCTTATGATGTTATATTTTTGGGAGTCTCCGGTACACCGGTTCCGGGGACTGTAAACTTGAAAGACAATAGGCTGATTGATCTGTCCTTGTATGTGTCAAGGAATCGGACCAAGGGCAAAACGTCCTATGGTCCAACCCCCTTTTTTTTTTACTACGAATCAGCCGGGCCTCTGATAGAAGAAACTGCAATATTTGATGCAGTTTGACCTCTGACAAGTTATATGGACACATCCCTGAATTCTGTTATGATCCATTCAAGTGTCCTGGTACAACAAGCAAGAGTATTGGTGTTCCCCTGGGAGTATCTGTTTCCGGGGACCGGTATAGTTGCTGAGTACAGGACTACTGGTATGAATCACGGGGACTATGAAGATATTCAAGGTGGTGCTATGATCTGTGCTAAGGCTCCTGTGTAGGAGAGTGTACTGGGGCTACAGGCAGCAGCCTCCAGTAACTGACTAACAGGTGCTGGGCTGAGTGCTAGAGCTGTGTGCTAAATGGTTAGCAACAGGCTTAGCAGCAGGCTTAGCAACAGGCTTAGCAACAGGCTTAGCAGCAGACCTATCCTGTCTAGTATGGATGCTAGCAAAATTACTAGGGTCGCCGCGTACGATTTGTACCAATTGTACGTACCCCGAGTAAAGCACCTGTTATGGTGTAGCTAAATGCTACAGGGTTAGGGTTGCTAATGCTACGAGATACTGATGGTGCTACATACCATAATACCATGCTAAGCTACCGTGCTACCGCCGGGGCCAGGTCATTGGTGTATAATATGTACCATGACTGGATGCCCGGCCCAAACAGTTACCCAACGCGCTAGCATAAGTGAGCTAGCATACGATTGGATCGCTAATAATTAAGCGAAGCTTAATTAAGCGGAGCTACGCTACGCTACTCCGATACGCTACCCGTAGAGTACAGTACCAGAGCTACAGAGCTCTGTTATTATACGAGTTAGCGAATCGATGTCACGATACGATACAGAGCTGAGCGCTTTGGCTCAGCTCCCCTTTTATTCACTCTTTTCTTTATGCTCTAAATTAAAACGCCTATCATGCCCTCCCTTACGACCGATTCCGATGTACCTCTAGGGAAGTGCCTTGTATTGCCTAAGTGTATGCAATAGACCTTGAATGGTCCACTATAGACTCACCCTTTGCCAGGGATATACGTGTTGTTATTGTTAAGGCTTTCCCCTATTTTTAGGCCAGTATGAAACAGTTTATATCTACGAGTCGTCCCCGAAGATCGCTGACGAGCGAATATCAACGCAGATGACCATGGTGAAGTTGCTGTGGAGGAGTTACATAAGGTTAGCGATCCAGAAAGTGAGCCAAACGCTGAAGACGCTGACACGGTATCTGATGACAACTTGTCGGTTGAATCGTCCAGCGTGGACGAGGGGAGCGGGCATACTCGTACCGAATATGACAATGAGAAGGAAAATGACACCAATGCATGTGACATGCTTACTGAACCGGCACGCGGAGACCAGACCGACGAGGCAGCCGACAGCTCTGATCACCCGGATGTCTCGGAATACAACAACAGCAATACAACAACAGACTCCATAACTAGCAGCAACAGGGACGACAGCAGTGTCAGTACGGGCATGATGCTCAGACCTAGAGTAACACGCGGGCACAACAAGTTTAGTTCCGACGATGGATTCGAGTCTAACATACACCATCGCGTGCACGTATCACATCATTCAAATATATTCACCGGAGGCCTGGGACGTGCTGTAAAACGCCTGGAGACCCAACATGCTCACTATGTGTTCATCTCGAACGCGATTGCATCCTATAACAATATTGACGCCTCACTCGTTACCAAGCAATACAGAGTAAAGGCCGGGCTAAAACTATTTGGCACCGCCGGTGTGGAGGCAGTGCTGACCGAGCTGAAACAACTACACGAGCGCAAGGTTGTCCACCCGGTCAATGTCAGTGACTTGACACGGGAGGAGATCAAGCGAGCTCTCCCATATCTCATGTTCTTGAAGCGCAAGAGGTGTGGAATAATCAAGGCCAGAGGATGTGCCTACGGGCGGACACAACGAGACGTTATCTCCCGAGAAGATACCTACTCGCCAACGGTATCGCTGCATGGCCTGATGCTGACCTGTCTAATCGACGCAATTGAAGGGAGGGATGTGGCCACAGCAGACATCCCTGGAGCTTTCCTACAAACACCAATGCCAGAGGGCGAGGTGGTCCACATACGTTTCGATGGACCGATGGCTGAACTATTGGCCAGAATCGACCCTGAGGTCTACCGGAAGCACATGCTGGACCGCAAAGGACACAAGGTGCTCTACACCCAAGCCGACAAGGCCATATACGGAACTCTCAGAGCAGCCCTTCTGTTCTGGGAGCGCCTCTCAGGGCAGTTAGTGGAATGGGGGTTCGAGCTGAACCCATATGACACGTGCACTGCTAACAAGATGATCAAGGGCAAGCAATGCACGATTGTTTGGCACGTGGATGACCTGAAGATCTCCCATAAGGACCCCGAAGTAGTGACAGCAGTCTTAAATGACCTCAACAAGGTGTTCGGCGTTGAGTCACCCCTCACAGTGACACGTGGGAAGATACACGACTATGTCGGTATGACCATTGACTACAGTGAAGAAGGGAGGGTGAAGTTCAGCATGTTTGACTATCTCGAAGGAATCATGAGCGAGTTGCCGGCCGACCTATGCGAGACAAGAGTCATCCCCACACCAGCATCAGACCACCTATTCAAGATGAACCCAGATGGGGAGAAGCTCGAGCGCCACAGCGCTGAGACCTTCCACAAACATGTTGCCCAACTACTTTTTGCAAGCAAGAGGGCACGCCCTGACATCCAGACAGCCATTGCATTCCTCTGTACCCGTGTAGCTAACCCAGACAAAGATGACTGGAAAAAGCTCCGGCGTGTGATGGGATATGTACGTGACACGATCTTCCTACCTTTAGTATTAGGGTGGGACAACACCGGTAATGCCTACTGGTATGTTGATGCGTCCTTTGCAGTGCACTCAGATATGAAGAGCCATACAGGTGGAGTTCTCACATTTGGACAGGGGGCAGTACTCGTAATGTCCACAAAACAAAAGCTAAACACCAAGAGTTCAACGGAGGCAGAGCTTGTTGGGGTTGATGACACCCTACCATACAACCTATGGTGCCACTATTACCTTGAATGGCAGGGATATGCGGCGCAACTGGACAAGAGAACACCCGACAATGGTGTCAACAAACAATACTTAGGAAAACAGAACATACTCAATCAGGATAGTAACACAAGTGCCATGAAGCTGGAGATGAATGGTAAGTCATCCAGCACCAAGCGGACACGCCACATCAATATACGCTATTTCTTAATAACCGACCGGGTTAAGAAAGAGGAAATATCAATTCAGTATTGCCCAACAGGGGAGATGTTGGCGGACTATTTCACTAAGCCCTTACAAAGATCCCTGTTCAGAAAGTTTAGGAACACGATCATGGGCATTAGTGACGCAGAATATATCTCATACCAAGAGGAATATGCCAAGAGAAAGGCAAATCAATAAATACAGTTTGCGGGTATATGACGACGATATATGCCCATGAGCAGCAGGAGTGTGTTGGAAATGTGCCTCGAATAGACATTGGGCATATATGTAGGTATAGATGGTATGAGGATAATGACAGTAGATCAGTGGTTAGTGACGCAGATCAAGACCAGCTCACACCAACCAGTCATGTCTCGACCATGAAATCCACTCACCACAAGCACACTCATAGTTTAATTACTTGTACCGGTATCTAACCAACAGAGTTAATTGTGCTCTTCAAGGTTTTCGTAGATTTCCTGCTGAATTCAACATGTTCCACTAATCTCCGTTAATTTGCAGCTAATAATTTGTAAAATCAATTGTTAGGGGATCCGTAGTATTCGCACTTTTCAAAAGTGTGGTTTCGACCAATGTCCGTGAAATATCTTCATAGTCCCCGTGATTCATGCCAGTACACAAACATAGCTCCATGTAGAATCACAGTAATCCAAGATACCAATCCAAATCCAAATACTTCGAGTCATAGTATCACAAAGCAACTCTTGCTTCGTGTCCGCGTCGTGTCCCCGGAATAAAGGTCTCCGGATCAACAACTCGATTGTGATCAAAAGGAACTTGGTACTTGCATGGATCATACAATAGATCACCTTGTGTCCATTCTGCTTGTCAGAGAACAAACTGCATCAAATATTGCAGCTGTCAATATATTGTCTTGTTTCTTCGAACGTACAACAGAGGCCCGGCTAATAGTAAAAAGAAAAAAATGGGGATTTGCGGACATCGTTCCTGCACTTAGGACCTTTTGCCCTGCATGCTTTCAAAGATTTATCGTCCCGGCTGTTAGGGCCTTTTGCCCCACACACCAAATCTTATCTTGGCACATCCCAAGACTATCAGCCTATTATAAATCATTCGTCGTTTTGGTTCAGTTGGACCACACCGGTCCGCGAAATCGTTGCTGTCTGGTTGACTTCAGTTTCAGTTCATCTGGACCACACCGGTTCTTGAAACGTTTGCTGTCAGACCACATCGGTCCCGAACTGGTTGCTGTCTTCATACAGCTCATTTGTCCTTGCCGCTTACATACAGCGCATTTGTCGTGGTTAACATGACTCAGCTGAGAGCTGATTCAGCTGTCCGCAATCTGTACAGCTCGTGTCATCCTTGAACGTGATAATCGTGAGCAAGCTGTCCCCGGAACAGTCGATTCTGTTGCTCCTGTTCCACTCTGTTGATTCGTAGGAACGCTTGTCCGATTGTCGTCATAGGTCCGAGACACGCTGCTCCTGCAACTGGTTCATTCGTTCGGTCAAATATGAGCAAGCTGTCCAAGCTGTCCCCGGAACAGCACTATTCCAATAGTCTGCATGGGATTGCTTGTCGCTTCTCGTCGTTAATTGTTTAACTTGTCGGCGTCAATCCGAATCATGCTGCTCGTCCTGTAATATTGGCTTTCAAACAGCAGCTTCTGATTCATAGATCATACAGTATCGAACCACGCTGCTCCTGTAATCGGACAACCGGTTCATCATGTTGGTTGTCCCCGGAACAGCAGTTCTGTATTCATAGTATCGAACATAACAATGGCGATGCCACAGTTTCAATACTGGTCTCAGTCCAATCGTCGTGGCAATCAGCGTCATCCGTACTAGAGTAGCTCGTGGCAATCAGCATCATCCGAAGTACACGAGGCACTGCTCGTAGTGCTACACGAGGCGTACACCATGCGCTAGCCGAGCTGCCATCTTGTATCAACTTCGATGCTGTTGCTGTTTGTAACCTTCTGTTCTGCGCAACATCGTTCGAAGTACACGTGGCACTGCTCGTATCAACGTCAATGCTGTTGCTCTTGTAATCTTCTGTTCCGCGCAACGCTGTTGCGCTTGTAATAGTGTCACTCGTAACAGGGACTACTGCGTGTCCCCGTAAACGGAGTATTAGCCTTCGTGCTTTGCGCAACTCCCTTGCGCTTCTTCTGTTGGTGGCATTGCAATCAGCAGCTCTGCATATAGGCGCAATTCTTGCAAGGCTCAGACTCAGATAACATCTACTTTGTCCCCGCGAGTCTTCAACGAATCGCCATACACAGCGGTGATACAGTTCTCTGCCGACACTGTCGTCATTGCTGTCTTTGCTGTTCTTCGCCGCAGTACTATACTCGCTTGCTTGCTTTCACGCAACTCCGTTGCGCTACTTCCATTTTCATGTCTCAACCTGCTGGCGTTCGACCTGTAACAAGGACTACACGTCGCTGTAGCCAGAGCGCTTGTGTTAGTCTAAGCATCCTCGTAACTGGAACAGTGTCGCGTCTCCTTGTAACACTTGATGCTCTTGGGCTTGTTCGGCTTGGTAGCAGGAGGTCACAGCTCTGTATTTGCAGGCTTGATTCTTGCACGGATTGTACTCGGATAACATCTACTAATTGGTCCCCGCGAGTCTTCAAGGAATCACCTCAGAGCTAAGTTCCAGTACGCAGCTGTAACATGCCACTGCATACTCCTGCAACGCTCCGCGTTGCACTGCATTCTTGTATCGGATAGCTCAAATCACATTCGTAGCCTCCACCTGGACATAAGCCTACGCTCTGCTCGACTGGGCGCTTTAAAGCATTCATCGTGGAGACAAGCATTCATTGTGAAGACAGACCATTCAATCTGTCCCCGCTGTCTGAATCGAGGGATATCTCTTGTCTTGGCTCACGTAAAGTCGTAACGCGAGTCCCCGCAGTTCAAGCGCCGTAACAGCACTTGGTTTGAGTGTTGGTACTAGGCATCCAGTTGCTTCTTTCCGTCCACTCGTAGCATGGAACAGCGTGTCCAATCAGCGCCTTGCTTGTAACAGGTTCCCATAACCTACTCGCGATAACCTTACTACTTGGCTTGACTGAGCGTCTTACAGGATATCCACTTGCTTCACTTGCAACGACGCCATCCACAGGAGCGCTTGCATCCTTGGATCCAGCACAGTGTTATACACAGGCTTGGCGTCTTTCATTGCGCTTCCAGTATTTGGACCAACCACTGGCATTGCGGTTGATTGGTTTATTTCCAAGCAGAGTCATCGAGAGGTATTCTCACAATCGGTACACTATGTTACAGCAACCAAATCGATCAGCTTGGATCGTCTTTCTTTTCGAATGGAATGTGTTTCCTGGTTTCGAAAGATTGCCATTCTTCTCGATTGGATAGGGTATCCGGTAACATCGAAAGAATTGAGGATTGCAATGTTTGCACTTGAATGGATCCAAGGAATGTAACTCTGTTCATTCCAGGCGGGATCTGGATCCGCAGGCCCTGCTTCCAGTGACGGATCGACGGCCGAAAGGCCTGTATGACGGCCGAAAGGCATGTATGTTTGCATGTATTTGCAAAAAGTATCCCTGAAACTACCAGTATCCTCAACAAGAAGCCCACCTTTGCTCGTGACAGAAGAAAAAATGCCATCAGTAACACCCGACCACTGACCTACGAGCAAGAACCCCGAAGAATAATTTGTCTGCCCCGACGAATTGGGTGTCTCCCCTGAAAATTGCTCAGCAACACTGATCCTGTATGCCGCTTTCACTGAAAGAACAACGGGGACAATGTGCTCTATATATAGCTTGTCCTTACACTGAAAGCGCAGGAGCAATTGCTGTATTCTGGAGCGATGAATCAATAGCGTTCAAGCAACGGAATTGATAGTCACAAATCGATAGCAACGGATCGATAGCCGATAGCGTTCAAGCAACGGATTGATAGATGAACCGAAGCGAAGGGATTGATATATACCTGTCCTTGTGGCGCAAGCAGCTGCAGCAATTTTCGACAGTGGCAAGGACTTGCAGCAGACGCTAGACCCAAGGATTTGCAGCAGACACTAGACGCTAGTAGATGCGATAGCAACTCGATTTGCAGCAGACGCTAGACTCGATTCACAGCAGACGCTAGACACGAGAATTTGCAGCAGACGCTAGACTCGATTCACAGCAGATGCTAGACGCGAGAACTCGCAGCAGATGCTAGACGCAGTATTATTGCCAGAATGATCAGGTCTCTTTCCCTGAAGAACAATGGGAACGATGTAATTTGCCTGTCCTTGCAGCGAAAGAGCAGCTGCCGCGAAAGCGCAGTAGCATTAGCAGCAGCAGCAGCAAGAGGACAACGTTGATGCCCTGACAAAAGAGAAGCCTACTGTCTTTCCCTGAAGAACAGCGGGGAAGATGTGGTTTATGTCTGTCCTTGCAGCGAAAGAGCAGTAGCAGCAACAAGAGGACAATGTCGATGCCCTGATAGGAGCGAAGCCTACAGCAGCTAGAAGGATCAACTGGAGCAAGGGGATAAGCAAGGGGGGCAAGGCCGGAGCAAAGGGACAGCCTGGAGGTATGGCGCTGGAGCAAGGGGACAAGCGCAGCTTGGACCCGCAGCGATGTTGATCTGGAGATAGACAGCGGCGTTGAACTGGACATGATCTAATGTAAGGAGCAATGTGACGCTCACAGAGCTCGTGAATTACAAGGATAGAGAATACAGCATGGTAGATACGAGGATGACTGATACAAAAATATGACCTAAGGCATGTGCGCCTAGTACACAGAGGAACTGTGTAAAGCATGAGCAGCAAGATACACGCATATGCCGGATTGTTGGGAACAATCGCCGGATAGATAGCGCGTTACATGCACATGTAGGATTGCCGGGAGCGATTGAACAAGCATTCACCGCTTCTGACAGCAGGGACAGAATGGAGTGGTACTCCTGTCTTCACGGTGAATGCTGACGTTAGTGTCGCAGTGCTGAGACCTGCTGGGATTCGCCTTGTTATGGACCTGCTACAACAGCACATAAGCACTAGATATGAACGCGCCGCTAGGCAGTGGATAGCGCGTCAAGCAGACACGCTGGATCGCAGAAGCAATTGAATCCGCGATCGGGGACTAGGAGCAATGACAAGACAAGCATCCATCATTTCAGACAGCGGGGACAGGTTGGAGTATCTGTCTTTACGATGAATGCTGAGAAATACTGGAAGCGCATATTTCCCTGTTTGTCATTCAAGGTTTATTTTGCTTTTGTGGTTCTACCACTTGGGGGTCCTGACTCTCTGATGGAGGCGACGTTAAAGTCTGGTTACAGACTGAGTAATTTAGTATCACCTATGGTGATTAAAGTTATTTAAATACGTATATTATTATTATTACTGGAAGCGCAATGAAAGACGCAAGCCTGTGTATGACACCATGCTGGATGCAAGGATGCAAGCGCTCCTGTGGATGGCGTCGTGGCAAGTGAAGCAAGTGGACATCCTGTAAGGAATCAGTCAAGCCGAGAGCATTGGCTTATGTCAAAGGATCTGCTGCAACGATGGGCCTGTAGACCAAGCAATGCTGATGCTATTGTTACAGTGCTGATACCTGAGGGGACCTGGCCTATGATGATATTCCCTGCTGTGGACCTGCTGCCGTACTGAGATCTAAGGGGACTCGGCTTGTTACGGCGTTCCCTGCTATGGATCTGCAGCCAGTTGCAAGAGCAATCGCTGGATTGCAGGAGGCAATGCCGACACGCTGGATTGCTGGAAGCAATCAAACCACGGCACCGACAAGGACCAAGGATTCACCGCTTCAGTCAGCGGGGACAGATTAGACCATTCCTGCCTTCACGGTGAACACTGGGATGCCAATTGGAGTAGGCAATGTACGGCGCTGAACACGAAGAGCCGCCGCTACGCAATGGCATGTATGCCTGGCACGTAGAAGAACTGTGTGGCCTAGCATGCTATGGAAGGTACAGCGCTGAGCATGAAGAGTAGCCATTAGGCTAAGGCTTTGATGCCTGGCACGCAGAAGAACTGTGTGGCCTAACCATGCTATGGAAGGCAGCTATAATACGGCATGTATGCATGGCACGCAGCGGACCTGTGTGGTCTAGCACACCTTGGGATGCACTGGAATGCTGTGAATGTGGCTAGTACTACTGGAGCTATCCGACGCAAAGGAGTGCAACGCGGAGCGTTGCAAGATAGTCGACTGCGCGGGGACAAATTGGACGTTATCCGAGCCTTTTTGAGCCGCAGCAAGTGAACCATATGGCGATTCGTTGAAGACTCGCGGGGACAAAAGTTGATGTTATTACGAGCCTTGCAAGAATCAAACCTGGATGTAGGGTGCTACGACGAGATGATCTAGCCATGTGAGGGATGATGCCCTGTTTACGGCGACATGCATTCCCTGTCACGAATAGGTACAAGTATACATCGATACCCTGACAAGCAAGAACTACGAAAGACATCAAAATCGAAACCGATCGAATGAAAACTACGACGATCGAAGCAAGAACTTCCGAATCGATCGAACGCAGAATCGATCGCAAACCGAATCGATCGAAACTCCGAACCAAGAAACATGGCAGGAATACAGAGATCCTCCAATCCCTTACAAGAGAGCCTTTGACAGCTCTAATCCCAAGCTTGTTACACTAACAGTTTACAATCAAGACCAAGAAGACAGCGTCAAAGTCCCTCTATTCACAAACGTCGATTTAGAAGAACTCCTACACACAGAAGAAGCCTTCCAAAATGCTGCAGAAGATCTTGATCTATCAGCAAACAAATATATCAAATACTTTGGTAGATGCCTTTGTGTCGACGCCCAAACCAAGTGGAGGTCCTTAACAAGACAAGGATATCCACAAACGCTCAATGGATACAAAAGCGCATTTTCAGCCTTCATCAAGCAAGAATACTGTAATACCAACGACGCTAAAGACATCATGCATACCTATCTTCAACCGATTCAAATACACTGCAAAACTACAAGGCTATGCTGCTGATCTAAACCCTCTACAACAACTAACCATCTTGCTCCACAGCTTCCCAAACGAGTGGATTGAAGACTATTGCAGAATCCACAAAGGAATCAGACCACAAACAACTGTGCAATTTATAGTGGAACACATGAGCTCCCTCAATCGGTTGAGCAAAAGTAACTCCACCGATAATCCATACGATTCTGATATCAACAGTGTGAGCAATCAATCATATGATTCAAACGCCAACAATGCTTTGGATGCTGACAACAGCAACAGCTCTAATTTGGACAGTGACACCAATGCTGAATCCGAAAAAGAAGACAACAGCAACACGGGCAAATGCAAGTACAACAACCCTTGCAGAATTCCAGGGCATAATCATGATTGGTCTGAATGCCCAAGAAATAAATACTCCAAAAGGAATAAGAGCACCAGCAGCAACAACAGCACTGCTACAGCCTCTAGCAACGAAACTGGAAGCACTGCTTCCAATGAATCCTTCCAAGCCTCCATCAAGCAAGCAATGGAATCCTATTGCACCCAACATGATGGAACGCTTGAATGAACCATTGAAGGGACCATTATTTTCAAACCCAAACAACCTCGTTTTGGAAAACAAACTATTACCTGGCTTTCAGCAAAACGCCCGGTAATCCACAACCAAACAACAATATAAGGATCACGAATCCAGCACCATGCCTTCAGCTCCACTGTACCTGAATGCCAGTACAGCACTGCTGTCTGGGAAGACGCATGGAGGAGAACTCCCAGGAGGGGAAGGAACCTACAGAAATGAGCCCTGTTGCAAATAAAACATTTGAACTAAAACACAAAGCGCTCAGTCCGATCCAAAGTGACGGCAACAATCAACCAATAAAATAAAAGATTCAGTTATGGCAACCAAACAAATGAAGAATCAAATTGCAATAAAAAAGATCTGGACGCAGATCGGTTCGGACGCGAACTAATTGCAAAAGGGTACAGACGCTAAAGCCATGAATCAATCAATCAAATCAAATCATATATATCGATATCGATACGGGTACAGACGCAAAACAAAACAAAATAACAGGTACAGCAGGAACAACAAGGGCAACCTTGCTTCGGACAAACAAATAGTCCACAGGGAGCTCCAAAAAATAATAGAGCAATCCCACAAAATCCATATTCACAACCCACAGAGGTGTTCTGGAGTTACAAAAATTTGAATGTCCAGTAGACTGCTGCAAATAACACCCAAAATAATGAAAGACCGGCAAAGTATATGGCAAATCGCAATTAACTTCGAACAAAATTCAATACAAAACTCACAATGCGTCCCTTCTCTGCTTTAATATCGCAGATAAACCGCAACCAATACCACAACAACGCTCGGCTTTTCACCTACCTTAATTCCTATACCTATCAACAGGAGGTGTTTTTATGCCTACAAACAATCGTTTTCAAATCAATCGAATTCAAAATCGGCTCCACTACCCCAAGAAGTACATCACAGTTGGGGGAGGAAAAGAATTTTCTTCGACTCTTTTTGCTATTTTTAGTATGTCATTATGACCCTTCTCAAGAACAAGATAATAATAATATACGTATTTAAATAACTTTAATCACCAAAGGTGAAACTAAATTACTCAGTCTGTAACCAGACTTTAACGTCGCCTCCATCATAGAGTCAGGACCCCAAGTGGCAGAACGACAAATTTTCAAACAAACCTTGAACATCAAGCAGGGAAAACGACAAACAAGTCCCACAAAATAGGGACTTGAGAGAAAGGAAATGGGAATGAAGATATTGGGATAAGATCCAGTATCAAAAGGGATGGGACAGGATAAGAAGCAGGAACAGAAGACAAAACCAAGGTACAAAGTGTAATCAACCCTGAGGTCCAGTAAGCCAGGCTCTGAGAAGAGCAGCCTCTTGTTGGTATGGCTGCACTGGTGGGACAGGCGCTGCATATTGCTTCCTTGCAAGGTGGATGGTTGCAAGCCACTGCCGCTTGGCAGTCAGGGTGTAACCTTGTAGGACGTGGAAAGGGGTTTGTAACAGGGAGTGTGACTGGGGAAGTGCACCAGCTGCACCAATTGCCAATTCTGAGGTGATGGAAGCATCAAGAGATTGGTGTTGTTCAGCATCAAGGGTACCCCCAGGACCATGGAGTCGTTCATTCCTATAAGTCCAAAGATCCCAGGAGGTAAGAAAGAACTGATGGATGATAGCTGTAGCCCAACGTTTGGGAGAGCGCTTGCTTCCAATGTGGGAGTAGTAGTCAGCCTGGATTTGGTACCAGCGAGGAGACCACCTACCAAGAAGCCAGTTGTGCCAACCAATAGTCCTCTGTGCCCTGACAGCAGAAGCAATTGCAAGTGAGTAGGATGATGGATAAATTCTCTGGCCCTTCCGAACTCTGGTGAGGAGATCCACAATGGCAACAGCCAATGATGGAGCAGTTTGTTCAGCTTCAAGCCTCTTCTGCAGTGGTCCCGTGAAGGCAGACACACTATGCGTGACATGCCCCAGTATCCTTGCAGGAGAGCACATGAGAAACCTTCTCGTTGTCTGCATCACACAATGGGACACCTGGAGTGATCCTGATACTGGTAGTGAAGTAGTTGGTTGCCAACACCAATGCATCCAGAAGCAAACTTGACAAACCACCTTTGCATGCCAGGAGGTAGATCGCTTGAAGGCAGACAGATGGGCACACCAATGGATGGAACTCAGAACAGGTTGTGGAATGGGGATGTCATGGTGGTTCTGCCAATATTTAAGAAGAGGAGGACCAGAAATGGCAACATGCAAAGCATTCTGATCAAACCTTGAACACTTGCATCCATTGAGAGAAAATGCCCAAGGCTCAAACACAAGTCTGGGATAGTGATGGGCAGAAGCTCTATGGAACCAGAGAGAAATGCCTTTGCCATGCTGTCAACCTGATGATTGCGAAGGGCCCACCAATCAAGAAAGATTCCAGCTTGATGGCCCTGAACCCACTGAAAATGCACAGAGATTGGCAGGGCAGAAATCATGTTTCTGATGACATAAACATAATCAAAAGACTTCTGGGAAATAACCAATGGCCATGATCCCTCAGCCTGTTTGAGAGCTGTGTCACCATCCAGAGCAATGGTGATAGAACCAGAAGCAATATCAAAAAGACTCACCAGAGCAGTGCAACAGGTGAGAACCCCAATGATTCCTGCCAGTTCACTCCTGTAGGAAGATTGATCCTCAGGGGATCCACTGACAAAATTACAGCCAGTGAGGAACAATGAGGCAGTCTTGGTGGAGGTATTGGGGGACAAAATGAAAGCAGAAGTGCCTCTGAGAAGGTCCGGATCAAATGAACCATCACATACAGCACTGGCAGTACCACTCTCAATAGCATCAACAAGGTGCTGACAGCCTGCCTGTGGTAGGGAATATTTGTGGAGAAGTACTCTTGGAGACGCACAGAGTGCATCAAAGGCATCTACTGGGGAGTCTGGAAGAGAATCAAATGGATTGTACTCCAGAGGATCCATGTCAGGAGGTTCGGAAACAAAGGCTGAGGACCCAACAACGCGTACAACCTGTCCACAAATAACAGGGCAGACAAGTACATCAGCACAGGCTGGTTTGTCAGGAATGAGTTCAGAAGTGATCCTGTATCTGCCCCTGCCCTGGGAGGTGCTCACAATCCAGCCAGTAGAAGTTTTGAAGAATATTCTGTTGGTGGATGGAGACAAAAACCAAGGCCAAAGAGAAGCTGTCTGGGGAGAGAGCCAATGCCCAAGATGAAAAGAAGGAGCCAGTGCCCTGGCTGCGGGGGGTGGGCAGGGGGGAAGAAAACAGGTCTGAAGTGCCTTAGTCCATAAGCGCTTTGCTGCTGGAGGCCAAGATGGAGGACATCTCGGCCAGTCAAGATGATCCCTCAAGTGATTGGAGGAGGTCAGCTGGAAAGCCATAGGAGAGAGTCTTTTCCCATCTGGAGTACAAATGTCAGCAAGGGAAATAGCCTTGAGGGACATGCGCATGTGATTCAAGAGGGACAAGTCAGCACCTCTGAAGCCAGAGTTGACAAAGGCTTGCATGAGATAACAGTCATTGGAACGTAGCAGTGGAAGATCTGGGAAGTCTTCAAACAAGCTCACAGGGTGAACAGAGAAAAACTTCCACACATGTTTGTACCAGCAGGGAGTGACGTATGAAGCAAAAGGATGATAGGGTGTGACACCAAGATGGAGAGGAATGCCAAGTTCAAGCCGGAGAGACTCAGCAGTTAGCCTGAGAATCCTACCAGTTTGTGAGGACCTGACAGATTCCTGAAAGAGGGTGGCAATATGACTAAACTCTTGGAGGAGGTATGGATGGATGAAACCAAAGCCTTGATAGAGGGAAGGACCATAGAACACATGTCTAGGAAATGTCCGTGACATCCCTGCTTTATTCAGCACAGGAACAAGAGCTGGGTGAATTATCTTAGTCCAAGTGGCCTCATCAAGTTGCGTGACAGGCATGGGGTATTCAACAGACTTCATGAAAGAATACTTGAAGGTGTAGAGGGATGCGCGCTTCTCACACTTGGAAGCCTTGAGTTGGGTGCCAAAAGACTGAGACTGTGACTTCATATGAGCAATCTGTGCTTCCTCATTGCCATCCATGGAGATAAAAACCCCAAGAGTCTTGTCAGCATGGTCAACTTCAAAACGATCCAGGGTAGCTCGATTGCCATTCTTGTCAGCAACAGAGAAGTCACCAGGCATGTCAGCAATTGAGCGATAGTCCCAGCCGGATCCATTCCATTTGAAATCAATCAAATAACAGAAAGATTTGGCAGGTTCAATAGCACCACCAGTGGCAATAATCCCACCAGCCCACCGGTCAAGAGCTTCCTGAAAGTCAACAGCTAATTCCTCACCAGATGTTGAGGAATCAGAGCCAGCACAAAACAAATCTGTGTCATCCACAAAGGCAAAACCCACAAGAGAAACCAGTTGCAGTGACAAAGAAGTGATAAGATGGACACCATGCCCAGCCTGTTGCATCATTCGGAAGACAATTGTTGACACCAAAGCCCAAAGAGTTGGACCAATACCGTTGCCTTGGCCACAACCACTGAGAGGAACAGGTTCATCACCATACACAGGACCTGACCGACCAAAACCAGTTTTGATGTGGTGCTTAGCATGTTGCAGAGTAGACAGAAGAACTTCACACATGGGCAGGAACCCCAAAGCTCTGGAGAGTGAGACCTGCAATCGGATGAGAGATTCTATCGTAACAGCCCTTGGCATCATTCATAGCAACAGCACCGGATCTGCGCTTCTGCCGCAACACATCACATATGAGCTTCTTGTTCAGGCAGGTGTTGATTGCCTTGTGGTGTTTCCTGCTTCCATGTTGATCAACAGCCACTGCATTGGCAAGTTCAGCGTAGGCAAGAATGCGTCTGCCAATCATTTTGTTGTTGATTTTCTCAAGAACAAGAAACAAATCTTCGATTTCTTCAGTATCACAAAGAACGATCTTCAACCCCAGTTCAATCTACATTACCATATATTCCTGCAAATGGCATATGTCATCAAATTTATCTCCGAACCTATTCTATTGAACCACATGCAAACTTCACCTAATCATTGGGGAACTATGTAACATGTTGGCGTAGCCTTACTACAAAAGGCTCTAAATGATTATTGAATCCCGCATGTACTCCAATATATATGGTATTCATGTATGTACGTTCAGTATGTACACACATACAACAAATATCAAGATAAAATATCAAGAGTCCCATGACTCGCCGATTATTGATATTATGCCCGCCGAATAATATATCATTATTCGATCGTTCATCCATACTCAAGGAATCATTCCCATGTCGTAAAGTATTCAACCATTCTCTTTTATAACACAATTTGATAATCATTCATCATTAAAATACCTCTATCACGTACCACTCCATCTAATTTTACCCTAGAGAGTTACAGGACCATGGTGGACAACAGAAAATAAGGCGAAAAAAATAATAATAAGTGTCAAAAAAGTGACACATACCAGCAAATGGACTAATTGGACCAACGCTGAGTGGATGGACAGACCACAGAGGGACTGCCACCAAAAACCGAAATATACAGATATACAGAAAGGTATATAACAGAACACCTATCAACCACAAATCCCAAAGGAAAGGGAAGTGGGACCGGCCCGGTGTTAGTTAAAGAGGACAACAATGCAGGAGAACCACAGAATATGATTCCCGGATCACTGAAAAAGAAGTAATTCCCACCATTGCACTAAAAATAGAAAAACAATGACAGAACCAATGGTGGAGAACCCACGGTTAACTTCTACCGGGATATGTGGAAGCGCCACTCCCACATCCTCGCCCCACTCAACAAACTTGCCTGTAAGAAGGGGAAAATGAATTGGTATTGGGGCCCAGCAGAGCAGAAAGCTTTCATGGAGGTGAAATGAATGCTAGCGGAGGAGGCAAAGCTTGCATTCCCAGATTTTGTGAAACCATTTCATCTCTACTCAGACGCCAGCGACCAACATTTACGAGCAACAATGTGCCAAGATGGCAAACCTCTGGGATTCTACACGCGGAAACTGAATTCAGCGCAACTCAACTACACTGTGGGAGAGAAGGAGGAGCTCCTGGGAATAGTGGAAGGGCTAAAAGCGTTTGAAGGAATCCTGCAAGAACAAGATGTAACAATCCACACGGACCACCTGAACCTGCTGTACCAGCAGATGCCCACCCAGAGAATGGTGCGATGGAGGCTCCTCATGGAGGAGTTCCATCGAGTGGTCAAGCATGTTGCTGGCAAAGACAACAACGCAGCAGACGCGCTGTCATGACTGGACATCACTGATGATCTGGCAGATACAGTGGAATTGCTACCACCAAATAAGCCCCTCACCTATGCGGATGAGGAAGAGCACCTCCGGCAACTACTATTCCCACTTGGAGAGGAAACACCAGAAGCATTCCAGGGCAATAGTGCATTCCCACTTGCTCTGGACATGATTCAGTTCTACCAGCAGAAGGACACTGAAATCATGAATGCTCTGGAAAAAGACACACAACTCACCACCAAAGACGTGGAAGGTTACAGCCTGATCCACAAAGAAGGAAAGATTCTGATCCCTGACAAACTCAAAGAACGAGTCATGGAGTGGTACCACACCATGTTGGTCCACCCCAGAGAAAAGAGAATGGAACTGAGCATCCATTCAGTGTTCATAAGGAGAGGTCTGAGGAAGGACGTCCAGGAGCTCTGCAAGCACTGTCACACCTGTCAGATGTTCAAAAAGAGTGGCCAGAAGAAGTATGGACTACTACCGGAGAAGACAGCTGAGATCACCAAATGGCAGAGAGTCAATGTAGACCTCTGGGGACCTGCAACTGTCCACAACAAGAATGGTAAAGACTACCACATCCATGTCCTCACCATGGTGGACCCAGTAACTGGATGGTTTGAATTGGCTCATCTGAAGGACTCACCAAACGCAGCAGAAACTCAACGTTTGTTGGACAGTACCTGGCTAGCAAGGTATCCGTGCCCAAAGGAAATTGGCTTTGATGGCGGGAGTGAGTTCAAAGCAGAGTTCCAAGAGCTCTGTGAAAACATGGGAATGAAGAGAAAGCCCAGTGGGGCTTGGAACCCACAATCCAACTCAGTATTGGAAAGGATCCACCAGGTACTAAAGGACTGCCTATTGTCTTTCAACCTGGAGAACAGGGACCTCCACGAGAAGGACCCCTTTGAGGAATTCACCGCCAAGGCGGCATACGCTATCAGAAGCACCATCCACACCACTCTGGGGGATTCCCCAGCACAACTGGTGTTTGGAAGGGACATGTTTATGCTGGTGAACTTCCCAGTTGACTGGGAAGCAATCCAGGCAAGGAAGCAAAAGAGCATCCACAGCAGGAGCAACATCAGGGAGAACCAGAAGAGGATCCCCCATGTCTATAAAGAAGGAGACTATGCCACCCTGGAAAGGAAGGGCATTATTCCAAAACTATCCTTCCCACGGCAAGGACCTTACAAGGTACTCAAGGCCCACAATAATGGAACTGTAACGATTGAAACTGCTCCCTTTGTAACTGACCGGGTTAATATCAAGAGGGTCCATCCCTATTATTGCAGGGATAGCACTAAGATGGAGGAGTGATTGTAACAGTACCATGGAGGAGCATGCCGTGCACTGGAATAGTCATGAGAACTCAGGACTAAGAATTAGTGAGCCGATGGGATCGCCAATTCTGAAGGTCACTGAATTCAATAGCAATAGACTAATCAATAGCTCTCACAATTTGCATATCACTACTATTCTAACCACTAGTAGACCCGGGGTATGGCAGTCAAGAACTTGGCCACCCTTCTGCTGTCCTTTCACACAGATCTCTCAATGTCTGGACAGGCCTCTAAACCCTTTTTATGATCTTCAGCTTTCTTCATCTCTAATCATTGGAGTGACTGGAACTGCTGATGTCATTGGTGTCCAGTCCAGTGATCTACAGCGTGAGTCATCAATAGTTGTTGCAGTTGAAGTCAAACTGATTTGTGATTGGGTGTTGAGTGAAGATTTATTTACGAGTAAAGAGAATTAGAACGAAGGGACAACATGTTTTCATAAAGTAGTATCTCAGTTTATTTTTTTGAATCCACTAATTTATTGCAAGAGAACACATCAAATGATGAAGTTTGTTCATTTACTGCGCTGACCTGCACTGTTGATCAACTGTTTCCTTTATTTACTTCCACCGGCTTATCTGGGCACTCCACATCCACGACTGGCTGAATGCAGTGGAAAGTACTGGGAGCCAACGGGACATATCCATAAAAGTGCTCGTGAAAATAAGTACCAGTCTGCATTTCAGGAGAGTATACAATGGATGGTCCGAACTGTTCACCTAGACGAGGTGCTGACAAAAAATAAGGCATTCCATCTTTGTCAACAACCCCATGATCGCAGTTTGTGGTCAGAAGAAAAGATCCATGAAGCGGGGGCTGAATGAAAGGTTGATCATAACAATGATGAGCCACGGAGGGATGATACATGGGACTATGGTACGCTGCAGCATGAGGCAAGTTCACTCCTTGATTGAATCTTAAGTGATGGACATCGTTCTCGTACATTATAGGAAACTGTTCCGCGTGTGCAAGAGATGGCATTCGGTATGCTTGTGACTGCTGATGATTACGAGGACCAACACGGTTATTTCTATTGGCTTTCCCACCGCGAGTCGGAGCATGACCCTTCGGAGCAGCAGCTTTGACCTCGCATGTCTTCCCCCTCATTACAAGACGCCCAATTCCATCACCTTGGTTTCCCATCAGTAAAAGAGACTTCGAAACATCCTGTCAAACGAAACGAATCAAAAATTTCAGAAAAATTGACCGCCATGAATGAGCTTCGGAATACCCGTAGTGTGCTACGAAAGAGAAACAACAAATCTCGAAATAGGGAACTTACTGAGTTTACGAAAGTCACAAAACCGAATCCTCGAGAACGCCGAGTATATCTGTCGAACATAACAAGCGCTTCTTCGAGCTCTCCAAACTGGGAAAAGAAATCTCGAAATTCAGGATCGGTGACTTCGAAAAACATACAGTCGAAAAAATATCCAATGGATATGTTTAGATTTCTGGGCGTCTACACAATAAAAAACGTCGCGTGGATTCATCGAACAACGCTTCTCTTTTGACCATACGTACTATCGGTTGGAAGCCCACCAACGAATAACTTGCGTGTATCATCGACATAGTTTGAGGGTACCTGTTTGGTGGGTTTGGCTGAGAGTGAAAAGCTTTCTTTAGTATCTTGCTGACCGGTGCCCTGTGTTTCTGGTACCGTTGCCTTCATCCCACTTGTTCCTTGTTGTGGATTCGACAGATCGTTTGTCCGACTTAATGTCCCATACTCTATGCTTGCAAGATTTGCAGGATGACTAGAACGGATCTCTTCAATTCCCATTTTCTGTGACGATTCCTGCATCAAAGGGCACAAACGGCATTCACAATTTGAGTTCATGTGATAATTCAAAATCGAGAGCAATCCTGAAGAACGATCGACCTTACTCGGATTCTAACCACTCCGGAAATGATTGTATCTTACGCATGGAATGAAAGCACTTACAACGTCAACTGGACAATGATTGTAGAAACTTTTTGGTGTGAGATGGTACGTGTAGTCCAACCCAAAGGAAGGATTGCTGGCTGGAAAACCCAGTCACTGAGCAATAAGAGATAGCGAAGGGTAAGCATTATGTGAATTAAAGCAGTTGAATTCCGGTGCGTACCGAGTTTTTCTTCACTATTCGTGCATGTTAGTGTCGAGATTCATTGCGTCTGCTACCGGTAACCTTGCCTCGTACTGGTAAGCACTCGTATTCCACAGTGGGAACGTTACTGAGAGAGCTTGCTCTTGGAAATTCGAGAAGACAACGGATTACAGTACGAAAAATAATAGCGAAGTAATAGGAGTAGAACACAAGTAAGTACGGTACAAGTTTACCTTAAAAGATTACTGCACGCACAAAAAAAGGAGTACGACAAGCGCTGTCAACAAAAAAAAAAAAAAAAATGAAGTAATGATGCAAGTAAGACTTACGGTTAAGATTACCCAGTAATACGTTAGTCGTAGTAAGCTAGAACCATACATACTACCTGATCTCATGCTCTACTTATCGTATCTTCTATCGTAATTTGTATCTTTCTGGTCGTATTCCTCGCGCGAAAACTTTGAATATGTGCATTCAGTATACATGTATGGGACTTACACACGACTGGTTTCTGACTCATTCGACTTGCAGACAGAAATCTGATGACTTTCCGCATGGCGCGACGCGACGAAGACCAACTGGAACATGGTTGATTTAATTTTTTTCTAAGAATTTAAATTTTTCCAGCCCCCTGTGCACCACTCAGCGCTGGGTGTCACTGTGACACCCGGGGTCACTTTGACACCCAAAAGTATCAGCGAGTGTCAAGTGTCACTTTGACACCGGGTGTTACTTTGACACTCTACGTATTTTTCTACTTCTCTTGTGAGTGTCAAAGTGACACCCGGTGTCAAAATGACACCCAGTGTCACTTTGACCCCCAAAAGTATCGGGGAGTGTCAAGTGTCAAAGTGACACCGGGTGTCACTTTGACCCCGGGTGTCACTTTGACACTGATTCGGTGTGGGGAGGACCGGGAATTTTTGAAATTTATCAAAAAACAAAAATCAACCATGTTCCTGAATGTGGTTCCCTGGAGTTGTCTCTCTTTTTATTTCATGGGAATTGATTCCCATGGTTCTCCAGCGTTGCTCCTCTGTTAAGCATCCACTGGGCCGTGGGATTGGTGGTGTTTGGGTATTTATTATATACCTTTCCGGATATCCGTATATTTCGGTTTTGGTTGGCTTCCCTTCTCTGGTCTGTCCATCCACTCAGTGTTGGTCCAATTAGTAGTCCACTCACTGGATTTTGTGTCAATTTTTTGACGCTTATTTCTTTTGTTCGATTATTTCTGTTGTCACAATTTTGCGACGCGCGATTTTGTCCGACGTTCCGATGTTCCAGTACTTAAAACACGTAGATTTCTACACAACTTTCCCCTTTGATATCTCACTCACTTCTAAAGCTCCTACAACAAAACCAAGCACTACACCTATCAACAGAGACCTCCCCTATCTGATTCTGCTGTTTGTTTGGCTGCTCCTTGCTTCCTTTGGTTGCTGTGGTTGCTTGTTTCCTCTGCCGGTCGGTCGATCGATTCGGCAACAACAGCACCAACACGAAAACAAGGACACATAATTTCCTACAGTGGTTCCAGTACTATTTCTACAGCTGCTTCTGTTCCGCTTTGTCTCCGAGCTCGGTTTTTTTGATCTGTTTTCAAGCTACCTTATTATTTAACGCTATACAGTCTTTCAAGCCCCTTAAGTGATACCCACTTAACGTTCTACATTCTTCAAGGTTCCTTGCTGAGTTCCCTAAGTCTTTTCAAGTTGAAGTTGTCGAACACATATACACCCCCCCTTCTAGAAGGTTCCTACTCGCTGATCCTTAAGTCCTTGCAAGTTCGCGCGAGCATATCTTCCAGTTCCCCCTTTATTTTCAAGCCAATTGCCCACTACTCCTTAAGTGTTTCTCACTTAAGAGTACCCCTGTTTCCTAGCCAAGCCCCCTAGTCCCTAAGTGTTTTCGCTTAAGGCTCCCCCTACTACACCTGTTTTCAAGCCAAGACCAACCGATCCCTAAGTACCTCTTACTTATTGCACTCTTGTTTCCAAGACTACAGCTACTACCGCCCCTTGTTTTCAAGACTACAATTCCCCTGGTCCCTAAGTGTTCGCGAGTTCCCTGATCCCTAAGTGTTTTCGCTCTTAAGCAACCCCAACTTGAACTTCAAGTTCGACACTGTTTTCAAGACACAAGCCTCCCCCTGGTCCCTAGGTGTTTCTACTAAAGCCCCTGTTTTCAAGCGAGCAGCTTCCCTGGTCCCTAAGTGTCTCGCTCAAGGTCCCTGTTTTCAAGCCAATTGCCCCCGGATACTGTTTCCACTGTTTCCCTGGTCCCTAAGTGTCTCGCTCAAGGTCCCTGTTTTCAAGCCAATTGCCCCTGGATACTGTTTCCACTTAAAAGTACTTGCGAGTTTGAACTTCAAGTTCCCTCCTGAGCCTTTTAAGTGTGCCCTGCCATTGATATCCCCCGGTCCCTAAGTGTTCCTACTAAAGCCCCCCTCCACGCAAGCAACTTCCCTGGTCCCAGGTCTTTGATACAAGCCAGTTGTCGGTTTGTTTCTACACGATTTGCAGTGGTCTACTGGAGTTTCTAAATTCTGTAACTCCAGAGCACCTCTGTGGGTTTCGAACGTGACTCTTCTGGTAGTGCTCCAGTCTTTTCTTTTGGTTCCCCTGGAGTTTTTCCTTGTCCAGACCAACGTTGGACCTGTTGTTGCTGCTGTACCCTGTTTCCCGGTGCTCCTGCACTCCACTGGAGGTTTTCTGCTGTTGATTGCCTTCCTCCGGTGCTTCTCCTGCCCCGGCCTTTGCCCTCAACCGGTGCTTCACCTGCTCCGGCCTTTGTCAACACCTGGCACTTGCACATCCAAGAGGCGTGTCTGCTGTTGGTCCAACACCCAATTGCCTGCTTTTCAGTTGTTGCTTTGCTCTCAACCGGTGCTTCTCCTGCCCCGGCCTTTGCTCTCAACCGGTGCTTCTCCTTCCCGGCCTTTGTCAACAACCGGTGCTTCTCCTGCCCCGGCCTTTGTCAACACCGGGTACTTCTCCATTCAAGCGCGGCGTTTCAGTTGGTGATCCTGCACTCCACTGGAGGTTTTCTGCTGTTGATTGCCCTCCACCGGTGCTTCTCCTGCCCTGGCATTTGCCCTCAACCGGTGCTTCACCTGCTCCGGCCTTTTCATCACCTGGCACTTGCACATCCAAGAAGCGTGTCTGCTGTTGGTCCAGCACCCACTTGCTTGCTTTTCAGCTGTTGTTTGCCCTCAACCGGTGCTTCTCCTGCCCCGGACTTTGTCATCAACCGGTGATTCACCTGCCCCGGCCTTTGTCTTCACCTGGCACTTGCCCATCCAAGAGGCGTGTCTGCTGTTGGTCCAACACCCAATTGTTTGCTTTTCAGCTGTTGTTTGCCCTCAATCGGTGCTTCTCCTGCCCCGGCCTTTGTCCACCACTGGTGCTTCTCCTTTCCAGCGCGGCGATTCAGTAGTTGCTCCTGCCCTCCACTGGAGGTTTTCTGCTGTTGGTTGGCCCTCCACCGGTGCTTCTCCTGCCCCGGCCTTTGCCCTCAACCGGTGCTTCACCTGCTCCGGCCTTTGTCATCACCTGGCACTTGCACATCCAAGAGGCGTGTCTGCTGTTGGTCCAACACCCAATTGCCTGCTTTTCAGTTGTTGCTTTGCTCTCAACCGGTGCTTCTCCTGCCCCGGCCTTTGCTCTCAACCGGTGCTTCTCCTGCCCTGGCCTTTGTCATCAACCGGTGCTTCTCCTGCCCCGGCCTTTGTCAACACCGGGTAGTTCTCCATTCAAGCGCGGCGGTTCAGTTGGTGATCCTGCACTCCACTGGAGGTTTTCTGCTGTTGATTGCCCTCCACCGGTGCTTCTCCTGCCCTGGCATTTGCCCTCAACTGGTGCTTCACCTGCTCCGGCCTTTTCATCACCTGGCACTTGCACATCCAAGAAGCGTGTCTGCTGTTGGTCCAGCACCCACTTGCTTGCTTTTCAGCTGTTGTTTGCCCTCAATCGGTGCTTCTCCTGCCCCGGCCTTTGTACTCAACTGGTGCTTCTCCTTTCAAGCGCGGCGATTCAGTAGTTGCTCCTGCACTCCACTGGAGGTTTTCTGCTGTTGATTTGCCCTCCACCGGTGCTTCTCCTGCCCCGGCCTTTGCCCTCAACCGGTGCTTCACCTGCTCCGGCCTTTGTCATCACCTGGCACTTGCACATCCAAGAGGCGTGTCTGCTGTTGGTCCAACACCCAATTGCCTGCTTTTCAGCTGTTGCTTTGATCTCAACCGGTGCTTCTCCTGCCCCGGCCTTTGCCCTCAACCGCAGCTGGTGTCTCTGCCCTCAGTGCTCCACTTCTGGTACAATGCCTCCGCGGCCCACCTCCCAAACAGCTTCCCGGAAGAAAAGATCTTCCACACCTCCTTCTTCTGCTAGGTCTGCCTCTGGGACTCGGTCTAACAAGCGCCCATTTGTGCAACAGACCCCTCCAAGACATTCCAGTGTCACCTCTGCTCTTACTACTCCCTCTCCTACTCTTGATACCAGATCATCCTCTTCCTCTGCCTCATCAGCCTCTTCATCCTCTATGCCTGGGTCTTCAGTTGATGATATGTCTTCATCTTCTTCTGTGTCCTCATCTGCAGGTGTGCTTTCTGATGTTGATATGCTCGGCACTGAACCTGCTCCAGGGGATTCCTTGAAGACTTCTTCTTCTGCAGGTGTGCTCTCTGATGTTGAGATGCTTGGCACTGAATCTGCACCAGGGGAATCTGCACCAGGGGACTCTGCACCAGGGGATTCCTTGCAAACTTCTTCTCTGTCAACAGCTTCTCAGCTAGGCTCCCAGGAGTCAGGTCCTCCGCAATCAGGCTCCCAGCAGCCAGGATCCAACCAGGCAGGCTCCCAGCTGCCAGGCCAACAGAAGTCCAGACACACACCAAAGGGCTCTGGGACCTCAGGCAAGGTCCCTGCTTCATCCATCCTCAAGCAATCTACTCTTGCCTTTTCCTCTGCCCAGAAAGCTGATCCCTCTCAGCAGCAAGCACGTCAATCCCAACGCCAGGAGGCTCTGGCTGCTGCCAACAGGGCTCATTCCGCTTCCTTCTTCTGGTGTTTTTATGGTAAGGGTCCCAGGAACATTATGGAAAAAAAAACTTTTCTGGAAAATTTCCATTTTCATGCGCATTGTGCGCGCGACTACTCTCAAAAAGAACGCCTCTTCTATATTTTTAATTAAAGAAGAGCGACCATAATTTAACGATCTTAAACTGTCATCTTTGTCCTCAAAACGATTGTCCTCAAAAAGGGTCCTCAACGATTTTGTCCTCAACAGACTGTCCTCAACCATTATGTCCTCAACAATTATGTCCTCAACGTTTTGTCCTCAACCTCTATGACTTCAACGTTGAGGTTGAGGACAAAATGTTGAGGACATAATTGTTGAGGACATAATGGTTGAGGACAGTCTGTTGAGGACAAAATCGTTGAGGACACTTTTTGAGGACACGTTTTGAGGACAGTTTTGAGGACACTCTGCGTACTCGTACAGCCGTTAAAGTGGATATTCAACAAAAAACAGCCGTTAAAAATTTATTGCGCGCAACGCGCATGAATATGGAAATTTTCTCAAAAAAACTTTTTTCCGTAATGTTCCTGTTCTGGCAAGTCTCCTATACCATCTGCAATTCATGCCTTTCGAAAATCTCCAACTGGTACCCGGTTATGGGCTGGGTGTCCAAGCCCCACACACTTTTTCAGCAAGAAGGAGGGTAAAGACAAAAAATCCATCCATGATATTTGCCGGACTGCCATCCCTCCTGTTTATGCTCAGGTTTTTCCGGACACTCCAGACTGGCGCAATGCCTCTGTAGCTTCCTTGGCTTCTATTGCCTCTGCTTGCTTTCAAGACTCTGCCCCAGCCTGGACCAAGCAACCACCTGGCCAGGCTCTGAAGCAATGTCTTATTGGTTTGGTCAAGATGTCTCCTGAGTGTTTTGATGACCTGTATTGTGAAGGCAACCTTTTGCCTAGTACTGAAGGCAAAGTATGGTGGGCAGCCAATCAGGTGCTTGGTTCTCATTGGCATTTCAAGAAGCGCCCTCCTACACCTGCGCCACCAGTGGCTGATGATGCTTCCACTTCCAAATCTTCCACTTCCAAATCAGTGTCCTTTCTTCCTGGTGGTGGTGATGCTACTGTCTTGTCCTCCTCTGCTGGGCATTTCCTCCAACGCCGAGGGGTTTGCTCCAGTGATTCTAGAGCTCCAGTGGATGTCACTGCTGGCACCAAGTGTTCTCATAGTTCTTATGTCACTCTGTCCCTTCCAAGGTTGATGTCACAACGCCCTGGGGAACTATATGATGAGCTGCTCAAGTCTCTCAAGGAAGCTTTGGATCTTCTATGGACTGTTGACAAGCGCCTGGTGTTGTATGTTTTTCCCTCCAGAGCCAGGCTCAACCCCAAGGCCAAGCCTGTTACCAAGTTTTGGACGACACTTCCTGACAGGAAGACCTTGGAATTGTATGTTGCTCAGCTCTGGCTTCGCAGTAGAACTGCTCCTCATCTACGCTTCTTTGTGGGACACAGTGCTTCCCTGGAGAAACTCTTTTCAGCACAATTGCTCCAGAGGCTCAGAGACCGTGATATGGACCTGAAATATGACCACATACAGGCCCCAGTTATTGTCACATGTGGCTTTCTCCTTGGATCTTACATGCAGAGTTTTGATCTTGACCACTACAACGAATTGCTTCAAACTCATCCCAGGTTTCAGGCGTGTCCTATTGCTGTTATCAGGAAGAATATCAGCCTTGACAACTCCAGAACTCCTGATCCCAATCCGGTTCTGGCTGCTCATGTTTTATGTGATGCAACAAAGCGCACCCAAACTGTTAAGCTCCTCAAAGCCCAGTTCAACCGTTGCAAACCTTCAGACATTGCCTCTTTACCTGATGGTAAATTCTACAAGTTTATTGAGACAGCTACCAATCCTTCTGACAGACCTCTTCCCCCCTCCAAGCTCAAGACTGTTCGCCAGGCTAAGCACCGCCAAGCCAAATTTATTGAGAGCCATGAAACTGCTCCTGTTCTGGGGGTAGTTGATCTTGATCTTCCAGTTGACTTGGGCCAAGGGCTGGGTTTGAAGACACTGCGCAGTGTGCTTCTGGGTATCAGAACCCGTGACAATTGGTCATGGCCTCTTTTTCTTTCTGTTGATACCAGTTCATACCGGGGCGAGATCCTTGCTTTGTACAACATCACTACCAAGGCTGAAGCAACGGCCATGTTGTCTTTCCTGCCTATTTTTCTGGAAGCTCAGTATGGTTCTTGTGTTAGACAATGGTTCTCTTCTGAGTGCTTGACTGAAATGGAAGCTTACCATTGGGATGCTGCTGTCAATTGTGTTGTGGAAACTGCACCTGCTGCAGATCCACTGCAGGATGACTCTCTTCCCTTTTTTGGTGATGGGGATGCACGAGATTGGGAACTTGTTGATGATGACTTGTCAGTTGACCTTGCCCCCGACCTCACTTTTGATCTGGATTTGCACTTTAACCTCCAAGCCCGTGCTGACAGTGGTGGTGGAGGCTTTGATGATTCTCAATCCATGGATACTTTAGCGACCGGCACTTCCAATCTCACTGATGTCCAGGCCTCAGCGCCTGCAGGTGCTGTTCCTCCTGGCAGTGATCCTACCCATGTGGCCCAGACTGATGCCTCCCCTGGTATCTCTCCTGTTGTTCCCCCTGAAGTTCCTGAACCTCCCCATGATGCCATGGCAGGTGACCTCCCTGTGGCCTCTCCTGAGTCCTCAACTGCAGTTCCTGCTGCCGGTGGTGGGGAAGATGCAGCCTCTGCATTGAGGCTTGGAGTTGCTGCAATTGCATTCTCTTCCAGTCATGATGCTAGTGTCAGTGATTTGAGCCATGCCAATGTCTCCACCAAATCAGCTCCGGCAACTCTTTCTTCCGTGCGACAGACTCGGTTTCCTTCTGATCATGGTTAGCTCTTCTGATATGAGGTGTGATGGGATGCCTTCCAATCCAAATCCCATCAATGCTTCTCCTGTTTCTCCCTTTTCCCCCTCCGACTCTTCCCCTGTCCCTCATTTTGTCCAATTAACTCTTCATGGAGAATCTCTTGCTGCTAAGGATTCTGACAGTTTTGGTCATTCCTTCCCTCAAGCTCCATCCTCTAACTCCACCATCATCACATTCCAAAACATTGGACCACAGCGCAGAGCTGCTTTATGTCCATGTCCAAGCACAACGCCCGTCAATTTGTCAAGAGCAATGCCAGTGTGGCTCTTTTTGCTGAACATTGTTTGAATGAATCCAAACTCCTGCCCTGTGATCTTTTCAATCGGCGCATGAAGACTGTCAGTCCCTCAAGTTTTTCTTATCTTGCTAACAACAAGCATGAAGCTTCTGCCTGCTCTTGGCTTCAGCCTGGCGGTACAGGTTTTTCCATTGACCAGCTGTTCAGCTCACACAAGGTTGCACATGGAGCTGATCCATCTGGTCTTGGTAGATGGTCCTTTGTCAAGTTTCAGGGCAGGGATGGCTACAATGTCACCATGTTTTCTGCCTACTGCCCGGTTGAAAATGATAGGGATCTTGGCTCAGTCTGGAATCAACAGTACCGATACTTTCAGGCCGCTGAAAATCTTTTCAGTCCCAATCCATGCATTCTCTTTCACAGGGATTTGACTGCTGCCCTTCAGGTCTGCCTGGGTGCAGGTGATCAAGTCATTGTTGGGATTGACCAGAATGCTGATGTCAGGACTGATGGCTTGTCTTTTGAGCTCAAGGCTCTTGGTTTCAGAGATGCCATTCTTACCCTTCATAGTACGTCTTCTCCTCCTGCCACTCACAACCGAAACACTACCAGAACACCAATTGATGCCATTTGGGTCTCTGAGAATGTTGATGTTCTCAGGGCTGGGTATTGTCCCTTTGGAGGTGCCCATGGTATGGAATCTGACCATCGCATGCTCTGGATTGAGGTTTGTAATGGCAGCATCATGGGCAAATATTTGCCACCTCCTGTGAGATTCTCTCTTTCCAAACTCCAGTCCTCCCATCCTCATCTGCGACAACGGTATTTCAAGCGAGTGCGGCACTGCTTTCTCAAGGCTGGAGTGTTTTCTCTCCAAGCTAAGCTGGAGCACCTACTGGCTCAGTTTCAGTCTGGGGATATTTCTGTGCGAACTGATCTCATCACCACATATGAAGTACTCCATGAAACCTCTACCTCTCTCAGGCTCTCTGTTGAACAAAACCTCTGCCACACTAGAGCTGGTTTGGTTCCATGGTCACCTAAGCTGCAAGTCTATCGTGATACCATTGACTTTTGGCGGCGTGTTGTTAAGTTGAGACAGGGTGTGTCCACCAGTCATACTGTTTTGAAAAGGTTGGCCTGCAAGCTTTCTCTCTACAAAGGAGAACACAGTGACCTTTCCAGTGCTCTCCTCCATCTGAAACAAGCTTACAAGCAATACCGGGCAGTGAAGAAATTGGCCCCCTCATGGCGAGACTCCTTCAATCAAGGCCTGGTGGATGCACTTCTTGCTGAAGGCAAGCCTCACAACCAGCATGCTTCTCAGATTCGTGCCAGGATGCGTAGGGAACGTCTTCAACGAGAGCTTGGTCTCGCTGCTCGGTCTATTCGGGGACGTGTCAACAAGTCAGCAGTCTTGCGCGCTATTGCAGTTGGCCATGATGGTGTTGAACAGGTCTTGGAATCTCAGTCTACTATGGTTCCAGCTATGGCTGAATCCAATGTCCGGCGTCAACAGCAGTGTCTTGGCACTCCTTCCATGACTCCCTCCTTCATTCAAGATTTTGGCTACCTAGGCACTGCCCATGCTGCTCCCCAAGTCCTTGATGGCACATACATCCCTCCTCCTGCCACTGACAAATACCTTTCTGAATTTCTTGCCTGTCTCAAAGTCCCTGACTCTATTCTGAGTTTGCCCCCCTTTGACTATTCAGTGTGTCCAGCTGACAATGCTGCTGCCTGGAAACGTCAGAGGGAACGCACAGCAAGTGAACCTTCTTGTTTGAGTTTTGCACACCACAAGGCTTTTGCCCTTGATCCACAGTTGAACAAGTTTGACACTCTCCTGAGATCCGTCCCATTGATTGTTGGCTTCTCTCCTTCTGCTTGGCAGGTCATCACTGATGTTGAGATCTTCAAGAAACCTGGGGAATATAGGGTGGATAAGATGAGGCTTATTCAGCTGATGTCTCCTGAGTTCCAAATCAACAACAAGATGATTGGCAGACGAATTCTTGCCCATGCTGAACGTGCCAATGCCGTGGCTGTTGATCAACATGGAAGCAGGAAACACCACAAGGCCATCAACACCTGCCTGAACAAGAAGCTCATCTGTGATGTGTTGAGGCAGAAGCGCAGATCTGGTGCTGTTGCTATGAATGATGCCAAGGGCTGCTATGATAGGATCTCTCATCCCATTGCAGGTCTCACTCTCCAAAGCTTTGGGGTTCCTGCACATGTGTGTGAGGTTCTTTTGTCTACTTTGCAACTTGCCAAGCACCACATCAAAACTGGTTTTGGTCGGTCAGGTCCTGTGTATGGTGATGAACCTGTTCCTCTCAGTGGTTGTGGCCAAGGCAATGGTATTGGTCCAACTCTTTGGGCTTTGGTGTCAACAATTGTCTTCCGAATGATGCAACAGGCTGGGCATGGTGTCCATCTTATCACTTCTTTGTCACTGCAACTGGTTTCTCTTGTGGGTTTTGCCTTTGTGGATGACACAGATTTGTTTTGTGCTGGCTCTGATTCCTCCACATCTGGTGAGGAATTAGCTGTTGACTTTCAGGAAGCTCTTGACCGGTGGGCTGGTGGGATTATTGCCACTGGTGGTGCTATTGAACCTGCCAAATCCTTCTGTTATTTGATTGATTTCAAATGGAATGGATCCGGTTGGGATTATCGCTCCATTGCTGACATGCCTGGTGACTTCTCAGTTGCTGACAAGAATGGCAATCGCGCTACCCTGGATCGTTTTGAAGTTGACCATGCTGACAAGACTCTTGGGGTTTTTATCTCCATGGATGGCAATGAGGAAGCACAGATTGCTCACATGAAGTCACAGTCTCAGTCTTTTGGCTCTCAACTCAGGGCTTCCAAGTGTGAGAAGCGCGCATCCCTCTACACCTTCAAGTATTCTTTCATGAAGTCTGTTGAATACCCCATGCCTGTCACGCAACTTGATGAGGCCACTTGGACTAAGATAATTCACCCAGCTCTTGTTCCTGTGCTGAATAAAGCAGGGATGTCGCGGACATTTCCCAGACATGTGTTCTATGGTCCTTCCCTCTATCAAGGCTTTGGTTTCATCCATCCATACCTCCTCCAAGAGTTCAGTCATATTGCCACCCTCTTTCAGGAATCTGTCAGGTCCTCACAAACTGGTAGGATTCTCAGGCTAACTGCTGAGTCTCTACGGCTCGAACTTGGCATTCCTCTCCATCTTGGTGTCACACCATATCATCCTTTTGCTTCCTACGTCACTCCCTGCTGGTACAAACATGTGTGGAAGTTTTTCTCTGTTCACCCTGTGAGCTTGTTTGAAGACTTCCCAGATCTTCCTCTGTTACGTTCCAATGACTGTTATCTCATGCAAGCCTTTGTCAACTCTGGCTTCAGAGGTGCTGACTTGTCCCTCTTGAATCACATGCGCATGTCCCTCAAGGCTATTTCCCTTGCTGACATTTGTACTCCAGATGGAAAAAGACTCTCTCCCATGGCTTTCCAGCTGACCTCCTCCAATCACTTGAGGGATCATCTTGACTGGCCGAGATGTCCTCCATCTTGGCCTCCAGCAGCAAAGCGCTTATGGACTAAGGCACTTCAGACCTGTTTTCTTCCCCCCTGTCCACCCCCTGCAGCCAGGGCACTGGCTCCTTCTTTTCATCTTGGGCATTGGCTCTCTCCCCAGACAGCTTCTCTCTGGCCTTGGTTTTTGTCTCCCTCCACCAACAGAATATTCTTCAAAACTTCTACTGGCTGGATTGTGAGCACCTCCCAGGGCAGGGGCAGATACAGGGTCACTTCTGAACTCATTTCTTACAAACCAGCCTGTGCTGATGTGCTTGTCTGCCCTGTTATTTGCGGACAAGTTGTACGCGTTGTTGGGTCCTCAGCCTTTGTTTCCGAACCTCCTGACATGGATCCTCTGGAGTACAATCCATTTGATTCTCTTCCAGCCTCCCCTGCAGATGCCTTTGATTCACTCTGTGCGTCTCCAAGAGTACTTCTCCACAAATATTCCCTACCACAGGCTGGCTGTCAGACCCTTGTTGATGCTATTCAGAATGGTACTGCCAGTGCTGTATGTGATGGTTCATTTGATCCGGACCTTCTCAGAGGAACTTCTGCTTTCATTTTGTCACCCAATACCTCCACCAAGACTGCTTCATTGTTCCTCACTGGCTGTAATTTTGTCAGTGGATCCCCTGAGGATCAGTCATCCTACAGGAGTGAACTGGCGGGTATCATTGGAGTTCTCACCTGTTGCACTGCTCTGGTGAGTCTTTTTGATATTGCTTCTGGCTCTATCACCATTGCTCTGGATGGTGACACAGCTCTCAAACAGGCTGAGGGATCCTGGCCATTGGTTATTTCCCAGAAGTCTTTTGATTATGTTTATGTCATCAGAAACATGATTTCTGCCCTGCCAATCTCTGTGCACTTTCAGTGGGTTCAGGGCCATCAAGCTGGAATCTTTCTTGATTGGTGGGCCCTTCGCAATCATCAGGTTGACAGCATGGCAAAGGCCTTTCTCTCTGTCCATAGAGCTTCTGCCCATCACTATCCCAGACTTGTGTTTGAGCCTTGGGCATTTTCTCTCAATGGATGCAAGTGTTCAAGGTTTGATCAAAATGCTTTGCATGTTGCCATTTCTGGTCCTCCTCTTCTTCAATATTGGCAGACCCACCATGATATTCCCATTCCACAACCTGTTTTGAGTTCCATCCATTGGTGTGCCCATCTGTCTGCCTTCAAGCGATTACCTCCTGGCATGCAACGGTGGTTTGTCAAATTTGCTTCTGGATGCATTGGTGTTGGCAACCAACTACTTCACTACCAGTATCAGGATCACTCCAGGTGTCCCTTGTGTGATGCAGACAACGAGAAGGTTTCTCATGTGCTCTCCTGCAAGGATACTGGGGCTGTCACGCATAGTGTGTCTGCCTTCACTGGGCCACTGCAGAAGAGGCTTGAAGTTGAACAAACTGATCCATCATTGGTTGTTGCCATTGTGGATCTTCTCACCAGAGTTCGGAAGGGCCAGACCATTTATCCATCATCCTACTCACTTGCAATTGCGTCTGCTGTCAGGGCACAGAGGACTATTGGCTGGCACAACTGGCTTCTTGGTAGGTGGTCTCCTCGCTGGTACCAAATTCAGGCTGACTACTACTCCCACATTGGAAGCAAGCGCTCTCCCAAACGTTGGGCTACAGCTATCATCCATCAGTTCTTTCTTACCTCCTGGGATCTTTGGACTTATAGGAATGAACGACTCCATGGTCCTGGGGGTACCCTTGATGCTGAACAACACCAATCTCTTGATGCTTCCATCACTTCAGAATTGGCAATTGGTGCAGCTGGTGCACTTCCCCAGTCACACTCCCTGTTACAAACCCCTTTCCACGTCCTACAAGGTTACACCCTGACTGCCAAGCGGCAGTGGCTTGCAACCATCCACCTTGCAAGGAAGCAATATGCAGCGCCTGTCCAACCAGTGCAGCCATACCAACAAGAGGCTGCTCTTCTCAGAGCCTGGCTTACTGGACCTCAGGGTTGATTACACTTTGTACCTTGGTTTTGTCTTCTGTTCCTGCTTCTTATCCTGTCCCATCCCTTTTGATACTGGATCTTATCCCAATATCTTCATTCCCATTTCACTTTCTCTCAAGTCCCTATTTTGTGGGACTTGTTTGTCCTTTTCCCTGCTTGATGTTCAAGGTTTGTTTGAAAATTTGTCGTTCTGCCACTTGGGGTCCTGACTCTATGATGGAGGCGACGTTAAAGTCTGGTTACAGACTGAGTAATTTAGTTTCACCTTTGGTGATTAAAGTTATTTAAATACGTATATTATTATTATTACACCCCCCCTTCTAGAAGGTTCCTACTCGCTGATCCTTAAGTCCTTGCAAGTTCGCGCGAGCATATCCTCCAGTTCCCCCTTTATTTTCAAGCCAATTGCCCACTACTCCTTAAGTGTTTCTCACTTAAGAGTACCCCTGTTTCCTAGCCAAGCCCCCTAGTCCCTAAGTGTTTTCGCTTAAGGCTCCCCCTACTACACCTGTTTTCAAGCCAAGACCAACCGATCCCTAAGTACCTCTTACTTATTGCACTCTTGTTTCCAAGACTACAGCTACTACCGCCCCTTGTTTTCAAGACTACAATTCCCCTGGTCCCTAAGTGTTCGCGAGTTCCCTGATCCCTAAGTGTTTTCGCTCTTAAGCAACCCCAACTTGAACTTCAAGTTCGACACTGTTTTCAAGACACAAGCCTCCCCCTGGTCCCTAGGTGTTTCTACTAAAGCCCCTGTTTTCAAGCGAGCAGCTTCCCTGGTCCCTAAGTGTCTCGCTCAAGGTCCCTGTTTTCAAGCCAATTGCCCCCGGATACTGTTTCCACTGTTTCCCTGGTCCCTAAGTGTCTCGCTCAAGGTCCCTGTTTTCAAGCCAATTGCCCCTGGATACTGTTTCCACTTAAAAGTACTTGCGAGTTTGAACTTCAAGTTCCCTCCTGAGCCTTTTAAGTGTGCCCTGCCATTGATATCCCCCGGTCCCTAAGTGTTCCTACTAAAGCCCCCCTCCACGCAAGCAACTTCCCTGGTCCCAGGTCTTTGATACAAGCCAGTTGTCGGTTTGTTTCTACACGATTTGCAGTGGTCTACTGGAGTTTCTAAATTCTGTAACTCCAGAGCACCTCTGTGGGTTTCGAACGTGACTCTTCTGGTAGTGCTCCAGTCTTTTCTTTTGGTTCCCCTGGAGTTTTTCCTTGTCCAGACCAACGTTGGACCTGTTGTTGCTGCTGTACCCTGTTTCCCGGTGCTCCTGCACTCCACTGGAGGTTTTCTGCTGTTGATTGCCTTCCTCCGGTGCTTCTCCTGCCCCGGCCTTTGCCCTCAACCGGTGCTTCACCTGCTCCGGCCTTTGTCAACACCTGGCACTTGCACATCCAAGAGGCGTGTCTGCTGTTGGTCCAACACCCAATTGCCTGCTTTTCAGTTGTTGCTTTGCTCTCAACCGGTGCTTCTCCTGCCCCGGCCTTTGCTCTCAACCGGTGCTTCTCCTTCCCGGCCTTTGTCAACAACCGGTGCTTCTCCTGCCCCGGCCTTTGTCAACACCGGGTACTTCTCCATTCAAGCGCGGCGTTTCAGTTGGTGATCCTGCACTCCACTGGAGGTTTTCTGCTGTTGATTGCCCTCCACCGGTGCTTCTCCTGCCCTGGCATTTGCCCTCAACCGGTGCTTCACCTGCTCCGGCCTTTTCATCACCTGGCACTTGCACATCCAAGAAGCGTGTCTGCTGTTGGTCCAGCACCCACTTGCTTGCTTTTCAGCTGTTGTTTGCCCTCAACCGGTGCTTCTCCTGCCCCGGACTTTGTCATCAACCGGTGATTCACCTGCCCCGGCCTTTGTCTTCACCTGGCACTTGCCCATCCAAGAGGCGTGTCTGCTGTTGGTCCAACACCCAATTGCTTGCTTTTCAGCTTTTGTTTGCCCTCAATCGGTGCTTCTCCTGCCCCGGCCTTTGTCCACCACTGGTGCTTCTCCTTTCCAGCGCGGCGATTCAGTAGTTGCTCCTGCCCTCCACTGGAGGTTTTCTGCTGTTGGTTGGCCCTCCACCGGTGCTTCTCCTGCCCCGGCCTTTGCCCTCAACCGGTGCTTCTCCTTCCCGGCCTTTGTCATCACCTGGCACTTGCACATCCCAGAGGCGTGTCTGCTGTTGGTCCAACACCCAATTGCCTGCTTTTCAGTTGTTGCTTTGCTCTCAACCGGTGCTTCTCCTGCCCCGGCCTTTGCTCTCAACCGGTGCTTCTCCTGCCCTGGCCTTTGTCATCAACCGGTGCTTCTCCTGCCCCGGCCTTTGTCAACACCGGGTAGTTCTCCATTCAAGCGCGGCGGTTCAGTTGGTGATCCTGCACTCCACTGGAGGTTTTCTGCTGTTGATTGCCCTCCACCGGTGCTTCTCCTGCCCTGGCATTTGCCCTCAACCGGTGCTTCACCTGCTCCGGCCTTTTCATCACCTGGCACTTGCACATCCAAGAAGCGTGTCTGCTGTTGGTCCAGCACCCACTTGCTTGCTTTTCAGCTGTTGTTTGCCCTCAATCGGTGCTTCTCCTGCCCCGGCCTTTGTACTCAACTGGTGCTTCTCCTTTCAAGCGCGGCGATTCAGTAGTTGCTCCTGCACTCCACTGGAGGTTTTCTGCTGTTGATTTGCCCTCCACCGGTGCTTCTCCTGCCCCGGCCTTTGCCCTCAACCGGTGCTTCACCTGCTCCGGCCTTTGTCATCACCTGGCACTTGCACATCCAAGAGGTGTGTCTGCTGTTGGTCCAACACCCAATTGCCTGCTTTTCAGCTGTTGCTTTGATCTCAACCGGTGCTTCTCCTGCCCCGGCCTTTGCCCTCAACCGCAGCTGGTGTCTCTGCCCTCAGTGCTCCACTTCTGGTACAATGCCTCCGCGGCCCACCTCCCAAACAGCTTCCCGGAAGAAAAGATCTTCCACACCTCCTTCTTCTGCTAGGTCTGCCTCTGGGACTCGGTCTAACAAGCGCCCATTTGTGCAACAGACCCCTCCAAGACATTCCAGTGTCACCTCTGCTCTTACTACTCCCTCTCCTACTCTTGATACCAGATCATCCTCTTCCTCTGCCTCATCAGCCTCTTCCTCCTCTATGCCTGGGTCTTCTGTTGATGATATGTCTTCATCTTCTTCTGTGTCCTCATCTGCAGGTGTGCTTTCTGATGTTGATATGCTCGGCACTGAACCTGCTCCAGGGGATTCCTTGAAGACTTCTTCTTCTGCAGGTGTGCTCTCTGATGTTGAGATGCTTGGCACTGAATCTGCACCAGGGGAATCTGCACCAGGGGACTCTGCACCAGGGGATTCCTTGCAAACTTCTTCTCTGTCAACAGCTTCTCAGCTAGGCTCCCAGGAGTCAGGTCCTCCGCATTCAGGTACTCTGTCAGGCTCTCAGTCGTCAGGTGCTTTGCTGTCAGACCCCAAGCTGATAAGCTCCCAGACCTCAGGCTCCCAGCAGCAGGGCTCCCAGCAGCAGGGATCCCAGCAGTCAGGACCCCGGCCCCCAGGCTCCCAGCAGCCAGGATCCAACCAGGCAGGCTCCCAGCTGCCAGGCCAACAGACGTCCCGACACACACCAAAGGGCTCTGGGACCTCAGGCAAGGTCCCTGCTTCATCCATCCTCAAGCAATCTACTCTTGCCTTTTCCTCTGCCCAGAAAGCTGATCCCTCTCAGCAGCAAGCACGCCAATCCCAACGCCAGGAGGCTCTGGCTGCTGCCAACAGGGCTCATTCCGCTTCCTTCTTCTGGTGTTTTTATGGTAAGGGTCCCTGTTCTGGCAAGTCTCCTATACCATCTGCAATTCATGCCTTTCGAAAATCTCCAACTGGTACCCGGTTATGGGCTGGGTGTCCAAGCCCCACACACTTTTTCAGCAAGAAGGAGGGTAAAGACAAAAAATCCATCCATGATATTTGCCGGACTGCCATCCCTCCTGTTTATGCTCAGGTTTTTCCGGACACTCCAGACTGGCGCAATGCCTCTGTAGCTTCCTTGGCTTCTATTGCCTCTGCTTGCTTTCAAGACTCTGCCCCAGCCTGGACCAAGCAACCACCTGGCCAGGCTCTGAAGCAATGTCTTATTGGTTTGGTCAAGATGTCTCCTGAGTGTTTTGATGACCTGTATTGTGAAGGCAACCTTTTGCCTAGTACTGAAGGCAAAGTATGGTGGGCAGCCAATCAGGTGCTTGGTTCTCATTGGCATTTCAAGAAGCGCCCTCCTACACCTGCGCCACCAGTGGCTGATGATGCTTCCACTTCCAAATCTTCCACTTCCAAATCAGTGTCCTTTCTTCCTGGTGGTGGTGATGCTACTGTCTTGTCCTCCTCTGCTGGGCATTTCCTCCAACGCCGAGGGGTTTGCTCCAGTGATTCTAGAGCTCCAGTGGATGTCACTGCTGGCACCAAGTGTTCTCATAGTTCTTATGTCACTCTGTCCCTTCCAAGGTTGATGTCACAACGCCCTGGGGAACTATATGATGAGCTGCTCAAGTCTCTCAAGGAAGCTTTGGATCTTCTATGGACTGTTGACAAGCGCCTGGTGTTGTATGTTTTTCCCTCCAGAGCCAGGCTCAACCCCAAGGCCAAGCCTGTTACCAAGTTTTGGACGACACTTCCTGACAGGAAGACCTTGGAATTGTATGTTGCTCAGCTCTGGCTTCGCAGTAGAACTGCTCCTCATCTACGCTTCTTTGTGGGACACAGTGCTTCCCTGGAGAAACTCTTTTCAGCACATTTGCTCCAGAGGCTCAGAGACCGTGATATGGACCTGAAATATGACCACATACAGGCCCCAGTTATTGTCACATGTGGCTTTCTCCTTGGATCTTACATGCAGAGTTTTGATCTTGACCACTACAACGAATTGCTTCAAACTCATCCCAGGTTTCAGGCGTGTCCTATTGCTGTTATCAGGAAGAATATCAGCCTTGACAACTCCAGAACTCCTGATCCCAATCCGGTTCTGGCTGCTCATGTTTTATGTGATGCAACAAAGCGCGCCCAAACTGTTAAGCTCCTCAAAGCCCAGTTCAACCGTTGCAAACCTTCAGACATTGCCTCTTTACCTGATGGTAAATTCTACAAGTTTATTGAGACAGCTACCAATCCTTCTGACAGACCTCTTCCCCCCTCCAAGCTCAAGACTGTTCGCCAGGCTAAGCACCGCCAAGCCAAATTTATTGAGAGCCATGAAACTGCTCCTGTTCTGGGGGTAGTTGATCTTGATCTTCCAGTTGACTTGGGCCAAGGGCTGGGTTTGAAGACACTGCGCAGTGTGCTTCTGGGTATCAGAACCCGTGACAATTGGTCATGGCCTCTTTTTCTTTCTGTCGATACCAGTTCATACCGAGGCGAGATCCTTGCTTTGTACAACATCACTACCAAGGCTGAAGCAACGGCCATGTTGTCTTTCCTGCCTATTTTTCTGGAAGCTCAGTATGGTTCTTGTGTTAGACAATGGTTCTCTTCTGAGTGCTTGACTGAAATGGAAGCTTACCATTGGGATGCTGCTGTCAATTGTGTTGTGGAAACTGCACCTGCTGCAGATCCACTGCAGGATGACTCTCTTCCCTTTTTTGGTGATGGGGATGCACGAGATTGGGAACTTGTTGATGATGACTTGTCAGTTGACCTTGCCCCCGACCTCACTTTTGATCTGGATTTGCACTTTAACCTCCAAGCCCGTGCTGACAGTGGTGGTGGAGGCTTTGATGATTCTCAATCCATGGATACTTTAGCGACCGGCACTTCCAATCTCACTGATGTCCAGGCCTCAGCGCCTGCAGGTGCTGTTCCTCCTGGCGGTGATCCTACCCATGTGGCCAAGACTGATGCCTCCCCTGGTATCTCTCCTGTTGTTCCCCCTGAAGTTCCTGAACCTCCCCATGATGCCATGGCAGGTGACCTCCCTGTGGCCTCTCCTGAGTCCTCAACTGCAGTTCCTGCTGCCGGTGGTGGGGAAGATGCAGCCTCTGCATTGAGGCTTGGAGTTGCTGCCATTGCATTCTCTTCCAGTCATGATGCTAGTGTCAGTGATTTGAGCCATGCCAATGTCTCCACCAAATCAGCTCCGGCAACTCTTTCTTCCGTGCGACAGACTCGGTTTCCTTCTGATCATGGTTAGCTCTTCTGATATGAGGTGTGATGGGATGCCTTCCAATCCAAATCCCATCAATGCTTCTCCTGTTTCTCCCTTTTCCCCCTCCGACTCTTCCCCTGTCCCTCATTTTGTCCAATTAACTCTTCATGGAGAATCTCTTGCTGCTAAGGATTCTGACACTTTTGGTCATTCCTTCCCTCAAGCTCCATCCTCTAACTCCACCATCATCACCTTCCAAAACATTGGACCCCAGCGTAGAGCTGCCTTTATGTCCATGTCCAAGCACAACGCCCGTCAATTTGTCAAGAGCAATGCCAGTGTGGCTCTTTTTGCTGAACATTGTTTGAATGAATCCAAACTCCTGCCCTGTGATCTTTTCAATCGGCGCATGAAGACTGTCAGTCCCTCAAGTTTTTCTTATCTTGCTAACAACAAGCATGAAGCTTCTGCCTGCTCTTGGCTTCAGCCTGGCGGTACAGGTTTTTCCATTGACCAGCTGTTCAGCTCACACAAGGTTGCACATGGAGCTGATCCATCTGGTCTTGGTAGATGGTCCTTTGTCAAGTTTCAGGGCAGGGATGGCTACAATGTCACCATGTTTTCTGCCTACTGCCCGGTTGAAAATGATAGGGATCTTGGCTCAGTCTGGAATCAACAGTACCGATACTTTCAGGCCGCTGAAAATCTTTTCAGTCCCAATCCATGCATTCTCTTTCACAGGGATTTGACTGCTGCCCTTCAGGTCTGCCTGGGTGCAGGTGATCACGTCATTGTTGGGATTGACCAGAATGCTGATGTCAGGACTGATGGCTTGTCTTTTGAGCTCAAGGCTCTTGGTTTCAGAGATGCCATTCTTACCCTTCATAGTACGTCTTCTCCTCCTGCCACTCACAACCGAAACACTACCAGAACACCAATTGATGCCATTTGGGTCTCTGAGAATGTTGATGTTCTCAGGGCTGGGTATTGTCCCTTTGGAGGTGCCCATGGTATGGAATCTGACCATCGCATGCTCTGGATTGAGGTTTGTAATGGCAGCATCATGGGCAAATATTTGCCACCTCCTGTGAGATTCTCTCTTTCCAAACTCCAGTCCTCCCATCCTCATCTGCGACAACGGTATTTCAAGCGAGTGAGGCACTGCTTTCTCAAGGCTGGAGTGTTTTCTCTCCAAGCTAAGCTGGAGCACCTACTGGCTCAGTTTCAGTCTGGGGATATTTCTGTGCGAACTGATCTCATCACCACATATGAAGTACTCCATGAAACCTCTACCTCTCTCAGGCTCTCTGTTGAACAAAACCTCTGCCACACTAGAGCTGGTTTGGTTCCATGGTCACCTAAGCTGCAAGTCTATCGTGATACCATTGACTTTTGGCGGCGTGTTGTTAAGTTGAGACAGGGTGTGTCCACCAGTCATACTGTTTTGAAAAGGTTGGCCTGCAAGCTTTCTCTCTACAAAGGAGAACACAGTGACCTTTCCAGTGCTCTCCTCCATCTGAAACAAGCTTACAAGCAATACCGGGCAGTGAAGAAATTGGCCCCCTCATGGAGAGACTCCTTCAATCAAGGCCTGGTGGATGCACTTCTTGCTGAAGGCAAGCCTCACAACCAGCATGCTTCTCAGATTCGTGCCAGGATGCGTAGGGAACGTCTTCAACGAGAGCTTGGTCTCGCTGCTCGGTCTATTCGGGGACGTGTCAACAAGTCAGCAGTCTTGCGCGCTATTGCAGTTGGCCATGATGGTGTTGAACAGGTCTTGGAGTCCCAGTCTACTATGGTACCAGCTATGGCTGCATCCAATGTCCGGCGTCAACAGCAGTGTCTTGGCACTCCTTCCATGACTCCCTCCTTCATTCAAGATTTTGGCTACCTAGGCACTGCCCATGCTGCTCCCCAAGTCCTTGATGGCACATACATCCCTCCTCCTGCCACTGACAAATACCTTTCTGAATTTCTTGCCTGTCTCAAAGTCCCTGACTCTATTCTGAGTTTGCCCCCCTTTGACTATTCAGTGTGTCCAGCTGACAATGCTGCTGCCTGGAAACGTCAGAGGGAACGCACAGCAAGTGAACCTTCTTGTTTGAGTTTTGCACACCACAAGGCTTTTGCCCTTGATCCACAGTTGAACAAGTTTGACACTCTCCTGAGATCCGTCCCATTGATTGTTGGCTTCTCTCCTTCTGCTTGGCAGGTCATCACTGATGTTGAGATCTTCAAGAAACCTGGGGAATATAGGGTGGATAAGATGAGGCTTATTCAGCTGATGTCTCCTGAGTTCCAAATCAACAACAAGATGATTGGCAGACGAATTCTTGCCCATGCTGAACGTGCCAATGCCGTGGCTGTTGATCAACATGGAAGCAGGAAACACCACAAGGCCATCAACACCTGCCTGAACAAGAAGCTCATCTGTGATGTGTTGAGGCAGAAGCGCAGATCTGGTGCTGTTGCTATGAATGATGCCAAGGGCTGCTATGATAGGATCTCTCATCCCATTGCAGGTCTCACTCTCCAAAGCTTTGGGGTTCCTGCACATGTGTGTGAGGTTCTTTTGTCTACTTTGCAACTTGCCAAGCACCACATCAAAACTGGTTTTGGTCGGTCAGGCCCTGTGTATGGTGATGAACCTGTTCCTCTCAGTGGTTGTGGCCAAGGCAATGGTATTGGTCCAACTCTTTGGGCTTTGGTGTCAACAATTGTCTTCCGAATGATGCAACAGGCTGGGCATGGTGTCCATCTTATCACTTCATTGTCACTGCAACTGGTTTCTCTTGTGGGTTTTGCCTTTGTGGATGACACAGATTTGTTTTGTGCTGGCTCTGATTCCTCCACATCTGGTGAGGAATTAGCTGTTGACTTTCAGGAAGCTCTTGACCGGTGGGCTGGTGGGATTATTGCCACTGGTGGTGCTATTGAACCTGCCAAATCCTTCTGTTATTTGATTGATTTCAAATGGAATGGATCCGGTTGGGATTATCACTCCATTGCTGACATGCCTGGTGACTTCTCAGTTGCTGACAAGAATGGCAATCGCGCTACCCTGGATCGCTTTGAAGTTGACCATGCTGACAAGACTCTTGGGGTTTTTATCTCCATGGATGGCAATGAGGAAGCACAGATTGCTCACATGAAGTCACAGTCTCAGTCTTTTGGCTCTCAGCTCAAGGCTTCCAAGTGTGAGAAGCGCGCATCCCTCTACACCTTCAAGTATTCTTTCATGAAGTCTGTTGAATACCCCATGCCTGTCACGCAACTTGATGAGGCCACTTGGACTAAGATAATTCACCCAGCTCTTGTTCCTGTGCTGAATAAAGCAGGGATGTCGCGGACATTTCCCAGACATGTGTTCTATGGTCCTTCCCTCTATCAAGGCTTTGGATTCATCCATCCATACCTCCTCCAAGAGTTCAGTCATATTGCCACCCTCTTTCAGGAATCTGTCAGGTCCTCACAAACTGGTAGGATTCTCAGGCTAACTGCTGAGTCTCTACGGCTCGAACTTGGCATTCCTCTCCATCTTGGTGTCACACCATATCATCCTTTTGCTTCCTACGTCACTCCTTGCTGGTACAAACATGTGTGGAAGTTTTTCTCTGTTCACCCTGTGAGCTTGTTTGAAGACTTCCCAGATCTTCCTCTGTTACGTTCCAATGACTGTTATCTCATGCAAGCCTTTGTCAACTCTGGCTTCAGAGGTGCTGACTTGTCCCTCTTGAATCACATGCGCATGTCCCTCAAGGCTATTTCCCTTGCTGACATTTGTACTCCAGATGGAAAAAGACTCTCTCCCATGGCTTTCCAGCTGACCTCCTCCAATCACTTGAGGGATCATCTTGACTGGCCGAGATGTCCTCCATCTTGGCCTCCAGCAGCAAAGCGCTTATGGACTAAGGCACTTCAGACCTGTTTTCTTCCCCCCTGTCCACCCCCTGCAGCCAGGGCACTGGCTCCTTCTTTTCATCTTGGGCATTGGCTCTCTCCCCAGACAGCTTCTCTCTGGCCTTGGTTTTTGTCTCCCTCCACCAACAGAATATTCTTCAAAACTTCTACTGGCTGGATTGTGAGCACCTCCCAGGGCAGGGGCAGATACAGGGTCACTTCTGAACTCATTTCTTACAAACCAGCCTGTGCTGATGTGCTTGTCTGCCCTGTTATTTGCGGACAAGTTGTACGCGTTGTTGGGTCCTCAGCCTTTGTTTCCGAACCTCCTGACATGGATCCTCTGGAGTACAATCCATTTGATTCTCTTCCAGCCTCCCCTGCAGATGCCTTTGATTCACTCTGTGCGTCTCCAAGAGTACTTCTCCACAAATATTCCCTACCACAGGCTGGCTGTCAGACCCTTGTTGATGCTATTCAGAATGGTACTGCCAGTGCTGTATGTGATGGTTCATTTGATCCGGACCTTCTCAGAGGAACTTCTGCTTTCATTTTGTCACCCAATACCTCCACCAAGACTGCTTCATTGTTCCTCACTGGCTGTAATTTTGTCAGTGGATCCCCTGAGGATCAGTCATCCTACAGGAGTGAACTGGCGGGTATCATTGGAGTTCTCACCTGTTGCACTGCTCTGGTGAATCTTTTTGATATTGCTTCTGGCTCTATCACTATTGCTCTGGATGGTGACACAGCTCTCAAACAGGCTCAGGGATCTTGGCCTTTGGTTATTTCCCAGAAGTCTTTTGATTATGTTTATGTCATCAGAAACATGATTTCTGCCCTGCCAATCTCTGTGCACTTTCAGTGGGTTCAGGGCCATCAAGCTGGAATCTTTCTTGATTGGTGGGCCCTTCGCAATCATCAGGTTGACAGCATGGCAAAGGCCTTTCTCTCTGGTGTTCATAGAGCTTCGGCCCATCACTATCCCAGACTTGTGTTTGAGCCTTGGGCATTTTCTCTCAATGGATGCAAGTGTTCAAGGTTTGATCAGAATGCTCTGCATGTTGCCATTTCTGGTCCTCCTCTTCTTAAATACTGGCAGACCCACCATGATATTCCCATTCCACAACCTGTTTTGAGTTCCATCCATTGGTGTGCCCATCTGTCTGCCTTCAAGCGATTACCTCCTGGCATGCAACGGTGGTTTGTCAAATTTGCTTCTGGATGCATTGGTGTTGGCAACCAACTACTTCACTACCAGTATCAGGATCACTCCAGGTGCCCATTGTGTGATGCAGACAACGAGAAGGTTTCTCATGTGCTCTCCTGCAAGGACACTGGGGCAGTACAGCACAGTGTGTCAGCTTTCAAGGGACCCCTGCAGAAGAGGCTTGAAGTTGAACAAACTGATCCATCATTGGTTGTTGCCATTGTGGATCTTCTCACCAGAGTTCGGAAGGGCCAGACCATTTATCCATCATCCTACTCACTTGCAATTGCGTCTGCTGTCAGGGCACAGAGGACTATTGGCTGGCACAACTGGCTTCTTGGTAGGTGGTCTCCTCGCTGGTACCAAATTCAGGCTGACTACTACTCCCACATTGGAAGCAAGCGCTCTCCCAAACGTTGGGCTACAGCTATCATCCATCAGTTCTTTCTTACCTCCTGGGATCTTTGGACTTATAGGAATGAACGACTCCATGGTCCTGGGGGTACCCTTGATGCTGAACAACACCAATCTCTTGATGCTTCCATCACTTCAGAATTGGCAATTGGTGCAGCTGGTGCACTTCCCCAGTCACACTCCCTGTTACAAACCCCTTTCCACGTCCTACAAGGTTACACCCTGACTGCCAAGCGGCAGTGGCTTGCAACCATCCACCTTGCAAGGAAGCAATATGCAGCGCCTGTCCCACCAGTGCAGCCATACCAACAAGAGGCTGCTCTTCTCAGAGCCTGGCTTACTGGACCTCAGGGTTGATTACACTTTGCACCTTGGTTTTGTCTTCTGCTTCTTATCCTGTCCCATCCCTTTTGATACTGGATCTTATCCCAATATCTTCATTCCCATTTCACTTTCTCTCAAGTCCCTATTTTGTGGGACTTGTTTGTCCTTTTCCCTGCTTGATGTTCAAGGTTTGTTTGAAAATTTGTCGTTCTGCCACTTGGGGTCCTGACTCTATGATGGAGGCGACGTTAAAGTCTGGTTACAGACTGAGTAATTTAGTTTCACCTTTGGTGATTAAAGTTATTTAAATACGTATATTATTATTATTTAAATACGTATATTATTATTATTATTCGATTATTTCTGTTGTCAACCATGGTCCTGTTGAGGTCCTTATGTGTCTCTGTTGTGCTGCTGCTCCATTTGTTGGAGTTAGCTGCTACTGGGATTGGTGTTCCTTAGTGCTGCAGACACTGGTGCTTCTTTCTCCCATTTGCTTCTTTGCGCCTCCATTTTGGCAGTTTCCGTCTCATGGGCTTTTTTGGTTGATCGATCGGTTGTTTCTGCTCATGGTCTTCAGCGCTCAGCTTGATTTTAAAATCATGCCATACCCTGGGTCTACTAGTGATTAGAATAGTACTAGTGATATACAAATTGTGAGCTCTATCAGTTAGTCTATTGCTATTGCTTCCAACACTTGCAAGTCTCCGGCAATTCAGTGATCTGGAGACTCACTAATCATATTCCAATCCCAAGTGGACTCGTGACTGTATTCCAGTGCACGGCAACATAGGGTGAGGACTATTGGCACTGAAATGGTGGAAATATTCCATTTCTTAATTTAGGTAAGTCATTTTGTCTATTTTCTTGTGAAATATGCCAGTACTGGAGGAAATGTGCATTAAAAAGATGTGATATCCAAACTATCAGGTCTTTTTGACTCAGAGTTTTTCCATAGTCCCAAACATACATAGGGGGAGGACTATTGATTTACATAAGTCATTTTATAGTTTAGTAGTTACTGTTACTAGTGTATTTTTTAGTTTTTTTTGCTGATTTGCGAAACAGATGTCTGTCTTTTTTCCGCTGCTTTTTTACCAGTGTCTGTCCTTTCCACTTTTTCCTTGTCAGGTGCACAAGGTTTCCGAGTACCGTATTCTTAGAAATCATATTATGAGTATGCAAAAAAAAACAAGCAAAAGATGCACATAAAATGTGTGTGCCAAACTTCACAAAGTTTTAGGTGCAAGGGGAACTGTAATACAATCCGACGGTGAGTGAACTGCATCAAGATGGGGGTATTGATCATGGAGTTCACTTCTACTAACCATGTACTTCCTCCGTTCCGAAATAACTGTTCGATTGGCACATACAAGCTTGTCTATCGATCAATTTTCAACCAATTCAAATCGTTCTTTTTGGGTTAAACTCTCCTCAACTAAGTCCTTATGCCTGGTTAGACACTGATAGGCTCGCGCTATTGGTCTATTTTTCATTAGGACTTGAAAAGGGCCCGTTTTGCCCTTCAAATGTGATTTTACCGGTTGAAAGGGTTCCACCTGGCATTTGAACCTCGGGAAAGGTTCTTTTGAAAGCTAAGACACTGAATTTTTGTCCAGGTATAGGTGATAGAAACAGGAAGAGAGTTCTCGTCTTCCGTTTTATCGTTCAAAGATAGCCTATCGATTAATTAATTAATTAAAATTATTAGCGTGATATCACTAGTTATTTTTGTTTGTTTGTTTTTTAAGTGAGTTTTTTGAACGATGCGCTACCTATTTTAATCTATTTTAATTCTGTAGTACAACTTTTACATATTTTCTACACAAACGAACAGTTAAAACGGAACGCACACGTTTCGGTCATCGAACAGTTATTTCGGAACGGAGGAAGTATTTAATTGCCTGCTTGCTCCTGGTAGGGAAGAAGAATCACTGAACTGCGATGCGGGAACTGAAATAGAATGCAATGTTATGGTCTAAGGTAGAAATTTCGGAGTGGTATGTAAATTGTGAATGTTTAGATACTTTACGGAATATTGTTACACGAATTAAGAATGGAAACATATTAAATTTGAGGTCGCGAGCATAGCCACATTTTGGCATGCTCTGCCATAAATGTTGATTCATTGTCGGTTCCCATGATCAGGCATATATCATCTTCTGGGACTCTACCATATTAATTAGAACACATATAAAATGTATTCATGACTGAAGATATAATATTCGATTCCCATATGGGATTCGGTTAATTATTCAATCGTGACTGCTAGCTACGCTAGCCCATCACATGCGACGGCAACTGAAATACAATACAACGGCAACTGAAATAGCAGGATGCGACGGCGATACAATCCGATAGCAACTCAAATAGGATCCAATGGCCACTAAAATACAATACGGGTTTCAGAATAGTAGGACATCGATTTTTGCATCCACATATGAATTGTTTCAGAATAGTAGGACATTGATTTTTGCAACCGCATATGAATTGTTTCAGAATAGTAAGACATTGATTTTCGCAACCACATACACTGATTTTTGCAACCACATTTGAATTGTTTCAGAATAGTAGGACATTGATTTTTGCAACTACATACACTGATTTTCGCAACCACATACTAGCACGACCCATTCCCTGCGATCACCTTGAACGTATGGGTTGTGAGACGCAAGGTGATGCAAACATATATCGTGTTAATTTGCACACAAATGAGGTTGCTACGGGGGGTCGCTACGGGGTTGCGTGACATTTATCAGACGTGGTACAGCAAAAAATCTCATTTGCAATCCCAGAAACTCCCAAAGATTACACTAAAGGAGGTGTGATGGAGCAAAATCATTTAAAACTGCTGTTGACTGCTGGAAATCCAGCAGAACAGGCATCCACGAATAAGAGCAACGTGGCTCCTATTCTTTAAACCAACGTACAGTACATACAAGGCATCCCACTCAAGGCTGTGACATGCTAGCGTAGCGAGCATGAACCACGATTAGATAATTAACCGAATCCCACATACGAGCTGACCGGTGTTTGAATACAAAGATTCAAACTGTACGCCGGACGCTCCAGCAATGCATGTGTGCCGATATTCAAACAATAGTTAGGCACGCTCGTGTGTATTCAAACGGTCACACGAAAACTGAAACTCTCTTTTAAGAGTTAACGATTAGTCACAATTTTTCATACTACTCCTAATTTTCTACCTTAGAGTGTAACACAGTAATTACTGTTTATCTTCAACGTAGAAAACAGTAGAATTCAGTACTGAACGAAACAACTAATCAAGCAAAACATCGAAATCCCTTATCCTCAACAAGAGAGGTACCTTGTATCCCTGACAAGCAGCAACACCTCCACCATGGCAGGAATATACAGAGAACCACCGATTGCTTACAAGAGCTCCTTTGACAGCTCAAAGCCCAAGCTCGTAACCCTATCAGCCTACGATTCCGAAGACCACTCAGACAGCGTCAAAGTCCCGTTATTCACCGACAAAGGGGGACTAGAAGAACTCCTCCATACTGAAGAGGCCTTCCTGAACGCAGCAGAAGATCTATCCATTCCAGATACCTCTCTAATCCGCTACTTCGGTCGATGCTTGTGCGTCGACGCGCAGACCAAGTGGCGAACCTTAACCAGAGCGACTCGCGCCAACCATCAGCGTGTCTATCCCCTCACCAAGGATGGATACAATTCAGCTTTTCAAGCCTTCATCAAGTTATACTGCAATGCCGAAGATGCCAGAGACATCATGCATGTCTATCTACGGAGCAGCGTGTGCAAGAAGAAGATCGAATCCACCTGCAAGGACCACACCGATCGGCTCATGACCTTAATCAAGTATTCATCTAAACTACATGGTTTCGCATCCAACCTAGACCACCTGCAGACGCTCACTATCCTCTTACACAGCTACCCCAACAGCTGGATCGAAGACTACGTTCGAATCCATCTAAAGCTTACTCCGGAAACTACATCTCAGTTTATCGTAGACCACATGAGCAGCTTGGACCGACTTAGCAAGCAGAAAAACAACAAGACAAACAATGGGCGCCGCGCGAACAACTCCAACAGCGCTAACAACAATCGAAAGCGCTCAGGCCCCAATAACAAGTCGCATCAGAACAGAAACAAGAAGAAATCCAATCCATGCAGGATCCCCGGCCACAATCATGACTGGTCTGAATGCCCTAAGAACAAATTCTCCAAGCACCACAAGGGATCTAACAACAGCAATCGACCCTCCACTACGACACCGACAAACGAGTCTTTCCAAGCTTGTATCCAAGCAGCAATGAACTCTGCCATGGAAACCTTCCACAATGAACATGGTGGCCGAACTGAAAGAAGCATCGATGGAGACCTAGTATGGCTCCCATGAGTGCAACAGCACTCTTCCAAGAGGCCCAAGGGCCCACCTAAACCAGCAATCACCATGCCTCCGGCGCCACAGGCCCTGGATGCCAGTACAGCACAGCTGTCTGGGATGACGCATGGAGGAGATCTCCCAGAGAAAGAGGGGAAGGAACCTACAGGATGGAGTATTCCTGTTGAACGCTTAGAAAAGACTGCAACAGCAGCACAAGAATCTGCTACAACAGCAGCGAAAACAATAGTTCGGAACATCCTACAGGATATATCAAACTCGGATCTGAATCGAACATCGAATCGATCCAAGGGTACAGACGCAATCGATCAGACAGCAGCAACAAATGGACCACTCTTGTCCCTAGCAAGGAATTGGTCCACTGGTACAGCAAAAAACCTCTATTGCAACACCAAAAACTCCAAAGACTACACCAAAGGAGGTGCGCTGGAGCAAAATTATTTAAAGCTGCTGTCGACTGCTGGAAATACAGCAGAACAGGCATCGAATAAGAGCAACGTGGCTCCTATTCTTTTAACAAAAGTACAGTACATACAAGGCATACCAACGAAATCAAGACCACTACTCGCACTATTAGATAGTGGATCCTCCGGAACTCTAATCAACAAAAGAGCACTACCGTTTGGAACAATACCACTCCGAAGCAAACATCAAGTGGTAACTACGACAGCAAACGGAAGCTTCGATACTACAGAATACGTCATCATGAAGAACCTCAAGCTACAAGAGTTTGGCAACTATACCATCGACCAACAACAGGCAAGACTCTTCCATTCCCCCAACTGCAAATATGATTTAATACTAGGCAGAGACTTTCTCCACCTAGCTCAGATCAATCTCCTATTCAAAGAAGGAGCAGTTCAGTGGATGGATAGAACGATCCCTATGAAGGACACGTCCTTATACCATGACAACTACAACATGCTCATGGAAGAACTAGAAGACGCCGAACTCTTTGCTGAGGATCCCTCCTTTGCGAATCCATACAAGTCCAAGGTTATACTCGACAGAGCATACCAAGAAACAGATCCATCTACAGTTGCCAAGCAACAGTCCCACATGTCCACAACGGAACAACAACAGTTTCAAGCAATACTAAGCAAGTATCCGAATGTCTTCAACGGCGAATTAGGGAAATATCCACACAAGAAGATCTCTCTAAGACTCAAGCCCGGATCAAAGCCCATACACAAGAAGCCTTATCCAGTCGCATACAAAAGAGAAGACCTATTCAAAAGGGAGCTCCAGAATCTTTGTAATGATGGAGTACTCAAGCGTTGCACTGGACCGGCCGAATGGGCATTTCCAACCTTCATAGTACCTAAAAAAGATAACAGGGTACGATGGGTATCAGACTTCAGGGAACTGAACGAACTCCTTGAAAGAAGACCTTATCCCATACCAAGGATACAAGACATCATGAACAAGCGTGGCAAGTACACCCACTTCACCAAGATTGACTTGTCCATGCAATACTACTGCTTTGAACTGGATGACGCAAGCAAGAAGCTTTGTACCATAGTGACGCCGTATGGTTGCTATGAATACCAAAGACTACCAATGGGCGTCAAAGTCTCTCCAGACGTTGCCCAACAACTAATGGAAGATATCCTACAGGACACTGACTGCACTGTTTATATTGATGATATTGGCATCTGGACCAATGGATCCTTTGACCTCCACATGAAGACCATTGACAAGATCCTCGACAGACTTAACCAGAATGGTCTCAAGTGCAACCCACTCAAGTGTGATTGGGCTGTACAAGAAACTGACTTCCTCGGATATTGGATGACTCCCACAGCAGTTAAACCATGGAGAAAGAAGATTGAAGCCATCCTCCGAATGGATCGACCACGAACCATCACTCAAGTCAAATCATTCCTTGGCGCAGTAGGATACTACAGAGACATGTGGCCCCAAAGATCCCATGTCCTAGCGCCTTTATTCGATATCACCGGTACCCCTAAGAAAACTCCTCAGGCAGCTGCCATCAAAGGCAAGCAACGCAAAGCTCCTTCAGCTTTCAATTGGGGACCAGCTCAAGACAAAGCCTTTCAAGAGATGAAAGCAATGGTAGCAGCGGATGCGCTGAATACCTATCCCGATCTAAACAAGCCCTTTGAACTGTACACTGATGCCTCAGACCTACAGCTGGGCGCTGCTATAATACAAGATGGCAAGCCTATTGCTTATTGGTCCAAGAAACTATCTGATGCCCAGAAGAACTATACCACTATGGAAAAAAACTCCTAGCGATTGTACTCTGCTGCAAAGAGTACCAAAAGATGCTACTTGGCGGTGTCATCAATGTATACACCGACCATAAGAACCTTACCTTTCGAACACTTTCAGTCCACCGAGTCCTCCGGTGGAGGCTATTCCTGGAAGAATTCGGTGTCAACCTCACTTATGTGGAAGGCAAGAAGAACGTTCTTGCTGATGCCTTCTCCAGACTACCCAGGATGGATCCACCCACTGTGGGGAAGAAAGAAGCCCTTGGAAAGGGCACTCTTATTGATTTTTTGAAACTTGAAGTCCCCAAGCAAGATGAAGAACTGTTTCTAGCAGAGTTCCCAAATCTATTCCAGCACTTATGCAATGACGCAGACCAAGAGTTATACTCTTGTTTGCTGAACAATGAGTGTCTAGTCAACCTACCAACCAACCAAGACATGGAATGCCCGGTTAACTATAACAAGATATACCTCCATCAGCAAAAGGACCCGACTGTCAAGTTCAAGACCCAATCCAAGGCATTCTTCTACCAAGAATTACAAGGCAATAACATCCTTTGCTATGCCAACCAATCCAACCCAGATAATTGGCGAATTTACATACCAAGTTCTCTTACGAATGATACCATCAAATGGTATCATCTCCTGTTGGGTCATTGTGGATCCACCAGATTATATAAGACTATCTCAGCTCGATTCTATGCAGACAACCTGTCCAATCTATGCAAGTCCTACATCTGCACGGACAATTGCGTCCAATATAAGAGCAGGCAAGCCAAATATGGCATGCTTCCTCCCAAAGAAGCGCCAGTATCTCCCTTCGATGAAGTCCATGTTGATCTTATAGGCCCCTGGAAGATCACAGCCCAAAACAAGACCTATAACTTCAAGGCGCTAACGTGTATCGATCCAGTCACCAACCTACTTGAAATCATCCGGATCAGGGACAAATCTTCTCAGCATGTCTCTGATCAATTCAAGAACTGCTGGCTCTCAAGATATCCCAGACCAAACAGATGCATCCATGATAATGGTGGTGAGTTCCTAGGGGCTGAATTCCAACTCACTCTCAAGCAGTATGGAGTCCAATCAGTCCCCACCACTGTAAAGAATCCACAAGCCAATGCTATATGCGAGCGGGTACATCATACAGTGGCTGATATCCTGCGAGTCCTAGTACATGTCAATCCTCCACAAGCAAACGCCAAAGTTACTCAGCTCATGGACAACGCCCTATCAACATGCATGCACGCCTCCAGGTGCGCTGTCAGTACCTCCTTACAAGCATCCCCGGGCTCCCTGGTGTTCAACAGGGACATGATGATAGATTTACCATTAACCTCCAATCTATTAGCCCTCAAGCAGCTTCGACAACAAGGAATCAACAAAGCCCTGCTCAGGGACAACTCCAAGAGAGTCGCGCACACCTTCCAAGTCAATGACAAGGTATGGTTACAAGAACCGGATCCGGACAAACTACAGCCACGAAGAACCGGACCCTTCCTTATTCTGCAGGTTAATGACAATGGTACAGTGAAACTGCAGAAAGCCCCTTCAATAGCCGAAACAGTGAACATCCGAAAGCTAACCCCTTACAAAGAACCAGAATCGGAGTCTACGGCCATTCATTGGGCATCGTAAGATTCGTTTAATCATGAGGCACTATGTGACATGCTAGCGTAGCGAGCATGAACCACGATTAGATAATTAACCGAATCCCACATACGAGCTGACCGGTGTTTGAATACAAAGATTCAAACTGTACGCCGGACGCTCCAGCAATGCATGTGTGCCGATATTCAAACAATAGTTAGGCACGCTCGTGTGTATTCAAACGGTCACACGAAAACTGAAACTCTCTTTTAAGAGTTAACGATTAGTCACAATTTTTCATACTACTCCTAATTTTCTACCTTAGAGTGTAACAAAGGCACGTCCGCTACTGGCACTACTTGACAGTGGATCCTCTGGAACGCTAATTAACGAAAAGGCTCTACCATTTGGTACTATACCGATCTGAAGCAAGCATCAAGTCCATAACTACTACAGCAAATGGAACCTTTGATACCACAGAATATGTTATCATGAAAAACATCAAGCCACAAGAGTTCGGCAACTATACCATTGACAGACAAGAGGCAAGGCTCTTCCATTCACCCAACTGCAAATATGATCTGATACTAGGCAGAGACTTCCTCTACCTAGCAAAGATCAATCTCCTATTCGACACCGGAGCAGTACAGTGGATGGATAGAACCATTCCCTTGAAGGATACCTCTTTATACCATGCAGCAAACCATACCATGCTCATGGAAGAACTAGAAGATGCTGAACTCTTTGCTGACAACCTCTCCTTTGCCAATCTATACAAGTCCAAAGTTATCTTAGACCAAGCCTATCAAGAAACAGATCCATCGACAGTAGTGCAGCAACAGTTGCACATGTCTCCCACAGAGCAACAACAGTTCCAAGCCATACTAAACAAATACCCCAATGTCTTCAATAGAAAACTTGGCAAGTATCCTCACAAGAAGATTTCTCTAAGACTGAAGCCCGGATCCAAGCCCATACACAAGAAGCCTTATCCAGTTGCATACAAAAGAGAAGACCTATTCAAAAGGGAGCTCCACAATCTTTGTAATGATGGAGTCCTCAAGAGATGCACTGGACCAGCTGAATGGGCGTTTCCAACCTTTATTGTTCCAAAGAAAGACAACCAAGTTAGATGGGTATCAGACTTCAGGGACCTCAATGAACTTCTTGAACAGTGTCCTTATCCAATTCCTAGGATACAAGATATTATGAACAAGAGAGGCAAGTACACTCACTTCACCAAGATTGACTTGTCCATGCAATATTACTGCTTTGAACTGGATGATGCAAGCAAGAAACTATGTACCATAGTCACTCCATATGGTTGCTACAAGTACCAGTGCCTACCAATGGGAGTTAAAGTCTCTCCAGATTTGGCTCAGCAACTAATGGAAGATATCCTACAAGACACAGACTGCACTGTCTATATTGATGACATTGGCATACGGACTGCTGGATCTTTTGATCTACACATGGAGACAATTGACAAGATCCTAGACTGGCTCAACCAGAATGGACTGAAGTGCAACCCACTCAAGTGTGATTGGGCCGTACAAGAAACTGACTTCCTTGCATATTGGATGACTCCCACAGCAGTTAAGCCTTGGAGAAAGAAGATTGAAGCCATTCTACGTATGGACTGACCAAGAACCGTGACCCAAGTCAAGTCCTTCCTTGGAGCAGTAGGATACTACAGAGACATGTGGCCCCAAAGATCCCATGTCCTATCTCCTCTCTTTGATATCACTGGAGGCCCCAAGAAGAAAACTCCTCAAGCAGCTGCCATCAAAGGCAAACAAAGAAAAACTCCTTCAGCTTTCACTTGGAAACCCACTCAAGATAAAGCCTTTCAAGAAATGAAAGCAATGGTGGCAGCAGATGCGCTGAACACCTATCCAGACCTTAACAAGCCCTTTGAACTGTACACTGATGCCTCGGACCTACAACTAGGCGCTGCCATACTACAAGATGGCAAGCCTAGAGCCTATTGGTCCAAGAAACTATCTGATGCCCAGAAGAACTATAATACAATGGAGAAAGAACTCCTCACAATTGTACTGTGCTGAAAAGAGTACAGAAAAATGCTCCTTGGTGGTGTCATCAATGTATACACTGACCATAAGAACCTCACCTTCCGCACACTTTCAGTCCAACGAGTCCTCAGGTGGAGACTATTCCTCAAAGAATTTGGTGTACAATTTTGCAACGCGCGATTTTGTCCGACGTTCCGATGTTCCAGTACTTAAAACACGTAGATTTCTACACAACTTTCCCCTTTGATATCTCACTCACTTCTAAAGCTCCTACAACAACACCAAGCACTACACCTATTAACAGAGACCTCCCCTATCTGATTCTGCTGTTTGTTTGGCTGCTCCTTGCTTCCTTTGGTTGCTTTGGTTCATTGTTTCCTGTCGGTCGGCCGGTCGGCAAGCAACAAGCAACACGCCCGAAAACAAGGACACATAATTTTCTACAGCAGTTGCAGTACTAATTTCTACAGCAACTCTGCTCCGGTTAGTCTCCACGCTCAGTTTGTCTCCGAGCTCGGTTTGTTTTTCGATCTGTTTTCAAGCTACCCTTTTATTTAACGCTATACAGTCTTCCAAGCCCCTTAAGTGATACCCACTTAACGTTCTACATTCTTCAAGGTTCCTTGCTGAGTTCCCTAAGTCTTTTCAAGTTGAAGTTGTCGAACACATACAAACCCCCTCTCTAGAAGGTTCCTACGCGCTGATCCTTAAGTATTTGCAAGTTCGCGCAAGCATATCTTCCAGTTCCCCCTTTATTTTCAAGCCAATTGCCCACTACTCCTTAAGTGTTTATCACTTCAGAGTACCCCTGTTTCCTAGCCAAGCCCCCTAGTCCCTAAGTGTTTTTGCTTAAGGCTCCCCCTACTACACCTGTTTTCAAGCCAAGACCAACTGATCCCTAAGTACCTCCTACTTATTGCACTCTTGTTTCCAAGACTACAGCTACTATCCGCCCCTTGTTTTCAAGACTACAATTTCCCTGGTCCCTAAGTGTTCGCGAGTTCCCTGATCCCTAAGTGTTTTCGCTATTAAGCAACCCCAACTTGAACTTCAAGTTAGACACTGTTTTCAAGACACAAGCCTCCCCCTGGTCCCTAGGTGTTTTTACTAAAGCCCCTGTTTTCAAGCAAGCAGCTTTCTTGGTCCCTAAGTGTCTCGCTCAAGGTCCCTGTTTTCAAGCCAATTGCCCCCGGATACTGTTTCCACTGCAACCCTGGTCCCTAAGTGTCCCGCTCAAGGTCCCTGTTTTCAAGCCAATTGCCCCTGGATACTGTTTCCACTTATAAGTACTTGCGAGTTTGAACTTCAAGTTCCCTCCTGAGCCTTTTAAGTGTGCCCTGCCATTGATCTCCCCCGGTCCCTAAGTTTTCCTACTAAAGCCCCTGATTTCACGCAAGCAGTGTCCCTACTACCAGGTCTTTGATACAAGCCAGTTGTCGGTGGTTGGTTTTCTACAGTCTGTTTGGTTTCTACAGTCTGTTTCTACAGTCTGTTTCTACACGATTTGCAGTGGTCTACTGGAGTTTCTAAATTCTGTAACTCCAGAGCACCTCTGTGGGTTTCGAGCGTGACTCTTCTGGTAGTGCTCCAGTCCTTTCTTTTGGTTCCCCTGGAATTTTTCCTTGTCCAGACCAACGTTGGACCTGTTGTTGCTGCTGTACCCTGTTTCCCAGCATACAACCTATCACCTGGCATTTCTGCACTCAACTGGTGCTTCTACTGCCCCGGCATCTGTCATCATCAGCGGCGTGTCTTCTGTTGCCCCAGCATCTAACTGGTTGCTTGCTTCCCTGGTTTAATTGCCTCGCTCAAGGTCTTTGAATCAAGCCAGTTTGTTTCTACACAATTTGCAGTGGTCTACTGGAGTTTCCAAATTCTGTAACTCCAGAGCACCTCTGTGGGTTTCGAACGTGACTCTTCTGGTAGTGCTCCAGTCCTTTCTTTTGGTTCCCCTGGAATTTTTCCTTGTCCAGACCAACGTTGGACCTGTTGTTGCTGCTGTACCCTGTTTCCCAGCATACAACCTATCCCCTGGCATTTCTGCACCCAAGCGGCGTTTCTATTGTGGCCTCTGCACTACACTGGTGTTTATACTGCCCCGGCTTTTGTCTCCCAACTGCTTTTCAGTTTGTTGATTTGCCCTCAACCGGTGCTTCTCCTGCCCCGGCCTTTGTCATCACCTGGCACGTTTACATCCCAGTGCAGTGTCTGCTGTTGCTCCAGCACCCAACAGGTTGCTATTCAGCTGTTGATTTGCCCTCCATTGGTGCTTCTCCTGCCCCGGCCTTTGCCCTCAACCGGTGCTTCTCCTGCCCCGGCCTTTTTTCATTACCTGGCACTTGCACATCCAAGAGGCGTGTCTGCTGTTGGTCCAACACCCAACTGCTTGCTTTTCAGTTGTTGCTTTGCTCTCAACTGGTGCTTCTCCTGTCCCGGCCTTTGCCCTCACCCGGTGCTTCTCCTGCCCCGGCCTTTGTCTTCAACCGGTGCTTCTTCTGCCCCGGCCTTTGCCTTTAACCGGTGCTTCTCCTGCCCCGGCCTTTGTCAACACCGGATACTTCCCCATTCAAGCGCGGCGTTTCAGTTGGTGATCCTGCACTCCACTGGAGGTTTTCTGCTGTTGATTGCCCTCCATCGGTGCTTCTCCTGCCCCGGCCTTTGCCCTCAACCGGTGCTTCACCTGCTTCGGCCTTTGTCATCACCTGGCACTTGCACATCCAAGAGGCGTGTCTGCTGTTGGTCCAACACACAATTGCCTGCTTTTCAGTTGTTACTTTGCTCTCAACCGGTGCTTCTCCTGCCCCGGCCTTTGTCATCAACCGGTGCTTCACCTGCCCCGGCCTTTGTCAACACCGGGTACTTCCCTATTCAAGCGCGGCGTTTCAGTTGGTGATCCTGCACTCCACTGGAGGATTTCTGCTGTTGATTGCCCTCCACCGGTGCTTCTCCTGCCCCGGCATTTGCCCTCAACCGGTGCTTCACCTGCTCCGGCCTTTTCATCACCTGGCACTTGCACATCCAAGAAGCGTGTCTGCTGTTGGTCTAGCCCCCACTTGCTTGCTTTTCAGCCGTTGTTTGCACTCAACCGGTGCTTCTCCTGCCCCGGACTTTGTCATCAACCGGTGCTTCACCTGCCCCGGCCTTTGTCTTCACCTGGCACTTGCACATCCACGAGCGCGGCGTTTCAGTTGTTGCTCCTGCACTCCACTGGAGGTTTTCTGCTGTTGATTTGCCCTCCACCGGTGCTTCTCCTGCCCCGGCCTTTGCCCTCAACCGGTGCTTCACCTGCTTCGGCCTTTGTCATCACCTGGCACTTGCACATCCAAGAGGCGTGTCTGCTGTTGGTCCAACACACAATTGCCTGCTTTTCAGTTGTTACTTTGCTCTCAACCGGTGCTTCTCCTGCCCCGGCCTTTGTCATCACCCGGTGCTTCTCCTGCCCCGGCCTTTGTCAACACCGGGTACTTCCCCATTCAAGCGCGGCATTTCAGTTGGTGATCCTGCACTCCACTGGAGGATTTCTGCTGTTGATTGCCCTCCACCGGTGCTTCTCCTGCCCCGGCATTTGCCCTCAACCGGTGCTTCACCTGCTCCGGCCTTTTCATCACCTGGCACTTGCACATCCAAGAAGCGTGTCTGCTGTCGGTCCAGCCCCCACTTGCTTGCTTTTCAGCTGTTGTTTGCACTCAACCGGTGCTTCTCCTGCCCCGGACTTTGTCATCAACCGGTGCTTCACCTGCCCCGGCCTTTGTCTTCACCTGGCACTTGCACAACCACGAGGCGTGTCTGCTGTCGGTCCACCATCCAATTGTTTGCTTTTCGGCTGTTGTTTGCCCTCAATCGGTGCTTCTCCTGCCCCGGCCTTTGTACTCAACTGGTGCTTCTCCTTTCAAGCGCGGCGTTTCAGTTGTTGCTCCTGCACTCCACTGGAGGTTTTCTGCTGTTGATTTGCCCTCCACCGGTGCTTCTCTTGCCCCGGCCTTTGCCCTCAACCGGTGCTTCTCCTGCCCCGGCCTTTGTCATCACCTGGCACTTGCACATCCAAGAGGCGTGTCTGCTGTTGGTCCAGCACCCAATTGCTTGCTTTTCAGCTGTTGTTTGCCCTCAACCGGTGCTTCTCCTGCCCCGGCCTTTGTCATCAACCGGTGCTTCTCCTGCCCCGGCCTTTGTCATCAACCGGTGCTTCTCCTGCCCCGGCCTTTGTCATCACCTGGCACTTGCACATCCAAGAGGCGTGTCTGCTGTTGGTCCAACACCCAATTGCCTGCGTTTCGGTTGTTGCTTTGCTCTCAACCGGTGCTTCTCCTGCCCCGGCCTTTGTCATCAACTGGTGCTTCTCCTGCCCCGGCCTCTGTACTCAACCGGTGCTTCTCCATTCCAGCGCGGCGTTTCAGTTGGTGCTCCTGCACTCCACTGGAGGTTTTCTGCTGTTGATTTGCCCTCCACCGGTGCTTCTCCTGCCCCGGCCTTTGTCATCAACCGGTGCTTCTCCTGCCCCGGCCTTTGTCATCACCTGGCACTTGCACATCCAAGAGGCGTGTCTGCTGTTGGTCCAGCACCCAATTGTTTGCTTTTCAGCTGTTGTTTGCCCTCAATCGGTGCTTCTCCTGCCCCGGCCTTTGTACTCAACCGGTGCTTCTCCATTCAAGCGCGGCGTTTCAGTTGGTGCTCCTGCACTCCACTGGAGGTTTTCTGCTGTTGATTTGCTCTCCACCTGTGCTTCTCCTGCCCCGGCATTTGTCATCTGCCCTCAGTGCTCCACTTCTGGTACAATGCCTCCCCCTCCCACTAAGGGGTGGCCCACCTCCCAAGCAGCTTCCCGGAAGAAAAGATCTTCCACGCCTCCTTCTTCTGCTAGGTCTGCCCCTGGGGCTCGGTCTAACAAGCGCCCATTTGTGCAAAAGACTCCTCCAAGACATTCCTAGTGTCACCTCTGCTCTTACTACTCCCTCTCCTACTCTTGATACCAGATCATCCTCTTCCTCTGCCTCATCAGCCTCTTCATCCTCTATGCATGGGTCTTCTGTTGACGATATGTCTTCATCTTCTTCTGTGTCCTCATCTGCAGGTATGCTTTCTGATGTTGATATGCTTGGCACTGAACCTGCTCCAGGGGATTCCTTGAAGCCTTCTTCTTCTGCAGGTGTGCTCTCTGATGTTGAGATGCTTGGCACTGAATCTGCACCAGGGGAATCTGCACCAGGGGATTCCTTGCAAACTTCTTCGCTGTCAACAGCCTCTCAGCTAGGCTCCCAGGAGTCAGGTCCTCCGCCGTCAGGTACTCTGTCAGGCTCTCAGTCATCAGGTACTTTGCGGTCAGACCCCAAGCTGATAAGCTCCCAGTCCTCAGGCTCCCAGCAGCAGAGCTCCCAGCAGCAGGGCGCCCAGCAGTCAGGACCCCGGCCCCCAGGCTCCCAGCAACCAGGATCCAACCAGGCAGGCTCCCAGCTGCCAGGCCAACAGACGCCCAGACACACACCAAAGGGTTCTGGGACCTCAGGCAAGGTCCCTGCTTCCTCTATCCTCAAGCAATCTACTCTTGCCTTTTCCTCTGCCCAGACGTCTGATCCCTCTCAGCAGCAAGCACGCCACTCCCAACGCCAGGAGGCTTTGGCTGCTGCCAACAGGGCTCATTCCGCTTCCTTCTTCTGGTGTTTTTATGGTAAGGGTCCCTGTTCTGGCAAATCTCCTATTCCATCTGCAATTCATGCCTTTCGAAAATCTCCAACTGGTAACCGGTTATGGGCTGGGTGTCCAAGCCCTACACACTTTTTCAGCAAGAAGGAGGGTAAAGACAAAAAATCCATCCATGATATTTGCCGGACTGCCATCCCTCCTGTTTATGCTCAGGTTTTTCCGGACACTCCAGACTGGCGCAATGCCACTGTGGCTTCCTTGGCTTCTATTGCCTCTGCTTGCTTTCAAGGCTCTGCCCCAGCCTGGACCAAGCAACCACCTGGCCAGGCTCTGAAGAAATGTCTTATTGGTTTGGTCAAGATGTCTCCTGAGTGTTTTGATGACCTGTATTGTGAGGGCAACCTTTTGCCTAGCACTGAAGGCAAAGTATGGTGGGCAGCCAATCAGGTGCTTGGTTCTCATTGGCATTTCAAGAAGCGCCCTCCTACACCTGCGCCACCAGTGGCTGATGATGCTTCCACTTCCAAATCTTCCACTTCCAAATCAGTGTCCTTTCTTCCTGGTGGTGGTGATGCTACTGTCTTGTCCTCTTCTGCTGGGCATTTCCTCCAACGCCGAGGGGTTTGCTCCAGTGATTCTAGAGCTCCAGTGGATGTCACTGCTGGCACCAAGTGTTCTCATAGTTCTTATGTCACTCTGTCCCTTCCAAGGTTGATGACACAACGCCCTGGGGAACTTTATGATGAGCTGCTCAAGTCGCTCAAGGAAGCATTGGATCTGCTCTGGACTGTTGACAAGCGCCTGGTGTTGTATGTTTTCCCCTCAAGAGCCAGGCTCAACCCCAAGGCCAAGCCTGTTACCAAGTTTTGGACGACACTTCCTGACAGGAAGACCTTGGAATTGTATGTTGCTCAGCTCTGGCTTCGCAGTAGAACTGCTCCTCATCTACGATTCTTTGTGGGACACAGTGCTTCCCTGGAGAAACTCTTTTCAGCACAGTTGCTCCAGAGGCTCAGAGACCGTGACATGGACCTGAAATATGACCACATACAGGCCCCAGTTATTGTCACCTGTGGCTTTCTCCTTGGATCTTACATGCAGAGTTTTGATCTTGACCACTACAACGAATTGCTTCAGACTCATCCCAGGTTTCAGGCATGTCCTATTGCTGTAATCAGGAAGAATATCAGCCTTGACAACTCCAGAACTCCTGATCCCAATCCTGTTCTGGCTGCACATGTTTTATGTGATGCTACAAAGCGCGCCCAAACTGTTAAGCTCCTCAAAGCCCAGTTCAACCGTTGCAAACCTTCAGACATTGCCTCTTTACCTGATGGTAAATTCTACAAGTTTATTGAGACAGCTACCAATCCTTCTGACAGACCTCTTCCCCCCTCCAAGCTCAAGACTGTTCGCCAGGCTAAGCACCGCCAAGCTAAATTTATTGAGAGCCATGAAACTGCTCCTGTTCTGGGGGTAGTTGATCTTGATCTTCCAGTTGACTTGGGCCAAGGGCTGGGTTTGAAGACACTGCGCAGTGTGCTTCTGGGCATCAGAACCCGTGACAATTGGTCATGGCCCCTTTTTCTTTCTGTTGATACCAGTTCATACCGAGGCGAGATCCTTGCTTTGTACAATATCACTACCAAGGCTGAAGCAATGGCCATGTTGTCTTTCCTGCCTATTTTTCTGGAAGCTCAGTATGGTTCTTGTGTTAGACAATGGTTCTCTTCTGAGTGCTTGACTGAAATGGAAGCTTACCATTGGGATGCTGCTGTCAATTGTGTTGTGGAAACTGCACCTGCTGCAGATCCAATGCAGGATAACTCTCTTCCATTTTTTGGTGATGGGGATGCACGAGATTGGGAACTTGTTGATGATGACTTGTCAGTTGACCTTGCTCCAGATCTCACTTTTGATCTGGATTTGCACTTTAACCTCCAAGCCCGTGCTGACAGTGGTGGTGGAGGCTTTGATGACTCTCAATCCATGGATACTTTAGCGACTGGCACTTCCAATCTTACTGCTGTCCAGGCATCAGCGCCTGCAGGTGCTGTTCCTCCTGGCGGTGATCCTCCCCATGTTGCCAAGGCTGATGCCTCCCCTGGTATCCCTCCTGAAGTCCCCCCTGAAGTTCCTGACCCTCCCCAAAATGCCATGGCTGGTGACCTCCCTGTGGCCTCTCCTGATTCCTCAACTGCAGTTCCTGCTGCCGGTGGTGGGGAAGACGCAGCCTCTGCATTGAGGCTTGGAGTTGCTGCAATTGCATTCTCTTCCAGCCATGATGCTAGTGTCAGTGACTTAAGCCATGCCAATGTCTCCACCAAATCAGCTCCGGCAACTCTTCCTTCCGTGCGACAGACTCAGTTTCCTTCTGATCATGGTTAGCTCTCCTGGTATGAGGTTTGATGGGATGCCTTCCAATCCAAATCCCATCAATGCTTCTCCTGTTTCTCCCTTTTCCCCCTCCGCCTCTTCCCCTGTCTCTCATTTTGTCCAATTAACTCTTCATGGAGAATCTCTTGCTGCTAAGGATTCTGACACTTTTGGTCATTCCTTCCCTCAAGCTCCATCCTCTAACTCCGCCATCATCACATTCCAAAACATTGGACCACAGCGCAGAGCTGCCTTTATGTCCATGTCCAAGCACAACGCCCGTCAATTTGTCAAGAGCAATGCCAGTGTGGCTCTTTTTGCTGAACATTGTTTGAATGAATCCAAACTCCTGCCCTGTGATCTTTTCAATCGGCGCATGAAGAATAGTCAGTCCCTCAAGTTTTTCCTATCTTGCTAACAACAAGCATGAAGCTTCTGCCTGCTCTTGGCTTCAGCCTGGCTGGCACAGGTTTTTCCATTGACCAGCTGTTCAGCTCACACAAGGTTGCACATGGAGCTGATCCATCTGGTCTTGGCAGATGGTCCTTTGTCAAGTTTCAGGGCAGGGATGGCTACAATGTCACCATGTTTTCTGCCTACTGCCCGGTTGAAAATGATAGGGATCTTGGCTCAGTCTGGAATCAACAGTACCGCTACTTTCAAGCAGCTGAAAATCTTTTCAGTCCCAATCCATGCATTCTCTTTCACAGGGATCTGACTGCTGCCCTTCAGGTCTGCCTGGGTGCAGGTGATCAAGTCATTGTTGGGATTGACCAGAATGCTGATGTTCGAACTGATGGCTTGTCTTTTGAGCTCAAGGCTCTTGGTTTCAGAGAGGCCATCCTTACACTTCATAGTACGTCTTCTCCTCCTGCCACTCACAACCGCAACACTACCAGAACACCAATTGATGCCATTTGGGTCTCTGAGAATGTTGATGTTCTCAGGGCTGGGTATTGTCCCTTTGGTGGTGCCTATGGTATGGAATCTGACCACAGAATGCTTTGGATTGAAGGTCTGTACTTGCAGCCTCATGGGCAAACGTCTGCCACCTCCTGTGAGCTTCTCTCATTCCAAACTCCAGTCCTCTCACCCTCATCTGCGCCAACGGTATTTCAAGCGTGTCAGGCACAGCTTTCTCCAGGCTGGAGTGTTTTCTCTCCAAGCTAAGCTGGAGCACCTCCTGGCTCAGTTTCAGTCTGGGGATACTTCTGTGCGCACTGATCTCATCACCACATATGAAGTACTCCATGAAACCTCCACCTCTCTCAGGCTCTCTGTTGAACAAAACCTCTGCCACACTAGAGCTGGTTTGGTTCCATGGTCACCAAAGCTGCAAGTCTATCGTGATACCATTGACTTTTGGCGGCGTGTTGTTAAGTTGAGACAGGGTGTGTCCACCAGTCATACTGTTTTGAAAAGGTTGGCCTGCAAGCTTTCTCTCTACAAAGGAGAACACAGTGACCTTTCCAGTGCTCTCCTCCATCTGAAACAAGCTTACAAGCAATACCGGGCAGTGAAGAAATTGGCCCCCTCCTGGAGAGACTCCTTCAATCAAGGCCTGGTGGATGCACTTCTTGCTGAAGGCAAGCCTCACAACCAGAATGCTTCCCAGATTCGTGCCAGGATGCGCAGGGAACGCCTTCAAAGAGAGCTTGGTCTCGCTGCTCGGTCTATTCGGGGACGTGTCAACAAGTCAGCAGTCTTGCGAGCTATTGCAGTTGGCCATGATGGTGTTGAACAGGTCTTGGAATCTCAGTCTACTATGGTACCAGCTATGGCTGAATCCAATGTCCGGCGTCAACAGCAGTGTATAGGCACTCCTTCCATGACTCCCTCCTTCATTGAAGATTTTGGCTACCTCGGCACAGCCCATGCTTCTGCTCAAGTTCTTGATGGCACATACAATCCTCCTCCTGCCACTGACAAATACCTTTCTGAATTTCTTTCCTGTCTCAAAGTCCCTGACTCTATACTGAGTTTGCCCCCCCTTTGACTATTCAGTGTGTCCAGCTGACAATGCTGCTGCCTGGAAACGCCAGAGGGAACGCACAGCAAGTGAACCTTCTTGTTTGAGTTTTGCCCACCACAAGGCTTTTGCCCTGGATCCCCAGCTGAACAAGTTTGACACTCTCCTGAGATCCGTCCCATTGATTGTTGGCTTCTCTCCTTCTGCTTGGCAGGTCATCACTGATGTTGAGATCTTCAAGAATAATAATATACTTATTTAAGTAGGAAAATCCACCGAAGGTGGTTAAAAGCTACTCAGTCTGTAACCAGACTTTATCGTCGCCTCAATCGAAGAGAGGTTAGGCCCCAAGTTGTAGAACGACGCGCCGCCTCAACCATGGGGAATAGGCCCCAGGTTGTAAAGACGGCTATTTTGCAAACGAACCTTGGTAAGAAACAGGAAAAAAATGAACCAGTCCAGAGCACAACAGACACAGCTGTTGCAAAGCGTACAGGAGACGGGGTAACAAGAACGTGAAAGGGAAAACACAAGCAAAACTGTCCCTGGTCGCTGCATGCTGTATTGCAGCATTGTGTTGATATCCGCTCGTCAGCGGTCTTCGGGGAACTTAATCGGCTCGTAGATAAGTTCGACTCGTACTGGTCTGTAAATAAGGAAAAGCCTTAACAATAATAACGCGTACATCCCTGGCAAAGGGTGAGACTACAGCGGACTGTTCAAAGTCTTATTGCATACACTTAGTTACTACAAGGTACTTCCCTAGAGGTACATCGGAATCGGTCGTAAAGGAGGGCATGATAGGTGTGTTTATTTTAGAGTATAAAAGAAAGAGTGAAAGGAGCTGAGCCAAAGCGCTCAGCTCTGTATCGTGACATCGCTCCGATAACTCGTATAATAACAGAGCTCTGTAGCTCTGGTACTGTATTCTACGGGTAGCGAATCGGAGTATCGCTTAATTAGATCGAATCGTGCGCTAGCTCGCTTATGCTAGCGCGTTGGGTAACTGTTTGGGCCGGGTATCCAGTCATGGTACATATTGCACACCAATGACCTGGCCCCGGCGGTAGCATGGTACCATGGTAGGCTAGCATCTTTCAGTATCTCGTAGCCTTAGCAACCCTAACCCTGTAGCATTTAGCTACACCACAAAAGGTGCTTTACTCGGGGTACGTACGATTGGTACAAATCGTACGCGGCGACCCTAGTAATTCTGCTAGCAATACTAGACAGGATAGGTCTGCTGCTAAGCCCGCTGCTAAGCCTGCTGCTAAGCCTGTTGCTAAGCCTGTTGCTAAGCCTGTTGCTGAGCCTGTATGCTAGCAATCAGCATACAGCTCTAGCACTCAGCTCAGCACCTGTTAGTCAGTTACTGGAGGCTGCTGACTGTAGCCCCAGTACATTCTCCTACACAGGAGCCTTGCTAGCACAGATCATAGCACCACCTCGAATATCTTCATAGTCCCCGTGATTCATGCTAGTATTCCTGTACTGAGCAAGCAACTATACCAGTCCCCGGAAACAGATACTCCCAGGGGGACACCAATACTCTTGCTTGTTGTACCAGGACACTTGGATGGATCATAACAGAATTCAGGGATGCTTCCATATAACTTGTCAGAGATCAAACTGCACCAAATATTGCAGTTCTTCTATCAGAGGCCCGGCTGATTCGTAGTTCAAAAAAAAGGGGGGCGGACCATAGGGCATTTTGCCCTTTGGTTCCACTCCTCGACACGTACGAGGAGATCAATAAATCAGCCTATTGTCGTTCAAGTTTATAGTCCCCGGAACCGGTGTACCGGAGACTCCCAATATAACATATAACATAAGACATAAGGATCAGGTCGGATCAAAATCTGCTGCAACCAAATAATCCATGATCCGTAATCGTAATCGGAATCCGCTGCGTTCCGAAAATAAGATTGCGGCATTCGGAATAAGGTTGCAATAAAGATCGAAATCGAAACGATCGAAGAACTCGTAATTCGAAATCGAAATCCGCTGTCGACTGCGTTCCGAAAATCGTAATCATAAAAAATCTGCTGCGTCCGGGCTGCTTGTCAGGGGCCAAAGGTACCCCAAATAATGCAGCTAGAGCAATTTTTCTTTACCACATGCATCGAGCGCAATGGTCTTTCAGAGCCGGACCATTCAGCAACTTAGTGAATAAATCAGCAATGTTGGTCTCACCAGGCTCCTTTGCGATTCGGATCGTCCCAGCAGCAATAGACTCGCGCGCCTTGTGGTAAGCAACGCTGTTGTGCTTCTTGTTGCATGGACTCTCCGGCCTGGTGGTGTTCTTAACAACAGACTCGTTGTCACAGTACACATTGGTAGGACCTTCAATAGGGACGCCCATCATCCTGAGCTTGTATCTAAGACCCTCAATCAGTTCAATGGCAATTCGGAGTGCAACTATCTCAGAACCAAAGGTTGAGGTCTCCACAGTGGTCTGGCGTTTGCTGAACCACAGGATAGGGGCTCTGTTTACAAAGATGATAATTCCGGTATGGGACCTTCTTGTTGCTTTGCATCCGGCATGATCGGCGTCAACAAAACAGCTCATAATAACTGCTTTTCCAAGGGGTTCAGGAGCATCCGGTGGCAATACCTCCTTGGCATCTGGGTAGAACTCACTCCAATCACAGTCGGGGAATCTGGTTTCATCCACTTCAGGACGCGTCTCGTCAAATACTAGCTTGGATCGAGCGTGCGCCTTGAGATAGGCAAACATGTGCAATACTTGGTTCAGATGCCCTGTTCTTGCTTGGGCTAGGTACCTAGACATGAGAGATACAGGCATGACCAAATCCAGTCGACCGAGCTCACATAACCATCTCAATACGCCAATCAATCCTTGGTAGTAGTTCTGCTTGCTTGGATCCAGCTCGGCGGTTACATCAACTTCAGGTCGATAATCTGAGGTCAACGGGGTTGACACCTTGTTCGGAAGATACTTGTAACCATATTGCTCGGTGCCAAGCTCCTTTTCCACAGCGTCGATTGCTTTCTTAGCATATTTCTCGGAGGACATTGCCCACTTGGGAATTGGATCGTCTTCGACCACATGCGGATGGACATCAGCCCCCAAATACAAGGTTGGAACTTCTATAGTCCCGTCCTTCAGCGTGAAGCGCTGCTCGATACTTTCCAACTGTCGTCGAGGGTCCTCGCTGCAACAGATAATATCGTCGACGTATGCAATCAGGTAGGCCCAGTACCTAGAGCCGTCTTTTCGTGTCTCCACTCGCATATGAACGTCAGGATCAGCTTTACAGGGTTGATATCCTAGCGTTCGTAGGTGCTTGGTCAAATAGGATCGGAACGACGCGCCTGCAACAGGAAGTCCATACAGTGCTCGAACGATCTTACATACCTGACCTACCAAATGCTGGGGGAAACCATCTTCAGCCCGCGCGACTAAATAATACTTCTTTTTGATCGGCGCTGTAAGATAGGCGTTTTGAATGTCCGCAGACAGCACGTCCAAATTGTTCAGCGCTGCTAACAGGAAGAAGATACGGACTGAATCCCTGCTTGGTACACTGCTGAAGGTATGTTCCTTAGCTGTGGCTTGTACCTTGTGGCCATCGGCGACAAGCCGTGCTTTCCTTGTAAGAGACCCCAACTTCACGTCAAAGATCATGTGCGTCGTGATCTTGCTGAATCCTTCGGCTTTGAGACCTTCGACGGTGTAGCTGGAGTCAAACTCGAACGCCATCTCGTTGTTTCTCATCTCCTTCGCAATCGCCTTTTCCCAATAGTCGGTCCCCGTCTTTCGGTCGATGGCGAGGGCTTCAGGGATAGAATGTGGTAGCTCCACTCCGAACTTGTGCGTCCTATCCCAGTACTTGTTTCGCTTGGTAGCCTTGAGGATTCGCTTCTTCCTTCGTAGTACATGGTGAATCCACCATCGGAATGCTGGCTGATCCGAGATCTTGGCAGATATGGCATACTCTGCGGTCTGTACAGGAAAGGACTCTTTCAGATCGCTCAACTTACACCAGGATTCGGTTCCGTCTTTCCAACTGACGAGCAATCGCCATCCCTTCGTTGTAGGCCTTGGGACTTTGCGACCATACTTGTTGGTGATCGTCGCATCTTGCTTCCTAACGGCAGATCCGTCCTTCTCGTGATCAATAATCTCGTCCAGTAGAGAGAACATTCGTCCGTCGTCATCGATCTCGCTGTACATGCTCTCAGCAACGATATTGGCGGTGTACTGCTCGACGGAACCATCTGGGAACTGCAGATCATACATTCTGGTATCAAGGATAGGGTTATCATTCCTCTTACCAATCGGATTGCCATTAAGATCAGCAGAACGATTCTTCACGACACACCGTAGTCGTTCGTCGCCCTTCTGGATCATGACATTATTACCAATATACTCATCATAGTCATCCCCATCAGGTATGAGGTCGTCGATGTCTGGGATGGAAGCTTCAGGCTCGGCGAGCTCCCATCGTTCTTGGTGTCCTTCAAATAACTCAGCAGGGGGATCAGGGTACGTAGCTTGGAACTTTGCGTCGTTATCCTCAACCTTGTCCCCGATCTTGGATTCCACTGCTTGGTCAAATGAGTCCATATAGCGCTTGACGTCATGGGAACGCCATTCTTCTTCCGTAACAGCACGGACTGTGTTAGTGCTTACCGGCATGGCCGCCTCGTTCAGGATCCAGTGGCAGTCCCCGCCTCCGAATCGGTCACCGCACGGGCCAAGCCATCGTCCCAGCTTCTCGGTCCCATCAGAGAGATCAACCCAATAGACGAAATCATACCATTCATGGGCTTGGTACAGAGATATGTCAGGCATGTACCCATGTACAATTTCGAACGGCGTTCGACCCATCATCGTAGGATCACTGGAAGCAGTGCGCTGTCGGATGGCAGCAACGAGCTCTCCGCAGAAAGCCCACAGGCGCTTGGGGGATCGCTTCCGGGCCGTCTTCTTACGTATACTTCTGCTGATATGGCCGATGCTGAGCTCCGCGCGATTCTGGAAGGGACATCTTGGCTGGATGAAAGTCTGGTGGATATGGTTTTTGCTGACGACCTTATTCCATGGAGTCTTGTAAGTACCAGGGGCTCCTTGCTCTCGAGCGCCATCAGATATCAAATGCTTGGGAATGCCGACGTCGTGGATGAAAATCTTCAGGCCTTCATACGCTTGCTTCTTGCCCTGTATAGGTATGAACTCGTCGTAGCCCTTACCATTACTGAAAACTTGGGCGGCTGAATCTTGTCGCATGATGCTCGGGACCTTTGCCATCCAGGTGTCGGTGTACCATTTGCCAGCCGCGATGCGCTTGTTTCTGAAGCTCTGCGTTGGCAATCGGCGGACAAGGGGATGCATAGGGTTGCGGAAGCCTTTCTGGGTCGTGACTCGAAGGGTATCCGCAGCCTTTCTCGGAGATACATCCCACATCTTGGACAGACGGTCGGAGTCGATCTTGCAGTATCGTTCGGTGTCAATCGTCGGACCCCACTTGGCTCGTCTGGCGATAGTGTCGAGCTCGGGATCGACTGGTTCGACTGCATCGTCGTCCCATCGAACATGCTTGTAAACGGCAGACAGGCAGACGGGGGAATCCCTGCAACGGGGATCCAATTCGAAGCGCTCGCGTCCATCGGTGTAGGCGCGCTCGTACAACGGGGTATGGAGGGCGTTGACTGTAAGACTTGGTACAGAATCCACGTCTACATCGTCCCCGCAAGTCTTCAGGGAATCGCCCGAATGAAAAAGAGAAGATAGCCGCGCATCTAGACGAGAGTCGGATGCAATCGCACATGGGGTCAGATCACGGCGGGTACAGAGTTGCTGAAGGCTCCGCAGCTTGTACTTCTCATAGCAATCATGCTGTGGCAGAATCAGCTCGTCGCTCCGAAGAGGCTTGTCGTACAAATGGGGACTGAAGTTGGACCGTGTTTCGACGGGCTCCAGCTTACGCTTGTTGGACTTCTTGGACTGCTTCGTGGTCGGCGCGGACGCATGGGGCGTCCCCGCGCGAAGGACAGACACCGTAGGATTCAACGGATGAGATCCGTCGATGGCTTCTTCGGCTTGCTCGAACTTCTTGCTCTTCGGATCCCAAGGGGAGTCTCGGGTAGCAACGACATGATCACATGTAGCCATCTCATGCTTGGTTGGCTTGCGGGAAGGGAAATAGGACACGACCCCATCAAGCATGAGCTTGATGTCGAGGGTGTGGCCCACATGAGGATCTTCAGGGTCGGTATTGTCAATATGGATGGAGTGACTGGACTGCTCATCATACTGACGGGGCGCTTCACTGACACGATTGGGATGGCAATCCCGTATCTGATTCGGACAAATCAAGCTGTGGGACAACTTGTCGCCAAAATACAGGGCTTCGTGGAAATAAATCAGCCAAACTTTCCCGTCGGTATCTGTGTAGGCCGTAACACAGGTCCCAATAGGAATGTTCTTGATAGGCTCGAGCTCAGGCGAAAAAGGATGAACATCGACGTGGCTGACAACGTGGTCTTCAAGCAAGATCATATTGGAGCCGGCGGCAGTCGTATCAGCATGGCTGTCCAGCTCGCATTGCCCCTCAGGGCTGGGTGGGGGGCGCGCGCGCGGGAGATCCATCTGGTACAACAGCCGGCCAACCTTACTTAATTTCGGGCACCGGCCGTCGTTTCAGTTCTTGGGGGTCGAGCCGTTGCCCTTCTTCTTGTTCTTGTCCTTTTTGCGTCCCTTGGGCCCAAAACTGTTCCCTGCGCCTTGGGTCACATTCGCGTTCGCGGAGGCAGCAGGCGTGGCATGGCTCGAACTCGTGGACTGAATGGTTCGGGCCTTCTTCTTCTGGCGGAGGTCGTACAACTGCTTTCGTTGTTCCTTGGAGAAGGTCTTGTAAACTTCGTAGGGATACTTCTTGTCTTCGACCTTCCCGCTATACGATCCGCCGTGGTTGCTACTTCCTTGACCATCGCCACCATCTTGACGTACAGAGGAAATACTTCGCGCTCGCTTGGTTGAAGCCGCACCCATCTTCCGTATGCCGAGGCATTTCTTGAAGAATGAGACGCATTCGTTGAAGTTCGTGGTATACTTGTCACTGTCGAGGGCTTGGATCTTGGGGTTCTCAAACCGATCGTCTTGGATGCTGTGGATGAAATTCATGGTGAAGTCTTGCTCGTCTGGCAACTTGCCGTGATTGGTGAGCGTAGTCTGGAAATTCAACCAAGTTCTGCAGTGCTTCTCAAAGTCGTATGTTCGAGAGTCTCCTGTGTAGCGAGAGGTGTACATACCGGTACGGACCTTGTCAAGGATAGCCGTGACGTTCGTCTGAGAGAAGGCATTCTCGTATAGAGTTAGGAATGCGGCTCGGGCATTCCCAGTTGGATGCTTCGCGTCTTTGTACTTTCGAGTGTAGGCCCAACCGGGCCCGTCGCTGACTGCGTTACAGAGCAGCACCCAAACGTCGTGGTTGTCAGTGACAAACTGTGGGCCTTCAAGCGTGGCGCATCGAACATTATAATCCATCCAGTTGGAATAGGTCCCGTCGTTCCCAACAGTGGCGGACCTGTCAGCTGCAGTCACCGTCTCTTGCTCCTTCGGGCGAATGACATATGATAAGGGGAATCCTCGTTCATTGTACTGGAAGCGGAGGAACTGGCGGAAGTTTTCTTCCCACTTACGGAAGTTGTCAAGGCTGGCGAGCTTCGGCGGGGTAATGGATGCGACTGTCTCCTTGTCGGAGGTTTCCATTCCGTGTAGGCGATCACGAGTTCGGTCGGCTGCGAGGGGATCACTAAGCCAAGTATGGGCTGTAGGCTTGATACCAATGAGTGGTTGGTAGCGGATCCACTCAGAAAGAAGCTTAAAGGATTGTCTGAAGGAAAGTCCGATGAATACTCGTTCAGGGTGGGGGCACATCGGATGACGGTCGCTATTGAAATCACGTAGGTACTTGGGGAGTTCCTTGGCAGAGAGCTGCTGAATGGACTCGATGCTGTTGAGACCATTTCGGAATAGTTCATCCGCCGTATCACTGTTACTGAAGCCAGAGAGGATCTTGTGGAGGTCTAACTCCCTTGAGCTGAGCTTTGCTCCATTCTTGTATCCAGAGATTCCACCATTAGCTTGGGCTGTGGCATGGGCTTGGAGGACATCAGGACTAGCTCCTGTAGGGGCGGCGACAGGAGCAGGAGCAGGGGCGGGAGCAGGAGCAGGAGCAGGGGCACGAGCGGCGGCAGCGGCAGCCTCAGCAGCAATCCGAGCTGCGTTCTCGTTGCGCATTGCTCTCAGTTCTTGAATAGCAGCAAGAAGGATCATTTCAGATCGGGGTTGGATGTCAATGTTTGGCTCCTGTTGGACTCTGGAGGCTCCAGCAGGGGCAAAAGGAGGGATTTCAGGCACTCCGACAGGGGGAATACCGGCTCCAGGCGCTCCGACAGGGGGAACGCCGGCGACAGGGGGAACACCGGCTCCAGGGACAGCGCCTCCAGGGGCAGCGCCTCCAGGGACAGCGTCGCCAGGGACAGCGTCGCCTCCAGCTTCAGGGACGTTTCCAGCAGCGCCGGCTCCGGCGGCGGCTGCAGCGGCGGCGGCTTGACTTCTAGTTTGCTTGGCCATGGTTAACTTGACTTGCTCTGAGTAACTAACTTGCTTCAGTTTTCTAAACCAAATTCTTTTGTGGTGGGGACTGTCTCCGTCCAAGTTGTCGATCGAAGGTCCGGGTCGATTGTTCCGTACTCGACAATTCCGAAAGAAAAGGTATCACGTATCACGTCAGCATTGGTGTCAACAGTTCCGTGTCAACAGCTAAAAAGGTATTCACATCGATTGTTCCGATTCCGATTCGATGGTTGGTTAAAAAGGTATCCACATCGATGGTTCCGATTCGATGGTTGGTTACGACCAAAAGAGAAGAATTCTATCGGTCTTTCTGCTCTGGACCAATCGATTTGATTCTGAGATATGACAGATCTCAGGGTTCTTGGCTTGTCTGATTCCAAATTCCCTTGGCTAAAATCAAAATCGGTGGTATGGCAGATTGGAGGTTGTCTTCGCCTCACTATTCTGATGGATGGTCCTGACGTCATGTTCTTATTCTGCTGGATATAACTGACTGTTCTCACTGGAATACGTGGTGGTCTGTCTCCACGAAAGCCTTTTCTTTTTCCAGTGTGGTTCCATCCGTTGCAAACAAGCGTCCCCTTGAATCCTGTAAATAACAGGGAATCATGGACGCTGCTTTCTCCACGTCCTGCTCCTTCCCCACCGGATCGAGCTCCATGGTGCCACCATGATGCTCAACTACCGTATCATGTATCAGTAGACCCCCAGAGGTGGATGTGCTGGGCTCCGGTCGGTCCGCGTGTCTGCTGGGGAAGGGCTCCCCATTAACATCAGGGATCTCGCGATGTCAGCTGTAGGTCCAATAAGCTGATGTTTTACATCCAAGTGTAGGCATGGATGCCAGTGGTGATCAGCCAGCTGGGTTTCGTCACACGCTCTAGCCGGCGTCCCGGTTCGTAGTGGGTCGAGCGGTGGGTCTGATAAACTGTGTTGATATCCGCTCGTCAGCGGTCTTCGGGGAACTTAATCGGCTCGTAGATAAGTTCGACTCGTACTGGTCTGTAAATAAGGAAAAGCCTTAACAATAATAACGCGTACATCCCTGGCAAAGGGTGAGACTACAGCGGACTGTTCAAAGTCTTATTGCATACACTTAGTTACTACAAGGTACTTCCCTAGAGGTACATCGGAATCGGTCGTAAAGGAGGGCATGATAGGTGTGTTTATTTTAGAGTATAAAAGAAAGAGTGAAAGGAGCTGAGCCAAAGCGCTCAGCTCTGTATCGTGACATCGCTCCGATAACTCGTATAATAACAGAGCTCTGTAGCTCTGGTACTGTATTCTACGGGTAGCGAATCGGAGTATCGCTTAATTAGATCGAATCGTGCGCTAGCTCGCTTATGCTAGCGCGTTGGGTAACTGTTTGGGCCGGGTATCCAGTCATGGTACATATTGCACACCAATGACCTGGCCCCGGCGGTAGCATGGTACCATGGTAGGCTAGCATCTTTCAGTATCTCGTAGCCTTAGCAACCCTAACCCTGTAGCATTTAGCTACACCACAAAAGGTGCTTTACTCGGGGTACGTACGATTGGTACAAATCGTACGCGGCGACCCTAGTAATTCTGCTAGCAATACTAGACAGGATAGGTCTGCTGCTAAGCCCGCTGCTAAGCCTGCTGCTAAGCCTGTTGCTAAGCCTGTTGCTAAGCCTGTTGCTGAGCCTGTATGCTAGCAATCAGCATACAGCTCTAGCACTCAGCTCAGCACCTGTTAGTCAGTTACTGGAGGCTGCTGACTGTAGCCCCAGTACATTCTCCTACACAGGAGCCTTGCTAGCACAGATCATAGCACCACCTCGAATATCTTCATAGCATCAGTAATGCGAGTGCCCCAAACACATTCCTTACCACTGTATGGTACATATAGTACGGAGCCTACTACCAAATTCGTAACAGCTGTCCTTCTGTTCGAACTTCGTAGTAGGAAACACGTAGAGGAAACACGTAGAGGCGGTGGAGCCTACTACCAAATTCAAATTCGTAACAGCTGGCCTTCTGTTTGAACTTGAACTTGCTCTCCTGTAGTAGCTTGGAAACAGGGGCTCTAAGTGATAACACTTATGGACCATCAGGGCTGTAGGCTTGAAAACAGGTCTCTGCTGTACTGTGAACTGGAGGGGTATATAATGGTGGTGAAGCGTTAAGTAACATGTACTTAGCAGCTGTGGGGCTTGGGTCATAAAAACAGTAGGTCCATTATCGAAAACAGTTATGGACTATCAGGGCAGTAGACTTGAAAACAGATGACAGTTGAAGTGTGCATCTGAGAGGGTTATGTAGGTAGGAGAGCCTTAAGCAAGCTGTACTTAGCGGCTTTGGGGCTTGGGTCAGGAAATAGTAGGACCTTAAGTGAGAACACTTATGGTCCAGCAGGGCAGTAGTCTTGAAAACAGATGACAGTTGAAGAATGCATCTGAGAGGTATATGTAGGTAGGAGAGCCTTAAGCGAGCTGTACTTAGCGGCTTTGGGGCTTGGGTAAGGAAACAGTAGGATCATAAGCGAAAACACTTATGGTCCAGCAGGGCAGTAGACTTGGAAACAGATGACATTTATACTGTACACCTGAGAGGGTTATGTAGGTGGTGGAGCCTTAAGCAAACTGTACTTAGTGGCTTTGGGGCTTGGGTCAGGAAACAGTAGGACCATAAGCGAAAACACTTAGGGTCCATCAGGGCAGTAGACTTGGAAACAGATGACATTTATACAGTACATCTGGGAGGTATATGTAGGTAGTCGAGCCCTAAGCGAGCTGTACTTAGCGGCTTTGGGGCTTGGGTCAAGAAACAGTAGGACCATAAGTGAAAAACACTTAGGGTCCAGCAGGGCAATGGACTTGAAAACAGATGACAGAATTTCTTTTTAGAAAAAAAGATTCCTACAGTGGAAGGGGCTGTTCGTGAACTTCGACTTGAAAAGACTTAAGAGGACTCAGCAAGGAACTTCGAAGAATGTAGAACATTAAGTGAGAATCACTTAAGCAGCTTGGAAACAGTGTAGAACATTAAGTATAAGATATACTTAGGGGCCTTGGAATGGAGCTGGGAAACAGATCGAAGCAATAGACATGTACCTGTCGTAGGGTGTTGTCGGTTTTGCTGTACGGTAGAATCTGTACTGGAATTGCTGTAGAAAATTATGTGTCGGTTTTGTTTTGGTGCTGTTGCTGCTGCTCGATCGATCGGCCGAGTGGTGAATTGGCAACCAAATCAACCAAAAGAAGCAGACAGCAACTGAACCGATAGCAGAAACGAAGAGCGCAGGTCTTGGTTAATACATGTAGGTCCTGGGGTTGTGATTGGGGGTGTAAAAGGGAGCGAGATATCGCATGGTAAAGTTGTGTAGAAATCTACGTATTTTTAGTACTGGAACATCGGAACGTCGGACAAAATGCGCTTCGCGCAAATTGTGATGTTGAGATCTTCAAGAAACCTGGTGAATATAGAGTGGATAAGATGAGGCTCATCCAGTTGATGTCTCCTGAGTTCCAAATCAACAACAAAATGATTGGCAGACGCATTCTTGCCTACGCTGAACTTGCCAATGCAGTGGCTGTTGATCAACATGGAAGCAGGAAACACCACAAGGCAATCAACACCTGCCTGAACAAGAAGCTCATATGTGATGTGTTGCGGCAGAAGCGCAGATCTGGTGCTGTTGCTATGAATGATGCCAAGGGCTGTTATGATAGAATCTCTCATCCGATTGCAGGTCTCACTCTCCAGAGCTTTGGGGTTCCTGCCCATGTGTGTGAAGTTCTTCTGTCTACTCTGCAACATGCTAAGCACCACATCAAAACTGGTTTTGGTCGGTCAGGCCCTGTGTATGGTGATGAACCTGTTCCTCTCAGTGGTTGTGGCCAAGGCAATGGTATTGGTCCAACTCTTTGGGCTTTGGTGTCAACAATTGTCTTCCGAATGATGCAACAGGCTGGGCATGGTGTCCATCTTATCACTTCTTTGTCACTGCAACTGGTTTCTCTTGTGGGTTTTGCCTTTGTGGATGACACAGATTTGTTTTGTGCTGGCTCTGATTCCTCAACATCTGGTGAGGAATTAGCTGTTGACTTTCAGGAAGCTCTTGACCGGTGGGCTGGTGGGATTATTGCCACTGGTGGTGCTATTGAACCTGCCAAATCTTTCTGTTATTTGATTGATTTCAAATGGAATGGATCCGGCTTGGGACTATCGCTCAATTGCTGACATGCCCTGGTGACTTCTCTGTTGCTGACAAGAATGGCACTCGAGCTACCCTGGATCGGTTTTGAAGTTGACCATGCTGACAAGACCTCTTGGGGTTTTTATCTCCATGGATGGCAATGAGGAAGCACAGATTGCTCACTATGCAGTCACAGTCTCAGTCTTTTGGCATCTCAACTCAAGGCTTCCAAGTGTGAGAAGCGCGCATCCCTCTACACCTTCAAGTATTCTTTCATGAAGTCTGTTGAATACCCCATGCCTGTCACGCAACTTGATGAGGCCACCTGGACTAAGATAATTCACCCAGCTCTTGTTCCTGTGCTGAATAAAGCAGGGATGTCACGGACATTCCCTAGACATGTGTTCTACTGGTCCTTCCCTCTATCAAGGCTTTGGTTTCATCCATCCATACCTCCTCCAAGAGTTTAGTCATATTGCCACCCTCTTTCAGGAATCTGTCAGGTCCTCACAAACTGGTAGGATTCTCAGGCTAACTGCTGAGTCTCTCCTGCTTGAACTTGGACTTCCTCTCCATCTTGGTGTCACACCCTATCATCCTTTTGCTTCATACGTCACTCCCTGCTGGTACAAACATGTGTGGAAGTTTTTCTCTGTTCACCCTGTGAGCTTGTTTGAAGACTTCCCAGATCTTCCACTGCTACGTTCCAATGACTGTTATCTCATGCAAGCCTTTGTCAACTCTGGCTTCAGAGGTGCTGACTTGTCCCTCTTGAATCACATGCGCATGTCCCTCAAGGCTATTTCCCTTGCTGACATTTGTACTCCAGATGGAAAAAGACTCTCACCCATGGCCTTCCAGCTGACATCCTCCAATCACTTGAGGGATCATCTTGACTGGCCTAGATGTCCTCCATCTTGGCCTCCAGCAGCAAAGCGCTTATGGACTAGGGCTCTTCAGACCTGTTTTCTTCCCCCTCGTCCACCCCCTGCAGCCAGGGCACTGGCTCCTTCTTTTCACCTTGGGCATTGGCTCTCTCCCCAGACAGCTTCTCTTTGGCCTTGGTTTTTGTCTCCATCCACCAACAGAATATTCTTCAAAACTTCTACTGGCTGGATTGTGAGCACCTCCCAAGGCAGGGGCAGATACAGGGTCACTTCTGAACTCATTTCTGACAAACCAGCCTGTGCTGATGTGCTTGTCTGCCCTGTTATTTGCGGACAAGTTGTACGCGTGGTTGGGTCCTCTGCTTTTGTTTCTGAGCCTCCTGACATGGATCCTCTGGTGTACAATCCATTTGATTCTCTTCCAGACTCCCCAGTAGATGCCTTTGATGCACTCTGTGCATCTCCAAGAGTACTTCTCCACAAATATTCTCTGCCTCAGGTTGGCTGTCAGCACCTTGTTGATGCTATTGAGAGTGGTACTGCCAGTGCTGTATGTGATGGTTCATTTGATCCGGACCTTCTCAGAGGAACTTCTGCTTTCATTTTGTCACCCAATACCTCCACCAAGAATGCTTCATTGTTCCTCACTGGCTGTAATTTTGTCAGTGGATCACCAGAGGATCAATCATCCTATAGGAGTGAACTGGCAGGCATCATTGGGGTTCTCACCTGTTGCACTGCTCTGGTGAGTCTTTTTGATATTGCTTCTGGCTCTATCACCATTGCTCTGGATGGTGACACAGCTCTCAAACAGGCTCAGGGATCTTGGCCTTTGGTTATTTCCCAGAAGTCTTTTGATTATGTTTATGTCATCAGAAACATGATTTCTGCCCTGCCAATCTCTGTGCACTTTCAGTGGGTTCAGGGCCATCAAGCTGGAATCTTTCTTGATTGGTGGGCCCTTCGCAATCATCAGGTTGACAGCATGGCAAAGGCATTTCTCTCTGGTGTTCATAGAGCTTCGGCCCATCACTATCCCAGACTTGTGTTTGAGCCTTGGGCATTTTCTCTCAATGGATGCAAGTGTTCATGTGTGATGCAGACAACGAGAAGGTTTCTCATGTGCTCTCCTGCAAGGATACTGGGGCTGTCACGCATAGTGTGTCTGCCTTCACTGGGCCACTGCAGAAGAGGCTTGAAGTAGAACAAACTGATCCATCATTGGCTGTTGCCATTGTGGATCTTCTCACCAGAGTTCGGAAGGGCCAGAGAATTTATCCATCATCTTACTCACTTGCAATTGCGTCTGCTGTCAGGGCACAGAGGACTATTGGCTGGCACAACTGGCTTCTTGGTAGGTGGTCTCCTCGCTGGTATCAAATCCAGGCTGACTACTACTCCCACATTGGAAGCAAGCGCTCTCCCAAACGTTGGGCCACAGCTATCATCCATCAGTTCTTTCTTACCTCCTGGGATCTTTGGACCTATAGGAATGAACGACTCCATGGTCCTGGGGGTACCCTTGATGCTGAACAACACCAATCTCTTGATGCTTCCATCACCTCTGAATTGGCCATTGGTGCAGCTGGTGCACTCCCCCAGTCACACTCCCTTTTGCAAACCCCTTTCCAAGTTCTACAAGGTTACACCCTGACTGCCAAGAGGCAGTGGCTTGCAACCATCCACCTTGCCAGGAAGCAGTATGCAGCACCTGTCCAACCTGTGCAGCCATACCAACGAGAGGCTGCTCTCTTAAGAGCCTGGCTTACTGGACCTTAGGGTGCTTCCACTTTGTACCTTGGTTTTGTCTTCTGTTCCTGCTTCTCATCCTGTCATATAACTTTTGATACTGGATCTTATTCCAATATCTCCATTCCCATCTCACTTTCTCTCAAGTCCCTATTTTGTGGGACTTGTTTGTCCTTTTCCCTGCTTGATCTTCAAGGTTTGTTTGAAAAATTTGTCGTTCTACCACTTGGGGTCCTGACTCTTTGATGGAGGCGACGTTAAAGTCTGGTTACAGACTGAGTAATTTAGTTTCACCTTTGGTGATTAAAGTTATTTAAATAAGTATATTAATTAATTAATTCCTCAAAGAATTTGGTGTCAATCTCACCTATGTGGAAGGCAAGAAGAACGTTCTTGCTGACGCCTTCTCCAGGCTCCCCAGGATGGATCCACCTACTGAAGGGAAGAAAGAAGTCCTTGAAAAGGGCACCTTAATCAATTTTCTGCAACTTGAAGTTCCCAAACAAGATGAAGAACTATTTTTAGCAGAGTTCCCCAACCTATTCCAGCACTTGTGCAATGACGCAGATCAGGAACTACAAGCCTGTCTACTGAACAACAAGTGCCTTGTCAACCTACCAAACAACCAAGACATGGAATGCCCAGTTAACTATTCTAATATCTATCTCCATCAGCAAAAGGATCCTACCATCAAGTTCAAGATTCAATCCAAATCCTTCTTCTACCAAGAACTAGAAGGCAATAACATCCTCTGCTATGCAAACCAATCTAACCCAGACAACTGGAAAATATATATACCAAGCTCACTCACTAATGATACCATCAAGTGGTATCACCTCCTGTTGGGTCATTGTTGTTACGGTCTAGAGTAGAAATCACGGAGTGGTATGTAAATTGTGAATGTTTAGATACTTTACGGAATATTGTTACGGGAATTAAGAATGGAAACATATTAAATTTGAGGTCGCGAGCATAGCCACATTTTGGCATGCTCTTGCCATAAATGTTGATTCATTGTCGGTTCCCACGATTAGGCATATATCACCTTCTGGGACTCAACCATAATAGTTAGAACACATATCGAAATGTATTCATGACTGAATATATATATATAATATTCGATTCCCATATGGGATTCAGTCAATTATTCAATCGTGACTGCTAGCTACGCTAGCCCGTCACATAGTGCCCCATGATTGAATGAATCCCATACTTAAGCTGCCCAATGGATTGCTGAGCTGTCTGAAGTGTTGGAGTTGGAATGGTCCGTTGGGACCTCTTTATAAGGAGTTAGCTTCCGAATGTTAACTGTTTCGACGATCGATGGAGTCTTTTGAATCCGGACAGTACCATTGTTGTTGACTTGGGCAATAGTGAATGGTCCTGTCTTGCGAGGTTGTAGCTTGTCCGGATCGGGCTCTTGCATCCATACCTTTTCATTGGGTTGGAAGGTATGTTCCTTGCGCTTCACATTGTCTCTGAGCAGAGCCTTGTTGATACCTTGCTGTCTGAGTTGTTGCAGCGCCAATAGGTTGGACGTTAGTGGTAGATCTATTAGCATGTCCCGACTGAATACAAGAGATCCAGGGGAGGCTTGTAAGGCAGCATTGACAGCACATCTGGAGGCATGCATGCAAGTCAATAGAGCGTTGTCCATGAGCTGACTGGCTCTGGTATTTGCTTGTGGAGGGTTGACATGCACGAGGACTCGTAGGATATCAGCAACTGTATGATGAACGCGCTCGCATATGGCATTTGACTGGGGGTTCTTCACTGTTGTAGGGACTGAGTGAATTCCATACTGCTTGAGGGTATTTTGAAATTCAGCTCCTAGGAACTCACCACCATTGTCATGGACGCACCAAATAGGTCTTGGGTATCTTGCAAGCCAGCAGTTCTTGAATTGATCAGATACATGTTGAGAGGACTTGTCTCTGATTCTGATGATTTCAAGGAGGTTGGTAACCGGATCAATACAGGTTAGAGCTTTGAAGTTGTAGTTCTTGCCCTGAGCTGTAATCTTCCAGGGCCCGATGAGGTCAACATGTACTTCATAGAAAGGTGCTTCCTTTGGTGGCAGTTTGCCATATTGGGAGTTCTGGTTCTTGTATTTAATACAGTGTTCTGGGCAAACATAGGATTTGCATAAACTGGTTAGATTGTCAGCATAGAATCGGGCTGATATAGTCTGTTGTAATCTGGTGGATCCACAATGACCCAACAGAAGATGATACCACTTGATGGTGTCATTAATGAGAGACGCTGGGATGTAGATTCTCCAGCAATCAGGATTGGTTTGGTTCGCGTAGCAAAGTATCTTATTCCCCTCTAATTCTTGGTAGAAGAAGGTCTTGGATTGGATCTTAAACTTAATGGTTGGATCCTTTAGCTGATGAAGATAGATGTTGGAGAAGTTCACTGGGCATTCCAGGTCTTGATTGTTTGGTAGATTAATAAGACACTCATTGTTCAGCAGACAGGATTGTAATTCCTGGTCTGCGTCATTGCATAAGTGCTGGAATAGATCGGGGAACTCTGTGAGGAACAGTTCTTCATCGTGCTTGGGGACTTCAAGTTTCAAAAAATCAATAAGAGTGCCCTTTCCAAGGGCTTCTTTCTTCCCCACAGTGGGTGGATCCATCCGGGGGAGTCTGGAGAAGGCATCAGCAAGAACATTCTTCTTGCCTTCAACATAGGTGAGGTTGACACCGAATTCTTCAAGGAACAATCTCTACCGGAGGACTCGTTGGACTGAGAGGGTTCTGAAGGTAAGATTCTTATGGTCGGTGTATACGTTGATTACTCCACCGAGGAGCATTTTTCTGTACTCTTTGCAGCAGAGTACTATTGCGAGGAGTTCTTTCTCCATAGTAGTATAGTTCTTTTGAGTATCAGATAGTTTCTTGGACCAATAGGCAATAGGTTTGCCATCTTGTATTATGGCAGCGCCTAGTTGTAGGTCCGAGGCATCAGTGTACAGTTCAAAGGGCTTGTTAAGGTCTGGATAGGTGTTCAGCGCATCTGCTGCCACCATTGCTTTCATTTCTTGAAAGGCTTTATCTTGAGCAGGTCCCCAAGTGAAAGCTGAAGGGTTCTTTTGATTGGCTTTGATGGTAGCTGCTTGAGGAGCCTGCTTCTTGGGGGTTCCGGTAATATCGAAGAGAGGAGCTAGGACATGCGACCTGCGAGGCCACATGTCTCTATAGTATCCCACTGCTCCTAGGAAGGATTTGACTTGGGTTACAGTTCGTGGTCGGTCCATATGTAGGATGGCTTCTATCTTCTTGCGCCATGGCTTGACTGCTGTAGGTGTCATCCAATATCCAAGGAAGTCAGTTTCTTGTACAGCCCAATCACATTTGAGTGGGTTGCATTTGAGTCCATTTTGGTTGAGCCGGTCTAAGATCTTGTCAATGGTCTTCATGTGAAGGTCAAAGGATCCATTGGTCCATACGCCTATATCATCAATATAAACAGTGCAGTCAGTGTCTTGTAGGATATCTTCCATTAGTTGCTGAGCAACGTCTGGAGAGACTTTGACACCCATTGGTAATCGTTGGTATTCATAGCAACCATAAGGAGTGATTATGGTACAGAGCTTCTTGCTTGCTTCATCCAGTTCAAAGCAGTAGTATTGCATGGACAAGTCAATCTTGGTGAAGTGAGTGTATTTGCCCCTTTTGTTCATGATATCCTGTATCCGGGGGATTGGATAAGGACGTCTTTCAAGGAGTTCATTGAGTTCTCTGAAGTCTGATACCCATCAGACTCTGTTGTCTTTCTTTGGAACAATAAATGTAGGGAATGCCCATTCAGCTGGTCCAGTACATCGCTTGAGTACTCCATCATTGCAAAGATTCTGTAGCTCCCTTTTGAATAGGTCTTCTCTTTTGTATGCAACTGGGTAAGGCTTCTTGTGTATGGGTTTGGATCCGGGCTTCAGTCTTAGAGAGATCTTCTTGTGAGGGTACTTGCCAAGTTCACCATTAAAGACGTTTGGATACTTGTTTAGTATGGCTTGGAACTGCTGCTGTTCTGTCTTGGACATGTGGGCCTGTTGTTGGGCAACTGTCGATGGATCTGTCTCTTCGTAGGCTTGATCTAGTATTACCTTGGACTTGTATGGATTTGCAAATGAGAGATCATCAGCAAAGAGTTCAGCGTCCTCTAGTTCTTCCATGAGCATGTTGTAGTTGTCATGGTATAAAGAGGTGTCCTTCATAGGGATGGTTCGATCCATCCACTGAACTGCTCTTTCTTTGAATAGGAGATTGATCTGTGCTAGGTGGAGGAAGTCTCTGCCTAGTATCAAATCGTATCTGCAGTTCGGGGAATGGAAGAGCCTTGCCTCTTGTCGGTCGATGGTGCTGTTGCCAAACTCCTGTAGCTTGATGTTCTTCATGATAATATATTCTGTAGTATCGAAGCTTCCGTTCGCTGTAGTGGTTAGGACTTGGTGCTTGCTTCTTATTGGTATGGTGCCAAATGGTAGCGCTCTTTTGTTCATTAGAGTTCCGGAGGATCCACTGTCTAGTAGTGCTAGTAGTGGTCTTGATTTCATGGGGATGCCTTGTATGTACTGTACGTTGGTTAGAAGAATAGGAGCCACGTTGCTCGTATTCTGAATAGGAGCCACGTTGCTCTTATTCGGGGATGCCTGTTCTACTGGATTTCCAGTAGTCGACAGCAGTTTCAAATAATTTTGCTCCAGCGCACCTCCTTTGGTGTAGTCTTTGGAGTTTTGGGTATTGCAATAGAGATTTTTTGCTGTACCGGTGGACCAGTTCCTTGCCAGAGACAAGGTTGGTCCATTTGTTACTGCTGTCTTATTCGGATTGATTGTATTAATTGATGATGCGTCTGTACCCTTGGATCGATTCGATTGATTTTGATTCGTATCCATGTTCGGATTGCTCTTTTCGGAGAATCGAACTGTTTTTGTTGCTGCTGTTGCAGTCTTTGCTGAGCGCTCAACAGGAATAATCCATCCTGTAGGTTCCTTCCCCTCTTTCTCCGGGAGATCTCCTCCTTGCGTCATCCCAGTCAGCTGTGCTGGACTGGCATCCAGGGCCTGTGGCGCCGGAGGCAAGGTGATTGCTGGTTTTGGTGGACCCTTGGGTCTCTTGGTGGAGGATTGCTTGTGCAATCATGGGAGCCAAACAAGCTCACCATCTATGCTCCTTTCAGTTCGGCCTCCATGTTCTTCATGGTAGGATTCCATTGCTGCTCTCATGTGGGCTTGGAATGATTCGTTGCTTCCAGGGGTCTCGTGGCACTGAGAATAAAAGGTTTCAGTGTTAGAGCTGTGGTTGTTCTTGTTGCCGGAGCCCTTGTTGTAATTCTTGGAGAACTTGTTCTTCAGGCATTCGGACCAATCGTGGTTGTGTCCCTGGATTCTGCATGGATTGGATTTCTTCTTGTTCTTGTTCTGGTTGGCTTTGTTGGTTGGACCAGAGCGTTTGCGATTGTTGGAATTGTTCGAGCGTCTTCCACTATTCTTGTTGCTCTTCTGCTTGCTGAGTCGATCGAGGCTGCTCATGTGGTCCACAATGAACTGGGAAGTGGTCTCTGGCATAAGCTTTAGGTGGATGCGCACATAGTCTTCGATCCAGCTATTTGGGTAGCTGTGGAGGAGAATTGTTAGTGTCTGCAAGTGGTCCAGGTTGGATGTGAATCCATGTAGTTTGGCTGAGTACTTGATTAAGGTCATAATTCGATCAGTGTGATCCTTGCAGGTGGATTCGATCTTCTTCTTGCAGGCACTACCTCGGAGATAGACATGCATGATGTCCCTGGCATCTTCGGCGTTGCAGTAGAGCTTGATAAAGGCTTGGAAGGCTGAGGTGTATCCTTCTCTCGTGAGCGGATATACTCGTTGGTTGTTGGCGCAAGTTGCTCACGTCAGTGCTCTCCACTTAGTCTGAGCGCCGACGCATAGGCATCGGCCGAAGTATCGAATGAGAGCAGAGTCAGGAATGGAAAGGTCTTCTGCAGCGTTCAGATAGGCTTCTTTGGTGTGAAGGAGTTCTTCTAGTCCCCCCTTGTCAGTGAACAGGGGCACCTTGACGGTCTTTGGAGTCGTAGACCGATAGGGTTACAAGCTTTGGTTTGGAGCTATCGAAGGAGCTCTTGTAGGCAATTGGCGGGTCTCTGTAGATTCCGGCCATGTTGCTTGTTGGAGATACGGGGTGCCTCTGTTGTTGAGGATAAGGGAGGTTTATTGGATTGTTTGCAATTCAGTACTGAGTTCTACTGTTTCTACTGTAAAGCACAAACAGTAATTACTGTGTTGCGGTCTAGAGTAGAAATCACGGAGTGGTATGAAATTGTGAATGTTTAGATACTTTACGGAAATATTGTTACGGGAATTAAGAATGGAAACATATTAAATTTGAGGTCGCGAGCATAGCCACATTTTGGCATGCTCTTGCCATAAATGTTGATTCATTGTCGGTTCCCACGATTAGGCATATATCACCTTCTGGGACTCGACCATAATAATTAGAACACATGTTGAAATGTATTCATGACTGAATATATATATATAATATTCGATTCCCATATGGGATTCAGTCAATTATTCAATCGTGACTGCTAGCTACGCTAGCCCGTCACAATTGTGGATGCACCAGGCTATATCAAACTATCTCAGCAAGATTCTATGCCAATAACTTATCCAGCTTATGCAAATCCTACATTTGCCCTGACAACTGCATCAAATACAAGAACCAGCACTCCAAGTATGGGAAGCTCCCACCAAAAGAAGCTCCACTATCACCATTCAATGAAGTGCATGTCAATCTAATAGGCCCATCTAAAAGATTACTGCCCAAGGCAAGAACTATAACTTCAAAGCCCTAACTTGAATTGATCCAGTCACTAACCTCCTTGAAATCATCTGAATCAGGGACAAGTCCGCCCAGCATGTATCAGATCAATTCAAGAGCTGTTGGCTCTCAAGATACCCAAGACCTATCAGATGCGTCCATGACAATGGAGGAGAATTCCTAGGAGCTGAGTTCCAGACCACACTTAAGCAGTATGGGATTCAGTCCACTCCTACCACAGTCAAGAACCCCCAGTCTAATGCCATCTGCGAGAGAGTCCATCATATAGTTGCTGATATTCTCAGAGTTCTGGTACATGTTAATCTGCCACAAGCCAATACCAGAGCTAGTCAGCTCATGGATAATGCTCTATCAACATGCATGCATGCCTCCAGGTGTGGTGTCAATGCTGCTCTAAAAGCATCCCCAGGGTCACTGGTATTCAATTAAGACATGTTGGTTAATCTACCACTGACCTCTAATCTTTTAGCCTTGCAGCAACTCAGGCAACAAGGGATTAACAAGAACCTGCTCAGAGATAATGCCAAGAGAATCAATCATACCTTCCAAGTCAAGGACAAGGTATGGATGCAAGAGCCGGACCCAGATAATAATAATAATATATGTATTTAAATAACTTTAATCACCAAAGGTGATACTAAATTACTCAGTCTGTAACCAGACTTTAACGTCGCCTCCATCAGAGAGTGAGGACCCCAAGTGGTAGAACGACAAAAGAGCCGGACCCAGATAAACTGCAACCTAGGAAGACCGGTCCCTTTTTGATCACACAATTCAATTCGAATGGGACTGTGAAACTGCAAAGATCTCCTTCAGTGGTTGAAACAGTGAACATCCGAAAGATCACCCCATATCAGGAATTGACTCAACCGAATTGATCAGAGTCTTCGTCAGATGAATCCCCCAATCTTCAGTTAAGCCAATCAGATGACTCAAATTGTTCTGTGAGTCACGAGATGGCTTAACTGTGGGATTCGTTCAATTTTGAGGCACTATGTAACATGCTAGCGCATGCTAGTAGTTACGAATGAATAATTATTAACCAAATCCCACATGGGAATCAAATATAAAGCTATTCATGTATGGGCATCCGGTATGTATAGACAAGCACTCAGGAAGGAGCAATCATATGATTAAGGTTACATACAAGATATATGGTATATAAGGATGTAGATTATATGAGGAGGTCGCGATGACATCATCGCTCATTATTGTCTCTCTTTAAATTGAATCCCATCTCATAAAGTATGAAATAACACACAATTTAATGTTACTCCGAATTTCTACCTTAGAGTGTTACACCTTGGACACTGGCTCACCCCCAGAGGAGTCAAACCATGGTCCAAGAAAATCAAAGCTATCCTCGCAATACAACCTCCCAAGAACCTCAAATAACTTTGCGCCTTTTTTGGCCTTGTCACATATTATGGAATGCCCAATGTCAAAAAGCCTTCAAAGACATGAAATCTCTCGTGTCAGTCAAAACCATGCTCGCATACCCTGACCACAATGTCAAATTCCACATCTTCACTGATGCCTCTGACTTCCAACTTGGCGCCATCATCAAACAAAAAGGCTGCCCTGTCACTAACTATGCACGCAAACTCAACATAGCTCAGATCAACTACACAACCATCAAAAAAGAACTCCTCTCCATTGTCAAAATCTTCAAAGAATTTTGTTCCATGCTCCTTGGTGCCATCATTCATGTCTACACTGATCACAAAAATCTCACCTACAAGCTCACTACCTCCAATACTCAATGTGTCCTTGGCTGGAAACTCATCCTTGAAGAATTCAACCCCACCTATCATTACATCAAAGGTCCCAAAAACACAGTTGCTGACTCTCTCAGTTGCACACCTTCCTCCCTTGCCTCCTATTTTGCACATGGTGATTTTGATTTTTCCCTTGACGACAAGAATGACGCTTTTCATTCTTCCAAAATGCCTTATGGTGACACCATTATGTAAAACATTGACTGAAAGTCCTCCTGTCAAAGACAGCTATCTAGTACACCCTTGATTTGACCCTCAAGGCAGATTGCCCTTTCATTTTGCAACCATTCACACTTACCAGCAGAACAATTCCCATCTCCTCCGCCTACCCAAAACTGACCCCCCGTTACTTCTCCCAGTCTCTTGAACAACACAATATTATTTGTTGCTATGACTCCCTCACTGACAAATCTTCATGGAAAATCATGGTCCCCACAGCAATGCTCGAACCTCTCGTCACATGGTATCACAAAATCACTGTCCACTCTACCAGCATGGATTGCTTAGAAGCTCTTCTCCGCCGTCATTTCTATCATCCCAATCTTTGCCTTGTTTGTCACAATTTCATTTCTAACTGCCTCATCTGCCTGTTAGTCCGCACCTTTAACAAACCCGCAGGTCAACTTACTCCACGCACAGCTCCTCTACTTCCTTGGTCCGAAGTCCACATCAATTGTATTGGCCCTTGGACAGTCAAAGTCAACAATATCTATCTTCACTTCAATGCTCTCACCTGCATTGACCCAGTCACCAATCTCACTGATATTGTTTGCATCTCCGGTCCTAAAACCGCTGATAACATCTGTCAACTCTTCAAAAATTGTTGGCTCTCTCGTTACCCTCGCCCCGTTTGCATTGTCCACAACCACGGTCCCAAATTCCATAGTCACGACTTTCAATTCCCCCTTGACTACGCCAGAATTAAACCCATCAACATTTCTCCTCATACCTCTACCACCAACAGTATCATCAAATGTTCCCATAAAATCATCGGCCAAATCATCTGCACTCAATCAATCTCAAACCCCCTACCAACTCCAATCAAGAAGCTTCCCTTGTTGGCAAAGCTCTTGTCACAGCCATGCACACCCTCCGTTGCAACCCTGTCTCCACTCTTGGCAACTTTTCCCCTGGTGCTCTCATATTCAACCACGATATCCTCCTTAACATCCCCCTCCGCGCCGACATTCTCACGCTCACCAAGCATCGCCAAGCCAAAATTGACACTCGTCTTCTTTGTGTCAACAAAAAATGCTCTTCTCATGAATTCCTTGTTGGACAACACGTCTTTGTCGCTAAACATGATTGCAACAAACATGATCTCATTTGTGATGGTCCTTATCCCATCCTACAAGTTCACACCAACAAGACTGTCACCATTCAACATGGTCTTGAACACAAACGCATTAGTTCCGTCATCTTATTCCTTGCAAAGCAATTGCAAAACCATAAGATTTCCTCAGTGTGGAAGACTGAGCAATGTACAGACACTCCAGTCATGAGTCACTCACTCACTCCTGAGTATCAGTTGTTATTCAATCATATGAATTGATCAATCTTCTCCTTGAAGTTCTGATGCAATTCCGACCGTTAGACGGAGTCGGTCTTCTTAAGTATTTTACAAATAGATAATTGATCAAACCTACAAAGTTTCTCAATTGAATCCTTTTGGTTTGAAAACTCAATAGCACACAATTTTACATTCAAGGGCTCATTTCTGTACATTCCTTTCCCTCCCTTTCCAGGAGTTACCTCTATGTGTTACTCCAGTCAGCAGTGCTGTACTAGTATTCAAATTCATTGGAGCAAGAGGCATGGTGGTTGCTTTTGTTTGATATCTTTCTTTTTTTGATTTAGAGATAATGATACCTTCAATGATATGCTCAAGGGTGACAGCTTCCTCTGTAAAACTATACGCCTAAAGTCTGACTGGTTCCATCAAAATGTTTGGATAGCCAAAATAAGAAATCTGATTGCTTTGACAAGTCATAGGTCAATTCAGCGATTAAATATCAGAATATCACCTCAATCAGTCTGCTTGCTATTGATATTCCCAAGCTTGCCTTTCAACCTATCAGCTTGCAGCCCTAGCTGCATTCCATTTCAATGAGTCCAACCATTGCAAATCCTACTGGAGTATCCTCTGCGCATACTTGTCTGCCTACTTTCTTCTGAATTTGTGCAAGAAGTAAAATCAGCCATGCTTTTTACAGTTGTGATGTCTTCAACATATCTCCAGGGAAGGCGCTACAGTAGTGAACCCAGCCACGTCGCTGCAGTGTCAATGGTAAGTGCATTGTAGTTCCAAACTTACCACTCTGTGTTCTACTATTGTTGAGGTTATTTCCTACCCTTTGCTGACAAACAAATATGGTTAAGAAGGTAATTTTAAGGTACCTAATTCTTCATTGTCTTCAAATAGCTGTTATTTGTTGCTAGTAGTTGATCTAAACAAAGCCCAAAACTCTTGCAAATCATTCCACTAGCCCAGCACACATTGCACGTAGGAAGGAATCATCATGGAAAGCAACACTGATGGAATGCATTACCCTTTGTAACAACTCTCCTAAGTATGCGAAACCTGTGGAAGTTTCACTCATATATTTTGTAGTTTTGTGGACCTCAAATAAGAAGTGTAAAAGTTTTATTGCACAAAAGCATAGATCATTCAAATTCATAAGGATTGCTACTGGTTCGGTATCACGTTTTCATTGGTTCCTCTATTTCACGTGCGTTGTATGTGTTCTCAGCAGATTTGAGCGTTCTCACAATTCGAATATGAAACCTCGTATTCCATTCATGAATCAATTCAAAAGCGATATTGAATACATCATAAGGAGCGAATACGTCGTAACTCCTTTGTATTATTATTTGTGAAGCGGAACAACAATCTTTCTACCGGAATTCAACTGAATTGATCTGTTGCCATAAATATTGTCCATGAAAAATCTGTAGCGTTCAGGAAATAATTTGGACTGGAATCAATGTTATTAAACAGATCCTGTTGGTCTACCCTTGCGAAAGATCAGACGCCCTTTGGCCCATCCCGGGTCGACAATGCCACTTCTCATGGGTTGACCGACATAAGCTTTGCCTGCATTCAACGAAGTAAACTCTACATCGTCGCCATGCCCATCAGGAAGTACTTTCACAGTACCAGAGCCTCGGGGAACCATTGCCTTCGGGTTCATAGACGCGGCTTCGACAGCAATGCTATAAATGACAGAAGGAAGCTTTCTTGACTTTTTGTCTGTTGGAGGCAACTGAACCTCGAATTCGATTGTAGTTAATCGTCTCTTGACAGCTTCGTCATAGCTAAGTTTTGTGAAATCTTCTCCACTCGGGCTAGTTGTCGATTGCCTCCAAAATCCTCTCAAGCGCTTCCCAGATTGCAGCTGACCCTGGGCTCGTAAACCAAATTTTCCTTGTCGATTCGAAAGCTTCAGTTGAACTGGATGATTCAAAAACTTTTGGCAATGGCGTCGTAGCTTTAGATCCTCGATGCAACTGAAGTCTGCTGGTTGTAATTCCCATGTTTTATCCTTCATGAGAAACATTTCTCTCGTCATTCCGTTGGCAGCATTTGGTTCGCTGCCTTGAATTCTTTTTCTGGCATCGTTACCCATTTTGGTCCCTTCGCGTAATCCTCCGTGGATCCCGTTCAATTGCAGAAGGCAAACTAGAAGTGCCATCGGACCATAGAGCAAGACTCGTCGTAGCATGGTTGAAGTTGAGGGTCCTGGTCAAGGAAGGAAGAATGGACAAGACGGTCTGGTTTGCCAAAAAGTGAAACGCAATCTAATGGGTTATCGCTGTGTTCCTGTCGGAAGATGATCTATCGACCTACCTTTTTTCACCGTGAAATGCATCGTGCCTGCACGACATACTTGTAGGTTTGACCATTATCAGTACAGTAACCTTACCCATATAAAACGCACGGTAGATACAGGCACGGATCATCATCAGTAACTTCTACCTGGCACCTTCACTCCTAAGATTACCGGTACCGGTAAGGTTTACCATTATTTTAAGTTACTTCGTAACTTACTGTACGTATTTTGTTATCATTATTATTTTAAAACTCTAATTCCCGGAACACAGCTAAGTTACTCGTTAACTCCACGTGGAAATTTACGCGTGGAACCGGAGATTTTGATGAAAGACGGATTGATCCTTTACGAACGACGTATGTAACGGTAAGTCTTAAGGTTTACGTAAGATCTTACGAGCTCCATAGAAATTACTATACGTTGTACGTACTACACGTGGGTCAGACAGGCGTTACGTACGGTATGTACCCGGTCTAAGAACAAGTTTTTGAGGAACGTCGAATCACATACCGGTAACTTACCCGTCAAAAAGTATATTGGTCCATCTGTCCATTAGTACTAAAAAATGTGTATGAATCATAAAAATATTATTATCATGCTCTTTCCATATAACGTCATGCACGCAGTATTGCCAGCAAGCCGGCCGACTCAAAGCTGTCACTCGAAAAACACCCCATTTTTGGCTTCGTCCTGTGTTGTTCGTGAGCTTACCAATTTTTTATAAGAATAAGCAAAGGTGTTTAGAAGTGAATAGAGCATTATAGTAGACTGTTAGCTCAAAGACCATGTCTTTACTTTGAACAGAGATGGTGTATATGCGATATGCGGAGTTATCACTAAAGGGAAACATTCTGTCACCAACTTGCTTCATTCACAAAAAGTTGCTTCATTATAATTTTTGACCGGTACGAGTACGTCCTTCGAAAAATAATAATCGTTCGTACCATTGGGGTCGATCGTCTTGAAATCAATTTGTTGTGTTGACTTCTCTGGTAAAACTTCATCTCTGATCATGATTATTCACTGGATTCGGCTACAATGAATCTGAACATCGATACAGCAGCGAACGGATCATGTTATGAGTAATTGAAGTGGATTCTAATAATATAATGTCCATTATTCGCCTCTGTAAAAATGCACCAATCTCCAACCTTTTGGTCCTTGGTGTGACCAAACCCTGTTTTCTCGAAACGTAGTGCCAGAGTCTGAAGTGCGGTCATAGCTGATGGTTACCTTTTTCCCCGTAATGAACGTGATTTCGGCACATTTTACTTTGATATCTACGAAGTGATGATCTCCTTCCGCTTCTTGAGCTTCCATAACAGATTGGTTGTTTTTGGTAATGTTACCTTCTGTTTCGGAAAACATCTCATCGGCGCATAGAGCGCGATAAGAATCTACATCATTGTTTGCAACTGCCTCTAAAAGTTTCATGTTGGCAGATAGTACGTCATTCGCGATAAACGAGTTCATACTCGTTTGTGTTTCTTTCCAAACTTCCTCCAGTGACTTCTGTCCTTCGATTTCAACAACCTTGAGCGCAGATGACGTTTTTTCGTCTATAATCTTCAAAGTGTCCACAACAGGTACTGTTTCACTTCGAAAAGTCTTGAAGCGTCTTCGTAAACTTTCCAAGTTATCATCAGATCTACCTGAATCTTTGGAACGCTGCATTACTCTTTCCTCTAAAATTGACAGGGGACAATCAAAAGACAAGACTCCCCAAACAGCGGCGGCATCAAGATTTGAGTTGTCATTATCTTCATCTCTTGTCATACACCGTGTCCATCCCTCCAAGTTGTCAAAGTTCCTGGGAAACCCATCAATCAGAAAAATAAGAGACTCGTTTCCTTCGACTTCGCGCATGGCATTTTGTAAAAGCGCTAAGGATATTTCTACCGGTACAATTTTTCCAGCCACAAGGCACTCTTCAATCAACGCTGCGTGTTCCGAAGATCCATCCTTCTTCTCGGCTTCATCTCGCAGTAATTGTCCCGCCGATAAATGATGACAAGGATAATTTTCAATCAAAAGCTCACATTGGGTTCCTTTCCCAGCACCTTGATTGTGTTACGATGCGACAAAGTTCAGGACAATTCGAAGAAATCATAGATTTTCGGTTGCACCATGAAGGTTCGAAAATACAGTTAGAATTTTCTTCGTTCTTGCGGATATTCGTACCGGTAGGTCAGAAATGAAGGGTACATGTCTTACCTGGGCCACCAAGTATAAAAACCACGCGGAACAACGAGGATGATTTGGAAATCGATGACGACTCTCTGTAAGTCAAGCCCCCAAACGACTTAAATACTGCCGGAATTGTCCCTCCCGACGCAATCGTTAGTGATTCTAGTGCCCTTCTCTCAAAGTCACTGTTTTCGTCAATAGAGCTGCTAGGTTCTCTCAAGGGGGATGCTGTACTGGACAATTTTGTCTTTGTCTCCCTTCCCGCCGTGAGCATGTCTGTCGTTGGAGACGACGAAGACTCGCCACCTCGAATACACCAAGGATTGTGGTAAAAGCTATTGCTGTTACCATTCCAAGACTTCGAGCAAACAGCATTAGAGCTTCTCGACATCTGCCGCTGCCTCCTACTACCGTCAAAAGCAAACGCGTGACATCGAGGCATGAATACATGTCTTCTCAGAATTGGCATCATCATGAACATAACGAGTTGTGCAAGAAATCCGACACCATGCACAGAGGGTGCACGGTTGTTGCTCATGGTAGCGAACGATCGTTGCGTATCCTTCGGAAATCAATTCTGGAAAAATCTTCGGTTTTTCAAAGTAATTTGGTTGCAAATTGCCTTGCTTCGATCTACTGAAACGTTTGCTGTCGAAGAGACAAACTATCGTCCAACTTTTTGTAGAGAAAAAAAATAATAATAATATTACAGTAATCTTACGTGTAATCAACCTTACAATAATCTTTTAAAACACAACATGATAGTTCGCAATAACGTATCTACTTTTCTTCGATCAACCGTAAGTGTACCTTACCGGTAGTCCACTGCGTCTGTTTGAACCCAAAATAATAATGGTTTCCATCCCAAGCTGACACCTTATCTGAGAATGTACGTACTACCGGTATGTGTCTACGAGTCGGAGTCCGGGAACGAGTAATAATTACCGGTAGTAAGGCCTTACTGGTACAAGTAATCTTACGGTACGAGTAGGCTTACCTAATACTCGTAAGAGCAAGGGGAACAAAGAAAACGCTATATAGTTGTACGGACGAAGTACGAACTTAGTAATGGTCTATTCTTTCACGAGTACGAGTATCGTAATTAACTTACCGTACCATCACGGTAAGACTTACCGGTAATTACGGTAATTATGGTTGTTTGATTTTGGAAGGTGGCAACAAAAGGTTGAAATCTTACGGCAAGGTTGTTGTACGGTACGGTAAGGTCGCGTTCGAGTAACCTTACTCGTAAGGTTAACCATTACCCGAAGTACAGTGCTGAGGTTTCAGCCCTCGTACCAGGTACGAGTACTCTTACCACATACCTTGTATTCGTACCGGTACCCGTAACTCGTTGCACTGGTCATGAGTATCAGGTAAGGTTTACGAGTAAGGTTACGTGTAACAGTTACCCGTACGAGTAATCTTACGTAAGCTCTACCGTACAGGAAAGATGAGATCCTCAAAAACGAAACCTTCAACAACCGTGAACTCACTGGACCAAAATCGCCTATTTCTCATAACGCGTAAGGTTTACTACGTACTTCCTCCGGTCCGAAATAACTGAACGCCTAGCACATACAAGGTTGACTATCGATCAATTTTCAACCAATTCAAATCGTTCTTTTTGGGTTAAACTCTCCTCAACTAAGTCCTTATGCCTGGTTAGACACTGATAGGCTCGCGCTATTGGTCTATTTTTCATTAGGACTTGAAAAGGGCCCGTTTTGCCCTTCAAATGTGATTTTACCGGTTGAAAGGGTTCCACCTGGCATTTGAACCTCGGGGAAGGTTCTTTTGAAAGCTAAGACACTGAATTTTTGTCCAGGTATAGGTGATAGAAACAGGAAGAGAGTTCTCGTCTTCCGTTTTATCGTTCAAAGATAGCCTATTTTTCGCCGATTAATTAATTAAAATTAGCGTGATAACACTAGTTATTTTTGTTTGTTTGTTTGTTTTAAGTGAGTTTTTTGAACGATGCGCACCTATTTTAATTGTGTAGTACAACTTGGTACATTTTCTACTTAGTTGTACGGTAGACGTTCAGTTATTTAGGACCGCACACATATCGGTCATAGTTCAATTATTTTGGACCGGAGGAAGTACTTCGTAAGGTTACTCCGAATTATGTACGTGAATTACTACACGTTTAGTACCTAGGGAAAATGGACAGACTTGTCTTTTTTCTTTTCTGATCCATACACAATTGGTCATATCTCAATCAATTTTCAATCTTTTCTCTTGCAACTTGGGCTTCTAATAGATCACATACTATCCTAAACCTTCCCTGAATTTTGTTTCATAGGATGGTGTGGAAGGGTGTCAAAGGAGGAGCCAAGTCAGTGTCCATTTTCGGGTCGAAAATTTTGATATTTTTGAAATTTTTGACACTCACCTATCCTCAACAAATAGGGCCCCATCATTGCCAGCAAAGCTGATGGACACACCAAGGGGATCCCAATGGACAAGTATATTTGGCCAGTGACTACAGTTGATGGACTCTACCAGACTTTTTTCTTTCGCCGTCAATTTGAGCGTCAAACGGGCACCATCTTCTGCTCCTTCTGTTCCTCCTTTTTCTTGCTCTTCTCCTGACAGATCACCACCACACCATCCAAAACCACCAATAACACATGCTTGGAGAGTCTTCTGAAGCTATTCCTAATTTTTTTTAATGGTACTAATTGATCGGATTTTTTTTGACATCTGTCCATTTGTCCCTAGGTACTAAACGTGTACGCATCACCTAACAATTGAAAAAAAAGTTTTTTCAGAGCAAATGAACAGATGCAAATCAAAAAAAAAGAACACAACCACCACTATTAGTAAAAATTGACTCAGATTATAGAGATTACTGAAACCCCTTCAAGTGTCGTCATTGGCTGCTATTGACTCACCTAGAGTGGGATTGGAAAAACTAGATGATTTGATCTATTTTGCGGGAACACCATTGTTCTTCAGTTCAGTTCTTCGAACGTTGCTTTAGAACATGCTTCTTGCAGCAACAACAACAGGTGACACTTCTTACTTGATGACGAGAGTGGTCCTCAGGACTGCCGAAAAGGTCTTTATTGTCTTGGGTTGGTCTGCTTCTTGCTGGTTGGATCTTGTGTCATTGGATAGAGTGGTGGGAATCAATTTCAGCTTGCTGAATTCAGCTTGCTGAAATGGATCAATTCGGACAAGGAGAGATACACGACAATCATCCAGTATCGATGGACTCAACAATTTACAATCTGGTCTGAAATTTCCATCACTTTGAAAAAAAATCACCTGAAACCATGGCTAGCCCCATCAAATTCGAATACTCTCTCTCTGACAGCCCTCCTGTCTCTGATCTCTGATGACGAGAGCAAGAACATACCTCCCAGGACCAAGGATCCACCTCCAGGAAAGCCACGGGCTCGAAAATATCCACCTGATCCTTGGCGTGCTGCTTTGAGGGTCATTTTGGAGAAGAAAACACCATACAAAAAAGAGGAAAAGATCAACAAATGTGCTACTTTCATGCGTCTGAATTTTAACACGCTCCACAAATGCAGATTTTGCAATTACCTTCTAAAACTCGTATTGAGACTTTGAATCTCTGGCAGCAACGCCAGTTCCATCAACAAGAACTGGAACGTGTTGTACATGGCACCAATTCTTGTGGATGTCTACTGCCACTGGAAGCGCTTGAAGGCAGAGGCTGCCAAGGTCAAGGCAGATCTTCAGAAGAGTGATCAATTGTCTACCAAGAATGCTTCTGCTTCTTGTGCAACAACAAAATTCTTGGATTCACTGCAGAAGGAGTTTGACAAAGTGATAGATCAGCATCTTGCTTCGGTGGAAGCTGCTGAAGCCAAGAAGGCCCAGATTCAGCAGAAGAAAGCAGCTGGTACTTACAGTAAAACAGATTGACCTCAAGATGAGATCCCTTTTGATACGGACAAGGCAGATGGCAACCGTTGTCCAGAATGTGATCATTTTGTGGTAATGGCACTTGATTCGCCAGAGGAAATTGCTCAAGAGAATGAGCGTCTAGAGGAGGATTTCCAGAGACGAATGAAGGAATATTCTTTGTTACCAGTGTAACACTCTAGGGTAGAAATTAGATGGAGTGGTACGGACTTTTGTTTTGGGTGTTATTTGCAGCAGTCTACTGGAGTTTTGAATTTTGTAACTCCAGAGCACCTCCGTGGGTTTTGAATTTGGATGTTGTGGGATTGCTCTATTATTTTTTGGAGCTCCCTGTGGACTATTTGTTTGTCCGGAACTAGGTTGCCCTTGTTATTGCTGCTGTATCCTATTTTTTGTTTTGCGTCTGTACCCTTATCGATATCGATATGTCGATTTGATTGATTGATTCATGGCTTTAGTGTCTGTACCCTTGCAATCGGTTCGCGTCCAAACCTTTTGCTGTTATTTGTATTTGCCATCTTTGAATCTTTTAGTTTATTTGGTTGATTGTCGCCGTCGCTTTGGAGTGGACTGGAGCGCTTTGTATTTTAGTTTGAACATTTTATTTGTTGCAACAGGGCTCATCTCTGTAGGTTCCTTCCCTCTTTTTCTGGGAGTTCTCCTCCGTGCGTTTTCCCAGACAGCAGTGCTGTACTGGCATTTGGGTCCAGTGGAGCCAAAGGCACGGTGCTGGATTCATGATCCTTCTATTGTTGGTTGGTGTTGATGGCTATGGTTGCCATGTAAGACTGCCATCGAAGTGTCTTTCGACGCGTCCTCCATGTTCCATACAATAGGATTCTATTGCTTGCCGGATGTGGGCTTGGAACGATTCGTTGGTGGAAGCAGCAGTGCTGCCATTTTCATTGCTAGGAGCCAAAGCAGTGCTGTTGTTGCTGCTATTGCTCTTATTTCTTTTGGAATATTTATTGCTTGGGCATTCAGATCAATCATGGTTGTGTCCTGGAATTCTGCAAGGGTTGTTGTACTTGCACTTGCTGGTATTGTTATTGCTTTCTTCTTCTTCAGATTCAGCATCGCTGTTACTGTCTGAATTAGAGCTGTTTTTGTTTTCAGCGTTTGAACTAGAGCTGTTGCTGACGCTGTTGACATCATCAGAATCGTATGGATTGTCGATGGAGGAGTTCGTTCGGCTCAATCGATCGAGGGAGCTCATGTGGTCCACAATAAATTGTACAGTTGTTTGTGGTCGGATTCCTCTGTGAATCCTGCAGTAGTCTTCAATCCATTCATTTGGAAAGCTGTGGAGCAAGATGGTCATTTGTTGTAGATGATTGAGATCAGTAGCACGGCCTCGTAGTTTTGCAGTATATTTGAAGAGCTGTTCTATTCGGTCTGCATGGTCTTTGCATGAGACATTGCTTGGCTTCTTGCATGATCCAGAGCTTCGGAGATAAGCGTGCATGATGTCTTTTGCATCTTTGGCGCTGCAGTATTCTTGCTTGATGAAGGCCGCGAAAGCTCTGTTGTATCCATTGCTTGTAGTTGGATAATCGCGTTGGCTTCTTGTTAATGCTCTCCACCTGGAACATTATGGAAAAAAAAAAACATTTCTGGAAAATTTCCATTTTCATGCGCATTGTGCGCGCGACTACTCTCAAAAAAATCTGAGGGCAATAAGAACGCCTCTTCTATATTTTTAATAATTAAAGGAAGAGCGACCATAATTTAACGGTCTTAAACCGTCATCTTTGTCCTCAAAAAACGATTGTCCTCAAAAAGTGTCCTCAACGATTTTGTCCTCAACAGACTGTCCTCAACCATTATGTCCTCAAAAATTATGTCCTCAACGTTTTGTCCTCAAACTCTGTGACTTCAACGTTGAGGTTGAGGACAAAACGTTGAGGACATAATTTTTGAGGACATAATGGTTGAGGACAGTCTGTTGAGGACAAAATCGTTGAGGACACTTTTTGAGGACACGTTTTGAGGACAGTTTTTTGAGGACAGTTTTGAGGACACTCTGCGTACTCGTACAGCCGTTAAAGTGGATATTCAACAAAAAACAGCCGTTAAAAATTACATCAATTTTATTTCGCGCAACGCGCATGAATATGGAAATTTTCTCAAAAACACTTTTTTCCATAATGTTCCTGGTTTGGGCATCAACACAAAGGCATCGACCAAAGTATTTGATGTATTCGGTTACTGATAGATCAAGGTCTTCAGCTGCATTTTGGAAGGCTTCTTCAGTGTGTAGGAGTTCTTCTAAATCTACGTTTGTGAATAGAGGGACTTTGACACTGTCTTCTTGGTCTTCGTTATACACTGTTAGAGTAACCAGCTTTGGGCTGGATCTGTCAAAGGCTCTCTTGTAAGGGATTGGAGGATCTCTGTATAGTCCTGCCATTGTTGATTTGTAGCGTTCGATCGTATCAATCGATCGGAGATTTGAATTGCTTTGTGGAGCGTTCAATCGATTCAGTGTTCGATCGATCGTATCAGTTGTTTCGTAGTTATCGATCGTTTCGTTGTTTTTGATCGTTCTTGTTTCAATTCTTTCGATTGTTCTTGTTTCGTAGGATTTTGCTTGTCAGGGTATAGATGTATACCTGTTGTTTAGGACAAAGGATGTTTTGGATTCAGTACTGAGTTCTTGTCTTTGTCTTCTACTTTCAAGCGGACAGTAATTACTGTGTAACACTCTAGGGTAGAAATTAGATGGAGTGGTACGCGATAGAGGTATTTTAAAGATGAATGATTATAAAATTGTGAATGGTTGAATACTTTACGAGATGGGAATGATTCCTTGAGTATGGATGAATGATCGAATAATGATATATTATTCGGCGGGCATAATATCAATAATTGGCGAGTCATGGGACTCTTGATATTTTATCTTGATATTTATCAATATTCAGTATATGTACATGAATATCGTATATATCCCTCTGTATTGGAGTACATGTGGGATTCAATAATCATTTAGAAGCCTTTCATAGTAAGGCTATGCCAGCATGCTACAACCAGCGTCGACCAAAGCGAACAAGACCAAGCCAAGGAGAGCAAAGACAAAAGAGAGAAATTTTGCTTGTTACTGTCACAAGATGCATTGTATGATGCAGGATACCGGTGGAAACTGTGTGCGCTGTCGCCAAAGTTACAAGAGTGGGAGGATATTCTTGGATGAAAATGGTGAGTTCTGCAGCTGTTGGATCTGTCATTGCACTTGTAAACTTGTGTTTACAGAAACTTCTTGTCATCAGATTGCTCAAAGATCCAATCCCATGCCAAGGATTGAAGAGAAAGATGCCCTGGCGACTATGAAAGAATTCATGGATTATGTCAGGGATACAGTCTCTTGGAGTTATACTAGGGAACAGTTCTTGGAAGATCCATTATCATCCCCCAAAGAAATTTCCCAAAACGCTGCTGTCAGTGTGTTGCATACTTTGACATCAAATCCCCATCTAGCAGCAGCATCAACTCAAAAGAAACTCTGAGCTGCAATGGGGCCATTGAAAAAGACTTCCGTTGATGGGAAGACTATTGGACAACTCCAAGCTGAACAGAAGGGACGTGCTCCTGCCGAAGACTCCAGATACTATCGTAACAGGCTCATGGCAGGAGCTCCAGGCATGGATGACAGCAGGTTCCTCACCAATTGATTGAAGAAGAAGAACCCTCCTGGTGTACCAACGGAAACACCAGAAGACTTCAACGGAACATCTGCTCTCCAGCCAATCACAATCAATGGAGGAGAGACTGGAGAATCCAAACAGAACCCAAGGGAATTGTTGACTATTTGGTACCCCCAACAGTAGTGAAACCAGAGGGGACACCGGCAGCAATCCAAGATGTCCAAGGCCGTGCATGTGTCCAGGCGATGAAGAAGATACCACTCTGACTTCTGCAAACGTCCTGGACCTGATTGCTGGGAACCTCTCCTCTAGAAAGAACAGTGAATTGTCGAATGAAATCAAAGAGCGCGTCTTGCACCTTGAAAGGGAAGGGCATGTTACACGTTAAGGTAGAAATACACGATAGGAGTATTTTAAAGATGAATTGTTATAAAATTGTGTTATGAAAGAGAATGGTTGAATACTTTACGAGATGGCAATGATTCCTTGAGTATTGATGAATGATCGAATAATGAATGATATATTATTCGGCGGGCATAATATCAATAATCGGTGAGTCATAGGAATCTTTGTTTGAATTGTATGTGTATTCTTGTATGTTGAATATTCAGTATATATACACGAATATCATACATATCCTTGTGTATTGGAGCACATGCGGGATTCAATAATCATTTAGAGCCTCTCGTAGGGGACCTACGTCAACGTGTAACATAGTTCCCCAATGATTAGGTGAAGTTTGCATGTGGTTCAATAGAATAGGTTCGGAGTTGAGTAGTATTGATGGAAAAGAGATATGCTCGTTCAGAGAACCGGTTGAAGATGATATATGCCATTTCAAATGTTCTGAAAATATATGGTAATGTAGATCGAACTGGGATTGAAGAAGGTTCTTCGCGATACTTTAGAAATCGAAGATTTGTTTCTTGTTCTTGAGAAGGGTCGTAAAGACATGGTAAAAATAGAAAAAAGTCAAAGAAAATTCTTTTCCTCCCCCAACTGTGATGTACCTCTCGGGGTAGTGGAGCTGATTGTGAAATTGATTTCGATTGCTCTTAGGCATAAAAACACCTCCTGTTGTAATACGGTTGGAGTTTAAGGTAGGTGAAAAGCCGAGCGTTGCGTTTGAGCGTGTTATTGTTGTTGGTCCTTGCTGTGTCTGCGATTGTATATTAAAGCAGAGAGGGGACGCATTGTTAGTTACAGTGTTGTTTTGTATTTTGCGAAGTGCCGTATACTTTGTTCCGGTCTTTCGTTTTGGGTGTTTATTTGCAGCAGTATACTGGAGTTTCGAATTTTGTAACTCCAGAGCACCTCTGTGGGTTTTGAATATGGATTTCGTGGGATTGCTCCATTATTTTTGGAGCTCCCTGTGGACTATTTGTTTGTCCGGAACAAGGTTGCCCTTGTTGTTGCTGCTGTATCCTTTATTTTGTTTTGTTTTGCGTCTGTACCCTTATCGATATCGACATTGCGATTCGATTGATTCATGGCGTTAAGTGTCTGTACCCTTGCAATTAGTTCGCGTCCGAACCTTTTGCTGTTATTTGTGTTGCCATTTTTGAATCTTTTATTTTATTTATTTGGTTGATTGTTGTTGCCGTCACTGTGGATCGGTCTCGAGCGCATTGATTTAGTTCGAACATTTTGTTTGCAACAGGGCTCATGTCTGTAGGTTCTTTCCTCTCTTCTTGGGGAGTTCCCTCCATGCGTCTTCCCAGTCAGCAGGGCTGAGCTGGCATCCAGTTCCAGGGGAGCTGAAGGCACGGTGCTGGATACTGTGATCCTTATGTTGTTGTTGTTCGAGTGGCTATGGTTGCCATTGGAGACTGCCGTCGGAGTGTCTTTCGACGCGTCCTCCATGTTGCATGCAATAGGATTCAATTGCTTGCTTAACGTGGGCCTGGAGTGATTCCGTTGAAGCAGTGCTTCCAGTTTCATTGCTAGGAGTCGTAGCAGTGCTGTTGTTGCTGCTATTGCTCCTTTTGGAATATCTGTTCTTTGGGCATTCGGACCAATCGTGGTCATGTCCCGGAATCCTGCAGGGATTGTTATATTTTCTTTTGCCACTGGATGGCTCTTGCTCTTGCTCTTCTTCAGCGTCGGTGTCATTGTCCGAATCAGAGCTGTTGTTAGTGGAGCTTTGACTGTCGATGCTGTCAGCGTCGGAATCAGAGGTGTTGCTGTCGATACTTTTGGCGTCCGAATCAGCGTTGGATGCTTGTCCTTTTTGTTGACGCTCTAAACAGCTCATGTGGTCCACTATAAACTGCACAGTGGTATCCTCTTGGATTCCTTGGTGGATTAGACCATAGCTGTTGATCCATTTGCTTGGAAAGCTGTGTAGCAGGATGGTCTTTGCTTCTATTGGTGATAGGTCAGTTCCATGGCCTTGGAGCCTTTTGGTATATTTGAAGAGGATTTGCATCCGGTCCGCATGGTCTTTGCATGAGACTTTGCTTGGTTTCTTGCATTCGGAGCTTTGAAGGTAAGTGTGCATGATATCTTTTGCATCTGTTGCATTGCAATAGTGTTGCTTGATAAAGTCAATGATTGCTGCTTCATATCCTTCGACGCTTTCTTCATATTGGAATTCATCTGGATCCAGGGGATCCTGTAGCATTTCATTCCACTTGGATTGAGTGTCTGTATTTAGGCATCTGCTGAAGTATCCTAAATAATTGTTTGCTGGAAGAGATAGATTCTTTGCTGCATTTCGAAAGGCTTCCTCAACAAAGAGCAATTCTTCTAGACCTCCTTTGTCGGTGAATAGAGGGATCTTCATGCTGTCGGTGTTCCCATTGGCGTGTGTAATGGAGAGCTTGGTTCTTTTGGGCTTGCGCCTGTTGAAGGAAGGAGTGTAGTTGATTGGTGGATCTCTGTAAAGTCCTGCCATTGTTCTTGATTCGATTCCGAGCGTTCGATCGTTTCGTATCGGCGTTTCGAAGGTTCTTGTTTCGATCGTTCGTAGATTTCGTTCGATCGGTTCTTTCTTGTTTCGATTGTAGGATTTTGCTTGTCAGGGTATCGTTGTTTAGGATAAAGGTTGTTTTGGATTCAGTACTGAGTTCCTGTCTGTCTTCTACTTAAAAAGATAAACAGTAATTACTGTGTTACACGTTAAGGTAGAAATACACGATAGGAGTATTTTAAAGATGAATTGTTATAAAATTGTGTTATGAAAGAGAATGGTTGAATACTTTACGAGATGGCAATGATTCCTTGAGTATTGATGAATGATTGAATAATGAATGATATATTATTCGGCGGGCATAATATCAATAATCGGTGAGTCATAGGAATCTTTGTTTGAATTGTATGTGTATTCTTGTATGTTGAATATTCAGTATATATACACGAATATCATACATATCCTTGTGTATTGGAGCACATGCGGGATTCAATAATCATTTAGAGCCTCTCGTAGGGGACCTACGTCAACGTGTAACAGGGCAATCCGCTGAGCAGATCACTTCCAACATGGTCCGGTGGTACAAGAGGCACAAGCGCCAGCAAGAAGAAGAAGACAAGAAATAAACTGTATTATTAATTATTATTTATGCTGTGCACCGGAACAGTCACAAGTCCACTCGGGACTGGAATAAGAACAAGATTAGCAAGGCATTGGAATCGCTGATCTTGATGCCAATCAAAAACAATAGCAATAGCAATAGACTAACTGATACTAGCTCTCACAATTTGCATATCACTACTATTCTAATCACTAGTAGACCCGGGGTATGGCATGATTTTTAAATCAAGCTGAGCGCTGAAGACCATGAGCAAAACGACCTCTTGAGCAGCCGAGCTGATGAGATGGGAACTGCCAAAAAATGGAGGCGCAAAGAAGCAAAGACAGGGAGAAAGACATTCCAGTGTTTGCAGCACTAAGGAACACCAATCCCAGGAGCAGTTAGCACCATTAGATGGAGCAACAGCAACAACAGAGACACCTAAGGGCCTAAACAGGACCATGGTCGACAGCAGAAATAATTGAACAAAACAAAAATAAAAATAAGTGTCAAAAAAACTGACACAAAATCCAGTGAGTGGACTAATTGGATCAACACTGAGTGGATGGACAGACCAGAGAAGGGATGCCAACCAAAACCAAAATATAGGGATATCCGGAAAGGTACATAATGAATACTCAAACACCACCAATCCCACAGGAAACGGGAAGTGGGACCGGTCTGGCGACTGCTTAATAGAGGAGCAACACCAGAGAACCACAGGGATCGATTCCCATGAAATAAAAACAGAAACAACTCCAGGGAACCACAGGATTCAACTCCCACCACTGAAATGGATGGAGCAAAAATCAGTTACAACACGAGTTATCGCGAGAGCAACAAAAATCCAGAACAAAAAACTGGAGGAACTGGAGCAATCATTCTTGCTCAGTTCCAGCGCAAACCAACAAGATAACAAATAGTGTAACTAAATTAAATTAGATAACTGATTAACCCACCATGGCTAATAAAGGAACCAAACAGGTCCCATTCAAATTCACACAGGAGGATTGGCCAGAAGATGCCACCACTGTAAAAATGAGAATTGACAGTGAAATGGGAGGGGTAGCATTCAGTGACTACCTGAAAGTACTCACCGGCACCGAAAGACCGGAACTCTTCATTATCTGGAAAAGAGACTTTGACCAGAAGATTGCTGGCAATGACAAACTCCAAGGAGACCAGAAGATAGACTTTCTCCAGAGAATTCTCTCCAATGAGGCACTGTCCATTGTCCAGATGACCTTAGGCCGGTCATACTACGCTGAGCCGGGACACAAGATACACAACAACAAACTAGTCCACAAGAGGATCCAGGAAGTTGGCAAAACAGAACCGACAACAAAAGAACCTCCCTCTGATACAACCAAGGAGGTGGCGAAGGGCACACCCCCAACCAAGAAAACCAAACCAACTGCTACGGCTGTTACACGTTAAGGTAGAAATACACGATAGGAGTATTATTTTAAAGATGGAAGGTTAATAAATTGTGTTACAAAAGAGAATGTATGAATACTTTACGAGATGGGAATGATTCCTTGAGTATGGAATGAATGAACGATTGAACAATAATAATGTTCGTCGAGTCATTGGAATCTTTGTTTGAATTGTATGTGTATTCTTGTACGTTGAACATTCAGTATATATCCATGAATATCATACATATTCTTGTGTATTGGAGCACATGCGGGATTCAATAATCATTTAGAGTCTCTCGTAGGGGTACCTACGCCAACGTGTCACAACGGCAACATCGGATGAGGACACCGAGCCCCAGGAACTTGGAACTCCAATCCCCAAGAAAAGGGTACCAAACGCCCTCATCCAGTACTACCAAACAGAGGAGTACAAGAAAGAGGTCATTGAGGAATGTATGCATACCCTCAAACTCAAAATCTTTGGCAATGGCATTACCAGAAAGAGAGCCAATCACATGGCCGAACTACAGAGCTACCTACCAGAATGCCTCTGGGAAAATGGAGCAGAGACCGGAACGGCACCTTCCCACTTTAGTGAAGTGGAGATGAAGGAGATCCTGGATTCTAACATGACCCATGCCCAAAGGGATAAATTGGAACACCTGGGATGGGATCTGTACGCCCAGTTGTTCAACACGACCATCGACAAGTTGGAAAACTTGGAACCTACCATCCGAAAGGAGGAGGAACTGCAAAAGCACATCACCGAACTGGAGAAACAGAACGGCAGCGCCAAGAAAAGCTCCAAGGCCACTTCTGGAGGAGGAAATGGAAAGTCCCCCAACAAAAAGAAGCGCCCAATGGACAACAACAAGCAACTGTGCAAAACTTGTGGCAAGACCCACGCCAGCAAATGCTGGAAACTAACCAGCGGCCCCTCCAAGAAGGGAAGGTTCGACTGGGAAACCATCAATCTGCTCAAGGAGCACTTTGTGGCAAAAGAAGACTCAGACACTGAGCAACACTCCAAACCCAATGGGGAAGAAAACTCTCCAACCACGAGTACTCTTATGTACTGAGTTAATATACTTATTTAAGTAGGAAAATCCACCAAAGGTGGTTAAAAGCTACTCAGTCTGTAACCAGACTTTATCGTTGCCTCAATTGAAGAGTCAGGACCCTAAGTTGTAGAACGACGCGTCGCCTCAACCATGGGGGATTTAGACCCCAGGTTGTAAAGACGACTATTTTGCAAACGAACCTTGGTAAGAAACAGGAAAAAACAAACCAGTCCAGAGCACAACAGACACTGCTGTTGCAAAGCGTACAGGAGACAGGGTAACAAGAACGTGAAAGGGAAAGACACAAGCAAAACTGTCCCTTGAATGCTGCTGTAAAGCATCAGTAATGCTAGTGGTCAGCCGACACAAGCAAAACCCTTCCCGAGATACATAGTATCAGTAATGCGAGTGGTCAGCATACAAAAGCAAGACTGCTCTCTGAATGCTTGATGGCAGCATCAGTAATGCGAGCAGTCAGTCCCAATCACGTACACGTAGAGGCAGTGGAGCCTACTACCAAATTTGTAACAGGAGCTGCTGTCCCCCTGTTAGAACTATGTAGTAGCACATGCTCGAAAACACTTAGAGGCAGTGGAGCCTGTAACACTCTAAGGTAGAAATTTCGGAGTAGTATGAATAATTGTGAATGTTTAGATACTTTACGAGATATTGTTATGCAATTTGAGAATGGAGACATATAAAATTTCGAGGTTGCGAGCATAGCCAAATTCTGGCATGCTCTGTCATAAATGTTGGTTCACTGTCGGTTCTCACGATTAGGCATATACCTTAATCTGGGACTCGACTATAATAATTAGGACACATATTAAATGTATCCGGTATCGAAGATTATATTCGATTGTCCAATGCGGGATTCGGTTAATTATTCAGTCGTAACATACTAGTGTACGCTAGCATGTTACATAGTGCCCCATGATTGAACGAATCCAGGATTAAGCCATCCAATGGTTCGAAGAAGACTCCGAGTCTTCTGATTGGCTCATTCGAATATCTGGGACTTCATTTATTGTAGACTCCGACTGATTCGGTTCTCGGTATGGAGTGAGTTTTCGGACGTTCACTGTTTCTACTACTGAAGGGGCTCTTTGCAACTTCACAGTTCCATTGGTATTGACTTGTGTGATTGGAAAGGGTCCGGTCTTTCTGGGTTGAAGCTTGTCCAGGTCTGGTTCCTGTACCCATACCTTGTCATTCACTTGGAAGGTGTGATCGATTCTTTTGGCGTTGTCTCTGAGTAGATTCTTGTTAATTCCTTGCTGTTGGAGCTGCTGAAGAGCTACAAGGTTTGATGTTAATGGTAGATCAATCAGCATGTCCCGGTTAAATACCAGTGAGCCTGGGGATGCTTGTAGAGCAGCGTTGACAGCACATCTGGAGGCGTGCATGCAGGTTGCCAGAGCATTGTCCATGAGTTGACTGGCTCGGGTGTTGACTTGAGGGAGGTTCACATGAACTAAGACTCTGAGAATATCAGCAACTGTATGATGGACTCTTTCACAGATAGCATTAGACTGGGGATTCTTCACTGTGGTGGGAATGGACTGAATCCCATACTGCTTGAGTGTAGTTTGAAATTCAGCTCCTAGGAATTCACCGCCGTTGTCATGGATGCATCTGATAGGTCTGGGGTACCTTGAGAGCCAACAGTTCTTGAATTGGTCTGATACGTGTTGGGAGGACTTGTCTCTGATTCTGATGATCTCCAGGAGGTTGGTAACTGGATCGATACAGGTTAGGGCCTTAAAGTTGTAGTTCTTGCCCTGAGCTGTGATACAATTTTGCGACGCGCGATTTTGTCCGACGTTCCGATGTTCCAGTACTTAAAACACGTAGATTTCTACACAACTTTCCCCTTTGATATCTCACTCACTTCTAAAGCTCCTACAACAACACCAAGCACTACACCTATTAACAGAGACCTCCCCTATCTGATTCTGCTGTTTGTTTGGCTGCTCCTTGCTTCCTTTGGTTGCTTTGGTTCCTTGTTTCCTGTCGACGGTCGGCAAGCAACAAGCAACACGACCGAAAACAAGGACACATAATTTTCTACAGCAATTGCAGTACTAATTTCTACAGCTGATTCTGTCCTTTCTCTTTGTCTCCGAGCTCGGTTTGTTTTTCGATCTGTTTTCAAGCTACCTTATTATTTAACGCTATACAGTCTTCCAAGCCCCTTAAGTGATATCCACTTAACGTTCTACATTCTTCAAGGTTTCTTGCTGAGTTCCCTAAGTCTTTTCAAGTTGAAGTTGTCGAACACATACAAACCCCCCTTCTAGAAGGTTCCTACGCGCTGATCCTTAAGTATTTGCAAGTTCGCGCGAGCATATCTTCCAGTTCCCTCTTTATTTTCAAGCCAATTGCCCACCACTCCTTAAGTGTTTATCACTTAAGAGTACCCCTGTTTCCTAGCCAAGCCCCCTAGTCCCTAAGTGTTTTTGCTTAAGGCTCCCCCTACTACACCTGTTTTCAAGCCAAGACCAACCGATCCCTAAGTAACTCCTACTTATTGCACTCTTGTTTCCAAGACTACAGCTACTACAGCCCCTTGTTTTCAAGACTACAATTTCCCTGGTCCCTAAGTGTTCGCGAGTTCCCTGATCCCTAAGTGTTTTCGCTATTAAGCAACCCCAACTTGAACTTCAAGTTCGACACTGTTTTCAAGACACAAGCCTCCCCCTGGTCCCTAGGTGTTTCTACTAACGCCCCTGTTTTCAAGCAAGCAGCTTCCCTGGTCCCTAAGTGTCTCGCTCAAGCCAATTGCCCCTGGATACTGTTTCCACTTATAAGTACTCGCGAGTTTGAACTTCAAGTTCCCTCCTGAGCCTTTTAAGTGTGCCCTGCTATTGATATCCCCCGGTCCCTAAGTGTTCTTACTAAAGCCCCTGTTTTCAAGCACGCAGCTTCCCTGGTTTAATTGCCTCGCTCAAGGTCTTTGAATCAAGCCAGTTTGCTTCTACACGATTTGCAGTGGTCTACTGGAGTTTCCAAATTCTGTAACTCCAGAGCACCTCTGTGGGTTTCGAACGTGACTCTTCTGGTAGTGCTCCAGTCCTTTCTTTTGGTTCCCCTGGAGTTTTTCCTTGTCCAGACCAACGTTGGACCTGTTGTTGCTGCTGTACCCTGTTTTCCAGCATACAACCTATCACCTGGCATTTCTGCACTCAACTTGTGCTTCTACTGCCCCGGCATTTGTCATCATCAGCGGCGTGTCTTCTGTTGGTCCAACACCCAATTGCCTGCTTTTCAGTTTTTGGTGGCCCTCCACCGGTGCTTCTCCTGCCCCGGCCTTTGCCCTCAACTGGTGCTTCAACTGCTCCGGCCTTTGTAATCACCTGGCACTTGCACATCCAAGAGGCTTGTCTGCTGTTGGTCCAGCACCCAATTGCTTGCTTTTCAGCTTTTGTTTGCCCTCAACCGGTGCTTCTCCTGCCCCGGCCTTTGTCATCACCTGGCACTTGCGCATCCAAGAGGCGTGTCTGCTGTTGGTCCAACACCCAATTGCTTGCTTTTCCGTTGTTGTTTTGCTCTCAACCGGTGCTTCTCCTGTCCTGGCCTTTGCCCTCACACGGTGCTTCTCCTGCCCCGGCCTTTGTCTTCAACCGGTGCTTCTCCTGCCCCGGCCTTTGTCAACACCGGGTCCTTCTCCTTTCAAGCGCGGCGTTTTTCAGTTGTTGCTCCTGCACTCCACAGGAGTTTTTCTGCTGTTGATTTGCCCTCCACCGGTGCTTTTCCTGCCCCGGCCTTTGCCCTCAACCGGTGCTTCACCTGCTCCGGCCTTAGTCATCACCTGGCACTTGCACATCCAACTCCACCGGTGCTTTTCCTGCCCCGGCCTCTGCCCTCAACCGGTGCTTCACCTGCTCCGGCCTTTGTCATCACCTGGCACTTGCACATCCAAGAGGCTTGTCTGCTGGTGGTCCAGCACCTAATTGCTTGCTTTTCAGCTGTTGTTTGCCCTCAACCGGTGCTTCTCCTGCCCCGGCCTTTGTCATCACCTGGCACTTGCACTTCCAAGAGGCGTGTCTGCTGTTGGTCTCGCACCCAATTGTTTGCTTTTCAGCCGTTGTTTGCCCTCAATCGGTGCTTCTCCTGCCCCGGCCTTTGTCATCAGCCGGTGCTTCTCCTGCCCCGGCCTTTGTCATCACCTGGCACTTGCACATCCAAGAGGCGTGTCTGCTGTTGGTCCAACACCCAATTGCCTGCTTTTCAGCTGTTGCTTTGATCTCAACCGGTGCTTCTCCTGCCCCGGCCTTTGCCCTCAACCGCAGCTGGTGTCTCTGCCCTCAGTGCTCCACTTCTGGTACAATGCCTCCGCGGCCCACCTCCCAAACAGCTTCCCGGAAGAAAAGATCTTCCACACCTCCTTCTTCTGCTAGGTCTGCCTCTGGGACTCGGTCTAACAAGCGCCCATTTGTGCAAAAGACCCCTCCAAGACATTCTAGTGTCACCTCTGCTCTTACTACTCCCTCTCCTACTCTTGATACCAGATCATCCTCTTCCTCTGCCTCATCAACCTCTTCATCCTCTATGCCTGGGTCTTCTGTTGATGATATGTCTTCATCTTCTTCTGTGTCCTCATCTGCAGGTGTGCTTTCTGATGTTGATATGCTTGGCACTGAACCTGCTCCAGGGGATTCCTTGAAGACTTCTTCTTCTGCAGGCGTGCTCTCTGATGTTGAGATGCTTGGCACTGAATCTGCACCAGGGGAATCTGCACCAGGGGACTCTGCACCAGGGGATTCCTTGCAAACTTCTTCTCTGTCAACCGCTTCTCAGCTAGGCTCCCAGGAGTCAGGTCCTCCGCAGTCAGGTACTCTGTCAGGCTCTCAGTCGTCAGGTGCTTTGCTGTCAGACCCCAAGCTGATAAGCTCCCAGTCCTCTGGCTCCCAGCAGCAGGGCTCCCAGCAGCAGGGATCCCAGCAGTCAGGACCCCGGCCCCCAGGCTCCCAGCAGCCAGGATTCAACCAGGCAGGCTCCCAGCTGCCAGGCCAACAGACGACCAGACACACACCAAAGGGCTCTGGGACCTCAGGCAAGGTCCCTGCTTCATCCATCCTCAAGCAATCTACTCTTGCCTTTTCCTCTGCCCAGAAAGCTGATCCCTCTCAGCAGCAAGCACGCCAATCCCAACGCCAAGCGGCTCTGGCTGCTGCCAACAGGGCTCATTCCGCTTCCTTCTTCTGGTGTTTTTATGGTAAGGGTCCCTGTTCTGGCAAATCTCCTATTCCATCTGCAATTCATGCCTTTCGAAAATCTCCAACTGGTAACCGGTTATGGGCTGGGTGTACAAGCCCCACACACTTTTTCAGCAAGAAGGAGGGTAAAGACAAAAAATCCATCCATGATATTTGCCGGACTGCCATCCCTCCTGTTTATGCTCAGGTTTTTCCGGACACTCCAGACTGGCGCAATGCCTCTGTAGCTTCCTTGGCTTCTATTGCCTCTGCTTGCTTTCAAGACTCTGCCCCAGCCTGGACCAAGCAACCATCTGGCCAGGCTCTGAAGAAATGTCTTATTGGTTTGGTCAAGATGTCTCCTGAGTGTTTTGATGACCTGTATTGTGAGGGCAACCTTTTGCCTAGCACTGAAGGCAAAGTATGGTGGGCAGCCAATCAGGTGCTTGGTTCTCATTGGCATTTCAAGAAGCGCCCTCCTACACCTGCGCCACCAGTGGCTGATGATGCTTCCACTTCCAAATCTTCCACTTCCAAATCAGTGTCCTTTCTTCCTGGTGGTGGTGATGCTACTGTCTTGTCCTCCTCTGCTGGGCATTTCCTCCAACGCCGAGGGGTTTGCTCCAGTGATTCTAGAGCTCCAGTGGATGTCACTGCTGGCACCAAGTGTTCTCATAGTTCTTATGTCACTCTGTCCCTTCCAAGGTTGATGTCACAACGCCCTGGGGAACTATATGATGAACTGCTCAAGTCTCTCAAGGAAGCTTTGGATCTTCTATGGACTGTTGACAAGCGCCTGGTGTTGTATGTTTTTCCCTCAAGAGCCAGGCTCAACCCCAAGGCCAAGCCTGTTACCAAGTTTTGGGCGACACTTCCTGACAGGAAGACCTTGGAATTGTATGTTGCTCAGCTATGGCTTCGCAGTAGAACTGCTCCTCATCTACGATTCTTTGTGGGACACAGTGTTTCCCTGGAGAAACTCTTTTCAGCACAATTGCTCCAGAGGCTCAGAGACCGTGATATGGACCTGAAATATGACCACATACAGGCCCCAGTTATTGTCACCTGTGGCTTTCTCCTTGGATCTTACATGCAGAGTTTTGATCTTGACCACTACAACGAATTGCTTTAGACTCATCCCAGGTTTCAGGCGTGTCCTATTGCTGTTATCAGGAAGAATATCAGCCTTGACAACTCCAGAACTCCTGATCCCAATCCGGTTCTGGCTGCTCATGTTTTATGTGATGCAACAAAGCGCGCCCAAACTGTTAAGCTCCTCAAAGCCCAGTTCAACCGTTGCAAACCTTCAGACATTGCCTCTTTACCTGATGGTAAATTCTACAAGTTTATTGAGACAGCTACCAATCCTTCTGACAGACCTCTTCCCCCCTCCAAGCTCAAGACTGTTCGCCAGGCTAAGCACCGCCAAGCCAAATTTATTGAGAGCCATGAAACTGCTCCTGTTCTGGGGGTAGTTGATCTTGATCTTCCAGTTGACTTGGGCCAAGGGCTGGGTTTGAAGACACTGCGCAGTGTGCTTCTGGGCATCAGAACCCGTGACAATTGGTCATGGCCTCTTTTTCTTTCTGTTGATACCAGTTCATACCGAGGTGAGATCCTTGCTTTGTACAACATCACTACCAAGGCTGAAGCAATGGCCATGTTGTCTTTCCTGCCTATTTTTCTGGAAGCTCAGTATGGTTCTTGTGTTAGACAATGGTTCTCTTCTGAGTGCTTGACTGAAATGGAAGCTTACCATTGGGATGCTGCTGTTAATTGTGTTGTGGAAACTGCACCTGCTGCAGATCCAATGCAGGATAACTCTCTTCCCTTTTTTGGTGATGGGGATGCACGAGACTGGGAACTTGTTGATGATGACTTGTCAGTTGAACTTGCTCCTGATCTCACTTTTGATCTGGATTTGCACTTTAACCTCCAAGCCCGTGCTGACAGTGGTGGTGGAGGCTTTGATGACTCTCAATCTATGGATACTTTAGCGACCGGCACTTCCAATCTCACTGATGTCCAGGCCTCACCGCCTGCAAGTGATGCTCCTCCTGGAGGTGATTCTCCCCCTGCTGCCAAGGCTGATGCCTCCCCTGGTATCTCTCCTGATGTTCCCCCTGAAGTTCCTGACCCTCCCCATAATGCCATGGCTGGTGACCTCCCTGTGGCCTCTCCTGACGCCTCAACTGCAGTTCCTGCTGCCGGTGGTGAGGAAGACGCAGCCTCTGCATTGAGGCTTGGAGTTGCTGCAATTGCATTCTCTTCCAGTCATGATGCTAGTGTCAGTGATTTGAGCCATGCCAATGTCTCCACCAAATCAGCTCCGGCAACTCTTCCTTCCGTGCGACAGACTCGGTTTCCTTCTGATCATGGTTAGCTCTTCTGGTATGAGGTGTGATGGGATGCCTTCCAATCCAAATCCCATCAATGCTTCTCCTGTTTCTCCCTTTTCCCCCTCCGCCTCTTCCCCTGTCTCTCATTTTGTCCAATTAACTCTTCATGGAGACTCTCTTGCTGCTAAGGATTCTGACAGTTTTGGTCATTCCTTTCCTCAAGCTCCATCCTCTAACTCCACCATCATCACATTCCAAAACATTGGACCCCAGCGTAGAGCTGCCTTTATGTCCAGGTCCAAGCACAACGCCCGTCAATTTGTCAAGAGTAACGCCAGTGTGGCGCTTTTTGCTGAACATTGTTTGAATGAATCCAAACTCCTGCCCTGTGATCTTTTCAATCGGCGCATGAAGAATGTCAGTCCCTCAAGTTTTTCCTATCTTGCTAACAACAAGCATGAAGCTTCTGCCTGCTCTTGGCTTCAGCCTGGCGGCACAGGTTTTTCCATTGACCAGCTGTTCAGCTCACACAAGGTTGCACATGGCGCTGATCCATCTGGTCTTGGCAGATGGTCCTTTGTCAAGTTTCAGGGCAGGGATGGCTACAATGTCACCATGTTTTCTGCCTACTGCCCGGTTGAAAATGATAGGGATCTTGGCTCAGTCTGGAATCAACAGTACCGATACTTTCAGGCCGCTGAAAATCTTTTCAGTCCCAATCTATGCATTCTCTTTCACAGGGATTTAACTGCTGCCCTTCAAGTCTGTCTGGGTGCAGGTGATCAAGTCATTGTTGGGATTGACCAGAATGCTGATGTCAGGACTGATGGCTTGTCTTTTGAGCTCAAGGCTCTTGGTTTCAGAGATGCCATTCTTACACTTCATAGTACGTCTTCGCCTCCTGCCACTCACAACCGCAACACTACCAGAACACCAATTGATGCCATTTGGGTCTCTGAGAATGTTGATGTTCTCAGGGCTGGGTATTGTCCCTTTGGAGGTGCCCATGGTATGGAATCTGACCATAGAATGCTTTGGATTGAGGTTTGTAATTGCAGCCTCATGGGCAAACATATTCCACCTCCTGTGAGATTCTCTCATTCCAAACTCCAGTCCTCCCACCCTCATCTGCGCCAACGGTATTTCAAGCGAGTGAGGCACAGCTTTCTCAAGGCTGGAGTGTTTTCTCTCCAAGCTAAGCTGGAGCACCTACTGGCTCAGTTTCAGTCTGGGGATATTTCTGTGCGCACTGATCTCATCACCACATATGAAGTACTCCATGAAACCTCTACCTCTCTCAGGCTCTCTGTTGAACAAAACCTCTGCCACACTAGAGCTGGTTTGGTTCCATGGTCACCACAGCTGCAAGTCTATCGTGATACCATTGACTTTTGGCGGCGTGTTGTTAAGTTGAGACAAGGTGTGTCCACCAGTCATACTGTTTTGAAAAGGTTGGCCTGCAAGCTTTCTCTCTACAAAGGAGAACACAGTGACCTTTCCAGTGCTCTCCTCCATCTGAAACAAGCTTACAAGCAATACCGGGCAGTGAAGAAATTGGCCCCCTCATGGAGAGACTCCTTCAATCAAGGCCTGGTGGATGCACTTCTTGCTGAAGGCAAGCCTCACAACCAGAATGCTTCCCAGATTCGTGCCAGGATGCGCAGGGAACGTCTTCAAAGAGAGCTTGGTCTCGCTGCTCGGTCTATTCGGGGACGTGTCAACAAGTCAGCAGTCTTGCGCGCTATTGCAGTTGGCCATGATGGTGTTGAACAGGTCTTGGAATCTCAGTCTACTATGGTTCCAGCTATGGCTGAATCTAATGTCCGGCGTCAACAGCAGTGTCTTGGCACTCCTTCCATGACTCCCTCCTTCATTGAGGATTTTGGCTACCTAGGCACTGCCCATGCTGCTCCCCAAGTCCTTGATGGCACATACATTCCTCCTCCTGCCACTGACAAATACCTTTCTGAATTTCTTTCCTGTCTCAAAGTCCCTGACTCTATTCTGAGTTTGCCCCCCTTTGACTATTCAGTGTGTCCAGCTGACAATGCTGCTGCCTGGAAACGCCAGAGGGAACGCACAGCAAGTGAACCTTCTTGTTTGAGTTTTGCCCACCACAAGGCCTTTGCCCTGGATCCCCAGCTGAACAAGTTTGACACTCTCCTGAGATCCGTCCCATTGATTGTTGGCTTCTCTCCTTCTGCTTGGCAGGTCATCACTGATGTTGAGATCTTCAAGAAACCTGGTGAATATAGAGTGGATAAGATGAGACTCATCCAGTTGATGTCTCCTGAGTTCCAAATCAACAACAAGATGATTGGCAGACGAATTCTTGCCCATGCTGAACGTGCCAATGCCGTGGCTGCTGATCAACATGGAAGCAGGAAACACCACAAGGCAATCAACACCTGCCTGAACAAGAAGCTCATATGTGATGTGTTGCGGCAGAAGCGCAGATCCGGTGCTGTTGCTATGAATGATGCCAAGGGCTGCTACGATAGGATCTCTCATCCCATTGCAGGTCTCACTCTCCAGAGCTTTGGGGTTCCTGCACATGTGTGTGAGGTTCTTTTGTCTACTTTGCAACTTGCCAAGCACCACATCAAAACTGGTTTTGGTCGGTCAGGTCCTGTGTATGGTGATGAACCTGTTCCTCTCAGTGGTTGTGGCCAAGGCAATGGTATTGGTCCAACTCTTTGGGCTTTGGTGTCAACAATTGTCTTCCGAATGATGCAACAGGCTGGGCATGGTGTCCATCTTCTCACTTCATTGTCACTGCAACTGGTTTCTCTTGTGGGTTTTGCCTTTGTGGATGACACAGATTTGTTTTGTGCTGGCTCTGATTCCTCCACATCTGGTGAGGAATTAGCTGTTGACTTTCAGGAAGCTCTTGACCGGTGGGCTGGTGGGATTATTGCCACTGGTGGTGCTATTGAACCTGCCAAATCCTTCTGTTATTTGATTGATTTCAAATGGAATGGATCCGGTTGGGATTATCGCTCCATTGCTGACATGCCTGGTGACTTCTCAGTTGCTGACAAGAATGGCAATCGAGCTACCCTGGATCGCTTTGAAGTTGACCATGCTGACAAGACTCTTGGGGTTTTTATCTCCATGGATGGCAATGAGGAAGCACAGATTGCTCACATGAAGTCACAGTCTCAGTCTTTTGGCTCTCAGCTCAAGGCTTCCAAGTGTGAGAAGCGCGCATCCCTCTACACCTTCAAGTATTCTTTCATGAAGTCTGTTGAATACCCCATGCCTGTCACGCAACTTGATGAGGCCACTTGGACTAAGATAATTCACCCAGCTCTTGTTCCTGTGCTGAATAAAGCAGGGATGTCACGGACATTTCCCAGACATGTGTTCTATGGTCCTTCCCTCTATCAAGGCTTTGGATTTCATCCATCCATACCTCCTCCAAGAGTTCAGTCATATTGCCACCCTCTTTCAGGAATCTGTCAGGTCCTCACAAACTGGTAGGATTCTCAGGCTAACTGCTGAGTCTCTACGGCTCGAACTTGGCATTCCTCTCCATCTTGGTGTCACACCATATCATCCTTTTGCTTCCTACGTCACTCCCTGCTGGTACAAACATGTGTGGAAGTTTTTCTCTGTTCACCCTGTGAGCTTGCTTGAAGACTTCCCAGATCTTCCTCTGTTACGTTCCAATGACTGTTATCTCATGCAAGCCTTTGTCAACTCTGGCTTCAGAGGTGCTGACTTGTCCCTCTTGAATCACATGCGCATGTCCCTCAAGGCTATTTCCCTTGCTGACATTTGTACTCCAGATGGGAAAAGACTCTCTCCTATGGCTTTCCAGCTGACCTCCTCCAATCACTTGAGGGATCATCTTGACTGGCCGAGATGTCCTCCATCTTGGCCTCCAGCAGCAAAGCGCTTATGGACTAAGGCACTTCAGACCTGTTTTCTTCCCCCCTGCCCACCCCCCGCAGCCAGGGCACTGGCTCCTTCTTTTCATCTTGGGCATTGGCTCTCTCCCCAGACAGCTTCTCTTTGGCCTTGGTTTTTGTCTCCATCCACCAACAGAATATTCTTCAAAACTTCTACTGGCTGGATTGTGAGCACCTCCCAGGGCAGGGGCAGATACAGGATCACTTCTGAACTCATTCCTGACAAACCAGCCTGTGCTGATGTACTTGTCTGCCCTGTTATTTGTGGACAGGTTGTACGCGTTGTTGGGTCCTCAGTCTTTGTTTCCGAACCTCCTGACATGGATCCTCTGGAGTACAATCCATTTGATTCTCTTCCAGACTCCCCAGTAGATGCCTTTGATGCACTCTGTGCGTCTCCAAGAGTACTTCTCCACAAATATTCCCTACCACAGGCTGGCTGTCAGCACCTTGTTGATGCTATTGAGAGTGGTACTGCCAGTGCTGTATGTGATGGTTCATTTGATCCGGACCTTCTCAGAGGAACTTCTGCTTTCATTTTGTCACCCAATACCTCCACCAAGACTGCTTCATTGTTCCTCACTGGCTGTAATTTTGTCAGTGGATCCCCTGAGGATCAGTCATCCTACAGGAGTGAACTGGCAGGTATCATTGGGGTTCTCACCTGTTGCACTGCTCTGGTGAGTCTTTTTGATATTGCTTCTGGCTCTATCACCATTGCTCTGGATGGTGACACAGCTCTCAAACAGGCTGAGGGATCGTGGCCATTGGTTATTTCCCAGAAGTCTTTTGATTATGTTTATGTCATCAGAAACATGATTTCTGCCCTGCCAATCTCTGTGCATTTTCAGTGGGTTCAGGGCCATCAAGCTGGAATCTTTCTTGATTGGTGGGCCCTTCGCAATCATCAGGTAGACAGCATGGCAAAGGCATTTCTCTCTGTCCATAGAGCCTCTGCCCATCACTATCCCAGACTTGTGTTTGAGCCCTGGGCTTTTTCTCTCAATGGAAGCAAGTGCTCAAGGTTTGATCAAAATGCTTTGCATGTTGCCATTTCGGGTCCTCCTCTTCTTAAATATTGGCAGACCCACCATGACATCCCCATTCCACAACCTGTTCTGAATTCCATCCATTGGTGTGCCCATCTGACTGCCTTCAAGCGTCTACCACCTGGCATGCAGAGGTGGTTTGTCAAATTTGCTTCTGGCAGTATTGGTGTTGGCAACCAACTACTTCACTACCAGTATCAGGATCACTCCAGGTGCCCCTTGTGTGATGCAGACAACGAGAAGGTTTCTCATGTGCTCTCCTGCAAGGACACTGGGGCAGTACAGCACAGTGTGTCAGCTTTCAAGGGACCCCTGCAGAAGAGGCTTGAAGTTGAACAAACTGATCCATCATTGGTTGTTGCCATTGTGGATCTTCTCACCAGAGTTCGGAAGGGCCAGACCATTTATCCATCATCCTACTCACTTGCAATTGCGTCTGCTGTCAGGGCACAGAGGACTATTGGCTGGCACAACTGGCTTCTTGGTAGGTGGTCTCCTCGCTGGTATCAAATCCAGGCTGACTACTACTCTCACATTGGAAGCAAGCGCTCTCCCAAACGATGGGCCACAGCTATCATCCATCAGTTCTTTCTTACCTCCTGGGATCTTTGGACATATAGGAATGAACGACTCCATGGTCCTGGGGGTACCCTTGACGCTGAACAACACCAATCTCTTGATGCTTCCATCACCTCTGAATTGGCCATTGGTGCAGCTGGTGCACTTCCCCAGTCACACTCCCTTTTACAAACCCCTTTCCAAGTCCTACAAGGTTACACCCTGACTGCCAAGCGGCAGTGGCTTGCAACCATCCACCTTGCAAGGAAGCAGTATGCAGCGCCTGTCCCACCAGTGCAGCCATACCAACAAGAGGCTGCTCTTCTCAGAGCCTGGCTTACTGGACCTCAGGGTTGATTACACTTTGTACCTTGGTTTTGTCTTCTGATCCTGCTTCTTATCCTGTCCCATCCCTTTTGATACTGGATCCTATCCCAATATCTTCATTCCCATCTCACTTTCTCTCAAGTCCCTATTTTGTGGGACTTGTTTGTCTTTTTCCCTGCTTGATGTTCAAGGTTTGTTTTGAAAATTTGTCGTTCTACCACTTGGGGTCATGACTCTATGATGGAGGCGACGTTAAAGTCTGGTTACAGACTGAGTAATTTAGTTTCACCTTTGGTGATTAAAGTTATTTAAATACGTATATTATTATTATTGCCCTGAGCTGTGATCTTCCACGGGCCTATCAGATCCACATGTATCTCGTTGAATGGAGCTAGTGGGGCTTCTTTCGGTGGAAGTTTACCATATTTGGAGTGCTGGTTTTTGTATTTGATGCAGTTGTCAGAGCATATGTAGGATTTGCACAGGTTGGATAGGTTATCAGCATAGAACCGCGATGAAATAGTTTGGTATAGCCTGGTGGATCCACAATGACCCAACAGGAGGTGATACCACTTGACTGTATCATTAATCAGTGTCGATGGGATGTAAATTCTCCAATTATCAGGGTTGGACTGATTCGCATAACATAACATTCTATTGCCTTCTAATTCTTGGTAGAAGAAGGCTTTGGATTGAATCTTGAATTTGATAGTCGCATCTCGTTGTTGATGAAGATATATCGTTGAGTAGTTCACCGGGCATTCCAAGTCCTGTTGGTTTGGTAGGTTAACTAGACACTCATTGTTCAGCAGGCAAGCCTGTAGTTCTTTGTCTGCGTCATGGCATAAGTGTTGAAACAAATTGGGGAACTCTGTTAGAAATAGTTCTTCATCTTGTTTAGGGACTTCAAGTTTCAAAAAATCAATAAGAGTGCCTTTACCAAGGGCTTCTTTCTTCCCCACAGTGGGTGGATCCATCCGGGGGAGCCTGGAGAAGGCATCAGCAAGAACATTCTTCTTGCCTTCAACATAGGTGAGGTTGACACCAAATTCTTCAAGGAATAGTCTCCACCGGAGGACGCGTTGGACAGATAAGGTTCTGAAGGTAAGGTTCTTATGGTCAGGTGTATACATTGATAACACCACCAAGTAGCATTTTTCTGTACTCTTTGCAGCAGAGTACGATTGCGAGGAGTTCTTTCTCCAGTAGTTGTATAGTTCTTCTGGGCATCAGATAGTTTCTTGGACCAGTATGCAATGGGCTTGCCATCCTGTAGTATAGCAGCACCAAGTTGCAGGTCTGAGGCATCAGTGTACAGTTCAAAGGGCTTCTTAAGGTCTGGATAGGTGTTCAGCGCATCCGCTGCCACCATTGCTTTCATCTCTTGAAAGGCTTTATCTTGAGGAGGGCCCCAAGTGAAAGCTGAAGGAGCTTTGCGTTGCTTGCCTTTGATGGCAGCTGCTTGAGGCTTCTTGGGGGCTCCAGTTATATCAAATAGAGGAGCTAGGACATGGGATCTGCGAGGCCACATATCTCTGTAGTATCCTACTGCTCCAAGGAAGGACTTGACTTGAGTTATAGTGCGCGGCCGGTCCATGTGTAGGATTGCTTCTATCTTCTTTCTCCATGGCTTAACTGCTGTGTGTTACGGTCTAGAGTAGAATTTCGGAGTGGTATGAAAATTGTGAATGTTTAGATACTTTATTGAATATTGTTACGTGAGTTGAACCTGAAAATTAAGGTCGCGCGCATAGCCACATTTTGGCATGCGCTTGCCATAAATGTTGATTCATTGTTGATTCCCACGATTAGGCATATATCACCTTCTGGGACTCAACTGAAATGTATTCATGATTGGATACATATATATAAAATATTCGATTCCCATATGGGATTCGGTTAATTATTCAATCGTGACTGCTGGCTACGCTAGCCCGTCACATAGTGCCCCATGATTGAACGAATCCCATACTTAAGCTGCCCAATGGATTGCTGATTCATTGGACTCGGAATGGTCCGTTGAGGGCTCTTTGTAAGGGGTTAACTTACGAATGTTAACGGTCTCGATGACCGTTGGAGTCTTCTGAATTTTGACAGTACCATTATCATGGACTTGGGCAATAGTGAATGGTCCTGTCTTTCGAGGCTGTAATTTGTCCGGATCCGGTTGTTGCATCCATACCTTATCATTGGGTTGAAAGGTATGTTCCTTGCGCTTAGCGTTATCTCTGAGCAGCGCCTTGTTAATCCCTTGTTGCCGGAGCTGTTGTAAGGCTAATAGGTTAGAGGTCAGGGGGAGATCAATTAGCATGTCCCGATTGAATACCAGGGCTCCTGGAGATGCTTGTAAGGCAGCATTGACAGCACACCTGGAGGCATGCATGCAGGTTGCCAGAGCGTTGTCCATGAGCTGACTGGCTCGGGTGTTGACTTGAGGAGGATTAACATGGACTAGCACGCGAAGGATGTCAGCAACTGTGTGATGGACTCTTTCACAGATGGCATTAGACTGTGGATTCTTCACTGTTGTTGGGACTGATTGGATTCCATACTGCTTGAGGGTAGTTTGAAATTCAGCCCCTAGGAATTCACCACCATTGTCGTGGATACATCTGATAGGTCTTGGGTATCTGGATAGCCAGCAATTCTTGAATTGATCTGATACATGCTGTGAGGACTTATCTCTGATTCTGATGATTTCAAGGAGATTGGTGACCGGATCGATGCAGGTTAGAGCTTTAAAATTATAGTTCTTGCCTTGGGCTGTAATCTTCCATGGTCCTATGAGATCCACATGTACCTCATAGAATGGGGATAATGGCGCTTCTTTCGATGGTAGTTTGCCATACTGGGAGTTCTGGTTCTTGTATTTGATGCAGTGATCTGGGCATATGTAGGACTTGCATAAACTGGTTAGATTATCAGCATAGAATCGGGCTGAAATAGTCTGTTGTAATCTGGTGGATCCACAATGACCCAACAGGAGATGATACCACTGGATGGTATCATTAATGAGAGATGCTGGTATGTAGATTCTCCAGCATTCGGGATTGGATTGGTTCGCGTAACAAAGTATCATGTTGCCTTCTAATTCTTGGTAGAAGAAGGTTTTCAATTGAGTCTTAAACTTGATGGTTGGGTCCTTCTGTTGATGAAGATAGATGTTGGAGTAGTTCACTGGGCATTCTAAGTCTTGGTTGTTAGGAAGGTTGATCAGACACTCATTGTTCAGCAAACAGGAGTATAATTCCTGATCTGCGTCATTGCATAAGTGCTGAAATAGGTTCGGGAACTCTGCTAGAAACAGTTCTTCATCTTGCTTGGGGACTTCAAGTTTTAGAAAATCAATAAGAGTGCCCTTACCAAGGGCTTCTTTCTTCCCCACAGTAGGTGGATCCATCCGGGGGAGCCTGGAGAAAGCATCAGCAAGAACATTCTTCTTGCCTTCAACATAGGTGAGGTTGACACCGAATTCTTCAAGGAATAGTCTCCACCGGAGGACGCGTTGGACTGAAAGTGTGCGGAAGGTAAGATTTTTATGGTCAGTGTATACATTGATAACACCTCCAAGTAACATTTTTCGGTACTCTTTGCAGCAGAGTACGATTGCTAGGAGTTCTTTCTCCGTAGTTGTATAATTCTTTTGGGCATCAGATAGTTTCTTGGACCAATATGCAATGGGCTTGCCATCTTGTATTATGGCAGCGCCTAGTTGTAGGTCTGAGGCATCAGTGTACAGTTCAAAGGGCTTGTTAAGGTCTGGGTAGGTGTTCAGCGCATCTGCTGCCACCATTGCTTTCATCTCTTGAAAGGCTTTGTCTTGCGCAGGACCCCAAGTGAAAGCTGAGGGAGCTTTGCGTTGCTTGCCTTTGATGGCAGCTGCTTGAGGAGTCTTGGGGGTCCCAGTGATATCAAAGAGAGGAGATAGGACATGAGATCTTCGGGGCCACATGTCTCTGTAGTATCCAACTGCTCCTAGAAAGGATTTGACTTGGGTTATAGTTCGAGGTCTATCCATCTGCAGAATGGCTTCAATCTTCTTGCGCCATGGCTTAACTGCTGTGGGAGTCATCCAGTAGCCTAGGAAGTCAGTCTCTTGTACGGCCCAATCACATTTGAGTGGATTGCATTTAAGTCCATTTTGGTTGAGTCGGTCTAGGATCTTGTCGATAGTCTTCATGTGTAGATCAAAGGAGCCATTGGTCCAAATGCCAATATCATCGATATAAACAGTGCAGTCAGTGTCTTGTAGGATATCTTCCATTAGTTGCTGGGCAACGTCTGGAGAAACCTTGACACCCATTGGTAGTCTTTGATACTCATAGCAGCCATATGGCGTCACTATGGTACAGAGTTTCTTGCTTGCATCATCCAGTTCAAAGCAGTAGTATTGCATGGACAAGTCAATCTTGGTGAAGTGAGTGTACTTGCCCCTCTTGTTCATGATATCCTGTATCCGGGGGATTGGATAAGGACGTCTTTCAAGCAGTTCATTGAGTTCTCTGAAGTCTGATACCCATCTAACTCTGTTGTCCTTCTTTGGAACAATAAAGGTAGGGAACGCCCATTCGGCCGGTCCAGTGCAACGCTTGAGGACTCCATCATTACAAAGATTCTGGAGTTCCCTTTTGAATAGGTCTTCTCTTTTGTATGCAACTGGGTAAGGCCTTTTGTGTATGGGCTTGGATCCGGGCTTCAGTCTCAGAGAGATCTTCTTGTGTGGATACTTGCCTAGTTCTCCATTGAAGACATTAGGGTATTTGCTTAGTATCGATTGGAACTGTTGCTGCTCTGCTGTGGACATGTGGGACTGTTGCTTGGCAACTGTGGATGGATCGGTTTCTTCGTAGGTCCTGTCTAGTATTACCTTGGACTTGTATGGATTGGCAAAGGATAGGTCATCAGCAAAGAGTTCAGCGTCTTCGAGTTCTTCCATGAGCATAGTATGGTTGTCATGGTATAGGGAGGTATCCTTCATAGGAATGGTTCGATCCATCCACTGAACTGCTCCTTCTTTGAATAGGAGATTGATCTGTGCTAGGTGGAGGAAGTCTCTGCCTAATATCAGATCATATTTGCAGTTCGGGGAATGGAAGAGCCTTGCCTCTTGTTGGTCTATGGTGTAGTTGCCAAACTCTTGTAATTTGAGGTTCTTCATGATGATATATTCTGTAGTGTCAAAGCTTCCGTTTGCTGTTGTAGTTAGGACTTGGTGCTTGCTTCTTATTGGCATGGTGCCAAATGGTAGGGCTCGTTTGTTGATTAGAGTTCCGGATGATCCACTATCAAGTAGTGCGAGTAGTGGTCGTGATTTTGTTGGTATGCCTTGTATGTACTGTACGTTGGTTAGTAGAATAGGAGCCACGTTGCTCGTATTCGGAATAGGAGCCACGTTGCTCTTATTCATGTATGCCTGTTCTGCTGTATTTTTGGTTGTATTTCCAGCAGTTGACAGCAGCTTTAAATAATTTTGCTCCAGCGCACCTCCTTTGGTGTAGTCTTTGGAGTTTCCGGGATTGCAATAGAGATTTTTTGCTGTACCGGTAGACCAATTTCTTGCCAGGGACAAGGTTGGTCTATTTGTTGCTGCTGTACTATCTTTCGCGTCTGTTGTACCCTTGGATCAATTCGGTTGGTTTCGATTCGGATCCATGTTCGATCGGTCCTCTGTAGCAGAGAATCGAACTGTTGTTGTTGCTGCTGTTCGCAGGCTTTGCTGAGCTTTCAACAGGAATACTCCATCCTGTAGGTTCCTTCCCCTCTTTATCTGGGAGATCTCCTCCATGCGTCATCCCAGACAGCAGGGCTGTACTGGCATCCAGGTCCCGGGGAGCTGGAGGCAAGGTGATTGCTGGTTTTGGTGAAGCCCGGGGCTTCTTGGTAGGCCTGGGGGCCTTGGAGATTCAGGGGAGCCAAACAAGTTCCCCATCGATGCTCCTTTCTGTTCTTCCACCATGATTGGCATGGTATTCTTCAATCGCTGCTTCCCGAGCTGCATTGATGTGGGCTTGGAAGGTCTCGTTGCTTCCTGGAATCATGAGAGCCTGAGTGTGGGTATGGAAGGACTCAGTTTGTTGGTTGTTTCCGGAGCCCTTGTTGTAGTTTTTGGAAAACCGGTTCTTTGGGCACTCAGACCAATCATGATTATGGCCTGGGATTCTACAGGGGTTTGATTTCTTTTTGTTGTTGTGCCCCTTGTTGTTCGAATGGGAGTTGCGCTTGCGAGAGCTGTTGTTGTTGTTGGGTGACGAGCGCTTCTGTTGTTGTTTGTTGTTGTTTCTGTTGCCTTTCTTGTTGGCTTGGCGCTCGTGACAGCTCATGTAATCCACAATATGTCGGACTGTCGTGTCTTCTTGGATTCCACTGTGCATCATGCCATAGCTTTCAATCCATGTAGAGGGAAAGGAATGGAGAAGAATGGTGAGTTTCTCCACTCTAGAGAGAGGCGCACTGCTTCCCTCTAGTTTCTGTGTATATTTCATGAGTATGAGAATACGGTCAGCATGTTCCTTGCATGTAACCGATGGCGTCTTTCGGCATTCGTGGCTTCGGAGGTAGGTGTGCATGATGTCCCTTGCATCTTTAGCGTTGCAATAGAGCTGAGTGAAGTCGATGAAGGCTTGCTCATATCCCCCAATTTCTTCTTGGGAGTATTGGAATTCGTCGGGATCCAGTGGGTCCTTGATCATGTCATTCTGTGTTACGGTCTAGAGTAGAATTTCGGAGTGGTATGAAAATTGTGAATGTTTAGATACTTTATTGAATATTGTTACGTGAGTTGAACCTGAAAATTAAGGTCGCGCGCATAGCCACATTTTGGCATGCGCTTGCCATAAATGTTGATTCATTGTTGATTCCCACGATTAGGCATATATCACCTTCTGGGACTCAACTGAAATGTATTCATGATTGGATACATATATATAAAATATTCGATTCCCATATGGGATTCGGTTAATTATTCAATCGTGACTGCTGGCTACGCTAGCCCGTCACACTGTGGGAGTCATCCAATAGCCTAGGAAGTCAGTTTCTTGTACAGCCCAGTCACACTTGAGTGGGTTGCATTTAAGTCCATTCTGGTTGAGCCGGTCTAGGATCTTGTCGATAGTTTTCATGTGTAGATCAAAGGAGCCATCGGTCCAGATACCAATATCATCGATGTAAACAGTGCAGTCCGTGTCTTGTAGGATGTCTTCCATAAGTTGCTGGGCAACGTCTGGGGAGACTTTGACACCCATGGGGAGTCTTTGATACTCATAGCAACCATAGGGAGTGACTATGGTACAGAGTTTCTTGCTTGCGTCATCCAGTTCAAAGCAGTAGTATTGCATGGACAAGTCAATCTTGGTGAAGTGAGTGTACTTGCCCCTTTTGTTCATGATATCCTGTATCCTAGGGATTGGATAAGGACGTCTTTCAAGTAGTTCATTGAGCTCCCTAAAGTCTGATACCCATCTAACTCTGTTGTCTTTCTTTGGAACAATAAAGGTAGGGAACGCCCATTCGGCTGGTCCAGTGCAACGCTTGAGGACTCCATCATTACAAAGATTGTGGAGTTCCCTTTTGAATAGGTCTTCTCTTTTGTATGCAACTGGGTAAGGCTTTTTGTGTATGGGCTTTGGATCCGGGCTTCAGTCTTAGAGAGATCTTCTTGTGTGGATACTTGCCTAACTCTCCATTGAAGACGTTAGGGTATTTGCTTAGTATTGCTTGGAACTGCTGCTGTTCTTCATTAGACATGTGGGACTGTTGCTTGGCAACTGTAGATGGATCTGTTTCTTGGTAGGCTCGATCTAAGATCACCTTGGATTTGTATGGATTGGCAAAGGAGAGATCTTCAGCAAAGAGTTCGGCGTCTTCTAGTTCTTCCATGAACATATTGTAGTCATCATGGTATAGCGAGGTGTCCTTCATAGGGATGGTTCGATTCATCCATTCGACTGCGCCTTCTTTGAATAGGAGATTGATCTGTGCCAGGTGGAGGAAGTCTCTGCCGAGTATCAGATCATATTTGCAGTTGGGTGAATGGAAGAGCCTTGCCTCTTGTCGGTCGATGGTGTAGTTACCAAACTCTTGTAGCTTGCTATTCTTCATGATGATATATTCTGTAGTGTCGAAGCTTCCATTGGCTGTTGTTGTTAGGACTTGATGCTTGCTTCGAATCGGCATGGTGCCCATTGGTAGTGCTCGTTTGTTGATTAGGGTTCCGGAAGATCCACTATCAAGTAGTGCGAGTAGTGGTCTTGATTTTGTTGGTATGCCTTGTATGTACTGTACTGTAGTTAAAAGAATAGGAGCCACGTTGCTCTTATTCGATGCCTGTTCTGCTGTATTTCCAGCAGTCGACAGCAGCTTTAAATAATTTTGCTCCAGCGCACCTCCTTTGGTGTAGTCTTTGGAGTTTCCGGGATTGCAATAGAGATTTTTTGCTGTACCGGTAGACCAATTTCTTGCCAGGGACAAGAGTGGTCTATTTATTGCTGCTGTACTATCTTTCGCGTCTGTACCCTTGGATCGATTCGGTTGGTTTCGATTCGGATCCATGTTCGATTGTTTCTCGGTGGCCGAGAATCGAACTGTTTTTGTTGTTGTTGTTGCTGCTGTTCGCAGGCTTTGCTGAGCTTTCAACAGGAATACTCCATCCTGTAGGTTCCTTCCCCTCTTTCGCTGGGAGATCTCCTCCATGCGTCATCCCAGACAGCAGGGCTGTACTGGCATCCAGGTCCTGGGGAGCTGGAGGCAAGGTGATTGCTGGTTTAGGTGAAGCCGGGGGCTTCTGTTTTGGAGGCTTGGAGCCTCCGGGGATTCAGGGGAGCCAAATTAGGTCCCCATCGATACTGCGTTCAGTTCTTCCACCATGATTGGCGTGGTATTCTTCAATCGCTGCGTCCCGAGCCGCGTTGATATGAGCTTGGAAAGTCTCGTTGCTTCCTGGGATCATGAGCGCTTGAGTGTGGGCATGGAAAGACTCAGTTTGTTGGTTGTTTCCGGAGCCTTTGTTGTAGTTCTTGGAGAACCGGTTCTTTGGACACTCAGACCAATCATGATTATGGCCCGGAATCCTACAGGGGTTGGATTTCTTTTTGTTGTTGTTGCCCTTGTGGTTAGGGGAATTGCGCTTGCGAGAGTGGTTGTTATGGTTGTGGTTGTTGTTCGAGCGCTTCTGTTGTTGCCGGTTGTTGTTCTTGTTGCCTTTCTTGTTAGCTTGGCGCTCGTGACAGCTCATGTAGTCCACAATGTGTCGGACTGTTGTGTCTTCTTGGATTCCACTATGCATCATGCCATAGCTTTCGATCCATGCAGAGGGAAAGGAGTGGAGGAGGATAGTGAGTTTCTCCACTCTAGAAAGAGGCGCGCTGCTTCCTTCTAGTTTCTGGGTATATTTCATGAGGATAAGGATGCGATCAGCATGTTCCTTGCAGGTGACGGATGGTGTCTTTTGACAGTCGTGGCTTCGAAGGTAGGTGTGCATGATGTCCCTTGCATCCTTGGCATTGCAATAGAGCTGAGTGAAGTCAATGAAGGCTTGCTCATATCCCCCAATCTCGTCTTGGGAGTATTGAAATTCTTCGGGATCCAGTGGATCTTTGATCATGTCATTCCACTTGCTCTGGGCGTCTGTGGTGAGGCAGCGTCCGAAGTGGGTTAGATAGATGCTGATTGGCAGGCGAAGGTAGCTGGCAGCATTCCTGAAGGACTCCTCCACAAAGAGCAGTTCTTCAAGACCTCCTGTTTCAGTGAACAGGGGAACCTTCATGCTGTCGGTTCTGTCTTCATCGACGTTGTACAGGGTGAAGAGCTTCGGCTTGGTTCGATCGAAAGAGCTCTTGTAGCTGATGGGGGGATCTCTGTAGATACCGGTCATGGTGGTTTGCTTGGTAGGTATTTTCCTTGTCGGGGATACAAGGTGGTCCTATTGTTGAGTTTGTTGATGGTTTGAATTCAGTACTGAATACTACTGTCTTTCTACGTGAAAGCGGACAGTAATTACTGTGTAACACTCTAAGGTAGAAATTTCGGAGTAGTATGAATAATTGTGAATGTTTAGATACTTTACGAGATATTGTTATGCGATTTGAGAATGGAGACATATAAAATTTCGAGGTTGCGAGCATAGCCAAATTCTGGCATGCTCTGCCATAAATGTTGGTTCACTGTCGGTTCCCACGATTAGGCATATACCTTAATCTGGGACTCGACTATAATAATTAGGACACATATTAAATGTATCCGGTATCGAAGATTATATTCGATTGTCCAATGCGGGATTCGGTTAATTATTCAGTCGTAACATACTAGTGTACGCTAGCATGTTACAGAGCCTACTACCAAATTCGTAGAATGAACTTGCTCATCCGTAGTAGCTTGGAAACAAGGCCTTTAAGTGATAACACTTATGAACCATCAGGGCTGTAGCCTTGAGAACAGGTGGCAGCGGTACTGTGAGCTGGAGGGGTATATGTAGGTGGTGAAGCGTTAAGTAACATGTACTTAGCGGCTTTGGGGCTTGGGTCAGAAAAATAGTAGGTCCATAATCGAAAACACTTAGGGTCCATCAGGGCAGTAGACTTGGAAACAGATGACAGCTGGAATTTCTTGTAGAAATATTCCTACAGTGGAAAGGGCTGTTCGTGAAGTACACCTTGAAAAGACTTAGGGGACTTAGCAAGGAACCTTGAAGAATGTAGAACGTTAAGTGGGAATCACTTAGGAAGCTTGGAAACAATGAAGAAACGAAGAGCGCAGGTCTTGGTTAATACATGTAGGTCCTGGGGTTGTGATTGGGGATGTAAAAGGGAGCGAGATATCGCATGGTAAAGTTAAAATAGGTGAAAAGCCGAGCTGCGTTGGATGTGTTATTCTGGCTGTTTGTCTGCAATTTTATGTAAAAGCAGAGAGGGGACGCATTGTTAGTGATGGTTTAAGTTGCTTAATTCATTCAGGATTTGCCGTATACTGTGTCCGGTCTTTTTGTTTTTGGGTGTTGTTTGCAGCAGGCTACTGGAGGTTCAAATTTTCGTAACTCCAGAGCACCTCTGTTAGTTTGGAAGATGGATTTTGTGGGATTGCTCTGGTATATTTAAGGATCTCCCTGTGGAACATTTGCTTGTCCTGAAAAAGGTTGTCCTTGTTATTGCTGCTGTACCCTATTTTTTTTTGGTATTGCGTTTGTACCCTTATTGATATCAATATTGCGATTCGATTGATTGATTCATGGCTTTAGCGTCTGTACCCTTGCAATTAGTTTGTGTCCAAACTGATCTGCATCCAGATCGTTTATTGCTATTATTTGATTCTTTCTTTTGCCATAATTGAATTTTTATTTTATTGGTTGATTGTTGCCGTCACTTTTGGATCGGACTGAGCACTTTGATTTAGTTCAAACATTTTGTTTGCAACAGGGCTCATCTCTGTAGGTTCCTTCCTCTCTTTGGGGAGTTCTCCTCCATGTGTTTTCCCAGTCAGCAGGGCTGAGCTGGCATCCAGGTCCAGGGGAGCTGGAGGCAAGGTGATGGATTGTGATTGTTTGGTTACCGGGCTTGTGTAGCCGGTACAGTGATAGGTCTCTTTTGAAATTGAGGTTGTTTGGGTTTGAAGATAATGGTGCCTTCGATAGTTTGTTCAAGTGTCCCATCATGTTGGGCGCAGTATGAGTCCATGGCCCGTTGCATGTGGGCTTGGAAGGATTCATTGGAAGCAGTGTTTCCAGTTTCGTTGCTAGGAGCTGCAGCAGTGCTGTTGTTGCTGCTTTTGCTCCTTTTGGAATATCTGTTCTTTGGACAATATCTGTTCTTTGGTCATTCGGACCAATCGTGATCATGTCCTGGGATTCTGCAGGGATTGTTGTATTTTCTTTTGCCACTGGATGGCTCGTGCTCTTGCTCTTCTTCTTCTTCAGATTCAGCGTTGCTGTCACTGTCCAAATTAGAGCTGTTGCTGTCGGCGTCCGAATCAGAGCTGTTACTCTGATCATCAGTGTCGTAGGACTCCTGGCGTCTTTTAGCTTGACGTTCTAAGCAGCTCATATGGTCCACAATGAATTGTACAGTGGTATCTGCTTGTATTCCTTGGTGGATTAGACCATACTAGCTGTTGATCCATTTGTTTGGGAAGGTATGGAGAAGAATTGTTTGTGCTGCTGTTGCTGAGAGGTCAGTGGCATGGCCTTGGAGTCTTTTAGTGTATTTAAAGAACTGTTCCATTTGGTCTGCATCATGTTTGCAGGAGACGTTACTTGGTTTCTTGCATCCAGCGCTTCAAAGGTATGTATGCATGATATCTTTGGCGTCTGTCGCATTGCAGAATTGCTTGATAAAGTCAATGATTGCTGCTTCATATCCTTGGACGCTTTCTTCATATTGGAATTCATCCGGATCCAGGGGATCCTGTAGCATTTCACGCCACTTGGATTGGGTGTCTGTATTTAGGCATCTGCTGAAGTGAGTGATGTAGTTGGTGGTTGGTAGTCGTAGAAGATTTGCGGGGTTCCTGAAGGCTTCTTCAACAAATAGGAATTCTTCGAGATCTCCTTTGTTGGTGAATAAAGGGGTCTTCATGCTGTCTTGATTTCCATTGGCATCTGTAATGGAAAGCTTGGTGAGCTTTGGCTTGCTCCTCTTGAATGAAGGGATGTAATTGATTGGAGGATCTCTGGGCCATCCAATGGTTTTATTTTCGCGCGGTTTTTGAGGACTGCGCAAAAAGTTAGAACTGTTAATAACCGTTAATGAGCGTTAACTTTAGACGCATAGTTATGCGTCTAAAAACTTTTTTAGACGCATACTGTGCGTCTAATATTTTTTAGACGCATAACTTATGCGTCTAAAACATGTACTAATGTGTGTACAATTCTACAGAGCTATGCGTCTAAAATTTTTTTAGACGCATAACTATGCGTCTAATATTAGACGCATAACCCACAATTATGCGTCTTAAAACAAGACGCATAGTTATGCGTCTAAAAAAGGTTTTAGACGCATAGTTATGCGTCTAAAAACGTTTTAACGGTTATAGTTACGCGCGGTCCTCAAAAACCGCGCGAAAATAAAACCATCGGATGGCCCTGTAAAGTCCTGCCATTGTTTCTTTTGATTCGTAGTTTCGATGGAGTCGGTTTGCGATCGATTCGGTTTGTGATCAATTCGGTTTGATTGATTTGGAAGTTCTTGCTTCGATTGTCGTAGTTTTTGTTCGATTGGTTCTTTTTTGTTTCGAAGCTTGGTTCCGATTGTAGGATTTTGCTTGTCAGGGTATTGATGTATCCCTGTTGTTTAGGATGTTGAGGTTTTAGATTCAGTACTGAGTTCTTGTCTTTGTCTTCTACTTTCAAGCGGACAGTAATTACTGTGTAAAACTCTAGGGTAGAATTAGATGGAGTGGTACGCGATAGAGGTATTTTAAAGATGTATTGATTAATAATTCGTGTGATTAAAGAAATTGTGAATGGTTGAATACTTTACGAGATGGGAATGATTTCTTGAGTATAGAATGAATGAGCGATCGAAGATTATCAGCAAGTCATACGATTCTTGATATTTATCTTGATACTTGAATATCCAATCAGTATCGAACTGTAAGTATGCATATACTGAACATACATACATGAATACCACATATATTGGAGTACATGCAGGATTCAATAATCATTTAGAGACTTTCATAGGATCGTAACATTAACATGTTACACCAGTGACTGCCAGTTGGGAGCAACAGTCTGCCAAGATGGCAAGCCCCTTGGATTCTACACACAAAAGCTGAACTCAGCGCTGTTACAGGCTGATGTAGGTACCCTACGAGAGGCTCTAAATGATTATTGAATCCCCCATCTATGATATTCATGTACATATACTGAATATTCAACGTACAAGAATACACATACAATTCAAACAAAGATTCCCATGACTCACCGATTATTGATATTATGCCCGACAAACATTATTATTGTTCGATCGATCATTCATTCCATACTCAAGAAATCATTCCCATCTTGTAAAGTATTCATCCATTCTCTTTTGTAACACAATAATTAACCTTTCATCTTTAAAAATACCTCTATCCCATATTACTTCATCTAATTCTACCTTAGACCGTAACACAGTAATTACTGTTTATCTTCTAAAGTAGAAGACAGACAGGAACTTAGTACTGAATCCAAAACAACCTTTATCCTAAACAACAGGGATACATTGATACCCTGACAAGCAAAAGAAACAACATTGATTGAAATCTACAAACAATCGAACGAAACAATTGATATCAACGAAACGCCGATACGAATCGATCACACACCAAATGGATCGAACGCTTTGAATCAAGAACCATGCCAGGACTTTACAGAGATCCTCCAATCAATTACATCCCTTCATTCAAGAGGAGCAAACCAAAACTCACAAAGCTCTCCATTACAACTAATGGACAAAAAGACAGCATGAAGATACCTCTATTCACCAACAAAGGAGGTCTAGAAGAATTGCTCTTTGTAGAAGAAGCCTTCAGGAACGCTGCCAAGCTCCTAAACCTACCAATCAATAAATACATCACTCACTTCAGTCGATGTCTCTCTGTTGACACTCAAACAAAATGGAGAGACTTAACAAGCCAACGCCGATATCCACTAACATCAAATGGATACGAGCAAGCAATCGGCGACCTTATCACACAAGACTATTGCAATGCAAAAGACGCCAAAGACATCATGCATACATAGCCTCTGGAGCGCCGAATGCAAGAAGCCAAGCAACGTCTTATGCAAAGACCATGCAGACCGGATGCAAATCCTCTTCAAATATACTAAAAGACTCCAAGGCCACCGCGCCGACCTATCAGCAACAGAAGCCAAGACCATTCTGCTACACAGCTTTCCAAGCACCTTAGACCGTAACAAGCGCAGCTCAACTACACTGTTGGAGAAAAAGAACTCCTTGGTATAGTGGAAGGCCTAAAAGCGTTCGATGGAATCCTACGAGGACAAGATGTGACCATTCACATGGATCACCTGAATCTGCTGTACCAGCAGATGCCCACACAAAGAATGGTCTGATGGAGACTCCTTATGGAGGAGTTCCATCCGGAGCGGTCGGAAATAGAAAAACGCGCGCACCGCGACAGGTTAAGTTTTTTCAAAATGATACGTATGAACTTACTGTACATACTACATATATCAACGTGTGATCTACGTATTAATACGTAGAACGTGATAATTCAAATTTAAAAAGGGGGAACCGGGAAACTAAAAATAGTTTTTTTACGTAATTAATTAAAAATAGTTTTTTTACGTAATTAATTAAAAATAGTTTTTTCACGTAAGTAATTAATTACGTACGTAATAAACTTGCTTGCGTACGTAATAAACTTGCTTGCGTACGTAATTAATTGATTAATTACACAAAATATTACGCACGATTGCAGTTAATTACGTACGATCTCACAATTAAGCTCTTAAGTGGCTTATATAATAATCAAATAAGCCAACTAATAACATAATAAAAATTTACTTAAGTCTATCGATGTAGTGCTTAGGCCAAGATACTATATGTATAAGGTATACGCGCCATCTAAAGTGCCGCTGATAGCCCCGTACGAATAAATAGCAGCAAGCACATAGAGGTGCTGAGTGAATGAGCCAATCAAAAAATTCGATTTTCCAGTACAAATTGTACAGGGATTTATGTAGAAAAAAAAATTAATACAGGGGGGACGACAGCAATCAGCAACGCGTCGATAATACAGGGGGGGGGACAGCAAGCAGCAAGAAGCAGCAAACAGCAGCAATGCGTCGATAATACAGGGGGGAGAGCAAGCAGCAACGCGTCGATAACGCAGGGGGACATGTAATAATTTCGCTCGTCAGCAAAACAGGGATAGCAGTAACAACAGTACAGCACGGAGTGCAAGCAGTTGGTTAGACTACAGAGGATACTGTTCAAGCGCTATTGCATATACCATGAGCACACTAGTTACCACCCTAGAGGTACATTAGAGATGTCAAGTATCATTGCCGGGCATGATGTGTTCTTTTAGAGGGTTTTTTAAACTGAGAGTATTCCAAAGAGTGAGAGCTCGGATGGAGCTCCGAATAAGTGTATCGCTGATTCGTATGTCGGTAAAGGGTCAGGGCACGTAGGTCCAGTACTTAATTCTACGTACTGACCATACCCTTTACTTGCACCTGTAGCACCAGTACTGTAGTGTACACGCTGTACACTGTAGTACTGTACTTGATCGATGCGCTCGCTGAACTCGCTCGCTTGTTAACTGCAGGGGCCGGGTATCTGGTTATAGTACAAATCGTACACAATGACCATACCCCGACGGTTAGTATAATATCGAGGTGAAATATCTTCATAGTCCCCGTGATTCATGCCAGTACTCAACATCGTACGTAGCTCCATGTAGAACCACAGTAATACAAGATACCAATCCAAATCCAAAGCAATTGCTTCGTGTTCGTGTCCTCGGAATAAAGATCTCCGGATCAAACCGATGGTCACAATCAAATAGACTTGGTACTTGCATGGATCATAACAGATCACCTTGTATGCGCGCTGCTTGTCAGAGAGCGAACTGCATCAAATATTGCAGCTTTCTTCAATATCATGTCTTGTTTCTTCGAACATACAACAGAGGCCCGGCTAATAGTAAAAAAAATGGGGGGTTTGTGGACGTCTCGTTCCAGCACTTCAGACCTTTTGCCCTCCATGCTTTCAAAAACTGTCCGGCTGTCAGGGCCTTTTGCCCCACACACCAAATCTTATCCTGGCACATTCCAGGACTATTAGCCTATTATAAGAAATCATTCGTCGTTTCAGTTCATCTGGACCATACCGGTCCGTTTCAGTGGTTGCTGTCTGCATACAGCTCTTTCGTCGTTTGCTGTTTACATACAGCGCATTCGTCGTGGTTGCATGGCTCAGCTGAGAGGTCGTTTCAGCTGTCCACCGTCTGTACAGCTCGTGTTGATTCAGCTGTCCGCAATCTGTACAGCTCGTGTCATGCTAGGATCCGAAGCACGCTGCTTCCGCGTCCGTTCGACCAATCGTGAGCAATCTGTCCCCACAACAGTATAACTGTTACAAGGAACGCTTCTCCAATTGTTATCGTAGATCCAAAACATTGTTCTTTGTAGAAATGCTTGTCTGACTGTCGTCATAAATCCAAAACGCGCTGCTCCTGCAATTCGTTCACTGGTTCGATCGTGAGCAAGCTATCGTGGAATAGCACCGTCAGTACTGTTCCACTCGTTCTTGATGGAATCGCTTGTCACTTCTCGTCGTCAATCGTTTAACTTGTTACCGTCAATACGAATCACGCTGCTCCTGTAATATTGTCTTTCAAGCAGCAGCTCCTGATTCGTAGATCGAATACTCAAACCATGCTGCTCCTGTAATGGGTTCAACCGGTTTGTTCGATTGGTTGTCCCCGGGACAGCAGTTCTGTACTCGTAGTGTTATCAAACATAACAAGTTCGATGCCACATTTGCAATGCTGGTCTCAATCCCCGATCGATATATTCAATTGGTCGTGGCATTCAGCATCAGCGTCATCCGTAGAGTAACTTGGGGCAATCAGCATCAGCGTCATCTGTAGAGTAACTGAAATACATTCAATCAGTCGTCGGTCGTCGTGGTAATCAGCGTCGTCCGTAGATTAAGCTCGTGGCAATCAGCGTCAGCGTCATCCGTAGAGTAACGCATTGTAATCAGCGTTGATGTTCGTATTCTTCTGTTCTGTACAATGTGGCGTTCCACCTTTAACAGAGACAGCATGTCCCCGTAACAGAAACAGCTTGTCCCGGTAACTGGAGGATCAGCACTGCTTGTCTAAGCGCAATGCCGTAATACTTTGTGATTCACGTTCTGGTCACAGTTCCATACACGCAGGCTCGATTCTTGCAAGGCTCGTAGTAACATCTACTCTGTCCCCGCGAGTCTTCAACGAATCGCCATTCGCAGTTGTTTACTGCTTCGCTGCATCGTGCAACTCTGATAACATTCACTGCACTCGTAACAAGGGACGGTAGTATGTCCCCGTACACAGAGACGCTCGATCCTGCCACAGTTTCAATACTGGGCTCAGTCCCCGATCGACACATTCGATCGGTCAAAGTCATTCAGTCGGTCGTAGCAATTCAATCAGACGTAGCCATCAGCGTCATTCGAGGTGCCTGAGGCCACTGCTATTATTGCTACGCGAGGCGTACACCATGCGCTAGCCTAGCTGCCTGTTGTGTATCCACTTCCATGCTATTGCTGATATAACAATCTTCCATTCCGCGCAACGCTGTTGCACTTGTAATAGGAAGTGTTGTCATGTAGTGACACTTCAACTTCCGTTCCAGCCTGCTGGCATTTAACCTGTGACAGGGGCAGAATGTCCCCGTGACAATGCTAGCGCTGTTCGTAATCGTTAGTTATAATCTTCTGCTATGCGCAACGCTGTTGCGTTTCCGTTCGTAACATCCAACCTGTAACGGGAACGGCGTGTCACAGCTCTGCACATGGGCGCAATTCTTGCAAGGCTCGGTTAAGATGACATCAGCTTTGTCCCCGCGAGTCTTCAATGAATCGTCTGAGCGCTGATCACTGGTCCCGTGTTTCAGGTTCTTGCCTGTTGCGCTTCTTCTTATTGGTCCAACATACGGGCGTTCCAGCTGTAACAAGGACTAACATGTTCCCGTAGTTGGATCGTCTCGTCGCAGCTTCATACATGCAATGCATACTCCTGCAACGCTCCGTGTTGCGCTGCATTCTTGTATCATATAGCTCAAATACTAGCCACACTTGTGACCTCCACTTGCATCCCAAGGGGTGCTAGGCCACACAGTTCCTCTGCGTGCCAGATGTACAGGCCTTAGCGTAATGGCCACTCGTGATGCTCAGCGCTATACCTTTTGGCCGCGCTGTCATACGACGCTGCTTGTATTCATCGTGAAGACAGACACTCCAATCTGTCCCCGCTGTCTGAAGCGATGCATACTTGTCCTCGGCTTGCGACTGCTCGTGCCAGTTGTCCAGGTGCTTATTTCGTTCCACTCGTAGCATGGAACAGCGTGTCTGATCAGCACCTTGCTCGTAACACGGCATGTCCCCGTAACGCACTCGCGATACCATGCGCAACGCCGTTACACTCGTAATGGGACACGTGTTCCGTCGCAGCAGGTCCTTAGGCATAAGCCTATGCTCTTCTTGACTGATTGCCTAACGGCATTCATTGTTGCTGGTGCTGTCCATAGCAGGGAACGCCATAACCCGCCGAGTCCCCACAGGTCAAGCATCGTAACAGTAGCGTAGGCATTCGCCGTGAAGGCAGGAACGGTCGAATCTGTCCCCGCTGGCTGAAGCGGTGAATCCTTGGTCTTTGTCGGTGCTGGGGTTTGATTGATTTCTGCTGTAATGCGCTATCCACTGCCTACTGGCTCTTCAGCAGTGGTTCGATCGCTCCTAGCAATCCGGCGGTTGCGCTTGCAACTAGCGAAACGCCATAACAGGCCGAGTCCCCACAGATCTCAGCACTGCAACACTTAACGTCGGCATTCATCGTGAAGACAGGAGTACCACGCCATTCTGTCCCCGCTGTCTGATGCGGTGAATGCTTGCTTGTTCTTCTAGTACTCGCGGCAGATGGGATGGATGGTCATCTTGAAATACAGGTCCAGCAAAGAGCGTCACTGCTTACTAGCTCTTCAGCGGTGGCTCTTGCTGGGCGTCCTGAAAGATAGCACATGCTCCTGCCCTAGGTCATATTTTCGTCGTATCTCTGTGCCTTATGTTTTGTATCTACCATGCAGTAATCCTCCATCCATGTAGGTCATGAGCTCTGTCTCGTTGCTCCGTAGGTTGCTCCGTACGTTGCTCCTTACATTGGATCATCTTCAGTTTGATGCGCCCTGTCTAACGCCAACTATGCGCTGGAGGTCAAGCTGTGCTTGTCCCCTTGCTCCAGCGCCATGCGTTTAGGCTGCGCTTGTTCTCTTCCTCCAGCGTCATGCATCCAGGCTGTGCTTACCCCCTTGCTTGTCCCCTTGCTCCAGTTGATTCTTCTTCTACTACTTGTCCCCTTGCTCCAGTTGATTCTTCTTCTACTAGCTGTTGTAGGCTTCTCTTTTGTGAGGGCATCGACGTTGTCCTCTTGTTGCTGCTGCTGCCGCCGCTACTGCGCGTTCGCTGCAGCTGCTCTTTCGCTGCAAGGACTGTAATAAACATACCACATCGTCCCCGCTGTTCTTCAGGGAAAGAAACTGTGCATCTAGCGTCTAGTGTCTGCTGCAAATCCTCGCAACCGCCTGCTTCGAATCCCGGTTGCTGTCGATCCGTTGGCATCGATCCGTTGGCATCGATCCGTCGCTCGGGAATACAGCAATCAGTGAACGTTATCGGCTATCAATCGATTCCTTGAGTCAATCGAGCGCTTTCAGTGTAAGGACAAGCTATATAGCACATTGTCCCCGCTGTTCTTTCAGTGAAAGCAGCGTACACGGAGATCGTGGTGGACAATTCTTCAGGGGAGGCTACTTTCTCTTTTCTTCGGGGTTTTCCGCTCGTAGGGCACTCTTCTTTCTCGTACGTCAGTCTTCGGGCACTACCGATGACACCTTTTCTTCTGTCTCGAGCAAAGATGGGCTTCTTGTTGAGGATATTGGTAGTTTCAGAGATACTTTTTGCAAATACTGATTGCAAACATACATTTCGAGCGAAGAACTTTCTCCGCCAAAACATACAAGCCTTTCGGCCATCGAACGTCACTAACGCTCAGATTTGATGCCAAGGCATACAGGCCTTGCGGCCGATCCGTCCCTGTAAATAACAGGGTCCCCGGATCCTATCCTCGCCTGTACACAACAGGGTCACTGGACATTTCTATTTTCTATTGCAACCATTGCAATCTTCAATTCTTTCGATACATGGATACCCTATCCAAACGAGAAGAAATTGGCAATCACCAAGGGTCTGTCGATTGTCCAAGGCAAAAGACGTTCGGAAAATGTTCCAATCGATTTGGTCTGTGTGTTACTGATTGCGAGAGGCCCTCTCTCGGTGGCAGTCCTTTCGAACCCTAGACGATCAACCATCCAATCAGTCCGTCGATTGGTTCTCGATGGTTATCTCTGTACGTCACCTGGCTGCAATCCACACGTTCATTGCTTACAACTCGTAGCAATCGGTCCCCACTTACTCCTGCTGATCGGGCTGAAGCTGATGGAGCCACCATCAACTCTGTTTCATAGACACTGGCGTGGGTCTCGTCCTAGTGTCCCGGTCTGTCTGTTCAGCAGCGAGTCCCCGTTTACATCACTGCGGATTCCGAAGAGACATTCGGACATCCACTGGAGGCACTGCGATGTCGATCGTCTTATCGACGATTGAGTTTTACATCCAGCAGATGGTTCTTTTTCATCCAGGAAGCTCGGATACAAGACGTCCGGGTACGACGCTCGTCTTCCAAGATCTCAGATGCCAGACGGTGATCGGCCGACTGTATGTGCGTTTTTTACATCAATCGCCTGATGCCGTCGCAGATCAGGCGTTCGGATTTCTTCAAGGCTCTAGTCAGCGTCCTGACGTCGAAGGCATTCTTATCGCGTTTCGGCGATTTGAATGTGTCCGGCCTTTCGGCCGAACGGCGAGACCTTGGGTCTGATAAACTGTAATAATTTCGCTCGTCAGCAAAACAGGGATAGCAGTAACAACAGTACAGCACGGAGTGCAAGCAGTTGGTTAGACTACAGAGGATACTGTTCAAGCGCTATTGCATATACCATGAGCACACTAGTTACCACCCTAGAGGTACATTAGAGATGTCAAGTATCATTGCCGGGCATGATGTGTTCTTTTAGAGGGTTTTTTAAACTGAGAGTATTCCAAAGAGTGAGAGCTCGGATGGAGCTCCGAATAAGTGTATCGCTGATTCGTATGTCGGTAAAGGGTCAGGGCACGTAGGTCCAGTACTTAATTCTACGTACTGACCATACCCTTTACTTGCACCTGTAGCACCAGTACTGTAGTGTACACGCTGTACACTGTAGTACTGTACTTGATCGATGCGCTCGCTGAACTCGCTCGCTTGTTAACTGCAGGGGCCGGGTATCTGGTTATAGTACAAATCGTACACAATGACCATACCCCGACGGTTAGTATAATATTGAGGTGAAATATCTTCATAGACAGCAAGCAGCAGCAAGCAGCAACGCGTCGATAATACAAACGGCACCTTTACTGGTACCGGTACCGTTAATCACTAGAGCTGAGTACCGTACGAATAAGTGGCTGTCAGCACCACTTTAAACGGCGCCTTTACTGGTACCGCCACGCTAGAAGTCACTCTGTCCTGAGTACTGTACGTACGTGACGGTACGTACAAATAAGTGGCTGTCAGCGCCATTTAAAGTGGCGCTAGTGCAAGTAATTAACCTTACTACAAAATTCTTGTCAGCTGTCCCCCGGTTCTAGGGACAGCTGATACCGGTAGGAATTCTGTCGTAGTGGCACTTTAAAAGGCGCGTATGTATACATCGTCCTTGTCATCAAATTAAAGGAATTTGGAGGCTTTAATACAAGGCTTAAGTTCAAATTGATACAAGGCTTATTTAAATCATTACTGTGTCGTTAAATTGGCTGCTTTACCTATTTAAGCCACATAGTTATGTAATTAATCCACATAATTGTTCAATCGTACATAATTAACTGCAATCGTACGTAATTAACTGCAATCATACGTACTTCCTCCGTTCCGAAATAAGTGTGCGCTTCGCACATACAAGCTTGTCTATCAATCAATTTTCAACCAATTCAAATCGTTCTTTTTGGGTTAAACACTCCTCAACTAAGTCCTTATGCCTGGTTAGACACTGATAGGCTCGCACTATTGGTCTACCTTTCATTAGGACTTGAAAAGGGCCCGTTTTGCCCTTCAAATGTGATTTTACCGGTTGAAAGGGTTCCACCTGGCATTTGAACCTCGGGGAAGGTTCTTTCGAAAGCTAAGACACTGAATTTTTGTCCAGGTATAGGTCATAGAAACAAGAAGAGAGTTCTTGTCTTCGGTTTATCGTCCAAAGATAGCCTATTTTTCGTGTCGATTAATTAAAATTAAAATTAATTAATCCTCGTATTTTGCGCGATAACACTAGTTATTTTCGTTCGTGTGTGTTTTAATTTAATTTTGTGTGTGTTTTAGTGTGTTTTTTGCACGCAATCCGATTCGTTTTGTTCCTGCTACTAATAATGCTAGTGATACTACTGGTAGCACTGAAAATGGTCCACCGGTCGTCGCGCATGAAAATCCTGTACGTTTGAGTACTGGAAACGCGATTGTTCTATAGAAAATTGTGCAGTGCACGAAAAAAAAAATTGAAGAAAAATAATTTCGATGTTCTTGGTACACCTTCTACATATTTTCTACACAAAGCAACACTTATTTCGGAACGCAAACACTTGGGTCATCGCACAGTTATTTCGGAACGGAGGAAGTAATTAATTAATTAATTACACAAGAAATTACGTACATAATAAAAATTAATTACGCAACCCAAAAACAACTATTTTTAGTTTCCCAGATCCGCGCAATAAAATTGATGTAATTTTTAACGGCTGTGTTTTTTTTAATATCCACTTTAACCGCTGTACGAGTACGCAGAGTGTCCTCAAAACTGTCCTCAAAACATGTCCTCAAAACGTGTCCTCAAAACGTGTCCCCAACAATTTTGTCCTCAACAGTCTGTCCTCAACCATTATGTCCTCAACAATTATGTCCTCAACAATTATGTCCTCAACAATTATGTCCTCAACGTTTTGTCCTCAACCTCAACGTTGAAGTCATAGAGGTTGAGGACAAAACGTTGAGGACATAATTGTTGAAGACATAATGGTTGAGGACAGACTGTTGAGGACAAAATTGTTGAGGACACTTTTTGAGGACAAAGATTTTGGTTCATGACCGTTAAATTATGGTCACTCAGCATAATTAAAAATATAGAATAGGCGTTCTTATTGCCCTAAGATTTTTTTGAGAGTAGTCGCGCGCACAATGCGAATGAAAATGGAAATTTTCCAGAAAAGTTTTTTTTCCATAATGTTCCGGTAGTCAAGCATGTTGCTGGCAAAGACAATGATGCAGCAGACACACTGTCATGACTGGCCATCACTGATGATCCGGCAGATACATTGGAATGGCTACCACCAAATAAGCCCCTCACCTACGCTGATGAGGAAGAGCACCTCCAGAAACTCTTATTCCCACTTGGAGAATCCCCGGAGGAATTCCAGGGCAATAATGCATTCCCACTTGCTCCGGACATGATTCAGTTCTACCAGCAAAAGGACACACAGATCATGAGCTCTATAGAAAAAGACAAACGACTAACCACCAAAAATGTGGAAGGTTACAGTCTTACCCACAAAGAAGGGAAGATCCTGATTCCTGACAAACTCAAGGAAAGAAGGGTTATGGAGTGGTACCACACCATGTTGGTCCACCCTGGAGAAAAGAGAATGGAACAGAGCATACGCTCAGTGTTCACCTGGAAAGGCCTGAGGAGGGACATCCAGGCACTTTTTTAGCACTGCCACACGTGTCAGATGTTTAATGTTTAAGAAAAGTGGCCAGAAAAAGTACGGACTACTACCAGAGAAGACAGCTGAGGTTACCAAATGGCAGAGGGTCAATGTGGACCTCTAGGGAACTGCAACTGTCCACAACAAGAATGGTAAAGACTACCACATTCATGTCCTCACTATGGTGGACCCAGTGACCGGATGGTTTGAACTGGCTCACCTGAAGGACTCCCCAAATGCAGCAGAGACTCAACAATTGTTGGACAGTACCTGGCTAGCAAGGTATCTGTGCCCAAAGGAAATTCGCTTTGATGGCGGGAGTGAGTTCAAAGCAGAGTTCCAAGAGCTCTGTGAAAACATGGGAATGAAGAGAAAGCCCAGTGGGGCTTGGAACCCACAATCCAATGCTGTATTGGAGAGGATCCACCAAGTACTGAAGGATTGCCTATTGTCCTTTAACCTGGAGAAAAGAGACCTCCACGAGAGGGACCCCTTTGAGGAATTCACCATGAAGGCAGCGTACGGTATCAGAAGCACCATCCACACTACTCTGGGGTATTCTCCAGCACAGTTGGTGTTTGGAAGGGACATGTTTATGCCCGTGAACTTCCCAGTGGATTGGGAAGCCATCCAAGCAAGGAAACAGAAAAGTATCCACAAGAGCAACATCAGGGAGAACCAGAAGAGGATCCCCCATGTCTATAAAGAAGGAGACTATGTCACCCTGGAAAGGAAGGGCATTATTCCAAAACTATCCTTCCCACGACAAGGACCTTACAAGGTGCTCAAGGCCCATGACAATGGAACTGTAACAATTGAAACTGCTCCCTTTGTAACCGACCGGGTTAACATCAGGAGAATCCATCCCTATTATTGCAGGAATAGCCCTGGAGGGGAGAAGTAATTGTAACAGTACCATGGAAGAGCATGCCGTGCACCGGAATACAGTCACGAGTCCACTCGTGATTGGAATCAGCGAGTCTCCATATTGCCGATCAAAGGGGATAGGAGACTGCCAGTTGGAAGCAATAGCAATAGACTAATTGATAGAGCTCACAATTTGCATATCATTACTATTCTATTCACTAGTAGACCCGGGGTATAGCATGACCTCTAACCTGTTAGCTTTGCAGCAACTCAGGCAACAAGGGATTAACAAGAACCTGCTCAGAGATAACGCCAAGAGAATCAATCATACCTTCCAAGTCAAGGACAAGGTATGGATGCAGGTGTGACGGGCTAGCGTTGCTAGCAGTCACGATTGAATAATTAACCGAATCCCATATGGGAATCGAATATTATTATATATCCAATCATGAATACGTTTCGGTTGAGTCCCAGAAGGTGATATATGCCTAATCGTGGGAACCAACAATGAATCAACATTTATGGCAAGAGCATGCCAAAGTGTGGCTATGCTCGCGACCTCAATTTTTATGTTCAACTCGCATAACAATATTTCGTAAAGTATCTAAACATTCACAATTTTCATACCACTCCGATATTTCTACTCTAGACCGTAACACAGTAATTACTGTTTGTGCTTTACAGTAGAAACAGTAGAACTCAGTACTGAATTCAAAACAATCGAACAAACCTCCCTTATCCTCAACAACAGAGGCACTTTGTACCTCCGACAAGCAACATGGCAGGCATCTACAGAGAACCACCTGTCTCCTACAAGAGCTCGTTCGACAGCTCCAAGCCGAAACTAATCACGCTCTCGGTCTATGACAATGCCGACCATTCCGACAGCGTCAAAATTCCACTCTTCACAGACAAAGGAGGTCTAGAAGAGTTGCTTCACACCGAAGAGGCCTTCCTGAACGCAGCAGAAGATCTAGGTGTACAGGACTCAGCACTCATTCGTTACTTCGGACGCTGCTTATGTGTCAAAGCCCAAACCGAATGGAGAGCCCTGACACGGAGCACACGACCGAATGGGCAAAGACTATATCCACTTACGAGACAAGGGTTCAATTCAGCTTTTGCGGCCTTTATCAAGTACTACTGCAATGCAGAAGATGCCAGAGATCTCATGCACATATATCTCCGCAGCCCGGCATGCAAGAAGAAAGTAGAATCCACTTGCAAAGACCACAACGATCGACTCCTTACTCTCATGAAATATACAGCAAAATTACATGGATATGTAACCAACCTGGACCATCTCCAGCAAGTCACCATTCTCCTACACAGTTATCCAAACTCCTGGATCGAAGACTATGTACGCATCCACCAAGGGGTCACTCAGCACACCACTGCCCAGTTCATTGTCGACCACATGAGCAGTCTCGACCGACTCAGCAAACAAAAGAACAAGAATAATGGAAGACGTTCCAACAATTCTAATAGTTCAAACAATAACAGGAAGCGCTCCGGCAACCAGAAGAACAATCCAAAGAGCAAGAAGAAATCTAATCCCTGTCGGATCCAAGGACACAACCATGATTGGTCCGAATGTCCGAAGAACAAGTACTCCAAAAACTACAAGGGGCCCGGCAACAACAAAGCCCATGGCTCCAACTCCACCACTGCTGAGACCTTCCACACTCAAACTCATGACCTTTCAGGCAGCAACGAGTCTTTCCAAGCCCACATGAAGGCAGCAATGGAATCATATCACTCGGACTTTGGCGGCCGAACCGAAAGGAGCATAGATGGTGAGCTTGTATGGCTCCCATGATTGCACAAGCAATCCTCCACCAAGAGACCCAAGGGTCCACCAAAACCAGCAATCACCTTGCCTCCAGCGCCACAGGCCCTGGATGCCAGTCCAGCACAGCTGACTGGGATGACGCAAGGAGGGGATCTCCCGGAGAAAAAGGGGAAGGAACCTACAGGATGGAGTATTCCTGTTGAGCGCTTAGCAAAGACTGCAACAGCAGCAACAAAAACAGTTCGATTCTCCGAAACGAGCAATACGAACATGGATCCGAATCGATCCAAGGGTACAACAGACGCATCAGCATCGACCAACGCGATCGATCGAAATCAGACAGCAGCAATAAATGAACCACTCTTGTCTCTAGCAAGAAATTGGTCTACAGGTACAGCAAAAAATCTCTATTGCAACACCCAAAACTCCAAAGACTACACCAAAGGAGGTGCGCTGGAGCAAAATTATTTAAAGCTGCTGTCGACTACTGGAAATCCAGTAGAACAGGCATCGAATAAGAGCAACGTGGCTCCTATTCTTTTAACAAAAGTACAGTACATACAAGGCATACCAACGAAATCAAGACCACTACTCGCACTATTAGATAGTGGATCATCCGAGACTCTAATAAACAAAAGAGCTCTGCCATTTGGCACACTACCAATCAGAAGCAAGCATCGAGTTATAACCACCACAGCAAATGGAAACTTCGATACTACAGAATACATCATCATGAAGAACATCAACTTACAAGAGTTCGGCAACTACACCATCGACAAACAACAAGCACGACTCTTCCATTCCCCCAACTGCAGATATGATCTAATACTAGGTAGAGATTTCCTCCACCTAGCACAGATTAATCTCCTATTCAAAGAAGGAGCAGTCCAGTGGATGGATCGGACTATCCCAATGAAAGATACCTCTCTATACCACGAGTCAGACTATACCACACTCATGGAAGAACTCGAAGACGCCGAACTCTTTGCTGATGACCTCTCCTTTGCCAATCCATATAAGTCCAAGGTGATCCTCGACAGGGCCTACCAAGAAACAGACCCATCGACAGTAGCCAAGCAACAGTCCCACATGTCCACGACAGAGCAGCAACAGTTCCAAGCAATACTAAGCAAGTACCCTAACGTCTTCAATGGACAATTAGGGAAGTATCCACACAAGAAGATCTCGCTAAGACTGAAGCCCGGATCCAAGCCTATCCACAAGAAGCCTTATCCAGTTGCATACAAGAGAGAAGACCTATTCAAAAGGGAGCTCCAGAATCTTTGCAATGATGGAGTACTCAAAAGATGCACTGGACCGGCCGAATGGGCGTTCCCTACCTTTATAGTTACCAAAGAAAGATAACAGGGTACGATGGGTCTCAGACTTCAGAGAACTGAATGAACTCCTCGAGCGCAGACCTTATCCCATACCAAGGATACAAGATATCATGAACAAGCGTGGCAAATATACTCACTTTACCAAGATCGACCTGTCCATGCAATACTACTGCTTTGAACTGGATGACGCAAGCAAGAAGCTCTGCACCATCGTAACTCCATATGGTTGCTATGAATATCAAAGACTACCAATGGGTGTCAAAGTTTCTCCAGATGTTGCCCAGCAACTAATGGAAGATATCCTACAAGACACTGACTGCACTGTTTATATTGATGATATTGGCATCTGGACCAATGGCTCCTTCGATCTACACATGAAGACCATTGACAAGATCCTGGACCGGCTCAACCAAAATGGACTCAAATGCAACCCACTCAAGTGTGACTGGGCTGTACAAGAAACTGACTTCCTAGGTTATTGGATGACTCCCACAGCAGTTAAACCATGGCGCAAAAAGATTGAAGCCATCCTTCAAATGGATAGGCCCCGAACTGTGACCCAAGTCAAGTCCTTCCTCGGCGCAGTAGGATACTACAGAGATATGTGGCCGCGCAGATCTCATGTCCTAGCCCCTCTATTTGACATAACAGGGACCCCTAAGAACACTCCTCAAGCATCTACCATCAAAGGCAAACAAAGAAAAGCTCCTTCAGCCTTCACATGGGGACCTGCGCAAGACAAAGCCTTTCAAGAAATGAAGGCAATGGTGGCAGCGGATGCGCTGAACACCTATCCAGACCTTAACAAGCCCTTTGAACTGTACACTGATGCCTCAGACCTACAGCTGGGCGCTGCCATACTCCAAGATGGCAAGCCGATAGCCTATTGGTCCAAGAAACTATCTGATGCCCAAAAGAACTATACTACTATGGAGAAAGAACTCCTAGCAATCGTACTCTGCTGCAAAGAGTACAGACAAATGCTACTTGGTGGTGTTATCAATGTATACACCGACCATAAGAACCTAACCTTTCGAACCCTTTCAGTCCAACGAGTCCTCCGGTGGAGATTATTCCTAGAAGAATTCGGTGTAAACCTCACCTATGTTGAAGGCAAGAAGAATGTTCTTGCTGATGCCTTCTCCAGGCTCCCCAGGATGGACCCACCTACCGTGGGGAAGAAAGAAGCCCTTAATAAAGGCACTCTTATTGATTTTCTGAAACTTGAAGTCCCCAAGCAAGATGAAGAACTGTTCTTATCGGAATTTCCCAACTTATTCCAGCACTTATGCAATGACGCAGACCGAGAGCTCCAAACGTGCCTGCTGAACAATGAGTGTCTGATCAACCTACCTAACAGTCAAGATGTGGAATGCCCGGTGAACTACTCAAATATATACCTTCATCAGCAAAAGGATTCAACCATCAAGTTCAAGATTCAATCAAAAGCCTTCTTCTACCAAGACTTAGAAGGTAACAAGATACTTTGTTATGCAAACCAATCCAATCCAGAATGCTGGCGAATCTACATACCAGCATCCCTTATTAATGATACCATCAAATGGTATCATCTCCTGTTGGGTCATTGTGGATCCACCAGGTTACAACAAACCATATCAGCCCGGTTCTATGCCGACAATCTAACCAGTTTATGCAAGACCTATGTATGCCCAGACCATTGCATCAAATATAAGAACCATAACTCCCAATATGGCAAACTACCACCAAAAGAAGCGCCACTGTCCCCTTTTCATGAAGTACATGTGGATCTGATAGGTCCATGGAAGATTACAGCCCAGGGCAAGAACTACAATTTCAAGGCCCTAACCTGCATTGATCCGGTTACCAATCTCCTCGAAATCATCAGAATAAGGGACAAGTCCTCTCAGCATGTATCAGATCAATTCAAGAACTGCTGGCTCTCAAGATATCCAAGACCTATCCGGTGTGTACATGACAATGGTGGAGAGTTCCTGGGAACTGAATTTCAAACTACCCTCAAGCAATACGGAATCAATTCAGTCCCTACAACAGTGAAGAACCCCCAGTCGAATGCCATATGCGAGCGCGTCCATCACACAGTGGCTGACATCCTTCGCGTCCTAGTCCATGTTAATCCCCCTCAGGTTAACACTAGGGCAAGTCAGCTCATGGACAATGCTCTATCCACCTGCATGCATGCCTCCAGATGCGCAGTGAATGCTGCCCTACAAGCATCCCCAGGCTCTCTAGTATTCAATCGTGATATGCTGATTGACCTACCACTAACATCCAATCTGTTGGCGTTACAACAGCTACGACAGCAAGGGATTAACAAGGCTCTAATCAGAGACAATGCCAAGCGCAAGGAACATACCTTTCAACCCAATGATAAGGTATGGATGCAACAACCAGATCCGAATAAACTACAGCCTCGAAAGACAGGACCATTCACTATTGCCCAAGTCCATGATAATGGTACTGTCAAGATTCAGAAGACCCCAACGGTCATCGAGACCGTTAACATTCGTAAGTTAACCCCTTATAAAGAGCTCCCAACGGACCATTCCGACTCCGATGACTCAGCAATCCATTGGTCAGCTTAAGTATGGGATTCGGTCAATCATGGGGCACTATGTGACGGGCTAGCGTTGCTAGCAGTCACGATTGAATAATTAACCGAATCCCATATGGGAATCGAATATTATTATATATCCAATCATGAATACGTTTCGGTTGAGTCCCAGAAGGTGATATATGCCTAATCGTGGGAACCAACAATGAATCAACATTTATGGCAAGAGCATGCCAAAGTGTGGCTATGCTCGCGACCTCAATTTTTATGTTCAACTCGCATAACAATATTTCGTAAAGTATCTAAACATTCACAATTTTCATACCACTCCGATATTTCTACTCTAGACCGTAACAGCAGGAGCCGGACCCAGATAAACTGCAACCACAGAAGACCAGTCCCTTTTTAATCACTCACGTCAATTCAAATGGGACTGTCAAACTGCAATGATCTCCTTCAGTGGTTGAAACAGTGAATATCTGAAAGATCACTCCATATCAGGAACCGACTCAACCAAATCAATTGGAGGACGAATCTCTATCAGATGAATCCACAGATATTCAGTTGAGCCAATCAGATGACTCAGATTGCTCAATGAGTCACTGGATGGCTTAACTGTGGGATTTGTTCAATCATGAGGCACTTTGTAACATGCTAGTGTAGGCTAGTAGTGTTACGGATTAATAATTAACTGAATCCCACATGGGAATCGAATATAAAGATATCCATGCACGGATATCCGGTATGTATAGAAAGGCATGCAGGGAAGAGCAATTGTACGATTACTACAAAATTCCTAACAGCTGTCCTCAAGTCCACGTAGAAATTAGTACATAGGCGCGTAGAACCAACGGACAGCTGTTAGGAATTTTGTAGTAAGGTTACAGAAGAGATATATGTTATATACAAGGATGTAGATTATATGAGGAGGTCACGATGACATCATTGCTCATTATTCCCCCTTTTTACTTTTAATCCCATCTCGTAAAGTATGAAATAACACACAATTTAATACTACTCTGAATTTTCTACCTTAGAGTGTTACAAGTAGCAAGAAAGTGCACTAGCACAGCACACAATTAAATGCTACTTGCTAAACGCTACTCCATAAACTATGATATTCTGTGCGCCAAAGTACTGAACCTACAGAGCTGCACAACATAGAGCGCTACACAATATGAGACAGCGAAGCAAGCTGTCACCGGCAGTACCGCACAAATGGCCGGTTTTAATTTTATAAGACTTAATTTTTTTGTGTTGGAGACTGAGAAAAAATGAGACGTGGAGAACCCAAGAACATTCCTATGCCCAAGGTAGCTGATCAAAAGTACAATGTACTACACATAGATAATGACACACGAGCTGGCAAAGACTCCCAAAACAGAGAAGAAATTTCACAAGTTACCCTATTTTTATCCATATGACCATTTGAATCACAAAAAAGGGCCAAAATTGTCAATATTGTGAGGTTGGAAACAGGCCACCTAAGACAAAATTTCAGAGAACCTCCTTCAACACCATTGACTACAAGGGTGCTCTGTTTACAGCTGCTGTGGAGGGGTGGTCTGGGAAGTTCTTCCACAAATTTCAAAAATCCCCACGGTGGTTCCCAGGTGACAGCTCTTTGCTGGTAGGGGGTCTTAAATGGGTGGGGGGACCCAAAAAACAAAAATCAACCATGTTCCAGCCTCTGTTGCCTTCAGCTCCAGTCATCTGGTGTTGTGCAATACGAACATACACTATGAATGTACCGTATAAAGATACGCTTCATATGGTTATCACACGAACCTTTCCAAAACCCGAATTTGCGTTCCACGTAGCTGTTGGTCTTCAACATTCTAACAAAGCATCTCGTCGTCATCGTCATCTTTTGTCGTCGTACCGAAACCTTACTTGCACATCATGCTACGGTAGGTAAACAAACAACAACGACGTTTAAAGAAGACGAAGTATTCTTACCTGGTACGAAGTAGCAGAGACAGCCTGTAGGAGGACCTTCGATGATCTAGAGTTCAGTCTGCACTTTATCTGACCATCACTGTTCTTCACCACGAAATAGGACTTCTGCCAGGCCATTCGTAAGACGGAGTGGATATTATATAAGAGGTTACCATGAAATACCGCAATCTTTGTTTTAGTGTTTTGTTCTCGTCGACGACAATCCACGGATTTGTTCCAAATTCCATCTATCGTAACCGGAATGATGCCAAGAACCAAAATGGAGAGACTTTGTTCACATCGGCGTCCCTGACGTCACTTGATATGTCTTCGAACATTGTCGTTGTTTCTCCTCCCGGTGGAGTCGGGGAGGTTGCGGCAGTTAAGGCAGCTTGTCTTGGATCATCCGTGCGTTGGTTTGTGGTTTCTGATCCAGGCGAAGATGAGTATTCATCATCTGCTTCTTCTGGGTCTTCGGTTGTCACGTTGGCACCGCAAGCATTGCGAGACATTGCAGATGCATCTGGAAGCCTTGAGTTGGCCGGAGCGACAGTTCGAGATCTCACGAAAGGCGGGGACAGTGAACGCTCGGCTGTCTCTCGATGGTGCGGTTCTGCCGATGGTTTGATATGTACATACGACGGTGCTGATGATGGAAATAGCGGCGATGCCAAAGGATTCCGAGCGGCACTTCGGGTGGCTGCTATGGAAGCCTCAAAATCTGTTGCCGGGCCACAGGTGGCTGTACTTGCCGCGGAAGAAGATCTTGAAGACAACAACGCCGAAAACAAATCCAAGGATGACGAGAGCGGTGGAATCACTAACTTGATCGGATCCCTCCTCGGTGGAAGTTCCGGTTCGATTCCCTCAACCCTGCCACGGTCTCTGTCGAGCTTGAGAGGAGAAGACATCTGTGTGGTGCGTCATGGGGAGCTCTTCGGCATCCCTGAGTCTTCCCCTGAATTTTCGCCGCTTATCGGGGGACCTAGACGTGAACCCGCAATAACCGAGGAATACACTATGCGTACGGTCCGCGTTGACCCTTTTGTTGTTTCCGGGAATGTTATGGGGTCGTCTGCTCAACTCAAGTCATGCCGTCACTCGGTTGGAGAATCTGCAGCTTTGTTTGCAACGAAGAAGCTAACTATCCCCACAAATACAAATGCAAACGAACGAACAGCCGCCGTCATCAGCATTTCGTCTCAAACCGGTACTGAAAAGTGGACTTTGGAACAATGGGAAGAGGAGCTCGATCGCGTGCAAGAACTTGTGAAAAGTGGAAAAGCTTCAACTCTATTCAGTAGCCAAGACATGATTGTGGAAGACACGGAACGACTTGCCGATTGGCTTGCCACGAAGTGGGCACCCGCAGTAATGAAAACATACGACATTGCTGCGATCCGGATCGGTGCTCGACCTGTGGCTGCTATGCGTGCCGGAGAAGGGCGGGTAGAAATTACCTGGCAAGAATTAGTGAACTTTGATTCTGTTACTGTAGGGAAAATGATCTTGCAGGTAAGCAACGACGGAATTACCGCAACCCGTGGTCCCGGGGATGCATCAAAGGGTTACGGTGCCGTCAGTACATTGCCATTGAACGGAGAGGATGTGCTTGTGCGAAGATTAGCCGAAGCCGCTTCACAGGCAATGGAAAAAGGACTTGCAAAGAAGGTGCGAAGACAGAAGCCCGTCAAGGCAGCAGTCGAAGCTCCCAAGCCTGTATCGAGCTTACAGTCTGCTGGAACTGTTGAAAGCGGATCAGTGCCTCCACCGAAACAAGCGGAATCATCTGCAGGTCCGAGACAAGCTGGCGCTCGAAGATCAACTCCGCGATCGCGTGGAACCAAAAAACAGTAGTGGCTCAACCGTGGTCGAACAATAATTGCATTCGTTTCTTTTGACAAACGAATACACGCAATGATGAACACTAGTAATAGTTTTTGCTAAGTAACTAGGACATCGTATTTTTTGGCCATGGCATCGACTGAAAATCGGCTTGAAATTTCTCAAATTTAAGGCCATTTCGACTTCCCTAGCCGTCGTCGTCAAGGTCAGATAGTAATAACAGATCATCAACCATTCCTTCTTCAACAAGATACTCCAGTCTCGTTGTCCAAGACGAGTCTGCCGAGGATACTAACGACACAACTCGCTCATCAGATGTCGGGTCGGGAATACGAAGATCCAACTTCAGCAAAGTTTCCTCTGATGGTAGAAGTTCTGGAAAAGCTTCCAGTCGACTTGGCCATTCGATTAAGGAAATACAATTTGTGAACACGTGACCCAGGCCCAAAGGTTCAAAGTCCCGTGGAGAACTTCCTGACAAGCGGTATAAATCCATGTGGTGAATCCTAGATTTGAATAATGCCAAAAATCAGTAAGTTTGAATCGAAATTGTGAATCCACTTGTAGTGAGTTCACTCTGGGCGGCACTTTGTGATATAAGAAACCTGTCAACCCTGAGGGAAAAAATCGCACGCTAGGACAGATGAAAAAATCATCATCCAGTACTCACTCTATCGTTTTGCCGTGTCCTTCTTCGTCCCCGTCGCCCATATCATCATCTTCTGTGTATTCGTATGTGTTGGACAGCAAGTATGTGGGCGAGGTTATTCGTAACGAAGCTTGTTGTACTCTTGCGACGCCTGAATGAGTGGCAGTGTCGTCAATGTCATTTCCATCTTCATAAGAATAATCATCAACAATCCCTAATTTGCATTTGATAAATCCTCGACTGAAAGTGGTTTTCCCGGCACCAAGGTCACCATCTAGAAAAAGGACATCGCTTGGTTGTGATAGAACTGCAATCAAAGCTCCCACTTCTTCCATTATTTCCATCGTCGGGATGGATAGTGATATGGAATAAATGTCATCGCACCGATTGGTTTCGACAGAATATGATTGTTTTAACTTGGAGGTTTCCGTTGAAGATAACGGTCGAAGTGAGAATGGCATCGGTCTCATGGTCCTTGACGAAAGGCGCGTTGGCATCGAGTACACAGTACTGAATGACGACCGATGAAGACGATACGAAGCTCGTATCGATGGCGTTGCTCGGGAAAGTAGCCCATAAATAGAGTCGACGTGAAGCATCGATACGATCATCATGATAACATACTTTAATCTTTGGGATTGGATTTTTTCACCAAGGTAGGGAGCCCGATCCATTATTTGGAGAAAAGACTTGAGATGAAGAAAGTGCTATCTTCGGCTAAAATATCAAGGGCGGTTTGATTGTTGTGTTCAACAGGATTCGACGTCGATCTATTCATTGATGTACGATAGAGTGATGTCCGTAAAATATTTCAATATCGTAACAACAAAGCTTGCTTCTATTTCGAATCCATCCACATCATTGCTGCCTGTCGTTGAGGCGGGAACTGGACCATTATTTTTAGAGAGAAAAAGATCCTCAGACATCAGAAACCAAAAGCAAGCTCGAGGAGCCTTACCGGTACAAACTTAATGTACGCTAGGTCCTACGTGTACCGGTAGTAATTACCACACGTTACCAGGTACTAATCGTTGGTTGACGGATGATTGATCCCGGATGACAAAAACATGAGCACACTTTCAGTGTGAGAGGGGTCTTAAGGACAAATGGATAGACTTGTCAATTTTTTTTCGATCCATTCGACCATACGGTAAGGTTAAGGTTACGTACCAGTACCTGGTATGTTTCAGGGGTAACCTTAATACGGTAACCCCTTGCACTTCGTGTGTTTTACTGCTACATGCGTGTTGCACACAACACGGATCACAATCGCTTACTAGTACGAAGTAAAGTAAGATTAGAGCTCTAATTGTACTCTTGTTTTACCCATGCACCGGTACTCTTACCGATAGAATTACCGTTAAAAAAGGATTCTGTATCATGAGAAAAAGTAAGTTACGAGGTCCTAGGTAGCGGTACAAGTACTAGTCATTTAGTTAGCGTAAAACCGCAAACGCACACCTACGTACCCGCCACTACTAAGATTACCGTATCATTGTTATTTTCATGCGTATTACATCGCTTATGGATAAGATTGATTCAGGAATTTCTCAAAAGTTTCGTCACGACCCCGTTCTAGTTGCAACAAAATTGATGCACTTTCGAAAGAAGTTGTAATTTCAGAATCCAAATCAAGATGTTCTCTTCTTCCTTTGTCCGTTCTGGTGTCCGAGCCGCGTCCCGCGCAAGTCGTCGCTTCGAGTCCACGGCGGCAAAGGCTGCCGAGCCTGCCAAGGCTGCCGAAAGTGGCGGTGTTGGCCTTGCTACGCCGCTTGCTTTGATGTCGCTCGGAGGTGCTGCTTACGTTTACTTGGACAGCCAGTCGAAAATGGATGCTATGGCAGCCAAGGTTGATTCGTTGCAAGTAGAACTTTCTGGAAAGACCAACTCGGCCTTTGTCTTCATCAAACCCCACGCCTGCAAGGGTAAAGCCGGTAGCGTCGAGTCCGTCGTTGAAGGAAAGTTCAAGGAAAGCGGCATCCGCGTGACCGATAAGGGAGAGATCACAGCTGAGGAAATCGACAAAAACATGTTTATCGACAACCATTACGGTGCAATTGCTAGCAAGGCAGGTGAGATAATTAGTGAAAGAAGTAAATTCATTGCCTTCCTTGTTTGTGGTAGATTGAAGGAGTTCCGCCAATACGTGAGGCGAGCTTGACTATAAATCGCGTCCAAGGTTCTGCATCTAATTCCTGTACCGGTTTTGTTCGCATTTTCCCCCAGTCAAGTTGTTGCCTTCCGAACTAAACGTCCCAGAAAAGGGGAAGAAGCAATTTGAGGAAGCTTTCGGTGAATCCTGGGATTCCGCCATAGCAGCCGGTAAGGTCTATAACGCCAAGGACGGAGCCGAAAAATTGGGCATCGATGCCGAAGGTGTCAACAGTGAATGGAGCAAGCTCACCCGTGGCAAGGATCTCATTAAGTTCGGAGGCGGCTTTTACTGCGGTAAAGTGAAAGACATTTACGTCATGAATGGATTCTACATGTCGATGCGTGCTGGTAAGTGTTCCTTGCTCTATCCCTTTCAACTCGTCGAACGAAATGTATCATGATGGTCATACCACAATGATGCTTGCCTTCTTACGATCTAACTTTTACGTTGGCGGTTTCCACAACAACAGCTTATTGCAACCCTGGTGAAAAGATTCAATGGTACACCGTGTCGTGGCCCAGTGATGCCCTCAGCTGGGAGGACTTCAGAGGAAGTGTGTTGGGTGCCACTGATCCTTCTGAAGCTCCAAAGGGATCCATTCGTCGCACAATGTGAGTTGACTTTGAGTTTGATGACTTTGAGTTTGATAAAAGTCGAGAAGACAAGCCTCGATTCAAAAAATTGAGAGGAGACCAGATAATGCTACGCGTTTCGCTCTACTTTCTCTAACCCTGGACTTTTTCGCTACGCGGTCAACAGCCTTGACGACTACAAAAAATTGGGTCTCGCTTCCAAGCCAAACACAGGTGACAATGGAGTCCATGCTAGTGCATCTCCATTCGAGGCGCTGGCGGAAAGAAACAACTGGCTCGGAAAGAGTGTTGAAGATGATGCTTACGGAAAAGGTTTGCTTGCTGCCGGTGTTCCTCTGGAAGTTATCTCTAAGTGGTCGGGAGATTGCCAGGTTTCCGTTGAGGGAGAAACTAAGGAAGGAAAGACTATGAGTGTCTTTGACACTCTTGAAGATTTGGATGCCGACTCGGTTCTTGCGAAAGTGAGCAAGATCTCTAAATAGATTGCATACGGAAAGTTGCATAGTTTCCGCATTTTCTTCGTGAAAAAATTATTCTGAAATTAAAAAGGAAAACGACTCTAAAGTGACACGATTCTATGATCGTAAGTTATCATCCAGGATGCATATCGATGAAATCTGGTTGGTTAAGGAGAAGCTACATCATGAGGATTTTTCCATGTAAGGCCTCTTCTATGAGGAAGAATCGATTTCGCTTCGAAACGTCAATGCTTTAGTACTACGGATACGTTATAGCTGTTTCGCCATTATCAATGTATCTTGTTTCACTTGAATGAAGCCCCCTGTATCAATATCCACGCGAAGCGCTGGAGCTGCTACATTTGTACAAACGATGTCGTACCCAAGTTTTTCCTCGTAGAGAGTTCGGGCCGCTGTGTTTTCGCTCTCTACGAGAAGATGCACTTCGGTGAATTTCCAGTCGTCGGCAAGAGCATCCACTTCATTGCAGAGTGCTCGTGCAACGCCCCTTCTCCTTGCCTTCTTTCCAACTGCAAGATTGGATAACACACAGACAGCTTTAGTATCAGGGGACAACAACTCTTCTGCAATTTTCGCAATGGACGCACTTTTGTATTCGCGTCTTTGCTTTGGTCCAAGAGCTGCAACAGCGTTTTTGGCGATGGCTTCTGACTTCTCGGGTTCCAAAATTTCGTTACTAATCATCAAGGTCTCCTTGAGAGTTGCTAGACCAATCAATTCCTTTGTCTCCTCGTCCAAAGCACCGATGACAACGGCATTTGCCAATCTTCTTCCCATTCTCTCGCCGTATTTCTCTTGGAGATCTGCAGCTTGTTCAATAATCAAGTTCATTCTCGCATCAGCACCCATCTCTGCGTCTTGCTTCAATTTGTGATGATCCGACGCGAGCCAAAATGAATCCACTAAAAACGCACCGGCTGCATTCAGGAAACCTTCACTGTCCGAAATTACAAGTTGAACGGGAAGAGAAGGAAGAGATTCTTTCACAGCCACATCAACACCGCCTTTGGTCTCAGGTGGGTGCGATGGAGTTGCTTCTTCCTCGGAAGCTGCCTCTTCAGCGAAAAACATGCCTAGCCCCGAGGTGCAATCACTTCTTGATAACCCCCAACATTTCGAAGTTCCGAAAGAGGAAACTCTTGTTAACACCAACGAAAAGAGCAACAAATCCCAATCGTATGGACATAGTTCGAAGCAGAATCATTATTTCTTTTCTCCTAGTTTCTCGAAACTTTGTGTGCCGGTAGGTTGTAGACGTACACCCTTCTTTCGATGTCGTATTTTCGGCCTCTAGTCAACATCACCGCAAGTCAACAAAACAGGGGGTGGCGGATCAAAAAAGATCGGGATCATCATTATTTTTTTCATCGCAACGAGTCACAAATGGGATTGCTGACGTATCATCCATACGTATGTGAGTCCCATGTCCCATTTTCCTTTGATTCCATGTCAATCTCGAAAAAGGCGGGCCAATTTTTCGGCGCGGAAGAAGAGATAGTTGGCAGTGAGAAAGAGCATCAGCGGCACATGAAACAGCGCATAAATTTTTTCATGTGAACCTGGTATTCTTTTCAAAAATTACTGAAAATAGTAAGGTTACTTCGTAGTACATTGTCGCACCGTAAGTTACGAATCAATCACGAATCACATACCGAAGTACGAAGTAACTTTTACTCGTAAGGTTTACGGCTCACGTGATTTTGCCGTAAGATACCATGCGCGGTATGCGTGACGAGCACTCAATGAGAACGGTTACGAGTAAGATTATTAACCGTGAGGTAAAAAATCTTAATTTTAACCTTACTTCTACGTAGAAAGACTCGTTTGTATGATTAACCTTACCATTCGTAACTTACATACGGTAAGGTTACGGTACAGTCAATTTTAAATTTTACTATTAGCGAGCAACCAATTTTAGAAGCAACATTCTGCATGTAAGAAAGATAGATCTATGACGACAACATTTTCATTCCGAGCAGAGCTGCTTTTGAAAGTTGAAGTCTGTCATCCCTCCACCGATATGATTGGCTTGGAAAGCACTGGTTGGTGACAATCAAATTGCTGTCAATTGTATGATGTAGGAAATCACAGGTGCTGGTTGGGGTTCGACTTTGATCTTACTAGCGATGGGGAGGGAGAGTGAAGAGGAGACAAAAGAATTCGAAGCTAGTAGTACCAAAGCGTCATCAAAAAGCAATTTCATGAACAAAGTGGAAACGTCACACATATTTTTTGCAGATTCTATTATTTTTTCTTGCAGAAACCAGTTACATTGTTAGTACAACCACAGCTGGGTGGTGGTGTTGAAGATTGCATCAGTACTATGGAATGAAGAGAGGAGCCTTCTGGTAGCATGACTTGATGTGAAAGTTCATGGCAGTCATAATTCCAGTAACTTAAGTTGAATCACTATTTTTAAGTTTGGGACGATGATAGCTCATGTTTTTGTTACACTGAGTTTTCAGTCTTCGACTTGAGAGTGATCTAACAGTTAGTAATACTGTATTATATTCTGTAGGCATTTTGCATCCCCAATGTTGATTGTCCTCCGTTGGGTTCGGTACTGCTACCGCAATTCGTCCCAACTGCAACACATATCTATTAAATATTTAAAAATTATGTTGTTGTAAAATGATATCGGTGCCATACGGTACCGCATCAAATTCCCCAGCTTTTACAGCTTACTCCTTTTTCCCTTCGGTTGTGGCATCAACCTTATTTTTGATAGTTTTCTTTTCGGGCAACTTCAAACCCCGTTTCCTTGCCGTCTGAACGTATGACTTGTAGTAGCAACGTATCCGATCTCGAATAGCAACAAAGTTGAAATCATCCGGATCAAACATATAGTTATGTTGGCCTGCCACCTCTAAAAGTCGTTCCGTTAACCAGTTATTGTACTGTTTTTGTTCGGCTGTGTAGTTCATGTTGGAATGCTTTAAGTACTCGTCGCGATTCGCGATAAGAAAGCGTTCGAGCTTAAGTTTGATGGCAAAACAGTGGGAACGAAGGCGTGGTGAATTTTTTTTTTAAAACAACACACAAGGGCGAACAGAAATATCTGGGAACGGCAAGTCGTGTTCTTACCTCTGGATAATGTTTCCAAGAAAATTTCTTTCTCAGTATGGTCTTTTCCTCCATCCTCGGCGGGTGACTGTATGGATACGGCGGAGGTGGCCCACTCAGATGAGGGGGATGCATTGGCATACCCGGATGGTGAGGTCCCGGCATGGACGGATGAGGTCCTCCTCGGTGATGGTACGTTGGATGAAGCGGGGGATTGCCACCGTACATGCCAGCATCGTGATCTTCTGGTCCGCCGTAGTGAGCTGGTGGTGGCGGATACGAATAATCTGGTGGGGGAGGACCATGATGCGGAGGTGGACCGTAAAAAGGATCGGAATGCGTCTGTGGCGGGTGAGGTTGATTCCATCCGCCTGGTCCCCGAGTAGGAGGTGGATAGGCTGGTGAATAAGGCGGTTGCCCAGAATCCCAGTATGGTCCTCCCCCACTGCCACTACTTCCATACCCAGGCGGTGGAGGTGGGTGATCATCGTAAAAGTACGCTCCCCGCGATGAGGTTGGTGTCGACGGCGGATACAATGGTGCCCCCGGTCGATACGACGAGGTATCGCCGTGGCTATCGAAACTACCTCTCTCCACCAAAGCTGGTGATTCTGTGGGGTAGGAAGTTCCGTATTCTCCTGCGCCGTAGTGTGTCAACGGCCTGTTCCGACGAGATGGAGAGTACGAACCACCCTGTTGGGGAACACCGGAATATTCCGGGTGAGACGAGAAATGTTCTCCGCCTCCACTGCTGCCACTCCCCCCGTGTGGCAAGGGTGGTGGTTCCCAACCAGCCTGAAGTGATTGGGAGCCAGCTTCGGCAGTCGATGCGGTATCATGCGATCGACTCGGAGTTATAGGCTGGTGTTTTCTCGCGGCAGGAATGCGCTTGCTACTGCGCCTGCCGACCTGAGGAGTCTGACTCGGGGTGATCGGACTCGGTTTGAATCTGCGGTGTAGTGGTGAAGTCGGTGCGGGCATTGGTACTGACGGACGATGACTGCTGACACTCAGAGTTGTGGCTTTGGGCGACGTGCTCGCGGCACTGATAGTTTCTGTGAGTTCCGTTGCAACCCCCGTGCCACCGGACTTCGAGTCCTGTTTGGACTTTTTGTTCTTCCCTCCCATCCCTGCCGACACATCCGCCAAAACACTTAGCGGATCCCCCTTTTCGTTTTTGCCCTGCTTGGAACCAGAATTATCGTCCATGCCAGAACGATTATCGTTGTCATCACCGCGTTCCCTCTGCGGAGTAACCGTGTTGGCAGCCGTTTCATTTGGAGCACAAGAAATCAGTGTTTCGTCCGAATCAGCCGAAGCGGATACGGCTACTTGAACATTCCGAGTGCCTGGGACTTGACTTATCGAGGGTGCCGGAGCCGGTGGACTGAAATCTTTTCTTTGCTGAGTTTGTTGCATGAGATGGGTATCCCCGGGAGATGGTGGCGGGATCCTTGGTTCCAGTCCAACTTGTTGTTCGCCGGCATATGGTCGTCTGGAAGGCGTTCGATGTTGGTGTTGGGCCGGATGATTTAGATGTCCGTGTCCGTGAGGTATTGATCGCAGAGAATTGGGCGTAGGAGGTGGGCCACCTCTGTATCCCTCGTACGGAGACGGAGGAGGAGGACCCCAGAAAGGTCCTCCACCACCGCGGTGACTGACAGGCGGTTGCGTGTGTGGATGTTCGGATCCATAAGTCGGCGGTGAATACCAATAGTCGTTGGGTGGTGGGCCCGGAGGTCCGCGTGATGAAGGAGGTAGTGGTCCCTGTGGATCATAGTGGTACGATATAGGAGGAGCTGGTCCGCGATTGCTGCCATAAGGATTGGGCGACATCACCTCGTAGTCGTACGGATAAGCACCTGAGGGGCCTTGGTGGGAATCCCTCCAGCTACCCTCATGTCGACGCGCCGGAGTAGATGCAGCTGGTGGAGCCATTGCTTCGAAGAAAGATACGAGTATAACTTGCACCGAATGTGTATTGTATGAGTATCGAATCGATGGCGATGACTACGTTCAATTCCGAATGCCTTCCGCGGTCTTGTAGAATCAGTTGTTGATCTCTTTTTAAACTGATCTCTTTGTCCGGATCGCCTTGGTTAATGTCGCAGTGAGAAAGTCTACCCTTGTCTTTATCATATCTCTGCAACGCCCAGGCATAGACAATCTTTGCAATGTGCTGTTCGCTAAAGTCCCACTGGTTGTGTTGCTTACAGGACCTGAAGGTAATGCTGGTTGCTGCAATTCCTCAGGTTATTCGTTCTTGATGGTAAGAACCCGTCACAAAAAAACAAACCGGCCAAAACTTTGTTGTCACAACACTCATCCAACTCGCATTTCCTTCACCAAATACCGCGGCGTCCGTACAGGCCTTATCCTTTCTGTCACGGACCCGCTCATCCAATCGTGTAAATTGCCTAAGTATTTTGATCCGGGTCTCGTTATGAAAAATTTATCCGTCCAGCCAGCATACGTCAATGCATGTATTCTTTGCGGGTTCCTCATTCTAATCGTGTAAGCAGACATCTCCAAATCGTGCAGAACAAGAATGAAACCGGGATTTGTCGGCCACCTCGAAAGCACATTCCTTATTTTCCTTAGAAAATTGGACGTGGAATCGGACACTCTGCTTGAGAAAAAGCCAACTGTATACTCGTAGAATAACCTCGTGCGAAAGGCGTCTCACAACTCTGGAGTCAGTCAGTCAGTCGAACTGGTACCGTAGTAGCTAGGAAAGGGGTAGATCATTCGTACCGGTACGTATTCACACCGGCCATGACGACATTCTCACAATCCATTCCGAACCTTCTACCAGCAGTGGACGTACAAGGAGTAAGCTTACCACTTACCATACGGTACCGCACTAACTGATTGATTTTGATTGAAAACAACCTAATTCGAAAAAATTGTTGTCAAGCACTCCAGGAACTCCACTTGTTCTGTCAATTGTGAACTGCAGGAGTCAAGATAAGCATTGGCATTCTGTTGGTGTTTGATTTGTAGTAACAACACAGCAATCTTCCAGTCGGTTTTTGTTACTAGTAGTAAAGATAGTTGATTGTACTGGTTTGGCAAAGATGCCGTGAATGAATCGCTTTTTGGCCAGTAACTTGGATGCGGGCGTCAAAAATTTTGACAGATGTCTTGCTATTTACTGAACATATTGCACTCTACTGTGAGCGAAACCAGTAACATGTTTGTACTTGCGGATATTGTTTTGGGGGGATCCCTTGTCCTACTGAATGAGAAATGAGATACAGTACCAATTAGCTCTTTTAGTTTTATTATTTGGTTTGGTGCAACATTTAGCATAAGGACCAGGACATTTGGATATATCAGCTATTACCCCCCTTCTGACTTCACAAAATGAAGAGGGAGAACTCATGGGTAACACACATGGTGACTTATCAATTAGCAATTACTTCCTCTGTTCTGAAATAACTGAGCTATGACTGGTGATAGTATGTGTGTGTTCCTTATAACTGAACCTTTAAGTAGAAATACATAGAATCAATACCAGAAAAATATGTGCATGATGCGCATTTGGATCATAATTATGACCCTGTGTATCACTGTGATAAAAAAACACATAAGTCACATTAAAAAACTGTGGGATCAAAAATTACGAGCACTATTGTGCTATTTTTTAAAACAAAGGGGGCTATCTTCAGAGAGCAAAAGGAAATACAAGAACACTCTTCTGGTTGATACAAACAAGACACTTAAGACCACGTACCAGTAAAAAAATGTCACTTGAAGGGGTTGCCGTGCACCGGAATACAGTCACGAGTCCACTCGTGATTGGAATACGATTAGCGAGCCTCCTTATCGCCGAATACAGGAGACTGCTGGAAAGCAATAACAATAGACTAATCAATAGCTCTCACAATTTGCATATCACTACTATTCTAATCACTAGTAGACCCGGGGTATGGCATGATTTTAAAATCAAGCTGAGCGCTGATGACCATGAGCAGAAAGATCTCGATCGACCGAAAAAGGGATCAACGAGAAAGAAAGACTGCCGAAAAATGGAGGCGCAAAGAAGCAAATGGGAGAAAGAAATCCAATGTCTGCAGCACTAAGGAACACTGATCCCAGTAGCAGCTAGCACCATTAGATGGAGCAGCAGCAACAACAGAGACACCTAAGGACCTAAACAGGACCATGGTTGACAACAGAAATAATCGAAAATATGTGTTGAAAAAGTGACACTAAAAATCCAGTGAGTGGACTAATTGGACCAGCACTGAGTGGATGGACAGACCGAATAGGGCATGCCAACCAAAACCGAAATATACGGATATCCGCCAAGGTATATAATGGGTAGGCGCATAGACTAAAAGACCACTATCTAAAGGCCTGTGGTGGTGCGCCAGTCAGGGAAGCTTCTGCAGAAATTTTGAAAATTCCACCATACCCTCCCAAGTGAAAAGTTTTTTCTGGGAGGAGGTCTTAAAAAAGCTTTCAGTCTCAGTTTTATTGAGGAACTTTCTGCAGGTCCAAATGACCGGTGGGAGCCTTTCAAGTGGTAGAATCACTTTTTAAGGGTATGATAGGCTTACTTTGAGTGCCAATGAAAGATTAAACAATACACTTGGCTTGTGTAGTGTCCAACCAATAGAAAGACGAGTTGATTAAGGAGTGTTCATCACAAAAGGACCAGTTGAAAATGGTTGAACTTTATTGGCACTCAACCTTGCATGTGGTAGGTGGTCAGTTATTTCAGAACAAAGGAAGTAATAGAATGGTGACAGTTACAAGGAAAGATTACCATGGTAAGCATAAGTTGGACTAATGAAAATCAATTTCCCATTGACACTAGAAGTACATTGGAGATGTCAGAAAGGGTACCAGGCATCATGAAGTTCTAATGAAGAAATATTAGACTGAGTTTCCAAAAGAGTTAAATGAGTGCCTCTCCCGGACCATATGGATTATTGGTGCTCTCTATTGGGCGATGGTTTGCTGAATTGTATCCATTTGCTGCAGTAGTAGTACTGAGGCCCGTAAGTGTAGTAGTTAATCTTAGGTACTAATCTAGCCCTACAGTAGTATCTACCATACTGTAGTGCTCACAGCACCAATGCCAGCAGATACAACAATCTCATGACACCTCAATAAGACAATCATGCCCACCATTGATTTGACCAATCCTTTGCACCTTCAGGGAAGTAGATATGTAGAAGTAGTATCTTAATGTATGCAATCACACCTGCCTCACCACTTGCCAGTGCTTAACATGCCCCTGTTGTTATTTTTATATCTTAATGCTGACGAGCCGACTTCCACACAAGTAAATATTACATCGTATTTCAGAGAGGAGGTGAATGCAGTAATTACCAAAAACTTCGTTCATCTTTCATTCCCTTTTGTTCCCAAAAATAACACTAATAATAACAATTGATGTACTTGTACTTCTACTAATAGTAGAGTACGTAACTTACTAGTAATTATGGTTTGGATCTTAACAGATATGCAGTGACACTCAGAATCACGTGCTGCAACACAAAATCCATCCACACCAGATGGAATAATGCCTACACTACCCCATTTTTCGTTGGTATCCACTTTACCTGGAAGCTGTTGAAGAAGAAACATGCTGATTTCAGAGCAGAGCTGAGGAAGAGCAACAGAATAACAGCAAAACCACCACCTCCAGGAGCAGCAGCCAAATTTTTGGACGCCCTGGAAAAGGAGTTGGATACGGCGATCGATCAGTATCTCGCTGCAGAGGAAGTTGCTGAAGCGAAGAAGGCCCGAAAGAAGCAGAAGAAGACTGTCTCCTACAGCAACAACAAGGGAGAGCGCCCTCAGGATGAGATCCCCTATGATCTTGCAAAGGGAGACAGTATTCCTTGTCCGGGGTGCAAACACACCATGGTGATGCCCATTGAATCCAAGCAAGAAATTGCTGAATACAACAAAGGAGTAGAAGAAGATTACCAGCGTCGGATGAAGCAGTACAACGCTCTGCCTGCTGCTGTCCAGAAAACCAAGACTAAACCACGGCGAGGCAAGATGAAGGAGAGAACGCTGGCATGTTACTGCTTCAAGATGCACTGTATGATGCAGGATACCGGTGGGAACTGCGAAAGATGCAGGGGTCATAAGGATAATGGTCGAATTTTCCTAAGTGAGGATGGAGACTTCTGTAGTTGTCATATTTGCCACTGTGATTGCAAGCTTCTCTTTACAGAATTGACAAGGAACAAAATTGCTCGTGATCTGGATCCATTGGAGCAGGAACCGGAGAAAGATGCTCCAGGAACAATGCAACAATTTGTCGGGTATGTACACGAGATAGTAGAAGAGTCCCATCCAGAAGAGTTCCGATTGAATCCAACAGCGTCGAAGGAAGAGATCTCCCGGAATGCCTGTACCAACTCCCTGTACTCCATCGTGAGCAATCCCCATCTTGCCTCTGCCCGATTCCAGAAGAGGATCAAAGCAGCTGCCGGTCCAATGAAAAAGACTTCCATCGATGGGAAGACTATCGAACAACTCCGAGCTGAACAGAAGGGACGAGCTCCTGCTGAAGACTCCAGGTACCATCGAAATAGACTTATGGAGGGAGCTCCAGGCATGGATGAGAGCCGGTTCCTCTCCAATGGCTCCAAAAAGAAGAACCCCCCCCGGTGTACCAACCGAAACACCCGAAGACTTCAATGGAACATCTGCTTTCCAGCCAATCACAATCGATGCAGAGACTGAAGAATCGAAACAGAACCCAAGGCAATTGTTGACTACTCCACCGGTTGTTCCTCCACCGGTACCCACAGCAGCATCGAAACAGCGGACACCGGCAGCAATCCAAGAGGTCCGGGGTATTGCATGTGTCCGGGCTGATGAAGAAGACACCAGTCCGGCTTCTGCAGACGCCCTGGACCTGATTGCTGGAAACCTCTCCTCCAGAAAGAACAGTGAATTGTGGAATGAAATCAAAGAGCGTGTTGTAAACCTCGACCGGAAAGGGCAATCCCCAGAGAAGATTACCACCAACATGGTCCGGTGGTACAAGAGGCGCAAGCGCCAGCAGGAAGAAGACAAGAAATAAACTGTATTATTAATTATTATTTATTAGTGGTTCCCCATGGTCGATTGCTGTAGATTGTCGATTGCTGTAGATTGTTGCGTCGTAGATTGTCGGTTGTCCATTGTCGATTGCCGGTTGGTTGTCGATTGCCGGTGTAGTTGCTGGAGAGTAACTGTGGTGTTTTAATGTTGCCACCAGCAAAATTATGAGCTGCTGCTTGCTGCTGTTTGCTGTTGTTTGCTGCTGTTTGGTACTGCTGCTGGAGTGGATCGATCCATCCACTCTTGTTTTCGATTCCGGACTTTCATGTACCGGTATGTTCGATATACAGACTCGTAGATCTACAATAGCTAAAGAGAGGTCCAACACCTCTGAGTCCCAGCAGTTCTTCTATACTTTGCGGCGTCCGCCGACTTCAATCCCAGGAGTTCTTCTATACTTTGCGGCGTCCGCCGACTTCAATCCCACCACCTGGACGTCCAAGGTTTTCTATTGTACCTATCTTCGATATTTACCAATAGAGATGAATATAACCGAATCCCACAAGTGTTCGATACTTAAACATGGGAGTGACACAGGAGTGACACTGCCGGCGGCGCTATTTGTATACAATCGAAAACCTATTTCGAAGCAACTGGTAGACCAAACTGGAGCAACACTAATTCATTATTTCTATTTTTGCAACTCTGCAAAAGCAAATCCCCCACTAAACTACCACTAAGAAATACAACCAAAATCGACAATCTACCATGGTGGAGACGCGACACCAATCGACAACTAATCGTAGATAATTACTAATAATACAATTTATTTCTTCTATCAATCGACAATCGACAATGGTGGAGACGCGACAATCTTCTGGTGGAGACGCGACAATCTTCTGGTGGAGACGCGACAATATACAAAGGGGGGGCTTCTCTCTCATGGATCCAGCGGACCAAGTGGTCCCCATCCTGGTGGATCAGCATCCGGATCCTCCACTATTTCAACGCCCTCGTATGTACCATCCTCACTGTATCCACAGTGCGCAAACGTCGGATCGAAGGGACCAATCTTTGCCGCTGATTCCAGTATCTGTTGTTCCAACTGATCCAGATTTAATTGGCCGGTCACATTGATTTTCATGTGGTTGATAAGCTGACAGATCACATACTCGATGGGGCCATACTTTGGTTGATAGGCCGGACGCGGGAGAATATCAAACCTTGTCGGTCCTTCTCTCCCCATGACGGTCTTGTAAACAAGAGGACTGTAGTGAGAGCTCAAATTGTCCCACAAGAACACTCTCCAGTTGTCGACAGGAAATTGGTCCTGCTCAATCGACGAGCAGATACTCCCAATAAACTGAGCAAAATTATAGCCTGTGGTCCCAGCAACCCTTCTGACGTCAATCCACCTCCTTGGACGCGCGATACTCCCTGTTTGGTTGTCTGGCACTGCAGGATCCCCTGCCTCTACAGCAATCATGACAGTGAGCTTCTCTCCCTTCTCGTAGTTCCCAATTGTTCGGATCCTACGGAATCGAAGTGCCCATCCTCCAGATCTATTTAATCTTCTGTGCTCCATGGCAAATTTGTCGACATCGATAAAATGCTTCCTGGGGATGCCAACCACACCAATTGGCAATGGTCTGTTCCAGAATAAGTACTCCCTCCGCAAGTTCTGTGGCGAGTAGGCCTTGTAAGCCTCTATACTCGCCTTCTTCTTGGAGATTTCCAGCTCCTTTAATCGACGAGAGATCAGCTGATTGGAATACACCGGAAATCCGTCATTGTAGAGGTACATTGCTATCTCGTCAAGTGTACTCTGTGGATAGATTACAAGGCAAATAGCAAGACTAATTAAGGCAGAACCTACTAACATCTCTTTTTCCTTGTTACCGGTCATCCTATATGGATGGAGCCTCTTCTCCCATCTCCAAAGACTTATGTCGGAAGCAATGGTTGGTTCCCCGGCCAATTTCTTTGCAAGCTCCGATTTGCGGAACCAAACTGCATACCCCCTGGTTCCACCACCTCCAGGGTGTGGAAGTGACTTCCTCTTCTTTCCAAGCTCTCTGGTGAGTTGGAGAGCTCTTCGGGCCCTTGCTCTCTCATCAGCCGGGTCGTTGTTCATGGTCGGAAGTGGTTTTGATGAAGAAGAAGGGGTTGTCAAGAAGCAAAGTGTCACCTGTTGTTGCCGGAAAAGCATGTTCGAACCGAAGAACCGAAGAACAATCGTGTTCTCACAGAAATAGATCTAATCAGCTAATTTTTTCAATCCCCCTCTAGGTGAGTCAATAGCAGCCAATGACGACAGTCAAAGGGGTTTCAGTGATCTCTGTACTGTGAGTCAATTTTTTGGTAAGCAGGGGGTTAAGGTTCTTTTTTTTTGGTACATGTACGCTAATCTTTGTTAATCTTCGTTAATTTTGTTTAAAAAAAATGTTATTTCAATTGTTAGGCGATCCGTAGTATTATTTTTTTGTATTTTTTACCCTGCGTCAAAAAGTTGAAAAACAACATAATTTCCAAAGTGCAGACTCTGAGTCAACATCTCTACTTCAGGATTGTTGCCAGCAATATTCTTACCAAGGTAACGATAGTGCTGTACGCGACCAAGGTCGTGCCGTCATCATCATGGATGACCAAAAGTCCCAAAATGGGAAACCCTCACCGGGAACAGACTCAACATCGAGCACGAACAGTCGCCAAGGCGGCACCAACCCAAACAAGAAATCCAACCATGCCAAAACAAAGTCCGAAGGAGGGACAAAGTTTACTGGCCATGATCAAAATGAAATGAAAGGTGTAATCATGAAAGGAGACTCATCGGCACAAGATTACAAGATCTTCAAGCGGCGACTACAGACGCTGGGCGGATCGAAGTACGTACCAGAAGTGGGTCTCTCCATTAAACACATGAAAGTAGCTGCTCGCGTCGACTTCGCACCGGCACCACTGGATGAATCAGAATGGATGGAAGAATTCAAGTCCGAAGACGGTAAGGTCACCATGGTGGAGAACGCTGCCAAAAAGGGAATGGCCCAACAAATGTATCAGGAAGACCTGAAGCAAAAGGTAAAGGAATACAGCGTCTACCAACGCGACATGAAGAAAATCTACGCCGTCGCCCTAGGACAGATCGATGACGAAATGATGGACATGCTCGAAGGACATGATGACTGGCAATCAGTGGACACAAAACAATGCATTGTAGGTTTACTCACCATTATCCGCGATGTGTGCTACCAAGGAAGCAAAACCAAGGTCCATGGAGAAACCAATCTGCTAAGAGCTATGCGAAAATTGTTGTGTACGCGCCAACGAACAAACAACGCAACAGAATTTGGCAAGTCAGTTACAGACGCATACGACGTAATCAAGTCCCTCGGGGGCTCACTCATCACGAAAGGGTTTATACTCGCGTACCTTGAACAAGAACATATCATCATTGACGAGACCCGAGTGACAACACACAAAGAATACCTCGCGCTCGACGACGCAAAACGCAAAGAAGCCGACCGTCTGATCGAACAATCGCTACTCGCCACGCTAATGATCGAGGGCAGTGATGAGGAGACCAGCACTCTAAAGGAAACACTAGCCAACCAATACAGTCTCGGGTCAAACCACTACCCACGCACAGTAGCCCGAGCAATCGACATGCTACAACAATTCAATGGATCCCGCAAAGCATCTAGCCGTAAGGGTAAGTCACCCAACAATCCACGCCAATCCACCTCCGGCAAGCTCGACAGTGGCGAGAAAGAGTCGACCACTTTTGTCACGAAAGGTACCACAGCCACAACAACAGCTCCGACTAACAAGGCTGACAAATCACCCACCAATTCCAAACAACCGCCAAACACAACGACCACATCGGACAAACCACCAAAGCAACTCACCAGCAAACAACTCCTCATGGTGGCAGCCAACAGTGACGAAGACTTCGGAGATACCTACCATTCTTTCTTCCAACTGGGTGTGGTCCACACCCAGCCTTCAACTGAAATTATGGCGCCTTCGCGCACAGCCTCCATCCTACCATACAGCACTACCACTACACGTGATAACGCGCCCGGCACATCTACAATTTCGCCACGATCTCTCATTTCGCTCAACCGCCGCGCCGACTCGACCAACGCATGGAGTCCCACCAATGACGCCCTCCGTACATGTGCCCCAGCCGACGCACAATGTGCCTCAACGGCAGAGTCGTACCCAATGTCACCGAGTCCCGCGCCCGCCGCTCCCTCCTCCCGGAGTGCCGACGCTCCGACAATCACCAGGGCGCCCCCGGCCAATCCGGCTTTCCTCCCTACCAAACCCTCGCACGTCTTCTACGCCCTCTCCACATCACTGGTCTCAGACTGCCCATTTGTTCCCCCAGAAACTGCAGGAGTGGAGCAAATGGTGCCTCCCGCTTCCATTCCCATTCCACCGGAACCCCCATTATTTTTCAGTTTCAGCGCTACAAATGGACTACACTCCACAAACCCCAGGAGTGGGGGTATGACCATGACAAAGCCCAGGAGTGGGGGTATGACCATGACGGACGCCAGGAGTGCGGGCAAGACCTTCCGCTACAGCTCACCAGTTGAAGTTCTCTTTGCCCAGAACCGCGGAGGCGTCAACCCAAACTGGATCCTCCTCGACAGCGAATCCTCCGTAAACCTCATCTGTAATCGCAACATGGTTAAGAACATCAGAACGGCCGAAGGTAAGAACAATATGATGACCATACACTGCAACTCTGGAACGGCAACGACCGACCAGATCGCCGACCTTCCTGGGTTCGGACAGGTATGGTTCTATGAGAAGGGTATTGCAAATGTGTTATCGCTCGCTCGTGTGACAGATCGGTACAGAGTAACCATGGACAGTGCTGTGGACAACGCCCTACATGTGCACAAAGGGAATGGAGAGACCCAACGATTTGGACGCTCGGCATGCAACCTGTACTACTGTGACATGACAAAAGAAAACAGCGTATTGCTAGCCATCACCACTGTGGAGGGACAGAAGAAACTATACTCAGATCTGGACCGCAGACGAGCAGAGAAGGCAAGGAAACTACAGGAGCAACTCTGGTTACCAAATACATCAAGCTTGATCAAAATGATTGACAACAACCTCATCAAGAACTGTACAGTGACCAGAAGAGACGTACAGATTATGAAGGACATCTACGGGGAACACGATGGGGTTCTCAAAGGTAAGACAGTCCGAACCCAGCCGGGACATGTTCGTGAGGACATACTCCCGGTCCCTGACAAAATACTAAACGTGTATGGGAACGTAACGCTATGCATCGACATTATGTGGGTGAACGGGATGGCATTCTTCCACAGTATCTCTCTACACCTGCGAATCCGATCAGCCCGAGCGATTGTGGACACAAAGAAGCCAACAATTCTAAACTGTATCGAAACTCTAGCGGGGCAGTATGCAAGTCGAGGGTTCTCCGTAGTTGAAGTGCGCGGGGACAATGATTTTGAATGTACGCGAGATGATCTGCTGCGGATGACACCACCCATTCGGCTCACGTGCGTGTCGGCTAAGGCACACGAACCAACAGTGGAACGCAGCATCCGTACGGTCAAGGAGAACATACGTGCAATGATGAGCAGCCTCCCTGTTAAGAAGTTACCACGAAGACTGATTATCGAAATGGTGTACTCTGCAATATATTGGCTCAACTGCCGAACCACCAGCGTGTCCCCAACAATCACAGCTCGAGAACTTATGACTGGCACGGTGTTGGATGTGGGTAATATGGGATTCCAATTTCTAGAGAGCATCCAGGCCCATCACGGGGATACGGACAACAGTATGCGAGCGCGAACCGACGACGCAGTGTATCTGCGCCCAACTGGGGACCTAACCGGTGGGTTCTGGGCTTACAACATCGACACCGGAAAGCGCATCCGGCGGCAGTTTGCCACCTCCCTCCCAATGACGACTGCGGTAATCGCCAAAATCGAAGGGCTCGCAGTACGCGAGAACATGCCTACTGGATTGAACATCAGTACCGGGAACACAACAATTAACACAGTGGAGGAGGACATTGACAGTGATGACGACAACGCCAGTGACCAAGATTATGCACAAACAGAGTCTGATGACGAGTCCGTATTGTCCGACCTAATTGCAGAAGATCAGGCGATCATCGAATCCGAAGATAGAGTGCTGGCGGACCCAACGCATGAAGAGATTGACAACCCAACGGATGCCTCAACCGATGCTCCAACCGACAGTGAAGACGTAGCAACGGCGATCGATGGCAACCAACCGATGCAACCCGAGGGCAACGATGCAACGGACGACAACGAAAGTGTCAACAACGAGGAGCCCGACGCAATTAGCGATAGAATCCGCAACACGCTCGAACCTATAGCGCACCGACTTCGAACAACAGTACGGCGCACCCACAACAAATACAACTCGGAGGATGGGTTCACATCGAGCAGCCGGAGCCGTATGTTTACGACGGCAGGGTTTTCAGCAGCAGTACAAAAGATCAGCAGAGATCACGAGGCGGTCATGCTGGTGGCGGCTGCGATCGAGCAATATAACAACCTTGACGCGAGCCAAGTAACGAAGCAGTACGGAGTCAAGCAAGGTTTGAAGATTTTTGGCGAGGAGGGAGTCAATGCGGTGTTAAAAGAACTACAACAATTCCATGACAGGAAGGTAGGATCCGTTGTTGATCCTCGCACCATGACAAAAGAGCAGGTGCAGCAGGCGCTGCCATATTTAATGTTCCTTAAACGCAAACGCGAAGGAAAGGTAAAAGGAAGGGGGTGCGCTGACGGTCGGAAACAGCGCGATTTCATAGCAAAAGAAGATGCGGCCTCACCAACTGTCTCACTGTATGCTCTAATGTTATCATGCGTTATTGATGCAATTGAAGGTCGAGATGTAGCAACTGTTGACATCCCCGGAGCGTTTCTACAAACAGACATGCCTGAAGGAGAAGACGTCTTTATCCGACTGGATGGCACCATGGCCGAGCTCCTCTGCAGGATTGATCCAAAGATGTATCGACCGCACCTAATCGATCGGCATGGAAAGAAGATGCTGTATGCTAAAGCAGAAAAGGCAATATACGGAACCATGCGGGCAGCCATACTGTTCTGGGAAAACCTATCGGGAACACTAAAGGAATGGGGCTTCGAATGGAACCCATACGACGCCTGCACAATGAACAAGATGATCAATGGGAAACAGTGCACAATCGTGTGGCACGTGGATGATCTAAAAATATCCCACAAGGATCCGGAAGTGGTCAGCGGAATCATCAAGGACCTAAACAAGGTGTATGGACAAATATCTCCACTCACAGAAACTCGGGGCAAGATCCATGACTATGTTGGAATGACTATAGACTACTCGGAGGCCGGCGTGGTGAAGTTCAGCATGTTTGACTATCTAGAGGAAATACTACAAAATCTCCCGAAGGATCTCGATGGATGCGAGGCGGTGACCCCTGCTGCAGACCATCTGTTCAAGGTTAATGCAGCTGGCACCAAGTTAGACGAGCAGAAGTCGATAATTTTCCACCACTACGTTGCAAAATTGCTATTCATGTCAAAGAGAACACGACCGGACATTCAGACAGCAATAGCGTTCCTCTGCACAAGAACCAAGTCACCCGACACAGATGACTGGAAGAAACTGAAGCGAGTGCTGTCATACCTTAAGGAGACACCATTCCTGCCACTAGTATTGGGATGGGACAAGACAGGGAACGTGTACTGGCATGTGGATGCAGCGTTTGCAGTACATGAAGACATGAGAAGCCACTCAGGGGGATATATGACATTCGGTCGTGGGGGCGCCATGGCCACATCCACCAAACAGAAACTGAATACGCGAAGCTCAACCGAAGCTGAAGTAGTGGGTGTCGACGACAACATGTCCTTTATCTGCTGGGCAAGACAGTTCCTCATGGCACAAGGCCAACATGTTACAGACAACACGGACGAGAGAATAGACCCAGCATTCGCCAAGGGACACACAATACTGTACCAAGATAACACAAGCTCCATTCGACTGGAGAAACATGGGAAGGCCAGTAGTGGTAAGAGAACAAAGCATATCAACATACGATACTTCTTTGTCACCGACAAAGTACAGAAAGGTGAAGTGACCATCGAATATATGCCAACAGAGGAAATGATTGCAGATTACTTTACTAAGCCTCTACAAGGTTCACTATTCCGCAAATTCAGAAATACTATCCTGGGTATCACTGAACAGGAATACAACGAGTATAAGAGGGCATACTACAAGGCAAAGAGCAATAGATCGTATCAGGTCGATATAGCCCAAAACACCACCCAAGTAGTGGATTAATCGATATCGCAGGAGTGTGTTGAGAATCATGAGAGTCATACGAATCAAATCGTCTGCCATGCGTACGTTTGAGGAATATCGAAACATTTAGTAAAGTGGTAAATAGACCACAACATTAACAAGAAGTGTAGCTGTGATGGACAACAGACCACATGCTTACACTTTGGAAATTATCTAGTTTATGAAGTTTGATAACATTTTCTTCTTGAGACTGGACAAGCCGTTGTTTTAGTAACACATTACTTGTTCCTTCAACAGCAGCACCCAAAATCCCATCAAAATTTCACGACACAACCACGTCGTAATTTACCGTACAGGTACTGGTCCAGCGCTTGAACGTTCAGCAGCTTTTTTCGGCTCACAATTTCCAAACCGCATCGCGTTGAAGATTACCTGGTTTTCCGTTCGAACATTCGAAATCCAATCTACCAGGGCAAGGCAGAATTTGACTCGGCGAACGGAAAACCTCGACAATACCCACCTCATCTTCATTGTTCGAATTCCGATAACCATGACAGAGGGGAAAAAAAGGACTGCTCTTGTATCGAATGTTTTGGGAAGTGCAACTGCAGGCATCATAGGCCGAATTCTAACGCATCCGCTTGACACGGCAAAGGCTCGTCTCCAGTCCTTAAGTGGCGCACATTATGCAGGTCCTGTGGATGTAATAGTCAACACTTTTCGTTCGGAAGGAATTGTTGGATTATATCGCGGTTTTCCAACAGTAATCGTGGGGGGTACTCCCGGCACGATAGTGTATCTTTGTGGATACGACTATTTCAAAGAAAACTTATCCCCATTTCTTTCCCCTTCAAACGCGCTGGAAGTTCGCAAAGTCAAAGAAGAAAACTTCGCTACCCATTTTGCAGCAGGATTTCTTGCCGAAACTGTCGCATGCGTTATCTACGTACCAGTTGACGTGATAAAAGAACGACTACAAATCCAATGCAGGACAGACAAAGTCCAATACAAGGGCGGATGGGATGCTCTGAAAAACATTTGCAAAACGGAAGGGCCGATGGGGATTTATAAGGGATATGGGGCTACGCTTGCATCCTTTGGCCCTTTTTCGGCGCTGGTAAGCTTTCTTTGGTTTATGTTATTCGCATGAAATTTATTTTCACAAGTTGTTCTTTCTGCCAAAAATTGCAATTAATCCATCTTTTCAGTATTTTGTATTCTACGAGAAGTTCAAATCATGGTCCAAGCAGTATAACCAACAAAGCAATGAAAATATGCCCTCGACAGCAATTCCTCTTTCATTCACCATCATTTCTAGTGCAAGTGCAGGTATGTCCGCGATGCATTGCTGTTTCGGCGAAATGTTGTTTGAAAATTCTTGTGTTAGTTAACGCGCTCTTTGCTCTCTCGTCTTCAGGAGCATTAGCATCATTTTTTACATCGCCCCTTGACATGGCCAAGCTTCGACTTCAAGTTCAACGTGGGGCGAAAGCGTCGTCGTTATCGGCCTCCAGACAATCGAGCGCAGCTTCGAAAACAAATGTGTCTTTCAAAGGTATGTCCGACGCACTTGTGCACTCTTACAGAGTGGGAGGAATTCCAGGCCTTTTCCGAGGTGCAGGGGCGCGTGTGTTACATTTCGTCCCTTTAAACACAGTCATTATGACGACGTACGAGACGTGTCGGAGCTTTTTCTACCGAAATCTGTCGTAACCCCTTTTAATACCGCAACTTTAATCAACGTATTGCCTACCTTTCATCAAAAGTCTAGCTAGCGATGCTTTGTATTGCGTCGAGTATCAGATGGTCAAAATCAAAGTACATTCAACAGTGCATTGCGTCATTTCCTGGGCCCATGATTTTGTTCGTGGATAAGTCCAAATCTAGCAGTCTCTGTCACTGAGCTCATCCAAAAGGACGGGACCAAAACAGTTTCAAAACGAGCTGTCGTCATTGAATCAGGACGTGGCGATTGGCAACGTTGTATTCTACCGGAATCTGTCATCAACGAACAATCCAATCGCAAAGAAGCGCTTTGCAGATCATCGTCATAGTCGGACGGCCCCATAGGACCGTGTGCAACTGAAGATAATATCGTCGGCACAGTCGTACGAATTCGTAGCTTGAATTCTGTCCAATAGCGTCGGTCATTTTCCCCAGTAAATGTGTTTCTGTATCGATTTAGTGAAGACATCGTACCCATTGATGGATCGAGACTGACTTGGGGCATCCACCAGGGATCATCGTTTGGTCGTCTATGTTTCGAAGACCATTGGCGATTTTCCATTTCGTCCTCCTCTCTTGTAGGCGCACCGGAATCATCTTTGCCCCAACGAGACGTCCACTGAAAGTGAAGACGCCGGCGAATCATGGGCAAGAAAAGTCGTAGATGAAAAGGATGTGATCCATTGCGATTGCGTAAATGATTCTTCGTGTGAAAATCACCATCCAGAACGAAAGGATCGCTACTGGTTTGTTCGAACCCCAGTTGGAACCAAGGACTATCAACCCTATTTTCGCCAAAACCTACTTCGCTTGTTTCCTCATGTTGTTGCCAACCAACGCGAAGACTACCAGAGTCTACGAACGGAACGAAAAACTCTTTTCGACTCTTTGCCTTGGAAGAAAACAGAGAACGGGAGGCGGCTATTTCTATTGTTGTTGGCATCGAAACTCTCCTTTTTCTAGAATGATTCAGACTTGCGCCATCGCTTTCTTCGTGATTGTTCTTTTGGAAGTTGCCATAGTCATGACGCGAGTGCGACGACGAGGGTAAGTGCCAACGCAAAATCGTGCCGATCCGTTCCACGCCATACCACCGATCCTTTCGAAAGCGATAATCCGTAGTTGCGAACACGGCGCCAGGCATTAACGACGTTAGTAGTAGCCCTCGCTGCTGTTCTTTTGATTTTTTTATTTTCCCTGTCGATTCCGCTTGTTGCGCAGAAATGTTGTCGGCATTGGCATCGATGCCATCGTCTTCCCCTACCCTATCCCGAGATGAAAAGAGGGCTGTGAGTGTTGGGTGCATGAATGTTTTGGGATTGCTCCATAAAAGACATTTCATTCCACCATTGATATCCAGACCAATAAATCGCGGACCGTTCGGGGTCGAAGAGGACGGGGAAGGAGAAGTTTCGTGTCGGTGATCATCTTCAAAATGATGAAATGAACTATCGTTGCTGTTTATGCTTGTTCTGGTCCTGCTCTCACAGTATGGCAGAAGAGTCAGAAGGAGCCAATAGGAGTGAAACCTCATTTTTCAATAAGTGAGAAGGATGGGTGTGATGTGTCTTCCAGAACCAAGGCCGATTTGATGCCTCGACTAATCTTGTAGATAATGTCATAATAATATAAAGATCGGCGTTTGGCAGTTTGTAATTGTTGTCATCGTCGCACTTTCTTGATGTCGCATTGCGAGTTACGAATTACAGGACGAATTTTAAGGTTACGCATTACCGGTACTAAACAAAATTGATCTTTGGTTGACATCAGTCCAGTTTCGTTTTTTTAGAGAAAGTTTGAGATGAGAAAGAAGATCACAACCGTACGTAATTGTACCGGTACATACTTTTACCCTATGTACCGGTAGCTGTCTGATAGTCCAATCGAGACAAAACACTTTCAGTCCCGTCAAATAAGTCTGGTAAAACCTTACTCTCTCACCATAGTCTTGTATCCTTTCATGGTACGAGTACTGTATGGATACTCGTCATCGGTAAACGAATTTAGAGAAAGAAACGATGACGCCGATGACGAGGATGAAGAATTTGTATCGATAAGCTGAACGCTGAACGCTGAGCGCTGAGCGCGTTCACGTTTTTGATATCCAGCATTTCCGCATCAAAACACTCCATACCACTTCACAGCTACACCTTGGCACCAGCAACAACGACGAGGATAAGAAGTTCAAGGGCATTCTAGATACTCAATCCTCCATTTTCTTCCAGTCGTTTTAGCACAGAGAGGGAGACAGCAGCGCCCAGGACAAAGTACACAACCGTCGAAAAGAATGATTCCAAGCAGTGGGTTGTTCATGCAAATGAAACGGAAAAAAACGATCTGGTCCACAGCAGTAGCTGCCGCAGCAACAACGACTACCGTGTTCTTTTGCTCCCCATCCTCGGGAAATACACCGTCCCGCAATGAACGTCTTCCTTTTGCTTCCGCACTCGCCACAAATGCCGGGCCGATGGGTTTCACTAAAGGGGGTGCAGCGAAATCACATTTCTTTGGTTCCGCTGCTGCGATGCAGCTATCGTTGTTTTCGACTGCACTGAGTGCTTCGGGCTCTTGTCTTTCGGCGAACGTAACACTCTGCCAAGAGAGCGAAGAGGATGAAAATGTCGTCGTAACCGAAATTCCATTCGACGAATCCGTGTTGACGTACGATCATTACAATGGTGTGACTATACATCTCGAGCAAGTTGGACAACCTAGAAGATGCCAAAAATCAAAAAAACTTTGCGACCAGACTGAATGATGCATTGGCCATTTGGAAGGCCGAAGGGCGCAGAGGCATATGGATCCACACGAATGCTCGATCTGCGAAATACATTCCTGATTGCATCGAGGCTGGGTTTCAATTCCACAAAATCCTTCCGAAAAAGTCGACAAATGAAGACACGAGCAATGACCGTCAGGAAGGCGACGACGAAATGAATAACTCGAGCATCAACAATAGCAACAACTCGCTCGTCTTGAGTCGATGGTTACCAACCGACACCCCTTCTCGATTGCCGCACGGACCTACTCATCAAGTGGGCGTCGGAGTCATTCTTTTGAACCCGTCAGACCCATCACAAATGCTTGTTGTAAAGGAATTGACCGGACCGGCCGCCAAGTACAATTTGTGGAAAATGCCAACTGGATTGGTTGACCCACAAGAGTATGTCCCCGAAGCTGCCTCCCGAGAATTATTGGAAGAAACCGGCATCGAGGCAAAAATGAGCGGCATCTTGTGCATTCGCCAAGCCCACAGATCAAATGCTGATACGTCCGATATGTTCTTTGTGTGCAAAATGACGCCGCTTATGGATCAAATCAAATGGAAACGCCAAGAGGCAGAAATAGCGGAGATACGTTGGATGCCAGTAAAAGAATACTGCGATCAAAATCGTTGGCAAGGCAGTCCTCTGTACGAGACGTTGAACAATTGCGTCTTGAAAGCATCCATGCAAGAAATGGAACATCACAACCAACAGGGAGAGTTAGGGGTAGGTGAATCGCACCAAAGAACAGTCACAAGCATCGAACACCGACAACTGGAAGTGGGATTTGGTCGGACGGACGGGAAAAGCGAGGCTCTGTTTTTGGTTGATCAGCGACAAAATCAGCATTCCACCTCAATCACAACGACGGATTCCAAACTGTAAGCTCATTTTTAGGGCAAAGTGAAGAGTAGATTCATTGTCAAAGGTTTGGCGTCGGGTAATGAGATTCCAACGACTGAATGCTCTACCGGCGCTACACATGATTTGTCAACCGAGCTCGGGTATGTTCCTTTCATAGTTTACGGATCCAATTGCATCGTCGTACTACAGTACGTGCACTAACATAGGACTTGGAAAACAATTTGAAATTGAAGTGTAGTATTGCAAAATACAGTTTAGACAACTCCCCAATGATGTTCTATTCCTCCCAACAGTCTAGATATGGCTGCGGCACCACTCAGTGGGTATGAGCTGATGCTGATCATTTTTTCGATGTAAGGATGATCCTCAATGGTGATATGACCGGTACTCATCGCACCCAGGACGAAACATGTTGGTGGTGTTTTGCCACTTGTATCAGGCTCGGCAGTAACTACGGTTTTGGCCAACGCAATAGGAGAGTAGAGAGTTCCTTCACAAGAGAATCCAAAACACCGAGTACCTGGTGGCAAATGAGACGAGAACGGGTTCTTGATAACCTTCAAGAGAGTAGTCGAATCATTCCCTGCCTTGATCTTCATCTTGTGCAAAAGTTGAACCATCAACCCTGCAAATCGTTTGTAGGTTCTCGGAGCGCGAATTTGTGGGTTGACTTCGATCAACACCTTCTTCGTTGTTGCGATGTAAATTTTCAACAACCCCGCCTTGTTTAGGGGGCTATCTAGAAGAGCCAAGATTTCCTGGTGTAGAATATCGGGTCGAAAGTTGTTTGGATCCTTGCGGAGTTTCTTTTTGCACAGATCTCTGTGATCGTCGCAATTGAGTAGTTCGAAGAGTCCACGACGATTCTTCACTGTCTCCAATGTAGCCTGATCTAACAATACAATTACTGGTTGCTTCTTTCCCTTTTCATTTTCGGTAGTCGCTGCTAGCTCTAGAGGAACATTTGAGAGATGACTTCCTGCTCCGGTCGTGGTCTTCGTTTTCTTTTGAGGAGGAGCACTGACTTCGCTATCGCTATCAGAGGAAGATTCCTCGCTGCTCGAATCGTCCTTCCGTGCCATGGTACGATAGTGACTTGCTTAATCGAGTGCGTCTTGCAGTTATGATGTCTTCGTTGGGTACGAGATGCCCAAACGTATCCGAAGGTGTTTGGTGGGAGGGTGTATCTCTAACGGAATAGTGTATTATATTTTTCACCTAGACAGGGTTCGTACCAGGTGTCGGGTTCGACTAGCAGTTCATCGAAATCGATTTGACCGTAATTTACCGGTAATCTTATTACGAAGTATTTTTGACCGATGAGATATGTGTCAATCAAAAAAAAAAATGGAATGCCGAGTTCTGTGTGTGGCTCATGATGTGTAATACCGGTAGAGATGATTGGTCTTGGCGAAGCATCTCTTTTTGAGTTCTGTCCGCCATCCGCAAATACAGTACTATTTTTTTAAAAATTAGAACAAAATTTGATTGATTGAGAAAAAAATGAGTGATTCCCGGAAAAAATATATCCAATATGTTTTTGAGAATGACCTTATGTGCGTTCAAAAAAAAATCTTCTCATCTTCTTGGAAGCAAAGGCCAAGTGGGTGATTGTATTCATGATGTAAATCAAAGATCAGGTACTCCACAGTTTTGTTTCAATTGCAGTTACTTTGTTGCTGTGTTTTTCATATGTGAGCAGAATTGCTGAGTTCATTGGTGGGGTAACAAAAGTGTATGCAGCACAGCAAAGACAGCAGCATGAATCATCTTTGTGAAATACAATGCCAAATATAGCTGGAAAAAATCATTCTCTTCTTGTGTCCAAATGTAGTAAATACATTCTTTGGTTGATGGAAAACTACAGCATTCCTACTCTGGATCCCTCAAGTCTGTGAGAGGAGACTTCTAGTATCTATGAATGCAATGATGAGATACCTCCTGGTCTGCTTTGACTATCAGTGGTAGAGCTGATAGCTGGAAAACACCACCACAAGAATAAATATAACATAGATTCAATGCTATCACAACAAGGAACAAAGATCTTTATTGGAGAAAACCTCTTCAAACAATCTTAAAGTGAGTTGCACCAGAGGCTGAATGATACTAAGGCAGGCAGTAGTGTTTGTAACAATCTAGCATTACGATCCTACGAATGCTCTAAATGATTCATTGAATCCGGCGTGTACTCCAATATATATAATATTCATGTACAGTATATATACTGTGTATTCAACGTACAAGAATACACATATGATCCAATACTGATTGGATACTCAAATACCAAGATAAACAAAGATTCCCGTGACTCGCTAATTATTGACATTATGCCCTGACGAACAATATTATTGTTTGATCCCTCATTCATTCCATACTCAAGAAATCATTCCCATCTTGTAAAGTATTCAACCATTCACAATTTTATAATCATTCATCTTTAAAATACCTCTATCTCGTATCACTCCAACTAATTCTACTGTAGAGTTTTACAGTGTAAAGCAACACTTGAACCCATGCGCTGACTGATTGATATCTTGCAGCATGAAGCAAATTCTGGTGTTTGGATAGTTTCTTACCATATTTTTCATTTCATAATCAGCTTGCCATGGTTTTTCAATTGCATCATTCTTTCTACAATTCAGTGTTCAGTGTTCAATGCACTACAATCAATATGACCAGATGCACTATAATTCATTGCCTGGAACATGGTTGATTTTGAATTTTTTTCAATTTGAATTTTTGGAATTCCCTTTGGTTAAAAATAAAAATCCCAATAACAAAATAGCAAATAGTATCACTGAAATATAAGCCCTCTTGAGTGTCAAAGTGACACCCAGAGTCACTTTGACCCCCAAAAGTGTCAGTGAGTGTCATGTGTCACTTTGACCTGGGGTGTCAACTTGACAACAGTTTGTCGCAAATGCCCTTTGTTCATCTTATTATGCCTTTGTCTGTAGCTCCTTTCTTAGACAGTCTTCCTTTGCTATCATTGTTGGGGGTATATTACTAATTTGTCATTTATTACTCGCTCTGTTGTTTGTCACAACTTCAAGTTCTCTACTATCATCAATGACCATTACATTGAATGACAAACAAAGGGCATATAAGTATGGACCACTATCAAACAAGCTCCACATATTGATGTTTGTCTTGTTTGTTGTTTGTTCATCTTATATGCCCTTTGTTCATCTTTTCCAGTGTCAAAGTGCCAGGGTCAAAGTGACACTAGGGGTCACTTTGACCCCCAAAAGTGGCAGCAAGTGTCAAGTGTCACTTTGACCCCAGTGACACTTTGACCGGGGTGTCACTTTGACACTAGCAAGAGAAGTTTGGCACTACGAGTAAGGTTTTTAAATAAGTTGGTAGTAAATTCAAATTATTTTTAAACCGGTGGGGGGACCGGGAATCACCCTCAATTCCTCCAAAAAACAAAAATTCTTTATAGCTGTCCGTTGGTTCTACGCGCCTGTGTACTACTAGTAATTTCTATTTGGACTGGAGGACAGCTGTTACGAATTTCATAGTATCATTCGTGCATGTTGGTGAACCTGTTCGTGCCAGACACGCATGAATGAGAATCGATCAATCGAGAACATCTCAAAAAAAGAATGAAAGAATTCTACACGTAAGGTTTACCTGAAAATACGACGCTACGGTAAAGTTTAGTAGCAATAACACCAAGGTCTTTCTCCGTATTCTACGAGAACTCGCACGACTACATAATCTTACCCTTAAGTGTAAAATGATGTAAACCCGACCCCCTAATTTTGAATGACTCACATCACACAAACTGAAAGGAAATGCTGCGATCAGTGAGGCATTCACCATTCACAGATTTTCTTTTCAAACGGTACTAGAATGGGTGAGTTACCGTACGTACGTTCGTACGAGTACTCGTACACATTCATTGCCGGAATTTGATATCCATATCCATACCGTCTGTCCAGGAGGCCTAGGGTAACCTTACGAGTAAGTTAGCGTAAGTTACCGTAGGCTCACTGGAAAACCAATATTGAAATAATGAATAATGAATGAATCATCACAAAGCAAAATACGAACACTTTTTCCAACCGGTTCTTTTTCTGTAGCCCAGATGCCTCGAATACAACCAGTTGTCAGCAATAAGAGTCCACGGAGCTTCTATTTGCCAGAGATTCGTTGACAAAATGACAGACACATCAACTGAGCGGAAAGAACCCGAGCAGGAACGTGCCGAAAACAGCAGATATGGAGGCGAGGCTTGGACCAAGATAGTATCGGCTTCGATTGGATCGGCGATAACGGCGTTAACAGTCACACCGCTCGATGTTGTGAAGGTGAGGCAGCAAGCGGCGGGACTTAGACCTGGTGGTGCTGCTGTGGCCCAAGGAACAGTAACGAGTCTTCCTCCAAACGCTTCTGCTTCGCCGTGTCCTCGGGGCTGTGGCACCTTTGTTCTAAACACGGGTTTGGGGGAATACCTGACATCACGGAACAAGGCGGGGTATTTTGACCCTAAGACAGGCGCGTTGAAACAAGAAAAACCCGTCGCGGAAGTGTTGAAAACGGGTGGACCTTTCCGGATAATTCGTAGCATATTTGTCCACGAAGGATTGGCAGGAATTTATGCGGGCTTGGCGCCTACGCTGGTAATGGGAATTCCAAACACGGTTCTATACTTTTATACGTACGAAAAATTGGCAGAACGCTTGAATGAACGCTATCCCAGCAGTCATCCAATCAGTGACGCAATACCGGCCATAGCCGGGGCCTCGGCTCGTTTCGTCGCTTCGTTATCCACTGCGCCGTTAGAACTTTTGCGAACGCGACAAGCTGCACGCGCTGGTTTTGGCGCATCAGATGCTGCTCATCACAGTGAAGGGCGGGGTATGATCTCGGAGTTCCGTTCTATAATACGCAATGAAGGTGCAATTTCCCTGTTTCGGGGAGTACGACCGACGCTGATGCGAGATGTGCCGTTTTCGGCAATTTATTGGGTTTGCATTGAAAACATGCGTGACTTTTGGAAATCTCGCCGTCGAAATATTTCGCCGTCGTCTAATGTATCCACTACGGAGCAAACTATTGAAGCGTTGATCAATGGCTCTGTGTCGGGAGTGATAGCCGCCGCGTTCACAACTCCACTCGATGTTTTGAAAACAAGAAGTCAAATAGAAGGGCAGATGATGATGGATGGGAAAACTACCGTTGTAGAAAGCGTGGGTGTTGCGCCAAACGCAATCTGCGACCACGGAGGTGCCCTTGCAGTTCATCCCAAGTGTTCCCCTTTTGCATCTTCCACGGTTCCCGCTGGTGATTCAGGTTCAACAAAAACGCTATCAACCATGAAAATCGCGAGAAACATTATTGAGGAAGAGGGGATAGCCGGATTGTGGAGAGGGAACATTGCAAGGTGCATGAAGGTGGGTATAATAATGATGATTGAAATTTGCCGCAATGCGATTTTTTTCTCAAGCTCCTCTGTGATGAGCAATTTCTTATTCCCTCCTCACGGCTTTCAAAAAATTGTTTGTGTTTCATCAACAGGTGGCACCCGCATGTGGTATTATGATTGCTACTTATGAAGCAGGAAAACGGATACTGTCTGTTGATTAGAGGGAACAATACCCTACGATTTTCAATCGATTTAAGTATTAGTGATTTGTTTTGCCTCTCCCACTGAAGTTGGGCGCCACACCCCTTTAGTTTTCTAATGATAAGCCACAAACATCAACCAGCTTTATCGTATTTGGAATGTAAATAAAAAATCGATACACCTGCAATTGTTTTTTTTTTAACTGTTTACCCCATTATCCTGCATTTTCTGTGTTCATTTTCCTTGCGTATCAAACCTAACCCCATATCATTATCGAAGCTGAAAATGTCAAACATCGATTACGCTAGCTCCTTTGCAATTTGTTCCAGCTCCTGCTCAAGAGCCGCATGAACACTATTCAAATTTGATCGTTCGTGGCTCCATTTCTCGCGATCGTTTTGATGCATCTTTTTTCTTCGGTTTACATCTGCAACTAGCGCTCGATAGCGATTTGCGATGTCACATGCTTTTTCCTTGATTCGCGTTTTCTTTTCCTGCAATCTATCTATCGCTCTTGATTGGCGATCGTAGCTTGCCTCCCACTCTTCACACTTGTTGGTAAGTTTTCGAATATATTCCCGAAGTCTAGTATTCTTCTTTTCACATGATTGAATGTTTACTCGCAGACATCGCTCTTCGGACTCTTTCGACTGTAACACTGCGGCGGTGTCGTCGATCTCGGACTTGAGGTTGTTAATTTGAGAATTCATTTCCAAGATTTGCGAATCTTTCTTCTCCAATGTTGCTGAAGTATCAAGCAGTAAACACTTGATTTTGGTGATTTCTTCGTTTTTTTCGAGCTCAAGTATCTTTGATTGATTCTTAAGTTCAATAAGTTCAGATTCCATCAATTCGATGTTGCTATTCGCCTCATGTTCGCGCTGTTGCATCGCAGCAATCGCCTCGGACAGATCTTGAATCTGAAGTTTGGAACGCTCCATTTCTCCGTCGGCTTTACGTAAGAGATCAAAAAGCTTTTCATTCTGTGTTGTTTGGTCTTCAACATGCTTGATATGATCGGCTTCTCTGATCACGCATTTCGACAAATCGTCATTGAGTTTCTCAATCTCATCCTCTAATGCAGGAACTTTTTTAGCAAGATGGTGCATCGACTCGATTTCGTCAGCTATAAATGGTACGATACTTTTCCAACAATCAATTTCCTTCATCGCTGATTCAAATTGCTTCGTAGAATCAGACTTGAATTCTTCTGAGCTAAATTCAAGATGCAGATCTTCGTAAGAATCCAAAATTTTTAGAGATTCATGGTAAGAAGTGCGAATTGCGACCAACTGGGTTATATTTGATAACAAACTAGATTTCAACGTCTCGGATTCTTCAATCATTCGATTTTTTTCGTCCATTTGAACTTGTACCTTCGCCTTGAGATTCGCATAAGATTCCTTCAATACGACTGTTTCCTTTTCACTCTTGGAAAGCCTACATTTCAACTCAGCTCGCTCCTTCCGGATATGTTCAAATGCAAACTGAGACTCTAGGTTTCTGTCCTCCAGATCCGATTCCACCTGTGACTTGTAATTTTGCAACTCATTGACCAGTTCTTCAAGCTTCAATTTAGACCCCTTCTCTTTCGAAAGCTTGGAAAGAGCTTCTTGGTGCAATCGTTTGATCTCGGATGTCTCGAGAAGAGCCACTTGCAAAGCTCTGCGTGTTTCTGATGATTCAAGTTCTTTTTGTTCGGTAACCTTGTAGATTTTGGTGGAAAAATTGGTCTGCAAATCTTCAAATTTCTTCTTGTATTCATCTGCAGAACGTGTCGAGGACTCCAATTCCGTTTTCGTCTTCGCATGCAAATTCTCACATTCATCAAGTCTTGCCTCGAATTCGTCTTTTTGTTTCTGAATTTGTACGATGGACTTTGTCAAACGTTCATTTTCTTCTTGTACAAGATTAACCTGTCTTTCTTGATCCTGCAATTGTTCGCAAAAATTGTCTCCTTCGCTTTGAATTGAAGCTACTTTGCTCGATAGTTCCTCAATTTCATGTCTGGCCTCTTCTAATGCACTTTCAACTAGACAATATTCTTCATTTCTTCTGGACACTTGAAGAGATAATTTTCCATTTTCTTGTTCGAGTTTCTGAATCATGCATTTTTGTGACTCGATCTGTTCCTTCAGTTTCAATGAACGATCCTTTACTCGTTTGCATTCATTCATTGCTGTCTCGAGGGACTCTTTAAAGATGTCAATGTTGGAAGAAGATGTGAAAACAGATCCAGTTCGCACGACTGATTCAAGGGTCATATCATCATGAAGTAGTCTTGAGATGTCGTCAAAATCAGAAGCAATCGAGATGTCGTGTGTACGTGGACCCCTGGCCTCTTCCATTAGGGTATACATCTCATCTTCATCGTCTACAGCATATTGTGGGACGGGTATTGTAGCGCTTATTAGATTCATCGCTACACCGCGTTGCGAATCATTCTTGATGATGCATTCCTCCCGTTCAACTTCCTCTCTTGCGTTTGATTCGATAGAAGACACCGATTCTCTTTCAAACAGCAACGACGATCTAAGGTGTGAAACAGTTTCTGAAAGATTGTCCAACCTCTCAGAGAACCCCTCCACCATTCTCTCAACATCCGATTCTAGCTGCTTGTAGTGTTGTCCCATTCGGGATATAGTCGTTTTCACCATTGACATAATTTCTTGTTCTTGATCAAGGTCTGAGAATTTTCCAAAGTTTTGACTTTGAGCGGTCAACAAGCGTTCGGATTCGCGTTTCATAGCGGCGACACTGGCTTTGACGTGTGCCAACTCCTTCTCGAGGGAAAATAATCGTTTATCAGCATCCACAACTCCTTCGAGCTGCGGATTGAATTCTGTAATTTCATTCAAACGCTTTTCCAATGGATCAATAAGCCGTCTATGGGTCTCTAAAGTTCGTTCTAGTTGAAGTCGCAATGATTCCGCATTCTTATGTTCTTCGCAGAGTTTATCTTGTGCTTGGTCAAACTTCTCTTGAACGATACCTAGCTGTCGTCCGAGGAACTCGTTTTCTCTTTGAACTTGCAGCAATTCGTTTGAAACTTCATTCGAGGAGCGAATGGGAGATGATTGGTGAAAACAATGAAACTCATCTAATTTTGATTTCAAAGCATCATTGTCACGTCGCAGTTCATTCAATTCTCTGGCCATTTCCTCTGCTTGTGGGTTCATCTCCGCCTTTTCTACAACTGCCCGGATTTGTTGTTGTAGCATTTTCGTACGATACACTGTACCATTATCGAGAGAATGATCCTGAGCAACACTTTCTTGTTCAGATATGATTGAAGACGCCATAGAAAAACCCAGATTGTCGTCTTTGAAACCGAGGCAATCAAGTGCTTCTTTCAGCGCAGACTGCAAAAACTCTTCTTCAAGTGTTTTTGCCGCTAGATTTTTATGTGCCAAGGCAACCTCTTCCTCCAATCTATCGATTGTCTCCTGCTTTTGTAAAACTTGCTTCGACATGACTGTGCCCTCCCTGTCGACGTGATTTTGAAGGTCGTTATTTTGCATCTCGAGCGCGACAACCTGCTTTTGGAGTCTTCCATTTTGCATCTCGAGCTCTGATATTTTCGACGAGAGTTCCACGCATGTTTGATCTGCAAATCGGACCTCCTTTACTAGAGTCTGGTTGCGATCCAACAAAGTTTTGAGGGGGTTTTCGTCAACTACTGTTCCTCTCGGGGTAGCCACAGTCACCTTGAGAGCTTGTTCTAGCTCGAGCACCCGTTCCCTCAATCGACTCTGTACCTCATCAGTGTTGTCTTGTTGCACTTTCAGATTCGATTCAAGCTCTCCTAGTCGATCGAGATAGATCTGGTTTTCTTCTGGCAGTTTGACTTGTAAGATTGGCTTTCCTTCTTTCGAAGCATCAGCACGTGGGGGAATCGATGTTGTAGAACCCTTAAATTTAACGATAGAGGTCGACTCTTGAGGAGACAAAATAGGAATTTGCACCTTGATATCACGGTGGACTTGCTCTGATGATTTTTCATCTGGCGGCAAACGAGAGTCTTCATTCGATGACGTCTGAATAGAATGAACCATCGATTCCTGAAGCAGAGAACCAGGATGAGTTGAGATATCTTCATATTCTGAGTCAACCCATTCTTGATGGACCCGAGCAGGTGTTGGTTGAACCTGACGATCATTCTCAGAAGTAAAATTCTTTGGTGAAATAGCTTGATCACTGAAACATGTTGCTGTATCCCGTCGAAAAATAATGTCAGCCTGTGTTTCCTCTTGGACAGTAAAGAGCCCATTCTCTGAGGTATCAAGTTCATCCACGTTGCCAATCTCCGATACTTCACCATGCGTGTAGAATGACCTTTGAACGAAGTCGCCGTCCTCGTCATGTGAACAATGGATCCTGGTTGGTAAATCGTTCGGTTTGGTGTCATCGATCTTTTGGGTTGAGATTTTTGGCTCATTTTCGCGATTAACAGATTTCCCTTTTTGCGAGTCTGCGTTTGTACTGCTCGAGCACAAGGACGAACCCGTGGAGTTACGGTGACCGAATTTCCTAGAAGATCCATCGCAATCATCTTCCACGATGACGAATGATTTTTTGGAAGGGGTTTGGTTGTCGCTGCTACCATTGCTGTCCTTCGACGGACTTAAGTAATGTTCCATCATCGCCCAAACTGACGGAACGGTGTTGTTGTCTTCGTCGTCATTGATTCTAGGAGGTTCTGTTTGAACCACACTAGTGGCATGAACACCTCCATCTTCTGCACCTTCTGAGTTGGTGACGGATATCGACAGTTGAGGAAATTTCTTTTTCTTCATGGTTCGACCGTCCGCATTATGTTTTGTTGCGTTTGAATCGCTTTGTTTTGCATTATTGTCGGTGTTTGGGAAGACATTTTCCTTCTCGCTTTGCTGTGGAAGCGGTACTCGGACAGGTGCAGCCGACAGCAATTTTCCTTTAGAATGTGGGAATCTTTCGTTTTGTTCCCTCATTCGCTGGCGGATGCGATCCGTGTTGAATCTTTTCATCGTGCTGTAATGGAGCGGTCCACTTACGACTATATCTTTACTGAATCTATCTTTGATAATGCTTACTACCTGTGAGAATAAGACCAAACTGCACTCGCTACTCAAATCGTTCGGAGATTCCAACTGTTTGATCTCCTGTGAAAACTTTTTGATAATTTCAGGAAGGATTGTGAATGATTTGGTGTGAGGTGGGTGAAGACCGTCTTCTATCGGTTGCCGAACTGAAACTCGGTTTCATCTTTTTTTTAAAATTAGTTCCAGGCAAGGCACGCGCGATTCGGCAAAGCGTTAGCAGCAAGACTTTTTTCACAAAAAACATCGTCTTTTGTCTTTTGGCATTTTCATTTCGTTAGTACGGTACCGGTAAGATCTTACGGGAGTGGTCGGAAATAGAAAAACGAGCGCAACCTCCGACATGTTCAGTTTTTCAAACATAAATGAATTTACCGTACATCCCACATACATATCAAAGTGTAAGATAATGTCATGATAGCTGGTGTCGAAAGCATTGTCATCCTCAAACAATCCCTTATTGTTGATATTCATTATGGTGGATTGTCGTCTGTTATTGCCAAAAAGAATACCACTTTTCCTGCTCATCAGCAATCATTTCCTCAAGCTTGGTGATTACTGCCTGTGGCATGGGGAGTGGTGTTATGAAGATATCCAAGATGCTACAGACTGTGGTGCTAGGGCTCCTGTGTAGAGGAACTGGGGCTACAGTGGGTAGCACCTGGTAGCTCAACACTAGGAGCTGAGCTGAGTGCTAGGAGCTGTGTGCTAATTGGTAGCATACAGCCTTGTTAGCAACAGGCTTAGCAACAGGCTTAGCAACAGGCTTATCCTGTTTGGTATAGGTGCTAACTCCGAAGGTGCCAGGGTTGTCGCATACGATGTGTACCAGTTGTACGTACCCCGGGTATAGCACCCGCACTAGTGTAGCTAAGTGCTACAGGGTTAGGGTTGCTAATGCTACGAGATACTGGAGATGCTAACCTACCATGATACCATGCTAAGATACTATGCTACCGCCGGGGTCGGGTCATTGGTGTACAATAAGTACTATAACCGGACACCTGACCCAGACAGTTATTAAGTGAGCTAGCACGTGCTAGTGCTAGCGTACCACTGGACCCAAACTCAATGCGCTACTCCATAGAATACAGTACTGGAGCTACTGCCATACCCCGGGTCTACTAGTGATTAGAATAGTAGTGATATGCAAATTGTGAGCTCTATCAGTTAGTCTATATGCTACAGTTCTAAGAGCTCTCTGGCAATTAGCGATTCCATCGGCTCGCCGATTGTTTTCTTTTATCCTTATCCTTAATCCAGTCCCGCGTGTACTCGTGACTGTATTCTGGTGCACGGCATACTCCTCCATGGTACTGTTCTATTGAGCTACTTCTCCAGTTTAGGGCTATTCCTGCAATAATAGGGATGGACTCTCCTGATATTAACCCGGTCGGTTACAAAGGGAGCAGTTTCAATGGTCACAGTTCCATTGTCATGGGCCTTGAGCACCTTGTAAGGTCCTTGTCGTGGGAAGGATAGTTTCGGAATAATGCCCTTCCTTTCCAGGGTGACATAGTCTCCTTCCTTGTAGGTATGGGGAATCCTCTTCTGATTCTCCCGGATATTACTCTTGTGGATACTCTTCTGTTTCCTTGCTTGGATTGCTTCCCAATCCACTGGGAAATTCACAGGCATGAACATGTCCCTTCCAAACACCAATTGTGCTGGGGAATATCCCAGGGTGGTGTGGATGGCACTTCTGATGGCGTACGCTGCCTTGGTGGTGAACTCCTCAAAAGGATCCTTCTCATGGAGGTCTCTTTGTTCCAGATTAAAGGACAGTAGGCAGTCCTTCAGGACCTGATGGATTCTCTCCAGCACTGAGTTGGATTGTGGGTTCCAGGCGCCACTGGGTTTTCTTTTCATCCCCATGTTGTCGCAGAGCTCCTGGAACTCTGCTTTGAACTCGCTCCCGCCATCAAAGCCAATTTCCTTTGGGCGCGGATACCTTGCTAGCCATGTACTGTCTAGCAAACGTTGAGTTTCTGCTGCGTTTGGGGAGTCCTTCAGGTGAGCCAGTTCAAACCATCCGGTCACTGGATCCACCATGGTGAGGACATGAATATGGTAATCCTTTCCATTTTTGTTGTGGACAGTTGCAGGTCCCCAGAGGTCGACGTTGACCCTCTGCCATTTGGTAACCTCAACTGCTTTCTCCGGTAGTAGTCCATACTTCTTCCGGCCACTCTTTTTGAACATCTGACACGTGTGGCAGTGTTTACAGAGGTCCTGGACGTCCTTCCGTAGGCCTCTCCAGGTGAACACTGAGCGAATGCTCTGTTCCATTCGCTTTTCTCCGGGATGGACCAGCATGCTGTGGTACCATTCCATGACTCTGTCTTTGAGTTTGTCCGGGATTAGAATTTTCCCTTCCTTGTGGATTAGACTGTAACCTTCCACCATTTTGGTGGTCAGTCGGTTGTCTTTTTCCAGAGCACTCATGATTTCCGTGTCCTTTTGTTGGTAGAACTGAATCATGTCCGGGGCAAGTGGGAATGCACTATTGCCCTGGAATTCTTCCGGTGCTTCTCCAAGTGGGAATAGGAGTTGCCGGAGGTGCTCTTCCTCATCCGCGTAGGTGAGGGGCTTATTTGGTGGTAGCCACTCCACAGTATCTGCTGGATCATCGGTGATGTCCAGTCGTGATAGTGCGTCTGCTGCATCATTGTCCTTGCCAGCAACATGTTTGACCACCGGGTGGAACTCCTCCATAAGGAGTCTCCACCGTACCATCCGCTGGGTGGGCATCTGCTGGTACAGTAGATTGAGGTGATCCGTGTGAATAGTCACATCTTGTCCTCGTAGGATTCCTTCAAACGCCTTTAGGCCTTCTACTATGCCCAGGAGTTCTTTTTCTCCGACAGTGTAGTTGAGCTGTGCTGAGTTTAGTCTCCGGGTATAGAATCCAAGGGGTTTGCCATCTTGGCATACAGTTGCTCCTAGTTGCCTGTCACTGGCATCTGAGTAGAGATGAAATGGTTTCGTAAAGTCCGGGAATGCAAGCTTTGCTTCATCGGCGAGCATTCTCTTCGCCTCCATGAAAGCTTTCTGCTCTGCTGGTCCCCAGTACCAGTTCATTTTGCCCTTTTTCCCTGCTAGTTTGTTCAGAGGGGCTAGGATGTGGGAGCGGTGCTTCCACATGTCCCGGTAGAAATTTACCATTCCAAGAAACATCTTGAGTTGCTTGGTGTTCTTGGGGGCTTCCAGACGCTTCATTGCCTCCAGTTTCTTTGGCTGGGGCTGAATGCCCTCTGTTGTTAACAGAAATCCCAGATATTCCACTTCTTTTTGCATGAAGAAGGATTTTCTGAGGTTGGCTCGAAAGACGGCGTCATCCAGTCTTTGTAGGACTGTATCGATTTTGTGGAGATGATCCTGTTCAGATTCCCCTTCTCTCTGGATGATTAGGATATCATCAATATAGACAAGGACGTAGTCCAGATCGCCGAGGAGGTTCATCATGACTGATTGGAAGATATCGGGCGCACATGCGATTCCCATTGCCAGTCTCTTGTAGGCATACTTTCCCCATGGTAGAATGGTAGAGCAAATCTTTTGGCTCTCCTTGCAGATGGGGATTGTATAATAGCCTTGGGATAAGTCCAGTGCCGTAGCTGATTGGAATTTCTGGAGCCGTTGGATTGTTTCCCCTATTCATGGTAGTGGAAACGGTTTCCTCTGGATGGCTGCATTCATCTTCCGGAAGTCCGTTAGAACGCGAATGTCCCCTGTCTTTTTGGGTTGGCAAAAAGTAGGAGATGCCCATGGAGAGTCATCATCATGAGGGAGTTTTTCCAGTACTCCAATATCGCAGAGCCTAGTAATCTCCTTCCGGAGGGCTTGTTCAAAGGCATGGGGTACAGAATAGTACCTCTGCCGGACCGGTTTGACCCCTGGTTGGAGCTCAATGGACACCGGTTCTATGTTTTTGAGTAGACCCAATCCTCCTCCAAAGAGTGTTGGGAATTTCTTTAGCGTTTTCTTCAAGGCTGCCTTGGACGCGTCTGTAATCTCCAGGTCATTGACCATAGCGTCTATATCGACTTTGGAGTAGTCTGCATCCAGAATTTTGGCTTGCCTTTCTTCCTCCTGCTGGAGGATTGGACTCTGTGTGTTGGCAAAGAATACTGCCTCACATTTGTCCGGGTCAGCGAGCTCCCCCATTCCCTTCATGGGGATGGAGTCGCCCTGCCATTCGATGGTTCGGGAGCTGTATTTGATATCCAGTCCGAGTTGTGCCATCAGGTCTGATCCTATGATCATGTCATAGGGCACTTCTTCATGGTGGTGATATTCATCCACTTGGAAGGTCCATTTGATGGTCTTGGAGTTCGAAAATTCTATCAGCCTTAGTCCCACTGAAGCCGCAGACTTGGTTCTGAACTTGCCTCCATACGTGTTGTAGGTGACAGATCTTTGGTCTCGGTTCGTTAGTTGACTTCGGTCGACAAACTGTTGTAGTATGATGGATTTGGAGCAACCGGAGTCTAGTAGGCCCCGGAGCATCCTTCCCCTTCCCTTGTGGTCCAATACCTCCACACAGACGTCCGCAAATCGGTTGATGATGCGGGGTCCCGTGTGGATGGTATCTGCCATTCAGTTGTGGGAGCCTTTCTTTTTAAAGGTCTTTCTGTACTTTCGTCTGTACTCTTTGAGTTCCTGTTCGGAGATGTCGATCTCGTCATCAGAGACGTCGTGGTCAGCTTGGGCCGTGGCCAGTACATAAGAGTACTCGTGGTTCAATAGATTCCTTCCCCAGTGGGGTTTGGAGTGTTGCTCAGCGTCTGAGTCTTGTTCTTTGGCCACAAAATGCTCCTTGAGCAGGTTGATGGTTTCCCGGTCGAACTTCCCCTTCTTGTGGGGACCACCGGTTAATTTCCAGCATTTGCCGGCATGGACCTTGCCACAGGTCTTGCATAGCTGTTTGTTGCTGTTGTCCACAGGGCGCTTCTTTTTGCCAGGGGATTTCCCGTGGTGGGTTCCTCCCCCAGATGCGGCCTTGGGATTCTTCTTGGTGACACCGGTCTGCTTTTCGAGGTCGGTGATGCGTTGTTGCATTATTGCTTCCTTCCGGATGGTGATTTCCAGGTTTTCGAGCTTGTCGATAGTGGTGTTAAAGGAGTGGGTGTAGAGGTCCCAACTAATGTGCTCCAGTTTCTCCCGTTGGGAGTGGGTCATGTTGGAATCCAAGATTTCCTTCAGTTCTCCTTGGGTGAAGCTTCTTGGTGTTTCCATTTGGTCACTGCCACATTCCCAGAGGCATTCTGGGAGGTAGCTTTGGAGTTCGGCCATTCGGTTGGCCCAGGCTCGGATGCCATGTTTGAGGTCCACGCGCATGCCTCGCATGAATCGTCGGAGGACGATGTACGAGCGCTTGCCGTTTTGGTCATTGCCAAAGATTTTGAGTTTGAGGACATGCATGCATTCCTCCATGATATCCTTCCTGTACTCCTGGGATTGGTAGTACTGGGTGAGGGCGCTTGCGACCTTTTTCTTTGGGATTGGAGACTCGAGGTTGTCGGTCTCCGATTCTTTGTCCGATCTCGCCGTGGCTGTGTCGGTTTTGTCGGCGTTTGGAGATTTCTCCTTTGCCGTCTCCTTGGAGGCTCCCGTGGGAGTTTCGGTGGCGTCTTGTCCCATTGATAGTAGGATGTTTGCTTGGTCCCTTTGCTCGATCTCCTGGATCTTTTTCTGTACCCGTCTGGTGTGGTGGACCTTGTGGTTCGGTTCGGCCAAATAGGTCCAAGTGAGCGTCCGCTGGACCAGTGCGAGTGCCTCATTAGAGAGGATTCTCTGTAGGACGTCCAGTTTCTGGTCTCCGTGGAGTTTGTCATTGCCAGCAATTTTCTGGTCAAAGTCTCTCTTCCAGATAAGGAAGAGTTCTGGTCTTTCAGTACCATTGAGGACCTTCAGGTAGTCGCTGAATGCGATTCCGCCCTGTTCGCTGTCTACATTCATCTTTACGGTGGTGGCGTCTTCCGGCCAGTCCTCCCGTGTGATGTTGAAAGGTTTCAGTTTGGTTCCTTTGGTCGCCATGGTGGGTTAATCAGTTGTCTAATAAGTTATTTTAGTTACACTATTTCTGTTATCTTGTTGCTTTGAACTGAACTGGGCAAGAATGATTGCTCCAGTTTTTCCAGTTTTCAGTTCCAGATTAAGTTGCTCTCGCGATAACTCGTGTTATAACTGATTTTCCCCCTGGTCTGTTCAGTGGTGGGAGTTGTTTCTCTCTTTAGTTCACGGGAATCCTGTGGTTCCCCGGAGTTGTTTCTGTTTTTGTCTCGTGGGATTCGATTCCCATGGTTCTCCGGCGTTGCTTCTTTCTTAAGCTGTCACCGGGCCGGTCCCACTTCCCGTATCCCGTGGGATTAGTGGTGTTTGGGTATTTGGTTATATACCTTTCCGGATATCCGTATATTTCGGTTTTGGTTGGCATCCACCTGTGGTCTGTCCATCCACTCAGTGTTGGTCCAATTAGTCCAATCACTGGATTATGTGTCACTTTTTCAGCACATATTTCTGTATTTTTCGATTATTTCTGTTGTCGACCATGGGCCTGTCTGGGTCCTTAGGTGTCTCTGTTGCTGCTGTTGCTCCCTTATACTGGAGCCAACAGTCGCTGGGGTCGGTCTTCCTTGTGCTGCAGACACTGGATATCCTTCTCCCTGTTTTGCCTCTCTGTGCCTCCATTTTCTGGCAGTCTTTCGATCTCGTCGGCGCCTTGGCCGATCGATCTCTTTCTGCTCATGGTCATCAGCACTCAGCTTGATTTTAAAATCATGCCATACCCCGGGTCTACTAGTGATTAGAATAGTAGTGATATGCAAATTGTGAGCTCTATCAGTTAGTCTATATGCTACAGTTCTAAGAGCTCTCTGGCAATTAGCGATTCCATTGGCTCGCCGATTGTTTTCTTTTATCCTTATCCTTAATCCAGTCCCGCGTGTACTCGTGACTGTATTCTGGTGCACGGCAGCTACAGAGCTAGCCCTATCATTCTACGAGTTAGCAAACAACGCTGTCATGACAATACAGGAGCTGAGCGCTTTGGCTCAGCTCCCTCCTCCTTTCACTCTTTCTTTTCACTCTAAAATAAACAACCTATCACGCCCTCCCCTTTCAATCGATTCCAATGTACCTCTAGGGAAGTACCTTGTACTAACTAAGTGTATGCAATAGTATGAAGATATCCAGTGTGCTACCATCTGTGCTAGGGCTCCTGTGTAGGAGAATGTACTGGGGCTACAGTCAGCAGCCTCCAGTAACTGACTAACAGGTGCTGAGCTGAGTGCTAGAGCTGTGTGCTAATTGCTAGCATACAGGCTCAGCAACAGGCTTGGCAACAGGCTTAGCAGCAGGCTTAGCAACAGGCTTAGCAGCAGGCTTAGCAGCAGGCTTAGCAGCAGACCTATCCTGTCTAGTATTGCTAGCAGAGTTTACTAGGGTCGCCGCGTACGATTTGTACCAATCGTACGTACCCCGAGTAAAGCACCTTTTATGGTGTAGCTAAATGCTACAGGGTTAGGGTTGCTAAGACTACGAGATACTGAAAGATGCTAGCCTACCATGATACCCTGCTAAGATACGATGCTACCGCCGGGGTCGGGTCATTGGTGTATAATATATACCATGACCGGATACCCGGCCCAAACAGTTATCAAACGTGCTAGCATAAGTGAGCTAGCACACGATTCGATCTAATTAATCGGAGATACCTACGATACTCCGAGTACGCTACTCGTAGGATACAGTACCAGAGCTACAGGAGCTCTGTTATTATACGAGTTAGCGAGTTAGCGAATCGATGTCACGATACATGAATACAGAGCTGAGCGCTTTGGCTCAGCTCCCCTTTTATTCACTCTTTCTTTTACTCAAAAATAAACACACCTATCATGCCCTCCCCTTACGACGATTCCGATGTACCTCTAGGGAAGTGCCTTGTATTGCTTGAGCGTATGCAATAGACCTTGAACAGTCCACTGTAGACTCACGATTTGCCAGGACTTTATGTATTATTATTGTTAAGGCTTTCGCCTATTTTTCAGTACGCAGTACGAGATATTTATCTACGATTAGACCCTGAAGACCGCTGACGAGCGGATATCAACACAGTTTATCAGACCCACCGCTCGACCCACTACGAACCGGGACGCCGGCTAGAGCGTGTGAAGAAACCCAGCTGGCTGATCACCACTGGCATCCATGCCTACACTTGGATGTAAAACATCAGCTTATTGTAATAATAATATACTTATTTAAGTAGGAAAATCCACCGAAGGTGGTTAAAAGCTACTCAGTCTGTAACCAGACTTTATCGTCGCCTCAATCGAAGAGAGGTTAGGCCCCAAGTTGTAGAACGACGCGCCGCCTCAACCATGGGGAATAGGCCCCAGGTTGTAAGGACGGCTATTTTGCAAACGAACCTTGGTAAGAAACAGGAAAAAAACGAACCAGTCCAGAGCACAACAGACACTGCTGTTGCAAAGCGTACAGGAAACGGGGTAACAAGAACGTGAAAGGGAAAGACACAAGCAAAACTGTCCCTCCAATGCTGGTGTGCAGCATCCGTAATGCTAGTGGTCAGCTGACACAAGCAAAACCCTGACTAGATACATGGTATCTGTAATGCTAGTGGTCAGCGTACAAAAGCAAAACTCCTCTCTGAATGCTGGATTGCAGCATCACCAGTAATGCGAGTAGTCATCCCCAAACACATCCCGAACCACATTCCTTACCACTGTATGGTACATAAAGTACAGAGCCTACTACCAAATTCAGAACAGCTGTCCTCCTGTTCGAACTTAGTAGTAGCCAGAAACACGTAGAGGCGGTGGAGCCTACTACCAAATTCAAATTCGTAACAGCTGGCCTTCTGTTCGAACTTGAACTTGCTCTCCTGTAGTAGCTTGGAAACAGGGCCTTTAAGTGAAAACACTTATGGACCATCAGGGCTGTAGGCTTGAAAACAGGTCTCTGCTGTACTGTGAACTGGAGGGGTATATGTAGGTGGTGGTGCGTTAAGTAACATGTACTTAGCAGCTTTGGGGCTTGGGTCATAAAAACAGTAGGTCCATAATCAAAAACAATTATGGACTATCAGGGCAGTAGACTTGAAAACAGATGACAGTTGAAGTGTGCATCTGAGAGGGTTATGTAGGTAGGAGAGCCTTAAGCAAGCTGTACTTAGCGGCTTTGGGGCTTGGGTCAGGAAATAGTAGGACCTTAAGTGAGAACACTTATGGTCCAGCAGGGCAGTAGACTTGAAAACAGATGACAGTTGAAGTGTGCATCTGAGAGGTATATGTAGGTAGGAGAGCCTTAAGCAAGCTGTACTTAGCGGCTTTGGGGCTTGGGTAAGGAAACAGTAGGACCATAAGCGAAAACACTTATGGTCCATCAGGGCACTAGACTTGAAAACAGATGACAGTTGAAGAATGCATCTGAGAGGTATATGTAGGTAGGGGAGCCTTAAGCAAACTGTACTTAGTGGCTTTAGGGCTTGGGTCAGGAAACAGTAGGACCATAAGCGAAAACACTTAGGGTCCATCAGGGCAGTAGACTTGGAAACAGATGACATTTATACAGTACACCTGAGAGGGTTATGTAGGTGGTGGAGCCTTAAGCAAACTGTACTTAGCGGCTTTGGGGCTTGGGTCAAGAAACAGTAGGACCATAAGTGAAAACACTTAGGGTCCAGCACGGCAGTAGACTTGGAAACAGATGACATTTATACTGTACACCTGAGAGGTATATGTAGATGGTAGAGCCTTAAGTGAACTGTACTTAGCGGCTTTTGGGCTTGGGTCAGAAAACATTAGGACCATAAGCGAAAACACTTATGTACCAGCAGGGCATTAGACTTGGAAACAGATGACATCTGGAATTTCGTGTAGAAATATTCCTACAGTGGAAGAACTTTAAGTGAGAATCACTTAAGCAGCTTGGAAACAGTGTAGAACATTAAGTATAGCAAGATATACGTAAGGGCCTTGGTTGGAGCTTGGGAACAGATCAGTACCGTACATCGAAAAAGAGTGGTGAATTGCTGTAGAATCTGTACTGGAAGTGCTGTAGAAAATTATGTGTCGATCTTGGTTTTGGTGCTGCTGCTGTTGCTGATCCCTTGGTCGAGCAGTGAATTGGCAACAAACTCAACGAAAGGAAGCATCCAGCAACTGAACCGATAGCAGAAACGAAGAGCGCATGTCTTGGTTAATACATGTAGGTCCTGGGGTTGTGATTGGGGGTGTATAAGGGAGCGAGATATCGCATGGTAAAGTTGTGTAGAAATCTACGTATTTTTAGTACTGGAACATCGGAACGTCGGACAAAATGCGCGTCGCGCAAATTGTGTAAAACATCAGCTTATTGGACCTACAGCTGACATCGCGAGATCCCTGATGTTAATGGGGAGCCCTTCCCCAGCAAACGCGCAATACGACCGGAGCCCACACATCCACCTCTGGGGCCTGTTGATACGCAGTCGTTGATACAGTAGATGAGCATCATGGTGGCACCATGGAGGCTCGATCCGGTAGGGGAAGGAGCAGGACGTGGAGAAAGCAACGTCCATGATTCCCTGTTATTTACAGGATTCAAGGGGACGTTTGCCGATGGATGGAGCCACACTGGAAAAAAGGAAATTCCCAGTGTTGACAGTGTCCAGCAGACCAGGGACATGACGTCAGGCCCATCCGACTGAGGCGCAGACAACCTCACGAGGCGCAGACAACCTCAAATCTGCCATACCATCGATTTTTTTGATTTTAGCCAAGGGAACTTGGAATCAGACAAGCCAAGAACCCTGAGATCTGTCATATCTCAGAATCAAATCGATTGGTCCGGAGCAGAAAGACCGAATAGAATTCTTCTTTTTGGTCGTAACCAGCCATCCAACCATCGAATCGGAACCATTGATGTGGATAGACGTCAACACGAAAATGTTGACACCAATGCTGACGTGATACGTGATACCCTTTTCTTTCGGAATTGTCGACACGGAACAATCGACAACCCACTGTCGATACGAGTACGGAACAATCGACGCGGACCATCGATTGGAGACAGCTCCCACCACAAAAGAATTTGGTTTAGAAATCGAAGCAAGTTAGTTACTCAGAGCAAGTCAAGCAAAGTCAACCATGGCCAAGCAAACTAGAAGACAAATCGCTGCAGCCGCCGCCGGAGCAGGCGCTGCTGGAGATGCCCCTGGAGATGGTGGAGCCGGAGGTGGCGCTCCCCCGCCTGGAGCTGTCCCCGGAGCCGGAGCCGAAGCCGGAGTCGGCGCTCCCCCACCTGGAGATCTTCCTGGAGTTGTTCCTGTCGGAGCGCCTGGAGACGGCGTTCCCCCTGTCGGAGCGCCTGGAGTCCCTCCTGTTGCTCCTGCTGTCCCTGCCGCATTTGGAGCCTCCAGGGTCCAACAGGAACCGAACCTTGACATCCAACCCCGATCTGAGATGATCCTGCTTGCTGCTATTCAAGAACCGAGAGCAATGCGTAGCGAGAATGCGGCCCGGATTGCTGCTGACGCTGCTGCTGCCGCCGCTCGTGAGGATGCAGCCCGGATTGCTGCTGACGCTGCTGCTGCAGCCGCCGCTGCTGCTGCCGCCGCTCGTGCTCCTGCTCCTGCTCCCGCTCCTGCACCTGCAGGGGCTAGTCCTGAAATCCTCCAAGCTCATGCCACAGCCCAGGCTAATGGTGGAATCTCTGGATACAAGAATGGAGCAAAGCTCAGCTCAAAGGAGTTAGACCTCCACAAGATACTCTCTGGTTTCAGCAACAGTGATACGGCGGATGAGTTATTCCGGAACGGCCTGAGCAGCATCCAGGCAATCCAACAGCTCTCTGCCAAGGAACTCCCCAAGTACCTTCGTGACTTCAATGGGAGTCGTCATCCAATGTGCCCCTACCATGAACGAGTATTCATCGGACTATCCTTCAGACAGTCCTTTCAGCTTCTTTCGGAGTGGATCCGCTACCAACCTCTCATTGGTATCAAGCCTACTGCCCATACTTGGCTTAGTGATCCCCTCGCAGCCAACCGAACGCGCCAGCGCCTGCATGAAATGCAGACCGCCGACAAGGAGACAGTCTCAGCGTCCATTACCCCGCCGAAGCTCGTCAATCTTGACAACTTCCGTCAGTGGGAAGAAAGCTTCCGCCAGTTCCTCCGCTTTCAGTACAATGAACAAGGGTTCCCCCTATCATACGTCATTCGTCCGAGGGACCAAGAGACGGTTTCTGCAGCAGAGCGATCCGCCACTGTTGGAAAAGACGGAATTTTCTCCAACTGGAAGGATTACAATGTTCGATGCGCCACGCTTGAAGGCCCGCAGTTCGTCACTGACAACCATGACGTTTGGGTGTTGCTCTGCAACGCAGTTCGTGATGGCCCTGCCTGGGCCTACACTCGGAGGTACAAAGACGCGAAGAATCCAACTGGGAACGCCCGAGCGGCTTTCCTAACTCTCTACGAGAATGCCTTCTCCGCAACCAACGTCGCGGCTATCCTTGACAAGGTCCGTACCGGTATGTACACCTCCCGCTATACAGGTGATTCCCGCACCTACGACTTCGAGAAGCACTGCAGAACTTGGTTGAATTTCCAGACTACGCTATCCAACCACGACAAGTTGCCCGACGAGGAGGACTTCACCATGCGTTTCATCCACAGCATCCAAGACGACCGGTTTGAGAACCCCAAGATCCAGATCTTTGAAACCGACAAGTACACCAAGAACTTCAACGAGTGCGTCTCGTACTTCAAGAGGTGCCTTGGCATACGAAAAATGGGTGCGGTCTCAACCAAGCGAGCGCGAAGTATCTCCTCTGTACACCAAGGTGGTGGTGGTGGTGGCAACCAGGGAAGCAACAAGGGCGGATCGTACGGCGGCAAGATTGAGGACAAACCTTATCCCTATGAAGTCTACAAGACCTTCTCCAAGGAACAACGAAAGCAGTTGTATGACCTCCGCCAGCAGAAGAAAGCTCGAACTATTCAGTCCACTAGTTCTACCACGCCTGCTGCCTCCGCGAAGGACGCGAATGCGACCCAAGGCGCAGGGAACAGTTTTGGGCCCAAGGGACGCAGAAAGGGCAAGAAGAAGGGCAACCAAGGACAGACCCCCAAGAACTGACATGACGGCCGGTGCCCGAAATTAAGTAAGGTTGGCCGGCTATTGTACCAGATGGATCTGCCGCGCGCGCGCCCGGGTCCTGAGGGACAGTGCAAGCTGGACAGCCACGCTGATACGACTGCCGCCGGTTCCAATATGATCTTGCTTGAAGACCAAGTCGTCAGTCACGTCGATGTTCATCCTTTTTCGCCTGAACTCGAGCCAATCAAGAACATTCCTATTGGGACCTGTGTTACGGCCTACACAGATACCGACGGGAAAGTTTGGTTGATTTATTTCCACGAAGCCCTGTATTTTGGCGACAAGTTGTCCCACAGCTTGATTTGTCCGAATCAGATACGGGACTGCCATCCCAATCGTGTCAGTGAAGCGCCCCGTCAGTATGATGAGCAGTCCAGTCACTCCATCCATATTGACAATACCGATCCTGAAGATCCCCATGCGGGACACACCCTCGACATCAAGCTCCTGCTTGATGGGGTCGTGTCCTATTTCCCTTCCCGCAAGCCAACCAAGCATGAAATGGCTACATGCGATCACGTCGTTGCTACCCGAGACTTCCCTTGGGATCCGAAGAGCAAAAAGTTCGAGCAAGCCGAAGAAGCCATCGACGGATCTCATCCGTTGAATCCGACGTTGTCTGTCCTTCGCGCGGGGACGCCCCATGCGTCCGCGCCGACCACGAAGCAGTCCAAGAAGTCCAACAAGCGCAAGTTGGAGCCCGTCGAAATACGGTCCAATTTCAGTCCCCATTTGTACGACGAACCTCTTCGGAGCGACGAGCTGATTCTACCGCCGCATGATTCCTATGAGAAGTACAAGCTGCGGAGTCTCCAGCAACTCTGTACCCGCCGTGATCTGACCCCATGTGCGATTGCATCCGACTCTCGTCTGGATGCACGACTATCTTCTTTTTTTTCGGGCGATTCCTTGAAGACTTGCGGGGACGAATAATAATAATATTAATATACTTATTTAAGTAGGAAAATCCACCGAAGGTGGTTAAAAGCTACTCAGTCTGTAACCAGACTTTATCGTCGCCTCAATCGAAGAGAGGTTAGGCCCCAAGTTGTAGAACGACGCGCCGCCTCAACCATGGGGAATAGGCCCCAGGTTGTAAGGACGGCTATTTTGCAAACGAACCTTGGTAAGAAACAGGAAAAAAACGAACCAGTCCAGAGCACAACAGACACTGCTGTTGCAAAGCGTACAGGAAACGGGGTAACAAGAACGTGAAAGGGAAAGACACAAGCAAAACTGTCCCTCCAATGCTGGTGTGCAGCATCCGTAATGCTAGTGGTCAGCTGACACAAGCAAAACCCTGACTAGATACATGGTATCTGTAATGCTAGTGGTCAGCGTACAAAAGCAAAACTCCTCTCTGAATGCTGGATTGCAGCATCACCAGTAATGCGAGTAGTCATCCCCAAACACATCCCGAACCACATTCCTTACCACTGTATGGTACATAAAGTACAGAGCCTACTACCAAATTCAGAACAGCTGTCCTCCTGTTCGAACTTAGTAGTAGCCAGAAACACGTAGAGGCGGTGGAGCCTACTACCAAATTCAAATTCGTAACAGCTGGCCTTCTGTTCGAACTTGAACTTGCTCTCCTGTAGTAGCTTGGAAACAGGGCCTTTAAGTGAAAACACTTATGGACCATCAGGGCTGTAGGCTTGAAAACAGGTCTCTGCTGTACTGTGAACTGGAGGGGTATATGTAGGTGGTGGTGCGTTAAGTAACATGTACTTAGCAGCTTTGGGGCTTGGGTCATAAAAACAGTAGGTCCATAATCAAAAACAATTATGGACTATCAGGGCAGTAGACTTGAAAACAGATGACAGTTGAAGTGTGCATCTGAGAGGGTTATGTAGGTAGGAGAGCCTTAAGCAAGCTGTACTTAGCGGCTTTGGGGCTTGGGTCAGGAAATAGTAGGACCTTAAGTGAGAACACTTATGGTCCAGCAGGGCAGTAGACTTGAAAACAGATGACAGTTGAAGTGTGCATCTGAGAGGTATATGTAGGTAGGAGAGCCTTAAGCAAGCTGTACTTAGCGGCTTTGGGGCTTGGGTAAGGAAACAGTAGGACCATAAGCGAAAACACTTATGGTCCATCAGGGCACTAGACTTGAAAACAGATGACAGTTGAAGAATGCATCTGAGAGGTATATGTAGGTAGGGGAGCCTTAAGCAAACTGTACTTAGTGGCTTTAGGGCTTGGGTCAGGAAACAGTAGGACCATAAGCGAAAACACTTAGGGTCCATCAGGGCAGTAGACTTGGAAACAGATGACATTTATACAGTACACCTGAGAGGGTTATGTAGGTGGTGGAGCCTTAAGCAAACTGTACTTAGCGGCTTTGGGGCTTGGGTCAAGAAACAGTAGGACCATAAGTGAAAACACTTAGGGTCCAGCAGGGCAATGGACTTGAAAACAGATGACAGAATTTCTTTTTTAGAAAAAGATTCCTACAGTGGAAGGGGCTGTTCGTGAACTTCGACTTGAAAAGACTTAAGAGGACTCAGCAAGGAACTTCGAAGAATGTAGAACGTTAAGTGAGAATCACTTAAGCAGCTTGGAAACAGTGTAGAACATTAAGTATAAGATATACTTAAGGGCCTTGGAATGGAGCTGGGAAACAGATCGAAGCAGAGAAGCAGAAATACAACGTTGTTGTCGGTTTTGCTGTACGGTAGAATCTGTACTGGAAGTGCTGTAGAAAATTATGTGTCGGTTTGCTGCTGCTGCTGCTGCTTGATCGGCCGCCGAGTGGTGAATTGGCAACCAAAGCAACCAAACGAAGCATCCAGCAACTGAACCGATAGCAGAAACGAAGAGCGCAGGTCTTGGTTAATACATGTAGGTCCTGGGGTTGTGATTGGGGGTGTATAAGGGAGCGAGATATCGCATGGTAAAGTTGTGTAGAAATCTACGTATTTTTAGTACTGGAACATCGGAACGTCGGACAAAATGCGCTTCGCGCAAATTGTGAAGACTTGCGGGGACGATGATGTAGACGAGGATGCAGCAGTACCAAGTCTTACAATCAATGCCCTGCATACGCCATTGTACGAGCGCGCCTACACCTATGGACGCGAGTGCTTCGAACTGGATCCCTGCTGTAGGGATTCACCCGTCTGCCTGTCTGCCGTTTACAAGCATGTTCGATGGGACGACGATGCAGTCGAACCAGTCGATCCCGAGCTCGACACCATCGCCAGACGAGCCAAGTGGGGTCCGACGATTGACACCGAACGCTACTGCAAAATTGACTCCGACCGTCTGTCCAAGATCTGGGATGTGTCCCCGAGAAAGGCTGCGGATACTCTTCGAGTCACGACGCAGAAAGGGTTCTGCAACCCTATGCATCCCCTTGTCTGCCGATTGCCAACGCAGAGCTTCAGAAACAAGCGCATCGCGGCTGGCAAATGGTACACCGACACCTGGATGGCAAAGGTCCCGAGCATCATGCGACAAGATTCAGCCGCCCAAGTTTTCAGTAATGGTAAGGGCTACGACGAGTTCATACCTATACAGGGCAAGAAGCAAGCGTATGAAGGACTGAAGATTTTCATCCACGATGTCGGCATTCCCGAGCATTTGATATCTGATGGCGCTCGAGAGCAAGGAGCCCCTGGTACTTACAAGACTCCATGGAATAAGGTTGTCAGCAAGAACCATATCCACCAGACCTTTATCCAGCCAAGATGCCCCTTCCAGAATCGCGCGGAGCTCAGCATCGGCCATATCAGCAGAAGCATCCTGCAAAAAGACGGCTCGGAAGCGATCCCCCAAGCGCCTGTGGGCTTTCTGCGGAGAGCTCGTTGCTGCAATCCGCCAGCGCACGGCTAATCCTACGACAATGGGCCGAACGCCGTTCGAAATTGTACATGGGTACATGCCTGATATATCTCTGTACCAAGCCCATGAATGGTATGATTTCGTCTATTGGGTTGATCTCTCTGATGGGACCGAGAAGCTGGGACGGTGGCTTGGTCCGTGCGGTGACCGATTCGGAGGTGGAGATTGCCACTGGATTCTGAACGAGGCGGCCATGCCGGTAAGCACTAACACAGTCCGTGCAGTTACTGAAGAAGAATGGCGTTCCCATGACGTCAAGCGCTATATGGACTCATTTGACCAAGCAGTGGAATCCAAGATCGGGGACAAGGTTGAGGATAACGACGCAAAGTTCCAAGCTACGTACCCTGATCCCCCTGCTGAGTTATTTGAAGGACACCAAGAACGATGGGAGCTCGCCGAGCCTGAAGCTTCCATCCCAGATATCGACGATCTCATACCTGATGGGGATGACTATGATGAGTATATTGGTAATAATGTCATGATCCAGAAGGGCGACGAACGATTACGGTGTGTCGTGAAGAATCGTTCTGCTGATCTTAATGGCAATCCGATCGGCAAGAGGAATGATAACCCTATCCTTGATACCAGAATGTATGATCTGCAGTTTCCAGATGGTTCCGTTGAGCAGTACACCGCCAATATCGTTGCTGAGAGCATGTACAGCGAGATCGATGACGAACGGACGAATGTTCTCTCTACTGGACGAGATTATCGACCACGAGAAAGACGGATCCGCCGTTAGGAAGCAAGATGCGACGATCACCAACAAGTATGGTCGCAAAGTCCCCAAGCCTACAACGAAGGGATGGCGATTGCTTGTCAGTTGGAAAGATGGGACCGAATCCTGGTGTAAGTTGAGCGATCTGAAAGAGTCCTTTCCTGTACAGACCGCAGAGTATGCCATATCCGCCAAGATCTCGGATCAGCCAGCATTCCGATGGTGGATCCACCACGTACTACGAAGGAAGAAGCGAATCCTCAAGGCCACCAAGCGAAACAAGTACTGGGATAGGACGCACAAGTTTGGAGTGGAGTTACCTCATTCTATTCCCGAAGCCCTAGCCATCGACCGAAAGACTGGAACGGACTATTGGGAGAAGGCGATCGCGAAGGAGATGAGGAACAACGAGATGGCGTTCGAGTTTGACTCCAGCTACACCGTCGAAGGTCTGAAGGCCGAAGGATTCAGCAAGATCACGATGCACATGATCTTTGACGTGAAGTTGGGGTCTCTGACGCGGAAAGCACGGCTTGTCGCCGATGGCCACAAGGTACAAGCCACAGCCAAGGAACACACCTTCAGCAGTGTTCCAAGCAGAGATTCAGTCCGTATCTTCTTCCTGTTGGCAGCGCTGAACAATTTGGATGTGCTGTCTGCGGACATACAGAACGCATATCTTACAGCGCCGATCAAGAAGAAGTATTATCTAGTTGCACGGGCTGAAGATGGTTTCCCCCAGCATTTGGTAGGTCAGGTATGTAAGATCGTTCGGGCACTGTATGGACTTCCTGTTGCAGGCGCGTCGTTCCGATCCTATTTGACCAAGCACCTACGAACGCTAGGATATCAACCCTGTAAAGCTGATCCTGATGTTCATATGCGAGTGGAGACGCAAAAGGATGGTTCTAGGTACTGGGCTTACTTGATTGCATACGTCGACGATATCATCTGTTGCAGTGAGGACCCACGACGGCAGTTGGAAAGCATCGAGCAGCGCTTCACGCTGAAGGACGGAACTATAGAAGTTCCAACCTTGTATTTGGGCGCTGATGTTCACTCGCATGTGGTTGAAGGCGATCCAATCCCCAAGTGGGCGATGTCCTCCGAGAAATATGCTAAGAAAGCCATCGACGCAGTAGAGAAGGAGCTTGGCACCGAGCAGTATGGTTACAAGTACCTTCCGAACAAGGTGTCTACCCCGTTGACATCCGATTATCGTCCAGAAGTTGATGTAACCACCGAGCTGGATCCAAGTAAGCAGAACTACTACCAGGGCCTGATTGGTGTCTTGAGGTGGTTGTGCAAACTTGGGAGACTGGATTTGGTCATGCCTGTATCTCTTATGTCTAGATATCTAGCACAAGCGCGAACAGGGCATTTGAACCAAGTATTGCACATGTTTGCCTATCTCAAGGCGCACGCCCGATCCAAGTTAGTATTTGACGAGACGCGTCCTGAAGTGGACGAGTCCAGATTCCCCGACTGTGATTGGAGTGAGTTCTATCCAGATGCCAAGGAGGTATTGCCACCAGATGCTCCTGAACCCCTTGGGAAAGCAGTTATCATGAGTTGTTTTGTCGATGCGGATCATGCCGGATGCAAAGCAACAAGAAGGTCCCATACCGGAATCATCATCTTTGTGAACAGGGCTCCAATCCTGTGGTTCAGCAAAAGGCAAACCACTGTAGAGACCTCTACCTTTGGATCCGAGATTGTCGCGCTTCGGATTGCTATTGAACTGATTGAGGGTCTTAGGTACAAGCTCCGGATGATGGGTGTTCCTATTGAAGGTCCTACGAATGTGTACTGTGACAATGAGTCTGTTGTCAAAAATACCACCAGACCGGAGAGTCCATGCAACAAGAAGCACAACAGTGTTGCCTACCACAAGGCGCGCGAGTCTATTGCTGCTGGAACAATCCGAATCGCAAAGGAGCCTGGTGAAACCAACATTGCTGATTTATTCACTAAGTTGCTGAATGGTCCGGCTCTGAAAGAACACTGTGCTCGATGCATGTGGTAAAGAAAAAATTGCTCTAGCTGCATTATTTGGGGTACCTTTGGTCCCTGACAAGCAGTTCGGACGCAGCAGTTTTTTTGATTTTGATTTTTGGAACCAGTCGATTCCGGATTTCGATTACGAGTTCTTCGATCGTTACGATTTCGATTCCGATTTTTGGACGCAACGATTTTCGGAAGCAGTCGATTTCGATATTGATTACGGATATTTCAGACGCAACCTGCCCGAATGCCTTGATTCGGATTCGATCTTATGTTATATGTTATGTATTTGGGAGTCTCCGGTACAACGGTTCCGGGGACTATAAACTTGAGAAACAATAGGCTGATCGACCTCCTTGATCGTGTCAAATCGGACCAAGGGCAAAACGCCTTTCGGTCCAACCCCCTTCTTTTTTTTTTTCTACCATAAATCGGCCGGGCCTCTGATAGAAGAACTGCAATATTTGGTGCAGTTTTGATCTCTGACAAGTGATATGGATACAACCCTGAATTCTGTTATGATCCATCCAAGTGTCCTGGTACAACAAGCAAGAGTATTGGTGTTCCCCTGGGAGTATCTGTTTCCGGGGACTGGTATAGTTGCTCAGTTGCTCAATACAGGACCACTGGCATGAATCACGGGGACTATGAAGATATCCAGTGTGCTACCATCTGTGCTAGGGCTCCTGTGTAGGAGAATGTACTGGGGCTACAGTCAGCAGCCTCCAGTAACTGACTAACAGGTGCTGAGCTGAGTGCTAGAGCTGTGTGCTAATTGCTAGCATACAGGCTCAGCAACAGGCTTGGCAACAGGCTTAGCAGCAGGCTTAGCAACAGGCTTAGCAGCAGGCTTAGCAGCAGGCTTAGCAGCAGACCTATCCTGTCTAGTATTGCTAGCAGAGTTTACTAGGGTCGCCGCGTACGATTTGTACCAATCGTACGTACCCCGAGTAAAGCACCTTTTATGGTGTAGCTAAATGCTACAGGGTTAGGGTTGCTAAGACTACGAGATACTGAAAGATGCTAGCCTACCATGATACCCTGCTAAGATACGATGCTACCGCCGGGGTCGGGTCATTGGTGTATAATATATACCATGACCGGATACCCGGCCCAAACAGTTATCAAACGTGCTAGCATAAGTGAGCTAGCACACGATTCGATCTAATTAATCGGAGATACCTACGATACTCCGAGTACGCTACTCGTAGGATACAGTACCAGAGCTACAGGAGCTCTGTTATTATACGAGTTAGCGAGTTAGCGAATCGATGTCACGATACATGAATACAGAGCTGAGCGCTTTGGCTCAGCTCCCCTTTTATTCACTCTTTCTTTTACTCAAAAATAAACACACCTATCATGCCCTCCCCTTACGACGATTCCGATGTACCTCTAGGGAAGTGCCTTGTATTGCTTGAGCGTATGCAATAGACCTTGAACAGTCCACTGTAGACTCACGATTTGCCAGGACTTTATGTATTATTATTGTTAAGGCTTTCACCTATTTTTCAGTATAGAGCTTGAACAGTATCCACTGTAGTCTCACTATTTGCCAGGACTCTATGTGGTATTATTGTTATTGTTATCCCCTATTTGCTGACGAGCAATATCAACGCAGTGTTGCGTGCTGGTGGTGGATTTGGTGCTGTCCCATATTGATGTTGAAAGATGTTGAAAGATGTTGAAAGCATAGAACCCTCCTGTTATCTATTCAGTAGAGTACAGGTACACGGTGTCAACAGTTCTTGTCTTCGTTGATGTATCCATTTGTTCCTGGTGTGCCTGCATATAAACCTTTCCATCTAACACGCGCAACACCAGTCATCAATTCCCAGGCTGACACTGTCTTGGACACTCCTACTGTTCTGCAGTTGAGCCAGAAGGTTGATGTGTACACAAACTTTATCAGGCACTGCTTTGGTAGCTTGCAGATGGGAAGATGATTGAGGACGCAGCATATAGCCTCCTTGAGAGTTCTGTTACTGCATTCAATAGTTGGCTTGTGTTCCCTTGCCAGCATGCAGTGCCTTGATACGGGATCAGGCAACAAGATCAGGTCACCCTTAAAGCAATCAAAATGGTTGTCTACCTGTATTTAGGTGACTCTGAATCCGCAACTGGCATACTGCCCTGCCACAGCTCTCTCATGCTTGCCGAGCATCTCGTGTTTCATGCCAGTAATTTCCACAGCTGTCGGGAATCATAGATGCCTGGATATTGTTACCAGGAACATGATAATGTTGACAGTGATTGTGCCAACAAACAGGGTCACCTTTTTGTAGTTGTTTAGAATTTCTTTGGGTATAGGTGGTGAGTGTGACGGGCTGACGTAGGTACCCTACGAGAGGCTCTAAATGATTCATTGAATCCTGCATATGCTCCAATACACAAGAATATATATACAATATTCATGTATATATACTGAATATTCAACAAACATCAAGATAATCAAAGATTCCTGTGACTCAACAATTATTGAAATTCTGCCCGACGAATAATGTATCATTATTCGATCGTTCATCCATACTCAAGAAATCATTCCCATCTTGTAAAGTATTCAACCATTCTCTTTTATCGCACAATTTATTAATCATCCATCTTTAAAATACCTCAATCCCGTATTACTCCATCTAATTCTACCTTAGACCGTAACAGTGAGAGGTCCTCATGGACATGTCATACCTGCTTTCATACGCTGCTCCCTTTGATGATGCTGGTGTACTTACTGTACTTTATCTTGTCCATGATCATGACATCCCTGTATGGGATAGTTCTATATTAGGTTGTTAGCAATCATTTTGATGAAGGATTCTTTGTTCCAAAACCTAAGCGCTACCTGTAGCTTTTGTGCGCACTTGGTTTGATGGCAACCCAGTTCAGAATACATCTGTTCCTTTCCCATAACTGTACTCATTGCTAGTATGCTTCCAGATCTGTTGTTTATGTCACAATAGTATAGGTTACAGTTAAGATGCTGGAACTTTCTGGTTAATGAGTCAGATCTGTGTACATAAATGGCATTGTCTACATCTGTGTCCATGGTTACTTGATATTGGTCAGATACAAGTGCAAGCAACAAGATGTTGGCAATCCCTTTTGGATAGAACCACACATCCCAGGAGTGTTGCTTGCATATCTGCTCTTGCTGTTCCTGAGTTGTAGTGGATGGTCATGTATTTCCCATTTGCTGCTTGCCAGGTGTTTGTCACTAACTTGGCATTGACAATCAGATTGATGGATGACTCACTGTCAGGAGGTATCCAAGTTGGATTGATTGTTGAATGATTGGTTTGCTGTGCAAGTAGTTGCTTGACTGATCCTAAATACTTGAAGTTTTCATGTACCGTATGGTTTTTGTGCACCATATGGTTGGTACTGCTGTTATCTGTCTGCAAGTTAGTCCACAAAAGTTTTGAATCATGGTGGTCACTCCTGGAGTTAGCTGTAGATGATGAGTATGGCCAGCTATTGATGTTGATGATATCACTAGAAGCAACAGAATGTTCATAATTGCTGCTATCATGTGCCAGTTTGAAGTATAGCACAACGTATGGGATCCTGTTTAAGGTGGTGGGATCTATGGCGTCAGAGTCCAAATCATAGCAGGAACCCTGGGTCACAAAAAGATGGTCCACGCTGATTGGTGATGGATGCAGGATGGATTAACCTTTACCAAATTGGAGGAACTGATGGTGTTCATTGCTAAAATTGTTGCCATTGGCAATGGCATTCAGAAGTAGCTTTCAGTTGGTCGGATTGTGAGTAAATGACTTACAATTGGTCATGCTGGCCATTTGGGCAAATGCCGCATGGATTTAGCATTGGCAGACTCTACTGTCCTGCAATCATTTTGGCCACCGCTCTGGCTGTGACCTGAGTTAGCATGGCATTTGGAGGATGGCTTAGCCGCCTCAAACATGTTGAGCATGTTGATAGCTGATACCAGCATTGCTGGATTACTGGTCATTGGCAAGTGTGTAGTTGTTTCCAAGAGTATGTTTCAGCAAGGGATGAGGAGTCATTGTCACTCCCCTCCACAATGATTGTGGTGAGGAACCCTTGTTTCATGACCCTGTCAATGGTCTTAGTGAGGAGGGTGGGTGTCTTGGCATAGTCCTGATAGGTGGAGTATCCCCCCTTATAGGACAAGTTCACATCTATCTTGCATTCAACCAATGCCTTGCAGATTACATAAGAACATAAGAAGTGAGAGCTGAGCCATCCAGTGGTTTGTCTACAGGGGGTATGGAAGAGACCATGATATTTCAATCTGTGTGACCAAAATCTACTTCCTTTCAGCAGAACTTGCTTTGTTTCAACTGTATCTACTTTAGCGAAAAAATGTTATATTTAGTGTCTTTGTGTCAAGATATAGAGTACACGTAGTTTTGGTGGGGCAAGGTCAATAAATGGAGTAGATTCTACAGATTCTTGAAAAACGAAATAGATTCTTAAAAAAGAAGTAGATTCATAAAACAAAGTACCTGACTGAAGTAGTTTTTGAAAATAAGTAGTTTATTTATTATCAAAGTAGTTTACAGCAAAACAAAGTAGTTTCTCAATTAGTGTGCTCTTTAACACGGTCTACAATGAAGTAAGCTTTGAACTACCAAAGTAATTAACCAAAGTAGATTGTTCCATCAAAGTAGATTCTTGTAAATTACCCTTGTACCCTGAATTTGCAGCCCAGCTCTGTATCTGACAGCGCTTGGTGTCGTGTACTATTCAGTGAGATAGTGCTCTAGCGTATGGTGCTTTAATACATGGAGTAGCATAGGGAGTAGCCTATGGAATAGCAAATAATTCAATTGTGTGCTTGCGTGCTAACTGCAGGGCCCAGTATCTGGTTCTAGTAGTACATGTTGTATGCGTTGATCCTACCCTGTGGTAGTAGTAGCACAGCATCATAGTGCATACATCCTTAACCTTGTATGCTAGTACAGTGAGCTAGTGGTCCTACAGCCAGGTATCTGTGACCAGTACAAATCCTACACAAGGAACTGGTCACTTAGCTGATAGCACCCCATATCACCCAGTTACAGTTCCTTGCTAAGTATACAGCTAAGCCCCTTATCCCTTAATCACCTTTTTTAATGCACCTGTGACCAAATTGGCAGCTGAGTTCTGTCTTCCAGAGACAACGAAAGCAAGTCCATCTACAGTAAAGTAATTAACAACCACAATATTTGTAATATAGTCAAGAACATAGATATGCTTCTTTTTTAATTGGGGAATTGTGATGAATTTTAGTGGATTTTGGCTGATTTTTTACATTGGCCCATGATTTGCCACAATCTGCACCATTTATCCTCTGCCATTTAGCCCTCTGAGCCCTGAATACTCGAAATAAAGACTCAAGAACACTTTCAAAGGCCCTGCAAATATCAAGTGGCAATGAATTTGTATCAATACTTGCCATTGTCAAGGCAGAGGTTGAACATTACTGCAAATGACCAAATTGAATCAAATTGAATCAAATTGAATCAAATTGAATCAAATTGAATCAAATTGAATCAAATTGAATCAAATTGAATCAAATTGAATCAAATTGAATCAAATTGAATCAAATTGAATCAAATTGAATCAAATTGAATCAAATTGAATCAAATTGAATCAAATTGAATCAAATTGAATCAAATTGAATCAAATTGAATCAAATTGAATCAAATTGAATCAAATTGAATCAAATTGAATCAAATTGAATCAAATTGAATCAAATTGAATCAAATTGAATCAAATTGAATCAAATTGAATCAAATTGAATCAAATTGAATCAAATTAATCATTTGCCCACCTGAGCCCTGAATACTCCAAGGAAAGACACAAGAACACTTTCAAAGGCCCTGCAAATAACAAGGCACAACAACTTTGTATCAAAACTTGCCATCCTTGTGAAGGAGGCCAAACAGCAGTGCGAACAACCAAATTGGATCAAACAGTTGAATTGAATCAAAATACAAGCAGCAGCAGCAACAACAGGACCAAGAGGCTCCCCAGCAAGTGCTTGGTATACTTCTTTTTTTGCTTCTCTAATTGTTGTGCTAGCTCTTCCAAGTCGTGCATCAAATTTAGGAAGAATAATCATCTTTTAAAATTAATTGAAATATCTTCACACAATTACACGTACCGAAGTAAGTTACGGAGTATTTATTATTTGATCATGCACAAACCCTGATTTTTCTTGTTCGTCGATTTCATCATCTCCAACATATTCTCTACTCTCTCTTGCTACACTTTTTCCTTCAAACGAAACAGCGCTGCATCATATTATTATTTGGTCATCACAAAATACCGGAACAGGAAAAAAAGAATGATGAGCACCGGCAACGGTAACAAGAACCCGACAGTGGTTCATCGGAAAATCGCATTCCTTGGGTTTCGGGCTGTTGGAAAGTCTTCGATAGTCAATTCTTACGTCACGGGAACCTTTTCAGACGCGTAAGTTTGTTTAGATCTTTTTGAAGTCGAAGTCAACTACACCAAAAATGTTTCCGCATTAATTATCGAACAACCAGCATACAACGCAACGTGCGTACCCTAATCTTGCTTTCCTTCAATTTCTAAATACCCGTATCTGCGATTTTAAGATACGATCCCACTATTGAAAGCACTCATACTCGGACGATTCGATTCCGACGAGTACATTTCTCGACAGATATTGTGGACACTGCCGGTATGGATGAGTTCTCGAGGTTGTCACGCAATGCTTCGCTCGGGGTCCATGGTTATGCCCTTGTTTTCTCTGTCGCTTCCAGACAGTCGTTTGAAATGATCGAACAAGTTAACGGTGCATTGCTGAATTCATTGGGTGATTTGCCCGACGTTCCTCGTGTGCTTGTCGGAACCAAAAAAGATATGAAAGACAGTAGACAGGTCAGCGCTGCGGATGCTCAGAAACTAGCTGATTCTTGGGGGGTGCCGTATATTGAGTGTTCTAGCAAGACTGGGGAAAAAGTGGCTGATGTGTTTCACATGCTTTTGAAAGAAGTTGAGGCTGATGATGGATTACTCGTCGAAAATGAAGAGGTTGGATGTGTTATTTCATAAATTTGCTGCATTCAATAATACAAGGTCGTCGAAAGTTGCAATGCTAATGCTGTCGTCTTCCGATGACAGAAAGTTTCATTAATTCGGCTGTTGAAAATGAACGCTCAAAACTACTACGACGCAAACGACAAACAACTGAAACTGGGCGGGAACTTGTGTAATTGCGCAGACCATACTAAAGGTTGCTCCAGGACGTCACAAAGTAGGGTATTGCCGAAAGCCGAAAGTCGAAAGAGATAGGAATGACGAAAGTTACAGAGACAGCTTTTGAGAAGCGATTTGAGAAACAACATGAAGAACACATGATGGCAATTTCGATCGAAGTTAAGGTCGTTCAATTCCTCGATGTGCAGCTGTTGCGTCCGTCTCTCAAACAAGAATGGAATCCAGTGGACATCAACCAGATATTGATATCGCTCGGTATAATGTCATAAGATATGGAACAAGCAGCCTGCCTACGGATGTTGAATAACAGATTATCAATACTGTGTTACTTCAATTCTTTACATGGAAGTAAATAACAAGTATGTAGTACGAATAGTACGTGCAGAAGTAATACCACAGGATGGAGAACACAATACTAGTACTAGTACAGTATTTTTTTAGTGAAAGCAATACGAAGCAGAAGTTCAGGAGCACTATTCAGGAGACAGATTTTGGGCAACATCGCTTTTCTGTCGATGCCTTTTGATAAGAGCACAATGCTTCAATTGTAGCTTTTCGTTTAGAGGCATTGAAAGTATTCACCCCACCAGAGTTGGCGAGGTACTCAGCATTTTGATGCGCCACATGCTAGGTAAACTTTTGCCAGGCCATTTCTTTTGAACTGAAAAAGGGGGGAACTGTAACAGCAAAGACCTGTCTACTGCTTTGCAAACACCGTCAACAAGCTAAGAGCATTGTTCAAAGATTTGGAGTCTCTTCAACACTAAAAAGCAAAAATGATAGAAACTCCTTTGATGCACGCCCCTTGGCTGCTGTTGTGGCCTCTATTGCTGGTGGACTAGCTCCTCTGCCACTTGTGCAAAGCAATTGAGCTTCTCGCTGCTGGAACAAACGTTCCTCATTACGGAGAAGCGTTTCGTATTATTTCTTTATTTTTTTGCCTTCGGGTGATGGGCGTGAATGCTAAGAATGAATACTGAACGTTTCGGCTGCCTGATGGAGGACGGACTGTACCGGTACCAGCAAATCCACAATCCACCCAAATTGCGGCACCGAAAAACTGGAAAAAAAAAATGTATCAATAGTCGTCCTGGTGTCAACAGTGCAGTAAAAAACCACCGGTAGTATGTTACCTCGAACAACGAGTAATTACCAGTAATGTCTTACGTATCTCGTACCGGTTTTATGGAAACCGTACTTCGTGTTTGAATGCGGGAGAATGTAGCGATGTACCGTAGCAACATCTTTTTGACCTGGAAAGGAAGTTAGGAACAACTAGATTCTTGTGTCCAAGGTCTCGTGATAATACTTGACGAAGTAAGTCGCGATCTCTCCCCATCTTCGTCATGATAGAGAAAGTATCAGCATCAGCCGATCCTGCTAGTGACAGCGACGACAATTCGGAATGCAGCGGTTTGGGATTTGCAGCGTTGGATTTCACTGGGGTTAATTTTGACGAAGATGATGGCAAAGGCGAAGACTCTGGATTAGAGTTGTCAGAAGAAGATTGCGCGGCATTGAAACTCGAAAAACTATTGTTGATGGCACAAGCTACCAAGTCAGTTGAGTGTCTCATTGATAGACCTGATTGTTCGTCCTCATCTGCACAATGGGAACGACTCCTCCATCTAGCCAACTTGGTGGTCGAGGGGAAATATGTCGATGCCTTAAAAAGTCCGTCGACAAGGTGGTTACTAGACCTTGATGATTTTGATGAGAAGATTAGGAACGATAAGTACGACGATTATTTTTGGAATAGAGTACAGCGAAAACTCTTGAAGCTTCAGACAGTGTCTGAATGTGTTGAAGCAGAAGTCGTCGGCATTGCCGCCTTCAATCTCTTCTTGCAATTGAACTACACTGGACCATTGTTAGAGGACATTCAAAGCAATGATCGTGGCGATGAAGAATGCACTCCCCTTGAAGGTATCAACCCTCATTACTGTTTTGCCAGCTACCTCAAATCGTCTGAAGAAGTTAATGAGAAAACAAATGATACTATAACAGACAAAAGGGATACCACTTACCACAATGCAGTTCTTTCTGAACTTGCCATGGACGGAATGTGGCCCTGCCAAGTTGTGGAAGCACCGTATCTTCTTTTGTTGGCTCGATCTATTTTCTCTAATCTTGTCTCGGTCTCGACTGAAACTTTATCACTTCCCAAGAGCTGGATGGCAAATGACACAGGATCACATAAGTCTATGTTCAACGGAAGTGGGCTCCCTCCGTCGTTCGTGTCGATTACGTCCAAGTTGATTGCAGCCCCTTTATGGAGTGCTCGAGCAATTGTGGCTCACGAAAGGCTACTCCTTGGAGATGAGCCCTCAGAAAAACTATGGAGCGAGATCGAGACGATATTTGACCGACGTTGCCTGGTAGATTTCGATGCTGAAGGAGAGGAATTTCCTTCTGCTGATAGTGAAAAAATGAAAGCGACGATCTATTTGGAATATGGATTAGCTTCACATTACTTTGAGCACCCAAAGAAAGGGAAACGGCTTTTTGATTTAGCGAAGGAAACATCTGGGTTGATGGTTGAAATGACAGGATCCGCGGGGAAACGAACCAAATATCAAAAAGATTCCACAGCTCAGATGATTTTAAGAGCTACGTCCAAGGCGAAATCAAGTGCGAACACATTAATGAAGGAAGATCAACCGGAATCATCGCCTTCTGAAGCAACTGGAGTAGGAACGACATCTACAAGGATTGAGCATAACGATGAAAGTCATCTTCTAGAGAATATCCAATACGAAGATGAAAACGATAACAGTGTTTCGGAGTTGAGCGCTTTGGATCAAAGTATTATTCTGGCATTGTGTCTAGACGTTAAGAACACGAATCCGGCAGATGGTTTGACGGGTGAGGAGATGAATGCTTATTTGGCCCGAGTTCTCCATCATCACGATGATTGGATTATCTATTCGACTGCATTGCTGGAAAGAGCATGGCTTGAGTTCGAAGGAAGTTATACGAAGGAACGAGCTATTCTTCAGATGCAGGCCCTGGCAGATCAACATACAAATCGCTTGACGATCACACAATCCACTAGAAAAAGTATTGAAGAATCTTCACCGGTGCAAGATCGTCTCAAAAATCTTCATAGCATTGTTTACCCTCCGAGATGGCAAATGCTTGGAGATATTGCAGATCGTTATGCGTCACTTGGCATGGTGACCACTGCAGCAGAAATATTTATGGATATTGAGTACTGGGACGAAGCGGTGGAGTGCTATAAGCGAGCTGGAAAAGACAGCAAAGCAGAAGAAATTATCAAAGAGAGAATTTCGATGAATGAAACACCAAGAATGTGGATGGCACTTGGTGATATCACCAACGATCCTGCTCATTATGCAAAGGCGATTGAACTATCCAGAGGTCGTTTCTCAATGGCATATATTGCGTTAGGAAAGTATTACTACGATGAGAATGAGCTCGACAAGTCCGCGACCGCCTACACCAAAGGCCTGAAGTTACGTCCACTTATCCCCTCTGTTTGGTTCCGTTTGGGTACAATACATATGAAGCTAGGAGACTGGGATTCCGCTTTGACATCCTTTTCCGAGGTTGTACAGCAACGTCCAGATGCATGTGATGCTTGGTCAAATGTAGCAGCAATACACATGCACAATAAGAACCCAAAAAGTGCTTACCCCGCACTTGTCGAATCTCTCAAACTGAATCGAGACAGTTGGCAAACTTGGGAGAGTAAGCTTTATGTCTGTCTCGACTTGCAAAAGTACGACGAAGCCGTACAAGCGTGCAACATGTTATTGGATCTGAAGACAACTCATTCAGCGGATGGTGTCCCAGATCCGAAGGAGAAATGTGTACGAGCTATTGTTGGTGGAGCCATCCGTACATTCAACGACGCACGTAGAAATGGAGACGACAGTCTTATGGAGATGGAGCGTCGACGTTTGACTCGCGTACACGGACTCCTAGAACGCATCCGAACATCTATCAACGAACCTTGGATATTTGAAACAATGGCATTTTTCCATCACCAAGTAGGACAGGACAAACATGTATTTGAAAATTTAATGAAGGAGTATCGAGCTCTCTCTGCTGTTCGTGCATGGGAAAGGGACGACTATCAAGTGAACAAAATCTGTCAGGTTATTTCACAAATTGTAGATTATCAACGGGGCAGCAAAGAAGAGCTCATGAAGTCAAAGTTTCTTGCAAGTGGTGCGTTGAAGAAGATTGAAAAGGCCCGGGCAGATATTATGGGCCCGATTCCAGAAGAGGTTCGAAATCTTGAGCGTCTTCTTGCAGATATAACAAAAGAGATCCAAGACTCAAACTGAATCCTAAAGTATAATAGACAGAACAACTAGAGTACCGGTACTTTCGAATGCTTGACATTGTAACCTTCTCTATTTGCATTCTATTTTTTTTTTGATGTAGAAACCGCAGTGGGATTTTCTCGCAGCCACTTGGGACTGTAGTCAATGGTCACCCCCCCGTTTATTTCCGCAGCAAGGATAAAATCATTCCTGGATAGTCCGTTTAGTTTATGCGTGTATATTTCTATCTCAACCTCTCGATAATTTCTCAAGTGGAGATCCGGGTGATGACCTTCTTTTTCAGCTATGGCGCCAATTTCGTTCATGGCATCCAACGCAGCCTGAAAGTTTCTTGCCGTGAATTTTCTTGACAATCGTAAGACTCCATCCTGAGATTCTTTCAAGTTCCATAGTGAAGGAGGATTGGTTAGGGATGAAAGCTCCACATGAGCCTCGTCCGCCGACAACCTCGCGGAGTCGTCAAGGTTTGAGCATGGGGAACATTTCGGACCAGATGATGAACACAATGACATGGTTGTTGCGATAAACGGATTTTTTCTCAACCAATTTATTTTCCCCTGAAGAGTTGGTTGTTGTTGTGGCCTGTTCCTCGGTAATAGCAGAAAAATAGTTACCGGTTTCATGTCGATCCACATTTTCCCTCTCACTTTTTTTTACACAACAAACTACGTGTACGGTAACTTAACTTAACCCTACTTCCATTGTTGTGTGGTACGGTGATGGTAACTACGTAGTACACAGAATGCAACTAAAAAGAATGAGTACCAGAAAACATGTAGAATTTCTACGTGGGCTCATTCGGCGCGCGCAAAACTCATTTGGTTACAAAAAAGAATGAGTACCAGGGAAACACGTACAATCCTACATGGCATTCACTCTCACTCAGATGGGTGTGAGCAAGACCGGAACGCATCACAAAAATATTTCCAAGTCGAAAACTAAAAACACCGTGTAAAATCACGTGATAAAATTTGACATCGATTTTTTCTTTAGATGTTATCTGATTTTACTTGACATCTCTTCGGCCATTCTGAAGGAGAGCAGATCCGCAGACCAACAAGGGTAACAACAATAAACCTGAACTAAAAACATGCCTTAGCAGCAACAACAGGGGTACTTCCCCTAGCCAACAAAACAAACAGCAATACTACTAGTACTAGTACTAGTACTAGTACTACTAGTGAAACAGGGTGGTGTTGGTGCAAGGCTGCAAGGATACTACTACTGGTACTACCTAGAGTGCTGTCCTGATAGACAGCATGTATCTCCAGATGTGATTGTTTGTTTGACATACCAGGGCTCACACTTGTTTAGATGTTCTCATGGAGCTATTAGTAGTAGTATAATACAAATACATGAAATGCTGCTAGTAATACTACTAGTACTACTACTACTAGTACGAAGATGCATACCACCATTGGCATCATGCCCAAGCTACAGTGCTATACTACAAGGCAACAAGATACATACAGAGCTGAACTGAGCTGAGCTCAGCTCAGCTCAGCTCAGCTCCCACTTATTTTGTTCTGATCTCCTTTAAATTAGTAAGCACCATATTGGGGATGTAATACTAGTAATGTACTACTACCTCTAGGGGAGTGTCTTGTAGTATCTGAGTGTGTACAATACTATCGCTTGAACTGTATCCCCCTGCACACTCATTGTTTGCCAGCACTCCGTGGGCTGTTATTGTTGCTGTTTCTGTTGTCTTTTTCATATCTCTTGCTGATGATCAAATATCAAAGTAGTACTAGTAGTACTAGTAATAGTAATAGACTACTACCACTACTACCACTGCTACTAGTAATAGTACTACTACCACTACCACCACCACTACTACTACTAATAGAAGTGGTACTACTAATAGTAGCAGTAGCTTTGGCATACCGGTAGTGTTTTGGTGTTTGTGTTTTTTTTCTGTGAAATAGTGAGCAAACAGTGGATTACTGACAGAAATTTCGATAGACATGAGTCCTGTTTTTATTAATAATGCAACGAAGGTTGCGCACCTCCGTGTTAATATACGGAGAAAAAAACTACTGTTTCAGCAACGTTAAGGGGGTCTACAGAGCAACCGGTACTGTACTCTCAGCCATTTAAAACGGTCCTGTACGTCAAAAAATGAGGCGTACTTAGGAACGTACCTATGTATACGTACTATGTGGTAGGAGTTGCACGAGCGCGTAGCGCGCGCAACTAGGGTTGCATTTTACCGATACGGTACAGGTATCCTGTTGGGCAAGACACAGGTCACCGCAACTGCAGGATGCGGGTGGGGACACGCCCGCACCTCCACGCACACCACCTGTGAACTTGCCGCACGCCGTGACGAGCACTACGTATGTGAGGAAGGTCTCAATGGTAGGTAGGTAACTGTCACGAGAGGGCCGACAGCGTGCGCACCGTAGACGGGCACAACGCGGTGCCCGCACGAGGTACGCAGCCGCTACCGGGCACGGAGGTGCGGGAGGATGCCTTCCCCATCTGCTCACCTCATTGTCCCTTGGCCAACACCAAGCCGACGACAATGAGGAGTGCTGTTCCCTGTGGGAGCGGATCGTACCTCGAACAGGAACATTGGCTCACCCCCGGTAAACAAGCGACTATCCGCGACTTGGCCACTCTCCTGGGCCTCCTCGAGGACGGCTTCCAGCACTACCCCTGGGGCCTCGCCCACCTCTTGGTCTTCCGGGACATCCTCCGCTCCTGCATAGCCCAGGGATATCACCGAGCCAAGGAATTCTTTTGCCTTGATGCCTTCTTTCTTCAGGGGATAGTTGAGGCCCATTATAAGCTGGGGCTAGGTATTTTTGATAGTAGTAGTAGACGACAATTATCTCTAACAGCATCATCTTGCTTGTTGATTCCGTTGTTGATTCTTTGGTTGTCAATTCTGTTGTAAAAAAATAATTTGTTGGAGAGGAACCTCCCCCTTGCTGTTGAGGATGCAAAAAAGAACATTTTTATTTTGGTGACAACCACCAAATTTTTGGCAAGCCGGCATGCAATAGAGGTTTGGCAAATGACTCAAGATAGGTTCGGAAGAGGGAGTTTTTGTTTTTTCAGAAGGGATTCCGTATTCCAAAAATTTCCAAAATGGGCTTTTCACAGTTAGATTTGGTATATGCACCTCTGTTTGGTGCGCAGTTATTGGCCGTTTCTTTATGCCAAATATACCAAATATGGAATATGATTTTGGGAATTGCTCATTATACTTATTTTTTGAAAAAAGAACAGCAACGCACCACTTTCTTCAAACCGCATGCACCACTTTTTCAAATCAAACCAAATACACCACTTTTTCAAACCATATTTGCACCACTTTTTTCAATCAGTTGTTTTTTCTGCTTTTTGCCCTTTTGTGCCATACCCCGGGTCTACTAGTGATTAGAATAGTAGTGATATGCAAATTGTGGGCTCTATCAGTTAGTCTATATGCTACAGTTCTAAGAGCTCTCTGGCAATCAGCGATTCCATTGGCTCGCCGATTGTTCTCTTTTATCCTTATCCTTAATCCAGTCCCGTGTGTACTCGTGACTGTATTCTGGTGCACGGCATGCTCCTCCATGGTACTGTTATTTTGAGTTACTTCTCCAGTTTAGCGCTATCCCTGCAATAATAGGGATGGACTCTCCTAATATTAACCCGGTCGGTTACAAAGGGAGCAGTTTCAATAGTTACAGTTCCATTGTCATGGGCCTTGAGCACCTTGTAAGGTCCTTGTCGTGGGAAGGATAGTTTCGGAATAATGCCCTTCCTTTCCAGGGTGACATAGTCTCCTTCCTTATAGACATGGGGAATCCTCTTCCGGTTCTCCCTGATGTTACTCTTATGGATACTCTTTTGTTTCCTTGCTTGGATTGCTTCCCAATCCACTGGGAAATTCACAGGCATGAACATGTCCCTTCCGAACACCAACTGTGCTGGGGAATACCCCAGGGTGGTGTGGATGGCACTCCGGATGGCATATGCTGCCTTGGTAGTGAATTCCTCAAAAGGATCCTTCTCGTGGAGGTCCCTTTGTTCCAGGTTAAAGGACAATAGGCAGTCCTTCAGGACCTGGTGGATTCTTTCCAGCACTGAGTTAGATTGTGGGTTCCAAGCGCCACTAGGCTTTCTTTTCATCCCCATGTTGTCGCAGAGCTCTTGGAACTCTGCTTTGAACTCACTCCCGCCGTCAAAGCCAATTTCCTTTGGGCGCGGATATCTTGCTAGCCAGGTACTGTCCAACAATCGTTGAGTTTCTGCTGCATTCGGGGAGTCCTTCAGGTGAGCCAGTTCAAACCATCCGGTCACTGGGTCCACCATGGTGAGGACATGAATATGGTAATCCTTTCCATTTTTGTTGTGGACAGTTGCAGGTCCCCAGAGGTCGACGTTGACCCTTTGCCATTTGGTGACTTCGACTGCTTTCTCCGGTAGTAATCCATACTTCTTCCGGCCACTCTTTTTGAACATCTGACACGTGTGGCAGTGTTTGCAGAGGTCCTGGACGTCCTTCCGTAGGCCCTTCCAGGTGAACACTGAGCGTATGCTCTGTTCCATTCTCTTTTCTCCGGGATGGACCAACATGCTGTGGTACCATTCCATAACTCTATCCTTGAGTTTGTCCGGGATCAGAATCTTCCCTTCCTTGTGGATTAGACTGTAACCTTCCACCATTTTGGTGGTCAGCCGCTTGTCTTTTTCCAGAGCACTCATGATTCCCGTGTCCTTTTGTTGGTAGAACTGAATCATGTCCGGGGCAAGTGGGAATGCACTATTGCCCTGGAATTCTTCCGGCGCTTCTCCAAGTGGGAATAGGAGTTGCCGGAGGTGCTCTTCCTCATCCGCGTAGGTGAGGGGCTTATTTGGTGGTAGCCATTCCACTGTGTCCGCTGGGTCATCTGTGATGTCCAGGCGAGACAGTGCGTCTGCTGCGTCGTTGTCCTTGCCAGCAACGTGCTTGACTACGGGGTGGAACTCCTCCATGAGGAGTCTCCACCGGACCATCCTTTGGGTGGGCATCTGCTGATAGAGCAGATTAAGGTGGTCTGTGTGAATAATCACATCTTGTCCTCGTAGGATTCCTTCAAACGCTTTTAGCCCTTCTACTATGCCCAGGAGTTCTTTTTCTCCTACAGTGTAGTTGAGCTGCGCCGAGTTCAGCTTCCGGGTGTAGAAACCAAGGGGCTTGCCATCTTGGCATACAGTTGCTCCCAGTTGCCTGTCGCTGGCGTCTGAGTAGAGATGAAATGGTTTTGTAAAGTCTGGGAATGCAAGCTTTGCTTCGTCGGCGAGCATCCTCTTCGCCTCCATGAAAGCTTTCTGCTCTGCTGGACCCCAGTACCAGTTCATTTTGCCCTTTTTCCCTGCAAGTTTATTGAGGGGGGCCAGGATGTGGGAGAGTCGCTTCCACATATCCCTGTAGAAATTCACCATCCCAAGGAACATCTTGAGTTGTTTGGTGTTCTTGGGGGCTTCCAGGCGCTTCATCGCCTCCAGTTTCTTTGGCTAGGGCTGAATGCCCTCTGTTGTTAACAGAAACCCTAGGTATTCCACTTCTTTCTGCATAAAGAAGGATTTCCGTAGGTTGGCCCGAAAGCTGGCATCGTCCAGTCTTTGTAGGACTGTATCGATTTTGTCGAGGTGATCCTGTTCAGATTCACCTTCTCTCTGGATGATTAGAATATCATCAATATAGACCAGGACATAGTCCAGGTCCCCGAGGAGGTTCATCATTACTGACTGAAAGATGTCAGGTGCGCATGCAATTCCCATGGCCAGTCTTTTGTAGGCATATTTTCCCCATGGCAGAATGGTAGAGCAGATCTTTTGGCTCTCCTCGCAAATGGGAATGGTATAATATCCTTGGGATAAGTCCAGTGCCGTAGCTGATTTGAACTTCTGCAACCTTTGGATTGTTTCCCCTATGCTTGGTAATGGGAATGGTTTCCTCTGGATTGCTGCATTCATCTTCCGGAAGTCTGTAAGGACTCGGATATCGCCTGTCTTCTTTGGTTGACAGAATGTGGGAGATGCCCATGGTGAGTCATCATCATGGGGGAGTTTTTCCAGTACTCCAATATCACAGAGCCTAGTGATCTCCTTCCGGAGGGCTTGTTCGAAGGCATGGGGTACCGAATAGTACCGCTGCCGGACCGGTTTGACCCCTGGTTGGAGTTCAATGGACACCGGTTCTATATTTTTGAGTAGACCCAACCCTCCTCCAAAGAGTGTTGGGAATTTCTTTAGTGTTTTCTTTAAGTCTTCCTTGGACTCGTCTGTGATCTCCAGGTCGTTGACCATAGCGTCGATATCTACCTTGGAGTAGTCTGCGTCCAGAATTTTGGATTGCCTCTCTTCCTCCTGTTGGAGGATGGGACTTTGTGTGTTGGCAAAGAATACTGCCTCACATTTGTCCGGGTCCGAGAGCTCCCCCATCCCCTTCATGGGAATGGAGTCGCCCTGCCATTCAATTGTCCGGGAGCTGTATTTTATATCCAGTCCCAGTTGTGCCATTAGGTCGGATCCTATAATCATGTCATAGGGTACTTCTTCATGGTGATGGTATTCATCCACTTGGAAGGTCCACTTGATGGTCTTGGAGTTTGAAAATTCTATCAGCCTTAGTCCCACTGAAGCCGCAGACTTGGTTCTGAACTTGCCCCCATACGTGTTGTAGGTGACAGATCTTTGGTCTCGGTTCGTTAGTTGACTTCGGTCGACGAATCGCTTTAGTACAATGGATTTGGAGCAACCAGAGTCTAATAGGCCCCGGAGCATCCTCCCCCTTCCCTTGTGGTCCAATACCTCCACACAGACGTCCGCAAATCTGTTGATGATGCGAGGTCCTGTGTGGATGGCGTCGGCCATTCAATTGTGGGAACCTTTCCTTTTCAAGGTTTTCCTGTACTTTCTTCTGTACTCTTTGAGTTCGCGTTCGGAGATGTCGATCTCGTCGTCGGAGACTGAGTGGTCAGCTTGGGCCGTGGCCAGTACGTACGAGTACTCGTGGTTTGATAGATTCCTTCCCCAGTGGGGTTTGGAGTACTCCTCGGAGTCCGAGTTGTCTTTTGCCACAAAATGCTCCTTGAGCAAGTTGATGGTCTCCCGGTCGAACTTTCCCTTCTTGGAGGGTCCTCCGGTTAGTTTCCAACATTTGCCGGCATGGACCTTGCCACAGGTCTTGCATAGCTGTTTGTTGCTGTTGTCCACAGACAATTTTGCGACGCGCGATTTTGTCCGATGTTCCAATGTTCCAGTACTTAAAACACGTAGATTTCTACACAACTTTCCCCTTTGATATCTCACTCACTTCTAAAGCTCCTACAACAAAACCAAGCACTACACCTATTAACAGAGACCTCCCCTATCTGATTCTGCTGTTTGTTTGGCTGCTCCTTGCTCCCTTCGGTTGCTTTGGTTGCTTGTTTCCGTGTCGGTCGATCGGCAGCAACAAGCGGCAAGCGAAAACAACACATAATTTTCTACAGCAATTGCAGTACTAATTCTACAGCAGCTCTGCTTCAGTTCCGCTTTGTCTCCGAGCTCGGTTTGTTTTTTGATCTGTTTTCAAGCCATATTTTTATTTAACGCTATACAGTCTTCCAAGCCCCATAAGTGATACCCACTTAACGTTCTACATTCTTCAAGGTCGAACCTACTTAACGTTCTACATTCTTCAAGATCGAACACATATACAACCCCCTTCTAGAAGGTTCCTACTCGCTGATCCCTAAGTATCTGCAAGTTCGCGCGAGCATATCTTCCAGTTCCCCTTTATTTTCAAGCCAATTGCCCCCTGCTCTTACTAGTGTCAATCACTTAAGAGCTACCCTGTTTCCTCGCCAAGTCCCCCAGTCCCTAAGTGTTTTCGCTTAAGGCTCCCCCTACTACACCTGTTTTCAAGCCAAGACCAACCGATCCCTAAGTACCACCTACTTATTGCACTCTTGTTTCCAAGACTACAGCTACTATCGCCCCTTGTTTTCAAGACTACAATTTCCCTGGTCCCTAAGTTTTCACGAGTTCCCTGATCCCTAAGTGTTTTCGCTATTAAGCAACCCCAACTTGAACTTCAAGTTAGACACTGTTTTTCAAGACACAAGCCTCCCCCTGGTCCCTAGGTGTTTTTACTAAAGCCCCTGTTTTCAAGCAAGCAGCTTTCCTGGTCCCTAAGTGTCTCGCTCAAGGTCCCTGTTTTCAAGCCAATTGCCCCCGGATACTGTTTCCACTGCAACCCCGGTCCCTAAGTGCCCCGTTCAAGGTCCCTGTTTTCAAGCCAATTGCCCCTGGATACTGTTTCCACTTATAAGTACTTGCGAGTTTGAACTTCATGTTCCCTCCTGAGCCTTTTAAGTGTGCCCTGTCATTGATATCCCCTGGTCCCTAAGTTTTCCTACTAAAGCCCCTGTTTTCAAGCAAGCAGCTTCCCTGGTTTAATTGCCTCGCTCAAGGTCTTTGAATCAAGCCAGTTTGTTTCTACACGATTTGCAGTGGTCTACTGGAGTTTCCAAATTCTGTAACTCCAGAGCACCTCTGTGGGTTTCGAACGTGACTCTTCTGGTAGTGCTCCAGTCCTTTCTTTTGGTTCCCCTGGAGTTTTTCCTTGTCCAGACCAACGTTGGACCTGTTGTTGCTGCTGTACCCTGTTTCCCAGCATACAACCTTTCACCTGGCATTTCTGCACTCCACTGGTGCTTCTACTGCCCCGGCATTTGTCATCATCAGCGGCGTGTCTTCTGTAGCCCCAGCATCTAACAGGTTGCTTTTCAGCTGTTGCTTTGCCCTCAACCGGTGCTTCTCCTGCCCCGGCTTTTGTCATCACCTGGCACATTTACATCCAAGAGGTGTGACTGCTGTTGTTCCAGCACCCAACAGCTTGCTTTTCGGCTGTTGATTTGCCCTCAACCGGTGCTTCTCCTGCCCCGGCCTTTGTCATCACCTGGCACTTTTCCATCCAAGTGGCGTGTCTGCTGTTGCCCCAGCACCACCCAATTTGCCTTTCAGTTGTTGCTTTGCCCTCAACCGGTGATTCTCCTGCCCCGGCCTTTGTCATCACCTGGCACTTTCCCATCCACGCGGCCTGTCTGCTGGCCCTTTTACATCCCAGTGCAGTGTCTGCTGTTGCTTCAGCACCCACCAGGTTGCTATTCAGCTGTTGATCTGCCCTCCATTGGTGCTTCTCCTGCCCCGGCCTTTGCCCTCAACCGGTGCTTCTCCTGCCCCGGCCTTTTTCATCACCTGGCACTTGCACATCCAAGAGGCGTGTCTGCTGTTGGTCCAACACCCAACTGCTTGCTTTTCAGTTGTTGCTTTGCTCTCAACTGGTGCTTCTCTTGTCCCGGCCTTTGCCCTCACCCGGTGCTTCTCCTGCCCCGGCCTTTGTCTTCAACCGGTGCTTCTCCTGCCCCGGCCTTTGTCATCAACCGGTGCTTCTCCTGCCCCGGCCTTTGTCAACACCGGGTACTTCCCCATTCAAGCGCGGCGTTTCAGTTGGTGATCCTGCACTCCACTGGAGGATTTCTGCTGTTGATTGCCCTCCACCGGTGCTTCTCCTGCCCCAGCATTTGCCCTCAACCGGTGCTTCACCTGCTCCGGCCTTTTCATCACCTGGCACTTGCACATCCAAGAAGCGTGTCTGCTGTTGGTCCAGCCCCCACTTGCTTGCTGTTAAGCTGTTGTTTGCACTCCACCGGTGCTTCTCCTGCCCCGGACTTTGTCATCACCCGGTGCTTCACCTGCCCCGGCCTTTGTCTTCACCTGGCACTTGCACATCCACGAGGAGTGTCTGCTGTCGGTCCACCACCCAATTGTTTGCTTTTCAGCTGTTATTTGCCCTCAATCGGTGCTTCTCCTGCCCCGGCCTTTGTACTCAACTGGTGCTTCCCCTTTCAAGCGCGGCGTTTCAGTTGTTGCTCCTGCACTCCACTGGAGGTTTTCTGCTGTTGATTTGCCCTCCACCGGTGCTTCTCCTGCCCCGGCCTTTGCCCTCAACCGGTGCTTCACCTGCCCCGGCCTTTGTCATCACCTGGCACTTGCACATCCAAGAGGCGTGTCTGCTGTTGGTCCAACACCTAATTGCCTGCCTTTCAGTTGTTGCTTTGATCTCAACCAGGTGCTTCTCCTGCCCCGGCCTTTGCCCTCAACCGGTGCTTTTCCTTTCGAGCGCGGCGCCTCAGTTGTTGCTCCTGCACTCCACTGGAGGTTTTCTGCTGTTGATTTGCCCTCCACCGGTGCTTCTACTGCCCCGGCCTTCGCCCTCAACCGGTGCTTCCCCTGCTTCGGCCTTTGTCATCACCTGGCACTTGCACATCCAAGAGGCGTGTCTGCTGTTGGTCCAACTCCCAATTGCCTGCTTTTCAGCTGTTGTTTGCCCTCCACCGGTGCTTCCCCTGCCCCGGCCTTTGCCCTCAACCGGTGCTTCACCTGCTTCGGCCTTTGTCATCACCTGGCACTTGCACATCCAAGAGGCGTGTCTGCTGTTGGTCCAACACCCAATTGCCTGCTTTTCAGTTGTTGCTTTGCTCTCAACTGGTGCTTCTCCTGCCCCGGCCTTTGCCCTCACCCGGTGCTTCTCCTGCCCTGGCCTTTGTCTTCAACCGGTGCTTCTCCTGCCCCGGCCTTTGTCATCAACCGGTGCTTCTCCTGCCCCGGCCTTTGTCATCAACCGGTGCTTCTCCTGCCCCGGCCTTTGTATTCAACCGGTGCTTCTCCATTCAAGTGCGGCGTTTCAGTTGGTGCTCCTGCATTCCACTGGAGGTTTTCTGCTGTTGATTTGCCCTCCACCGGTGCTTCTCCTGCCCCGGCCTTTGCCCTCAACCGGTGCTTCACCTGCTCCGGCCTTTGTCATCACCTGGCACTTGCACATCCAAGAGGCGTGTCTGCTGTTGGTCCAACACCCAATTGCCTGCTTTTCAGTTGTTGCTTTGATCTCAACCGGTGCTTCTCCTGCCCCGGCCTTTGTCATCAACCGGTGCTTCTCCTGCCCCGGCCTTTGTACTCAACCGGTGCTTCTCCATTCAAGTGCGGCGTTTCAGTTGGTGCTCCTGCATTCCACTGGAGGTTTTCTGCTGTTGATTTGCCCTCAACCGGTGATTCTCCTGCCCCGGCCTTTGTCATCAACCGGTGCTTCTCCTGCCCCGGCCTTTGTCATCACCTGGCACTTGTACATCCAAGAGGCGTGTCTGCTGTTGGTCCAGCACACCATTGCTTGCTTTTCAGCTGTTGTTTGCCCTCAACCGGCGCTTCTCCTGCCCCGGCCTTTGTCATCAACCGGTGCTTCTCCTGCCCCGGCCTTTGTCATCAACCGGTGCTTCTCCTGCCCCGGCCTTTGCCATCACCTGGCACTTGCACATCCAGGAGGAGTGTCTGCTGTTGGTCCAGCACCCAATTGTTTGCTTTTCAGCTGTTGTTTGCCCTCAATCGGTGCTCCTCCTGCCCCGGCCTTTGTCCTCAACCGGTGCTTCTCCCTTCAAGCGCGGCGTTTCAGTTGGTGCTCCTGCACTCCACTGGAGGTTTTCTGCTGTTGATTTGCCCTCCACCGGTGCTTTTCCTGCCCCGGCATTTGTCATCTGCCCTCAGTGCTCCCCTTCTGGTACAATGCCTCCCCCTCCCACTAAGGGGTGGCCCACCTCCCAAGCAGCTTCCCGGAAGAAAAGATCTTCCACGCCTCCTTCTTCTGTTAGGTCTGCCTCTGGGACTCGGTCTAACAAGCGCCCATTTGTGCAAAAGACCCCTCCAAGACATTCTAGTGTCACCTCTGCTCTTACTACTCCTTCTCCTACTCTTGATACCAGATCATCCTCTTCCTCTGCCTCATCAGCCTCTTCATCCTCTATGCATGGGTCCTCTGTTGATGATATGTCTTCATCCTCTTCTGTGTCCTCATCTGCAGGTGTGCTTTCTGATGTTGATATGCTTGGCACTGAACCTGCTCCAGGGGATTCCTTGAAGCCTTCTTCTTCTGCAGGTGTGCTCTCTGATGTTGAGATGCTTGGCACTGACTCTGCGCCAGGGGAATCTGCACCAGGGGACTCTGCACCAGGGGATTCCTTGCAACCTTCTTCTCTGTCAACAGCTTCTCAGCTAGGCTCCCAGGAGTCAGGTCCTCCGCCGTCAGGTACTCTGTCAGGCTCTCAGTCGTCAGGTACTTTGCGGTCAGACCCCAAGCTGATAAGCTCCCAGTCCTCAGGCTCCCAGCAGCAGGGCTCCCAGCAGCAGGGCTCCCAGCAGTCAGGACCCCGGCCCCCAGCCTCCCAGCAGCCAGGATCCAACCAGGCAGGCTCCCAGCTGCCAGGCCAACAGACGCCCAGACACACACCAAAGGGTTCTGGGACCTCAGGCAAGGTCCCTGCTTTCTCTATTCTCAAGCAATCTACTCTTGCCTTTTCCTCTGCCCACTCTCAGCAGCAAGCACGCCACTCCCAACGCCAGGAGGCTCTGGCTGCTGCCAACAGGGCTCATTCCGCTTCCTTCTTCTGGTGTTTTTATGGTAAGGGTCCCTGTTCTGGCAAATCTCCTATACCATCTGCAATTCATGCCTTTCGAAAATCTCCAACTGGTAACCGGTTATGGGCTGGGTGTCCAAGCCCTACACACTTTTTCAGCAAGAAGGAGGGTAAAGACAAAAAATCCATCCATGATATTTGCCAGACTGCCATCCCTCCTGTTTATTCTCAGGTTTTTCCGGACACTCCAGACTGGCGCGATGCCACTGTAGCTTCCTTGGCTTCTATTGCCTCTGCTTGCTTTCAAGGCTCTGCCCCAGCCTGGACCAAGCAACCACCAGGCCAGGCTCTGAAGAAATGTCTTATTGGTTTGGTCAAGATGTCTCCTGAGTGTTTTGATGACCTGTATTGTGAGGGCAACCTTTTGCCTAGTACTGAAGGCAAAGTATGGTGGGCAGCCAATCAGGTGCTTGGTTCTCATTGGCATTTCAAGAAGCGCCCTCCTACACCTGCGCCACCAGTGGCTGATGACGCTTCCACTTCCAAATCTTCCACTTCCAAATCAGTGTCCTTTCTTCCTGGTGGTGGTGATGCTACTGTCTTGTCCTCCTCTGCTGGGCATTTCCTCCAACGCCGAGGGGTTTGCTCCAGTGATTCTAGAGCTCCAGTGGATGTCACTGCTGGCACCAAGTGTTCTCATAGTTCTTATGTCACTCTGTCCCTTCCAAGGTTGATGTCACAACGCCCTGGGGAACTTTATGATGAGCTGCTCAAGTCTCTCAAGGAAGCTTTGGATCTTCTATGGACTGTTGACAAGCGCCTGGTGTTGTATGTTTTTCCCTCAAGAGCCAGGCTCAACCCCAAGGCCAAGACTGTTACCAAGTTTTGGACGACACTTCCTGACAGGAAGACCTTGGAATTGTATGTTGCTCAGCTCTGGCTTCGCAGTCGAACTGCTCCTCATCTACGATTCTTTGTGGGACACAGTGCTTCCCTGGAGAAACTCTTTTCAGCACAATTGCTCCAGAGGCTCAGAGACCGTGACATGGACCTGAAATATGACCACATACAGGCCCCAGTTATTGTCACCTGTGGCTTTCTCCTTGGATCTTACATGCAGAGTTTTGATCTTGACCACTACAACGAATTGCTTCAGACTCATCCCAGGTTTCAGGCATGTCCTATTGCTGTTATCAGGAAGAATATCAGCCTGGACAACTCCAGAACTCCTGATCCCAATCCGGTTCTGGCTGCTCATGTTTTATGTGATGCTACAAAGCGCACTCAAACTGTTAAGCTCCTCAAAGCTCAGTTCAATCGGTGCAACCCTTCAGACATTGCCTCTTTACCTGATGGTAAATTCTACAAGTTTATTGAGACAGCTACCAATCCTTCTGACAGACCTCTTCCCCCCTCCAAGCTCAAGACTGTTCGCCAAGCTAAGCACCGCCAAGCCAAATTTATTGAGAGCCATGAAACTGCTCCTGTTCTGGGGGTAGTTGATCTTGATCTTCCAGTTGACTTGGGCCAAGGGCTGGGTTTGAAGACACTGCGCAGTGTGCTTCTGGGTATCAGAACCCGTGACAATTGGTCATGGCCTCTTTTTCTTTCTGTTGATACCAGTTCATACCGAGGCGAGATCCTTGCTTTGTACAACATCACTACCAAGGCTGAAGCAATGGCCATGTTGTCTTTCCTGCCTATTTTTCTGGAAGCTCAGTATGGTTCTTGTGTTAGACAATGGTTCTCTTCTGAGTGCTTGACTGAAATGGAAGCTTACCATTGGGATGCTGCTGTCAATTGTGTTGTGGAAACTGCACCTGCTGCAGATCCAATGCAGGATGACTCTCTTCCCTTTTTTGGTGATGGGGATGCAAGAGATTGGGAACTTGTTGATGATGACTTGTCAGTTGACCTTGCTCCCGATCTCACTTTTGATCTGGATTTGCACTTTAACCTCCAAGCCCGTGCTGACAGTGGTGGTGGAGGCTTTGATGACTCTCAATCCATGGATACTTTAGCGACTGGCACTTCCAATCTTACTGCTGTCCAGGCATCAGCGCCTGCAGGTGCTGTTCCTCCTGGCGGTGACCCTCCCCATGTTGCCAAGGCTGATGCCTCCCCTGGTATCCCTCCTGAAGTTCCCCCTGAAGTTCCTGACCCTCCCCATAATGCCATGGCTGGTGACCTCCCTGTGGCCTCTCCTGATTCCTCAACTGCAGTTCCTGCTGCCGGTGGTGGGGAAGACGCAGCCTCTGCATTGAGGCTTGGAGTTGCTGCAATTGCATTCTCTTCCAGCCATGATGCTAGTGTCAGTGATTTGAGCCATGCCAATGTCTCCACCAAATCAGCTCCGGCAACTCTTCCTTCCGTGCGACAGACTCGGTTTCCTTCTGATCATGGTTAGCTCTTCTGGTATGAGGTGTGATGGGATGCCTTCCAATCCAAATCCCATCAATGCTTCTCCTGTTTCTCCCTTTTCCCCCTCCGCCTCTTCCCCTGTCTCTCATTTTGTCCAATTAACTCTTCATGGAGACTCTCTTGCTGCTAAGGATTCTGACAGTTTTGGTCATTCCTTTCCTCAAGCTCCATCCTCTAACTCCACCATCATCACTTTCCAAAACATTGGACCACAGCGCAGAGCTGCCTTTATGTCCATGTCCAAGCACAACTCCCGTCAATTTGTCAAGAGCAATGCCAGTGTGGCTCTTTTTGCTGAACATTGTTTGAATGAATCCAAACTCCTGCCCTGTGATCTTTTCAATCGGCGCATGAAGAATGCCAGTCCCTCAAGTTTTTCCTATCTTGCCAACAACAAGCATGAAGCTTCTGACTGCTCATGGCTTCAGCCTGGCGGCACAGGTTTTTCCATTGACCAGCTGTTCAGCTCCCACAAGGTTGCACATGGAGCTGATCCATCTGGTCTTGGCAGATGGTCCTTTGTCAAGTTTCAGGGCAGGGATGGCTACAATGTCACCATGTTTTCTGCCTACTGCCCAGTTGAAAATGATAGGGATCTTGGCTCAGTCTGGAATCAACAGTACCGATACTTTCAAGCAGCTGAAAATCTTTTCAGTCCCAATCCATGTATTCTCTTTCACAGGGATTTGACTGCTGCCCTTCAGGTCTGCCTGGGTGCAGGTGATCAAGTCATTGTTGGGATTGATCAAAATGCTGATGTTCGAACTGATGGCTTGTCTTTTGAGCTCAAGGCTCTTGGTTTCAGAGAGGCCATTCTTACACTTCATAGTACGTCTTCTCCTCCTGCCACTCACAACCGCAACACTACCAGAACACCAATTGATGCCATTTGGGTCTCTGAGAATGTTGATGTTCTCAGGGCTGGGTATTGTCCCTTTGGTGGTGCCCAGGGTATGGAATCTGACCATAGAATGCTTTGGATTGAAGTCTGTAATTGCAGCCTCATGGGCAAACATTTGCCACCTCCTGTGAGATTCTCTCTTTCCAAACTCCAGTCCTCCCACCCTCATCTGCGCCAACGGTATTTCAAGCGAGTGAGGCACAGCTTTCTCAAGGCTGGAGTGTTTTCTCTCCAAGCTAAGCTGGAGCACCTACTGGCTCAGTTTCAGTCTGGGGATATTTCTGTGCGCGCTGATCTCATCACCACATATGAAGTACTCCATGAAACCTCCACCTCTCTCAGGCTCTCTGTTGAACAAAACCTCTGCCACACTAGAGCTGGTTTGGTTCCATGGTCACCAAAGCTGCAAGTCTATCGTGATACCATTGACTTTTGGAGGCGTGTTGTTAAGTTGAGACAGGGTGTGTCCACCAGTCATACTGTTTTGAAAAGGTTGGCCTGCAAGCTTTCTCTCTACAAAGGAGAACACAGTGACCTTTCCAGTGCTCTCCTCCATCTGAAACAAGCTTACAAGCAATACCGGGCAGTGAAGAAATTGGCCCCCTCATGGAGAGACTCCTTCAATCAAGGCCTGGTGGATGCACTTCTTGCTGAAGGCAAGCCTCACAACCAGAATGCTTCCCAGATTCGTGCCAGGATGCGCAGGGAACGTCTTCAAAGAGAGCTTGGTCTCGCTGCTCGGTCTATTCGGGGACGTGTCAACAAGTCAGCAGTCTTACGAGCTATTGCAGTTGGCCATGATGGTGTTGAACAGGTCTTGGAATCTCAGTCTACTATGGTACCAGCTATGGCTGAATCCAATGTCCGGCGTCAACAGCAGTGTATTGGCACTCCTTCCATGACTCCCTCCTTCATTGAAGATTTTGGCTACCTAGGCACAGCCCATGCTTCTGCTCAAGTTCTTGATGGCACATATAATCCTCCTCCTGCCACTGACAAATACCTCTCTGAATTTCTTTCCTGTCTCAAAGTCCCTGACTCTATTCTGAGTTTGCCCCCCTTTGACTATTCAGTGTGTCCAGCTGACAATGCTGCTGCCTGGAAACGCCAGAGGGAACGCACAGCAAGTGAACCTTCTTGTTTGAGTTTTGCCCACCACAAGGCTTTTGCCCTGGATCCCCAGCTGAACAAGTTTGACACTCTCCTGAGATCCGTCCCATTGATTGTTGGCTTCTCTCCTTCTGCTTGGCAGGTCATCACTGATGTTGAAATCTTCAAGAAACCTGGTGAATATAGAGTGGATAAGATGAGGCTCATCCAGTTGATGTCTCCTGAGTTCCAAATCAACAACAAAATGATTGGCAGACGCATTCTTGCCTACGCTGAACTTGCTAATGCAGTGGCTGTTGATCAACATGGAAGCAGGAAACACCACAAGGCAATCAACACCTGCCTGAACAAGAAGCTCATATGTGATGTGTTGCGGCAGAAGCGCAGATCCGGTGCTGTTGCAATGAATGATGCCAAGGGCTGTTATGATAGAATCTCTCATCCGATTGCAGGTCTCACTCTCCAGAGCTTTGGGGTTCCTGCCCATGTGTGTGAAGTTCTTCTGTCTACTCTGCAACATGCTAAGCACCACATCAAAACTGGTTTTGGTCGGTCAGGCCCTGTGTATGGTGATGAACCTGTTCCTCTCAGTGGTTGTGGCCAAGGCAATGGTATTGGTCCAACTCTTTGGGCTTTGGTGTCAACAATTGTCTTCCGAATGATGCAACAGGCTGGGCATGGTGTCCATCTTATCACTTCTTTGTCGCTGCAACTGGTTTCTCTTGTGGGTTTTGCCTTTGTGGATGACACAGATTTGTTTTGTGCTGGCTCTGATTCCTCAACATCTGGTGAGGAATTAGCTGTTGACTTTCAGGAAGCTCTTGACCGGTGGGCTGGTGGGATTATTGCCACTGGTGGTGCTATTGAACCTGCCAAATCTTTCTGTTATTTGATTGATTTCAAATGGAATGGATCCGGCTGGGACTATCGCTCAATTGCTGACATGCCCGGTGACTTCTCTGTTGCTGACAAGAATGGCAATCGAGCTACCCTGGATCGGTTTGAAGTTGACCATGCTGACAAGACCCTTGGGGTTTTTATCTCCATGGATGGCAATGAGGAAGCACAGATTGCTCACATGCAGTCCCAGTCTCAGTCTTTTGGCTCTCAACTCAGGGCTTCCAAGTGTGAGAAGCGCGCATCCCTCTACACCTTCAAGTATTCTTTCACGAAGTCTGTTGAATACCCCATGCCTGTCACGCAACTTGATGAGGCCACCTGGACTAAGATAATTCACCCAGCTCTTGTTCCTGTGCTGAATAAAGCAGGGATGTCACGGACATTCCCTAGACATGTGTTCTACGGTCCTTCCCTCTATCAAGGCTTTGGTTTCATCCATCCATACCTCCTCCAAGAGTTTAGTCATATTGCCACCCTCTTTCAGGAATCTGTCAGGTCCTCACAAACTGGTAGGATTCTCAGGCTAACTGCTGAGTCTCTCCGGCTTGAACTTGGACTTCCTCTCCATCTTGGTGTCACACCCTATTCTCCTTTTGCTTCATACGTCACTCCCTGCTGGTACAAACATGTGTGGAAGTTTTTCTCTGTTCACCCTGTGAGCTTGTTTGAAGACTTCCCAGATCTTCCACTGCTACGTTCCAATGACTGTTATCTCATGCAAGCCTTTGTCAACTCTGGCTTCAGAGGTGCTGACTTGTCCCTCTTGAATCACATGCGCATGTCCCTCAAGGCTATTTCCCTTGCTGACACTTGTACTCCAGATGGGAAAAGACTCTCACCCATGGCCTTCCAGCTGACATCCTCCAATCACTTGAGGGATCATCTTGACTGGCCTAGATGTCCTCCATCTTGGCCTCCAGCAGCAAAGCGCTTATGGACTAAGGCTCTTCAGACCTGTTTTCTTCCCCCTTGTCCACCCCCTGCAGCCAGGGCACTGGCTCCTTCTTTTCACCTTGGGCATTGGCTCTCTCCCCAGACAGCTTCTCTTTGGCCTTGGTTTTTGTCTCCATCCACCAACAGAATATTCTTCAAAACTTCTACTGGCTGGATTGTGAGCACCTCCCAAGGCAGGGGCAGATACAGGGTCACTTCTGAACTCATTCCTGCCAAACCAGCCTGTGCTGATGTGCTTGTCTGCCCTGTTATTTGTGGACAAGTTGTACGCGTTGTTGGGTCCTCTGCTTTTGTTTCCGAACCTCCTGACATGGATCCTCTGGAGTACAATCCATTTGATTCTCTTCCAGACTCCCCCGTAGATACCTTTGATGCACTCTCTGAGTCTCCAAGGGTACTTCTCCACAAATATTCTCTGCCTCAGGTTGGCTGTCAGCACCTTGTTGATGCTATTGAGAGTGGTACTGCCAGTGCTGTATGTGATGGTTCATTTGATCCGGACCTTGTCAGAGGAACTTCTGCTTTCATTTTGTCACCCAATACCTCCACCAAGACTGCTTCATTGTTCCTCACTGGCTGTAATTTTGTCAGTGGATCCCCAGAGGATCAATCATCCTATAGGAGTGAACTGGCAGGCATCATTGGGGTTCTCACCTGTTGCACTGCTCTGGTGAGTCTTTTTGATATTGCTTCTGGCTCTATCACCATTGCTCTGGATGGTGACACAGCTCTCAAACAGGCTGAGGGATCTTGGCCTTTGGTTATTTCCCAGAAGTCTTTTGATTATGTTTATGTCATCAGAAACATGATTTCTGCCCTGCCAATCTCTGTGTACTTTCAGTGGGTTCAGGGCCATCAAGCTGGAATCTTTCTTGATTGGTGGGCCCTTCGCAATCATCAGGTTGACAGCATGGCAAAGGCATTTCTCTCTGTCCATAGAGCTTCTGCCCATCACTATCCCAGACTTGTGTTTGAGCCTTGGGCATTTTCTCTCAATGGACGCAAGTGTTCAAGGTTTGATCAAAATGCTTTGCATGTTGCCATTTCTGGTCCTCCTCTTCTTCAATATTGGCAGACCCACCATGATATCCCCATTCCACAACCTGTTTTGAGTTCCATCCATTGGTGTGCCCATCTGTCTGCCTTCAAGCGTCTACCTCCTGGCATGCAAAGGTGGTTTGTTAAATTTGCTTCTGGATGCATTGGTGTTGGCAACCAACTACTTCACTACCAGTATCAGGATCACTCCAGGTGCCCATTGTGTGATGCAGACAACGAGAAGGTTTCTCATGTGCTCTCCTGCAAGGATCCTGGGGCTGTCAGGCACAGTGTGACTGCCTTCACGGGACCACTGCAGAAGAGGCTTGAAGTTGAACAAACTGATCCATCATTGGTTGCTGCCATTGTGGATCTTCTCACCAGAGTTCGGAAGGGACAGAGAATTTATCCATCATCCTACTCACTTGCAATTGCGTCTGCTGTCAGGGCACAGAGGACTATTGGCTGGCACAACTGGATTCTGGGTAGGTGGTCTCCTCGCTGGTATCAAATCCAGGCTGACTACTACTCCCACATTGGAAGCAAGCGCTCTCCCAAACGTTGGGCTACAGCTATCATCCATCAGTTCTTTCTTACCTCCTGGGATCTTTGGACCTATAGGAATGAACGACTCCATGGTCCTGGGGGTACCCTTGATGCTGAACAACACCAATCTCTTGATGCTTCCATCACCTCTGAATTGGCCATTGGTGCAGCTGGTGCACTCCCCCAGTCACACTCCCTTTTGCAAACCCCTTTCCAAGTCCTACAAGGTTACACCCTGACTGCCAAGAGGCAGTGGCTTGCAACCATCCACCTTGCCAGGAAGCAGTATGCAGCACCTGTCCAACCTGTGCAGCCATACCAACGAGAGGCTGCTCTCCTCAGAGCCTGGCTCACTGGACCTCAGGGTTGATTACACTTTGTACCTTGGTCTTGTCTTCTGTTCTTGCTTCTTATCTTGTCATTTACCTTTTGATACTGGATCTTATTCCAATATCTCCATTCCCATCTCACTTTCTCTCAAGTCCCTATTTTGTGGGACTTGTTTGTCCTTTTCCCTGCTTGATCTTCAAGGTTTGTTTGAAAAAATTTGTCGTTCTACCACTTGGGGTCCTGACTCTTTGATGGAGGCGACGTTAAAGTCTGGTTACAGACTGAGTAATTTAGTTTCACCTTTGGTGATTAAAGTTATTTAAATACGTATATTATTATTATTATTGTTGCTGTTGTCCACAGGGCGCTTCTTTTTGCCAGGGGATTTCCCGTGGTGGGTTCCTCCCCCAGATGCGGCCTTGGGATTCTTCTTGGGACCACCGTTTTGTTTTTCGAGGTCAGAGATTCGTTTGCGGAGTTAATCCTCGCTCCGGATGGTGATTTCCAAATTTTCGAGCTTGTCGATGGTGGTGTTAAAGGAGTGGGAATAAACGTCCCATCCGATATGGTCGAGTTTCTCTCGTTGGGAGTGGGTCATGTTGGAATCTAGGATTTCCTTCATGTCCTCTTCCGAGTAACTGGATGGAGCAGTGCCGTTTGCGGCGCCACTCTCCCAGAGGCAGTCTGGTAGATAGCTCTGGAGTTTGGCCATGCGGTTTGCCCAAGAGCGGATACCGTGTTTCATGTCGATTTTCGTGTTCCGGATGAATCTCCGGAGCAGAATGTAGGACCGTTTGCCATTCATGTCATTGCCAAAGATTTTGAGTTTGAGGGCATGCATACACTCCTCAATGACATCCTTTCTGTACTCCTGGGTTTGGTAGTACTGGATGAGGGTGCTTGAGACCCTTTTCTTTGGGACCGGACCGTCGAGTACGGCGGTTTCCGGTTCTTGTTCGGACGCTGCCGTAGCAGTTGTGTCGTTGTTCTCGGTTGGGGCGGTGGCCGCCACCGGTTCCTTTGGTTTGTCCGAGGGGGGTTCGATGGGTTCCCTCAGTGCAATCCTTTGGAGTTTCTGTTGGATCAGCTGGTTGCTGTGGACCTTGTGTCCGGGTTCGGCGTAGTATGGACAATGGCGAGCGCCTCAAGAGAGAGGATTCTCTGGAGGACATCCAGTTTCTGGTCTCCTTGGAGTTTTTCATTGCCAGCAATTTTCTGGTCAATTTTCTGGTCAAAGTCTCTCTTCCAGATGATGAAGAGTTCCGGTCTTTCAGTGCCGGTGAGTACCTTCAGATAGTCACTGAAGGCCACTCCCCCTTTCTCTGAGTCTATGCTCATCTTTACAGCAGTGGCATCCTCCGGCCAGTCCTCTCGTGCAAAGGTAAAGGGTTTCTGTTTGGTTCCTTTAGACGCCATGGTGGGTTAATCAGTTATTCTATTTAATTTAGTTACACTATTTCTGTTATCTTTGTTGCTTATGTCGAAATTGAGCAAGAATGATTGCTCAGTTCCTCCAGTTCCTATTGCTGGATTTTGGCACTGTTCTCGTGATAACTCGTGTTATAACTGATTTTTCCCCCTGGTTTGCCCATTGGTGGGAGTTGTTTCTCTCTTTGGCTCCCGGGAATCCTGTGGTTCCCCGGAGTTGTTTCTGTTTTTATTTCGTGGGAGTCGTTTCCTGTGGTTCTCCGGCGTTGCTTCTTTCTTAAGCTGTCACCGGACCGGTCCCACTTCTTGTTATCCCGTGGGATTAGTGGTGTTTGGGTATTTGGTGTATACCTTTGCGGATATTTTATATATTTCGGTTCTGGTTGGCGTACTCTTTTCGGTCTGTCCATCCACTCAGCGTTGGTCCAATTAGTCCACTCGCTGATTTATGTGTCACTTTTTCAGTATGTATTTTCGAATTTTTCGATTCTTTTCTGTTGTCGACCATGGTCCTGTTTAGGTACTTAGGTGTCTCTGTTGCTACTGTTGCTCCCTTATACTGGAGTCGACAGTCGCTGGGGTCGATTTTCCTTGTGCTGCAGACACTGGATATCCTTCTCCCTGTTTTGCTTCTTTGTGCCTCCATTTTCTGGCAGTATTTCGATCTCGTCGGCGCCTTGGCCGATCGGTCTCTTTCTGCTCATGGTCATCAGCACTCAGCTTGATTTTAAAATCATGCCATACCCCGGGTCTACTAGTGATTAGAATAGTAGTGATATGCAAATTGTGGGCTCTATCAGTTAGTCTATATGCTACAGTTCTAAGAGCTCTCTGGCAATCAGCGATTCCATCGGCTCGCCGATTGTTCTCTTTTATCCTTATCCTTAATCCAGTCCCATGTGTACTCGTGACTGTATTCTGGTGCACGGCATTTTGCGTGAAGCGGGCCATACTAATTTGCAGTTACATCTACAGGCCATGCTGGCTCAAAGCTGTCACTTGAAAAACACCCCATTTTTGGCCCTTTTTCTCTATTTGGGAGCTTACTAAGGGAAGAATAAACAAATTTGTTTTAAAGGGAATATAGAGCATTGTAGAGTAGAGTGTTAGCTAACGGACCATATCTTTACTATGAACAGAGGTGGTGTATGTGTGGAGATATCGCAAAACGCAAAGATGCTGTCACTCAAAGTGATCCATTTTGGTAAATGTGATCCATTATTTTTTGCCGGGTACAATTATTTTGAGAATATGGTAGAGGTTTAGTAACTAAAGTTGTCTGTTTTTTGACAGGTTATGAGCCAGAGCAAAAGCCAAAGGTCCACTGTTTTGACTACCTGTAATCATTCTAACAGCACAGCTTGGACACTATTTTATACCCTAGGACTGAAATGGCAAGGTCACAAGGGTTCAAATGATACCCAACATGCCTTATATTGCCCGCCTAACCTTTTCTTACACCGAGCCACAAAATGAGCTCAAAATTACGAATAAAACTCCATTGCAACAACCACAGCACCAAGACCTGTCACACCCCCCTTATCTCCATAAACAAGGCCGAATTAATTAGCACATTCCAGCTGCAATATCTACACTATTAGAGGACGGAGACCTGCAAGTTTGGATCAAGTGGAGCATCTGCTTGGGAGCAACGGACTGCCAAAGCAACACAGAAATTCCTTGTTTTTTGAACCACAAATCCGAACTATGGCAAACATTAATATCTCAGTCTCTGCTACATCAATTTGGACTGGGCCACTTTGAAAAGCTCTATTATATCAAGAAGGACAACCCCTCCAATTTCTGGATTGATCCAATTAACAGTTTTTGAGAATCGGACTATACACTGACCACAGTACCCTTGAAAATCTGTAATCAAATACAACTATGGCAAAAATTAATATCTCGGTCCCCTGTCCATCAGTTTGGACCGGACTGCTTCAAACAGCTCTGTTATATAAAGAAGGACAATCCCTCCAACTTTCAGAGCAATCTTTTAGTGTAAAGTGGTCTATTTGTTACAGAGAGACATGCTTTTGTTATTATTGTTGCAAATACTACAACATCATATCAGAGCAAAAAAAAAGTGAGCGTTTTTGATCGAAAATAGGGTAGACCGACGGACGCTGTGACAGGTCGGGTGGCTTAGCGTAAATATCATCGACTGACGCGATGTAAGATACCAACAATGACTTTAGTAACTAAACCCTGTACTTCGTACTATCGTTCGTACCGTGCGTTCAAAAGCAAAAGAAAATAATGAGTCACGCATACGTGTACGTCATTTATCCCTTGTCTCAGTCAAAATTTGTTGAAGAATCATCTGGTGTCAGGAAGCACAATGCGTAATCTTACCATGTAAAATTATCCGATACGAAAGTAAGGTTATGAGTAAAGTACCCGTACGAGTATTATGTTTTTGTACTTGTTGATTGATGTACCGGTACCAGGTAAGGTTTTTACCGGTACGTATCCTTGACTGAGTTCTGAATCATCGTGTCAACAGGAGTGACTCCGACCGATCTATTATTTTGTTTTTTTATTTTTATTTCGTAATTAATCTTACTTCGTATTGTTGTTGTTTGTATTTCCGGTACGGTAGATTTACGTGTAATCTGGATCCTGACTCGTAAATTACGGTACCCAGAACGATGATGGTACGAAACACACCAAAAACAAACGAGGCACTGTCATCGATAATGATACCACACTCAAACTCACTGATTATCGTTGAGGTCTAGATACACGTAGAATCTCGATTGGCACAAATTGATTTCTATTGCGACGCGATAATGCAGAGAGTGCCATAAGATCTTACCGCAATTTTAACATCATGATGAAATATTACTACCTACCTTTCTTCTTTGCCGCAGCTGTTGACTGTTTCAACGTCTCACCAGATGTGTCCCATCAACGAACGTGTTCAGTCGCATTGAACGGATCAAATCGAGATGGAGATCTGTCACGCCGAACTGTGGTCCAATCCGCTATGCTTACATCCCTTTTGCCGGCGGTGGTAGCTCCACAAGTGGCGACAGCCCGACTGGAAGCTGTCAATCGACCCGATCTTTTGCCATCGGAACCAGGTCTGAATGTGATTCAGACAGAGAAATTTCTGACTTCGGGACAGGCAAAGAGACTAGATAAAATGATGGCGAATCTGGAAAAGGATACTGGATTTCGATTAAGAGTTCTTTGTCAAAATTATCCTAACACTCCAGGTAATTGAATATCAAGGATGAGGCTTGTGAGGAGATAGTCTATCAAAGCGATGCAGACTGTGCTTACTGAGCATGACGCACTAATTTTGTCTTTGACGTTAATTTGCTCTCTACGATTTGAAACATAAAGGACTGGCTATTCGAGACTACTGGTCTCTGGGAAAGGAAGATCAAAAAGACGACAAGTACATCGTATTGGTAGTCGATCAATTTGGGGGCCGCGGAAACATTCTTAACTTTAACGTAGGAGATGTAAGTTTTCGTTTCCAGTGTGCAGCTTCCGTGTTGGGAACTTAATTTGGTTTTCGTTTCTTACGCTTGGTGCTTGGATTCTGCCGGTTCGCAGGGTGTCAAATTCGCTCTGCCAAACGTGTTTTGGACCCGGCTCTCAGGAAAGTATGGAACGACATTTTTTGTCAAAGAAAACGGCGTTGACGTAGCCGTTGAAAACGCTGTCGAAGCTATTGTTTCGTGTCTGCGTAGTGAAGATGGTTTTTGTACGAGTCCTCCAGACCAAGGTCAAAGTCTTAGAAGCTTGGGCTTTAACTAGTAGATCGGCTAGATGGAGAAAGGAAAGGGCAAAATGCATTCCAGATCACTCGCGGTTGCTGTGTGTCGCTCCTCCAATTTAGCAAAATTGATCCTTTCATTAGGAGACGAAGCACCTTGATATGATGTTACCTACCTATTAGACTTATGCTTACGTCTTTCGTCCGAAATGAATATTTGACAATTGGGTTTCACTAAATACTGTCCGAATTCATAAATTCATACTTGTATCCGATCGAACAGAATTCAATCAGCGATTGCTTGTGTAAGAGGGAAAAACAAAATGATCTTTTCCTCTCAGCATTGACGAAAACTGAGAATATTTTTGATATGGAAAAATGAATAAATGATCGAATGGTGGTTGTAACAAATAACGAACATGATGCTTTGATTTTAGTCTGATGGTAATGCCGTGCCTACCTTTCTTCAATATCATTATTACTCAGGGCTAACTTCCAAAAGAAGGATCACACCACCGTATACTGATGCCGACAGAAGCAAGCTGAGAGTTCCACTGAACTCTTGACTCAAACAGAATAGGAGATAACGATTGTCTGGTTCTTGGAACAGTATGGGTTGCTTGTCCAGATGGATTCCTAGAAGTATGTCCACTGGATATTCATTCTGAAATATTACCGTATTACCGGTACCCGTGAAAAACTAAAATGGATCACATTGGAGTGACAGATTGTTGCCTCACTATCTGACCAAATACCTCCTTCCAGTAAAGGAAACTCCTCAACAAAAGTTACAACCTGTTCATAAACACTATAAACCAACTGTTTGCAACAACTCATGTTGAAATTGGTAACTTACATCCATAGCTTTGGCCCCCTGTAGTTAGTGGTTTTGTCGCAAAATTCCCAAAAATTGATCCAATATGGTCAATGTAGACACTGGTACATTTTCTACACGTGACCATACAATCCAGTGACAGCATCTTGACGTCTGAAAATTGTTGTTCTTTGTATGTATGTACCATATGGTATAAATCATAATAATATTATTATCATGTTCTTTTTACTGCCCGCAAGCTGGAAAACCATGCCGGCTCAATGCTGTCACTCAAAAACACACAATTTTTGGCCCAATCTCTGTATTCTGGAGCTTACTAAGGGAAGAATAAGCAAGATTGTTTGAAAGTAAATATGGAGCATTGTAGAGTAGAGTGTTAGCTAACAGAGGATGTCTTTACTTTGAATAGAGGTGGTGTATGCAAGGAGATATTGCAAAAGGCGAAGATGCTGTCACTCGACTTGATCCATTATGGTAAACATGATCCATTTTAGTTTTTCACGGGTACGGTAGTTCTTGTAAATCTTAATGAACAAGGCTACAATCGGTCGTAACATGCAATAATTGTACTAATTGTATTAAACTAAAAAGTGAGTATTTTTTTGTTTGTCACAAAAACATTGGATTGTGATCCACTCATTTTTTCATCAATCATGTCAGCCACATAAATTCTCGATGCCTTGCTGGTTTTAATCATTTATCGCCAATTCTTCGACGGTCATTTTGGTCATATTTTCATCCTTAACGCTAATTATTCAACACACTCCTGTGGACTTGCGTCGCTATCGATAGTCGATGCCAGTCCATACTTCTTAATCGTCTCATCGTATTGTTGCTTGTATGTTTCCATTTGGTCTTCTTTAATACCAAGTATGAGGTCTCTAAACTTTCTGAATAAACCTCCTTGTACAGGCTTGGTATAATAATCAGCAATCATTTCCTTGGTGGGACAATGTTTTACACGTATCTCCTTTCTCTTGATTCTATCGGTAATAAAGAAGTATCGTATGTGGATATGCTTTGACCCTTTTCCACATGACATCCGTCCGTTGTTCTCTAACAACATTGCTGCTTGGTTGTCTTGGTACAACACGTCCTCTGTGTCATTTCCACCTTGTGCAACCCTGAAGTACCTGAACCATATATGTTTTGGTAGCTTTTCTCCAACCGCAACCACCTCAGTTTCAGGTAGAACTAGTTGTGTTCAGTTTTGTCTTGGTTGAAGATGCATATATTGTACCATTCCCAGCTGTTACCATGACTCCGGCATGTCCTCTCATGTCTGTATGTACTGCGTGTGCGCCATCGATATACAAGGATACCTCACCACCCTTGTATTTAAGTATCAATGGTAGGTGTTTTGTTGCCTGTAAGTATTTCATCAGATGCGATAGTTTCCGATAGTCATATTTGTCGGGCTCTCTCACCCTCGTAAACAGGAATGCCACAGCAGTCTGAAGGTCCGGTCTCCCTCTCTTCCCCAAATACAGTGCCTGTGCTGTTGTTGTATGGAAATAGTCTTTAGCTACATCATCTATCTTCTCCGTCCGATCAGGTATCTCCTGTTTGGAATAGGTTCTCTGGCGCTGCTGTGGTCTTCTCTCCTTGCATGTCCTTAGGTAGGGCATTGAACATCTTTTGGATATAGTCATCCATCGTAATTCTCACTTCCCCTGGCGTATTGAAGTCTATGGACATCCCTACTAAGTACTCGTGCGTTTTTCCTCTTCTCTCGGTCATTGGGTCTGTTTTTGCATATATTGCCCTTAGCTGGGCAATAAGTCCGTCCACCTCCGCTGGGTCAACATGGCTAATCATCATATCATCCACATGAAATGCCACTGTCATTTGTTTGCCATTTATGTTTTTATTCCATACACAGTGGTCGTAGGGGTTCATTTTATATCCCCATTCGTCCAGGTGTCCGACCAACTTCTTATATGATAATAGCGCAGCATTTAAGGTACCATATATTGCCTTACTGCACTTAACAAATATCACCCATTTCCCTTTGACCTTCTTTAGGTACTTATACCAGCGCTTTTTATCCAGCTCAACAAGTGTAAGTGCAAGATCCCCATCGACACGGAGAATCAGTCTCCCTTCCATTGGTGTTTGTAGGAAATACCCTGGTAAATCAAGCGTAGCAACGTCTCTTCCCTTGTAGGCAAACATCATGACAAGGTAAAACAGGGCTTCGGTCGCAACTGTTGGCAATTTCGTGTCCTCCTTATTCATCCAGATTCGCTGTTTTCTTCCATCAGCGCAGGCTCGGCCTTTCACCGTCCTGTCTCGCTTTCGAGTGAGGAATAGCAATATAGGGAGAGCGCGTTTCTTATCCATGCTCGATAATGACTCATACTCAATCTCCTCAAATACCTCGCGAGACAACATCTGTTTCATCTCCTTCGTTGTGGCAGATTTTCCTTCCTCTCCAAAGTGCTTTAGTCCTTCTTTTAGGCCGTATTGGTTCATAACATAGTGTGTCACTGTCTCTCGTGTTCTCTGGTCTGCTTGTGCCAGAAAAGACAATGCCCGATGATAATTGTGTTGCTCTTCCCCTGTCCGGACGAGCTCAATCCTTTCATCGATTCCCAGGTTTGTGAAAGCATCTTCAAATCTCCGCCACGTATATGGCTGTCCCCGATTCGAACGTTCTTTTGCCATTTCCTTCTCAAAGTCGGTCATTGCTGCCAATTCATCTGATGTTGGTTGGGTTGGTGGCTCAATGGTCACCACCGTAAGTTTTCGCAACTCCAAACTGGTCTCCTCATTTCCGCCATAGGTCTTTCCGGCATAGTTGATAAACTTCTGCTTGGAGGTCATCCATTGCTTGCTGTGTATCTGGTGAAACACGAATACATCATCCTTTATTGAGCTTGTTTCTCCTTTGAAGCTGGATTTTGTCCCGGTCTGACTGCTCTGCTGCTTTTAGCGTTCTTTCGTTTCTGTTCCCCTTTTGGGCTCTCCTCATCTGTCTCTTGTTCGACATTCTTCTCATCGTCACTGTTGTTGTTTGTACTCATGATCTCTTTGTAAACTGGTTAGATTAGTCCTCTCTTCAACACCTTTTAGGTTTAATATCTTGTAAATCTTAATGAACAAGGCTACAATCGGTCGTAACATGCAATAATTGTACTAATTGTATTAAACTAAAAAGTGAGTATTTTTTTGTTTGTCACAAAAACATTGGATTGTGATCCACTCATTTTTTCATCAATCATGTCAGCCACATAAATTCTCGATCGCTGGTTTTTATCATTTATCGCCAATTCTTCGACGGTCATTTTGGTCATATTTTCATCCTTAACGCTGATTATTCAACAGTAGTGGTGTTGGCAAATAAAATTTGACTAAGTGAACTAATAATTTACCACGTGAAAAGAACAACCAAAAATCAGCATTCCGGAAGGTCGTAACCTTACCGGTAAGGCTTACGTAAGGTTTACTTGTATTCGTACATGTACAGGTCGTACCTCGTACCTCATACTGGTACGAATGGCCTAAGAACGTAGACTATTAGTACTTCTACTACGTACGGTAAGATCTTACGAGGTACTTCTTCGTACTTCGTATTTTTTGACTGTCGCTTCGAGTCCGGAGTCCAGTACTGGTACTAGGTAATTTACCCCGTACAGGTACGAATCTGCTACGCCCAATTCCCGGGCGCCGTCTCGTCTGGTCAGCAACTAAGATCTTACCGGTCTGAAGGTGTCGTGTTGCTCGTGTTGACCAACCCTCCTAGGAGCTATGGGACCTGCGGTCCTATGTATAGGTATACTAACTATTAGACATACGGTAGGTTGGCGGGCTAACAAAGCTGCTAGAGAGAAAGTGTGATCGCATATGCGTCCCATGCTAGAAGCAGTTGCAAAGGTGCATCGCAAGGGTGGGAAGGGTGGGAACTTTTTCTCAGACCGCCATTGTCGGTCATTCATTCACGCAGACAGCTTTAAGGCTCGCTCTTTGCGAAAGCAATGAGAATAGTATCCGTACCAAAGACCCCTTGCCATACCCCGGGTCTACTAGTGATTAGAATAGTAGTGATATGCAAATTGTGAGAGCTATTGATTAGTCTATTGCTATTGCTTTCCAACAGTCTCCTGTCATTCGGCAATATAGGAGACTTGCTAATCGTATTTTTATTCCCAGTCCCGAATGGACTCGTGACTGTATTCCGGTGCACGGCATGCTCCTCCATGGTACTGTTACAATTTAATGGCATCCCTGCAATAATAGGGATGGACTCTCCTAATGTTAATCCGATCGGTTACAAAGGGAGCAGTTTCAATAGTTACAGTTCCATTGTCATGGGCCTTGAGCACCTTGTAAGGTCCTTGCCATGGGAAGGATAGTTTTGGAATAATGCCCTTCCTTTCCAGGGTGACATAGTCTCCTTCCTTATAAATATGGGGAATCCTTTTCTGATTCTCCCGGACATTGCTCTTGTGGATACTCTTCTGTTTCCTTGTTTGGATTGCTTCCCAATCCACTGGGAAGTTCACGGGCATAAACATGTCCCTTCCAAACACCAGTTGTGCTGGGGAGTATCCCAGGGTGGTGTGGATGGCGCTTCTGATAGCGTACGCTGCCTTGGTGGTGAACTCCTCGAAGGGGTCCTTCTCATGGAGGTCTCGTTGCTCCAAGTTAAAGGATAGTAGGCAATCCTTCAGCACTTGGTGGATCCTTTCCAATACAGCGTTGGATTGGGGGTTCCAAGCGCCACTAGGCTTTCTTTTCATTCCCATGTTGTCACAGAGCTCTTGGAACTCTGCTTTGAACTCGCTGCCACCATCGAATCCGATTTCTTTCGGTCGGGGGTATCTTGCGAGCCAGGTACTGTCCAACAAACGTTGGGTTTCTGCTGCATTTGGTGAGTCCCTCAGGTGAGCCAGTTCAAACCATCCGGTCACTGGGTCCACCATGGTGAGAACATGGATGTGGTAGTCTTTACCATTTTTATTGTGGACAGTTGCAGGTCCCCAGAGGTCCACATTGACCCTCTGCCATTTGGTAACCTCAGCTGCTTTCTCCGGCAGTAGTCCATACTTCTTCCGGCCACTCTTTTTGAACATATGGCACGTGTGACCGTGTTTACAGAGGTCCTGGACGTCCTTTCGAAGTCCTTTCCAGGTGAACACTGAGCGTATGCTCTGCTCCATTCTCTTTTCTCCGGGATGGACCAACATGGTGTGGTACCATTCCATAACTCTTTCCTTAAGTTTGTCCGGAATCAGAATCTTCCCTTCTTTGTGGATTAGGCTGTAGCCTTCCACATCTTTGGTGGTTAGCCGGTTGCCTTTTTCCAGAGCACTCTTGATCTCTGTGTCCTTTTGTTGGTAGAACTGGATCATGTCCGGAGCAAGTGGGAATGCACTATTGCCTTGGAATTCTTCTGGTGATTCTCCAAGTGGGAATAGGAGTTGCCGGAGGTGCTCTTCCTCATCCGCATAGGTGAGGGGCTTATTTGGTAGTAGCCATTCCACTGTATCTGCCGGGTCATCAGTGATGTCCAGTCGGGACAGTGCATCTGCCGCATCATTGTCTTTGCCAGCAACATGCTTGACTACCGGATGGAACTCCTCCATGAGGAGTCTCCACCGGACCATCCTTTGGGTGGGCATCTGCTGGTAGAGCAGGTTAAGGTGGTCTGTATGGATAATCACATCTTGGCCTCATAGAATTCCTTTGAATGCTTTTAGCCCTTCCACTATACCCAGGAGTTCTTTTTCTCCGACAGTGTAGTTGAGCTGTGCTGAGTTCAGTTTCCTTGTGTAGAAACCAAGGGGTTTGCCATCTTGGCATACAGTTGCTCCCAGTTGCCTGTCACTGGCGTCTGAGTAGAGATGAAATGGTTTTATAAAGTCCGGGAATGTGAGTCTGGCTTCCTCGGCGAGCATCCTCTTCGCCTCCATGAAAGCTTTCTGCTCTGCTGGACCCCAGTACCAGTTCATTTTGCCCTTTTTCCCTGCAAGTTTATTGAGGGGGGCCAGGATGTGGGAGCGCCGCTTCCACATATCCCTGTAGAAATTTACCATTCCAAGAAACATCTTGAGTTGCTTGGTGTTCTTGGGGGCTTCCAGACGCTTCATTGCCTCCAGTTTCTTTGGCTGGGGCTGAATGCCCTCTGTTGTTAACAGAAATCCCAGATATTCCACTTCTTTTTGCATGAAGAAGGATTTCCTTAGATTGGCCCGAAAGCCAGCATCATCGAGCCTCTGTAGGACTGTATCGATTTTGTCGAGGTGATTCTGTTCAGATTCTCCCTCTTGCTGGATAATTAGAATATCATCAATATAGACCAGAACATAGTCCAGATCCCCCAGTAGGTTCATCATGATGGACTGGAAGATGTCAGGGGCACAAGCAATCCCCATTGCCAATCTCTTGTAGGCATATTTTCCCCATGGCAAAATGGTAGAGCAAATCTTCTGGCTCTCCTTGTAAATGGGAATGGTGTAATATCCTTGGGATAAGTCCAGTGCCGTGGCGGACTTGAATTTCTGTCGCCTTTGGATTGTTTCCCCTTGTTACATGTTAAGGTAGAAAATACATGATAGGAGTATTTTAAAGATGTATGATTAATAAATTGTGTTATGAAAGAGAATGGTTGAATACTTTACGAGATGGGAATGATTCCTTGAGTATGGATGAACGATCGAATAATGATATATTATTCGGTGGGCATAATATCAATAATCGTTGATTCATGGGAATCTTTGTTTATCTTGATATTTGAATAATATTCAGTATATGTACATGAATATTATTTATATATTCTTGTATATTGGAACGTATGCGGGATTCAATAATCATTTACGTCAACATGTCACATAGTTCCCCAATGATTAGGTGAAGTTTGCATGTGGTTCAATAGAATAGGTTCGGAGTTGAGTAGTGTCGATGAAAAGAGATATGCTTGTTCGGAGAACCGGTTGAAGATGATGATGTATGCCATTCGGAACATTCTGAAGATATATGGTAATGTAGATCGAACTGGGATTGAAGAAGGTTCTTCATGATACTCAGAAAATCGAAGATTTGTTTCTTGTGTTGGAGAAGGGTCGAAAAGACATGGTAAAAATAGAAAAAGTGTCGAAGAAAATTCTTTTCCTCCCCCAACTGTGATGGACCTCCCTTTGAGTAGTGGAGCTGATTGTATAAATTCGGTTGCTTTGAAATCGATGTCGAAATCAGTTGCTCTTGGTAGGCATAAAAACACCTCCTGTAATAGGAGTTTAAGGTAGGTGAAAAGCCGAGCTGCGTTGGATGTGTTATTCGTGCTGTTTGTCTGCAATTATATGTAAAAGCAGAGAGGGGGACGCATAGTTAGTGTTGTATTGAATTGCGTTCAAGGTCAATTGCGATTTGCCGGATACTTGGGCCGGTCTTTGGTTTGGGTGTATTTGCAGCAGTCGACTGGAGATTCGAATTTTTGTAACTCCAGAGCACCTCTGTGGGTTTTTGAATTCGGATTTTGTGGGATTGCTCTTATTATTTTCAGGAGCTTCCTGTGGACTATTGATTTGTCCGGAGCAAGGTTGCCCTTGTTATTGCTGCTGCTGTACCCTTTATTTTGTTTGCGTCTGTACCCTTATCGAAATCGATATATGATTCGATTCGATTGACTGATTCATTTGGCATAAGCGTCTGTACCCTTGCAATTAGTTCGCGTCCGAACCGATCTGCGTCCAGATCTTTTATTGCATTATAATTGATTCTTCAGTAGTTGAATTGCCATAAGTGAATCGTTTATTTTAGTTGGTTGATTGTTGCCGTCACTTTGGATCGGTCTGAGCGCTTTGTATTTGTTCGAACATTTTGTGTTGCAACAGGGCTCATCTCTGTAGGTTCCTTCCCCTTCTGGGAGTTCTCCTCCATGCGTCGTCCCAGACAGCAGTGCTGTACTGGCATTCAGGTCCAGTGGAGCCGAAGGCACGGTGCTGGATATCATGATCCTTGTGGTTGTTGTATAGGCCAGGTGATAGGTTGCTTCAGAAATCGAGGCCGTTTTGGTTTGAATATAATGGTTCCTTCGATGGTTCTTTCAAGTGTTCCATCATGTTGAGCGCAGTATGTTTCCATGGCGCGTTTCATGTGCGCCTGGAAGGATTCATTGGAAGCAGTGCTTCCAGTTTCATTGCTAGGAGTCGAAGCAGTGCTGTTGTTGCTGCTATTGCTCTTATTTCTTTTGGAATATCTATTTCTTGGGCATTCCGACCAATCATGATCATGGCCTGTAATTCTGCAAGGATTGTTGTACTTGCGGTTGCTGATATTGTTTGCTGGCGCTTCTTCTTCTTCATCATCTTCCGATTCAGCGTTGCTGTCGCTGTCGGAATGAGAGTTGTTGTTGTCGGCGCTTGTGTTGCTGATGTTGTCGATATCATCAGAATCGTATGGATCAGTCGATGGAGGAGTTCGCTTCGGCTCAATCGATCGAGGGAGCTCATATGGTCCACTATCAATTGTACAGTTGCTTGTGGTCGAACTCCTCTGTGGATTCTGCAATAGTCTTCAATCCATTCATTAGGGAAGCTGTGGAGCAAGATTGTCATCTGTTGTAAGTGATTTAGATCAGTGGCATAGCCTTGTAATTTTGCGGTGTATTTGAAGAGCTGTTCCATTCGGTCTGCATGGTCTTTGCAAGAGATGTCCACTGATTTCTTCAGCGTTCGAAGGTATGTATGCATTACAATTTGCGCGACGCGCATTTTGTCCGACGTTCCGATGTTCCAGTACTAAAAATACGTAGATTTCTACACAACTTTACCATGCGATATCTCGCTCCCTTATACACCCCCAATCACAACCCCAGGACCTACATGTATTAACCAAGACCTGCGCTCTTCGTTTCTGCTATCGGTTCAGTTGCTGGATGCTTCGTTTGGTTGCTTTGGTTGCCAATTCACCACTCGGCGGCCGATCAAGCAGCAGCAACAACCAACACAAAACCGACACATAATTTTCTACAGCACTTCCAGTACAGATACTACAGCAATTCACCACTCTTTTTCGATGTACGGTACTGCTTCGATCTGTTCCCAAGCTCCAACCAAGGCCCTTACGTATATCTTGCTATACTTAATGTTCTACACTGTTTCCAAGCTGCTTAAGTGATTCTCACTTAAAGTTCTTCCACTGTAGGAATATTTCTACACGAAATTCCAGATGTCATCTGTTTCCAAGTCTATTGCCCTGCTGGACCATAAGTGTTTTCGCTTATGGTCCTACTGTTTTCTGACCCAAGCCCAAAAGCCGCTAAGTACAGTTCACTTAAGGCTCTACCATCTACATATACCTCTCAGGTGTACAGTATAAATGTCATCTGTTTCCAAGTCTACTGCCCTGCTGGACCATAAGTGTTTTCGCTTATGGTCCTACTGTTTTCTGACCCAAGCCCCAAAGCCGCTAAGTACAGTTCACTTAAGGCTCTACCATCTACATATACCTCCCAGATGTACTGTATAAATGTCATCTGTTTCCAAGTCTACTGCCCTGCTGGACCATAAGTGTTTTCACTTATGGTCCTACTGTTTCCTGACCCAAGCCCCTAAGTCGCTAAGTACAGTTGCTTAAGGCTCTCCTACCTACATAACCCTGTCAGGTGCACACTTCAACTGTCATCTGTTTTCAAGTATACTGCCCTGCTTGACTATAAGTGTTTCGCTTATGGTCCTACTGTTTCTTGACCCAAGCCCCAAAGCCGCTAAGTACAGCTTGCTTAAGGCTCTCCTACCTACATAACCCCCTCAGGTGCACACTTCAACTGTCATCTGTTTTCAAGTCTACTGCCCTGCTGGACCATAATTGTTTTTGACTATGGACCTACTGTTTTTATGACCCAAGCCCCAAAGCCGCTAAGTACATGTTACTTAATGCTTCACCACCTATATATACCCCTCCAGTTCACAGTACAGCTGCCACCTGTTTTCAAGTCTACAGCCCTGATGGTCCATAAGTGTTATCACTTAAAGGCCGTGTTTCCAAGCTACTACAGGAGAGCAAGTTCGTTCTACGAATTTGGTAGTAGGCTCCACTGCCTCTTAGTGTTTCGACGGAATACAAGCATTACCTGGGAAATTTTGCTTGTTTTCGGTGTACGGTACCATACGAATGGTAAGGAGTGTGTGGTAAGGAATGTGTTTGGGGCTGACTACTCGCATTACTGATGCTGCACTCCAGCATCCAGAGAGGAGTTTTGCTTTTGTACGCTGACCACTAGCATTACTGATACTATGTATCTGAGGAAGGGTTTTGCTTGTGTCGGCTGACCACTAGCATTACGGATGCTGCATACCAGCATTGGAGGGACAGTTTTGCTTGTGTCTTTCCCTTTCACGTTCTTGTTACCCCGTCTCCTGTACGCTTTGCAACAGCAGTGTCTGTTGTGCTCTGGACTGGTTTGTTTTTCTTCCTGTTTCTTACCAAGGTTCGTTTGCAAAATAGTCGTCTTTACAACCTGGGGCCCAAATCCCCCATGGTTGAGGCGACGCGTCGTTCTACAACTTGGGGCCTAACCTCTCTTCGATTGAGGCGACGATAAAGTCTGGTTACAGACTGAGTAGCTTTTAACCACCTTCGGTGGATTTTCCTACTTAAATAAGTATATTATTATTATCGAAGGTATGTATGCATTGTATCCTTGGCGTCTTCGGCGCTGCAGTATTGCTTGATAAAGGCTGAGACAGCTCTCTTGTATCCATTCTGCGTTTGTGGATATCCTTGTCTTGTCAAGGACCTCCATTCGGTTTGGGCGTCTACAGCGAGACATCGGCCAAAGTATTTGATGTATTTAGTTGTTGATAGATCAAGATCTTCTGCTGCGTTTAGGAATGCTTCTTTGGTGTGTAGGAGTTCTTCTAGTCCTCCTTTGTCGGTGAATAGAGGGACTTTGACGCTGTCTTCTTGGTCTTCGTTATTGTAAATTGTTAGTGTAACAAGCTTGGGATTGGAGCTGTTGAAAGCTCTCTTGTAAGGGATCCGAGGATCTCTGTAAAGTCCTGCCATGGTTGTTTCTTGATTCGTAGTTTGATCGATTCGGTGTTCGATCGATCGTATCGGTTGTTTCATAGATATCGATCGTTTCGTGTAAGTGTTTCGTAGTTCTTGATTCGACCGGTTCTTTCGGAGATTGCGATCGATCGTTGTTTCTTCTTGGAGCGTTTGATCGATTCGTATTGTTCAGTCGTTCTTGTTTCCGATCGTCGTAGATTTGGTTAGATCAGTTCTTTCTTAATTCTTTTTGCTTGTTGAGGTATCGATGTATACCTGTTGTTTAGGATAATGGATGTTTTGAATTCAGTACTGATTTCCTGTCTGTCTTCTACTTTAAAAGATAAACAGTAATTACTGTGTTACATGTTAAGGTAGAAAATACATGATAGGAGTATTTTAAAGATGTATGATTAATAAATTGTGTTATGAAAGAGAATGGTTGAATACTTTACGAGATGGGAATGATTCCTTGAGTATGGATGAACGATCGAATAATGATATATTATTCGGTGGGCATAATATCAATAATCGTTGATTCATGGGAATCTTTGTTTATCTTGATATTTGAATAATATTCAGTATATGTACATGAATATTATTTATATATTCTTGTATATTGGAACGTATGCGGGATTCAATAATCATTTACGTCAACATGTCACACCCCTATTCGTGGTAGTGGGAATGGTTTCCTTTGGATGGCTGCATTCATTTTTCGGAAGTCCGTAAGGACCCGAATATCACCCGTCTTCTTCGGTTGACAGAATGCGGGGGATGCCCATGGTGAGTCATCATCATGGGGGAGTTTCTCCAGGACTCCAATGTCACAGAGCCTGTCGATTTCCTTTTGGAGTGCTTGTTCAAAGGCATGGGGCACGGAATAGTACCTTTGCCGGACCGGTTTGACCCCTGGTTGGAGCTCAATCGATACCGGTTCAATGTTTTTAAGCAGTCCCAGCCCTCTGCCAAAGAGAGTAAGGAACTTCTTCAATGTTTTCTTCAAGGCTTCCTTGGACACGTCTGTGATCTCCAGGTCATTGACCATAGCGTCTATATCAACTTTGGAGTAGTCTGCATCTAAGATTTTGGATTGCCTTTCTTCCTCCTGTTGGAGGATGGGACTTTGTGTGTTGGCAAAGAATACTGCCTCACATTTGTCCGGGTCAGAGAGCTCCCCCATTCCCTTCATGGGGATGGAGTCACCCTACCACTCAATTGTCCGGGAGCTGTATTTGATGTCCAGTCCCAATTGTGCCATCATGTCCGATCCTATAATCATGTCATAGGGTACTTCCTCATGGTGGTGATATTCATCCACTTGGAAGGTCCATTTGATGGTCTTGGAGTTTGAAAATTCTATCAGCCTTAGTCCCACTGAAGCCGCAGACTTGGTTCTGAACTTGCCTCCGTACGTGTTGTAGGTGACAGTTCTTTGGTCTCGGTTCGTTAGTTGACTTCAGTCAACAAAATGCCTTAAGATGATGGATTTGGAGCATCTGGTGTCCAGTAGGCCCCGGAGCATCCTCCCCCTTCCCTTGTGGTCCAATACCTCCACACAGACGTCCGCAAATCGGTTGATGATGCGGGGTCCCGTGTGGATGGTATCTGCCATTCAGTTGTGGGAGCCTTTCTTTTTAAAGGTCTTTCTGTACTTTCGTCTGTACTCTTTGAGTTCCTGTTCGGAGATGTCGATCTCATCGTCTGAGACCTCATGGTCAGCTTGGGCCGTGGCCAGTACATAGGAGTACTCGTGGTTTGATAGGTTCCTTCCCCAGTGGGGTTTAGAGTGTTGCTCATTGTCTGAGTCTTCTTTTGCCACAAAATGCTCCTTGAGCAGATTGATGGTTTCCCGGGTCAAATTTCCCCTTCTTGGAGGGGCTCCGGTTAGTTTCCAGCATTTGCCGGCGTGGATCTTGCCACAGGTTTTGCAGAGCTGTTTGTTGCTGTTGCCCATAGGGCTCTTCTGTTTGCCGGGGAATTTTCCATGGTTGTTTCCTCCCCCAGAAGTGGCCTTGGGGTTCTTTTTGGCGCCGCCGTTCTTCTTTTCTAGGTTGGTGATGCGCTTCTGGAGGTCTTCCTCCTTCTGGATGGTGGTTTCCAGGTTTTCGAGCTTGTCGATGGTGGTGTTGAAGGAGTGGGCATATAGATCCCATCCAATGTGTTCCAGTTTCTCCCGTTGGGAGTGTGTCATGTTGGAATCCAACATTTCCTTCATTTCTGCCAGTGTGAAGCTGGTAGGTGCTTCTACCGGGTCATTGCCGCATTCCCAGAGGCATTCTGGGAGGTAGCTTTGTAGTTCGGCCATTCGATTGGCCCAGGAGCGAATGTCATGTTTCATGTTGACTCGCATCCCCCGCATGAATCTGTGGAGGAGGATATACGAGTGTTTCCCGTTCGTGTCATTGCCAAAGATTTTGAGCTTGAGGACATGCATGCATTCCTCAATGACATCCTTCTTGTACTCTTCAGATTGGTAGTACTGGGCAAGGGCGGTTGGTACGCTTTTCTTGGGGATTGGAGCCAGGTCTTCCGGCTCTGTTTCCTCATCCAATTTTGCCGTAGCAGTCGGTTTGGTTTTGTCGGCTTCTGGAGTGGATTTCTCCTTTGCCGCCTCCTCGGGTGTCCCAGAGGGAGGTTCTTTGGTTGTTTGATCAAGCTTTTCGATTTCCTGGATCTTTTTCTGGACCAGTCTGTTGTTGTGTATCTTGTGGTTCGGTTCCGCATAGTAGGACCGGGCGAGTGCCCTCTGGATAAGGGATAGTGCCTCATTGGCGAGAATCCGCTGTAGGACATCCAGTTTCTGGTCTCCTTGGAGTTTGTCATTGCCAGCGATTTTCTGGTCAAAGTCTCTCTTCCAGATAATGAAGAGTTCCAGTCTTTCAGTGCTGGTGAGTACCTTCAGGTAGTCACTGAACGTGACTCCTCCCTTCTCACTGTTGATACTCATTTTCACAGTGGTAGCATCTTCCGGCCAGTCCTCTCGTGTAAAGTTAAAGGGTTTCTGTTTGGTTCCTTTAGACGTCATGGTGGTTTCATCAGTTTTCTATTAAGTTTAATTTAGTTACACTATTCCTGTTATCTTGTTGCTTTCTGCTGGAACTGAGCAAGAATGATTGCTCCAGTTCCTCCAGTTTTTTGTTCTGGATTTTGCTGCTCTCGGGATAACTCGTGTTGTAACTGGTTTTGGTTCCATCCATTTCAGTGGTGGGAGTTGCTTCTCTCTTTAGCTCCCGGAAATCCTGTGGCTCCCCGGAGTTGTTTCTGTTTTTATTTCGTGGGAATCGATTCCCGTGGTTCTCCGGTGTTGCTTCTCTATTAAGCACTCACCGGGCCGGTCCCACTTCCCTTTTTCCCGTGGGATTAGTGGTGTTTGGGTATTCATTATATACCTTGGCGTATATCCGTATATTTCGGTTTTGGTTGGCATACCCTCTTTGGTCTGTCCATCCACTCAGTGTTGGTCCAATTAGTCCACTCACTGGATTATGTGTCACTTTTTTGACACATGTTTATATTTTGCGATTATTTCTGTTGTCGACCATGGTCCTGTTTAGGCACTCAGGTGTCTCTATTGCTGCTGCTGTTCCATCTAATGGAGCTAGCTGCTGCTGGGGTCGGTCTTCCTTAGTGCTGCAGACACTGGATATCCTTCTCCCTGTTTTGCTTCTCTGTGCCTCCATTTTTCGGCAGTCTTTCAATCTCGTCGGCCTTGACCGATCGATCTCTTTCTGCTCATGGTCATCAGCACTCAGCTTGATTTTAAAATCATGCCATACCCCGGGTCTACTAGTGATTAGAATAGTAGTGATATGCAAATTGTGAGAGCTATTGATTAGTCTATTGCTATTGCTTTCCAACAGTCTCCTGTCATTCGGCGATGAGGAGACTTGCTAATCGTATTTTTATTCCCAGTCCCGAATGGACTCGTGACTGTATTCCGGTGCACTATTCCGGTGCACGGCACCCCTGCTTAGCAACTCTGCCTACTGCTCTACATTCTGCTGTACCTGTCCATTCCTCAATGTTCAGCTCTGTTCACTACGGCACTGGACAATGGTAGGCTTGGGTTAATGGTACGGATCATACGATCCTACATTGCCTTTCGCACTTGCCTTGCCCTAAGTCAGTGTTGGTACCAGAGTCCATTCTCCGTTTTTCTAAAAGAAAGATGGTAAATTACTGCCCATGGTTTAGAGCGTCTGATACAAAAACGAGTTCGATTTCGTGAAAGATATCATAATTCGAAGAAGGATAAATTACGTAACCTTACCCATCGCCGGAACCAAGTCATAACAATATTATTGTTATCCAGGGTTATTCCCGTCATGTTCCACATTCCTTCTCTTGTCGTTGGATCGTTGACTTCTGGGTCTATGTTCCTCCTTACACACCAGCAGCTCTCTCATAGAGAAAGTTTGTCGCAGAAATGGGCCATAGCACAAAAGGCTGAAACTGTATTAAGGGAGCAAATGAAAAAGCTAAGAGCTCAAATCAAAGACCAGAAATTCGTTGCCGATGCAAATGATTCCTCATTTAGTGCGAAAGCGGTATCAAACTATTACAAACAGACACTAGATGACGCCCAGAAATTCTTTGGGAAGGAGGATTAAGCAGAAAGCAGGGACCAAATGTTTGATTTTCGATGCCTGTCTCGATAATGTTGTTGCCATCACGACGAACGAACACAACGGAAAGGACGAACACCTTGGCGTACAAAAATGACACGCACCCCAAAATCCTCAAGTAGATGACTCGAAAGTGCAAAGGTTGTTTTTTCACATTTTCAACTAAAGAAGAGAACATGACCGAACTTTCTGGGATGGGATTTCGTCCCTGTCGTAAGAGTTCATTGATTCTTTTCCGAATTTCTATGATAGAATCTATTACAGAGAATACTTTCATATAGATTGTTTGTTATCTCGAACGAATTTCTTGATTGAGACTCATCTGCGGATAAATAGTGTCTTTGATCGTCGGTTTCCTTCATCTATTTTGTAAAATCAATCGATCCTTCGTTGAAATGTCTGCGAGCGGACTAAAACAATCTCGTCGTTACTGTATCAGCTTCCATTTCATCATTTTCTTATTGTATCGTTGGCAAAACAGAGTTCTCTATAGAGAAAATATCTTCTTCAAAACCTGGTGTCAACATTGGGACAAAATTCTCTACAGTATCCGGGCAGTTCATCCTCGAGTTTTTCCCTATCGACCTGCTCGATTTCAAGTCCTACGGCAACGCTGGTTCCGCTGGGGCAATCTAGCTTTAGATGCAAACTTGGACTGTCGACAATTTCAGCACTCACTCTACCACAGTCATCGCAATACCACCATTTGTCGGCCTGTGACTTCCAAGGAGGAAATGGAACGCACGAAAGCCATTGACAGTTTGGGCAGGGGGCAGTTTCTCCGTCTCCCTGAAGGAGTATAACAGTCGTAATGATGATTAATATGATGCTGATAATGAGACCAAGAAATCGAGTTGCAATTTGTTTTACCCGAGCAAAGAAGTTTTCTTCCATTCCAAAGAATGAGTTCGGAAGTCTCTCCATAGTGCTAAGGCCGCATAACAACCCGTACACCATTCCACCAAGATCTAACGTGCGTTTTGAATCGAAAGGCCAGAGAAGTAAGTCTCACACAACGAGAGAATCACATAGAAAACAAAGAGTCCAATTGTATTGCTTTCGTTCTCGTACTTACGTGTGAAGTTGTCCACGTAGGGTGTCAAACCGATAAGGCAATTAAGAACGATGTCCAATACGAGAAATACCACAACGAGAAGATGGTTATTGCGTCTTCCATTTTCAGTAACGAAGTCGGAGAAGAGGTGTTTCCAATTCATGATAATGTCCGAAAGACATGCTCCAATCAGCCCGAAAATACCTCCGGAAGCACCAACGGTGATGTATTCTGGAAGAAAGATAGCGCTTAGAATTGTTCCACCAATCGCAGAAATAATGAAAGTGAATGCCGTTGCCATAGTGCCGTGGGTCGTTTCAATCGCTTTACCTACGAACCATAGGGCTAGGCAATTGATAACGTAATGCACGAGACCGGCATGGAGAATGGCTGATGAAAGGACCCGCCATACCTCGTTTTCGGAAACTATTAGATACGAGTCTTTCGCCCCCATAAGTATAAGTGTCTCTGCGCTGGGCCCAATCATAGGATTGATATCTAATTGTTCAACTTCCCACCCATTCAAAGCAATGGATACAATTAGTGCAATTGTGCAAGTGAAGAGGAGAAAGTACGTGAAAAACGGTCGATTTGCACCCTTCTTCTTCTTCGCATCGAAATCTGCCCATGATAGATATCTAGATTTGATACTTAAAATGTTAGAGTAGTGTGTATTTTGAAATACTGCATATGACAAAGTCAACGTCTCCCTTACTTACGGTTGTCCATTGGCTCTCCTCCAGGCAGCATCTTCTGCCCATTCGACATCAACACGAATAGCGGCAAGGTGATCGTATAATCCCAAAATTCCCCATGGCTTCTCATGCCCATATTTTTTTCTTCTTTTTTCTTGGGCGAACTGGAAATCTCTTATTCTCCGTGCAAGGGCCGGTGCCATGAAATCAACCGCTCCCCAATCTGCATTTAGTTTGCCAGCCAAAAGACGTAACTGAGCAATATCATCTTCTTTGTCTTCCATTCGCGGATGTATGTCAGAAGCCCTAATGAATGATGATCTGTTGGACGCAGTCCTTTCCTCGTGACGACCACTTTCTTCGTTGACATCGTCTTCGGTAGATAAATGCTCGTCATATTGTTCGGGAGAGTCACTGCCGTTGGAGTAACTCGACGGGAAAAAGTACTCGTTCGTTCTCAATTCGCTCGACTTCATTTCTTCTATTTCTGTTGGTGAAGAAGTCTCCCAGGGATCGATAGGATATGATTGCATTGTAGGTAATGATGTCATTGTCGTATTCTCCTGTTGTTTTGATCCCTCTCCATCATTTCTTTCGGGCTCTTTCGAGCCTAATGGCGACAAATCATATTGGCGATTGAAGTCCTCCTCGTCAATCTCAGTTCCTATATTGGTACCCGTCGGCATATTGCTGATATTGGATTCTATGACAACTTCTCCTTTCTTATACCTTCAGCTCGAGCAGGGAACGAATTTGTGTCCGGGCAAAAGTGGTTTCTTTTTGATTCAACAAGCTATGGAAAGCACTCCCACTCGAGCGGGAGGAACGAAAAACGCTATTCATTGTTTTCCTCGTTCGTTAGTCAAGTCCAATTGAAAAAAGGAATCCACCAGGCCGGCGACATTTAAATTTTGTAAACATGATTGACTCACTGATCAGTAATAATGTAAATGAGAGCCGTGCTTTTCGCAATGGGGGCAATAATGATGTCAAACCTTTATTCTACCTGTTCTTTGTCCGAGTACGTAAGATTACTGAGTAAGGTTACCGTACGTACCGGTACCGGTACGCAAGAATTGAAATAATACAAGCAGACAATATTACGGTACCGGTAAATCTTACAGTAATTATTGAGAGTATTGAATACAGTACTTCATAGTATCAAGTAAGTTACGTACAAGTAGTACGAAGTACATTATTATTATTTTTCATCTCCATCTAAAAATTTTAGCACGACTTCTGAACTTCCAAGTCGAAAGTCTAGTTTATTGTGTCGTTGTCATCACGAAGAAGGAAGGTTACGACGTAAGGTTACTCGTATGTACCGGTAGTAAACCTTACGTAACCTTACTGTATTACAAGCATTTTTTTCGACAAGATGGCGGAACATACGAGTATGGAAGGGGAAATAGGTTATCGTACGGTATGAATACTTCAGGCTGTCATGGATCAGCAAGAACTCGAAACGATTGCCTTAGCAATAAGTGCGATCGAGAAAGGGGTGAGTCGGATTTTGAAGCGCCATGATCACAAGACGAGTGACAAAGCACGTCATCGTATTCAGAAGCTAGTTGAGCATGCAAGGCATATCTTACTTGAGCTTTACAACAAGCGTCGAAGTCTCGAAGCATTTCTTCGTTGGTTTCAGAAGGAATGGGTTCGAATCGAGGTTTATCTCGACAAATATCCCGTAGAGATCTTGCAGCATTCCATGCAGCACTTTTTAAGATGCCAAGACGCATTTATATTGCTTACTAGTGGAGAATGTAGACATGAATCCGATATAGAAAGTGCAAAAAGAACAAAATTTCGTTCGAGATTATCATCCTTGCCAGAGCGAGGTGATGGCTACACCGTCCTGTACAAAGAGACCGGAATTTATTCAGGCTATGGTTTTGACGAATTCAACAATGAGACTGTAGGAATACGAGCACTTCTGGTGAAAGAGCTAAAGAGATTCCACAAATCTCCTTGGGATCACATCGAGAGACATGGGGGAACAGAGCTACTGGAAAACCTGCTTGATGAACATGAACGCGAAACTAAAGAACTCCAACATTCTTTGCAATCGTTGAAGCGGGTAATGATTGACAATATCTCAAAAAGACTCAAGCCGAAGAATCTGAAATTCGCCACCCAGGATAAGATGGAACGACTGTCTTTATCCATTGAGGGTCAAACGATTGATTTAGAACGAAGGGCAGATTCGTTCCAAATCGAAGGCCCGTTGCTTCCAAACGAGAAGCAAAGACCAGAGGATTGGAATTGCTTTTCACTTGATTTAGGGAATGAAGATAATCAGTTAAGTTTTTCGTCGAGAAAACGAAAACGAGCGCCAGTCATCGTGGACAGTGAAAGTGATGATGAAATAGACGATGTCCGTAACAAGAACAGCGTGGAAGCGAACAACATGTCTGCAAAGTCGTCGGGTTTGGTGGTTCGAGTCGAATCCTCTTCCACGAGCAGAGAAAAAGAAAATTCTGTGTCAGCAATCAAATCCCAAGTGGGCGTGAACACAAATGACTTGGAGCAAGCACGAGAGATTCTGGAAGAAGAGGGCACGAAGACTAACAGAGTTTTGGAGGAAGAGAAGGTTTTTCGTTTGGAAAAGATTTTGAACAGGGTTTTGTCTCGAGATGAAATCGACGAAAATGAAGTTTGGGATGCACGCGAATGTCTAAGGTTTGCCTGTATGGAGGCAGGCAACAAATATCTATGGGACTCACAGGTTGGATGCGTCGAAAAAGCGATCGAATACTTCGAGAAGGCCAAGAAGTTGGTGGAATTGCAGCAAAATTCGCAACAGTTGGCTGGCAACGAATCAAGCCTTTTCGTACGTCTGAATCTTTTTTATCTTCACGGGCAGGCTGCTGTCAATGTCGGAATTTCGTTGGTTGATGCTTTTCATCGAAAGCTCAGCATCCCAAGAGTCAAAATGACTCGTGCAATAGAAAAGCTGAAAGGAGCCAAGGAGCTTATGATGAAGCTTCGAAGATTGGCAAGAAACAGTTATCAGTCGTCGTCAAGTACAAGTGCCAATGAAGCAACTTCGTACATTCTCAAGTCAAAACAATTAGAATCACTCGCTTGTCGCTGGATGGGACGTGGGCTATGGTTGATATCAGAAGAAAAGAAAGCGATCGCGTCTTTCAAGGAGGCATGGCTGCTGGTGGACGACGAGGTACTTCGAAAGATGCAGCAAAACGCCTACTTTGAAGATGACATCCTCGATCTTTCGGCTGAAGCTATTTATGCAACCTGTGACTTGGCTGATCGATGTTTCTCAAAATTGAAGGAAGTAGACCATCCGACGTCATCATCACAGGACAAAGGCCATGAAATTTTAGATGTTTTTACTCGCGCTCTTAATCGTCATGTTGGGATAATCAAATCAATTGAGCAATTTTCTTGTCCAGTTTGGACAAAACACTTTCGCGTGGAATATGATATTGCATCGGCTGAAGATGTGACAATCTACCGGAATGAAATCATGAAGTGGTGGAAAGGGCGATGCGTTAAAAGTATTGACGGAGATTCTAGAGGCGATGCCCAGATTAGAGTACGGAGACAGGATCCCTCGCTATCGACAACGAATGTCATTCTGTCTTTTAACCAACCACCGACCGAATACATTTTTACTTCTAACCGTCACAAGATGAAGCGTCGCGAACAAAGCATGAAAAGATTGCGTGCGGGTAAAAACGGAAGGAATCACTCACAAGGAGCAAAGATGGAAGCCCTGCATGCTCTTCCCAATGATGTGTTCCACCATCGACCTTTGCCACCTTTAAAATTTCGAAAATGGGGGGACGAGTTGCTGATTGCAGAACAACAAAACGCGGACATACATGATTGTTCTGTCTCAAATGGAGAAACTGGTTGCGTATATTTAAGATATCCTTCTATTGCTCCACCACTACCAAAAGAATTCCGAGTTTAGAAGAAGTTGTGGCCGGTATTTGTGATTTGTTCACACGTTGGTTTGTGCGGGACATGCTGATACGTCTGTTGATTGAAGAGGGACGTTTCGGCATGAATTTTGAGATGAGAATTGATTGAGGTTGAGAATGAGAATGCTACGAGTATCGTACGGTAAGTTATGTACCATAGTAAGGTTATCCAAACATGCTGATCAGGGTCGAGGGACTATTTCAGTGTGTCTTTGTATTATTGACTTCCTAAAAGAAACTAAAACGTGAACAAGAAAATTCATGTTTAACCTTTTAATGTGCTCTTCTTATTTTTTATGTTTTTCATGTGCATAGAGAATGAACAAACATAAATATCTGAGGAGTGTTCATACAAGTAATTACTGCATGATAATTAACGCTACGGAATTTTCTAATCCATAAAAGATAGCCATGTCTGTTTCGGTCTAAACCGTAAAGTAGTTCATCTGGACTTAAAAACAGATATTCTTATGTGGCAAGGTTCAATTTCTGTGCGAAAGTACAAGTTCGTTCATGCACATCTGTATGTGCACATCTGGTAGTGCTATGGTAGGGCAACGCAGAGAGCTTCGGTGCAATCTCTCGGTAAGCCTTACCTGTACGATTGTTGTGCGGTACTTTTTAACGGGTCGATCATCGAAGGTAATTTAACCAACACACTCTCTCCAGTATCTGCGACGCCACACGTACTGCAACGAAAGTTCCCCCATTACAGTTGAATATCATGGGAATTCTATCCACATAGTTTACGCAGCGACACCTTTTGAAAGATCCCATTATACTGCGAAAGATAACATAGCAGAAACTAACACCGAAGAAGGGAAGGAGAGGCGAGGTCATCCAAACGCAATCATGATAAACCAGACAGATGTAGTTACGAAGTTTGCGTCCCTTATTGGCACGAGGCGGGCCTCGAAGGAACTACCGATTGCTTCATCATTGTTAAAAGCCGATTCTAAAGCGACACATTCCCGAGAACTCTTAATGTGCATATCTAAATCCGTTCCAAGCGACAAGGTTGTTTGTACGCTTCCATCTCTTGATATGAGGAAACTCGACGAAGATCCAGACACAAATCCGTTGCCTAATGTCGGGGAACATTTTCCGATGAAAATGGAAGCGTCGGTTCTTCACAACGCAGCCGATGCTTCTGCGAAAGCGGCCCAGGGAGAACAAAAAGCCGCCCAGACACTTGGCTCTACGACGACTTGGACTAGATCGTCAGTAGTTTACGCATCAAACGCGATATCAGAAAATGCAGCTAATTCGTTTTCTTCGTTAGTTGATTCCCGTGTTAGGGCATGGACTCTTCTCTTACTGAGACATTCCCTGACAACAGGTGATACAACAAGTCGCACCAGACTACTGAGCATGCTTGCATCCATCATTAAAGTCCATTCTGCAGAAATAGCTTTCAAGCCTCAAGCCTTGCCGGCCAACTTAGCAAGCATGACCAAGAACGAAAATGATCCCGATGTTATTTTGCCTCTGCTTTTTGAAGTGGATTTGAGAATCAGTGTGCAAAACAACGATTGTACCGTTACACTAAGAGCTCCAGGGACTATATCTGGTGAGTTTGGTTGTTCGATCCTTTAAATTTTGCCATTTTGATGTTTTTTTTACTTTTCTCTTCTTCTCACTGCTAGGCTATTATCTGAATTTCAATGGTATCATGCACTTTTCTTTCAAACCCTATTTCATCTGTCAGCTGACTTTGATCGCATCGACAGCAACAAAATGGGAATGGGATTAACTCGCATTGACGTACAACTGAATACCGGGACTTTGCTAGAATCCATGGTGAAAGAGGCCCGAATGGTCGTTTTCAATGCCGTAGCGAAGGCAACTTCGGCAAACAGTTCTCAGCCAACCGGTTCTGATTTAGCTAAGAGTAGTGATCATCACAGGATGAACGCATCATCACAGCTTTCGTCGGGATTTTCCAGTGCTCTCAAATTGTCGACATCTTCGCCAAAAGGTTCAAAAAGTGAACTTCCGCTTTCATCTCCAACAGAGGGGAAGCACCAGCCTGCCCACCGCGCTTTGAAAGCCCAGTCGTCATTATTGAGACTTGGCAGCGTACTGTCGACGTCCACTTCGACAATTCAGAAAACAAGATCCGTTCAGTTTAGTAACTCAGAATTGAAGCCGAAGGCGAACGTTATGCAAACACCGAAACGCCAGAAGTTGGCGACAACTGCTCGCCTCACAAGCTTCAAATCTTTTGGTCGGCCTCATGCCGGTGACTTTGGATCAGAAGGGGGCCCAAAGAATGCAACTTTCGGAGATTTTGGTGGTAGCCAAAAGTTTTGGGGACGAGACGGAAAACTTGCTAGCAAACCGAAACCAATGCTACCTTCCGAGACAACTGATATGATGACTTCCCAAACGCGAAGAAATGCAAATGCTACGTTCGACGTTCAAAAACCCCCTATTCATTTAAGCCGCGGAACTGATCTAAGGATGGGACTTTCACGGAAGAAAGAACCTAAAATTAAGACCATGAATCCTCACATTGACCAGAGTTTTCATCAAGTTCCAACATCCATTCCGAGAACAGCAACCGCGCTCGAGGGCTGGCTTTTAGAGAAAAAGCTCGGCGGCAAACGCTGAAAGCGATCAATGGAGGAAGGGGAAAATGGATTGATTACCACTAACTTGAGTCAATCAAAGAAAACCTAGAAAATCTTCCATTGTTTCACTATTAGAGCCATCGGTGTTGATGCTGTTGGCCCAACCACTGTATCTGAAGAAGTCCGGGCTTTCTCTTTGACACATTTATGCACACAAGAACTTTAACAAAAAAAATAAGCGATTTTTGTTCTCAAATTGCTTCCAGTTCATCTTTTGTGAAAAATAACGTTGATGCCTCTTAGCAGTTGGTAAAGGTAGGTCACCGATATGAAATGGATTGTAAACCTCACCAATTTGAGCATGGTGATAGCTTTGACAAAAAGTGACCAAGAACTCATCGTACTAGTAGAGACACAGAGAGCAAAACCAGGAAGGTGGGCACACGAATGTGAGATCAATGCGATCGGCAAATAATCTTACTCGATTGTACGGTAAGATTACTACTAAAATCATAATCTCAATCATTTCACTTTTGATTAGGTTAGTCTACGAAGTAACCTTAATCTTACCGTACATGTAAGATTGTTTCCGTAACGTTACGGTATGTACCTAATCTTTGTACGTAGTATGAATAGCTCTGACAGAATATTGTACGTACCCTGGACCTTCCGGAACCAGGGGTGATAGTTTTCGATGCGCGGACCGCGCGATTTTCTTATTCCAATTAGTCATTTTGAGGGTATCCCCTCAAATTTATTGTTTCCCCAAAGAAACTTGCATTTTTTTGGATCGAAAAAAGAACGGATTTTTATGGTACTAAAAAATTCGCATTTTTGCTCTAGAAAAAAAAACAAAAACACATATATACAGCCATAAACGCGAGTTTTCAGCAGAAAAATGTGAGTTTTCATTACAAAATGCGAGTTTTCAGCACTAAAATGTGAGTTTTCGTTAAAAAATGTGAGTTTTATTTAAAAAATGCGAGTTTTCTTTGGAAAATGAGTGTTTTCAAAAAAAAATTCAACCAAAAACTTGTACCGGTAGCATAATTAACAAATTGCCTCTCTAAGCAAATTGACTCCGTTATTGCCCCTCTCTTAGCAAATTGACTCCGTTGTTGCGCCTCTCTTAGCAAATCGACTCCTGCGTCGTTGCACCTCTCTTAGCAAATCGACTCCATTGTCGCACCTCTATTAACAAACCAACTCTGCTGTTGCGCTGTTGTTTCTCTATCAACAAATCGACTCCGTCGTTTTGCCTCTCTTAGCAAATTGACTCCCGTGTTGTTGCACCTCTCTTAGCAAATCGACTCCATTGTTGCGCCTCTATCAACAAATTGACTCCGTTGTTTTGCCTCTCTTAGCAAATCGACTCCCGCATCGTTGCGCCTCTCTTAGCAAATCGACTCATTTGCTAAGAGATGCGCAACAACGGAGTAGATTTGCTAAGAGAGGTGCGATAACGGAGTCGATTTGCTATGAGAGGCACAACAATGCGGGAGTTGATTTGCTAAGCGAGGCGCAACAATGCGGGAGTCGATTTGCTAAGAGAGGCGTGTAACACTCTAAGGTAGAAAATTGGAGTAGTATGAATAATTGTGTGTTATTTCACTTTACGAGATGGGATTGAAATTAGAGAGAGGAAATAATGAGCGATGAGGTCATCGCGACCTTCTCATATAATAACCATCCCTGTATATAACATATATTCCATATGTAACCTTAATCGTATAATCGCTCTCTTCTGCATGCCTGTTCGCACATACCGGATATCCATACATGGATACCTTATATATATATATGAATCCCATGTGGGATTCGGTTAATTATTAATTTGTAACACTACTAGCCTACGCTAGCATGTTACATAGTGCCTCATGATTGAACGAATCCCACAGTTAAGCCCAATGACTCATGGAGCAATCTGAGTCATGTGATTGACTCAACTCGATATCTGCGGGTTCAGTAGGCGTAGACTCCGACTGATTCGGTTGACTTACTGTGGATTCATTAGATGGTTCCCGATACGGTGTGAGCTTTCGAATGTTCACTGTTTCTACCACTGAAGGAGCTCTTTGCAACTTTACAGTCCCATTCGGGTTCACTTGCATGATTGGAAAGGGACCAAGCTTCCTGGGTTGCAGCTTGTCCGGATCTGGCTCTTGGATCCATACCTTGTCATTGACTTGGAAGGTGTGGTTGATACGCTTGGCATTATCTCTGAGTAGATTCTTGTTAATCCCTTGCTGCCAGAGCTGCTGAAGAGCCAACAGATTGGATGTTAGTGGCAGATCGATCAGCATGTCCCGGTTGAACACTAGAGAACCCGGAGATGTCTGTAAGGCAGCATTGACAACACGACACTCTCGATGCAAGGGTTGCTCTGGACAAGGAAAATGGGTTCAATGGGTGTGTTGCAACAGGATTTGAGCAACCACCATGTGTGACATGCTAGCGTAGCATGAACCACGATTAAATAATTAACCGAATCCCACATACGAGCTGACCGGTGTTTGAATACAAATATTCAAACTGTACGCCGGACGCTCCAACAATGCATGTGCCGTTATTCAAAAATAAGCACGGCGCGCGTTTGTATATTCAAACGTTCACATGAAAATCGTAACGCTCGCTTAAGAGTTGAAACTTTAGTCACAATATTTTATACCACTCCAATTTTTCTACCTTAGAGTGTAACACAGTAATTACTGTTTATCTTCAACGTAGGAAAACAGTAGAATTCAGTACTGAACCAAAACAATCGAATAAACATACCTCATCCTCAACAACAGAGGAACCTTTATCTCCAGCAAGCTCCTCCTCCAACGCAACCATGGCAGGTATCTACAGAGACCCCCCCATCACCTACAAGAGCTCCTTCGATCGAACCAAGCCCAAGCTCTTCACTCTGTACAACGTCGATGAGGACCGAACGGACAGCATGAAAGTCCCTCTGTTTACAGAAACAGGAGGTCTCGAAGAACTTCTTTTTGTGGAGGAATCATTCAGGAATGCTGCCAACTATCTACGACTTCCGATCAACATTTATCTAACCCACTTTGGACGCTGCCTCACCACAGACGCTCAGAGCAAATGGAACGACATGATCAAGGACCCACTGGATCCCGAAGAATTCCAATACTCCCAAGAAGAGATTGGAGGATATGAACAAGCCTTTATTGACTTCACCCAGCTCTACTGCAATGCCAAAGACGCTAGAGACATCATGCACACTTACCTTCGAAGCCCGGATTGCCGAAAGACCCCTTCAGCGACCTGCAAAGAACACTCGGATCGAATTCTTATCCTCATGAAATACACGCAAAAACTAGAGGGAAGCAGCGCGCCACTTTCCAGAGTGGAGAAACTTACAATCCTTCTCCATTCATTCCCTTCCACATGGATTGAAAGCTACGGCATGATGCACAGTGGAATCCAAGAGGACACCACAGTCCGACACATCGTGGATCACATGAGCTGTCACGAGAGACAAGCCAACAAGAAGAGCAACAAGAATAACAACAAACAACAAAAGCGTTCGAACAACAACAACAACAACAACAACAACGCCCAAAAGCGCAACTATAATTCCAACCACAAGGGGAACCAGAACAAGAAGAAATCCAATCCCTGTCGGATTCCAGGCCATAATCATGACTGGTCTGAATGTCCCAAGAATCGGTTCTCCAAGAACTACAGCAAAGGCGCAGGCTCCGGCACCAACCAACCGGAGACCTTCCACGCCAACACAAGAGCCCTGATGATAGCAGGAAGCAACGAGACCTTCCAAGCTCACATGAACGCAGCGCGCGAGGCATACCATGCCAATCATGGTGGAAGAACTGAACGGAACATCGATGGGGAACTTGTGTGGCTCCCCTGAGTTTCCGGAGGCTCCAAGCCTCTAAAACAGAAGCCCCCGGCTTCAGTAAAACCAGCAATCACCTTGCCTCCAGCTCCCCAGGAACTGGATGCCAGCACAGCCCTGCTGTCTGGGATGACGCACAGAGGAGATCTCCCGAATAAAGAGGGGAAGGAACCTACAGGATGGAGTATTCCTGTTGAAAGCTCAGCAAAGCCTGCGAACGCAGCAAAAACAATCGTTCGAAACATCCTACAGGATATATCGAACGTGGATCCGAATCGATCCAAGGGTACAGACGCAACATCGATCAACGCGATCGATCTGAAGAAGACAGCAGCAACAAATGGACCAACATTGTCCCTGGCAAGAAATTGGTCTACCGGTACAGCAAAAAACTTCTATTGCAATCCCGGAAAACCCAGAGACTACACCAAAGGAGGTGCGCTGGAGCAAAATTATTTAAAGCTGCTGTCGACTGCTGGAAATCCAGCAGAACAGGCATTCCAGAACAAGAGCAACGTGGCTCCTGTTCCGAATACGAGCAACGTGGCTCCTATTCTTCTAACCAACGTACAGTACATACAAGGCATCCCTCTCAAAGCACGACCACTACTAGCCCTACTAGATAGTGGATCCTCCGGAACTTTAATCAACAAACGAGCACTACCATTTGGCACCATGCCACTACGAAGCAAGCACCAAGTCATAACTACTACAGCCAATGGAAGCTTCGACACTACAGAATATGTCATCATGAAGAACATCAAACTACAAGAATTCGGCAACTACACTATCGACATACAAGAGGCAAGGCTCTTCCATTCCCCTGACTGCAGGTATGACATTATACTAGGCAGAGACTTCCTCCACCTGGCACAGATCAACCTCCTATTCAAAGAAGGCGCAGTACAATGGATGGATAGAACCATTCCTATGAAGGATACGTCCTTATACCATGACAACTACAACATGCTCATGGAAGAACTAGAAGATGCTGAACTCTTCGCTGATGATCTCTCCTTCGCCAATCCATACAAGTCCAAGATCATCCTCGATAGAGCCTACCAAGAAACAGATCCATCCACAGTAGCACAGCAGCAGTCCCACATGTCCAAGCAAGAGCAGCAGCAGTTCCAAGCAATACTAAACAAGTACCCTAACGTCTTCAATGGGGAACTCGGCAAGTACCCACACAAGCAAATCTCTCTAAGACTGAAGCCCGGATCCAAGCCCATCCACAAGAAGCCTTATCCAGTTGCATACAAGCGAGAAGACCTATTCAAAAGGGAGCTCCAGAATCTTTGTAATGATGGAGTACTCAAAAGATGCACCGGACCAGCTGAATGGGCGTTCCCAACCTTCATAGTACCAAAGAAAGACAACAGAGTTAGATGGGTATCAGACTTCAGAGAACTCAATGAACTCCTTGAGCGCCGACCATATCCAATCCCCTGGATACAAGATATCATGAATAAGCGTGGCAAATATACTCACTTCACCAAGATTGACTTGTCCATGCAATACTACTGCTTTGAACTGGATGATGCGAGCAAGAAACTCTGTACCATAGTGACGCCATATGGCTGCTATGAGTACCAAAGACTACCAATGGGTGTCAAAGTTTCTCCAGACGTTGCCCAGCAACTTATGGAGGATATCCTCCAAGACACTGACTGCACTGTTTATATTGATGATATAGGCATCTGGACTGATGGATCCTTTGACCTCCACATGAAGACCATTGACAAGATCCTAGACCGACTCAACCAGAATGGACTCAAGTGCAACCCACTCAAATGTGATTGGGCTGTACAAGAGACTGACTTCCTTGGATATTGGATGACTCCCACAGCAGTTAAGCCATGGAGAAAAAAGATTGAAGCCATCCTACACATGGACAGGCCCCGAACTATAACCCAAGTCAAATCCTTCCTTGGAGCAGTAGGATACTACAGAGATATGTGGCCTCGCCGGTCACATGTCCTATCTCCTCTCTTTGATATAACTGGTACGCCCAAGAAGATTCCCCAAGCAGCTGCCATCAAAGGCAGACAAAGAAAGGCCCCTTCAGCCTTCACTTGGGGACCTGCTCAAGATAAAGCCTTCCAAGAGATGAAAGCAATGGTGGCAGCAGATGCGCTGAACACCTATCCAGACCTGAACAAGCCCTTTGAACTGTACACTGATGCCTCAGACCTACAGCTCGGCGCTGCCATCCTCCAAGATGGCAAGCCCATTGCCTATTGGTCCAAGAAACTATCTGATGCCCAGAAGAACTATACTACTACGGAGAAAGAACTCCTCGCAATTGTACTCTGTTGCAAAGAGTACAGGAAAATGCTCCTTGGTGGTGTTATCAACGTATACACCGACCACAAGAATCTTACCTTCAGGACCCTTTCAGTCCAACGAGTCCTCCGGTGGAGACTTTTCCTAGAAGAATTCGGTGTCAATCTCACCTATATTGAAGGCAAGAAGAATGTTCTTGCTGATGCCTTCTCCAGACTCCCCCGGATGGATCCACCTACAGTGGGGAAGAAAGAAGCCCTTGGTAAGGGCACTCTCATCGATTTTTTGAAACTTGAAGTCCCCAAGCAAGATGAAGAACTGTTCTTAGCAGAGTTCCCAAATCTATTCCAGCACTTATGCAATGACGCAGACCAGGAGTTATACTCTTGTTTGCTGAACAATGAGTGTCTCGTCAACCTACCAAACAACCAAGACATGGAATGCCCAGTTAACTACAACAAGATATACCTCCATCAGCAAAAGGACCCGACTGTCAAGTTCAAGATCCAATCCAAAGCATTCTTCTACCAAGAATTACAAGGCAATAACATCCTTTGCTATGCCAACCAAGCCAATCCAGATAATTGGCGAATCTACATACCAAGTTCTCTTACGAATGATACCATCAAGTGGTACCATCTCCTGTTGGGTCATTGTGGATCCACCAGGTTATATAAGACTATCTCAGCTCGCTTCTACGCAGACAACCTGTCCAACTTATGCAAGTCCTACATTTGCCCTGATGATTGCATCCAATACAAGAGCAGGCAAGCTAAATATGGGAAACTTCCTCCTAAAGAAGCCCCGGTATCGCCCTTTGATGAAGTCCACATTGACCTCATAGGCCCATGGAAAATTACAGCCCAAAACAAGACCTACAACTTCAAAGCCCTCACCTGTATTGATCCAGTCACCAATCTGCTTGAAATCATTCGGATCAGGGACAAATCTTCTCAGCATGTCTCTGACCAATTCAAGAACTGCTGGCTCTCAAGATATCCTAGACCAAACAGATGTATCCATGACAATGGTGGTGAGTTCCTAGGGGCTGAATTCCAACTCACTCTCAAACAGTATGGAGTCCAATCAGTCCCCACCACAGTCAAGAATCCACAGGCTAACGCCATCTGTGAACGCGTCCACCATACAGTGGCTGATATCCTACAAGTTCTAGTGCATGTCAACCCTCCACAAGCCAACGCCAGAGCCACTCAGCTCATGGATAATGCCCTAGCAACATGCATGCATGCCTCTCGATGTGCAGTCAGCACCTCGTTACAAGCCTCTCCAGGATCCCTGGTCTTCAATAGAGACATGATGATAGATCTACCACTAACCTAAGCTGAGACAGGGTGTGTCCACCAGTCATACTGTTTTAAAAAGGCTGGCATGCAAGCTTTCTCTCTACAAAGGAGAACACAGTGACCTTTCCAGTGCTCTCCTCCATCTGAAACAAGCTTACAGGCAATACCGGGCAGTGAAGAAATTGGCCCCCTCATGGAGAGACTCCTTCAATCAAGGCCTGGTGGATGCACTTCTTGCTGAAGGCAAACCTCACAACCAGAATGCTTCCCAGATTCGTGCCAGGATGCGCAGGGAACGTCTTCAAAGAGAGCTTGGCCTTGCTGCTAGGTCTATTCGGGGACGTGTCAACAAGTCAGCAGTCTTGCGAGCTATTGCAGTTGGCCATGATGGTGTTGAACAGGTCTTGGAGTCCCAGTCTACTATGGTTCCAGCTATGGCTGAATCCAATGTCCGGCGTCAACAGCAGTGTCTTGGCACTCCCTCCATGACTCCCTCCTTCATTCAAGATTTTGGATACCTAGGCACAGCCCATGCTTCTGCTCAAGTTCTTGATGGCACATATAATCCTCCTCCTGCCACTGACAAATACCTGTCTGAATTTCTTTCTTGTCTCAAAGTCCCTGACTCTATTCTGAGTTTGCCCCCCTTTGACTATTCAGTGTGTCCAGCTGACAATGTTGCTGCCTGGAAACGCCAGAGGGAACGCACAGCAAGTGAACCTTCTTGTTTGAGTTTTGCCCACCACAAGGCTTTTGCCCTGGATCCCCAGCTGAACAAGTTTGACACTCTCCTGAGATCCGTCCCATTGATTGTTGGCTTCTCTCCTTCTGCTTGGCAGGTTATCACTGATGTTGAGATCTTCAAGAAACCTGGTGAATATAGAGTGGATAAGATGAGGCTCATCCAGTTGATGTCTCCTGAGTTCCAAATCAACAACAAAATGATTGGCAGACGCATTCTTGCCTACGCTGAACTTGCCAATGCAGTGGCTGTTGATCAACATGGAAGCAGGAAACACCACAAGGCAATCAACACCTGCCTGAACAAGAAGCTCATATGTGATGTGTTGCGGCAGAAGCGCAGATCCGGTGCTGTTGCTATGAATGATGCCAAGGGCTGTTACGATAGAATCTCTCATCCCATTGCAGGTCTCACTCTCCAGAGTTTTGGGGTTCCTGCACATGTGTGTGAAGTTCTTCTGTCTACTCTGCAACATGCTAAGCACCACATCAAAACTGGCTTTGGTCGGTCAGGTCCTGTGTATGGTGATGAACCTGTTCCTCTCAGTGGTTGTGGCCAAGGCAATGGTATTGGTCCAACTCTTTGGGCTTTGGTGTCAACAATTGTCTTCCGAATGATGCAACAGGCTGGGCATGGTGTCCATCTTATCACTTCTTTGTCACTGCAACTGGTTTCTCTTGTGGGTTTTGCCTTTGTGGATGACACAGATTTGTTTTGTGCTGGCTCTGCTTCCTCAACATCTGGTGAGGAATTAGCTGCTGACTTTCAGGAAGCTCTTGACCGGTGGGCTGGTGGGATTATTGCCACTGGTGGTGCTATTGAACCTGCCAAATCCTTCTGTTATTTGATTGATTTCAAATGGAATGGATCCGGCTTGGGATTATCGCTCAATTGCTGACATGCCTGGTGACTTCTCTGTTGCTGACAAGAATGGCAATCGAGCTACCCTGGATCGGTTTGAAGTTGACCATGCTGACAAGACCCTTGGGGTTTTTATCTCCATGGATGGCAATGAGGAAGCACAGATTGCTCACATGAAGTCCCAGTCTCAGTCTTTTGGCTCTCAACTCAGGGCTTCCAAGTGTGAGAAGCGCGCATCCCTCTACACCTTTAAGTATTCTTTCATGAAGTCTGTTGAATACCCCATGCCTGTCACGCAACTTGATGAGGCCACTTGGACTAAGATACTTCACCCAGCTCTTGTTCCTGTGCTGAATAAAGCTGGGATGTCACGGACATTTCCCAGACATGTGTTCTATGGTCCTTCCCTCTATCAAGGCTTTGGTTTCATCCATCCATACCTCCTCCAAGAGTTCAGTCATATTGCCACCCTCTTTCAGGAATCTGTCAGGTCCTCACAAACTGGTAGGATTCTCAGGCTCACTGCTGAAGCTCTCAGGCTTGAACTTGGACTTCCTCTCCATCTTGGTGTCACACCCTATCATCCCTTTGCTTCATACGTCACTCCCTGCTGGTACAAACATGTGTGGAAGTTTTTCTCTGTTCACCCTGTGAGCTTGTTTGAAGACTTCCCCGATCTTCCCCTGCTATGTTCCAATGACTGTTATCTCATGCAAGCCTTTGTCAACTCTGGCTTCAGAGGTGCTGACTTGTCCCTCTTGAATCACATGCGCATGTCCCTCAAGGCTATTTCCCTTGCTGACATTTGTACTCCAGATGGGAAAAGACTCTCTCCCATGGCCTTCCAGCTGACATCCTCCAATCACTTGAGGGATCATCTTGACTGGCCTAGATGTCCTCCATCTTGGCCTCCAGCAGCAAAGCGCTTATGGACTAAGGCTCTTCAGACCTGTTTTCTTCCCCCTTGTCCACCCCCTGCAGCCAGGGCATTGGCTCCTTCTTTTCACCTTGGGCATTGGCTCTCTCCCCAGACAGCTTCTCTTTGGCCTTGGTTTTTGTCTTTATCCACCAACAGAATATTCTTCAAAACTTCTACTGGCTGGATTGTGAGCACCTCCCAAGGCAGGGGCAGATACAGGGTCACTTCTGAAATCATTCCTGACAAACCAGCCTGTGCTGATGTGCTTGTCTGCCCTGTTATCTGTGGCCAAGTTGTTCGAGTGGTTGGGTCCTCTGCTTTTGTTTCCGAACCTCCTGACATGGATCCTCTGGAGTACAATCCATTTGAGTCTCTTCCAGACTCCCCTGCAGATGCATTTGATGCACTCTGTGAGTCTCCCAGAGTCCTTCTCCACAAATATACCCTACCACAGGCTGGCTGCCAGCACCTTGTTGATGCTATTGAGAGTGGTACTGCCAGTGCTGTATGTGATGGTTCATATGATCCGGACCTTGTCAGAGGAACTTCTGCTTTCATTTTGTCACCCAATCCCTCCACCAAGACTGCTTCATTGTTCCTCACTGGCTGTAATTTTGTCAGTGGATCCCCTGAGGACCAATCATCCTATAGGAGTGAACTGGCAGGCATCATTGGGGTTCTCACCTGTTGCACTGCTCTGGTGAGGCTTTTTGATATTGCTTCTGGCTCTATCACCATTGCTCTGGATGGTGACACAGCTCTCAAACAGGCTCAGGGATCCTGGCCTTTGGTTATTTCCCAGAAGTCTTTTGATTATGTTTATGTCATCAGAAACATGATTTCTGCCCTGCCAATCTCTGTGCAATTTCAGTGGGTTCAGGGCCATCAAGCTGGTATCTTTCTTGATTGGTGGGCCCTTCGCAATCATCAGGTTGACAGCATGGCAAAGGCCTTTCTCTCTGTCCATAGAGCTTCTGCCCATCACTATCCCAGACTTGTGTTTGAGCCTTGGGCATTTTCTCTCAATGGATGCAAGTGTTCAAGGTTTGATCAAAATGCTTTGCATGTTGCCATTTCTGGTCCTCCTCTTCTTCAATATTGGCAGACCCACCATGAGGCAGTGGCTTGCAACCATCCACCTTGCCAGGAAGCAGTATGCAGCACCTGTCCCACCAGTGCAGCCATACCAACAAGAGGCTGCTCTTCTCAGAGCCTGGCTTACTGGACCTCAGGGTTGATTCCACTTTGTACTTTGGTTTTGTCTTCTGTTCCTGCTTCTCATCCTGTCCCCTACCTTTTGATACTGGATCGTATCCCACTATCTTCCTTCCCATCTCATTTTCTCTCAAGTCCCTATTTTGTGGGACTTGTTTGTCTTTTTCCCTGCTTGATGTTCAAGGTTTGTTTGAAAATTTGTCGCTCTGCCACTTAGGGTCCTGACTCTATGATGGAGGCGACGTTAAAGTCTGGTTACAGACTGAGTAATTTAGTTTCACCTTTGGTGATTAAAGTTATTTAAATACGTATATTATTATTATTGATAGATCTACCACTAACCTCCAATCTATTGGCACTCCAACAGCTCCGACAACAAGGAATCAATAAGGCCCTGCTCCGGGAAAACGCCAAGAGAATAGAACATACGTTCAGAAGCAACGATAAGGTATGGTTGCAAGAGCCAGACCCGGACAAGCTGCAGCCCCGAAGAACAGGTCCTTTTACGATTGTACAAGTCAATGATAATGGTACAGTGAAATTGCAGAAAGCTCCTTCAGTGGTCGAAACTGTGAACATCCGGAAGCTGACCCCTTACAAGGAACCGGAGTCGGAGTCGACAACCATTCACTGGTCAACTTAGTAATCAGGCTTCATCTAATCATGAGGCACTATGTGACATGCTAGCGTAGCATGAACCACGATTAAATAATTAACCGAATCCCACATACGAGCTGACCTGGTGTTTGAATACAAATATTCAAACTGTACGCCGGACGCTCCAACAATGCATGTGCCGTTATTCAAAAATAAGCATGGCGCGCGTTTGTATATTCAAACGTTCACATGAAAATCGTAATGCTCGCTTAAGAGTTGAAACTTTAGTCACAATATTTTATACCACTCCAATTTTTCTACCTTAGAGTGTAACACCATGGTCCGGGTCGGAATAACAAGGTGTTGTGGAAAAGAATGAAAAAAATCAGTGTTCTGACAACGGTGTCCATCCTACACTAAGTTACTCGTAACCTTACTACTAGTACTACACTACAGAGATTCCGTAGTAATCTTACCGAAAGCTCGCCAAAACTCCTATTTAAGCTTGCTCCAATGTATTTAAGCTTACACCAGTGTATTTAAGCTTGCTCCAATTTTTTATACGCTGGTCCAGTTTTTTGGGCACTTTCCCGCAGACTGGGGGAATTTATTTTTTTTCCCGCAGACACCAAATTTTTTTTGTTTAAAAAAGGGGGAAAAAATTTTCAAAATTGCTTGCCAATAGAAAGAGATTGCTTGTTAGCAAGGGAGGGATAATAATAAAAATAAGAGTAGCAATAACAGCAGCACATGAGGTACTGGCAAAGGTTGGCATGTGGTACCTACTGACTCTACCCAAGGCAGTAGCATGATGACAGTTGGTAGCATAGCTTGTAGCATAATATACTAGTAGTTCATAGTGTATGCTGTAGTATATGATCCATAGCACTGCTATATGCTATTAGGGAATGTACAGATGATAAATAATCATACTATTGGGTCTAGCAGAATATAATCAAAAAAAAATATATATATGTACCCATATTGAGCAGTGGCCAGTGTGATACAGTGGTAGTGCACAGGTTGAGTATGATGGTTCAAGTCCTTTTGTGGACTTTTTTTTAACAGTAACACCGTTTTGCTCTACCTACATTATCACCAATTTTTCACTAATTTTTTATTTATTCTTTTTTAATGGGCTCCCCCATGCATGGGTTGAGGAATATTTAGACTGGAATCATTCAAATGTGGATTTTCTAGTCAATTCCCCAGTACTGGGCCCAATATTGAATGATCAGTGCTGACATCCTAACTATGAATGATTGTTCATTCGTTCTTTTTTAATCAGCCTCCCTATGCAAAAGTTGAGAAATATTCACACTGGAATCATACAAATATGAACCAGAGTCACTCAGATATTTGATTTGTTGGAATTTCTCAGCAGATTGTGCAGTAGTGGGTCAAATATTATTTAATCAGTGGTGACATCTAAACTATCAGTGGTTTCTCAATATTTCTTTTTGAATACTGTTGCCCGTGCATAGTTTGAGGAATATTCACACTGGAATCACACAAATGTTGGTCAGGGTCACTCAGATATTCAGTTTACCATTATTTTCTAGTAAATTCTCCAGTGTTGGACCAAATGTTAATTATTCAGTGGTGACACCCAAACTATTGGTGATTTCTCAATACTTATTTTTGAATACTGTTGCCCATGCATAGTTTGAGGAATATTCACACTGGAATCACACAAATGTTGGTCAGAGTCACTCAGATATTCAGTTTACCATTATTTTCTAGTAAATTCTCCAGTGTTGGACCAAATGTTAATTATTCAGTGGTGACACCCAAACTATTGGTGATTTCTCAATACTTATTTTTGAATACTGTTGCCCATGCATAGTTTGAGGAATATTCACACTGGAATCACACAAATAATGACCAGAGTCACCCAGATATTGAATAGCACCTTTACAAGTACTAGTAATAGAGTCTGTACAGCGAATGAGCGTCTGTCCTGCCATACCCCGGGTCTACTAGTGATTAGAATAGTAGTGATATGCAAATTGTGAGCCCTATTGGTTAGTCTAGTTGCTACAGTTCCAAGAGCGCTCTGAATCGGCGATTCTGTCGACTCGCTGATTGTTTTCTTTTATCCTTATCCTTAATCCAGTCCCGTGTGTACTCGTGACTGTATTCTGGTGCACGGCATACTCCTCCATGGTACTGTTATATTGAATTACTTCTCCGGTTTAGGGCTATCCCTGCAATAATAGGGATGGACTCTCCTGATATTAACCCGGTCGGTTACAAAGGGAGCAGTTTCAATAGTCACAGTTCCATTGTCATGGGCCTTGAGCACCTTGTAAGGTCCCTGCCGGGGGAAGGATAGTTTTGGAATAATGCCCTTCCTTTCCAGGGTGACATAGTCTCCTTCCTTGTAGACATGGGGGATCCTCTTCCGGTTCTCCCTGATGTTGCTCTTGTGGATACTCTTCTGTTTCCTTGCCTGGATTGCTTCCCAATCCGCTGGGAAATTTACAGGCATGAACATGTCCCTTCCAAACACCAGTTGTGCTGGGGAGTATCCCAGGGTGGTGTGGATGGCGCTGCGAATCGCATAAGCTGCCTTGGTAGTGAATTCTTCAAAAGGATCCTTCTCGTGGAGGTCCCTTTGTTCCAAATTAAAGGACAATAGGCAATCCTTCAGGACCTGATGGATCCTTTCCAGTACTGAGTTGGATTGTGGGTTCCAAGCGCCACTGGGTTTTCTTTTCATCCCCATGTTGTCACAGAGCTCTTGGAACTCTGCTTTGAATTCACTCCCCCCATCAAAGCCAATTTCTTTTGGGCGCGGGTACCTTGCCAGCCAGGTACTGTCCAACAATCGTTGAGTTTCTGCTGCGTTTGGTGAGTCCTTCAGGTGAGCCAATTCGAACCATCCGGTCACTGGATCCACCATGGTGAGGACATGGATATGGTAATCCTTACCATTTTTATTGTGGACAGTTGCAGGTCCCCAGAGGTCGACGTTGACCCTTTGCCATTTGGTGACTTCAACTGCTTTCTCCGGTAGTAGTCCGTACTTCTTCCGGCCACTCTTTTTGAACATCTGACACGTGTGGCAGTGTTTACAGAGGTCCTGGACGTCCCTTCGTAGGCCTTTCCAGGTGAACACTGAGCGCATGCTCTGTTCCATTCTCTTTTCCCCGGGATGGACCAACATGCTGTGGTACCATTCCATAACTCTGTCTTTGAGTTTGTCCGGGATCAGGATCTTCCCTTCCTTGTGGATTAGACTGTAACCTTCCACCATTTTGGTGGTCAGCCGATTGTCTTTTTCCAGAGCACTCATGATTCCCGTGTCCTTTTGTTGGTAGAACTGAATCATGTCCGGAGCAAGTGGGAATGCACTATTGCCCTGGAATTCTTCCGGAGATTCTCCAAGTGGGAATAGGAGTTGCCGGAGGTGCTCTTCCTCATCCGCGTAGGTGAGGGGCTTATTCGGTGGTAGCCATTCCACTGTGTCCGCTGGATCATCAGTGATGTCCAGCCGGGATAATGCGTCTGCTGCATCATTGTCTTTGCCCGCCACATGCTTGACTACTGGATGGAACTCCTCCATAAGAAGTCTCCATCGTACCATTCTCTGGGTGGGCATCTGCTGGTAGAGCAAGTTAAGGTGGTCTGTGTGGATAATCACATCTTGTCCTCGTAGGATTCCTTCAAACGCTTTGAGCCCTTCCACTATTCCAAGGAGTTCTTTTTCTCCTACGGTGTAGTTGAGCTGCGCTGAGTTCAGTTTCCTCAGTATAGAAACCGAGAGGTTTGCCATCTTGGCACACAGTTGCTCCCAGTTGCCTGTCGCTGGCGTCTGAGTAGAGATGAAATGGTTTTGTAAAGTCTGGGAATGCAAGTTTCGCTTCATCTGCGAGCATTCTTTTCGCCTCCATGAAAGCTTTCTGCTCTGCTGGACCCCAGTACCAGTTCATTTTTCCCTTTTTCCCTGCTAGTTTGTTCAGCGGGGCTAGGATGTGGGAGCGTCGCTTCCACATGTCCCTGTAGAAATTGACCATGCCAAGGAACATCTTGAGTTGCTTGGTGTTCTTGGGGGCTTCCAGGCGCTTCATTGCCTCCAGCTTCTTTGGCTGGGGCTGAATGCCCTCTGTTGTTAACAGAAATCCCAGATATTCCACTTCTTTTTGCATGAAGAAGGATTTTCCGAGGTTGGCTCGAAAGCCGGCGTCATCCAGTCTTTGAAGGACTGTATCGATTTTGCGGAGGTGATCCTGTTCGGATTCCCCTTCCCTCTGGATAATTAAGATGTCGTCGATATAGACAAGGACATAGTCCAGATCCCCTAGTAGGTTCATCATGACTGACTGGAAGATATCGGGTGCGCATGCAATCCCCATAGCCAGTCTCTTGTAGGCGTATTTTCCCCATGGCAAGATGGTAGAGCAAATCTTTTGGCTCTCCTTGCAAATGGGAATGGTGTAATATCCCTGGGACAAGTCCAGCGCCGTAGCTGACTTGAACTTCTGGAGCCTTTGGATTGTTTCCCCTATTCGTGGTAGTGGGAAAGGCTTCCGTTGGATGGCTGCATTCATCTTCCGGAAGTCCGTAAGGACCCGAATATCCCCTGTCTTTTTGGGTTGACAAAAGGTAGGAGATGCCCATGGTGAATCGTCATCGTGGGGGAGTTTCTCCAGGACCCCGATATCACAGAGCCTGTTGATCTCCGTGCGGAGTGCCTGTTCAAAGGCGTGGGGTACTGAATAGTACCTCTGCCGGACCGGTTTGACCCCTGGTTGGAGTTCGATGGACACCGGTTTTATGTTCTTCAGAAGTCCCAGACCTCCTCCAAAGAGTGTCGGGAATTTCTTCAGTGTTTTCTTCAGGGCTTGCTTGGAGTCCGCAGTAATCTCCAGGTCATTGACCATAGCGTCTATATCGACTTTGGAGTAGTCTGCGTCCAGGATTTTGGCTTGCCTTTCTTCCTCTTGTTGGAGGATTGGACTCTGTGTATTGGCAAAGAATACTGCCTCACATTTGTCCGGGTTCGAGAGCTCCCCCATCCCCTTCATGGGAATGGAGTCACCCTGCCATTCAATCGTACGGGAGCTGTATTTTATATCCAGTCCCAGTTGTGCCATCAGGTCGGATCCTATGATCATGTCGTAGGGTACTTCCTCGTGGTGATGGTATTCATCCACTTGGAAGGTCCATTTGATGGTCTTCGAGTTTGAAAATTCTATCAATCTCAGTCCCACTGAAGCCGCAGACTTGGTTCTGAACTTGCCTCCATACGTGTTGTAGGTGACAGATCTTTGGTCTCGGTTCGTTAGTTGACTTCGGTCGACAAAACGCTTTAATACAATGGATTTGGAGCAGCCAGAGTCTAGTAGGCCCCGGAGCATCCTCCCCCTTTCCTTGTGGTCCAATACCTCCACACAGACGTCCGCAAATCTGTTGATGATGCGGGGTCCCGTGTGGATGGTATTGGCCATTCAGTTGTGGGAACCTTTCTTTTTGAAGGTTTTCCTGTACTTTCTTCTGTACTCTTTGAGTTCGCGTTCGGAGATGTCGATCTCGTCATCGGAGACTGCATGGTCAGCTTGGGCCGTAGCCAGTACGTAAGAGTACTCGTGGTTTGATAGGCTCCTTCCCCAGTGGGGTTTGGCGTACTCCTCAGAGTCTGAGTTGTCTTTTGCCACAAAATGCTCCTTGAGCAAGTTGATGGTCTCCCGGTCGAACTTTCCCTTCTTGGGAGGTCCGCCGGTTAGTTTCCAGCATTTGCCGGCATGGACCTTGCCACAGGTCTTGCATAGCTGTTTGTTGCCGCTGTCCATAGGGCGCTTCTTTTTGCCAGGGGATTTCCCGTGGTGGGTTCCTCCCCCAGAGGCGGCCTTGGGATTCTTCTTGGTACCACCGGTTTGTTTTTCGAGGTCCGAGATGCGTTTGCGGAGTTCATCCTCGTTCCGGATGGTGATTTCCAAGTTTTCGAGCTTGTCGATGGTGGTGTTAAAGGATTGGGTGTAGACGTCCCAACCGATATGGTCGAGTTTCTCGCGTTGTGAATGGGTCATGTTGGCATCTAGGATTTCCTTCATGTCCTCCTCTGAGTAACTGGATGGGGCAGTGCCGTTTGCAGCGCCACTCTCCCAGAGGCAATCGGGTAGATAGCTCTGTAGTTCGGCCATACGGTTTGCCCATGAGCGAATACCGTGTTTCATGTCGATTTTCGTGTTCCGAATGAATCTTCGGAGCAGGATGTAGGATCGTTTGCCATTCATGTCATTGCCAAAGATTTTGAGCTTGAGGGCATGCATGCATTCCTCAATGACATCCTTTCTGTACTCCTGGGTTTGGTAGTACTGGGTGAGAACAGACGAGACCCTTTTCTTGGGGACCGGGTCGTCGAGGGTGACGGACTCCGGTTCTGTCTCGGACGCCGCCGTAGCAGTCGCGTCGGCGGCTGGGGCGCTGGCGCCCTCCACCGCCTCTTTGGATGTGTCAGCGGGGGGTTCCTTAGGAGGTTCCTTAGGTTCCCTCATGGCAATCATCTCGAGTTTTTGTTGGATCAGTTGGTTGTTGTGTACCTTGTGTCCTGGTTCGGCATAATATGTCCGACCGAGGACCATTTGGACGATGGAGAGTGCCTCGTTGGAGAGGATTCTCTGGAGAACGTCCAGTTTCTGATCTCCTTGGAGTTTCTCATTGCCAACAATTTTCTGGTCAAAGTCTCTCTTCCAGATGATGAAGAGTTCTGGTCTCTCCGTGCCGGTGAGTACCTTCAGGTAGTCACTGAAGGCCACTCCTCCCTTCTCTGAGTCTATGCTCATCTTCACAGCACTGGCATCTTCCGGCCAGTCCTCGCGAGCAAAAGTAAAGGGTTTCTGTTTGGTTCCTTTAGACGCCATGGTGGGTTAATCAGTTATTTTATTTAATCTATTTACACTATTCCTGTTATCTTTGCTGCTTGTGTCGAAACTGAGCAAAAGTGATTGCTCAGTTCCTCCAGTTTTTCTTGCTGGATTTCCACTGCTCTCGCGATAACTCGTGTTATAACTGATTTTTCCCCTGGTTTGTCCAGTGGTGGGAGTTGTTTCTCTCTTTGCTTCCCGGGAATCCTGTGGTTCCCCGGAGTTGTTTCTGTTTTTATTTCGCGGGATTCCATTCCCGTGGTTCTCCGGCGTTGCTCCTTTATTAAGCTGTCACCGGGCCGGTCCCACTTCCCGTTTCCCGTGGGGTTAGTGGTGTTTGGGCATTTGTTATATACCTTTCCGTATATCCGTATATTTCGGTTTTGGTTGGCATACCCCCTACGGTCTGTCCACCCATTCAGTGTTGGTCCAAGTGGTCCACTCACTGGTTATGTGTCATTTTTTCAGTGTGTGTTTTCGAATTTTTCGATTATTTCTGTTGTCGACCATGGTCCTGTTTAGGTCCTTAGGTGTCTCTGTTGCTGCTGTTGCTCCCTGTGTTGGGGCTAACAGTTGCTGGGGTTGGTGTTCCTGGTGCTGCAGACACTGGATATCCTTCTCCCTGTTTTGCTTTGCTGCGCCTCCATTTCTGGCAGTCTTTCGAATCCGTCGACTCTTTTCGGTTGATCGATTTCTTTCTGCTCATGGTCATCAGCGCTCAGCTTGATTTTAAAATCATGCCATACCCCGGGTCTACTAGTGATTAGAATAGTAGTGATATGCAAATTGTGAGCCCTATTGGTTAGTCTAGTTGCTACAGTTCCAAGAGCGCTCTGAATCGGCGATTCTGTCGACTCGCTGATTGTTTTCTTTTATCCTTATCCTTAATCCAGTCCCGTGTGTACTCGTGACTGTATTCTGGTGCACGGCACGTCCTTTTTCCGTCGACGAATGAGCGTCTGTCCGTCTATCCGTTTTGGAGCAAAGTGGGAGCAAAACTTTTGCTTTCGTGGGCAAAGCAAAATTTTGCAAAGCAAAAAGCAAAATTTGCTTTGCTAACTTTGCAGCGTGCCCAATCGCTAGTCAATACATAGAAATGATGACGGTCTGAGGGTTTTCAGTGATCTCTTTATTGGTTCTTTTTTTTTGGTACACGTCCGGTAAAAAAACTTTTATTTCAATTGTTAGGCGATCCGTAGTAAATGTAGTTTCGATTCCCTCAACACATGTTTTTTGGAGGACAAATTGTAGGAAAACATGATTTCCCGCAGACTCATTAGCGTAAGTTACCCACCAAAAAATTTCCACTCAAAATACGAGTACCCTATCTGCGTTCCCTTCGACTTCGTTTGTCGTATCTGCGTTCCAGGCACCCGTTTGTCGTATCTGCGTTCAAGGCTCCCTTACGAGTTAGGTATTCAATACCAGGTGATCTTACCATTACGGTAAGGTAAGATCTTACCATACGGTAGAAGTGCTTTTACTGGTACGAATCTCGTACTTCTACCGGTATTTTTAACAAGGTTCCAGAAAGAAAAAAACGCACTAACGCCGTCCTGGAACGCGGCAGCCTTTCTTTGTTAAAAAGATTTGAATAGATTCGATTTATTCTTGCGTCGCCAAACATCTCATTTAGTGTAAGAGTTTAGAATCACGTTTAGGCACTTTAACGTCTTTTTACCGATGACGTTTGGGTGTTAAACCCCTCCGAATCACGGAGCGAAAGGCATAAAGGGCGCGCTACTAACGTGCATTATTTGTGTCAACCACAGGAAGAAGGATGCACCTTGTTCACATGACTGCACGTAACCTTACCGTACTCGTACAGGGAACGTCAATTACTCGCAGGCGGCGGGGAATCCGTTCTCTGTCAACTGCAGTAACTTACGTAATTATGCGGTATTACCGGTAGTGGAAAAATTGAAATACCACGGCCGCAGCCGTTGGCAGATGACCACCGAAAATCAAGCCACATCAACAGGAAACACTGCAAAACACAGCAATAATTCAAAGCCAGGATCTTTTTGCTTCTTGTCAAATTGAATAGGACTCAACTATCACATCAGATCTCCTTACAGTTTGAAAAGCTGCATCAAGGAATGCTATATGAGCTGCAAGACGCAATCGATATTAATTCCTCAGTAGCGAACTTCAGTTCAAGTCCATTATAAGCTGATATCGATCTGAGGAAGATATCGTCTGTTTTCACAGCTGCCACCCGGAGCTCTATGCAGCTCGCGCACCATATCCTTCGGTTTCAAATTGTACCCTTCACACTCTTTTAAAAATAAAATCATGATGGATGATCTCGACGGCGCAGACAACACTTTGGACCGAGTGAGCCGAGTGAATGTGAGGAAGAGGTCATCATTATTTTTTGTTGATGCGTTGGTGCTGGTAGGGGAATCATTGTCGTTGTACGTAGCAGTAATCCTTCTTTTTGCGGGATCACTATCGACTACACAAGCCCAAACTCAAGATAATACCTCAGATGCAACACCTGGAACCCAATCGGGGACAAATGCACCGGCTCAAACAAACGCTCCTATTTTTTTAAGGGTACCTACTATTGCACCCGCAACTCCTACATCCAGTCCTATTGATCTGGTCTTGCCTGCATCAGTGCCCACGGTAACCACTTCTTCTACTCCACCTGTTGCACTTCCGGGTGATTCTCCTGGGGATGGTGTTGTGAAGGGAGAGTCAACTATATCCCCAACCACACCTCCCCCAATCACACCTAACCCAACCGACGCTACTCCACCTGTTGCACTTCCGGGTGATTCTCCTGGGGATGGTGTTGTGAAGGGAGAGTCAACTATATCCCCAACCACACCTCCCCCAATCACACCTAACCCAACCGACGCGGTCACGGTTGGACCCACGATGACACCTACCACGTCCCCCTCCCTCTCTTCCGGACCTAGCTCAACACCAACGTTATCTCTTGTACCAACCATATCCAGCAACCCAACTGGTCAACCTTCGACGATACCAACAGGTAAACCATCTTGGGCGGTTCCTAGTTTCAAGGAGAACAAGTTTAGGCAAGAAATTACGGTTGGAAACGGAAGAGAACTTGAGGGTAATGAAATAGTTGTTTTCCAATTGATTTACCAACTCCAAACAACTGATTTTGCAGAGGAGGAAGAGGGCATATTAGCAGATGAAGCATTCAATAAAATCGTGACGGTATGTAAAGTTGACAAGCAATTGATCGAGAAACCGGTGCTCGAAACTGAAGTGGGAGAACGTCGGATTTCCGGCTATTTTGATGATTTCCATGGGAATGAACCCATCTGGCTCGAAGATGAGTTTGGTAACATCACTTCGAGTTTCGATCATCCACCAGAATTTTTACGTCGACGGCGATTAAGACGTCGTGCACAGGAGGGGTCCGAAAGTGTGAAATTGCTTGTGGACTTCACAATGACCTATGAGAGCAGCTACTACAACGTCACACAGTATCCCAGATACTTTCAGACTTGGACCAATAATAATCTATCAACCATAATGAAACAAATGCAAACACTGTCATTAAACGTGACAGGTGTGGAACGAATACAGCGCATCGTCGTCAACACACCAGCACCTTCGATATCATTTGAGCCTACAGTTGCGCCAACGGAAAACCCGACAATAACTCCCGAACCTTCTGTAAAGCCTTCTCCCAGCACAAGTTCACCGACAGAAAGAACAGGAGGAGTGGAGAAAAACAGTGTCATTGCAATTTCTGTTTCAATCCTTGTTGCATTTGCGATACTCGTCACTGGTGTGTTTTTCTGGTACAGAAAAAGGCGAACAAATCGTGGAATGGAACACGAGTCAAAGATGGAACGCCAGTCTATCAGCGTGAGGCCGATCGACCTTGATTCACATTCGAGAGGGACGAATACAACAGCTGCCTTGACCACACAATTTGCTACGAGTGAATCAAAGGCATACGGGTCAGCCTTTGGAAAGCCAGCGGAAGCGCCACCTGGATTATCAGGAGTTGGCGGCGTTGTTTCACCAAATGGGTCATTGCACTCAAATCCGTCACTGGTGTCCGAGGGCAACCATTTTGGCGATGATTCGGAAGACGAAGCAGATACAACACAAAATCTTGCCGACGAGTTGGACAAATTCCAAGATCAAAATATGGAAATAATGAGAGCGAATGTAGAAGAAAATCTGGCAGGTTGTGATGGAATGATGAGCCAGGCTGTTGCAAGGGCACTCATCGACGATGTTGATCATGATATCTCTTCTGACATTTATTGGGGCGGGAACATGGATATATCCGCACCAGAAATCGAAGCAAGTGCTTTGGCGTCTGTGATGGATTGGCTCAAACGCAATGACAAGTCATCGGACAGAGAAAGGTAAGGATTGATATGATGAGAGAGAGCGCGCGTGCATTCTTCATGTTCATTAAATTTTCGAATAGATTGTGAAACTGAATCGTATGGTGCCTAACATTTTTTTCAAAAACTTTATCGTGTAGACGAGATTTTTTCCAAGAAAGTCTGAATAAAATGACTGCAAGCGTCCGGTACAATGTTGTTCACCCAGAAGATGGCGCCCGAACTATTCACGAATGCGCTGGGCTGCTCGGTTTGCAACTGGCAGTTGAAATACCTGTTACAACAATTGTCATATCTGGGATGCGAAGGAGCACCACAGAGGATGACATCCGCTATACATTCAGCGCGTTTGGTGACATCTCAGTAGCTGCAGTTGCGCCAAAACACAAAGGATATGGAATCATGCGTTTTTCATCGGATGTAGCTGTAGAACGAGTTATGAATAAATTCAGGACAGAGGAGATATTGTTGGACGATGTTGCGGTCCAACTAAGAGTGATAAGACCTGGTGCCAATGTTGGGGCCGCTGAACTCAATGGTATAATATAAACAAAACGAGAGAGTCTACACACCATAAATTTACTCTGCTTAAAATTGATTAAAGTATTGGCTCCTTCTTCAGACAACGCGGACGCGTAAAGTTCATATAGTTCAATTACTCCGTGCTGTTTCGATATAATTTTCGCGTTCCTCAAGCATTACTATGTATATTTGTCGGTGAATGATGATAATGACGATGCCTTAGTCCACTCCGATGCAGCACCTTCGTTCCAGTGATCCACAAGGTCTCTGCAAGTAATGGCCTTCCCAGCTACATTCAGCGTTTCTTTTGCCGCTGCAACGGCTCCTGACTCATTCGTTACACTCAGATTTTTAATGGGTTCCATCCATTGCATACCAAAATCTTTCCCAAACGCATTGATTGTTCCGGACGCCGTCGCGATGTTCTCCTTGTCGTTCTCGACCCCATCCGCGAAAAGATCCACGAGAGATTGGTTATTAAGAACTAGCAGTACAGGCTCTCCCCCCGGGCCATCATCACTACCCAATCCCGCCGCCAGGTTGGCAACGATTCGGAGTGCGACCGGACCAGGTTTTGTCTCGTGCAATAATTCGGGCGCTGTATACCAACCAACGATCGCATCCTTTTCGTTCTCTTTGCCTTCCAAAATCGACTGGACCAATGAGATTGAGATTTCCACGAGCGGCTTTGTAGGAGTTTCATGGCAAATAGGGAAAGCATCCGAAACATTTACTTCATTCCCATTCCGACTCCCGATCAAGACACCGTGAACAGCCGACGTTGGATGACTTGTAGCGTGTGCTGCCATCAAAGTGAAAACCTCTGGAGTGAGTGTTACCCCTCCGATAGCATTACCCTCGTCCGACATCCTTTAACTTTTTTTTTGGGTGATGATATTATTCGAATGCTTGGATGCTTTGTGTTGTAGCTTCTTGTTGTTGACGGTTCCTATCGACTTTCAACAAGCAACGAGCAACTTGTGTCGCATCTAAGTTAATTTTTACCGTGGCCGCTCGGCGGTCCGACAGAGGCAAGAAATAAAAAAATACTACCGGTACGGTAAGGTTACGTGTACCTACAAGTATGTACCATCGGTATGTATATGTATCGCACCCTATCAAGTCTGATGGGCGAAAGTAAGGTGCACAACCAACCGCGGACGGACGAAGTACCGCGAAGGCCAACAATAAGTTTTCATGAGAGAGCGGTTCTCGACTGTTGTGAGAAATCAGGAAGGTTTTTACGACAAGCCGATATTCCGTGCTTTTGCGTTCAAGTTTCAGACCAGATAACTGTGTTCGATACAACAAAAACCTGTCGCAGAACACCTTTTCTCGCGCTTTGCATTCTACTCTAGGTTGAAGGACGCCTCTTCGTCGCTCCAAACGTCTATAAACTGCATTTTGCATAGATTTTCGAATCTCCATCCGTGGAAAAAACAAAAGAAAAAGCAATGGATGACGAAGACTCGTTTGCGGAAGTAGTGTCCAATCTGAAGGGTCTCTCGAAGAAGAGCAGAGATCCTCGATCGATCCGTGTTGCGAATGTCATTTCGGCTCTAACGGATGTTGTGGAAGGCGAAGTTACCCCGTCGAAGGTCTATGCATCGACTGTCACAACACTTGAGGCAACTTTGCACAAAGATCACGGCGGCAATGTCGACGTCATATTCGATTCACTTTCCACACAGGCTGCACTCTTGAAAATTTTAGGAGCTATTGTTCCCCACGTAGCACCCGCTACGCTCGGAGCAACCATCGGGCTGACTTCGCGTGTATTGCGTGGAACTATATCGTCGACCCTATCTATTCTGAGAACCGGAGACGGAGCAAAAACAAACACGATGTTGGAAACAAACGACGGTCTGGGTGCCCTGTCGACTGTTTTGTGCGACGCTTGCCAGGCTGTTGGAGAAGTCTTGAGACATCTACCACCATCTGGAACAGAAGAATCTATTGTGAAACAGTTATTGATGGAAACATTGATCAGTCTTCTTCAAGACACACGACAAAAAGTACAGAACGCAGCAAAGGATGCTTTGAATGGGTTGTTGCTGATGGGTTCTCCAAGATGCCACCCGACAATTCTAAAAACAACGACAAAATATGTCAACATGCACATTGACAATTACCTTAAGAATCCATCTCAGCAGACAGAAATTCAAGACTTGATTGAATTGACGGGATTCTTGGGAAGATCATTGATTTCACTGGATTTCACAACTATCGGAGGTCGACTCATGACAATTTTAGTCGACCTTTTGAACGAAGAATCTTCGTCATCGTCACCGGCTCGTCCGGTATTTGTGGCGAATTCTCATGCATCGACGCTGAAAATATTGATAATGAATTCAATCTTATCGGCAATCATGTCTCTACTGGAAGCTGATGAGGAAATTGGAATGAAAAAGACGGAAAAGGTCGATGCGTTTGCATCACGAGTCTTGGCAAGTCTTGTACAAGCCAGACCAACGCTTGCCTTCAGAGAAGGAGCTGCAGACCTCGACCTCCTTGAAAGTGGGCGTACTATTTACGGGGAAATCCTTATTTCCTCCACCCAACGTGTTCTCAACAACAAAAGTACAACAGAAATAGGGGCAAAACTCCTGCCAATGGTGCTCCAACACCTCCTCGGTCTTTCTCGGCCTGTCGAGGCAGATGATTCGGCAGGAAACGATGTCGGGGCCACTCTTTTTGCCGAAGTATCGCAATTATTTCGTGTCCAGTTGCAAAAGCTTTCGCGGGACAATCCTACCTTGCACAAAAGCTGTTCGCAGAACAGTTTGCGTGTGTTGAAGTCGGTTGTTACTAGCAGCAACGGCCCTTTCGATGAAATATACACTCCAGTCTTGCAATGCTTGGCATTGCTTCTGCAGCAAATGCCATTGCGCGGAGAAGAAGAAATACAATGCATTCAATCCCTCATCGAATTGCGTTGCGACGACTCCATCGATAACAATCTTCAGCGACAGATCGAAGATGCGTTCAATTCCTTGATTCAGGGAATTGGATTGGAGAAATTTTGGAATGTCATCGACTTCCCTAATCTATGCAGTAGAGATTCACTAAAAGCCCTTCCTAACAAATACTCGTGGCTGATTGATGTTATGAAGGTTTCTGGTCATGTCATTTCAGATAATGAACTCCATATGTCATTCTTCCAAGAACAAGTTTTGCCTCTTGCACGGGAGTTCGATGCTCTATTTGTGAAAGGGTCAATGGCCGGGAATGCTGTCTTGCGAAGCCAGGTTATCAGTCTATGGAATTTGTTTCCAGTTTTCTGTCGGGCACCGGTTGATTTAGATATTGCATTACCGAAAGTCGCACCGATTTTGATCAAAGCAGTGAGCGATGAACGGTATCCCGAATTTGTGGTAAGTACCGAAAATTTTTAGTTTGTCGAAGTACACGAAACTAAACTTCTCGTACTAACCAAAAATTCATTCGGCATTGTCCTTCAGACCGCAATTTGTACCGGTTTAGACGTTCTCGCAAAAGGTGTCTACAGTCGCAGGAACGAACTGGAGGAATTGATTGATGGAGAAGAGGGAAACCATGCACGCGCAGAAGTACAAATTATGGAACAAATCTCGATGAAACTTCTTCCATCTCTCTTCAAACTTGTTGATTCCTTGCATGATACCAGTAGCGAATCCTCCAAAAATTCCGGGGGTGACGAGGATAACATGGATACAGAGGATGTCGTTGTCGAAAAGGACGGCACTGGGGTTTTCGTAGTCACTCGATCCATTGCATCCATTGCAAAGGTAGCACCCAAAGCTCAAATTCAACGACTATTTACTAAAGTCGTTCAAAAAATGTTGGAATTGACTCAGTCAAATGAAAAAAAGACGATTGAAAAAATGTGTTCACTTCTTGCCTTGTCACAGGCACTTGTCATTTCGGAGTGCCTCGACGAGTCAAGTGTATCTTTGCTGTACAGATCATTGAAGCCGATAATACGAACCGATGAAACTCCTTCAAGGATCCAAAAGCGTGCTTACAAGGTAATGGCTGAAATATGCAAGAGGTATCACTCGTTCATTGCGGAACCAGAACGGTTGAAGGAAGTGATGGAGCTGATGTCATCAACGAGTGCGACATCCCAGGTCTCAGCTCGTTTCATGCGTTTGAAGTGTCTCACGTTTGTCGTTGATGGTTTCGAGAACGCAGCGCCAGCTGCACGTCAGGTAAGAAAAGAACGCGTAATTACTTTGTTCTATCCGTGTCCAGACCTTGTTCCTCCATCTCACATTTCGTCTTTTTTCAAAGAAAATAACCTCCTCTTTGGTCGGAGAAACTTTATTGTGCCTAAAAGATTACAACGCAAAAACGCGAGACGCTGCTTACCAGCTACTTCTCTCTCTGCAAAAAATCCATGATCACTCGGCACAGTTCATTCAGATGATTGCTGCCGCAGTCGGATCCACTACTTCGCATATGCGATCAGCTGCTGTCACAGCGCTATCAAGACTAGTACTTGAGTTGTCTTCTGACGATATTGACGTACAAAACTTAATCCCTGCATTGTTGAAGACTGTTCTTATGCTTACCGACGATCCATCGAGAGAAGTGACGAAGAGCATGGTTGTCTTCGTACGTGTGTCGGTAACAGCTGCTACCGCCGAACAGCTCGAGCCGCTCCTTCCTGACATCCTGAACGGCCTGTTAAAATACCATAGAGGCAAGGATCGCTTCCGCGAAAAAATCAAGATTATAATCAAGAAGCTGGTCAAGTATTTCGGATACGAAACGTTGATGCCCTTTGTTCCTCCGTCCGACACTCGTCTCCTCACGCACATGAGGAAACTGTCAGAGCGCGAGAAACGGCGTAAACTAACCCGCCGAAACCAGCAACAGGAGGAGAGAAGGGATTTCCAAGCCATGGAAGATTCCGATGAAGAGGATTCCGACGATGGTAGAACCCTGATGACTGGAATGACCGGCTTGACCAAGATGTCCCGAATGTCTCGCATGTCTCGTGTGAGTAGTGGCAAGACACTAAAGCGACGCCACATGGAAACAATATCACTTGCTCAATCAACCAGGTCCGGCAAGAATAGAACTACAATGCGCATCAAGAGCGATGCCGATGGCAATGTTACAGATGTGAAGGACTTGAAGAGTGTGAGATTCGCCGAGGTACAGGAGGATGGGAGTGATGCGGAAGACGACATGGAATTCGATTCTTCTGGAAAGCTCGTCGTGCACGACATTGACGACGATATGGAGCACAATGACGATGGTGGCACGGTGAACTCCTTCAGAAGCAAGCGCTCCACTGCTACCGACAGATCGGCACGTTCTCGCCAGAATGGCAAAGATCCTACGAGAAAGAGAAACACGGCAAAGCCGGGTTCCGCGTACAAAGCGAAGAAGGCGGGCGGTGATACTAAGAAAAAGGGACAGAAGTTTGAGCCCTACGCATACATGCAACTGGATGGTCGCAACTATTCCAAGAAAAACCGCCGACACGCAGTTGAGCAGATGGGTGCAGTTGTCCAAAGAAGGAACAAACGACAGAAACGATGATTCGATGAAGCCCGAAACGAATGAATCCTGCTTGTCTCCGTCTTTATCTTGCCGTGTCGCAACTGCACGGTATTTTTTTCATTCCTGGTCATGTACGGTAGATAGTTATCAAGCTACACACAGAGAGACGCGTAAATTCTTTCATAATATTGAGAATACTATCATACTACAAAAAATACGATGATTCACTCTGTTGTTCGAACTGCATTTGGTGCTGACAAAATACATTGTTTCATATCTTTGATCGATTCCCTAATCACATTACTAGTATTTTTGACCGTGATGGAAGTTCGAGTATGGCGAGAACCTTAGGCTAAGGAAACTAAAATACTTCGTTGAAATAGGGAGTAAGTTACGACTTCTCTTTTTTAAAAAAAACACTGAATACTGTATTAAAATAGTAAGTCTTACAGCAGTAATAAAAAGGTTGTGTTAAATAACTGTCGAGTTGCTCGCGCGCGGTGTGAAATCTCCTGTAACCCGGGCGCTAGTTGTGTGTAATCAGAAGTAATCATGCTCTGCCCCTATAGAAAAACTATTGTGTGCGCAGTCGGGCTCGTTGCACTCGCTCTCTTGCGCGCACAATAGTTTTTCTATAGGGGCAGAGCATGATTACTTCTGATTACACACAACTAGCGCCCGGGTTACAGGAGATTTCACACTGCAATCCCCCTGAAGTCGAAGCCGAGTGCAACGAGGCTGAGACTGAAGGGGGATTGCGGCAGTAACACTCCTGAGGTTGAAGCCGAGTGCAACAAGGCTGAGACCGAAGGAGGGTTACTGTTCAGTCGGCGTGAGCAACTCGACAGTTATTGATGTAACCAGTCGAGTAGGACCGATTTCCCTTGCAATCATGCGCGCGAGATTTCAACAAGTGGTTCTTGCAAACGAACTACAAGCGCGCGCGAGCAACTCGACAGTTATTTAACATAACCGGAAAAAAGAAGCGACGAAATAGTGATCAGATTACAGATCTGATTACAACCCGCTTTCGTGAAAACAAAAAACATTCTTCTACGATGTCTACGTAGGTGCATTGGTTGAGCTGTAATCTGAAATGAACATTCCTATCCCTTAATCGGATTGAAATTATACGGGAATCGCCGTAAAAAAAAAACTCATTTTTTCACGCACCCGGTGACCAAATCGTCAACCGAGTTCTGTCTTCTAGAGACAATAAAAGCACCTCTATCTGCAATAAAGTAACAAACAACCACCAATACTTGTAGTCAATAACATAGATATGGGTTTTTTATTATTTACTTGGGGAATTTTGATAAATTTTAGTGGATTTCGGCTGATTTTTGTACATCAGGCCCGTGATTCGCCGTGATTTTGCACCATTCGTCCTCCACCATTCGGCCGCCCGAGCCCTGAATACTCCAAATAAAGACACAAGAACACTTTCAAAGGCCCTGCAAACACCAAGGGGTGATGAATTTGTATCAGTAATTGCCGTCGTCAAGGCACAGGCCAAACAGGAGTGCGAACGACCGAATCGAATCGAACGAACCGAATCGAATCGAACAAACCGAATCGAACAACCGAATCGACCACCACCATCAGCAACAGCAGCAAGACGCTCCCCAGCAAGCATTAGGCCTACTTCATCTTCAGCTTCTTCTTTCTACTTCTTGCTGCTTGTTCTTCCAAGTTGCGCTTCATCCTTTTCTTTAGAGCCAGGATATCGGCCGACCGATGGAATCTTCCATAGCACTCAATGCAAAGATGGACATTGCATGTTACACATCTCATTAACTCCCCCTCTTTTCTTAGTCCAAGCCAACCATGCAAAGCACATTTGGTGTTCCTCACTGCTTTAGAAGGATAGTGATCCAAATTCTTGTCCAACCTACAACTCAGAGCACCATTGTCTGCAAGCGTCTTGTCAGTTACTCTAGCTGAATTCTTCTTACTGTCGAACGAGGAATTGCTTGAAGGTTCAGTCAAAGGCGATACAGCACCATCTTGTTCAGCAGCACCACAGGATGAAACATGAAACATCCTGGCTTCAGCTTCACATGAAACAGTCTCAGGGTCTACCCAGTACTCTCCAACTGCTCTCCTGAAGTCATACTGGGATGCAAATCTGGGCGTCACTCCTTCTTCTTTACAGACCTTCAGGTACAGCTTGTAGGCATTTGTAAGGAGTACTCCTACACCCCAAAACATAACAGACCACCACCACTTCCTGTTACGTACCCAGCGGTCCAATCTGTACACACTGCGGAGCTGATCAGCAATATCGAGGTTGCCCATACCATTGTTGTATGTATCTAACTGATTAAGACGGAGGAATTTCAGCTTTTCTTTCGAATCGGTATCCACGTTGTAGACGATCTTCTGCTTCTCCACCCATTCAATCTTACTAGTGACCATACTCAAGTAGTGTACTGGCTTGGTGTCGTAGACACTAGAAGCAATAAGAAAGGAACTGCCGTGCACCAAAATACAGTCACGAGCGCACACGGGACTGGATTAAGGATAAGGATAAAAACAATCGGCGAGTCGACAGAATCGCTGATTCGGAGGACTCTTAGAACTGTAGCAAATGGACTAATCAATAGAGCTCACAATTTGCATATCACTACTATTCTAATCACTAGTAGACCCGGGGTATGGCATGATTTTAAAATCAAGCTGAGTGCTGATGACCATGAGCAGAAAGAGATCGATCGGTCAAGGCGCCGACGAGATCGAAAGACTGCCGGAAAAAAATGGAGGCACAGAGAAGCAAAACAGGGAGAAGGATATCCAGTGTCTGCAGCACAAGGAAGACCGACCCCAGCAACTGTTAGCGCTCAAAGAAGGGAGCAACAGCAGCAACAGAGACACCTAAGTACCTAAACAGGACCATGGTCGACAACAGGAAATAATCGAAAAACTCGAAAATACACACTGAAAAAGTGACACATAAATCAGTGAATGGACTAATTGGACCAACTCTGAGTGGATGGACAGACCGAAAAGGGTATGCCAACCAAAACCAAAATATACAGATATCCGGAAAGGTATACATCAAATACTCAAACACCACTAATCCCACGGGACAACGAGAAGTGGGACCGGCCCGGTGACAGCTTAATAAAGAAGCAACGCCGGAGAACCACGGGAATCGAATCCCACGAAATAAAAACAGAAACAACTCCGGAGAACCACAGGATTCCCGTGAGCTAAAGAGAGAAACAACTCCCACCACTGTACTAGCCTGGGAGAAAAATCAGTTACAACACGGGGTATCGCGTGGAAGTGAACCTCAGAGGAAAAAACTGGAGCAATCACTTCTTGCTCATTTCCACCCCAAATAACAACTTACAGAAATACTGTAACTAAACTAAACTAAAATAAAAACTGATTAACCATGGCGACCAAAGGAACCAAACTGAAACCTTTCAACATCACACGGGAGGACTGGCCGGAAGACGCCACCACCGTAAAGATGAATGTAGACAGCGAACAAGGTGGAATCGCATTCAGCGACTACCTGAAGGTTCTCAATGGTACTGAAAGACCAGAACTCTTCCTTATCTGGAAGAGAGACTTTGACCAGAAAATTGCTGGCAATGACAAACTCCACGGAGACCAGAAATTGGAGGTTCTACAGAGAATTCTCTCTACTGAGGCACTCGCACTTGTCCAGCGAACGCTCGCTCGGACCTACTTGGCCGAACCAACCCACAAGGTCCATCACACCAGACACGTACAGAAAAAGATCCAAGAGATCGAACAAAGGGACCAAGCAAACATCCTGCTATCAATGGGGCGAGACGCCACCGAAACTCCCACGGGAGCCTCCAAGGAGACGGCAAAGGAGAAATCTCCAAACGCCGACAAAACCGACACAGCCACGGCGAGATCGGACAAAGAATCGGAGACCGACAACCTCGAGTCCCCAATCCCAAAGAAAAAGGTCGGAAGCGCCCTCACCCAGTACTACCAATCCCAGGAGTACAGGAAGGATATCTTGGAGGAGTGCATGCATGTCCTCAAGCTCAAAATCTTTGGCAATGACCAACACGGCAAGCGCTCGTATATCGTCCTCCGACGATTCATGCGAGGCATGCGCGTGGACCTCAAACATGGCATTAGAGCCTGGGCCAATCGAATGGCCGAACTCCAAAGCTATCTCCCAGAATGCCTCTGGGAATGTGGCAGTGACCAAATAGAAACACCAAGAAGTTTCACCCAAGGAGAATTGAAGGAAATCTTGGATTCCAACATGACCCACTCCCAACGCGAGAAGCTGGAGCACATTAGTTGGGACCTCTACACCCACTCCTTTAACACCACTATCGACAAGCTCGAAAACCTGGAAATCACCATCCGGAAGGAAGCAATAATGCAACAACGCATCACCGACCTCGAAAAGCAGACCGGTGTCACCAAGAAGACTCCCAAGGCCGCATCTGGGGGAGGAACCCACCACGGGAAATCCCCTGGCAAAAAGAAGCGCCCTGTGGACAACAGCAACAAACAGCTATGCAAGACCTGTGGCAAGGTCCATGCCGGCAAATGCTGGAAACTAACCGGTGGTCCCTCCAAGAAGGGGAAGTTCGACCGGGAAACCATCAACCTGCTCAAGGAGCACTTTGTGGCAAAAGAACAAGACTCAGACGCTGAGCAACACTCCAAACCCCACTGGGGAAGGAATCTATCGAACCACGAGTACTCCTATGTACTGGCCACGGCCCAAGCTGACCACGAAGTCTCCGATGATGAGATTGACATCTCCGAGCGGGAACTCAAAGAGTACAGAAGGAAGTACAGAAAGACCTTTAAAAAGAAAGGATCCCACAACTGAATGACTGCTGATACCACCCACACCGGACCGCGCGTAATCAACCGATTCGCAGACGTCTGTGTGGAGGTATTGGACCACAAGGGAAGGGGGAGGATGCTCCGGGGCCTACTCGACTCCGGGTGCTCCAAATCCATAATCCTAAGACACTTTGTCGACCGCAGTCAACTTACGAACCGGGACCAACGATCTGTCACCTATAATACCTATGGGGGCAAATTTCGAACAAAGTCCGCGGCTTCAGTGGGACTGAAGTTGATAGAGTTTTCAAACTCCAAGACCATCAAATGGACCTTCCGAGTGGATGAATATCACCACCATGAGGAAGTGCCCTATGACATGATCATAGGATCCGATCTAATGGCACAACTCGGACTGGATATAAAATACAGCTCCCGAACAATTGAATGGCAGGGCGACTCCATCCCCATGAAGGGAATGGGGGAGCTCTCGAACCCGGACAAATGTGAGGCAGTATTCTTTGCCAACACACAGAGTCCAATCCTCCAACAGGAGGAAGAAAGGCAAGCCAAAATTCTGGATGCAGACTACTCCAAAGTCGATATAGACGCTATGGTCAATGACCTGGAGATTACAAACGCGTCCAAAGAAGCCTTGAAGAAAACACTGAAGAAATTTCCAACACTCTTTGGAGGAGGATTGGGTCTTCTGAAAAATATAAAACCGGTGTCCATTGAACTCCAACCAGGGGTCAAACCGGTCCGGCAGCGGTACTATTCTGTACCCCATGCCTTTGAACAAGCCTTACGAAAGGAGATCACCAGGCTCTGTGACATCGGGGTGCTGGAAAAACTCCCCCATGATGATGATTCACCATGGGCATCTCCCACGTTTTGCCAACCGAAGAAGACAGGGGACATTCGCGTCCTAACTGACTTTCGGAAGATGAACGCAGCCATCCAACGAAAACCGTTCCCACTACCACGAATAGGGGAAACAATCCAGAGACTACAAAAGTTCAAATCAGCTACGGCACTGGACTTGTCCCAAGGATACTATACCATCCCCATTTGCAAGGAGAGCCAAAAGATTTGCTCTACCATTTTACCATGGGGAAAGTATGCCTACAAGAGACTGGCAATGGGAATCGCATGCGCACCGGATATCTTCCAGTCCGTTATGATGAACCTACTCGGTGATCTGGACTATGTCCTGGTCTATATTGATGATATTCTCATCATCCAGCGAGAAGGGGAATCCAAACAGGATCACCTCAACAAAATCGATACAGTCCTACAGAGACTGGATAATGCTGGCTTTCGGGCCAACCTCAGAAAATCCTTTTTCATGCAAAAAGAAGTGGAATATCTGGGATTTCTGTTAACAACAGAAGGCATTCAGCCCCAGCCAAAGAAACTGGAGGCGATGAAGCGACTAGAAGCCCCCAAGAACACCAAGCAACTCAAGATGTTTCTTGGAATGGTAAATTTCTACCGGGACATGTGGAAGCGCCGCTCCCACATCCTAGCCCCTCTGAACAAACTAGCAGGGAAAAAGGGCAAAATGAACTGGTATTGGGGTCCAGCAGAGCAGAAAGCTTTCATGGAGGCGAAGAGAATGCTCGCGGATGAAGCAAAGCTTGCATTCCCAGACTTTACGAAACCATTTCATCTCTACTCAGACGCCAGCGACAGGCAACTGGGAGCAACTGTATGCCAAGATGGCAAGCCCCTTGGGTTCTACACCCGGAAGCTGAACTCGGCGCAGCTCAACTACACGGTTGGAGAGAAAGAACTCCTGGGCATAGTAGAAGGGCTAAAAGCGTTTGAGGGAATCCTACGAGGACAAGATGTAATTATTCACACAGACCACCTTAACCTGCTCTATCAGCAGATGCCCACCCAAAGGATGGTCCGGTGGAGACTCCTTATGGAGGAGTTCCACCCAGTAGTCAAGCACGTTGCTGGCAAGGACAATGATGCAGCAGACGCGCTGTCTCGTCTGGACATCACAGATGACCCAGCAGACACGGTGGAATGGCTACCACCAAATAAGCCCCTCACCTACGCGGATGAGGAAGAGCACCTCCGGCAACTCCTATTCCCACTCGGAGAAGCGCCGGAAGAATTCCAGGGCAATAGTGCATTCCCACTCGCCCCGGACATGATCCAGTTTTACCAACAAAAGGACACCGGAATCATGAATGCTCTGGGAAAAGACAATCGACTGACCACCAAGATGGTGGAAGGTTACAGCCTAATCCACAAGGAAGGGAAGATCCTCGTCCCGGACAAACTCAAAGACAGAGTCATGGAATGGTACCACAGCATGCTGGTCCATCCCGGAGAAAAGAGAATGGAACAGAGCATTCGCTCAGTGTTCACCTGGAAAGGTCTGAGGAAGGACGTCCAGGATCTCTGCAAACACTGCCACACGTGTCAGATGTTCAAAAAGAGTGGCCGGAAGAAGTACGGCCTACTACCGGAAAAAGCAGTTGAAGTCACCAAATGGCAAAGGGTCAATGTGGACCTCTGGGGACCTGCAACTGTCCACAACAAAAATGGTAAAGACTACCACATCCATGTCCTCACCATGGTGGATCCAGTGACCGGATGGTTTGAACTGGCCCATCTAAAGGACTCACCAAATGCAGCAGAAACTCAACGATTGCTGGACAGTACATGGCTGGCAAGGTATCCGCGCCCAAAGGAAATTGGCTTTGATGGCGGGAGCGAGTTCAAAGCAGAGTTCCAGGAGCTCTGTGACAACATGGGAATGAAAAGAAAGCCCAGTGGCGCTTGGAACCCACAATCCAACTCAGTGCTGGAAAGGATCCACCAGGTCCTGAAGGACTGTCTACTGTCCTTTAACCTGGAACAAAGGGACCTCCACGAAAAGGATCCTTTTGAGGAGTTCACCACCAAGGCAGCGTACGCCATCAGAAGTGCCATCCACACCACCCTGGGATATTCCCCAGCGCAATTGGTGTTCGGAAGGGACATGTTCATGCCTGTGAATTTCCCAGTGGATTGGGAAGCAATCCAAGCAAGGAAACAAAAGAGTATCCATAAGAGTAATATCCGGGAGAATCGGAAGAGGATTCCCCATGTCTACAAGGAAGGAGACTATGTCACCCTGGAAAGGAAGGGCATTGTTCCGAAACTATCCTTCCCACGACAAGGACCTTACAAGGTGATCAAGGCCCATAACAATGGAACTGTGACTATAGAAACTGCTCCCTTTGTAACCGACCGGGTTAACATTAGGAGAGTGCACCCTTATTATTGCAGGGATCCTATTAAATCGTAACAGTACCATGGAGGAGTATGCCGTGCACCAAAATACAGTCACGAGCGCACACGGGACTGGATTAAGGATAAGGATAAAAACAATCGGCGAGTCGACAGAATCGCTGATTCGGAGGACTCTTAGAACTGTAGCAAATGGACTAATCAATAGAGCTCACAATTTGCATATCACTACTATTCTAATCACTAGTAGACCCGGGGTATGGCAGGAACAGGCGGGATCCCCTTCAAGAACAGCAGCCTTCACAGTACCACGGGCAGCTCGCTCTTCGCGGATATTCTTGAGCTCTTGTTGAAAGACGCAATCAGGGATGCCACGATTTGCCTTACGGGCAACTCCATGACAAAGGACTCGCTTTGAATGCAGAAACGCCGCCTTGCAGAATAGTACTGAGTTGTACAGGTTGTCCATTCCCACATGGTGGTGCTCGTCCTTCAAGGAATCAAATAGGGCCATCGTACGGGCATGCAGCGGAGAGAGCTTCCAGTTCAAGTACTTTTTAGGTGCAGGATCATTCCTCATGTAGACTTGGTAGCAGTATCCATCATCGCAGAGGGCATCAGCTTGAAATCCGTCACCTTCCTTCTTGTACGTGATCCGTCGCTTGTCTTGGTGGACACCTTTGAACCGCATGGTCATTTCATCCACCGCAATTTGACGAGCCAACATCCACGCCTGGGGGGAATGCCAGTTAATCCACTGGATTAAAGGTCGTATCTTCCAATTTGGAAACGCCCTACGAGAAGGAACTTCCTTACGAGGATCTTGGCAAGAAAGAAACGCCTTGAAGTGTTTGTGGCGGCGCTGTGGATTCCTTGAACTCTTACACAAGCCGTTGTAGATGAAATCATTCCCTGCAAGTCTGTCATTCCTCGTAGAGCGAAGCTTGTATTCAACACGAGCCGTAGGAGCAAGTCCATGCAGTACATAAAGTCCAAAGAACCGGCGCAGCTCCGTCAATTCAAATGGCTTGAAGTCCTGGTACACCTGCTCTCCAGCTCCTGCAAGCGACGCCTTGAGGTTTGTCCACTGCCGAATTTTCTCAAAGCTGAAGTGATTACTGTCCTTTGCATCGTTGCTTAGCGGAAGGAATACCTCAGCAAAGTCCCATGGTAGTGACTCAGCAGCAGATAGACCGTACTTCTCCTTGAATCCTGAATCGACGCAGCCTTCCTCCCTGGGAGCACTGTTAGTGAGTGGCTTGCCATCAGCGTCCCTCCGCAACTTGCCGCGGCGATCGAACTCGTAGGTTGTACAAACTCCCTTGAACACAGGAATATCAAAGAGCTCTGCATAGTTGTACTTCTTTGGGGGGGGAGCAACCCTTGCATCAACTTCTGGCACAGTTGGAGCCCTTGCAATTGTAAAGGATGGATTCGCTGGTTCAGTGACCGCCGTGGCGTCTGGGTGGAGGACTCGCCAGTACACAGTATCAGGGAACAGACGCAGCATCGACGAGTTCTTGTTGTTGTTCTTCTTTGTTGCTGCTGCTGTCGTGGTGGGGCGTCCGATCCGTGGCTTCTTGCTTGCTCTTGCTTCCTCCAGCGTATTGAATCGACGTTCCTTCCGGTCTATTGCCTTCTTCAACCGGTCGATAAGATCAGTCTTCTTTCCAGATGTTGATTGGCATCTGAGCTTCAGCTCTTCCTTGATCCATGTCACTGTTTTGGTTTGTAAATCGATATTTTCTTCCACCACCACCACTTCTGCTGCTGCGTCTGCTTCTGCTGCAGCGTCCGCTTCTGCTGCTGCGTCCGCTGCTCTGTTTGGTGGTTCGGCGTCTCCAATATTGTAGTCTTCTCCTCCTGCTTCCTTGTATTGATCTCCCTCAGCAATTATTGCATCAAAAAAGGGGCCTTTTGCCCCATCACTGTCATAGCCATCCTGGAATTTTTGAGCTCTCTTCACAAGCTTGCTGAGGTCCTGGAGCCTTGGGCTATTAGCAGGACGGCTTTCGCTGCTGTCTTCGGTCTCTTTAGTACCATCTGGGCTCTCTTTGGAGCAATCGCCTCCATTTGCGGCGTTTTCGCTCATGATGGAACGATACCGAATTACAAAATCAGTTCGAATCTCGTCAGTTTATGGAGGAATCGAGCCGCAAATGGCTCAGATTGTAGCCCTTGAGTAGACGGAGAGAATGGTGTCCTCGGATCCGTAATTGGTGGCCAGGAAGTGCCTCGTTTAAATTAATTCCCATGGTGATATGAATATTTGAGTTTTTACGGCTATTGCCAAAATAGTGATTAGCGCGCTGCTGCTGCTGCTCGTAGAGCACCCAATATTGGGAGTTCGGACCCCTGACAAAGTGTTTTCTAGACCAAAATTTTATGCTGAATAAGAATATAACATCAGATTAAATATTGGAGAGAGTTAAGACTTTCTTTTGAACCCCTGAAATATGGGTCGAAATACGGCTGTGGCCGTAGGATCCGATTAAGGGATAGAGAGCTTAATCAGATTATTTTTTTAGGTGGGGTCGATTTGAAATCAGGGGAGGTGCGATTTGTAACCTAAAAATTTAACTAGTGTTTCTTAGTGTCGAGCTGCTCGAATTTTGCGAGAACCACTTGAAATCTCGCGCGCATGATTGCAAGGGAAATCGGTCCTACTCGACGGTTACTAGTACGAGTAAGCTACCAGTAATTAAGGTTTACGGTAAGCACACCGTAAAAATTAATCATCTCTCATTATCATCTGAAGATCAGATGATGATGATGATTGGATGATTGGATGATTGAAACGGTTTTCCATTATTTTTCCACGTTCCGATTTACAGAAGGGGAACAATTACGATTATTCTGACATACTGAATACGGTACGTACGGTACTACTGCAGTACTTGTCAAACGTTACTTCTACGGCATCGGACGGAGTTTTGAGATGTCACAAAGAACGGAACTTAGATTAAAACTTAAGGTTACTTCGTACGTTATTGAGTTCCGTGATACGGGAAGAAAAAGATCTTCACGGTTCGATTTGCAGCGATACGGCTCTGTTCTGGTACTCAATCGTACGTAATGTGGTGCGCATGCTAGCACGAATCAGAAAAAACTGTAACAGACACCTCTTTTTTCCTCAATCGTTCGGAATTGTGTCGTCGTCCATCTCTATTCTGCCAACACATAAACCTAAACCAACAAATCAATACCAACGATGATAAAAACAACTATAGCATTCCTTGCACTATTATCAATAGCAGATGCTACGGGTTCTCTTCGTGGAGAGTCCGAACTCCAAGGTCCCTCTCTAACCTGCACATTGAAAGGAGGAAGTGAGTGAAGTAAATGAATCGTGTGTCTCGTCGTGTCCCTTCGTGTCCCCCCGCCCATCCCCAACTTTACCAGACATGGATTTGAGCTTGACCATTTGCCTTGCATCGTCCATCCGTGCATAATCTCCCTGACTTTTTGTCCCCTTTGTTACAAATTGTCACTTCGGCCAAATGAAATACGATGAAATCAAATTCGATCCGATCCGATCCGATTCAATGATAACGTCCAGCATCCCAAAGCCAGTGCGATGCCACGGCTTCCGATGATGGATCGACCTGTGTTTGGTGCTCGTTGAGCTCATACGGTGTCTGTGTGGATGAATCCATTGCCGTTCAGATGAAGGCAACCATCCCGGGTTTGAGCTGCGACGACGACGACGACGATGACGATGGCACTCCGAGCGACGACGACGACGGCACTCCCAGCGACGACACCTTACCCGACGATTACTGGGATTGTATCAAGAAATTCGACACAAAGGATGATTGTCTCGGTGGAGGATGCGCATGGTGCTCCAACGACTTTCCGTATGGAGTCTGTATGGACGCAGAGAGCGCCAAGAATTACGACGACCACCTTTTTTTCACCTGTGATTTTCCGGGCTTCGGATCTCCAGTCGTGGAAGGGAAAGCGACAGCAACGGTACGAGATCCCAAGGATCTTTCGTGCCTCATTGCCTCGAGTGATCAGTCGAACTGCGAGGTGACCAAGGATGCGGAAGGCCAGCCCTGCGAGTGGTGCTCCATTCAAGGCTTCCCGGTCTGCATGACAAACGACCAGGCTCGGTTTGCGGAAGAAGTGGGCGGATCCTGTGGGGATCGTGCCAGCAATGATCTTGAAGTGCTTGACGACCCGTACGATCCCAGCTGTCTCTTTCTGACCATCATGGGTGACGAATCTTCCTGCAGGGAGGCTACCGATGTGGATGGCAATTCGTGTGAGTGGTGTTCCTTCCAAGGAATTGATCTCTGTGCGAATGGAGACCAGGCAGACTTTGTACAGGAGGCAGGAGGATCCTGCTCTGCTTCGGAAGAATCAACCCCGGAACACATCGAGCTTGTGGATCCTTACGACCCTAGCTGCCTCCTTGTTACACTCGAACAGGATGCATCACTTTGCAAGCAAGCTGTGGATTCAGAGGGCAACTCTTGCGAATGGTGCTCCCTGCAAGGGTTTGAACTTTGCGTGAATGCTGAACAGGCGGAAATCGCGGAAGAAGCAGGAGGTTCGTGCGGCAAGGGACAAACCTTGGAAAGCGCAGAGCTTTCGGACCCCTGGGATCCAAACTGTCTCGTTTTGTCTCTCTTGCAGGACGAAGACACGTGCAGAGAGTTCTCGGATATGGAAGGCAATCCGTGTGAATATTGCAACATTATGGGATATGGAATTTGCATGAATAGTGATCAGGCCGATTTGGCGGAGCAAATAGTTGGAACTTGTGACGATGGCACCGCGGCACAGTTTGCCAACGGCAAAGCGCTTTCTGACCCCTATGATCCCAGCTGTGTTTTGATGACACTCGAGCAGGACGCATCCAGCTGCAAGGGAGCCATGGATTCCGACGGTAAACCGTGTCAATGGTGTTCTTTGCAAGGCTATGAATTCTGCGTGAATGTGGACCAGGCCCAGATTGTTGAGCAAACCGGTGCGTCCTGCGGGGATAATGCCGTCAAGGACCAAGGGCTTTTTGCCAGTACCATTTAATTCATCCTAGTATAGTACAATAATCATATTTCGTGTAAAGCATTGGAATGCACCATACGGGACTGTTGCGGTGACTAGGAATTACTTTGTAAATACAGCATTTGCCAGGTACCAAGTGTGAGTGATGGATCATACCCGGTCATTACCAATACATTTCAATCACGCAACTGCGGCAAAAATTCTGCCAACAATCTGTTCTGTCTGTACTGTACTGCGTGAAGGGGAATGCAACGAACAATAGCTGGCGTACTGCTCGCAGTTACAATTGTTTGGAAACTACCGTTTTGAGACTTTATGGTTGTCTCTGGAAGCTCACGCAGCGCGACATGCCGTATAAAATATGCGGAACGTAATGGATATCTTGTTGCCCAACAACCAAGAACGAACCATCAGTAGTTTTTGTATTGTTTGATTAATTACTTCTAGTATTAATACTGTAGTATTATATTCTTCGAACCCCAAACGTCATCAAACATTGGATTGATTCATGGTTTCTTTGCAGATCAAGGCGCTCGGTCTTGTTTATTTCACTTCAGGCAGGCAGTGCCTTATCGATTGGTGTTGACTGGTTTGACCCGTTCCGTTCCATTCCATCCGCGCGGAAAGTGAATCCTACCAATGGCATTGCAAGAATCACGACGCGATGGTGTCTCAATGCGCTAGCGTCGATCGCTATCGCAACAGCGATTTGGCGATTTCGACCTTGACCAGCCGCGATCCGGGAATCATGGCCTGGGAAATCCGCCGTTCGACTTTGCGCAGACGACTGCTGCTGCTGCTACTACTACTACTACCACTACCACCGCTGCCGTCTATCGCACACGTTGGCTTCTCGTCAGCAGCGATGGTCATGTCCGTAATTGCATCCGCGTCCGCGTCCGCATCCGTTCCTGTATTTGCATTTGCATTTGCATTTGCATTTGCGGTTGCATTTGCGGTTGCATTTGTACCCGAATCCCCCGCCCCGTCGACCCGGTACCGGTAATCCGCCGGGTCGATCAACCGCTCTTCGACCACGTTGGTGAGTATCAGATTTTTTCTGTGGCGCCGTGAATTAGTTCGTTCGGAAGACCGCGGTGCGAGCGGGGGGTAGGAACGGTTGGCGCAAGAATGGAGAGCATGCGGAAAGACGGTGGGAGGAGCAACAATCCACAGCGAACAAACGAACAAACAAACGAAGGAACCAACGAACGAACAAGCAAAGGATGAGTGAGGCACGCGCAGTGCAGTGCAGTGCAGTGATCGATCGAACACGATGCCACGGGAGCGGTTCCTCGGATGCCACGATCGCAAGAGCGTTGTCGACACCTTGCAAAGGATGGAATAGATTCCATCCCTTTCATCCTAAAGAGAGAGAGAGAGAGAGAGTGCGCGTCGTGCGACACAATCTGCTGCCGTCACTCGTTCCCTCGCACAGCAACGGTCCACGCGATCCATCCCGTTTGCATTTGCATTTGCATTTGCATTAGCATTAGCATTAGCATTACTTGCGCTCGCATTCGCGGCATTCGAAAATGGACGGTGCGGCGTTGCGCGGACCGCACCCGTTCCGACCGGATCCGCAACGAGATCGAAGAACAACAGCGCGACGCGACGCGACAACTAACTCACAGGCGATCTATGCAAATCAGTATCCCCGTCAGGGTTCTGCCGTCCGACAGGGTCGATTTGATTCGTTTTCCGAGGAGAACCGACTCCGTGTATTCGAAGGAAGCCTTCTTCCGATCTTTGATGGCTTGTTCGTCGTCGTCGTCGTCGTCGTCGTCATCTGGTTGCGGTGGTTGCGGTAGTGCTGCTGCTGCTGCAAGCGCCACCGATTCCTTCTTTCCCACTGCTTTCACGCTTGGCGTTTCCATTTTTTGTTGTTTCCAACGGGATTGCGCACCGAGGCAGATGGTGATTGTTGGGAAATCCGAAATCCGAAATCCGAAATCAATGAATGGATGCTCCAAAAATTGTTTCTCGTGGCCGGGCTACAGTACGTGTGACCACCAAATCTATCTGCGCGGAGGGGGTTGCTTCGGATGCTTCCTTTTGTTCTTCTACCGGTAATTATGCTCGAGACTTTTCTTTGGTTCCATCTCCAGAGGTGCCAGAGGTTGTGTCGTACGCTGTGTGGTGTCGGATGAGTAAGGTAAACAGTTCATGATACTGAATTTCTCTGCTAGTAGCAGTACAAGTAAGGTTAACCTTACTACTGTAGGTGAGAACTCATCATTTCTGCTCTTTGCTCTCGATCTCGATCTCGAGAAGGGACATTGATTTTTTGCTTAACTTTATTCGCGAAAAAATCGGAAAAGGGGTAAAAATAAAATATAATTGAAAGAAACAAGAAATTTAGCAGACATTTCACACGAGCTAGCCCCAAGTTGTCTCGTACCGGTACACTCCGAATAATCCCCTATGTAAATCTTACAGTAAGGTTAACGGTACGTGTACAGGTGTCCAAAATTTGACATTGAGATGAGATAGTTGCGATGTGTTCCCTAGCCTCTTCAGCAAGCTGAACGGTTCCAACTTACAACCTTCAACCCAACGATCTACTCGTGCGGAACAAGTAAGATCTTACTTGCATTACCGCACAGTATTCGTATCCGCATTCGCATCCATTACCAACCCGAAACACTCGATAGGCAACCAATCTTCGCGATAGAAATTCCATTTCACATGAGCGACGGCGAAAAGAAGACCAAAAAGAGGGGAGCAGCGGGCACCAAAACGGCCACGGACGAAAATGTGTTCCTCTCGTCCTCCTTGGATGACTACGAGCCTCCGTCGGTCACCTTCTCCGTCTTTCTGTATTGGATCCTCCCGGTGTTGGTGATCGCTTGCACGACCCGGTTCGTGGTGGATCCCGACGCCGCGGCCGGCCTGGGAATCAGGGAGGAATTCGGCGTGCCCATTCCCGTCCAACCGCCGAGCGCGGCAACGGCACCCATCACCACCACCACCACCACCAAGGCAAAACCGCCCTCGTCCCTGCCGACGGCTCCGGCCTTCCAACCGACACCGGAACGACCGAAACGAAAGCCGACGCCCGTGCCCAGCCTGGTGGCCGACAAGCCGACCGGTTACATCGAGGTGGTCAAAGCCGTCGCCCGTCGTCGCCTGGACTGGGACAATGTCGACGCGAGCACCATGGAGGGCTACAGCGAGAGCGACGCTCCGCCGAGCGGCGGTTCGGCAACGGGCAAATCCGGAGCCAAACCGACCGGCGGGGCCGCCAAGCCAAACGCGGCGCCGACGACTGTGTCATCGCCAGCGCAAGCGCCAACGCCTCCCAAGGCCCGGAGGCAACAGCAACAGCAACCGCGCGGGGCGTCGACGGATCCCGTTCGGAATCGACGACTGGAACGGATCGATGAATTGAGGAACTACCACAGGGTGAGTCCGTCTCGCGTCGTGTCCCATCGTGTGATATGATATCGCATCGCATCGGATCATCGCATAGCGCTTCTGGCCCGCTCTTTCGTTCTGCTGACACTCCGTTGTTTCCCTTCCTTTTTCTCAATCGCAGGACGATCCCACCGATCTCTACAAACTCATCGAGTTGGCAGATGCTCTCAGACTCTATGACGTGCAGTACCACGACGGTGGTACGGCACAGGAGGAAGCCATTCACAGTTACAAAACCGCGATTTCACTGGCTCTGGAGACACGACAAACGAAGTTGGAACTCGGCGAAGACACGAGATCGTTGGATGTTGCTGGAGAAATCACGAAAAGTTATTCCTCCCGAAGCATAGATGGCGTCCTTTGTGGATTGTACACGTCCCTGGGAAAGGTATATTTCATGTCGAACATGTTTGAAATGGCCGTCGAATCCTACAGCAAAGCAATCGATATCGAACCCATGTACTTGGACGCCGTGGCATCGCGTGGATCCTCCGGCATCATTCTCGGACAGTACGAGAGCGCATCGCAAGACTTCATCAAGGTAATGGAAAACGACGAGCTGGGTATGTTCTTGGACGTTTACACCGGGTTGGCACGGATACTCCAGGCTCGCGAAAGCGCCGTGCCCATCGGATGGGGGCCCATGATCGAGAAACTGAACGAGATGATCCCGGAATTGGAACAACAGCACGCGATCCCTTTGAGCGGCAACCACGCAGAACGACAAGCCATGATCGCCAGGACCCTGAATCGTCTCTTTCACGTCTTGTTCTTGTACCACGACGTCAAGACCAAGGACGTTGACGCGGCCTGGGAGAATCTTTCCAAGTCCTACCGGTACAAAATGAGTGCCCTTCCACCCTGGAATGCCGGGTTCGAAAAACAGAAAATTTCCTCCACGAAACAAATCTTCCGGCAAGGATTCTGGCCGAGCGGCGTCGGAAGCAAGAGCTCGGTCCCGATCTTCATCATTGGATTTGTTCGCAGCGGCTCCACGCTGTTGGAGCGAGTCCTCGATGCCCACCCGCAGATTGTCGGAATGGGTGAAAACTCGGTGTTCAACGGTCAACTGGATCACATCCGCAACAAGATCGTCGAGACAAGCCTCCGGGGGGATGCTAACGCGCTCTCTGCCGTCATTGCTTCCCTGGCGAACGGAGTGGTAGAGGAAATGAGAGAGCGCTGGAAAATGGTTTCGTCGGTAGATCGGGCCAGAGTATCGGACGGCCAAAAGACAAACCCGAAGCGCTTTGCGGACAAAATGCTCACCAACTACTACAACGTTGGGTTCATTCACATGCTCTTTCCGAACGCCCTGATTCTCCACGTCGTCCGAGAGCCCATGGACACCATCTTTTCGGCCTACAAGCACGAATTCCCGGCGGGAACCCTCGACTACACGTCCGACTTTCCGAGCCTGGCGGAATTGTACGACGGGTACCGCGACCTGATGGATCACTGGGACCGCGAACTGCCGGGGCGCGTCACGCACATTCGCTACGAAGACATGGTCCACGACATGCCGGGCGTGGCCAGGAAGATCATCGATGCGACCGGCCTCGAATGGGACGATTCCATACTCGACTTTCACAAGAAAAAGCAGGCCGTCAACACCCTCTCCACGACGCAGGTGAGAAAGGGGGTCTACAAGGACAGCCTGCAGGCGTGGAGGCGATACGAAAAGCACCTGGGTCCCTTGCTGAAACTGATCGGCGACAAGACCACGTACGGCATTCGAACCTCTCTCCCCGGGTACGAGCGGCCTCCGGTTCCGGCCACCGCCTCCCAAAAGGATTCGCGGAGCGAGGAAGCCCCGCCGGAATCCGAGAGCGAAGGCGACGACCGATCGCGGGATGAATTGTAGACGGCTCGGTCTCCCGGGGGCGCTGGAACGCAATTTAGTTCGTGCACGGATCTACCGCATTGGATTCTATCGATTGCTTAGCTCTATAAATAATAATAACATTAGTGGTACACTATTTTTCTGCGTTTCCTTTGCACTGCGGCAAGGTGTGTTGTTGTTGTGTTGTGTCTGTCTGTCTGTCTGTCTTGTTCTTTATCCGTGTCCGTTCCATCCTGTTTCGACCCGCGCCATTCGCTAGCCGACGCGGACCAATTCATCCATCCATCCGTCCGTCCAACCATCCATCATCAGGAATGCCGAAACATCGAATAGATTGTCACGCCGGTGGTGAGAACTCCGATGGTGCTTCCACAAATCACCAGTATCCACGCACTGATTCGGTTCCGGTCCAGATGCAGACCCAACAACCCCGGCACTACAAAGCCCAGGAGCGAACTCGTGCTTCCCCCGAGCAAGCCAAAGACCAGCGAGATGTTTGGAACCACCAGTGCCAGTCCCAGTGCCATGCCCGCCAGCAACAGCGTCACAAACGCGTGCTGGGCAAAATGGAACTCGTCTTCTTCCGTGGCACCGTTCCCGTCGTCCAAGGGTTCGGTTTCGATTTCGGTCTCGGTCTCGGTCTCGGTTTCCGTCGCAGCGGCATCCGTCTCCCCGTCGGAATTGTAGTCCAGGCCGGTCCGATTTTGGCGGGTTTCCTCCGAAAGCAATGGCTGTCGGACGTCCTCGGCTTCGGGATCCGACGGCGACGACGACGGCGACGGCGACGAGGACGCAAACGGTGCGGTGCGCTCCTTGTATTTTTCCTCCCACATCTGGATCAGGCTGACGCGGGCGGGAAACACGTTGAGAGGAAATGCCATGACCACTGCGAGCGCCATTCCGAGAAAGGCCACGTGCAATAGCGGCTGTGCGCCAGCACCGAGGTCGTAGTTGGACAAAATGTTGGGTTTTACCGAGGATCCAAAGTCGATCAGCGTGACGAGCGAGACACCGGCGTACAAGAGGCCGCACACCAGAACTCCCGTGGTGGTGACCCGATTCATGGTTTGAATTTTTTCGGAACCGTGCGATCGGGGCAATTCGTCGAAAATCTGGGCCACGTTCACCTGACAGCTAAAGGCGTAAAAAAAGATGGGGCAGGCTTTCAGCACCGACAGCCAGCTTTCACCAGCCGGTCCCAGCAAGGACACGAAGGATGTGGACTTGACCGCTTCGCCATAGTAGCCGTAGAGACCGCCACCGTCACCAGAAACCAAATGAACAACGGCCGCCGCCAGCAGTGTCCCGATGCTCATGATTCCGACGGAAGACGCGCATTCCAGGCTCTTCATTTTTTTCAGGCACGACAGGGGAAGCATCGCAATGCACCAGACCGCCGACATGGCAATCTGTTTTTGGGAAGTGGTCATGTAGGGAACCACCCGTTCCATGATATCCCCCACCGCAATCACGTAACCGACGGCCGTCCCGCAGCAAAAAATCAATATAGAGATTTCTACCAGTTTCCTCGCGTTTCGACCGAGTCCCTTTTCGACGATTTTTTCGTAGGTCGAGAGATTGTAGCGATCGCAGGTTTCGACGAGCAATCCAATGGAAGAAGAGGTGGCGATGGCACTCGTTACCAAGAGGAGCAAGCCACAGACTATGCCGGCCTGATAAAACGCGAACGGCAGGGCCAGTCTGTATTTAACAAAAGAGGATGGACAAACAATTGTTATCGCGTTGGCGTGAGAGATTTGTGTTTGTCGCTGGCAATCTCGCAACAAACGGTTCCGTGCTTTGTTATTTTGTTTCGATCTTTTCGATCTCTCTCTCTCTCGTTAACTCACATTCCGGCTCCCAGGGTTGCAGAACACAGATTGGCAACACTGCCCATCAACACAGAGACGGGGTTGTCCCCCTCGTCGTCGATGCTGCTGCTGGACATCGACGTGTGCAAAGACGCAGCGATCGAGTCGTGTCGTTGCAATGCATCGTGCTGCGCTTCGTCCGGAGAGGATGGCGAGGATGGGCCTTGTTCGGTTGGTGTCCCTCCCAGTTCGAGATCGTTTTCGGAAGAGGATGGATTGGACGACATGACAAATTTTTAAACTCCAAAAATTGATACCACGTCGCAAGAATTGTGAGGGGGCGAAGGATCCGATGCAGCAACGAACGAGAGGGAAATCAGAACTGGGGTTTCACCGGTATCGGATAACTAATACCGTAACTATCTAATCCGACGATTTCCCTCTCGTCACGGTTGAGAAGCTGCGCCAAGCCGATCAGGAAACAATCAAAAAAATCAAAGAATTCGAATTCTTGCAGTTCTGATGTCCGTGGTCATCTTCTATTTTATTCTCCGTACCGGTAGCTGCTGGAACTTTAACGAACGAGTAAGTAATTACATACGACACGTAAGGTTCGGGCACGATGAAACGAATTCCTTGTTGTTCTTCATCATGATGATTCGATTCAAAAAATAAATAATTTCGAAGTAGTATCCACGTGTTACACGTAAGATTACGAGTAAGATTACTCATACCGTAACCTTACCCACAAATAATAGAAACAATTATTACAAAGATTCTAACTAAGATTAAACTACTGGTTGTGTGCTCCCACCTAAAAATCGACGAGTCGTAACGGTCGGCAGTAGAATAAGCGCGCGTAAAAATTACTTGTACTTCGTAAGATTACTTGCTTCGTACCGTAAGGTTAACTTACTTCGTACTTCGTTGGTTTAATGAAAGCAATGTCATTATGGATTGCAAGAGGAGGAGCAGAGCAAATAATTTTTCCTTCTGATTTTGCAAAACCTGGTTTGGTCTACCGTATGGACAAGGGACAGACGCTCATTTTTGTTGACAGGAAAGCACTTCACATTATGGTACTTGTAATTGTGCTATTCAGTGTGGAGCTGTTTAGTGCAATAGACTTTTTAACACCAGGAAAGATGTAAGAAGCTCCTGCACTCTACTACCTCCTCACTCTTTACTGAATACTACTACTGCTACGTACATCGTCATGTGTTTGTATTGACAGCAGAGAGCATATCATGTTCATTTTGCAGGTTATGAGCGTCATTGATTGACTATATTCTCATCACCTATTCACCAACAGACTAGTCAACAAGAATACAGCAGAGTGATTAGTGATTACTGCTTTCGCCACAACCAAGGAGCTCGATTGGACCAAATTCGACCGCTTCTTCTTGAAGCATGCGTATTTTCGCGGAATTTTTGTGAATTTGCATTATGAAAAAAAAGATCAGAGGAATGAGCAAGACGTCGTTGCTCTAACTTACTTGTACTTGTAAGAGTTTAGTTGTGAACCTCATCGAGACACCGTGGACCACAGTACATTTGCTACGCGTGCGTCAGCAGGTGAAGTTTCCACTAAAACGCTAAAAACACCCACTCTGTCTCTGCGTCTGTCTGCCTACCCTAATTTCGATCGATAGAGGTTCAAAATCTCCGAGACGAATTTCGATCACTTTTTTTTGCTCTGATTACATGTATTTCTTCTTGCAACAATAATAAAGGCATGTCTCTCTCTGTAACAATTAAACCACTTTAAAGAGTCTTAAACCACTAACAACATTAACTACAAGCGCTTGCGCTACTCCTCACAAGGGTAATGCGCTCGCGACTCCTCCATCATTTCAATTACCTCTGGGGACATGTGTGCCTTTACAATTTCCGCCGTCTCGTTCGTGAGAGCCCTTGTTGTAATCAGTGCTTTTGTAACCTTCTCAGCCATCTTCTTTGCAACCACTGTGTCTTTAATTGTGATATCCTCTTGCTCTAATTCCTTTAATACAGCGTCATCCCCTTCAGTCCAGCAAGGAACTTCTCCAAGTGGAGGATCATCCTTCACTGCTACTTCTGCACTCAGTATCTCCTCTTTCCTCTTTAGACCAGTAGGCTTTTTTCCAAGCTTCCACTCGTAGATTTTTTTAATGTCGTTCAGCCGCAGATTTGCAAAATTGCCGCCGCATGACTGAATTAGCGCTTTACACTCCGTTTCCTTCTTCGCATATACCTCCGCTTCAACCTTTTTGGATTTCATTTCTGCGATCTCTTTTTCGCGACGCGCTCGTTCATCGGCGATGTGCTGATCGTGGCAGTTGTAAGGTCTCCCCCCTAGAACGATGTATTTCTTTCCCGCCGTATTTGCCTTTGCGATCGCATCTTGAATCGCTCGCGCCGTAGTTGCTTCTGATCTCGTAACTCGTCGCTGAATCCGCGGTGCTTGCTTCCAAAATACGTCTCCGTCGAATCCAAAATTGATCAGCGTTTCGACGGCCGCTTCGTTTCGACGTTCCAGCTCCAATAGCTCCACCGTCGCTGGATCCTTTTCTTCGTCAATATTTCCGTTTGGTAAAATCATCAGCTCGTGAACGACGTTACGATCTCGCAGACAATTTTCTGTGAAGGGACTAATTCCAACCTTCTCCCAAAAAGCTTTCAATTTTGCTTGAGCAAAGCCAGCGTCAAATGCACACTCTAATCTCGTATCCGTTCCGAACACCAATACTGAATAATCACTTGCGCGCAGGGTCGAGTGCTCTAAACAGCGAATTGCATGAAGCTTGGTTCTGTTCTTGCGAAAGGCCGTCTTGAACGGATTGTAGCTCCAGTCAGTAACTTGCGTCACGTGAGTTGTGTTTGGTACTCCTGGCAATAGTAGCACACCCTCTACACTCAGTTTTTGCAGGAGCTCTTTGTCGAGACGTCCAGGACCCAAATCCACGATTAGCAAGACCCATTTTCCGTTTGCTGGCTGTACGTCTTCGTACAACGGAAGCAGGCTTGTAAGAACATACTTGCGGAACTCGACACTGTCCATTCCTGCGTTGGCGTTGCAGTTAGCTGTGTGTGGCCGTTCAGTGACTTTTCCAAAGCCCCATGTTCCTTTACAGGTCCCTGCACGATCCAGTTCATCAGTGAAAGCGTGGGAGATCCGTTTACTCTCATCCGTTGCCGCGCTGCTCTTCAGTTGAAAGTGTACTGGAATAGGATCTCCAGCTGCGGTACTTCCTCCAATCATTGTACAACGTGAGCTGCTTTTGTTTGCCTTCGTTGCACCCTTCGGTAGAGTTGCGCTACGTGGAGCATACTCGGTCACTGGACGACCTCCTGCGCGACTGTCTGTTCCGTCGAGCGTCAGTCCAGTCTCGTCGACGTTGAGGATACGATGCAATTGGTCGGGCAAGAATACAAGCTCCCCTTTATGTCCGTTGAACCGTTCGAGCTCCGTTGGCAAACGAGCAAATCCCTTTTCCACCAACAGCGATTTCAGGTGGCTAAACCACTCATTAATCTTATTGTAAGTGGTCCACAAAGCTCTTCTCTCCTCCAGCTGTGAGTTAGACTTACTCACTTGAATGCTATTAACAAACTTAGGCTGCAAGCGCCGGTATAGACTATTGAAATCTTTCAAAGAACAAGGACCCCCGGAGAGGCATGCTCTTAGGTCCTCCACAGCCTTCTTCCAATTAGGCTTCTCCTTCATTCCAGCAGAGCAAAGAAGAAAGGAAGTCTCCAGCGCTGTAACAAGCGCCTCCTCTAGTTCCACTGGGATAGTTGGTGGTCTTCCTGGGCCTCTAGGGGACAAGCCTTTGTTCTTTTGGGTCAAACGCCATTTCAAAGTGTTCATCTTAATATCAGTTCCATTCATTCTGTTCACCCTATGGCATGCCTCCTCCAGCGAGATACGCTTTGATCCAAGCTGCTCCTTGTAGATCTTTTCTGCAGCGAGATAAGACTCTTCTGTCTTCTCCTTCTGCTTTTGTTTCATTTTCATGTCATACATCAACTGGGTATGGGTTCTCCTGGGCTTCTTGTTGTTGTTCAAACCCAGAGAAGCTGACTCCAGGTTGATATCCTCTGTCTCGCTGGCGGCGCCGCCGCCGTCGTCATCGTCGTCGTTATCATCGTCGTCATTTGTTCTCTTGTTTCCACTACTGCTGCTGGGTGTCGTGATTGAACTGTTGTTTTGGCTTTTGCAGTTTTTGCAGAAACTTTTTTCACACTCCTCCTCTCTGTATGCAGGGAATGGAGGAGACCCAGCGGCAGACGCCAAAGGAGAAATGGCTGGCGCTTTAACGGGCAGCATAATCGATGTTGGAATAGTCTCCTTAATATACTTGCTCCGGAGTCTAAGCACTCTTTTTTGGAGAGACTTATTGCCACACTCTTGTTGACTGAAACCAAACATTTTCATTGCTTCGGCCGCAGTTACCCGATACTTCTGATTAAACCTGTAAACAGTAGCCAGATATCTTGCAGCTACATCAGTTCTCTCGCATACAGGTAGCGCGTGCCCATTCTTGAAGGATCCAACAGGCACTATCCCCCCTTGTTGTGGAGGAACAGTTGTATCCGGATTTTCTTCCATTTTTTGTGTACTCAGTCTACAGTTCGGTTCTCGAAATCGACACGTCCAATCGATCCGCAAATTGGAGGGGTTGTCTATCTTGATATAATAGAGGTCTCCGAAGTGGTCCGGTCGGAATTCGTCAAGCGGGGGAGGAGTTATTAATTTTTGCCGTTATTTGGACCGGTTTTTGCTTGTAATTCTTTGGGGTAGTATACTCACTGTACAGTTCGATTCTCGAGAACGACTCCACCAATCGATCCGCAAATTGGAGGCCTTGTCTATCTTGATATAATAGAGCTGTTTGAAGTGGTCCGGTTGCAATCGGTGGTCCGGGGATAGAGATATTAATTTTCGCCGTTATTTGGACCGGGGAGTTTTTCAATCAAAAAAAAAACGCGATTTTTGCTGCTGCTTTGCCAGTTCGATCCTCGGTTCCAACAAGCGCTCCAATCGATTCGAAAGTCGGAGATCTTGTTGCTGTTATAGTAAAGATGGAGCCTCTGTAGTATCAGAATTAAGCTGGCGTTGGTTATGGAGCTAGGGGGGGGAGACAGGTCTAGTGTTGTGGTTGTTGCAATAGAGTTGTTTTTTCGAGTTTTTTGACCTCATTTTGTGGCCCGGTGTAAGAAAAGGCTTGGCGCGCAATACAAGTCATGTTGGGTACCTATCGAAAGCTCGTGACCTTGCCATTTCTCTCATCGGGTATAAATTAGTGTCGAAGGTGTTGTCTTAGAGTGATTACAGTTCGAAAAAACAGAGGACCTTCTGCTGTTGCTCTAGCTCATAACCTGTCCCTGGAAACCCGGTGAGGTTCACATCTAAACTCTTACCGTATTGTTTTTTTCTGCGACCGCTGTACGGATCGTGCTAATCTGTCCGTTGACGGGCTATATTTTCGCTGATGTCCTCACGACGGTCAGAACGATTCTAAAATTGCCCTAACGGTGCAACGGAAAGAGAACGATTGGGTCCAATCCAACGATAATAATAATTGTTCCTGTTCTTAGCTCACCGATGTTTTCACCGTACGACTTGTATTGTATCCCTTCTGTAAAAAGCAAGAATGAAACAACAAACGAAAAACGATAAGCGACGTCGTAATCTGCAAGACCCTGCAAGACCTAGAGCAAGAACAACAACATCAACAGCTTCAAAAGACTTTACACCCAGATTCGGGATACACCATACAGTAGGATTTTTTCAGTTGCAACAGCTAAGCTGAGATAGAACAAAAGTTGTTCGAGGCGATACGGAAAGATAAGGCAACTACATTCCTCAAGATTCCAATTCTGATTGAAGATCGTTGAAATTCTCTCGCAGAAACGAACACCAGCGAAGAAACAAGCCAACCATGATAAAGCATTTTGGAATCTACGTCCTTGGAAGTTTCTTCCTATCCGCTCTACTGCCCCCTCGCGACGATGGTGAGGCCGGGTTTTACGATATTCTCGGCGTTCCGAGCAATGCTACCGACGCAGAAATCAAAAAGGCGTACAAAAAACTCAGTTTGAGACTCCATCCCGACAAGGTTGCCCAGCGTGGCGGGGATGCGACCGAACAGGAGGAAGCGGCAGCCGAATACGAGAAAATCCAGGAAGCCTACGGTGTGCTAATCGACGAGAAAAAACGATTGAAGTACGACGCACTCGACACACCAACCCGGTATCGCTTCGTTGAAAAAGGAACCTTCACCAACCCGCAGTCGGTCTACGAGAATCTGACCAGTGCTTCCGATGAACGACAAGTCACGTCTGGTTGGGCTTTACGTTTTGGCAATTCTTCTGGTCTTGATGCAACCCATCCTCGTTGCCGCAAAAAGTCAATCAGACACTGAGTAGTGAAGGACTCTTGGCGGACTCATCGTGGTTTGCGATTTTGGTCCCGTACTGGATTTTTGGGGGACTGCTGATAGCCGTGACATTCGTTGCGGCGGTTTTCGTTCCGGCCACGGACCGAATTCCGATTTGCCTTTCGGGTTTGGAACAAATAGGTTGGTACATCGGGATGATTTTTTTATCGTAAGTATCAATCAAGTAACTTACAGAAAAACATGTTCTACCGGAATTCAACGTTCGAGGCTATTGTGCCATGCTTTCAATCTCTGACAAAATTCCTTTTGCAGTTTAAAGTGGGACAGAACGTGGGATGATTCAGTACCATACCGCCAGGTCTTAGCCCCGGTGTTTGTTGCGATGATCCTGAGATGGTTACGATCACTGTAAGTAATACAGTACATATTATGCCATGGTTAAGTTTCGGGAGCGGCGTTTGTTTGCATGTTACAAATTGTGGTTTTCCGTACGCACTTAGATTCTCAATTTATCATCGCTGTTCCGATGCAACTGTCGTGTCGGATTATTTGCTTATTGTTCAGTTGTGATATTGCAAAAGATACGGAAAGATGTCAATCGAATGGTCACATGGGACTACATCGAAAACGAAGTCCTGAAAGGTAGGTCCATGGACGAGCTTTCAGAGGAAGAGCAAGCCGACCTGAAAGAAGCATTTGTGGTGGTTTCTATGGATCCAGAGTTTCAGCCAATCGATCCGGATTTGTCTGCGGAAGAGTTGGAAGAGGAGAAGGTTGGGTCGTCACCAGAATTCCGGAACGCCATGGATATCTATCTTGAAACATTGAATGGTTTGGGCCGTTCCGTGCTGTTTGGAGGGATCTTTCTCATTCTTCTAACTTTGAAACTCGACAACCGCTTGGGCGATTCTGCAACTTGGTGGGCTGTGTTTTCTCCCATATTTATCGAACGAGGGAGTCGGTTGGTTACCAATTTCTACAAATGCCTTTGTGGCGGTATCGCTGGCGAAGAGATCGTTATGCACATACCTCAGGAAACGGGAGACGAGAACGATGGTGACGACAACGACTCAACGAGCGACAAAGCCGAGAAAGAAACACCGGGAAGTGAAGACGTCACTGCATCTGGTGATGCAAATACTGATGATGAAAGTCCTGCGACAACAAACCATCAACCCAATACACTATCAGAGGTCGACAAAGAGGAAAAGAAGCCAGGCAATGAGAGTCTTGCGATGACAAACCAACAACCTAACGAAAACAAGCCAGAATACAGTAGCAATGGAAAGAGTCAAGAGGAGGAGACGACTGTAGATGAGGTTTCGAAGGCGGAACAAAAGGAAAAAGTCGAAGATGGAAGCGCTGACGATGAAGAAGAATTTTTTATTGATGAAGATGCTTATCGTCATTTTCAAAGCGCTTACGAACAGGCCGAAAGCGATTCGAAACAGGAAAGGGCTACATCCTGCTCCAACGCTTGTATAATCATTGTCCAGATAATCCTTCTCTGCCTTGTGGTGGCAAAGATCGACGACAGTCACGAAAATTTGGATCCCTCTGACCCTGGTTTCAGTGTCTTCTGGATCCTTTTTCCGTTTTTCCTAATCTTCGGTTGCAGCCTTTGTTGTTGCGCGAATGCTTATCTTTGGCGCGGAACCTGACCCATCCGGAGCAGAGACCGAGGAAGTTGAATTATGACCCTGAGAATCCGCCAGAGACTAATGGGAACGAAAATGTAACTATTATTCCACCTAGCCCTGGAAAAGAAGAAGAATCAGCAGTTGAAGTTACCACTGAAGCGAGTGAAAATTCGACCCAACCAGCTGCAGTTGATCAAATCGATCCGGTTGATCCCCCTCCCGACGGCAGCATGGATGATTTAGATTAGGTAACAAATGCCTGATTCCGAAAAGAGGAATAGCCACTGTTCTTTATAAGTAATTAAATTGAATTCGATTATTTTCGCATTGGTGTTATTCAGTGAGGTCAAATCATATGCTCAATTTACAACCCTTCCAATTTCTCATCGATATCCTTTAGCTTGTTAGCGATCGCCTCTTTGTATTCTCGTAGCGCTTCTAACGATTCTTCTGGATCCATGCTTCTACTTGACGTGGTGGGAACAGGCGCTTCGTTTTCTTTTATGGCCGCCTGAGATGTATTGTCGTTTGATTTGTTTGGAACCACTTTGTTCCATATCTCGGTGTCTCCCTCTTCTGATATGTAACCAAGAGGTATTCTAAGTGGCTGTTTGTTGTGTTCACGAGCTGCGTTCTCAATGGCGTATATACAGTCACCTAGTGATCCACCGCGTTCCAGAGCGTCAACAAGCGCATCATAGCACTCTTTGTATTCCCTGAGAATTAGGACTGATTGCAGTGCACCCCTGCCACACGAGCAAAAAAATTAATTGTTCCGGAAATCCAGGCAAAACGATTTTCATTAAGATACAAAGGTATCTGACAAGCATCCTGGCTTCCATTAATGATTATTCATATCAACGTACCAGCGCGCCTGATTTCGTATCGTTAGGTCATTCCAAACTGGTGCAGATGATGAAGATGGGCCATTCAGATTCGAAAGGAATGCTAAATTGATCCGAGATTGACATGTTTTGGAAAGAAGAAACAAGGAGAAAAGTATGTGGTGCGTGTAAGTAGGAGCAAGCATTTAAAACAGAGCGAAAAGATTATTACCAGCAGACCTACCAATCAAGGCCTGTTCGTCGCCTGCTCCTCCATCCGCTCTCCCGTACATGACTGCCTCGGCGGCAATACCAGCCATGACGATGATTGAGTATCTATCAATTGATGATCGCGTAATCTTTGATTTTTCGATCTGACTTGATAGAGTGGGATCAAAGAACTGTGAATGATGCGGAAACATGCAAAGTCAGAATGAGTAAATAAGGAAGAGTCCAACTAATGGAATCTCAAATATCATCGGTTGTCGACTGCCGCACCAATCGTGTACGTGTAGAAGTTTCGGAACTTACCGATGTGCCAGCAGAGACTCCCCGTCCCCGAAAGCGAGGGTCTTCGAGTGCACCCCAGGCAGATAACACATATCCTTCCACAGGACAACCCAGAATGTACGAACACAGGAAATGCCCCGCTTCGTGACGGGTAATCTTTGGTTGCGTCTCGGGAGACAATATCTTGACGCAGGTTTCGCTCACGGCACCGTTCAGAAAGAGCTGATCGCACAGGGCCGCACCAAACGTGGCAAAAAAGACCACGTTCAGGTCCAATCCCACGTATGCACTGGCAATCGACTCAATGAGTGCTACGGCGATACCCGCGTACATAAGAGTGTTGGAGGGCTTTGGCGTAAGGGAGCTCATGGACAACGACGTGATGGCTTCTAGCATGCTCGGTCTCACATTGTGCGATCCGGATGCCGGCATGTTTTCTCTCGTGATTGCTCCATAGAGACGCAAGTGCCCTTGTTCTTTGAGCAACGAATACATCTCTGTCATTTCGTTTCGAGATTCAGAAATCATTGGTTGCTGCTGCTGCTGCTGCTGATCACTAACATTGACTTCGGCGTCGGAAGTGCGTTCCTCGATGGCGTCAAATATCTTTCCGAACCGATAGCGTGTCATTTCAATCTCGTCAGAGTGTGATCGGAAGAATCGAATCGCCTTGCCAAATTTAGAAGGTTCTTCCAGGAGCTCATCGAAGGCTGCATTTTTGTTTTCTAAGTTTTCGTCGGTTTTGACGGATGCATAGACTGCCGTGCGACGATTCGAGACTCTGCTTGGAATCGATGCTACCGAAACAAGCTTACTTGAAGAATGGTCCAGTTGTCGGAACCGGTGTAATGTGTTTGACAGCCGTGGTTGTTGAACGAAGGCGGATGCCATCGCAACGGAACACGCATGGAAAATCCACTTGGAGAGCGACCGATTATTTTTCACTCCGCTTCTCTTCATCGCTGTGGTTTCTGAAATCTTCTCAAACGGAATCAATGCAACAGGGATGGAAGACACGCTACACTCTTCAGTCGGCTTCTTCCTAATTTATAGTTTGTGACACTCTCCGATTTTAGTGAAGGATGACAAGTATTTGAGAAGGTGGTGCATAGGAACTAGGAACAGAGTCAAAAGTGAAACACGAAGCCATCTGCGTTCAAACTTCAAAGCACACCGACACAATCAGTGAGCATGAACAACGAACTTTCAACGAGAAACTATGCGTCATTTTCGTTCACACGTAAAAATTGTGTTTCAGTCACACCAAAATACGATTGAATCAGCAGTCATGTTAGAAGAATTGTCCACGACTGAACGTAACGTGTACTTTACCGCTAACTCTAATATGAATAGAAAACTTCGAGTTGAAGTATCTTAGATCGCCATCGTCGTCTCGATGTCGCGAGAAAATAGAAAGCATCTTCCTTACGAGTAACCTTACGACGACTATGGATCGTCGTCCTTCTGCTTCTATCGTCGTCCCCCATCACCCTCTTCTACGTTGTTAATGTAAACAACCGTTGGTCACACACCCATCCAACCTAAACATAATTAAAATAGAATTCGAAATACCATGAAGACTGCCGCTGTCCTTTCCCTTCTTATCGGCTCTGCCGCTGCCTTTGCTCCTCAGCAAGCATCCCGAGCATCCACTTCGCTCGCTGCGTTCGAAGCCGAGATTGGTGCCCAGCCTCCATTGGGATTCTGGTAAGTACGCAACTGTGTTTGCGCAACAAAGCTCTCGGTGTCGAGAAATTCGACGAGTCAAATTGGTGCTGCATGGATTGAAATCACCTCGATGTAGTGTGATCTCATGAATTTGATTACCTTTGAAATGCTTGCCTCGGATGATTCCATCGCGACGACGACGACGACAACAAAAACAACTCCAGGGATCCTTTGAACATGTTGGATGGAGTCGACCAAGAACGATTCGACCGCCTCCGATATGTTGAAATCAAGCACGGACGCATTGCCATGCTTGCCGTTCTTGGACACATCCACACCACCTTCGGAGCTCGCGTTCCCGGAAACATTGATTACTCCGGCACATCCTTTGCCTCCGTGAAGACCGGAATCGCCGGACTTCAGGACATCCCAAACGCAGGTCTCCTTCAGATTTTTGGCTTCATTGGATTCCTTGAATTGTTCGTCATGAAGGACCGTGGATCGGGCGAATACCCGGGTGACCTCCGAAACGGAATGTTCACATGGAAGGCATCTGCCGAGGAGCAACTGCAAAAACGTGCCATCGAATTGAACAACGGACGAGCGGCCATGATGGGAATCTTGGGACTCATGGTTCACGAAGAACTTACCGGAGAACCTTACGTGATCAACGCTCTTTGCGGACAGCCATCCAACTTCAACGCCGGACTCTAAGCAACACAAACGTGTGAACGATGGAAAGGATGGGATGGAATATATTGTCCATATTCAATCAAACTATAAACAATAGATTCCGTATGCGTGGATGTTGTATCGATAGGTTTTAGTCGGTCTGATGGAAGCGAATACAAAATTCATGCCCTCAAGAAACAGCAAGGGCAAGGGCACTAAGCAACCACGAGGGATGGTCTTGCACCTCCTACGATCGGAAACCCTTTCTTCTGGAATATGTAGGGGCCTTTAATATCTTAACTCCTGCACATATTTTCGAAACCCAATGATATTTTCGTACTTGATCGCTTTAAAATGTTGTCACTGAAGTAGGGTTGTGCTCTGGTGAAGATGTGAAACACAGTTCACCCTGTGTGCGAACGAAATCTGTCGTGCACAAAATAAACTTATACCGATACCGATACTGTTCGTCAGACGCAAGTCATTGCTATCAAACTGTAATGCACGAATGCAGTGAGATAGATAACAGTAGGGTATCGTAGACGAATAATGGTAAGGTTACCGATACTAGTACGGATACACACAAATTCTGATGTCTTTGTTGTGGTAGTCAACTCAAATAATTGTTACTAAACCAAAAGAATGGAGTTAGATAGGGTATGGTAAATTCAATGACACCAATTCGATTTCAAGCACTGTAAAATCCATCAATGTTTTTGGCGAGAGAAACTTTCCGTATGGGGAAAAAGAAAAGCAATGATAAATTTGCAAGAGAAATCAAGTTTCGAAAGGCTCATCTAAATCTCTATGATTAATGGATTGTATTCCACTCCTCTTTAACTAATTCTAGTTGGAATAGTCTCTCTGTCCAAAAATAGTGCTTCCCACCCGAACGTTTGTCGATCCCTTGGCAATGGCGGTTTCGTAGTCACCCGACATTCCCATGCTCAACTCCAGGTCGGCACTCTGCATTGATAGTGCCTCCGCAACTTTTTCTCGGCAAGCTCCGAGTTTCTCCAAGCATTCCACGTCCCCGGGAGCCCCAATCGTCATGATTCCCTTCAAGTTGAGTCGCTTGCAGTTGTCAACGATGTGGCCGCAGAGCTCGACGGCTTCATCGGCGCTCACTCCGCTCTTGGAGTCTTCGCCACTGGTGTTGACCTGAACGAACACATCCAACAGCGTCTCGTCGTCCGCAAAATTGGTGACCATGGCATTGTCGAGTTTGTTGGCAACCTTCGCGCTGTTGACCGTCTCCACCACGAGTTTTCCAAAGGGCACAACATTCTTGACCAACTTGGCGGCTTTGTTGCTTTGGAGCCCTCCGATAAAGTGCCATGAAATGTCCCTGCTGATAGTTTTCGTCGGCGCCCATTTCCTTGGCCTTTTCTTCCAATTCTTGGGCGTAGTTCTCTCCGAATACTTTTTGCCCGCACTTGTAATACGCCTCCTGGATGTACGAAAAAGGCTTTGTTTTGCTCACCGCCACGAGCCGGACACTTTCTACCGAGCGACCGGCGGCTTCGCAGGCGGCTCCGACCTTGCCTCGAACGTGCTCGAGGTTTCCCTCGATATCCACGCCATCCTCCACGGCGACACTGCTGCTACTCATGGCGAACGATGGTGTGGACGCGTACGGTCGACAACCCAAAAACTGTTTGCTAGGTTGTTGCGACAAACGAGGAGACGAAAGATCTTCGCGCGGTGACGCTCAACATCCACAGGAGTGCCAATGAGTAGGTCCAGCAGGATCGAGCGCTAATCATGTATGTTTTCGCTGAAAAAAGATACGACGAATGGTCTTTCCCAGAATTCGTCTGCTTTCAGGTGAAGAACAGCGTCAGTGTGTTATCTTCTCAAAGTTCGTCGATGCTGTTTTGGTACGAAGTACGAAGGCATCCGTGTTGTTTCGTGTTGTCATTCGGATGTCTGGTTTGTTCGCTTTGTTTTTTTGTCGAGAAACAGTAATGTACCGTACGGTACAGCTCGAAGGTGTTACTGACGAACTTTCTGAATAGAGTGAATGACGGACAGGCGGATTGATTCACCGTGTGTTCCTACTAGTTCCTAAAATCTTCACTGAAAGAGTCCTCTAGAAATCCCGAAATCATCTTTTTTTTAAAAAAAAGAAGGAACGAATGAATGATCAATCTAAGTTGCAAGCAAGATGATGACATTTCGAATGTCTGTACAACCAACCTCACTGATCATAACTTATTTTTTTAATAGTCGCAGTCTATCAGAGACTAGAAGTGCCCGACATGAAATACCCATTCAATTTCACGTTGTCATCAACAATGCTAGCTGTTGCGATTCAGCTGTCGCTCTTTGGATGGTCGAATAAGGTCTGTGCGGATGAGCCGTCGATAGCAACGGATGAACCGTTTCCCTCTCCGACAAAGGCAACCGAAATGACCAGTGTACCAACTCATGCATACATCGAAGACTGCAAACTTTCCGGTTTCGACCCTTTGCAGCTAGCTTGTACAACTTGTGCGGTCCTGCCCCCGAAACACGAAAGGAAATGCCACGATTGTTGCCAATCCTACAAAACGCTGGAAAAACGGTCGAAGCGGTACGAATTAGCTATTTTGGTAAACACGGGTTATCCGCAATCGGTGCAAGAAGTCCTTCGAGACGACAAAGATCAAATACTTGAGCAAAAAGGCACTTCTAGGTTTGAGGTTCAAGACCTGTCGGCCATGATGAACGAAGACGCAATGATGGCAAGGATGATGGGACTCTTTCATCAGCGACAGCAGCCGTCGGCGATATTGTGGTTCGACCGATCACTCGGTTCCGACGCGCAAGCTTCGCTGGATGAGCTGTACTACTCTGGCCGACGAGGTCACGATCCTAAGTGGTCGAGGACTCGGTCGAGACGACATTCGCGACATGCTGCTCGCCCTGTTGCCGGACAAAGAATGAAAGCAATGATCGACGTTCCGAACCACGCACGCGTAATTCGCTTGTTGCTCTGCATAAATAGGGGTAGATTGGAGAGCGAAGTGTCTCACCAGCTCTGGTATTGAATAGGTCCACATCATAAGAAGTGATTTTTCGCACCGACGTTTACAATCCAGCAGAACCGATCCTAGAAAACCAAAAAAGTGAAAATAGCTGATGCTATTGTCAGATGCGAAGTAAATGTTTTTTCTTCTATTAGCCACGTTTGAGTCCTCCTTCGGACCAGCGTTTCGGACCTCAACGTTCAGAGTGGGATCGTTTGTCATCCCTCATCCTCGCAATAGGTACGTGTACCTGTATAGGAAAATCAGAGCAGACTCTCAGAGTAAGCTTGAAGCACGGAATAATGAACCTTCGGATGAGTGAGTTCGCTGACGAACAATGGTAGGTGCGGGATCCATTGGAATGATAGTATCAATGCTCAATCTTGCTGCGACTCTTTTGTTTGCAAGCGGACATGCTTCTTGAGTCCCGGTGAAGTATCGATTCTAGTAGGTCCTCTCTTCTTCAGCAGCGCTAATTACTGTATTCTTGCTATCCTGTAGTTAAAATGGTGCACAATACAGCACGTGATCATTAACGCGTACGTGTACAAGCATTTATGTTCAGTATCGACCATCAAAAGAAATTGCTTCGTAATTGACATCTGGCGCTTGTGACCTTTAGTTTTGTCTTGGCAAACATAAATGATGAAATCGTTCAGGTTGCCAACAGTGTCCGTCCCATTCACTTCAATAGGAAAAATACTGCGCTTTATCCATGAATTCGTCTCTTTTTCTTGGACGTGTACCAACAGGAGAAAGAAATCCGTAGTGTTGCACGACAAATATTTTCATCTCAAGTGCTTGCATTGTGCGGTTGTTGAAACCTACGGTACGGAATATTTCTCCCATGATATTATGGTTACACGTACTTGAAACCACAATTCGAAGGTTAATTATTGCTGCTGGAACTTTACTTTGGTGGAGAAAAGAAACTTGAACGTGTTGCTGCTACTAGTACTTCTGCCAGCTTGTGTCAGACGCCTCCGCTGAAACCACTTCCGTTTGTGCATTGGCATACCCGATTACTTGCGAATGTTTGTGTTGGCCGTTATGGAAGTGTGCAAATGCATACACAACGCGTTCCTTTGTTGCTCGTTGATCGAAGCGTTGGAAGAGTGAATCAATCTGTTTTGAAGATGCAAGTACCGTAATTTTTCCGAGGGGTGTGGAGACGAGCTGATAGATCAATTCGGTAGAATTCTCATAAACAGCGAAGTGTCCACATGCTCCTATTGCTGCTATTATTTTGTTTACATTAAGAGTGGGGATTCAATGATTAGGGATCTATCCTCACACAAGTCAGTGTTTTCTATCCGGATTGCAAGGAAGACGTTACGAGTAAGGTTACTTCACACATACTATCGTAGGACCTACTATTGGTAGTGCCATAGCTATGAAAACGAAAACGAAAACCAACATCAAACAGTACAATTTCAAGGTCTAAAGATCTTAGCAGATAGCGCACGGTAATATGATTTTGTGAGGGACTTTATAAGTTCCTTTTTAGTTTTCAGAATCAATTCTCTATTTTGATTGGCAGATTATTGCATTGAGTACTTGGCGTCTGTCTCGAGGAATAATAATCAGCTGCCAAGCATCAATAGAATCTGTCACGGTTTTCAATGGAGAAAACTCGAAACCTGCCCATCGAGTGTTTTTGATTGATGATTGATGCATCGATCAGACTACGGTACTTACTTGTAATCAGCTTGTCTTCCGTTCGGATACCACACCGATCACTTCTTTCCGCCTCGTTGATTGTTGTAATTTCATTGGCTTCTCGATTTGTTATTATTTTTTCTCCAATTCGAAAGATTGTTTGTTTATTCATGGAATCATTTTTTTCTTCTTGCCCATCTTTTGAAACTTCCCGACATGATGATGTTGTCTACGTGTAGGATGACGAAAACTTTCATATTAACCTCGGCCTTGCTATGGGGCAAGTGCTGGAACATCTCTTCGTGGGTTCTTTCACCAATTCAGTCGGCCGTCCCCCGACGAGCAAAGTTTTCACGATCAGCCGGTGTGATCGAGTCATCACGTCCAAGCATTTTCTTCGAGGATGAGTCGGAATGTCGAGGCGATGAAGAATGTGAAATCGATTGGAGTTCGATGCCGAGTTTTGATGACGAGGTCGAGGAGGAAGCTACCAAAGAACCTGTCGCTGCTGAATTAGCGACGGATATCACCAACTCGGAAGATCCCGACTGCCCCGATGAGGAAGAATGCGAAATCGATTGGAGTTTGATGCCGGGTTTTGATGACAACGAGGAGGACGAAAGTGAAATTCCGAAAGAAACGACCGCAGTCGAGTCACCGACCAGCATCTTTACCTCAGATCCTGATTGCCCAGATGAAGAGGAATGCGAAATCGATTGGAGTTTGATGCCGGGCTTTGATGACGACAACGACGATGATGATGAAGCCAAAAAGGAAACTCCGAGTCCCAGTGACAAGGCACAAAATATTGGTCCTGCTGAAGAGGCAGACGAAGAAATTAATGAAAAATTGAACGAGCTAGAACCGAAAGAGGTATATGTTCGCCAAGTGCCAAGGTCGATCGAAAAATCCCGAACACATTTAGAAATGAACTGGCAAATCGCCGATTGCGCCGTCGACAAAGACACCTGCACTGACATTTGTTCCGAATGTGCTGGCTCTGGGAAAGTACCTTGTCAGTTTTGTCATGGCACAGGCACGATTGCCTTTCTGAACGAATTTCGGTCCTGCATACTTTGCAAAGACGGTTTGACGGAATGCAAATCCTGCGTCGGAACGGGAAGTATTGCCTCATGGGCCAAGACCCACGATGGATCTTAATTAGCGACGGAGTATCGTGACCACAGCATTCGCAAGATCTGCGTCATCGTGACTCGAGTCGTCGGATTCGATAGCTATATTTCTTGATCCACCATCGGCTGCAGATTCGATCCATGCGGTTGTCGATACTTTGGATGATTCCATTCCGTGATATTAGTATTATTTTAGTATAACATTTTTCTGTTTTTGGAAATTGAATCAAGAATGTTCATCATTTGTCGGAAACATGAACTTCTTTCTCAGTGAATATCAATTAAGGATCGATCATGAATCAATAGTGGTAACGAAACGCAATGATTTGTTATCGTTGTTCTATTATGACTGGGGTCCTTGATCAAGGCCTTCAATATGCACCCAGCAACGAATCTGCTTCGCCCTATTTCCCGGGCATACCCTCGAAAACATTTGAATCTGTTTTGCCCCAAACTACCGGGCGCTTGCTGGTCTGTTTAGCAACTAGCAATCTGATTTACTGCGTTGTTGATAGTATACGCATCTAGCTTCGTGACTTGCAATGCTATCTGTCTGGTTAGATTTTGATAATATAGACATTGGTTGGCAACTTTACAAGACTGCTTGAGAGAAAAGGTGTAATCACTTTTGCAAGTGCTGACAGTTTAGGATCAGAGTTAAACTGATTGTAGGTTGCTCAAGTTTAATTGCGAGATTGGGAAAGGACGCCACTTCTTCAAGATTGCCAATGCCAGTGTTGTTGACCACTTGAGGTCTGTCCATGTTATTAGACTACATTCAATGGTATGGATCATAAATCCTATGTTGCATTCACACCTGCCTTGCCCTACGACAACGGGATGAAGTAGTAAGGCCTGTACAAAGTTATTGTCAGAAAGTATGGTATTCCATTCTGTATTACTGGTGTACTTCGTACGACGTAAGGTTACCTACGGTAAACAGATCACAAGGAGAGAGAGGGTTACGGTAGTTGTTATGGATGTACATAGTAAACCTTAAATTACCGTGAGAGATAAATTACCTGAGCGACTCCCAACAGAATTTTGATCGAAGGGTTCGTTTGGTCCGTTTCTTTGGGAGAAGGAAGTGGCGAGAAGGAGAATATATGGTTTTTACCGTATCAGAGTACTTTGGTCATAACTACCAATTGCCCTAGATTCACGAAACTTCAACAACAAACGTGTTTCTATCACAAACGTTTTTGTTTGATTGATGGTACAAGTACGAAACTCGTACCGTAATTACTGAACGTGAATCTCCAAAAAAATGATTCCCTCCTTCATCGGATCGAATACAATCGTCGGATTGATACCTGGAGAATTCACATGAACCTAGTGTTTTAGTGTTGTTGTTGGGCGCAAGATATCCACTTTCCAAAAACAAATGAAAATGAAGTTCCAATTCACAGCTGGCTTCTCTTTGCTGTTGCTCAACGCTTCGGCGTCTTCGTTTGCGGCTAACAGTCCACGAAACATTAAACGCGGGTGGTCGTCGGTAGTGAATGGTCGAATCCCATTCGTGTCGGGTGGTTCCATTACTGCTTCTAGCAATGACCTCGGAAGTACGAAACTCAAATCCTCCGTAGATAGCAGTCCCACCGCAGTGTCAGTATCCGGAGTTGTAACGGAGGAAAATCTCGAATTGTTGTCCGACAGAGGACGAAGAGCAATCCTTACTTTGGTCGAGCATGACGCTGATGGGTTCCAAAAACACGTATATGCAGATTGGCCCGAAGCCGGAACCGACGACGACGGCAAGAAACGTCTCGCTGAACAGGTACGGTTGATTGATCGTTTCCGCTGTGTTCCCTTCTTTTCAATTTTTCAGTCGCACATTGCAGCAAGATGTACAAATGAGGTAGAAATCTCACCCTCTCTCAATCTCTTTCCATCTTCGATTGCTTGTCTGTTGATAGTTGGCAGACTTGGATAGCTCCTACCCAGGTGGCTTGGCGGCATACACTTCCAAGGCAAGAGCGTTGCTCAAAGAGAGTGCCGATGGCACAAATCCGTTTGAAGATTTCGAAGCTGTCGTGTCAGAGGGTGAGACGCTTAGTTACGATGGCGAGGGAACCATGTCGTTTTCCGAGGCCGAAAAAATTGGTATGGAAGGGATTGCTGGTGCTGCATTTGTGCTTGTTGCCGGTGGACTAGGCGAGCGTCTGGGATACTCAGGTATCAAATTGAGTCTGGAAACGAACCTCTGCACGGAAGAGTGCTACCTGGAAGTATACATCAAATATATCAAAGCTGTGCAGCATTTGGCGAGGACAAAGACCGGTCGCGATGATGTCCGAATCCCACTCGTGATTATGACATCGGGAGACACCGACCAACCAACTCGGGATCTCTTGAAAGCGAACGAATATTTTGGAATGGACGAAGATATGGTAACAATTGTCATGCAAGACAAGGTTCCGGCATTGAAAAACAACAATGCTGCATTGGCGCTCGACGATGACGACCGCTGGACCGTCCAAACCAAGCCGCATGGTCATGGAGATGTTCATCATTTGCTTTACCGAGAAGGTTTGGTCGACCAATGGGAAAAAGAAGGTCGAACGCACGTTGTGTTCTTGCAAGATACTAATGAACTTGTCATCAACAGTGTTATTCCTGTATTGGGTGTAAGCATATCGAAAGGATTCGATATGAACAGCATTTGCATCCCTCGTTTGGCTGGAGAAGCAGCAGGTGCTATTGCTCGTCTTGAGTAAGTTGACGATAGTATGAAAAGAAGTTGCATTGAATTCTTTCGATAAGAGTCCTTCGTGGATGCATTGGATTATACTGCAACTAATGGCCTTCGTTTTTTTTCTACAGGCATAAATCTGATCCATCAAAAAGTCTTGTGATCAATGTTGAATACAATCAATTGGATCCTCTACTTCGATCGCAAGGAGATTGCAAGGGAGACGTAGCCGATCCGTCGACTGGTTACTCCCCTTATCCTGGAAATGCAAACAATCTGGTGATTGCACTTGGAGCATACGCGAAGACTTTGCGCGGTGAAGACCAAGGCGTCGTACTCGAGTTTGTAAACCCAAAGTACAAAGACGAGACGCGGACTGATTTCAAAAAGCCAACGAGACTGGAATGCATGATGCAAGATATCCCGAAGCTGTTCCAAAAGGAGCTTGGAGGTGACGTGAACATTGGATTCACGATGCTCGACCGATGGTTCACTTTCTCACCAGCAAAGGTATGTATAGACAATTCTGCAAAGATCCAAACGGCATCAATCTGAAATATTTCGTGTTGATCCTGTGCGATGTGAAAATGCCTCACCATTTTGTTTTGCTGTGCCTTGCTTTTCCTTGGCATCTAGAACTCGCTGGAGTCTGGTATCGAAGCTGTTGAAAACGGGAGCACTGCGCCCGGCACGATGTCCTCTGCCGAATCGGACAAGTACATCCAGAATCAGCGAAAGTTGAAGTTCGCAGGCGTTGATCTCCCAGTGACAAATGTTCCAGACGACTTGGTACCAGTAGGCGGAATTCCAGTCACATCACCTGGACCTCGGGTCGTACTAGCTCCTTCCTTTGCTATCTCTCAAGAAGAGATCCTACAGAAAATCCAGGGAGAAAACAAAATTACGGCACGTTCATCTCTGGTCCTTGAAGGTCACAACTTGAGCATCAAAAACCTTGATTTAGACGGAGCTCTAGTTATCAAATGCGGGGATGACACGCACGTGACTGTAGATGGTCTGAAGGTTCAAAACAAAGGCTGGGAATTGGTCGAAAACGATGCCGAGACAGAATACCCAGAAAATGTTTCGATTCGGGGTTACACAATGGCGAAGCTCGAAACAAAAGAATACATCCTGAACGAACCCGGCTCGTTCGTCATTGGTGAAGATGGTGAGGTTAAGAAAATATAATCTACCATCCACCATATCTATACATTATTCTAATTTGCTAACACGTAGTTCAACCCAAATGTATCAAATTCTTTTCATAGAACCGCCAACCTAACATGGATTGTAAACAGAATTATTTTCATCATGTATGTGACCCAAGTGCACTGTCGGACTCCCTCGCTCTCGGTAACAATAGCCGCGTAGTCGTCATCTGTTTCCAACCCGGGACACCGCGCTAGATCTCTTGTTGCCGAATAGAATGATCCGCGTTAGGTGGTGCCAAGAAATACCATCCGCTATCGAGGTGGATCTTGTAGTAGTCAAAGCATCCCTGCGGCAAGTTCTCTTCAGAGTACCAATGCAGGACAAGCTCGCCCGGGCCCGGCCTCTCACAGCACCCGGGTCTATACGTGGGATCGCTGCTCGGGAAATTCGATTGGCTTTCACGAGTAGGGTCCCCACTCGGCGTCCTCGCCCCTGTGCCACTTTTCACCGTGGGGAAAAGGATTGCTAGTTTTTCCTTGGTGAAAAACCTGACCTTCACTTCAGGCCCATTATTCCGTAGGATGAAACTCATCGCTTCGATTTCAATGCAATCACATCGAACAAACCACCACCGCAGAGAGACGAGGGACCAATCGCAGAGGCATCCGAAACAGAAACACGCACACACAACCGAAGGACAACACGAACACGACACCTCGTTCCGCTACATTTCTCAGAGATTCATTCAACCCAGTTCGGTGAGACTTATTGCAAATTCAAAGTCGACGACCGTGTCGATGGGGAAAAACTTTGGATCCCCATGGACAATCTCCCGGGCCGAGACCTCCGCGTCTCACCGGATGGCCTCGGGCATCTAATCTGAATCTGGTGTAAGCAGTAACAGTGAAGACTCTTCTTCCTACTCAGTATGCAATCTTAGCGTTCTCATGAGTTTTTCGCTAAGTCCTTCGTACCGGTACCGTTCCTGGTAATCTGTAATCTTACTTCGTACCGTTACATTGTTGCCACCATTGCTCGTCTTTAGTCGTGGTCGTATTATCCATGTCGTTCTCTAGTGCAATTTCTACGTGTGTGTTTTGTAAGATTTTTCTGTATTCGAAAATTTAGTTCCACGTTTCTAGTTCTAATTTTGTCGTTCCACAATAACTTTGGGGGAATTTCGATTATCGAAACAAGACATTGTCGTCGTTTACGAATTCATTTTCGCCCCCAAAGAGGACGAAAAAACATTCGCTGTCAGTTGAGAGAGGAAAAGATGCTCATTGTGCGAAAACAGTTGACGCGTTGTTTGTTCTTCGTAAGAATCATCTGATGCCTCGTGAAAAGAACATACAGCGAACCGTTATCAGTCACACCCTGCTCTTCTTTTTCTGACTCCCGTTGATTGCAGATGAAGTCGTTTGGGTTGGATCACATCACTATCAAAGAAGATATTACTAATCCTAATGAATCATAATAGGCACGCCAAGAAAATATGTTGTAAAAATAAGGAGAAAGACTCCAGATTGAAAATCAGCATCTCTTGCACAAGATAAATGGCAATGAAACAGGAATCGACAGGGAAGCCCGAGTACGAGTACTTTTATGACGACTCCAACGTAGACGGTGACTCTGACGGGATCGAGGACGATATATATACGACTGTTCTATCGAGCAACAATGAGAGGCGACAAATCCCATTTATATATACGCTTGGACGACGGTACCACCCTGTCCACGAATATGACGAAAGAAAGAAATACGAGGGGTCGTTGTTCTGGTGGACCTATCGATACGACTTTCCGGAAATAAATTGCATCACCAGTGACGCGGGATGGGGTTGCATGCTACGTTCGGCACAGATGATGCTTTCCCAAGCTCTAAGAATACACTTCAAGTCGAGACACTGGAGACCAGATCCCTCTACCACCAAAGCTCGACAGGATGATTTTGTCGCGAGTTTGATGACATGGTTTGCAGACTTTCCATCGAAGACTGAGTCCGTTTACTCGTTGCACAACATGTGTGCCGCCGGTATGGCAAAATACGAAGTCTTACCGGGTGATTGGTACGGACCGGGAACTGCGTGTTACGTCATGAGAGACCTTGTGGCGTTGCACCAGCAACGGCAATCCAACGTTTTTCGTGTGCATGTTTCCTCGGAAGGCACAGTTTACAATGACCTGGTTTATGAGCTCATGACGAAAGAAGCCGCCAAGAAAAAGCAGCAAGCACAACAAAATGGAGAGGATGAAAAGAAGATTGTAGTGGAGCCATCGCATCCTCTAGATCCAGCGTGTATTACCGCGGATGTCGAATTAGATCTGAAAGATATCGAATGGGATACAAGCTTGCTGCTTTTGATACCACATAGATTGGGTCGCGATTCCATCAATGAAACATATATCGAGAGTGTCGTCCAGTCGTTCAGTTTGCCGCAATCCGTGGGGATACTAGGCGGACGACCACGGGGAGCCCGATGGTTTTATGGAGCTTATGCGGATGGATCTAAGGTCCTCGGTAAGACGACCATAACGTAACTCGGCGATGTGTTTGTTGTTTTCCGCTTTTGTCTCTGTATTATCTTTCTTTGCTCACGTCTTTGAAATGTTCTGCAATCAGGTTTGGACCCTCACACGGTACATCCGGCGCCGAGAAAGAGGGAAGACGTTAGAACAACACGAAAAGAGCGGAGAGAATCATCTATTGATCTGACGGATGAATATCTCGCGTCGGTTCATTCGCCGTATCCAGATGTAATGGACCTGAATCGGATAGATCCATCCATTGCTCTCGGTTTCTATTGCCGCGATCGGAAAGACTTCTTGGAGTTGCAGAAGGCCCTTACAAATCCGAAATGTAGAAACCAGTCGTCAGAATCTCAGCTGGTGTCTTTCGTTGACAAAGTTCCAAATTACATGTCATCGACCGTGGTAAACGACATGATTCAGGATGACGATGATCTAGACTGTTTCGATAGCGAGTTTGACAATCCGCAGAAAGACGAACTCAGTGATGAAGAGGACTATGTATTTTTATGACTTTTGAATGTCAAGATGGTCGTTGTGACTGGGTTTTATCCATGATAGCTGCGACCGACAACAGAAAACATACTCCTTTGCTGTATCGAATGTTATCCACCTAACAGCGTTGTGATATTTTTCCTACTATTCACAGATTACCGATGATCCAATGTTCCGATAATGGACCTTGTAACCACAGTGTGAAGTGTTGTCATGCAAAAACGATTATCATCGCCGTCTAACAACCCCAACCCCAACAATTCAATCTTTCCGACGAAAAAACCTTAGGTTTCCACGCCATGTACTTTTAAGACAGATCAATCCACATTTTTGTTCCGGAATAGCTTGATGCAACCAGAAATCATGCAAGAAATTTCGTAATTGTAATAAAGTGTTGTATCTTAGATCTACTTTCATGATTGATTCGTAGACACTTCCGGTTTATCGGCGAAGGGTGTATTCTTTATTTGCACTTTATTATCCAAAGATGCAAGAACTGAACGAACTAATGTGGAGCGTAACCCCACATTCACTTGCGGTTGTCATGGCAATTTAGATTTTCTTTTGGGGGAGTCGATAGTACTGCGTTGTTGGAATGGACAAACAAAACATGACCACAAATAGGTACTACTCCAACAACCCAGCTTTTCGTTCTCTACTGCGACCAGAAACCACACTCACCCAATCAATCGAAAAACAAGAGTTACTCATCCGCTTTTGTTCATCATTTACGACAAAAATTGAGATAGCCATTTGAATCCGTCCGCGTATCCCATACGTCGAACGACAGAGCACATGTAAAGCTCGATTGGGCGAGTTCCAGAACCGTCGGGTCCCTTGTCTTTTCCGTACGTTTCCATCAAACCTAGCTCGTATTTCAGTTCTTCCTCGCTCGCAGCGCTAGGCATATCAATCTTATTTCCGAGAATCAGAAAGGGAACGTCTTGCAATTCCTCGGTGGTCAACAAGGCATCCAACTCTTGCTTGGCCTCGGGGAATCGCCCCCTATCAATGGCATCCACCAGGTATACAACTCCGTCGACGGTTGTGAAATAATCCTGCCACAATCGACGCGCGGTCTCGTGACCCCCAAGGTCAAATGTCTTGAATTTGATGTTGCCAATAATCAATTCGTCGGTATTGGGATGCAGCGTTGGGACGTGTACCTGCACTCGGTTCTCTTTCAGCATGTGAAGCAGAGTTGTCTTTCCGGCATTATCCAGACCAAGGAAGAGAATTTTGGCATTTTTGTGGTAAAGACCTTTAGAGCAGGGTTGGTTCAGAAGGATAGAAGCGTAATGAATGAAAAAGAAAGTATTAATTGTAAGTACACGTTGTCGTTTTTGTGCCATGAAATCGAATGCAGGGAGTGCACGACCATTGACAATGCGCCACGATGCGCAACCTGACCCACATGCAATATGAGCGAAAAAGTTCCAACCCTGAAGCCATGTTTGGCACGGCTGTCAGACTGTTTAGTTTTTGCCGACGCAACAGCAACGGCGCGAAGACGCAACAACAAAATCGATGCTCAAAAAGGCCAACCAACCGCAAAACATTGCGTGTTTCTTGGAATGTTTAGACGTACCCAAACTCGCAAGAGCGCTGTACATCCAGTCGAACCAACCCATTTTAATTCTTTGCTATATTTTTATCTTTGTGTATGTGTTGATCTGGGTGTATTGGTTGCTTTTGTTACGTGTAGGAAAGAAGCGGCGTTGTATTGCGCTTCTGTACACAGCATCGACGAAAAAAGTACGAGCACCAAGCACTTCTCAGAAAATAATTATGTCCCAGATGTGCATGTCCGTTGGTAATCGAAGGATGGAGCTCGTACAAATCAACGCGTTCATGAATTCAAACCAAGAAAAATACTTTTCTGACGAATTAACGAGCATGACAAATGCCTCCATCACCACAACGGATCGAAAACGTTCGTGAGGCGGCTTTGGAAGTCCAGTCAGTCATTGTTTCACTTCATGTCTTAGGTTTGTTCAAAAAATGCCTTCTACAGTAAGGTTATGGTACCGGTACGTACCTACGTTGGCTTATTCTTACTCGCATAGTTACCCGTGACTGGTAACCTTACTCGTACGTAACCAGTATCTAATTGCACATAACCCTTCGCGTGCACGCGTCTAAAAATGTTATTCACTTGGAACTCAGGAATCATCAATCATCACACAGGACCCTTCGTTGATAAGGTGCTATGGAAATTCGTAGTGTATGAGCACGATTTTCCGTACGTATGAAAGATGTACCAGTAACCTTACTTCTTATTGGTTGAAACTGGTAGCAGCGACAGTGCGGGTTCCACGGAATGATCGATGGTTTTGTTCCTTTGAAGTTGAAGAAGAGGAGGCAGAGGATGAAGCAGTAGAGATTGTTCCCACTCCAGCGCTCATGGAGACAGAGCTCTCAGATAATATTGACAGTAGTGTTGTAGAAGTTGATGACTTCCTCCAAATGATGAAAGATCTCCTGCTGGAACAATTTGAAAATCCACAAGAAGAGGAGGAGGAGGTTGAAGATTTGTTAGAAGACATGAAGACTGCTGCAGTTTAATATCAAAAAGAACTGCTTATTTACTGCATATTAACGCATTGCTGTTCCCCCTGTATAATAAGTTGTTGCTGTTCCCCTGTATATCAAACGCTTTGCTGTAGCTGCTGTCCCCCCTGTACTAGTACTAGTATATCCATGCGTTGTAGATCAACATGTTATCTTTTCAACAACATACAGTTTCCATTCAGTTCCATGCAATCCACTGCCAAGGATGCACAATACTCCCTGTTTGGTTGTCAGGGAGCAAAGGATCCCCTGCCTCTACAGGAATCATCACTGTCAGCTTCTGCCCCTTCTCGTAGGTTCCAATCATACGGACTCTACAGAATTGAAGCGCCCATCCCCCAGATCTATTCAATCTTCTGTGCTCCATGGCAAATTCATCAACGTCAATGAAGCACTTCCTGGGGATGCCAACCACACCAATTGGCAATGGTCTGTTCCAAAACAAGTTGGGGTTGCCCTCGACGCATTGTTGCTGCTGTCCCCCCTCTAGTATATCCATGCGTTGTGGATTGACATGTTCTCTTTTCAACAACAAACAGTTCCATTCAGTTCCGTGCATTGCTCAAGTTGACAGTATCACTTATTCATATTGAAATCTCTCTTTCAAGAAAGAGAGGCTGGAACTCTAGGGCAACCCTATTGCTAGGGTGTAGCCCCAACAAATGACAGTCACCATACAAGACTAGCCAGGAGACCTTCTTGCTTACACAAGAAGCAGCTGAGCAAAGGAAAAGAATGAATCTGTAGTCACCTAAAAGAAACACTTTCAATATTGACTTGTTGCTGTCCCCTGTATTATCCATGTGTTGCTGTCCCCTGTATATTCATGCATTGCTGTCCCCTGTATTCAACGCATTGCTGTTTGCTGTCCCCTACATACTATGGACACATTGCTGTTTATAGCAACGCGTTGTTGTTTGCTGTATACTGTCAATGCGTTGCTGCTCCCTGTATTATCAATGCATTGCTAAGGTATCTCTTTACAGTCCATAATCCAGTGTTGAACCTAGCAAACCTGTGTGTGTTCTTGTTATTCACTGCTTGCTACTGCTTGCTGTCCCCCCTGTATTATCGAGGCCTTGCTGCTGCTTGTTGTCCCTGCCCTGTATATTGATGCATTGCTGCTGCTTGCTGTCCCCTGTATATCAAAACTTTGCTGCTGCTTGCTGCTCCCTTCCTGTATTATTGACGCTTTGCTGCTGCTGTCCCCTGTGTATCAATGTGTTGCTGCTGCTTGCTGTCCCCTGTATTGAGAATCAAAAATGACAGCCTATCAGGGCCATCCAATGGTTTTTATTTTTGCCCGGTTTTTGAGGACCACACGCAAAGTTCAATCCAAGTGTCCCTTGAGCCTGAATTGTGTCTGTTTCAAACTATACTAACCATTAAAAACATAATTAGACATTAAACTTATGTGTCTAAAAACTTTTCTAGACACATAACTATGCGTCTAAAAAAGTTTTTAGACGTATAACTATGTTTCTTTTTTTAGACACATTATTATGGCTTATAGGTCTAATATTAGACGCATAACTATGCATCTGCCAAATTTTTAGACGCATAAACATGTATGATACTAATGTGTGTACAATATTGCCTTGCAGTTACTTGGGTCTTGTCACGATGACTCACCATTATGTGTCTAAAAGACAAAGATAATACTGGACAATGCGTCTAGATGCATAACTTTGCATGTAAAAAAAGATTAGATGCATTGTAGGTCTAAAATTAGACAAAAGACGCACAATAATGCATCTAAAAACTTTTTAGAGGTATAGTTATGTGTCTAAAAAATATTTTAGTTATGCATCTAAAGTTAACAGCCATTAACGTTTATTAATGGCTTGTTTTTTACAGACACAAGTCCGACGCAATGGAAACTTGGATTGGAACCAAACTTTGCATTCGTGCAGGCCTCAAAAACCGCACAGAAATAAAAACTATCCGATGGACCAGGAAAAAATAGCCCTTCAAATGGTCCAAATGGCTTTGGCAGCCCCTCAGTATTCAAGAACATGCAAAGTGTGCCTAACATGTTTGGGGGGGGTACCTTTTTATCATGTGGTGGTCTTAAGAAGTACATGTACTACGTACTTTGTACCATGGTAAGGTTACGGCATGTAAACCATTTTGAACTATTGATTGGGTCACTTTTTTGAGGTTTTGATGCAACAAGAGGAGAAAAGATGATGATGTACTACCGGTAAAATTAAGGTTTACCCATATGTGATTAGAAAAAATAGGATATTGTACCATAGCGATGTTGATGATAGCTTGACAAGTCATAGTCATGAGTCACGTCTAACTCACATCAATGGTTGTCATTGTTAGACCTTGTAATCCGTGATTCTTTCTTTGCTTCAGTTGTGGCATGGATTGAGAAACCTATGGTAGGGAACTCCAACTGCAACACTAAAAGCAGTCGCAATAGCAAAAAACACAGCCTTCTTGGTACCGATCACCGATTACCGATCACCGCCATTGCAGCGGTGCCACCCAAAAGGGAGAAAGAGAGGAAAGGAGGAGCCCATGCTCTCCGTCGAACCGTTGTTGAAATAGGAATTTTGGACGAGAACGTCGAAGGTTGCAAAAAACAATATCATGTACTGTATATTATTAGTGAACGTACGGTATTTATACCATTCGTACATATGCCGACATCAACCAACGGGCATAGCTCACAGTCATGCAGCCCGAGAACGCGTGACGATCGGTCGATGTTGATGCAGCCAGTCCCAGATGGATTTTCGTTCTACAAGTAAAGAACTAATCTTACTTTTACTTGTACGAGTAAGGTACTCGTAAGTCTTCCTTGGTGCTTGGTAATTACTTCGTACTTCGTACTTCGAACGAGTAAGGTTCACTTGTTACTACTACTTCGTAGTAGTACAAAATTCCTATCAGCTGTCCCCCGGTTCTATTCTACATCTCCAACTCCTAATAGTAACTTCTACGGAAACCCGGGGGACAGGTTATGAATTCAGTAGTACAGTAAACCTTACCGGTAGAGTAAGATATTCTTCACTATCAAAAAAGGGTTGTCGCGATGAACTCTGAAAAAAATGAATTCAGTAAGGTACGGGTAGTAACAATCATACCGGCACTTCACGGATGGTCCGAATTCCTTCTCTCCGAATCTGTGTGCATCCTTGCCCGAAAGACATGCGGCCAGTCAGCATTGAGTTGACCATGCAGATCGAGTAGATGAACCCGGTGCCGGGATATGTGAAGACGGGGATCAGGGAAGCAGAGCAGGCAAAGCTAATGCCCAGGATAGCGACAAACGCGATCCAGATCGCTGCCAGATCGTCGGGAGGGACCTTCTCGTTGGACATCATTCCACGCTGCAGATCGCGGCGGGATTTGAGCAGAATGTAGATATGGGTGGCTGCCGAAAAGCCAATCAGAAGGCGGAAGTTATCAAAGTGAACCTTGTCCCAGTCAGCGAACGTTGTAATGCCGCAGACGCTGCAGACGATGATCCAAAAGACAGTACCTTTCCGGATGCCGTCGGCGTCCCTGCGACAGTGGAGATGAAGGTAGGACAGGTTCATGAAGAAAAATCCCACAATGCCAGCCATGGTCCCGATCTTCGCATCGAATTCGAACTCACGGTTGACATTGTACCGGCGGATAGAGGTGAAGCAGCTGAAGAGCTGCGAGAAATGTGCTGCCAACGCGAGCTGGGAGGCTTGGTTGGACCGGAGGCGGCCGGTCCCAAAACCCTCGTAAAAGATCAGGACACAGGCGTTTATCACGTTGGTGATGAAGAAACCAAAGTGGGCCACCATGAATGCTGTGTTACGGTGGACCGATTCCATTACCAGGTCCGGGTGCTGGGCCCAGAAAGGGTTGAGAGGGTAAACTTCGTCGTCGTTGTTGATAAGAGATGTTTTGAAGTGTGAGATTGTGTCGGCCATTTTGTTGGTTGCTGAGAAATAAGTTGCTTTGTGTTGAGTTTTTTTTGGAGATCCTTGGATGTGATATTGTGAGTTTGTCGAAGCCGAAGAAATCATAATCAATCAATGTCCTCGACAATGGAGGTCCTCTGGTGGAATCCATCTTCTCTTCTTGTTTTGAATCGAGTGACACGAGCTTGCACTTTATGGACAAATCTCCTTCCAAAGAGAACCGTTTTGAGATACTTTGTCTCTTGCAATAGGTCACGCACTACAATAGGGGTTATGGAAATAATTCATACGAAGTAGCTCATACGGTACCGGTAGTAATTTTCTTTTCTTCTAGTAGTAGTAACCTTACTAAGGTTACTACTACTCTAGGACTAGTAGTTCGACTTAGATGAAAAAAGAAATGACTGCACACACTCGAAAATAGAAGTACAAGTAAACCTACTTCGCACTTCGTAGCAGTACTACCATTTTTTTTTAATACTCCGACTTCGTATTTAGTACTAGGATAGCTGCCCACATGGGCCGCCAATCTGTCACTCTGTCAATTTGTCAATCTGTCAATCTGTCAATCACTGCGCTAATGCGTGAAAAACTGGCAGATTGCTCGTGCGGTAAGATCTTAACCCGTCCGAACGTGTACTACAAATATCCTATCAGTTGTACAAGTACCCCGGGTCTACATCCCCAACCACTTATTTCTACGGAAACTGGGAGACAGCTGATAGGAATTCAGTAGTAGGCTCTACGGGTACTGAGTTTTCTTTTTGTTTTTCGAAGGACGTCTTCTTCCTCTTTTTGTGGGGATTTCTGTAGAACAACCGAACTTGTGAGCAACTAATCAGCTCAGTACCTACAAAACTGCTCTAACTATCAGACAAGCCAATGAATTTATAGAATAGGTCCTATTTTTGCCGACAACTCCATTTTAGCAATGACTTGTTGCAAGGAATTGGTGCTGGTGGTTGTGCTGTAGCTGCTGCTGCTGCTGCTGCAATAATAATAATATACTTATTTAAATAACTTTAATCACCAAAGGTGATACTAAATTACCCAGTCGTTCTACAACTTGGGGCCTAACCTCTCTTCGATTGAGGCGACGATAAAGTCCTCTGGTTACAGACTGAGTAGCTTTTAACCACCTTCGGTGGATTTTCCTACTTAAATAAGTATATTATTATTATTACCCAGTCTGTAACCAGACTTTAACATCGCCTCCATCAGAGAGTCAGGACCCTAAGTGGTAGAACGACAATTTTTCAAACAAACCTTGAACGTCAAACATGGAAAGAGACAAAACAAGTCACACAAAATAGGGACTTGAGAGAAAGGAAGGAAGATAGTGGGAAAGGACCCAGTATCAAAGGGAAGGGACATGATGAGAAGCAGGGACAGAGTACAAAAACCAAGGTACAAAGTGGAAACAACCCTAAGATCCAGTAAGCCAGGCTCGTAGGAGAGCAGCCTCTCTTTGGTATGGCTGCACTGGGGGGGCAGGTGTTGCATACTGCTTCCTGGCAAGGTGGATGGTTGCAAGCCACTGCCGCTTGGCAGTCAGGGTGTAACCTTGTAGGACTTGGAAAGGGGTTTGTAGAAGGGAGTGTGACTGGGGGAGTGCACCGGCTGCACCAATGGCCAATTCAGAGGAAATGGAAGCATCAAGAGATTGGTGTTGGTCAGCATCAAGGGTTCCCCCAGGACCATGGAGTCGTTCATTCCTATAGGTCCAAAGATCCCAGGAGGTGAGAAAGAACTGATGGATGATAGCTGTAGCCCAGCGTCTGGGGGAGCGCTTGCTTCCAATGTGGGAGTAGTAGCCAGCCTGGATTGCTGCTGCAAAGCAATCACACCAGCTAGTCAGAGATGATGATCATGTCATCCACATCATGCCAGTTGGTGACGGGATGATGGGTCCTGCAACTGATGTCCCAGTTCTCTCAGGTGCTTTGTAAAGGGATATCCACATTTTTACTATTTTGCTTTGCTATGGTGCTACTAGTACTATGGTGCTTGGGGACATTCAATACAAAAATGCTGGTGCTAGTTCCCTGCTGAGTAGTACTACTACAAGTAGTAGTACTAGTAGTACCTGTGCTGGAACTACATATCCTAGTAGTAGCTCATAGTACTAGCAGCCTGCAAGATACTTAAAACAGGATGGTCAACAGGATGGTCAACAGGATGGTCAACAGGATGGTCAACAGGATGGTCAACAGGATGGTCAACAGGATGGTCAACAGGATGGTCAACAGGATGGTCAACAGGATGCTGCAGGGGATACTTTACAGGATGCTACGCAGGGTTCCGGGACTGGGCGTAGGGATCTATTACCACTAGTAACACATGCTGCTGGATACTAGAACCCAAGCACCACCATATGCTAGTACAGGGTTAAGGATACTGTATGCTATGAGTGTGACATGCTAGCGTAGCGAGCATGAATCACGATTAAATAATTAACCGAATCCCACATACGAGCTGACCGGTGTTTGAATACAAATATTCAAACTGTACGCCGGACGCTCCAGCAATGCATGTGTGTCGTTATTCAAAATACGAACACGGCGCGCGTTTGTATATTCAAACGTTCACATGAAAATCGTAACGCTCGCTTAAGAGTTGAAACTCTAGTCACAATTTTATACTACTCCAATTTTCTACCTTAGAGTGTAACACAGTAATTACTGTTTATCTTCAACGTAGGAAAACAGTAGAACTCAGTACTGAACCAAAAACAATCGAATAAACATACCTTATCCTCAACAACAGAGGAACCTTTATCCCCAGCAAGCTCTTCTCCTCCAACGCAACCATGGCAGGTATCTACAGAGATCCCCCGATCACTTACAAGAGCTCCTTCGATCGAACCAAGCCCAAGCTCTTCACTCTGTACAACGTCGATGAGGAACGAACCGACAGCATGAAAGTCCCCCTGTTTACAGAGACAGGAGGTCTGGAAGAACTGCTCTTTGTGGAGGAGTCCTTCCGGAATGCGGCCATCTACCTACGACTACCCGTCCACATCTACCTCACCCACTTCGGACGCTGTCTCACCACAGACGCCCAGAGCAAGTGGAATGACTTAATCAAGGACCCACTGGATCCCGAAGAGTTCCAATACTCCCAAGAAGAGATCGGAGGATATGAACAAGCCTTCATTGACTTCACCCAGCTCTACTGCAACGCCAAGGACGCCAGGGACATCATGCACACCTACCTTCGAAGCCAGGACTGTCGAAAGACGCCCGCAGTCACCTGCAAAGAACACTCGGATCGAATCCTTATCCTCATGAAATACACTCAGAAACTAGAAGGAAGCAGCGCACCCCTTTCCAGAGTGGAGAAACTTACAATCCTCCTTCATTCATTTCCCTCTACATGGATTGAAAGCTATGGCATGATGCACAGTGGCATCCAAGAAGACACGACGGTCCGACACATTGTGGATTATATGAGCTGTCACGAGCGGCAAGCCAACAAGAAGAGCAACAAGAATAACAACAAACAACAAAAGCGCTCGAACAACAACAACAACAACAGCAACGCCCGAAAGCGCAACTATAATTCCAACCACAAAGGAAACCAGAATAAAAAGAAATCCAATCCCTGTCGAATCCCAGGCCATAATCATGACTGGTCTGAGTGTCCGAAGAATCGCTTCTCCAAGAATTACAAGAAAGGCTCAGGCTCCAGCAATACTCAACCGGAGACCTTCCACGCCAATACGACAGCTTTGATGATAGCAGGAAGCAACGAGACCTTCCAAGCCCACATGAACGCAGCGCGCGAGGCGTACCACGCTAACCATGGTGGAAGAACTGAAAGGAGCATCGATGGGGAACTTGTGTGGCTCCCCTGAGTCTCCGGAGGCTCCAGGCCTCCAAAACAGAAGCCCCCGGCTTCATTAAAACCAGCAATCACCTTGCCTCCAGCTCCCCTGGAACTGGATGCCAGTACAGCCCTGCTGTCTGGGATGACGCATGGAGGAGATCTCCCAGATAAAGAGGGGAAGGAACCTACAGGATGGAGTATTCCTGTTGAGCGCTCAGCAACAAAGCCTGCCACAGCAGCAGCAAAAATGATTGTTCGGAACATCCTACAGGATATATCGAACGTGGATCCGAATCGATCCAAGGGTACAGACGCATCAACATCGATCAACACGATCGATCCAACTAAGACAGCAGCAATAAATGGACCAACCTTGTCCCTGGCAAGAAATTGGTCCACCGGTACAGCAAAAAATCTCTATTGCAATCCCGGAAAATCCAGAGACTACACCAAAGGAGGTGCGCTGGAGCAAAATTATTTAAAGCTGCTGTCGACTGCTGGAAATACAACCAAAAATACAGCAGAACAGGCACCGAATAAGAGCAACGTGGCTCCTATTCCGAATACGAGCAACGTGGCTCCTATTCTTCTAACCAATATACAGTACATACAAGGCATACCCCTCAAAACAAGACCACTACTAGCACTGCTAGATAGTGGATCCTCCGGAACTCTAATCAACAAGAGAGCACTACCATTTGGCACAATGCCACTACGAAGCAAGCATCAAGTCCTAACTACTACAGCCAATGGCAGCTTCAATACTACAGAATACATCGTCATGAAGAACATCAAACTACAAGAGTTTGGCAACTACACTATTGACCGACATGAGGCAAGGCTCTTCCATTCCCCTGGCTGCAGATATGATATTATACTAGGCAGAGACTTCCTCCACCTGGCACAGATCAATCTCCTATTCAAAGAAGGCGCAGTACAATGGATGGATAGAACCATTCCTATGAAGGACACGTCCTTATATCATGAGACCGACTACACCATGCTCATGGAAGAACTCGAAGATGCTGAACTCTTTGCAGATGATCCCTCCTTTGCCAATCCATACAAGTCCAAGGTGATCTTAGACAGAGCCTACCAAGAAACAGATCCATCTACAGTCGCACGACAACAGTCCCACATGTCCTCAGCAGAGCAACAACAGTTCCAAGCAGTACTAAACAAGTATCCAAACGTCTTCAATGGAGAACTCGGCAAGTACCCTCACAAGCAGATCTCTCTCAGACTGAAGCCCGGATCCAAGCCTATCCACAAGAAGCCTTATCCAGTTGCATACAAGAGAGAAGACCTATTCAAAAGGGAGCTCCAGAATCTTTGTAATGATGGAGTACTCAAAAGATGCACCGGACCGGCTGAATGGGCATTCCCAACCTTCATAGTACCAAAGAAAGACAATAGGGTCCGATGGGTATCAGACTTTAGAGAACTGAATGAACTCCTTGAGAGAAGGCCATATCCCATACCAAGGATACAAGATATCATGAACAAGCGAGGCAAGTACACGCACTTCACCAAGATTGACTTGTCCATGCAATACTATTGCTTTGAACTGGATGATGCAAGCAAGAAACTCTGCACAATAGTGACACCATATGGTTGCTATGAATACCAAAGACTACCAATGGGAGTTAAAGTCTCCCCGGATGTGGCGCAGCAGCTCATGGAAGACATCCTACAAGACACTGACTGCACTGTTTATATTGATGATATTGGCGTCTGGACCAATGGATCCTTTGACCTCCACATGAAGACCATCGACAAGATCCTAGACCGGCTTAACCAGAATGGGCTCAAGTGCAACCCACTCAAGTGTGATTGGGCTGTACAAGAGACGGATTTCCTAGGCTATTGGATGACTCCCACAGCAGTTAAGCCATGGAGGAAGAAGATAGAAGCCATCCTCCACATGGACCGGCCAAGAACTGTGACTCAAGTCAAGTCCTTCCTCGGCGCAGTAGGTTACTACAGGGATATGTGGCCTCGCAGATCACATGTCTTAGCTCCTCTATTTGATATCACCGGAACCCCCAAGCAAAAGACTCCTCAAGCAGCTACCATCAAAGGCAAGCAACGCAAAGCGCCTTCAGCTTTCACTTGGGGACCTGCTCAAGATAAAGCCTTTCAAGAGATGAAAGCCATGGTGGCAGCAGATGCGCTGAACACCTATCCAGACCTTAACAAGCCCTTTGAACTGTATACTGATGCCTCCGACCTACAACTAGGTGCTGCCATCCTACAAGATGGCAAGCCCATTGCATACTGGTCCAAGAAACTATCTGATGCCCAGAAGAACTATACTACCACGGAGAAAGAACTCCTAGCAATTGTACTCTGTTGCAAAGAGTACCGAAAGCTGCTACTTGGCGGTGTTATCAATGTATACACTGACCATAAGAATCTTACCTTCCGAACACTATCAGTCCAACAAGTCCTCCGGTGGAGACTATTCCTTGAAGAATTCGGTGTCAACCTCACCTATATTGAAGGCAAGAAGAATGTTCTTGCTGATGCCTTCTCCAGACTTCCCCGGATGGATCCACCTACTGTGGGGAAGAAAGAAGCCCTTGGTAAGGGTACTCTTATTGATTTTTTGAAACTTGAAGTCCCCAAGCAAGATGAAGAACTGTTCTTAGCAGAGTTCCCAAATCTATTCCAGCACTTATGCAATGACGCAGACCAGGAGTTATACTCTTGTTTGCTGAACAATGAGTGTCTAGTCAACCTACCAAATACCCAAGACTTGGAATGTCCGGTTAACTACAACAAGATATACCTCCATCAGCAAAAGGACCCGACTGTCAAGTTCAAGATCCAATCCAAAGCATTCTTCTACCAAGAATTGCAAGGCAATAACATCCTTTGCTATGCCAACCAATCCAATCCAGATAATTGGAGAATTTACATACCAAGCTCTCTTACGAATGATACCATCAAGTGGTACCATCTCCTGTTGGGTCATTGTGGATCCACCAGATTATATAAGACTATCTCAGCTCGCTTCTACGCCGACAACCTGTCCAACTTATGCAAGTCCTACATTTGCCCTGATAATTGCATCCAATACAAGATGCCATACCCCGGGTCTACTAGTGATTAGAATAGTAGTGATATGCAAATTGTGAGCTCTATTGGTTAGTCTATTTGCTACAGTTCTAAGAGCCTTCCGAATCAGCGATTCTGTCGACTCGCCGATTGTTTTTATCCTTATCCCTAATCCAGTCCCGAGTAGACTCGTGACTGTATTCCGGTGCACGGCATGCTCCTCCATGGTACTGTAACAATTACTTCTCTGGTTCAGGGCTTTCCCTGCAATAGTAGGGATGGACTCTCCTGATGTTAACTCGGTCAGTTACAAAAGGAGCAGTTTCAATAGTTACAGTTCCATTATCATGGGCCTTGAGCACCTTGTAAGGTCCTTGCCGTGGGAAGGATAGTTTTGGGATAATGCCCTTCCTTTCCAGGGTGACATAGTCTCCTTCTTTATAGACATGGGGGATCCTTTTCTGGTTTTCCCTGATGTTGCTCTTGTGGATGCTTTTCTGCTTCCTTGCTTGGATTGCTTCCCAACCCACTGGGAAGTTCACCGGCATGAACATGTCTCGACCAAACACCAGTTGCGCTGGGGAGTACCCCAGGGTTGTGTGGATGGCACTCCTGATAGCGTATGCTGCCTTGGTGGTGAATTCCTCAAAAGGGTCCTTCTCGTGGAGGTCCCTGTTCTCCAGGTTGAAGGACAACAAACAGTCCTTTAATACCTGATGGATCCTTTCCAACACCGAGTTGGATTGTGGGTTCCAAGCTCCACTGGGCTTTCTTTTCATCCCCATGTTCTCGCAGAGCTCTTGGAACTCTGCTTTGAACTCACTCCCGCCATCAAAGCCAATTTCCTTTGGGCGCGGATACCTTGCCAGCCAGGTGCTGTCCAACAATCGTTGAGTTTCTGCTGCATTTGGGGAGTCCTTCAGGTGAGCCAGTTCAAACCATCCGGTCACTGGGTCCACCATGGTGAGGACATGGATTTGGTAGTCTTTACCGTTTTTGTTGTGGACAGTTGCAGGTCCCCAGAGGTCCACATTGACCCTCTGCCATTTGGTGACTTCAACTGCTTTCTCCGGTAGTAGTCCGTACTTCTTCCGGCCACTCTTTTTGAACATCTGACACGTGTGGCAGTGTTTACAGAGGTCCTGGACGTCCCTTCGTAGGCCTTTCCAGGTGAACACTGAGCGCATGCTCTGTTCCATTCTCTTTTCTCCGGGATGGACCAACATGGTATGGTACCATTCCATGACTCTGTCCTTGAGTTTGTCGGGAATCAGAATCTTTCCTTCTTTGTGGATTAGGTTGTAACCTTCCACCATTTTGGTGGTCAGCCGATTGTCTTTTTCCAGAGCACTCATGATTCCTGTGTCCTTTTGCTGGTAGAACTGAATCATGTCCGGAGCAAGTGGGAATGCACTATTGCCCTGGAATTCTTCCGGAGATTCTCCAAGTGGGAATAGGAGTTGCCGGAGGTGCTCCTCCTCATCCGCGTAGGTGAGGGGCTTATTCGGTGGCAGCCATTCCACTGTGTCCGCTGGATCATCAGTGATGTCCAGCCGGGATAGTGCATCTGCTGCATCATTGTCTTTGCCCGCAACATGCTTGACTACTGGATGGAACTCCTCCATAAGGAGTCTCCACCGGACCATTCTCTGCGTCGGCATCTGCTGATACAGTAGGTTTAGGTGGTCTGTGTGAATAATCACATCTTGTCCTCGTAGGATTCCTTCAAACGCTTTTAGCCCTTCTACTATGCCCAGGAGTTCTTTCTCTCCAACCGTGTAGTTGAGCTGCGCAGAGTTCAGCTTCCGGGTGTAGAAACCAAGGGGCTTGCCATCTTGGCATACAGTTGCTCCCAGTTGCCTGTCGCTGGCGTCTGAGTAGAGATGAAATGGTTTCGTAAAGTCTGGGAATGCAAGCTTTGCTTCATCCGCGAGCATCCTTTTCGCCTCCATGAAAGCTTTCTGCTCTGCTGGACCCCAGTACCAATTCATTTTTCCCTTTTTCCCTGCTAGTTTGTTCAGAGGGGCTAGGATGTGGGAGCGGCGCTTCCACATGTCCCGGTAGAAATTTACCATTCCAAGGAACATCTTGAGTTGCTTGGTGTTTTTGGGGGCTTCCAGGCGCTTCATCGCCTCCAGCTTCTTTGGCTGGGGCTGAATGCCCTCTGTTGTTAACAGAAATCCCAGATATTCCACTTCTTTTTGCATGAAAAAGGATTTTCGTAGGTTGGCTCTGAAGCCAGCATCATCCAGTCTCTGTAGGACTGTGTCGATTTTGTTGAGGTGATCCTGTTCAGATTCTCCCTCCCGCTGAATGATCAGGATATCATCAATATAGACAAGAACGTAGTCCAGATCCCCTAGTAGGTTCATCATGACTGATTGGAAGATGTCGGGCGCACATGCGATTCCCATTGCCAGTCGTTTGTAGGCATACTTTCCCCACGGCAGAATGGTGGAGCAAATTTTCTGGCTCTCTTTGCAGATGGGGATGGTGTAGTACCCTTGGGATAAGTCCAGTGCCGTAGCAGACTTAAATTTCTGTAGTCTTTGGATGGTTTCCCCAATGCGTGGTAGGGGGAACGGCTTTCGTTGAATGGCTGCATTCATCTTCCGAAAGTCCGTGAGGACTCGTATGTCCCCTGTCTTTTTGGGTTGACAGAACGTCGGTGATGCCCATGGTGAGTCATCATCATGTGGAAGTTTCTCCAGGACTCCAATGTCACAGAGCCTGTTGATTTCCTTCCGGAGTGCTTGTTCAAAGGCATGGGGTACTGAATAGTACCTCTGCCTGACCGGTTTAACCCCTGGTTGGAGTTCAATAGATACCGGTTCAATATTCTTGAGCAGTCCCAGACCTCCTCCAAAGAGTGTGGGGAACTTCTTCAATGTTTTCTTCAGGGCCTCCTTAGACGCGTCTGTGATCTCCAGGTCGTTGACCATAGCGTCTATATCGACTTTGGAGTAGTCGGCGTCCAAAATTTTAGATTGCCTTTCTTCCTCTTTTTGGAGGATTGGACTCTGTGTGTTGGCAAAGAATACTGCCTCGCATTTGTCCGGGTTCGAGAGCTCCCCCATTCCCTTCATGGGAATGGAGTCACCCTGCCATTCAATTGTTCGGGAGCTGTATTTTATATCCAGTCCCAGTTGTGCCATCAGGTCGGATCCTATGATCATGTCATAGGGCACTTCCTCGTGGTGGTGATATTCATCCACTTGGAAGGTCCATTTGATGGTCTTGGAGTTTGAAAATTCTATCAGCCTTAGTCCCACTGAAGCCGCAGACTTGGTTCTGAACTTGCCTCCATACGTGTTGTAGGTGACAGATCTTCGGTCTCGGTTCGTTAGTTGACTTCGGTCGACAAATTGCCTTAGTATGATGGATTTGGAGCAACCAGAGTCGAGTAGGCCCCGGAGCATCCTCCCCCTTCCCTTGTGGTCCAATACCTCCACACAGACGTCTGCGAATCGGTTGATTACGCGCGGTCCGGTGTGGATGGTATCAGAGGCCATTCAGTTGTGGGATCCTTTCTTTTTAAAGGTCTTTCTGTACTTCCTTCTGTACTCTTTGAGTTCCCGTTCGGAGATGTCGATCTCGTCATCGGAGACTTCGTGGTCCGCTTGGGCCGTGGCCAGTACGTAGGAGTACTCGTGGTTCGATAGGTTCCTTCCCCAGTGGGGTTTGGAATGTTGCTCATTGTCTGAGTCTTCCTTTGCCACAAAGTGCTCCTTGAGCATGTTGATGGTTTCCCTGTTGAATTTCCCCTTCTTGGAGGGTCCGCCGGTTAGTTTCCAGCATTTGCCGGCGTGGACCTTGCCACAGGTCTTGCATAGCTGTTTGTTGCTGTTGTCCACAGGGCGCTTCTTTTTGCCAGGGGATTTCCCGTGGTGGGTTCCTCCCCCAGATGCGGCCTTGGGGGTCTTCTTGGGGCCACCGGTTTGTTTTTCGAGGTCCGCGATGCGTTTGCGGAGTTCATCCTCGTTCCGGATGGTGATTTCCAGGTTTTCGAGCTTGTCGATAGTGGTGTTAAAGGGGTGTTTGTAGACGTCCCAACTAATGTGCTCCAGCTTCTCGCGTTGGGAGTGGGTCATGTTGGCATCTAGGATTTCCTTCATGTCCTCTTCCGAGTAACTGGATGGTGCAGTGCCGTTTGCAGCGCCACTTTCCCAGAGGCAATCGGGTAGATAGCTCTGTAGCTCGGCCATACGGTTTGCCCATGAGCGAATACCGTGTTTCATGTCGATTTTCGTGTTCCGGATGAATCTCCGGAGCAGAATGTATGATCTTTTGCCATTCATGTCATTGCCAAAGATTTTGAGCTTGAGGGCGTGCATACACTCCTCAATGATATCCTTTCTGTACTCCTGGGTTTGGTAGTACTGGATGAGGGTACTTGAGACCCTTTTCTTTGGGACCGGACCGTCAAGTGCGGTTGGTTCCGGTTCGTGTTCGGACGCCGCCGTAGCAGTCGTGTTGTCCTTCTCGGTTGGGGCGTTGGCGCCCTCCACCGCCTCTTTGGATTTGTCAGCGGGGGGTTCCTTAGGAGGTTCCTTAGGTTCCCGCATGGCAATCCTCTCGAGTTTTTGTTGGATCAGTTGGTTGTTGTGTACCTTGTGTCCTGGTTCGGCATAATACGTCCGGCCCAAAACCATCTGGACAATAGAGAGTGCCTCGAGGGAGAGGATTCTCTGTAGGACATCCAGTTTCTGATCTCCTTGGAGTTTCTCGTTGTTGACAATTTTCTGGTCAAAGTCTCGCTTCCAGATGATGAAGAGTTCCGGTCTTTCAGTGCCGGTGAGTACCTTCAGATAGTCACTGAAGGCCACTCCCCCTTTCTCGGAGTCTATGCTCATCTTCACAGCATCGGCGTCTTCCGGCCAGTTCTCGCGAGTGAAGTTAAAGGGTTTCTGTTTGGTTCCTTTGGACGCCATGGTTAATCAGTTTTATTTAGTTAATTTAGTTACTTTAGTCTGTTATCTGCTAATCTGTTAATTTCAGTGTGGAAATGAGCAAAAGTGGTTGCTCCAGATTTTGCAGTTTTTGCTACTAAATTTGGTTTCCACGCGATAACTCGTGTTGTAACTGATTTTGCTCTCATCCATCTTGGTGGTGGGAGTTGTTTCTCTCTTTAGCTCCCGGGAATCCTGTGGTTCTCCGGAGTTGTTTCTGTTTTTATTTTGTGGGATTCGATTCCCGTGGTTCTCCGGCGTTGCTTCTCTGTTAAGCGGTCACCGGGCCGGTCCCACTTCCCGTTTCCCGTGGGATTAGTGGTGTTCGGGTATTTATCATATACCTTTCCGGATATCCATATTTCGGTTGTGGTTGGCATCCCCTTTCCGGTCTGTCCATCCCCTCGGTGTTGGTCCAATTAGTCCATTCACTGATTTATGTGTCACTTTTTCGGCACATATTTTCGCATTTTTCGATTATTTCTGTTGTCGACCATGGTCCTGTTTAGGTCCTTAGGTGTCTCTGTTGCTGCAGTTGCTCCTTGTAATGGAACCAACTGTTGCTGGGGTTGGTATTCCTTAGTGCTGCAGACACCGGATGTCCTTTCCCCTGTTTGCTTCTATGCGCCTCCATCTTTCGGCAGTTTCTTCGGTCCCGTCGGTTTGCCGACCGATCGATCCCTTCTCTTGCTCATGGTCATCAGCGCTCAGCTTGATTTTAAAATCATGCCATACCCCGGGTCTACTAGTGATTAGAATAGTAGTGATATGCAAATTGTGAGCTCTATTGGTTAGTCTATTTGCTACAGTTCTAAGAGCCTTCCGAATCAGCGATTCTGTCGACTCGCCGATTGTTTTTATCCTTATCCCTAATCCAGTCCCGAGTAGACTCGTGACTGTATTCCGGTGCACGGCACAAGAGCAGACAAGCCAAATATGGGAAGCTTCCTCCCAAAGAAGCCCCGGTATCGCCCTTCGATGAAGTCCACGTCGATCTTATAGGCCCTTGGAAGATTACAGCTCAAAACAAGACCTACAACTTCAAGGCTCTCACATGTATTGATCCAGTTACCAACCTTCTTGAAATCATCCGGATCAGAGACAAATCTTCTCAGCATGTCTCCGATCAGTTCAAGAACTGCTGGCTCTCAAGATATCCTAGACCAAACAGATGTATTCATGACAATGGTGGCGAGTTCTTAGGGGCTGAATTCCAACTCACTCTACAGCAGTATGGAGTCCAATCAGTCCCCACAACAGTTAAGAATCCACAAGCTAATGCCATCTGTGAGCGCGTCCATCACACAGTCACCGATATCCTACGCGTTCTAGTACATGTTAATCCTCCACAAGCCAACGCCAGAGCCACTCAACTCATGGATAATGCCCTAGCAACATGCATGCATGCCTCTCGATGTGCAGTCAGCACCTCCTTACAAGCCTCTCCAGGATCCCTGGTCTTCAACAGGGACATGATGATAGATCTGCCACTAACCTCCAATCTATTAGCTCTCAAGCAGCTACGACAACAAGGAATCAACAGAGCTCTGCTTCGGGACAACGCAAAGCGAATAGAACATATCTTTCGAATCAACGACAAGGTATGGCTGCAGGAGCCAGACCCAGACAAACTACAGCCTAGAAGAACAGGCCCCTTCAGTATCATACAAGTGAATGACAATGGTACAGTTAAACTGCAGAAAGCCCCTTCAGTAGCAGAAACAGTGAACATCCGGAAGCTAACCCCTTATAAGGAACCGGAGTCGGAGTCGACAGCTATTCACTGGGCATCGTAAGATTCGTCTAATCATGAGGCACTATGTGACATGCTAGCGTAGCGAGCATGAATCACGATTAAATAATTAACCGAATCCCACATACGAGCTGACCGGTGTTTGAATACAAATATTCAAACTGTACGCCGGACGCTCCAGCAATGCATGTGTGTCGTTATTCAAAATACGAGCACGGCGCGCGTTTGTATATTCAAACGTTCACATGAAAATCGTAACGCTCGCTTAAGAGTTGAAACTCTAGTCACAATTTTATACTACTCCAATTTTCTACCTTAGAGTGTAACAATGAGATATCATGCTACTTCGAGCTGCAAACTTTCTAAGCTGAGGTATTTGAGGGGTACAGTAAGAGGCATAAATTATGTACTAGAACCATAGGTTTGGCCATGCAGTTGGCGCGAGCACGGCAGCATACAAGCATGCAGCACTGAAATATGATTATTTTGGATCCACACAGATCCATCATCTGAGTAATTTTTTACTTGAATTGCTCCAAGGCTTCCTGGGAGGAGCATACAGTAACCTTACTTGACTTTTTAGAAGACGGAATTGCTGACTACTACCGTATGGATCCCCTAACAATTGAAATAGTAGTAAGAGTTTGTTTACCAGAAAATGTGATGGGCTGACGTAGGTACCCTACGAGAGGCTCTAAATGATTCATTGAATCACGCATGTGCTCCAATACACAAGAATATATATATAATATTCATGTATATATACTGAATATTCAACAAATATCAAGATAAACAAAGATTCCCGTGACTCAACGATTATTGATAGTATGGCCGATGAATAATGTATCATTATTCGATCATTCATCCCATACTCAAGAAATCATTCCCATCTCATAAAGTATTCAACCATTCACAATTTTATTAATCCATCTAATTCTACCTTAGACCGTAACAGAAATATCCTGATCAAGGTACCACCTACCTTGGAAAAGATCCTCATTTTTTAAAATTTCAACTTATCCGTGTTGTTGCTAATAGATATTATTCTATTCATATGCTAAGTATCTATGTGTGGTACATTGTAATTTTGGTCGCTCCCATAGGTTGAAGTAGAGTGGGGGCATAGGAATGTTCCTTGGTTCTCCGCATTTCATTTTTCTGAGTCAGAGAAAAGTCATTTTGTTTGTAGAGTAACAAAAAACAGTCATTCAGTGTGAGCTGGGCGACATTACAACAATTGCTTGATATTTTCAATTTCTTCACTTTCACATGAAAAAACTGTCTACAACACAGGTGTTGTTAGTGAACAGGGCACTTCTGGTTGGTATGGTTCCAGATAAGCTATTGAGAATTGAAAACAATAGCCTATCAGGAAACAAATAGCCCCTTGAACAATTCAAACAGCTTTGGCAGCCCCTCAGTATTCAGTAACATCCAAAGTGCAGCCTAAAGGGTTTTGGGGGTACCTTTTTATTGTGTGGTGGTCTTGAAATGAAGTAAGTTCTGTTGAAACGAAGTATATTTTGTTTGTGTAGTTTCTTCCAAAGGCCAGTTTTTTCAATGTATTCCACGAACCCCCCGACAGCACTGCCGGCGGAAGCTGTGGAAAAAACGTCAAAAACTGATAGAAGTACAAAGCAATAAAATCAAAGCCACAACTTCAAGTGGAAGGGGAGGAAACAATTGATGCATTGTTGAGGGCGCAATGTAAAGATATTTGTCCGTCAACAATAGAGATAGCAGCAATAGCAGTAACAACAATACAGCACAGAGTGCTGGCAAATGGTTAGACTACAGAGGATACTGTTCAAGCGCTATTGCATATACCATGAGCACACTAGCTACCACTCTAGAGGTACATTAGAGATGTCAAGTATCAATGCCGGGCATGATGTGTTCTTTTAGAGGCTTTTAAACTGAGAGTATTCCAAAGAGTGAGAGCTTCGGATGGAGCTCCGAATAATTGTTCCGTAACGCTGATTCGTATGTCGGTAAAGGGTCAGAGCACATAGGTCCAGTACTTCATTGAACTGTACTGACCATATCTTTTACTGACACCTGACACCTACGTCGTACACAATGACCATACCCCGGCGGTAAGTAGCATAATATCAAGGTGAAATATCTTCATAGCAATGCTCTTGAACTGCTTGATTTTCTCTCCAGCCAAAACTGTTGGAAGAGGGACGAAGTCCTTCTCGAAACACTGGCTTCCTTGTATTTTCTTGTTTGCCACCAGCACCAGCACTGCTGATCTAGTGCATGCAGCTCTAGTAATCAAACCACCACTGCTTGGTTCCTTTTCTCTGGGATGCTTTAGATGGCATGATATCATCCAAGTGGTTAGGCAGGAGGGCGGATGATCATTAGGTCTCAGGAACTGATTTTAGAATCATTTTTGTTTCCAATTTTAGATTCATTTTTATTTCCAATATATGTAGACTCCAATGTAAATTCTGTGTAGAAAAATTAAAAAATGGCATGGAAGGTGTTATCGTTGTGTGCTCAACACTGGAAGACGATTTTCTTTTTCAATGTTTGAGTTACAATTTGCACCTGTTAGGTTTTCACGTGGATTTGATGCATGCAAATAATGTGACTCTAGATCCCAAAAGCGCTAATCTCTACAGCATTACACCTGGGTAAACAAGAAAAACAACAAGGAGAGTACCCCAGAAAAAACATTCATAATTCGGGGCACCACATAAATTCTATTCTACTTGTTAAAGTTAACTGCTCATATCTCCATTCAAAGGTTCTTCTTGATGAGTAATACTTTTTCCTTGTTCCTTCCCGATCCACATGTAGAACATTCAAGATCTCCCGTCAATTTGTTTTCCGTGGCAGGAAGAAACATCCGCCATCAATACTTGAATTTTCAGTCAATCGAAGAAACATCTGATTACATTACGGCGAAGTAGCAGAGGTTAATGAAGATTACCTTCGGAGACATCTAGATGACATTATTCTACAAATGTCGAGCTCTCTTTCGCGGTCGCTGATCGTCAATTCCTTCCGTTGCCTTGTCTTCATTGTTGTTGTAGTTGTCTCCCAATAGTCCCCACAGGTTCCAAATACTAGTCGTAGATTTCTTAACAATAGGACGGAGTGGGGTAATGGTTTCGGTTTTGTTGAATCTCTTTTTGAGAGCTTCGAGTAAGAGTCCTCCGTGTTCTTCAAACCGTTCGTCGTCCTTGCGGAAAGTCACAATTTGTGCGCCGACCAAAAACGTTGTATCATTCACCCAAATGACATCAAAGTTGACTCGTTGATTGTTCGAATCAAACAGTCCAGACAGACAGTTGATAATATCTCGGGATGACACAGATGGGTCGATGTTCGCTACACGGAATGTCGATCGGTGAGACATTCCCCTTCCAAGAGGGTCCAACCCCGGGGATTCAAGGTCGATCGTATACGGTGACAAATGAAAGTAAAGCTTGTTCCGTCCGTATAGGCTGCTAGAGAAGCTAAAGTCTTCACTGCTGCAATCCCAAAGAGCAAACTCAGAACTTGATTCTACCGGAGGAATTTTGCTTTGATCTTGAATAGTGTAAGAAAGAGCACAAAATGAAACTCCTGTCATATAGGCGTCATAAGCGGCGTCATGGGATTGTTTGTCATCTTGAGCTTGTCCGTTGAGGCTGAAGACGCGGTCCTTCCAATGAGGATGACTCGCAACTGCCTGTTCGTAGACATCATCCAGGCGTGTACGACCCGACAACGTACAGTAATCTATAGCCATGACTTTTGTATCGTAAATTACAGGAAAAAGCGAATGAAGGAGGCTTTTGCAGTCATTCCAGTTGTCGGGAAGTGTTGGAGAATGAAAGTGGGTAATGAGAAATAGCAGATCCATCAATCCATTGTGCACGACGAGAGGAATTTTGCGGTTCGAGAGGCGCTTTGATGGAAAAATATCCATCACGGCCTCATTTGCATTGGATGCCAGAATCACATGCTCTGCTCTGCTCACAATTGGTTCTCCGCTACATGCTTTCGTCAAGGCCATAAATATACGTTGTGCCCCAATCTTTTCTTGGATCAATTTGCTGTATCCCTCAACAAGCAAGCGTTGGTTTCGCCTCGCTTTCTCTTCACTAGTACACCTCCAAACGCGTATTTGATCATTGTTGTGTTTTTCGAGTATTAAGTAAGGATAATCTCGTTCGATGGCCTCGTACAACGAACGACGCAAAAAGGAATTGCATCTCGGCAGCAGGAAACTGATTCCCTCTGCCCCTGGTGTGCTAGCACCGGGAATGGGCGCGTCCAACCATTCTCGTAAACTTGACATTACTCTTGCATGGAACTCTTTATCCTCGTCTTTGCTCAAAATGACCTTGCGTTTGGATTTTGCTGGTGTTGTGTTGGATTCATTTTCAACCTCTTCGTGATGTTTCAAAAATTTCTCAACGAGCTTCGCAGCTGCACTTTCCGTACAAAAGGGAATACCGTCCTTTGCCCACAAGTTCAGGTCCATATTGTTTTTCAAAAGAAAATGAATGCTCTGTGGACTGAGTGTAATCTCTCGAGACTCTTTTTCATCCGGCGGAAAAAGCGTAAATTTATACCTTCGAACATGAAACGAAGCGGCATCAGAAGTCTCCGATTTCTTAGAAGAATCGTGTTCGAACAAACAAATTCCGAATTGGATGATAGAGTATCGCTCAGGAACAAGCTTTAGAGTAGTGTAGCGATCGGTGGGTGAATCTTCTTTGGAAAGTAGTTTAGATCCAGGCAGTTGTATTCCAGTCATTTCTTCGTCGATCGCAATCCAAGAAGCGTTCGGAAGATGCCGAATGAAGTCGTTGCTTTGTTCCAAAAAATCTGACCTACAACGTAACAGGACCCAGAAAAATAGACATTTGTTAGACTGATGCACGCCTCTCGGGAAATCTATCAATAACGAACAGAACAACCCTGTTCTGTGGTGACTTACTTTTTGGAATTCACCATTATTGATTCGCCACCGCCACCGCCACCGCCATCGAATGGAATGCTGGGACGATTGGAAGAATCAGAACCATGTTGCCTATGCTGAACGACCTGCGCCATTATGATTGTCGGCTCCCAAAATAAGGAAACAGTAATTGATTCTGAAAATGTTAGTATTCGATACCTTATTGTCAATTACCGGTAGAGTTACTTGTACGAAGTACTTCGTACGGTAGTATTGAGAATAACGTAAGTTGTAAGTTATCAGTATCTCTACTTTTACAATACGGTAGCTCAAAGGTATTTTTTTGATGTGCGAGCTCTCAAAAAGGGGGGTGCCTTCCTGGTGGTGCGGAAAGAGCTTTCCATGTGATTGATGTGTCAAAAGTTGCTGTGAATGAATCACAAAGCATTTTGTTATGGCAGATGGAAAAATGATTGGTCGGAGTGCAATCTCTCAATGACACTTCGCGCGCGGGGCGACATCATAATGTTATTGTTCTCACTACGTACTGGTACACAGTTTCGTACTACGTACCGGTATTACTTCTATTTTTTGTACTGTATCCAAACTGTTTTCTCGATTTTGCTCTCATCAACAGCAGAAGAACTGGAAAAAAAATGTAGCCCTGATCGAGTCGTCAATTCTACGGTGTTCGGATAAAGAGGTTTGAGACATGTTATTGATATCAAAATCAGTCACAAGACGATTATTACATGCATGTAGGACTTATCGGCTTGCATTTTCGTCTTCATCGTTTCAAAGTCTACCCCTCAACAAAGTTAAAAGAGTTCCGCATCTCTCGTTCGAAGACTGACTCTGATACAATGACGACGTACGCCGTACTTCAATAGTAAAGCACTGTTTCCTTTCACTTCTTTCACTTGTGTAAGACGGGAATGGTGATTCATCATTCTAGTAATCATTCTAGAAGTGCTTTCAGATTTTTATGATACGAGTAAGGTTACGAGTTCTTAGTGACTACGAGCACTGTGCGGTAAGGTTTACGTACAGGTACTTTGAACTTCGGAGTATATCAAATGCGCGAAAAACGCGCGAAAAAAGATCGCGTGTCTTGCGCCCGCATCGTTTTCTTTGTTGAAGTCACAAACTGTCTCGGCTTCAAACCTTGGATTTTTGCTTGTGACATTAGTTCTTCTTTGAAGTACGTGTGCTCCGAAAGACACGGAACAAGCAGCTTTGTTTTGTACGGAAAACTCGAATCAAACTGATTTTTCTTTTTGAGGCGAAGTACCAGACAATTCAGCATTGCCTTTTGATTAAGAACGGAACCAGGATTACTCAATCAAGCCAATCCCTACCATTTCAAGTCTACGGAGTCTTATGCAACTTTGACAATGTTTTGGGGTGCACTGTCTGTCTATATGGTACTCGCCTTTGCGTGGTGCGAGCAAGCCTTGTCGTTTTCTCTGTCGACACCGACGGCAGCAGTTCGTTCTGAGGACATGAAGATAATCCGACCACAATTAAAAGGTTCGGAAATGCAAAGGCGGCGAATGGAGTACCTCAACATGCGAATGGAAGCGAACGGTTCTTCCTCCAGCGATATTGATCCGGTGGGGTCTGATAAGGGTTCAGAAAATCAATCAAAAACCGGAGAAAAAGGAGTCAGTACGGACAACAATTCGCAAGCAAACAATGTCATCCTCGTTGTGCCACTTATACTGAAATTCATGGTGGTACTGATGATAAAGTTCTTGACGGATCTGGTTGTCTTTCCGTCACTCTTTCTCTACAGGCTGGCGCGTAGAGGGAAACGAAAGGTCGTAAACCTCTTCGATCGGTCTTCATCAACCATCAAACCAAATGGGAGTACGGAATAGATGCTGCATCTGTCCATCAACAGTGAGCTGATGCATATGATTCGCTTCGTTGTTCGATCCTTTCGGGCGTTTGTGTTCTTGATCAGCGACAATGCAGCACGGGATTCATACTACATAAAGATGCGCAAAATACATTTACACTAAACTAGAACTATACGGACTAACTCTCCACTTTGTTTCATCAATTAATCATCATTTTGACTTGTCTATGGACCTTTTTTAAGACTAACGCCAAAAAATTAGGAGTCTGAACCAAAAGGTTTCATTTGTGCGTTGCCTTGGAAATCCTGTCAGCCTCAGATGGTCTATTATTGGGAAGTTACCAATTTGTGTTTTCCATTTATGACCAAGAAACATAATGATGCCTGTAATTGAGAAACTCACAAAATTTACTAATGCAGTCCAACTGTTCACTCAACAATAGATACAGCAGCAGACTGCCAGTACAGCAGTGCTGCTTTAGCAAATTCTATTGCAAGCCTTGCTGAAATGTAGTATTTCAACACTATTTAAACGCTATTTCCAGAAAATAGTGTCAATGAAAAAGTAGTAGCATGTCAAGAACACCTCTTGTTGGGCATTGTTATTGTACCAACAACATTGTCTTGGTTAAAATTCTGTGGTAATATCTCTCTCCCTTTTTTATTCCAAAAGGACTCATTGTACACATGACTGAATGAATTCAGCTTCTTGTTGCTTGGATTGAGTTTGGATAATCACAATGAAAAACAACTATGAACTTCTCAATGACAAATGCAGCCCTTCCAGATTGAATCATTGTCAGTATTCTTCGCATGACTGTTGAACACTAATGGACTTTCAACTTATGCAGGTTTACTGTTTTCTTGGCAAATTGTACTACTTTCCTTGCACAAGCTGTTGATCATATCATTGATGCACCAGAAGACTCTTAGGACTACACTGCATTTTGTGCAAAACATAGCATGTTTGATGTGGTAGTAGTAGCCAACAGTAGATCCATGTCAATAAGTTTGGGAGTAACCATTGACAACACAATAATAGTAGCACCATACCAACTGAATCATGTTTGGGAGTAATTATTGAGAACACAATAGCATAGCAATTGAATCATCAATAATTTCATTTTGACATGAAACATTTGTTGCATTTTCGACTTTCGAAGGGACTGGGAGAATAGTGTAAAGGATGTTGTTTCACTCAGTCAAAATGCACACTTTTGAAACTTTACCCTTTTCTCTGTTGAAAGATATTTGCCGTGCACGGAAATACAGTCACGAGTCCACTTGGGACTAAGAATTAGCGAGTCTCCGGAATCGCCAAATTACAGCGACTTGCGACTTTCGGAAGCAATAGCAATAGACTAACTGCTAGAGCTCACAATTTGCATATCACTACTATCGTAAACACTACTAGTAGACCCGGGGTATGGCATGATTTTAAAATCAAGCTGAGCGCTGAAGACCATGAGCAGAACAACCGATTGATTGACCAAAAAAGCTGATGAAAGGAGAACTGCCAAAATGGAGGCGCAGAGAAGCAAAAGAGGGAGAATGAAGCACCAGTGTCTGCAGCACTAAGGAGCACCAATCCCAGTAGGAGTTAGTGCCATTAGATGGAGCAACAGCAACAACAGAGGCACCTAAGGACCTAAACAGGACCATGGTCAACAACAGAAAATAATCAGATGAAATAAGTGTCAAAAAAGTGACACATAGCAGTGAATGGACTAATTGGACCAACACTGAGTGGATGGACAGACCAAGGAATGCCAACCAAAACCGAAATATACAGATATCCGGAAAGGTATATAGTACATAGTACTTACACACCACCAATCCCACAGGAAGAGGGAAGTGGGACCGGCCCGGTGAGTGCTTCATAGAGGAGCAACACCGGAGAACCACGGAAATTGATTCCCGTGACACAAAAAGAGAAGCAACTCCGGAGAACCACAGGATTCCCGGGACGCAAAGAGAGAAACAACTCCTACCACTGCACAAAATTGGAAGAAAAGATGGTTACAACACGAGATATCATGAGAACAGTGGATCTCGAGGGGGAACTGTAGCAATCACTTCTGCTCATTTCCAAACCAAGATTAACAAGTAACAGAAATATTGTAATTAAACTTAATACTAACCAGTCAGAGATGAAATGAATTCAAGCTTCAGGTAGATCTTAACCTCCAGTGTAATTTATTGATACTACTTGTTCTTGCGTGTTGATGGCTGCTAGTAGTTGTTCCTAGTAGTAACGGCTCCATGCCTCAAGTTCGAAACTTGTAGTTAAGGGTTTAGTGGTTTAAGATGCCGTGACACCGTAGAACTCAGTACATTTTCTACATGTGCGTCAGCCGGTGTCCTTAACACTGAAACACCAATAATCACCCATCCTGTCAGACCGTCTGTCATTCTACCGTTTTTTCGATCGATAGAGGTTCGAAATCTCCAAGTCGAAATTCTGCTCACTTTTTTTTGCTCCGGTGTTCTGTTTGCAACAATAATAAAGACAACTTGCTCTGTAACAAATAGACCACTTTAAACTTTAAACCACTAACAACACTAACTACAAGCTCTATATCTTGATATAATAGAGGTGTACGAAGTGGTCTGGTCCGAATCCACCACCGGGGGGGGGGAGATATTAATTTTCGCCGTAGTTTGGACCGGTTTTTGCTTGTACTTCTTTGGGGGGGTGTACTCAGTCTACAGTTCGATTCTCGAAAACGACTCCTCCAATCGATCCGCAATTTTCAGGCCTTGTCTATCTTGATATAATAGAGGTGTAGGAAGTGGTCTGGTCCAAATCGATCGAGTGGTGCCAGAGATATTAATTTTCGCCGTAGTTGGACCGGTTTTTCCTTGTACTTCTTTAGGGGGAGTGTACTCAGTCTACAGTCCGTTTGTCGAAAACGACTCCACCAATCGATCCGCAAATTGGAGGCCTTGTCTACCTTGATATAATAGAGCTTTCTGAAGTGTTCCGGTCCGAATCGATCGAGTGGTGCCGGAGATATTAATTTTCGCCGTAGTTTGAGCTGTTTTTGCCTACGGATTTTCAAGGGGAGTGTACTCAGTCTACAGTTCGATTCTCGAAACCGAGACGTCCAATCGATTCGAAAATTGGAGGGGTTGTCTATCTTGATATAATAGATCTGTAGGAAGTGGTCCGGTCGGAATCAACCAACGGGGGGAGGAGATATTAATTTTCGCCGTAGTTTGGACCGGGGTAGTTTTTCGACCGGAAAAAAGAAGTGATTTTGCTGCTGCTTCGCCAGTTTGATTCTCCGTTCCAAGCGCTCTAATCAATCCGAAACTTGGAGATCTTATTGCTGTAATAGTAAAGATGGAGACGCTGTAGTATCAGAATTAAACTGGTGTTGGTTATGGAGTTAGGTGCTGTGGTTGTTGAAATGGAGTTTTTTTTGAATTTTTGACCTTATTTTGTGGCCCGATGTAAGAAAAGGCCAGGCGCCCAATATAAGTCATGTTGGGTACCGTTCGAAAGCTCATGACCTTGCCATTTCTGTCATCGGGTATAAATTAGTGTCCAACGTGTGGTGTTAGAGTGATTACAGTTAGCAGAAACAGGCGACCTTCTGCTGTTGCTCTGGCTCATTACCTGTCCGGAAAAACCCGGTGTGTTAAACCACTAAACCCTTACTTCGTATGTCAACAAAATAATAATGATGAATGGTAATTGTGTACCGGGTCCGACTTGTACCGTACGTAGAATACGGTACGTGTAATGACAACACCCTCGAAACTCGCAGTTACGGCAAAATTGAAGTGTTAACTGTACCGGTACGAGTAGCATGGTTTCGAAATGACCGCAACTAAAATCAAGACTGGCAACTGTACAATGTGTCGCGATTGACATGATGTTGTCATACATAATTATTTTTTCCGTCGTGAAATTCGGCCACATTTTTCAATTTTGTCGACCGTAAATTTCAAATCGGAACGAAAACTGGTCTGATTTTACTGTAGATCCAACAAAAATACAGTAATTATTTCGTAAGTCAGTAGTTCTGTGAAATTCTCCATTGAGATTACTTGACGAATCACAGCATCATATCAAACATTACAGATAGAAAGTGCTTACACCACGAGGCCTTGGACTTTATCTGATCGATCCATATCTACCGGCTCATCCAGACCTGAATCAATTTCTTGCAATCAACAAAAGCATAGACCGTACGAAAAATGTCAGCATCATCATATAGTTCGGCGGCGGAGGAAGACGTCGCGCCAGGGAGCGAATCGATGGACAGAGGCCTCGTAACTGATGCCATGAACAACACACTGGAATCTTGCGAATCGATGGAAATTCGCCACTATCGCCGAGGTTGGGTTCAAGAGTTTTTCTGCTGCATCACAAGATCAGACTTTAAATTTTTTAACGAAGGGAAGAAAGTTGCGACTTCTAAGGAAGATTTCGCGTTTGTCTGTCGCTGTTGCTTTGGTCCATGCCATTCTTTCGATATGACAATCAAAGACAAGGAAACAGACACTCAGTTTCTCGAGATCAATCGTCCCTCTCGGTGCTGCATGGGAACCACCAAATGCTGCTGTAGACAAGAGGCATCCATCTTCAGCGGAGATGATCATTTGGGCGATATCCAGGAATCATGCTGGTGCTTTGTTCCGAAGTTTAAAGTGTACGATCATGATGACAATGAACTCTACATTATTCGTCCTCCTACCTGCTGTGGAAGTATGTGCATTGATTGCATGCCGGATGAAAAGTGTGCTTGCCCTCACGGGTGTTGCATGATTCCATGCGATGTGTACCCCATCCAAAATGGCGCTGAAGGATCCAAACCCATGTGAGTGATTTTGATGGCAACAGGATGTTTGCGATATGTTTTTCAACCAAATATGTATCAATTTTTTCGTTTTCATCGACTCAAAAATGTTTTCCCCTCTGTCTCGTCCTCAAAATCAAGCGGGAGGATGGCAAAAATACCGAAAAAGACATTTAAAGAAACGTTCAACGAAATTAATTATTACAAGGTCGATTTTCCGCAGGATGCTACGACAAATGAAAAGGGTCTTCTCCTCGGTTCCTCAATTTTGATCAACGCATTGTATTTTGAACACTCCGAGTAGTGATTAATTCTTGAAACAAGAGTGTGTACATTTAGTTTTCCCTCAACTTTTAATTAATCTAGTATTGATGATGATAATGTCAAGTCAGTGAAAGAGTTAAGTATGTTGACGTTTCATTTCAGTGCACTAAACAAGATGATTGTTCAATTCTGCCGATTGAATTGACTAAGTGTTGTGCTATCATGTTTTCAGCCTTCAAGGTAATGAAATAGTTGCACGTGTTGCTCCTGTCTCAATTGTTTCATGGTGCTGTCATCATCTTAAGCAAGGGAGTTCAGAGTGTTCATTTCCTCATCGGTCAGTTCAAAGTCGAATATATTCAGATCTTCTGAGAAGTGATCTTTGTTTTTTGATTGGGTGGTGAAGCTGCCGCCGCTCTGGACAATCCATCGAAGGGCAACCTGTCGAAGAAAAGTATACAGCACAAATAGTGAGCGACAATACAATTTGTCCTTCCTCTCCACTTGCAACCTTAACAATATTCTTTTCCATGAACCAAAGTTGAAAGCAGAGGAATGGTTATGGGAAAAATGTTATCTACATACCTGTGCGAACGACTTGTTGTATTTTTTGCCAATCTGGGCGCAAGTCTTCTTGATGTTTTTGTCGAAACGTCCACCAAGAGACCCACCAAGAGGGGCCCACGCCTGAACCAAAATACCTCGCTTATTATTCTCGGCAATTGCACTGCCAGGGTGATAGGCTACACTGTAGGGCAGCTGATTTACTACCGGTTTGACCGTCGCTTTTTCCAAAACACAATCGAGTTGCCTCGGCGAAAAGTTAGAAACCGATATGCTCCGTGTCAACTTTTGAGCGTACATTTCCTCAAAAGCGCTCCATTGACCTTGAATGGATTCGCAATCTGATACAGGTGGGATGTGAGAGATAGATAGGTGAGGTCAAGTTTATGTTCTTAAATGCAACAGAAGATGCACATCGGAAGCTTACCAGGCCCTGGATAATCAAGCATGATTTGATCCAAGTAGTCTATTCCACCAACACCGAATGCTTCCATATTACGTTTCCAACCTGTAAAATGCGTATTGTCGACAAAAGGCGTGGTCAAAAGTTCGTATAATAAAAAAAGAATTGCAACAGATCATGTTATCATGAATCAGAAAGGTTTTATAAGTTGACTTTCAACCTTGTAAGTTTAAAAGTAATCAGACAAGAAGATACGACGGCACAGGTTTCGTAATAAAGATTCATTCACTTCGCATGTGCCTACCTTTCGTAGTCGCTTGTTTCGCATTCTCAAAACCACTCACTCGGTTGGAGACCACCGAGCCACAAATGTACAAGTCTTCTCGTGGAACATTCGAATCTTTAATGGCTTTCGCGAATCCCTTTTGATTTCCGGCCAGGACACTGGCAAAGAAATTGCGGTATCCACACTCTAGAGCGGTAAGCGTCAGTTTGTAAGCCGTGTTGTCATCGTAAATTCTGGAGTGCGTCGTGAACGTGGCGATCACAAGAGTAAGAAAACAATTATGACAACAGGAGTATTATCTTTGTAGGTCTTGACGTTGCACAGAAACGGTCAATGTGTGAACTATCGTAGAGCGTTCTGTTCGATCAATATCTCTGTCCTGCAGAGAAATAGCGACTGCAACTGCGGCAGCAACAACAATGGCGACAACATCAACTGCAAATACTCACTGAAGGCCAAAGGAAGCCAGTGGGAATTTTGATCCGTCCGCAAGAGTTGCAATCGGATTGATTGTATCGGTTCCTGCCGCTCGAGCTAGTTGTGGTGAATTCGGAAGCAGCAAACCGGAAGCGGTAGTGGTTCCAAACGCGGCAGCGCTTATACCGGCCTGTTGAATCGCGCTTCGTCGATCCATACCGTTTTGGTTCTTGGTGCTCAGAGACAGCGCCCAACCTTGGTTGGCAATCAGCAAGGCCAAGCAAATCGCTAAGGCTAAACCATTGCTGCGTACCATCGTTATTTGCATTCTGGATGATGAAGGGTATTCAAATATTTTCCGATGTAAAGTGTAAGAGTTTGATCGACCCGACGGGAATTTTTCAGGTGCTTTCTTTGACTAAACTTCCAAAATCGAATGTCATGGTCAAGATTCAAGATGCGTCATGCAGAAAGATTTTGAGATCTGTCAACATCGGAAATCGGAAGTCGAGTCAATGAATCAATCCCAATAAAAAATGTCTAGACCACCACAAGTGCGTAGTACGTACGGTATGTATGTTACTTTACAATACTTCGTACGTGCAGTCATAGATTCTGTATTAGTGACTTAATCGACTCATTGGACTGCGATGGTGATGACCTACTGGTTATCGAAAAACCTGGGTCATCAAAAATCTTAAATCGTGGACGACACGAAGACTCGCATCGATGTACGCAGGCCGGGCAAAGAAGTACGTGTTCGAAATTTGCATTCCAATTAGTGATCACTTCTGAACTTTGTGGGTTTCATCCTGCTTAGATGGACCGATGTGCATTACGATGGATGCTATTCATCAGATGATAAGACCTTACCTGTACTCGTTTCTCCTCCTTACTTTACAAGTTGTAACGGTAACCTTACTCTTACTTCAGCTTCACCATTCATCCAAAAATAGTTCTCCGTAACAAGCGCTGTATATATTGGAATTCGATTTCATCATTCACCATGCTTACCGAAGACAACATACTTCTTGCAGGAATCATCTCCGTCGTTGCCCTCGTTTTGGGATTTATCTTTTTGTCGATGAACAAAAAGAAGACAGTCTTGCCCCTAGATGAATTCAAACCCTTTCCCCTTATTCGCAAGACAGTGTTGTCACACGACACTGCGGAATTTGTGTTCGGTCTCCCAACCCCTGATTCGGTCCTAGGTCTGCCAACCGGTCAGCATATTTCTCTCCGGTTTTTTGAAACCGACAAGGAAACCGGGAAAAAGGTGCAGGTCATGCGTTCGTATACTCCCGTAAGCGACAACACGACTCTCGGAGAGGTTGCACTGGTTATAAAGGTGTACAAGGCTGGCGTTCACCCGAAGTTCCCGGATGGGGGTAAAATGAGCCAGCACTTGGATTCTCTGAAAATTGGAGACACCGTCGACATCAAGGGCCCTAAGGGACACATGGAATACCTTGGCAATGGTGGAAATTACTGGATGAAACCCATTGGTAAACCCAAGGTGACTAAACAATGCGATCAATTCATCATGATTGCAGGCGGTACGGGGATTACTCCGATGTTGCAAGTTGCAAATTTTATGTTTCGCCGATCCAACGACAATGTCAAGGTCAACTTGCTTTATGCCAATCAAAGTGAGTTTCTTTTGACGACCAGCTTTTCATTGATGATCAAAGTATAAGCGCCGTCGAAAAAGGAGTTCCTGTTGATTGGATCATTGGCCGGAATCATTTTTTGCTCTGTTTCTCTCCTTTTTCGTCTCTCACATATCTTTCCGCATTTTTTGACAAATAAAATAATAATATGAAATAATTCGTAATTATTCGTGTTCCCTTCGAAACTCGCAAAATTTCTCGGTGAAAAACAGCCGAGGACGATATCTTGGTACGAAAGGAGCTTGAAGCATTGGCAACAGATTTCCCTGATCGATTCAAACTACACTATACCGTCGATCGACCACCTACCGACGGGTCATGGAAATATTCCGAAGGATTTATCAGCAAAGAAATGATCGAAAACCATTGCTTGTTCAATAGCTCTTCGAAAAACACCCAGGTACTCTTATGTGGGCCTCCTCCTATGCTGAAATTTGCGTGCTACCCCAACCTGGAAGCTTTGGGATTTACAAAGAAGGATTGGTTTGCCTTTTAATCAAACAGTTGCGATCTACTTGTGTATCATCCATCGATTCATTACAAGTAGCCGTTTTATATCTTCTGCTTGAGCACAAAGCAGAAACGAATAACATTTTGAGAATGCGCTTCTATCTATTGTATTACTCTATTTCTATTATTAATATGTTTGCGACAATTAGATAATAGGAGGTCGTGCGATCAAATACTCAGGAGTGCAATATGGTCACATATTTTGCTCGACAATTGAAATCATTCCATCGTCACTGCCTATGAACAAGAATTGGGGAATAGGGTTCAAATCCGGCGGAGTGAAACTTACGCAACGGATAGGGCCATGCTTCGAAAGATTCAGTCCTGATAAAATCTTCAGGGTGGATAAAGCCCGAATGTAGACGTGCCCGTTTTCACCTCCAGTTACAAGAACTTCTCCGGTAATCTTCATGTCGTGAATTTGTTCACCGGCGTTGACGGAACAGAGACAAATTCCATTGATCGTATGGGTATACAGTCGGGAGTCGCTCATCTGAATGACTATCCGTCCATGCGCTTCCAGGACTATTTTTGTTACTGACACAATTTCTTGGGAGTGCTCTGTAGTTTGGGCAGGAGGGGTAAATGACCGAACGAATTCACCTGTTCGTAGTTTGTGAATACATATTCTTCCTCCGACAGATCCTGAGGCAACAATGTCGAGTTCAGACGATAGTGCGACGCAAGAAATAGCCGATTCGTGACCGATGAGCACATGACAACAGGTCAAAATCTGATTTTCATTGGGAGGCCTACCAAGAGCTGTTTGTATGTACCCGTCTGAAAGAACAGCTGCCATTTCTGGGTGGTCCACTACCCAAACTCGGCACGTGCAATCCTCTCCCCCAGTCACGAAAAGGCCGCCATCGCTCCCAACAGCCAGGCATCGTATCACCCCTCGGTGCCCTCCATTATCACTCGCTTCGAGCTTCCAAGCATCTGTCGAATGCACTTTTATCGTATTGTCCCAATATCCACAGCTAACGAGAAGAGGGGCTGCGTCGGTGTATAGGGCATCTTTTGCCGAGGCCAAGCGCGAATGTACGACTGTATTTCGTCTCCGGAGTAGCTCTTTCTCAAGGCCTCCAATTGTTGTCGCAAACGACCAGTTGCCAACAGCGAACGGGCTTGTTCGTTCGCCAACTGTTTGGGGTACTGCCGATCCACGTTTCATTACAGAACGCGAGTAGCTCAGGTCGTGGCTTGGAAGCGACTGAAGTCGATCGGGCTGAAGACGATTTGTCGCACTCTTAGGAGACCACCAAAAAAATCCTACCTTCAGATCAGAATAAACAGCAATAAGGGCATCCGCTTTCACATAAATATGAACAACGGCACCAGCCCCACGACCACTCTTTCCTCCAAATTGTTGGAAAGGTGTATGGCATCTTAGCCGCACTGCTGTTGCAACCTACCATATTTTTCATTTCAATTGATCGATCGATGTTTCATGTGAGTGTTGAAAAATAAATTCAAGAAATAGAGTGGAATACTCCTCGCCTCGGCTTGACACTCACATTATTGATCAGAGGTTTCCATGAAAGTTCCAATCCATACCGACATGGGTGAGGGGCAGTAACAATCAACTGGCTAGGGGTCTGTCCGAAATTCTGAATGTGGGATTCAGTTGCAACTCTGTCAACTTCGTCTTTCATTTTATCAAGATCAACACTTCCCTCATAGGAAAGAAAGTGAAAGACTAGCATTTTGTTGTGTTGCGGATGTAAAATGTCACGTCATTAGAAATAGTACGAAAGCAATCAGATTTTGAAGTTAGATGAACTGCCCAATAGATGGATTGATCAATATTAACGACCTTACCATTCCATGCTTTCTCGGCCTCAAGCCCTCGCTGCTTGTACCCGAACACTAGATCGATCCAATTTTGTAAGTTACTTGATACATACTCGGATTCCAATGCTAGTCTATGTATTCTCACGAATTCATGTGGTGATCCTTTTGCCCAAGGAGGTAAGCCAACATCATTGATGAAAATCCCTTTCTGCGTCTTACCCAAAGGAAATTGGTTTGTGTTTTGAAACATTTCGGGCATGGTGAAAAGTTCTGAGAGGACATAACAAGAAAAATAAAAACTGAGAAAGGTACCGGTAAAAAATCAATGAAAACGGGGTCCACCATTTTGATATTCAACCATTATCGAAACGGAGTGACCGCACCTGGAATCAGTTCTTTGACATCGCTGGATGACCTGTTGCAGCTCTTCCAGCATTCGCTCAAGTCGAAGAATAAGCGATCGGCACAATCGAATTTTCCTGACTGAAGATCGATAGCCATACTTGTGAATGGTTCTTGCCGAATTAGAAAATGCAAAACTAAGCCAGGGGAAGAGTAATGTGACCCGTATAGGAACTTTTCCTCGGGAGAAAACCCAAAACTTTCAAGCTCTTGGTATCGTTCAATGAGAATAGCCAGTCGATCTGGATTTAGAGCACCTGGATGAAGATGAAGGTGACAAGTAATATAATCTTAGATGAGCCGTTGAATTCATTTTCAGAGTTGAATTTGTTTACATGTCAAACTCACCAACAGGCTTTGATAGGTCGCGGTATACTCTACTATCAGATAAATCGATCTTTTCACTTTCGTAGTCTGAGATTGTCGTGGCGACGAAAACAACAAATTTATGAGGTATTTTCTAGTAATGCCGTATCAGACGTACATCCGTTTGCTTTACTTACCAGCAAGAATCCAGGGGAAAACTGGGTACTGGGAAATGTCATTGAACGTTCTTCCTGCCATTCTATTCAGTGCCATCAAATACCTTATGGGCAAGATCATTGAAAAACGTGAGGCGTATGACCAAAGTGAAACATGTTGTAATATATGCCAGAGGTAGCGATTGCAAAGGGTCACTTACTCGAAGTTTGATATCTTTCTCTTTTTCCACAATTCTGTAATTCTCGTCTTTTTGAAAACAGCTCTGGGGTTCAGAGACTTCGGCGAGAATATCATAGGTACCTAAAATAAATGGTTAGAATTATTTACCAAAAATCAAACATCAAGTTCATTTTCAAGTGAAAACTTACTCTGCAACTGTTTCTTAGCTTCGCATAAAATCTGTTTCGTTCTTTCTGTCCCCGTGAAAAGTTGAGGAAAAGTTCCTGGCCATCAGCGAAAAATAACTCCAACGCCTGCGTCCTCAACAAGTATCGACGTCCATGTACTTCTTTTAGCCCATTCAATCGCCAGCGCCGATCACTCTTTTGCAATGTGCTTGGCTCTTTACTTATTACATTTATACCTTTCCCGAGCTGATGAAAATAGAGACCTTCCGTTGTTAATAACAAGTGTCCATCAAATGTGTAACGCAGGGTCACCATCATCACCTCTTCAAACCTTCAATCAAAACGTAAGCGTGAGTAGTCATGAGATGGTAAGTATAAGATCGCGCAAAATTCAAAATAATATAATGCGCACCTTGCAACGATTGTTTCGTTATCTTCCCATATGAAAGCCCTGGCCCATTCGTCTCCACCAACTTCTAGTCCTTCTTCGTCTACAGATTCCTCTACTGTCAAGTCAGTCTCGGAGGAGTCAACTGACAATAATTCAGGATTCGAAAAATCTGTTGCTTCTTGTTTCGACACAAGTTCAGATTCTTCCTTTGTCTCTCCGTCGTCTCTTCGGGAATCATCGTGCTCGTCATCCAAGGCCAATATGTCGTTGTACGAAGAGAGTGCTTCATGATTGCGCTTCATGAGATCCGAAAGCTCGTTTTGCAAATCGAATTCTTTAATCCCATTTTCTTCTCGTTGTCGATCATGTCCCATCATCAGATCATATCTAGCTGACTGATGAGAATCAAAATTCAAATTCGGAACAAGCAAAATACGTCTACCGTTCTGATCCGTAAATACTGGGAGTTTCCAATGGGAGGGCAGATGGGTTGTGCTCCCAACTCTTCTTTCTATTGCACCCCAACGTAACTTTGCTGCAGCAGACAGTTCAGCGATGTCTTTTGAAAGGAATTTTCCTTCATGTTTACAAATATTTGATAAGAACTTGAGAGCAGTGTCTCCTTGAAACTCAAGATCACGTACCGCACTGGTTTCTGCCCACTTTCGTTGCTTCTCCAAATATTCTATTTTGACAATCAATAAGGCAAAGATGAGATCAGTTCGACGATAACTAGTTGCGAAATTTCCGTCAGGGAATAAGTTTTCATACCTTCAAATGCTGCATGTAGAGATTTTTGGTAGGCCTTCTCGATCGCAGCAGATTCTCTCCCCAACTCTTGTACAAATAGAGTTTCGTCAACCAACATCCTCTCTGGCTTATTATGAACAAGCATGACCGAATCACTTTTCTGAGAAATATTCATTTGGAATTTTTGTACCCAATCACTCGATAGCAATGCTCGCACAAGTGTTTCCTTTTGAGTGGAAGGGCTTTTGCCACTTTCGCCATCTTGAACGTCTGGAGGTTCGATACAAAACTGAAAAGCAACAAGTGCTTCTTGAGTCATTGAATTTCGTACAATAATACTTCGCTTTTCATATATAGTCATTAATACTTCCCGTAGCTTGGATTAAATGTCGGTAGCGATTCAGACAAGGGAGAGAAAGTGATGAGACGGGCGGAAGTTTATTGAAAACAAAATGAAAAGCGGAAGCATACAGAAAACGCACCTCGATTGTTACTCTAAATATCCGGCGGTAAGATCTCTTCCGCGCTTCCTTGTTTGAAAACAGCGGCTTAGACCTGCTGGAATCAGATTCGATTTCGTTAAGAAGTTTTGCACATTTTTGAAGTGCATAGTGCGATCGGATAAAGCTTGACAGCAATAACCGATCAAATGGCAGGGTGATTTTATTGAAAGTCACAGAGTATCTCTCCATTGCTTCAGATTCTCGAACAAGTTCAAGACTATAGTGCAGAAAACATCTCAAGCGGCCGCAGCATTGCAGCATTTTAACACTACTTGGCTCAAGCGTGCAAAGAAGTAGCAACGAATCACGAATCAACGACGCCAACAATGGTCCCTGTGAATCCCCAATCTGTGTCTCTGTTCCTCGCACCAGAGCAAGACCCTGGAGTTGTGACGCCTTCAAGTCCGAGGTTGAATCTTCTGGGAAGATAAAGACATCGAGAAGAGATAGCATTTGCGCAGCAATATGCACAGAAAGTCTTTTCTCCAAGTTCGAATGCCCTAAAGCTTCGGTGTCGTCAACTCCCAACTTCTCGTGCGAATATATTTTCATCACATTTTCGTATTCAATGGCGCCGATGACTCCTTCAGGTAGAAGAATCCCGAAAGTACCACTTGTTACATTATCTTTCTTTGAATTGATACATAATTCTGCATTATTTGAGTCCAAACAGTGTATAAATGCAGTGGTGGACATTGCGAGGTACTTCAGAAATCTCCAACTTGCGATCGCACTTGAAAACTTTGTCCCGCGAGCACCATTTGAAAGAATAGCATCCGTAATCATCTTTGCATTCGACTTTAACAGAGTTGTAGACTGACCACTGGTAGTGTCTATTCTTCCTCTTCCTTTTTTCTGATCGAACGATAGCACTCCGTGTTTGCAAAGATTTGCAATGAGGTGGCTCACAATCAAGGCAAAAACCTCAGGGCCATTCACATACACCCTTTGTAATGCCGCTGCTTCTTCCAGCGCCACAAGAGACTGCAAGCAAAGACAAAACAATTAGGAGGAGATTCGGTAATGGTAAAAGATACAGCGATCCTGCTTCACTCACCTTATCTGCAGAATTCCGGACAATATGCCCAAGAAGAATTGAGTAGAGTTCTAAGGAAAGATCATACGCTGTGGTGCAGCCTTTCGAAAGGGGTGATGATTCACACGAACCCTTTCCTTCTCCCGAATGTGTTTTCTCTGTCCCCGCACTGCCGGGTGAAACGGTGGAAGCCATGTTCTCGATGACCTCCGATATAAATTGAAATAGGCACGGTTGCCAGGCTGTGCACGAAGCAATGATGGAGGCTCCTTCAGGATTGGACTCAGACAAATTCACAAGAATGGCGAGCCAACGACTCGAGTATTCAGTAGGAATAAAGCGCAAGGCTCGTAAAATTGTGTTCATCGAGAGAGCGTCACGAATTTTGACATGTTCATCAATCGAAGTCTTTGCCATTGTCGATTTTGTCCACTCAAAATCTACTTTCACAGCATACCGTAACGACGGATCGGATTTTACGAATTGCCTTATCAAAATATCCTTCGAAAGAAATGGATCTTTGTTCTCGAAGACCATACTGACCAATGCTGATTGGGTGAACGGCCCCATTCTATAGCGGTGAGATTTCAAGAGGTGCCAGAGAAGTTTGTAAATGACTCGCGGGGTCAGCTTTGATGGTGCAAGCGTTTCAGTCACTACATCATTCTTTTTCTCGCCAGAATTCAAGAATCCTTGACCAACGTTAGATATCAAAGATATGGTGTTTTCTTGCAATTTTCCCGGCACAATTGCTATGCTGTGTGGCATTTTCGAAGAAGGTTTGTTTTCCGATGAGAATGAAAGAGGTAGATCTGGACCATGTGCAGTAACACGCACGTATCCACAAACGCATCTTATCCCTATGGAACGGATTTGATCATTATGTGAGTTCACCATCGAAGACAACAACCATGCAACGCCACTATCAATCCCACCGCATACTCTAGCGAAGTCCTCGATTGTTTGGGAAGGACCGAACTCCAGCGAACAATAGAAAACGGTGCAGGCTTTTTGCAGAAATAAAAGGCGCTGGAATAATACCAAGGGCAAAAGTGTGAGTTTCGCAAAGAATATTTACACGAGGATAGGAACAAACACAAAGCAGTCGGAACGAGCGACACACCTCTCTACGAAAAAATGGCATTTCCAAATTTTGTTGTCCCTCTGATATCTCTCTCGTAGTTTCATTCCATTCATATTCTGCATTAGAAACGAGAGACGACCAGAGCGATGGTAAGCGAAATAGAAAACGGAATTTCAACGTTTACAAAGAGACAGCAAACAATCTCAAAGGATCGTACCAAGGTACTTTGAAAGAAGGCTTATAAACGCCGAAATATCATCTCTCGCCGGTTTCGTTAGGAAAATATGGAACAGCCATGCTAGGAGGGTGTCAATGACGTGATGCCGCTCTTGGTTTGTGAATCCCGCCTGACCATTGGCTTCGCTCGAAACTCGCTGAAACAATGCAGTATTATTCCACAATGATTTTCATAGCAAAGAAGTCAAAGCATGGATTTTGAGTTACGATCAAATGCTTTCCAAATCCCAAAAATTGTCTAAACAAGATCACAAGAGCCGACTCACCTTCATTTCCACTATGTCTCTTAGTATCCATATTATATCTGTTACTCTGACATCTTTACACACTTTCGCTGGACTGCTCAGCACAATGTTGGTGAGAATTGGGAGAAACGCTGGATAGATCGAAGTGAAAAGTTCCGCATCTTGTCCTTCTAGCCACAAAGGTGTATTGAAAACCAGGGTTGAAAAAACTTTTGTTTCCAAAGACGCAAAGTGCTTGCAAGAAGAGTGCAATTCCAAAACAGCTCGGGCAAGAAGTTTCGAAAGACTTGGAAACTTGAACAGGGCTCGAACTATGGAATGTTTCTTGTACGGAAAGCCATTGATGCTCTTGATTTTGTTTTCTAAAAGGAGTTGCTCCACGACATCAATCCCTCCGCATCGAAGGAGTTCGCGTGCATTTTGGTAGTTTCCACGGACAAAACAGGATAGCAGGTTCAGCAGGTCTGGAACCAAGGAATGGGTTATCGTTTCATCGAAACCGGTTTGGGTTTTGTCCCTTGCAATTTCCAGGTTTTTTTCACCAAGAATGGATTGAAAAATGGATAGAAGAATCTGGACACCACCCATGCTGCCAATCACCTCTTGAGCGCTCTCGATGCATACAGCTCCAACACAGTCACGATCGAGGGACACGTGCACTCCGCTGTGCAGTTCCATGAGAAAGTTGTTTTCTCGTCGGCGAGGGTTCCAGCATAGGTAGAGTCTGGAAATGAACGAAGATTTCGAGAGCGGATTGTTGGCATCGTATGTGTTTTCATCCTCGCACAGATCCGCTGTATCCGTAGTCCTATTGGTTTCTTCTCTCCCCCACGAGCTAAAGGCCAAATGCTCCAAGTCGTCGGACCGAATGTTCCTGCTGCTGGTAATGGTTGACGTTTTCACGGATTGATTGTCTTCACGAAAATCGGCGGCTCTCCCTCCGCTTGTCGCTTCCGTCGAAGTCCTGTCGTACATTGCCTTGAAGGTGGCATCGGAAATGTTGTCTCGGAAGACGTAAATGGAGCCAATCTGACCGTCGAAATTCTTTCCAACGGTGAAGGAAAGCGACTTTTTGGACTCGTGCCGGATTTGTGGGAATTTCATCGGTTCGACGAGCATGGGTTTTCCATCTAGCAGGACCGTCATCTGTTCCCTGGAAGACAAAGAGAAAACGCCTTTTAACCGCGAGCGGGTGTGCCGAATGGCAATGTGGTACCATATCCGAGCATGCAACGGGCAATTGTTGACTCTGATGCGGTCCACAACCTTGTGATTCTCGACCGTTTGGATCGATATGACAGCGACGGTCGACCGCGCACGCTCTGTCCTGTCGTTCTGCTTTTTCTCTGCTCGTTTGTTTTGCTTCTGGTTAGCTAACGGAACGAGAGAGATTGTGATTCCGCTACCCGTCTCACTCAGGGCCTGCAACAAGATGCACGAAGAACCGCCGCCGTTGCGATCGGGATCCTTCGCGGGGACGGAGGAGAGAAAGTCTTCGGCGCGAAAGGAAAATGCCGTTCCAAAGTCGTTTCGAAACGGCCAGGTTGCTTGCTGCTGGGGATCGTCGAGATGGATCGTTCGTCGCATGCCGGGACCGGAAACAAAGGAGAAGAACTCCTTGAGGTTAGCCTTTCCCACCATCACCAGAGTTGGCGACGACAACGAGGTGGCAGACAGACGACGTTTGTTGTTGCTGTTGCTTCTGCCGCTACAGGCGGTTGTCGATGCCGCAACGGCAAGCGCCCGGACCATCAGCACCTTCAAGGGATCCGGAAGCAACCACCTTGCCAAAGTGGGAACCGTGTCCGACGCGGTTGTTGCCGCTAGCGAAATCATTGTCCGGAGCTCTTTCACCGATACACCCCCCGCGCAAAGGAGCCCGAGCAGCCGGATCATGGGTGACACCAGGTGCTGGTATCCGGGATCGTATTGCTGGCGTTGTTGTTGTCGTTGTTGTTGTTGTTGTCGCTGTTTTGGGTTGCCACGAACGGTCAGCATGGACGTCAGCGCACCAAGCACGGATTGCACCGCATCATCCCACTGCATCCGGAGTCGAACAACCGAATACATTAGATTCGCATTCGCCACGACATCGTTCGTTGTGCCCAGAAATAGTTTCTCGTCGTCTCGGGGCGATCCCGATGGTGTCGCAGTACTACTTGGTGTCGTTTTGGAGGGCGGTGCGGTCAACGATTTGCTCGAGGTGGTTTGCTTGTGGTTTTGGGTTTGCGGTTGCGTACTCGACGACGTTGACGACGATAGTGACGATGATGCCGCCGCCTCGTGCTGCCACGGACACGAGGCAAGAACGACGCACGAGTCGTACTCCGCGTCGGTATACCCCTCCAATAATCGAAGCACTATGCGAAAGAGACTCGCCGCAAAGACGGGTGGCAACCGTTTCGAATGCAGGGCCACCGCCCCCGACGGCGACGACGAGCTCCCCACCAGCACCTCGAGCAAGACGGGGGAGGGCCGCTGCACCACGATTCCCACCGGCAGGGGCACGTTCGGTTCCTCTAGCGCCGCGGGCTCGTCGATAGTGTCTGATGCCGATTTTGTTTGCGTATGTGTTTGCGTATGTGTTTGCGTTTGTGAATGTGCCTGCGAGCGTTCCAAACGGTGCCGCCGCCGCCCCTCCAGCTTCACGATTTGTCGGACGGAATCGAGATCCGGAGCCGGGCGACAGAATCCATCCAACAAGGCATGGAGGTACAAGGCGTAGGCATCGTGTTGGTCGGATGGTTCCGGGAGCGAGTCCAGAGCGTCCATTCCACACTCTGCCAAGACCTCTGCCAGTGCGACCGAGCTCGGCACCGACGATTCCGGATGCGAGGCAGGTGGAGACACCGATCCCGGTGTGTCGTGTTGGCCCCTCCGAGTCGGTTGGGTGGGTTCCGACGCGTTGCCGGCGCCGCTGTCCACCTCATCGTCGTTGTCGTTGTCGTTGTCGTTGCTATCGTTCGCTCCGCATTCCTCGTCACCGCCACTGCCACTGCCATCGCCATGGTGGTTGGCATCCGCAAGTGTTCTCGCTCTCGTTCTCGTTTGAGATTTCAACAGCCCCACCGCGCATGCTGTTGACGCTGTGAAAGGTTTCGAATTCCGAGCGGCGTCTCCGCCCGTTGTTCTTGGTTGCCGATAGCTTTCCCTCTTGCGCAGAGTCGTCGCTGTTGCTGTTGCTGTTGCTTATGCTGTCGCTGTGCACCACGTCGATGATGCCCTGGGAGGAATGCCGGTGCGCGACTCGGCCGAGTTTCCCGCTGGGTTTCAGCTGGGTTCGGCGGAGGCGCGCATGGTGTGTTTCGTTTTCGTTTTCGGTTTTGTCACGATCTTCGACGAGGCTCGCTTCGTACGACGCCTGTTCCATGTATTTGTGCGACATGGTCAGTTTCAGGCCCGGTTGGTCATCTGCATCGGCATCGGCATCGTGGTTGTTTTTGTTTCGCCAGTTGCGGCCTTCCTCCAGGAGTTCTTCGAGTATGGCGTCGTCGTAGTCGTCAAGGTGGTCGTTATTTTCGCTGCAGTTTGTGGTAGACTGGGAAAGATCGCTGTCGGATCGTTTCATCTGGGTCGCGTCGCGAATGGCTGCAGCTGTAGCGAGCCGAATAAGCTCTGAGGTGTTGCTGTCGTTATCGTTATCGTTATCTTCGTTGCCATCGTCGTCGCTCTCGGAATCGTCACTACTAGTGCTGTCATCATGGTTGCCATTGCCATCATGGTTGTCATTGTCGTCAACTTCTTCGCTCGAGGAAGGATTGTTGGATTCCGTGGCGGTCATTGGATCGGTAGAAGATAATTCGAGATGATTCGGCGGAGAAGGCGAGACTGCAACGTTGTTTTCGTCGCCGATGCTCCCATCTTCATTGGACAGACGTGTTGCAATCGGGGACGACATGTTTGTTGTTGTCGATGATTCGGGTTCGGATGATGTTTCTGATCCTGTGTTTCTTCTTCTTCTTCTTAACCTGCAGCAGCGTCTGCTCGTACGTCTTTGTTCCGGATACGAAGGGATTGATTCGATTCCGCCGAAGAATAATACGGTGCTGGAACTGTTGATGATGTATGAATCTCGTTTTCCTGATGTAGCTGGTGAATGGAAATATTATGATGTAATAATAGTGCAGTCATTGAGGTTGTCCCCCATAATAATTGGTTCCGTCGTGTGGAATCTTTTTGTGTCCGGTGTGGATCGATAAATTTACCCGCTAGTAATTTTTTTTAAGATGTTTTTAACGGTTTCATAATGTTGCATTACACAGTTGTACGACAAGCCTAAGTCGTACTTTGTACAAGGTACGTTTAGTTCAGGCACACTGTCATCGCAAGTCCTCATTCCTAACTTCTCTACTTCCATGAAATCTACTTTGTACTACCGGTACGGAATTCCTATCAGCTGTCCCCCGGCTTCCGTAGAGATGAGTAGTTGGGGATGTAGAACCGGGGGACAGCTGATAGGAATTTTCTAGTAGAATGAATGAATCAATCAATCAATCAAAATCATCTCGAATCAATCTCCCGGAAGTGTTTCTTTCGGGGCTGATTTTCCCGCGTCTCTACTAACGGTTGACGGTACCGTACGATTTCAGATTAAGGTTTCCATCTTTCATTATTGCATCCGGGACCACACGAACACTTTCAATCCAGTACAGAGTACAGTAAGGTTGGTTACCATTATTTCAGTATTTTGAGTAACCTGATGATAATCTTACTGGTTCCAAGAATGAAACCGTTACTTCACGAGATCGGTTTAGACTGAAAATTGATTGTTGACGATTCTTAAAAAATCATTCATTCCACACTAGGAATGAATGAATGAATGAATCATCATCCTGGATTGATTGATTGAAGGACCACAAGCAGAAACATCGAAAGCATCATGTTTTTTTTAAAATTCAAGTGTATTACAGTACGAGTATACTATCAGGGCCTTCGGGATTGCGCACACTTGAAAATTGGCACCAATGAAAACTTAGATTATATAATACGAAGTACATTATTATGATGCTCATTTCGAACAACATCAGAATCATTCATTCATTCATTCATTCATTCTGCCGGGTGTTGCTTGCAAAATCGCACCGAGAGTCGTTTCCGTGGAACGAATCAATCCTAGATCCGAGTATTTCGGTAGAGCGGGCGGACCAACGCACAGTGAGTCGGTCGTGCTTATTCCGATGCGATGCGATGCCATGCAATGCAATGCAGAGCACCAAACTATAAAATAAAAAATCTCTAGAACTCGCTCGGTCGTTCGCTCACTCACTCCCCCACGGAACGGTATAGGTGTGGGTGTAGTGTAGGTGCAGTGCAGTGCAGTGCAGTGTAGTGACGTCAGTCTCCCCAACCCCTGGCAATCTCGACCAGCTGTTGTCCCAGGATCCAATCGTACGTGCTCTGATCCGACGACACGACCAACCGATCGACGTTCCGATTGACGTCTTTTTCCAACCGAGCCAGGTCCTCGTTAAACAGCGGCAATCGTTCCGGATCCCGCAGGGTTTCGAGGGAGGGCTCGTCGGCCAGGGAGGGCGAACCCCGGGACGACGACGACGCCGCCGACGACGACGACATCGCAATCTTCCACCGGGGAATGACGGACGGATATCGGGCTGCGTTGATGGTCACTTGCGCCGTCAGCGTTGTTGTTGCTGCTGGCGCTGCCGTCCCTGTTTTCTTGGAGGACGAGTTTGTACCGGCGATGCTCGCCCTCTGAAGCACCGCACTATAGACGCGAAGGTGCCGTCGCGCGGTCCTGCTTTCGGTGTTGTTGTTGCTGTTGCTGTCGTTGTTGCTATTCTTGTTATCGTGGTGGGAGAGGGACTGTGTGTTCTCGAGGGCCGTCCAGCTCGAGAGCTTGACGGTTGTTTCCCGGTCGTCGTTCTCGTCGCTTGTTTGTCGGAGGGCGGCGTGCACGGGAAAGTCCCGCAGCGTCTGCGGCTTCTGAGAAAGACTGTGCAAGATCCACGACAGGGTCGCGGTCGCCCGGACCCGTCGCACCAGGGCCCCGACAATGACTCTCGCCGACAGGTGCATCTTGGCGGCGCTCTGCTCCGCCGGAGCCACGCGAAGGCCCGCCAGATAGTTGCACCACTGGTAGGCACGGCCACCACCGCTCTGGTTGCTCCGGGAAGCGGTTTTCGCGACCGACACCAGGTATTCGCCCCCGTCTCCCGGAAAGAGTTCGTCGATAACGACTTGCCCCATGTCGTAGTCAGTTCCCACAACTCGCCAGCACGAGGTCCGCGGTTGCGTCGTATTCGAAGGAAACGGTGGCCTGTTTTTTGTATTTGTAGCCGAGCTCCCCTCCTGCGGATACGGTGGGGATGGGGATTTTCAACACTACAATGGTTCCCAAAGACCGATCGGTCTTGGCATGGGACGCAGCAATTGAGTTTGATTTGTTGCTTTCGATGTCAATGGTTGGCAATGCCTCCCGGGGCGTGCTGCTATCGTTGGTCGTGGCGTTCGTCGTCTCTAGGACGTCCAAACACGATTGCAACTGGTGAAACAGCGTGTACAATGCCTTGGGCAGGGTTTTGGCCAGGTCCAGTCGGTTGCGGCGCTTTGTCGTTCCCAGCTTCGGCGCGACCTTTACCAACGGTGAGCCCTTGCCGTTGCCGTGAGGCACGGTGCCGCCCAGCTTTTGGAAAAACTTCTGCAGCGGGAGGCTGGCTCGTTCGATCTCGGCCACCTTGGCGGGCAAATCCTTGAGAATCTTTTGGCGGGAGTTCAACGCGTCCTGCTTCGATTTTCGATCCTCCCCCAGCTTGTCCCGTTGTTCTTCGAGCTCTTTTCGGGTGGCTACCTCTTGATTAAGCCTGGAAACGATCGCCGACCTCCGGGAGGGATCCTGCCAGTTGTCACCCAAGAAATCGTTTAGCACGAGCTGCGGAGTAGTGTTGTTGTTGTTGTTGTTGTTCCCAATGTCGTTGGTTGCATTGTCGCTGCTTGCTGCGACTCCTTTTGTGTGGTGGCGGACCAGCTTGGCAATCTCGGTCGAAGCTTTCTCGGAGGCAGAATCGGATCGTTTCTGAGCTCGTGCGTGGATTGTCTGCTGGTACCGCAGATTTTCCAGTTGCAATTCCTGCTGGTTGCGGACGAGAGCCTGTTTTCGGAGCGTTTCCTGGGTCTCGCGCACCTTGTTCAGAAGACCGCGTTGCAACGACTTGAGCTTCAGGAGAGCAATGGAAACATTGGTGTGGGCACTCGATGCCTCCGACGATCCATTCTCGGAGGATTCCAAACGGTCGAGCTCCTCGATCAGCTCCTTTGTCAGCACATCCTTGCAAGCGATGCTCCGTGCGACACTGGATGAATCGGTTTCCGACGTTGCTGTTTCCTTGGCCGATCCCTGCGCCATCAACGTCCATGGAACTCCCATCACCCGAAGTTGCATCGGCGATGTCGTCGCTCGTCGCGACAACGCGCCGTTTCTTTTTCGGGGGAAAAACCATTATCTCTAGGCACTCCCGATGCTTCGATTCCTAGTTCTGCTTCTCTCGATCTGTAAGGGATTCTCTTTCTATCTCGGGTAATGTGTAAAGTAAGTGACTATTCCTAGACCTTGTTTGTTATCCGCGGGTTCGTGCCCAGCACAATGTTCATTGCGAAATTGTCGGTTGTCGGATGGTTTCCGGTCGCCGGTCGAAGTTCGAAGCGCAGCAAGGATTGCAAAAAAAAAATGAAAGTCGCGTCGCGTTCATTGGTCACTTGCGGCATCAACTTGGTGATCTACCGATTCTATCAGGTAAAGGTAGTTTGGTATTCATAATGATAGGTATGATGGTGTGATCTTTTCGATGATAGAGTCGATCCGGTCAATTTGGGTGGAGTGAGTCCCACGAGTGAGTCGAGTCCCATAAATCGGTATCCAGTATCCACGTGGATCCTCATGTTGAACAAACCCCCCATCGTCACGTCGTGTCTTGATTTTGTTTGAGATTTTGCGTTCTCTTTCGTTTCGTTGCCCGCGTTCGGTGTGTCTTCCGAAAGAGGAATCGATGCAATGGTTGCAGTTTTATCTCTACAACCAAGGAGGCAGCGAATCTAGACAACCGTCTGCAACCGAAACGGAAACAAAGAATAAAAAAAAATCCACCATGAAGTTCTCATCGGCAATTATCCTATCCCTGGCGCTCGGCAGCGTCGAAGCCTTCTCCCCAAACTCTTCTCCCGCCGCCCGACGAACCGTCGTCAAGAGCGCCGTCGACGAGGCCGTCAGCACCAAGGATGCCAGCAGCGACAAGACGAAGGATCCCCTTTTGATCCGTGCCGCGAAGGGAGAAAAGGTCGAGCGCACTCCCGTTTGGATGATGCGACAGGCCGGGCGACACATCCAGGAATACCGTGACCTCTGCAAGAAGTACCCCACATTCCGCCAGCGCAGTGAAATCCCCGAGGTCGCCGTTGAGGTTTCCTTGCAACCATGGAGAAACTACAAGACGGATGGATGCATCCTGTTCTCCGACATTCTGACCCCTCTTCCCGGAGTCGGATGCGAATTCACCATTGACGAGAAGCTCGGACCCATCATGGACCCCATCAAGAACTGGGACGATGTCAAGAGGGTGCGTGCTCCTAGAGTTTTGTTGCGTTCGTCGAATGGATTTTGCACGGAACTCATCGAAGTTGGATGGATGCGACACCCGAATACTGCGTGACGAAATTTCGCAGCAGAAACATTGCACTAACCCACTTTTTTTTGTCGTCCTGATTGTATTTTCATCGTCGTCTCGAAAACGAAAATTGTAACCAAAATTCATTACTTGCCACGATTCATTTTCCCGTAGATGCATCCCATCGATCCTTCTACCGCTGCCCCTTTCGTCGCAGAAACTCTTCAGATTCTCCGCAAGGAGGTCGGCCCCGAAACCGCCGTCCTCGGATTCGTCGGATGTCCCTACACACTTGCGACCTACATGGTCGAGGGCAAGACTTCCAAGGAATACCTCGAAATCAAAAAGATGGCCTTCAACGAGCCCAAATTGCTCCACACAATCCTTCAGAACCTGGCGGATAGCATCGGAGATTACGCCCTCTTCCAAATCGAAAACGGTGCCCAATTGATTCAGATCTTCGATTCCTGGGCCGGGCACTTGTCGGCACGTGACTACGAAGAATTCGCCGCGCCATACCAAAAACAAATCCTGGACAAGATCAAGAAGCACCACCCCGAAATCCCCACCGTCGTTTACATCAAGCACTCCGGAGCTCTGATCGAGCGCATGGCCGGAACCGGTGTCGATGTTGTTTCCCTCGACTGGACCGTTGACATGGCCGAGGGACGCGAACGCATCGCCAAGGGACGAGAAATTGCCGGTCTTTCCGGACCCGGTGGCGTACAGGGCAACCTCGACCCCGGAATCCTCCTTTCCAACCACGACACAATCAGAGAACGCACACACGAAATCCTGAAGAAGGCCGGCCCCACCGGACACGTGATGAACCTCGGACACGGAATCGAAGCCTGCACGCCCGAGGAGAACGCTGCCTGCTTCATCGAAACGGTCCGAAACTTCCGTCACGAAGAGTAAGCGTAACGCTGTTATAATAGTAAAAAAGAACCAAACATAGACCGTATTTTGGGAGGGTGTCTTAGTGCCACATGGCAATGGAATACAATTAGCAAAAGAATACGATTCATGATGATGAACAGCAAAATGCAAGGATGCGTGACACTTCATTCGCCAAATATGCCCCGTTGATGGATATGAGTAGAACAAAACAGACACCTTTATTCGTTTTAAAGTATCACAATAAGTGGCAATCCCGTATCACTCCAACACACATATACTATCAAAGTGCGGTATTTTGGTTGTGGCGTCAAAAATTGAGATCTCAACATGAAAACCGAAAGTGACTCTTGACGATTCTGGTTGCACCTTACTGCAACCAAAAAGAAAATCTATTCTCGTCTAGCAACAGTTCTGGTTGGACCAATTACACACCCTAACTGACAAGTTCATGGACGTGTATGTAGTTTCGACAATCGAAAAGCAGGTTTCTTTGATAAGATTTGATGGTTGGGAGTTGGTCAAATGCAGAAACTCTCCGAACAGATGCATTCCTGAAAAAGTTGGATACGTGGTAATGTTACGGCTTCCTTTTGCGCGTAATTACAGTCTTACCGGTAAGTCTTGTGGTAAACGGCTGTCCGGAAAATCGGAATTCCGCAAACACGATTGAAAGACTGATGCACGTTTGGTTCAATCTCAAAAATCGTTGTTTGCAGACACTTGGCTCTAAAAAAGTACGAAATAAGTTACTATTCGTACGATACCGTCACAATGACTACGAGTACGTACTCGTACGTATTGGCAGAAGTTTTTTTCTCTAGTGAGGGCGAGTCCAAAATCAAACAGAAAGCAGAATTACAACACTTTTGACAGCAGTCGATGCATATTCTAGTGCAGGGCTAAGAGTATATTTCTTCGTGATAAACACAACATAATTCATTAAATTTTTTTATTCCGTTTCGAAGGCTTCTCCTCGGTCGATGACATCGAGTCGATTTGGACCAACACCGATCCACCGAATGGGAACACCTGCCAATTCTTGGATTCGCTCAACATATCTTTTGCAGTTTTCTGGAAGTTCATCAAAACTTCGGCATTTGGAAATATCCTCGTCCCAGCCAGGCATGATTTCATACTGGACCTCAACGTCTTCCAGTTGCTTTAGGCTTGCCGGCATCGTATCCAAAATTGTTCCGTCTTTCGCCTTGTACGCAACTCCCAAGGGGATTTCTTTCAAGCCCGAAAGGACGTCCAGTTTTGTGAGATTGATAGAAGTGTATCCGTTGATAGTAATAGAGTATTTGAGCTGGGGAAGATCAAGCCATCCGCAACGACGAGGGCGACCCGTGGTGGTTCCAAATTCGTGTCCGACGGTTGCCAAGTGGGATCCCTCGCCAACTAGGACATTGAGCTCGGTGGGGAAGGGGCCCTCCCCAACACGTGTGCAGTAAGCTTTTACGGTTCCGTAAATCCCACCTAGCTTTTTGGGGCTGACACCCAGGCCGGTCAAAACGCTTCCGACGGAAGGGTTGGAGGAAGTCACATAAGGGTAAGTTCCGAAATCAATGTCAAGCATTGCAGCATTGGCACCCTCCACAAGAATTTTCTTCCCTTCGTTGTATTTTTGGTTGGTAAGCTCGATCGTGTCGCAAGTCATTTCCAAAACTTGGGGGGCAATCTTCTTGTAGTAAGCAAGCTCTGCCTCAATGTCGATCTCGAGTCCCTGGTAGGATCGCATGTGGTGCTCGGCCAATGCCCGGAATCGTTGCTCAAAGTAGTCCCAATCTCTCAAGTCACCAACGCGTACACCGTTTCGGGAAATCTTGGAAGCGTAGGCTGGTCCAATGCCCTTTTTGGTTGTTCCAATTTTATTGCGTCCCAATCGTGCTTCCAGGGATCCGTCAACGACCTGGTGAAAATCAAAGACCAAGTGGGCCCGATCCGAAATGAAGATTCTTCCCTCGTGCTTCACTCCCTCCTTGGCGAGACCCTCGATTTCCTGCAAAAAGGCGGGCAAGTGAATGACGACACCGTTACCGACGATGCCAATGGCGTCGGGGTTCAAAATTCCACTGGGAAGCAAGTGGAATTTGTACTTGACGCCGTCCACAACAATGGTGTGCCCAGCATTGGATCCACCGGCGACACGAGCACACACATCGTATTCCTATAATAATTTTTGGGTTATTTTGTTCGTTGATTGGTTGGTCATGCGGTGAACGAAATGAGAGAGTCGCACGATATTTTCGAACAGGTGCAAAACAATGAACATTAGGTCTGCTGAGTTAGTTGTTTTCCAGATGAAAACAAAAACAATCGTTTGGCCTCCTTTCCTTCAGTCTACGAATAAAGATACTTACTTGACTGAGCATGTCGACTAGCTTTCCCTTTCCTTCGTCACCCCATTGTGCACCCAAGACAACATCAATTGTTTGTTTCTTCGTCGAGGATGTTGGTGCGCTAGGTTCGCTGGATCGAGTCAAACCCAGAGAGTTTTCAAGTTCGCTGACGGCTCCACTGATTCCCTTCAAGACGGCAGCAAGATTGTCGGGGGTGACCTTCATTGTGTTGATATTTTTCAACGTTGCAGCAGGTTGTTTGGGAGCAGGAACAGGAATTTCCTCCTCTTTGGTATCTTCCGTGGGAGGTTCTTCCGCTGGCTGCGACGAGAGGTAATAGCGACTTCCAGATTCGGTGGAAACCTCGGAATTTTCCTTCACGGTTCCTTCGGTGATTGGGGAGGTCCAGACAACATCACCATCAACATAAGAGGATGAATTGTAGATGCGGCCGACGATACTTCCTGATGTAGATTAATGCGATTGAGTTTTTGTCACACAGAAATGATGCAGAATACAGGAATAGGCAAGAATGGTGGGCAAGTTAGCCTGATGAAAACAACACCTGTTGAAAAAAAAAGGCATGGATTACCCTTAAACACACAAAGTATCACTCAGTCGCATTGAAACTAGTTCATATCGTACCATCAGTTCGGTGTCTCCATCCCTTGAAGGTGGGCAGGTCACTTTTAGGAGCTTCCTCGCAGTTCGTGGACGATGCATTCAAATAAGAAGATCCAGTGAAGGCGGCAGTTGCCGCACTCGCCAACATGGTTGACGTCGTCGGGGATCGGAATACGTTGCGAAACATCTTCGATCTAGTGAATTGTCAGATTTTTTATATTTCGAATCGAGTGTGAAATTGAAGCTTCCCTCTCCTTGTTGTTCTTTGTCTCTTTCCAACAGTTTGATAGTGGGCCTTGCTTTGCTTTGCAATTTGACGCGACGACAGTGCTGAAAAACTACGGATGAATTGAGATGTGATGGAGAAACTCACGCGGATCCTTGTGTGGTCGCCACGGTCTCGGTGGAGGGCAAACGACCCGTTTTTTCGCGCTAGATGTCAAATACCGGTAAGGTCTTAGTATGAGATTATTTTGTTCTTACGTGCGAAATTCATACGGGGTCGCGAGAAATCATAGGTAATTATTAAGAACATGGAATTATGAAAAAAGGAGCGTTCCCGATTCCCTCAGTCCTCCAAATTACTTGTCGGTTTTGGGGGGAATGGATGTTTCAGGAACTCAGTGATCCGAAACAAGTTAGAGTACGTATGTTCGCAAAATAAAGTACACGTAGTACGTACGAAGCATATCTTATTAGGAGTCTCACGATCGTCTGTTCTCGTTCAACAACATGAATGTCTCGCTCGCGATCCTGGAAGCTCGGGACTTCAAGATGCCTTGTAGTTGGCTATTGCATTACGTCATGTAGAATTTCTACGCCGAGACTAAAGAACTCCATGTAGTACTTCCAAGACACCAACATCCTTGAGGACTCTTGTACTGCTGTTCATCGCAACAACCGAGTTGTATCTACCACGACCAGCTCTAGTCTTTACAATCCACTGCAAACTACATTCACCATGAAGTCCTTCGCCGTCCTTGCTGCCCTTTTGGGCACCTCTTCTGCTTTCGTCACGAAGGTAGGTTGCCCATGATGTTCAATTGCAGGATATCAGAAAAGGATTCGATTCGCATGTACCGATCCAGGCGTTGTCCGCGGAAGTGATGGGACGAACGCAATTCGAACCGTGCGCAATGATGAAATCGGATATCGATGCAACAAGTTTCAATCATGAGAGAAATCACGCTTATCCAATCCGATGTTTGTATCCTGTTTCTGTTGTACTCTATCGTTTTTCCCCATGCATGTTTTGTCGCCCTTCTCTTCTTCACAACATTCCCGCAACGTAACCGATTTAACGTAAATAGAATGCCGCTAGATCTACCGCCCTCAACGCGGAGATGTCACAATCCCTTCCTTTCTTGACCAGACCCCAAAAGATCAAGGGATACGTCGGTGATGTCGGTTTCGACCCTCTTGGATTTTCCGAGAACTTCGACATGAAGTGGCTCCGAGAAGCCGAGATCAAGCACGGACGCTCCTCCATGCTTGCCACCGTTGGATTCGTCATGCAGCAATACTTGACTATCCCCGGATACGAACACGTCGATGACTCTAACATGGCCCCTGGCATCGTTGGAGCCTCGGCCATGCTCCAAATTGTCTTCTGGATGGGAGTTCTCGAATTCTGGACCAACAAGGGCAATGTTACCATGGAGACCATGTTCTCGGACCCTGACCGTGAACCTGGTAACTTGGGATTCGACCCCATGGGATTGGCTGTCGGAAAGACCGAAGACGAGATGAACGACATGAAATTGAAGGAATTGAAGAACGGACGCCTGGCCATGCTGGCGATCGGTGGTATGATCCATCACAACTGGGTCACCGGAGAGGCTCTTTTCTAAGTTTTGCGACACTGAATGCAGTACCGTCGATTGAAGATAGACAAAAGACGTTATCGCGGCGAACGTAGCAACGCCCTCTCACCCCAACAGTACACAACCAATTCCTTGCAGAGAAAGTAATAGATCCATACTTTCTCTCGGAACGGACTGTAATGAGCTAGACTGGACTAATCTATGCAATGCACATCTGGCCCATGCTAACTAATTTCCATAACCTTTGTCTTGATCGACATCTGTCACTATTACCAACAACATCCCCCGAATGATATTTTGATTGTCAAAATGCACGGTGTTTTCGGTTTCGCTGTGTAGTCTTTTGTTCGAGGGAACGAACATTCAGTGCGATAGTCTGAAACTAATGAAATTAGTGTAGAAGAATCCATCTCTCATAGTGCGCCGTGTCGAACCCATTGCCGTCCGATTCACTAGGACGACGAGAATCGTGGCGAAACACGAAATTGGCCTGCGGAATACGTTGTTCACGGACTATTAGTATGAGCATTACTCGTACTTGCTTGATTAACAAATATTTTCCACCGATGAGCTGCGAGAATCTACTGTTGATGAAGGCACGTCACGAGAATCGTAAGCAGACAAGAGCGATTACGATAGGCGGGTTGATGATTGGGTATCATTCTCAGTTTCCATCCTTGTTGATTTGAGCAAGAAGGCCGGTCTCCTTTCTTCCTACCACAGCAATACCGAAGTTGGTGATTAGTACTAGTTCTTTGACGAGCTGCGAAAAGTCCTCGTCATCATTCTGAATTGAAGAAGAAGAAGACGACTTAATTTAAAAACTACTAGTAGTACAACTCAAAAAGATGGCATCCATACTCCGCACGATATTCACATCTGCATGGTGGTGATACTAGTGGTTAACTCTTACTACTAGTGCTAGTGGTACTAGTACTACTAGCTACTAGTATTATATTGATTAGCTACTAGTGCCTCGTTCTAGTATAAAATTCCTATCACTAGGTGTTGTCCTGCTCCCCGTCAAGAACATGATAGATCATGATAAAATTTAGTCAAAAATTCCTCATTGTTTCTACTAGTAGTACCTTTTTCTTCTTATCTGGGGAATGCCTGTTGGCCATTGCGTGCTTGGTGCTACTGTTGGTGGTAGCATGAGTTAATAGAATTGATAGTCAGCACTTCTGAAGAGAGAAGAAGGATTGTAGTAATAGATGCAAATTCCCAGCTCCTGGAGTACAAGTAGCTTCTTGTTACTAGTAGTGGTAACATTACAGTAGTAAGATTACCAAGTACATTGTACAGAGTACTACTCGTATTGTGATTGATCCTATGGAGTTGAGAGTGAGGAGGAGTGAGAAGCACATACGTATGTACCAGTACCCGTGTACTTCATTGCACTATGTACTAGCGATTGGGCATGCTGCAACATTAGCAAAGCAAATTTTGCTTTTTGCTTTGCAAAATTTTGCTTTGCTGACAAAAGCAAAAGTTTTGCTCCCACTTTGCTCCAGAATGGATAGAGGGATGGATGCTCATTCACTGGATTGACAGAAAGGACAGATGGGTCATTTGCTGGGTCAATGGGAAAAGGGCAGATGCTCATTCACTGGGTTGATGGAAAAACGACAGATTGTATTACTTTTAAAGGTGCTATTCAGCGTCCTTTTCATTTCATCTCAGTGAATCTGGCCTACAATTGTGTGATTCCAGTGTGAATATTCCTCAACGTATGCATGGGCAACAGTGTTCACAAAGAAGCATTGAGAAATCATTGATAGTTTAGATGTCACCACTGATTGATTAATGTTTGGCCCTGTGTTGTACAATCTGCTAGAAAATTCCTTCAATCCAATATCTGGGTGACTCTGGCCAACAATTGTATGTTTCCAGTGTTAATATTCCTCAACCTATGCATGGGTAAGAGTATTCAAAAAAAGTATTGAGAAATCATTGATAGTTTAGATGTCACCACTGACTGATTAGTATTTGGACCTGTGCTGTACTGCCCTTCTATGCCATATTCATATACACAGATTTTCCTACCATGGCAGAGGCAAACATAGCACAGTGGCTTCAGCAGTATGCAGTGCCCCGTGGGCCCTGTCCTCCATGATGGTGTGGAACATTTTCTTTTTGATCAGCAACAGGAGAAGAGAACCTAAATTTTTGTGAAGTTCTGGAAAACTCACTCCTGATACCACCATCCATTTGCTACCTCCCTCACCCTGTTGTTGATCCTTCAAAGCCAAACCAAGTTAGGGGCAGCCAGTTTAGGTACCAAATCAAACCCCTGCAAATTTATATAGCATTAAAGCTGCTAGTCATGGAGAACTGAGTTGTGAATCAGGGTTGGTTCATCTCAACCAAAATACTAACAAAACACTACATCAATTGATTCACCTTTTGTTGACTGTTCTGCTTCCTTTCACGTCAATCCAAGTTAGGGGAAGCCAATATAGGTCCTGAATCAAACCCCTGCCAATTTATATAGCATTCCAGCCATTAGTTGTGGAGTATTGAGTTGTGAATCAGGATTGGTTCATTTAAACCAAAATAATAGCAAAACACCACTGAAGGTGATTCACCTTCTGCTGGGTGATCTGCTTCCTTTCAAGTCAAACCAAGCTAGGAGAACCCAGTATAGGTACTGAATCAAACCCCTGCCAATTTGCATAGCATTCCAGTGGTGGCTAGTTGTTGAGTACTGAGTCGAAAATCAGAATTGGGCCTGTACAGGAATAATAGGGAAATGCCACATCAAGTGATTTGCCTTTTGCCAGCTGTTCTCCTTCCTTCCAAGCCAAATAAGTTATGAGAAGCCAGTATGGGTACTGAATTGAACTCCTGCCAATTTATATCTCATTGCACATGGCAGTTACAGAGAACTGTGTCACTGCACTGAATTGGGCTGTGACCAACACAATACTAGCAAAATGCTGCATCAAGTGATTTGCCTTTCGCTGGCTGTTGTGAAGGAGTCATGAGAAGCTGTCAAGTGACATAGGCAACATCAAGTTACGAAATGGATTGCCAGTAACACCCAACCATTGAGTTTTGTCAAAGATCCAAGATTCCAGGCCATGATAGAATCATACTATCCAGCACCAGATCATTTTGATGACAAAGCACTAAAGAAAGCTCTTCATTTCTTGGAAACAAAGATATGGGACATACAAGTGAAGGATATGCAGTGATGTTGGATTTTGACAACGCTTGATCACTGGACTCCCCAAAAGGGTCACAGTAATTATGTTGGAATGCACTGTACATGGATTAATGATTGGAAGATGAATGCCTTCCCATTGGGACTGTTTTTGCATTAAGGGACTTCAAATCTTGAGTCAGTTGCTAAGAAATTTTTCTCTGATGTTACAGAAAAGATTGCTGTTGATGCTGAAATATTTTCATGCACCTCTGACATGACTGGAAATATGAACAGATTTGGAATGATGTTAGAGAAGAGGGGGATTATGCATCCATACTGTACTGATCACTCCATTCATTTGACATGCAAAAAGTTATACGACGATTCAACCTTTCGATATTATGGTTTTACTGGAGCTGACTTGACTCATCCTTCTGCCTGTGTGAAGCTTGCACGGAGAATTGTACTGCACTTTAACAAATCAACACAGGCAACATCAAGCTTGAAACTAGCCCAGCATGTAATGAAGTTTGAGATGTGTGGGGGAGAGAACAGCAACAGAGAAAATACCCAATGCCACAAATGATAGCAAGAGATGTCTGCTACTATTCCAAGATGTTGCAACCAGGTGGTGGTCAATGTATGCAATGATTGAGCATCTACTGGACTTGAAAGAGGCACTTCAAGAATGCTATAATCAAGACTATTCTATGAAATGCAACCACAAACTCACAGATGCACAATGGGATACATTTGAGAGCATTGCTGTTGTATTGAAGCCAGTCCACAAGGGAATGAAAATGCCTGAGGGAGAAAAATATGTGACATCCTCATGGGTAGCACTAGAAATTGAAGAAATATGTTTGGGTATTGAAAATGGACTTGCTGCTACTCAACCACCTGCAGTTGAAAATGCAATGGTATTGAAGAATGATTTTGAATCAAGGTGGAATAAGAAAATGGATCCTGTGTTCAATGAGATTGTTGTTTGTGGCAGAATGAATAGGCAAGTGGGCATTCATTATTGTTTTGTGATTGCCATGGCATTGGATTCATGTTTCAAAACTCTGGCATACATCGAGTCAGGTACTGAAAAGGATACCATCTGGAGGCGCTTATTGGAGTTGATGATTGATGCGAAATCAGCAGAGGAAGGAAACAAAGATGACAGGGTTGTCAACAATGACCAAGTTGAGAAAGAACCCCTTCCAACAAATAATCCATGGTTTGACAACGGCAATCTTTTCTGTAACATCAGAGAAAAATTTCTTAGCAACTGACTCAGCATTTGAAGTCCCTTCGTGCAAAAAAAGTCCCAATGGGAAGGCATTCATCTTCCAATCATTAATCCATGTACAGTGCATTCCAACATAATTATTGTGGCCCTTTTGGGGAGTCCAGTGGTCGAGCGTTGTAGAAATCCAACATCCCTGCATATCCTTCACCTGTAACTCCCGTATCTTTGCTTCCAAGAAATGAAGATCTTTCTTTAGTGCTTTGTCATCAAAATGATCTGGTGCTGGACAGTATGATTCTATCATGGCTCGGAATCTTGGATCTTTGACAACACTCAGTGGTTGGTTGTTACTGGCAATCCATTTCGTAACTTGACGTTGGCGATGTCGCTTGATGGCTTCATGTGACTCCTTCTTTTGTCCATACTTTGCAACCCCAGCTTTAAGAACCAAACTTATGTCTTGCATTCCTCTGTCACCCCTTAGCTTCTGAGTATTGTTGCTACCACTCATCTTTGCACTGTAGAATTTGTCAAGGAACACTCCATGTGACTGCAAGTGACTTTTCAAGTTGCCATTTGTATAGTTCAGTGATCCGGTTGAAGCATTTACCACACAATACTTTTTAATGAAACCACAGATATTGCAACAGCACAGGTGTTTATTCCCCTTCAGCTTGGTTGGTATGTTGTGATGTGTTTCTGAACCTCTCTTCACAACATGAAAGTAGTCCCAGTTTGCTGATGATGCAGTTCCTCCTCTAGATCCTAGAGCACACCATTGTGACACTTGAGGATGTGGAATGTGTTTAGCATCCTTTGGGTCTATTATCTGCATTGTTTGGGCTGCGTTGGTTGTTGTAGTACCATTAGTAGTAGTACCTTCTGCTGGGCTTTTTTTATTGCTCGGAGATGACATATTTTCCAGATATTATAGAACACACTCAATGTTGATTTCTGAGTCAGTACTCGCCACCTGCCCACTGCGATGAGATATAAATTGGTAGGAGTTCGATTCAGTATGTATACTTGCTCGCCCTAGCTTGGTTTGGCTTGAAAGGAAGCACAACAGCCGGCAAAAGCACAATCACTTGACGTGGTGTTTCACTAATATTTCGCTTGAAATGAACCAATCCTGATTCGCGACTCAGTACTCCACAACTAGCCGCTGGATTGCTTTGAGAATTGGCAGGGGTTCGATTCAGTACCTATACTAGCTCGCCCTATCTTGGTTTGGCTTGAAAGGAAGCAGAACAGCCGGCGAAAGCACAATCACTTGACGTGGCGTTTCGCTAATATTTTGCTTGAAATGAACCAATCCTGATTCGCGACTCAGTACTCCACAGCTAGCCACTGGAATGCTTTGAGAATTGGCAGGGGTTCAATTCAGTATGTATACTTGCTCGCCCTAGCTTGGTTTGGCTTGAAAGGAAGCAGAACAGCCGGCGAAAGCACAATCACTTGACACGGCGTTTCTGGTATCAGGAGTTAGTTTTCCAGAACTTCACAAAAAGTAAGGTTCTGTTTGTTGCTGATGACAAAAGAAATGTTCTGTGGGCCCACGCAGGACTTAAACCGCGAGATCCACATTGTGCTGAAGCCACTGCACCATATTTGCCTCTGACTTAGTACCAAAATTTTTGTACATGTATGAAACGTGAAGAGAATGTACAGCACAGGGCCAAATATTAATCAATCAGTGGTGACATTTAAAGTATGAATGATTTCTCAATACTTCTTTTTGAATACTGTTGCCCATGCATAGGTTGAGGAATATTCACACTGGAATCACACAAATAATGACCAGAGTCACCCAGATATTGGATGTGATGGTATTTGCTAGCGGGTTGTACAGGAACAGGGCCTAATATTAATCAATCAGTGGTGACATCTAAAGTATGAATGATTTCTCAATACTTCTTTTTGAATACTGTTGCCCATGCATAGGTTGAGGAATATTCACACTGGAATCACACAAATAATGACCAGAGTCACCCAGATATTGGATGTGATGGTATTTGCTAGCGGGTTGTACAGGAACAGGGCCTAATATTAATCAATCAGTGGTGACATTTAAAGTATGAATGATTTCTCAATACTTCTTTTTGAATACTGTTGCCCATGCATAGGTTGAGGAATATTCACACTGGAATCACACAAATAATGACCAGAGTCACCCAGATATTGGATGTGATGGTATTTGCTAGCGGGTTGTACAGGAACAGGGCCTAATATTAATCAATCAGTGGTGACATCTAAAGTATGAATGATTTCTCAATACTTCTTTTTGAATACTGTTGCCCATGCATAGGTTGAGGAATATTCACACTGGAATCACACAAATAATGACCAGAGTCACTGAGATGAACTGAATAGGACACTGAATAGCACCTTTACAAGTAGTAATAGAGTCTGTCCAGAGAGTCGACGAATGAGCGTCCGTCCTTTTTCCGTCGATGAATGAGCGTCCGTCTGTCTATCCGTTTTGGAGCAAAGTGGGAGCAAAACTTTTGCTTTAGCGAGCAAAGCAAAATTTTGCAAAGCAAAAAGCAAAATTTGCTTTGCTAACTTTGCAGCGTGCCCAATCGCTACTGGTTTCGCTTGTGACGTATGTACGTAGCACAGATACGACACGACTTCGAACTATGGGCACGATTTTTTTACGTACCGTGTTGGTATGAATACAATATGCAACTAAAAGTATGAGTACCAGAAAACATGTAGAAATCCTACAGGGGCTCATTCGGCGCGCGCAAAACTCATTTGGTTACATTCTCTCACTCAGATGATTGTCAGCGATGCCTAAGACCGTTAGAACGCATCACAAAAATATTTCCAAGTCAAAAACTCAGAACACCGTGTAAAATCACGTGATAAAAATTGACATCGATTCTTTTTTTAAATGTTATCTGATTTTACTTGACATCTCGTCGGCCAATCTGAAGAGCAGATCCACAGACCGACAAGGGTAACAACAATAAACTTGAACTTTGAAAACATGCTTTAGCAGCAACAACAGGGGCACTTCCCCTATCCAACAAACAACAATCAGCAGCAGACTCAAGCGCAGATTTGGATTAGGTCGAGCGCTTCTGTTGTCGTCACGAATTGCATTGATCAGACGCGTCATCGACACGTCTCCGAAGGCACGCCTGATCTTATTACATGCTGTACTCAGATCATTCCCTTTACTCAGCAACCTCTCTACACAATCCCATACCAGCTTCCTTCGGGCATACTTGTATTTACAGCTCCCTCTCTCCCTTCTACTGAAGTCCCTTGCTGGCTTCCGACCACCAATCCCATTCTGATACTCGTCCCACAGAGCTTCGATAGTCCGGGGATGTGGATACAGTGTTGCAGGCTTTTCAGGAACTGGAACACCTTGTGGTACGGCGGCGCGTCTTCTTGCTGCTCCTTCTCTAGCAGCTCTCCTAGCAGGAGCATACGACAATCCACGAACCATTGCAGTCAGCGTTCGCAACTGCCGCTTTATCTCTGCGAGCTCTGCGAGCTGATGGTTCTTGATCTCCGCCACATTAGTTTGAGTAGTACAAATCTTTGCATAAATAGCGTTCCTCCACTCCTGTCCACCTCTTCCAAATCCTCCCTCTCTGTCTGCTGTATCCTCATCAGGGACCTCATCCAGATGCACGACGCCATCGTGGTTCGAAGGAATGATTCGGATCTGTCTGATTGGGTTGTCTCCTTCGGCTCTCTCTGTTCTGTGTTGAAGGGAGTACCGAGTGATTATTCTCTTTCTCAAGTCAGGGGGAACTAAGTCAGCAGCAGTGGCATCATAGCAAGCCCACACCAAAGGCTTTGCAAGGATCACTGCAACATGATCCCCAAAGGCGCCCCGAATTGCCGGTGCTACAGACGCAGCAAGCCACTCGTCGGTCACTGAGCTGTCCTCCTTCTCCTTATAATAACAGACTCCTCTGTGGCAAAGCCTGCTGCCGGCATTAATATCCGGCCAATCCAATTGAATTTCCAAGTACTTGTCTTGCATTGCCTTACTAGTCTTCCATCTAGCTCTGTAGTTGACGTCATCCTTCGCAGCGCCACAGCGTCTCGACATAGTAGTTGCCCACTTCTTAACAGAGTGTGTTCCTAGTTGCTTGTCTCCTGCAAATCGAAACCTCCCACCTTCTAACACTGCTTTCGTTGCTCTTTGGTAGGCAAGCTTGCAAATGTCTGCCTCCTTGTCTTGTTTCTTTGTTGAAGATCCAGCGCGTGTATCTCCCTCAGCAAAGAGCCACTGACTGATCCGACCGGCGCCATGGGTGAGCCACACCTCTAGGTAGACAGCGAGTCCAAGGAGTACACAGAACCGGGGATCCATGGAGCCCATCAGCAACTGTAGGGGACAATCCTTCTCCTCCTGCACATTCTTGGACCAACGCATCTGCGCAGTGAGGTATCCTGGATATGTTAGACTCTCGCGAATGCTTGCCTTCCTCATGTGGGAGGTATCATCTCCTCTTGCAATTAGATGGAACTGGAACTTGAGCATGGCCCGGTTCCTCAAGTTTAGAATAGTTGGAGCCGGTCCTATTAGATCCAGCATTTGGATGAACTCGTCTAGTGTGAAGGCCCGATCAGCTTGTCCCTCCTTTCCAAGCATTCGCGCCTCCTTCTTCTTTACAGCTTTGATAAGGTTGTTAATTTTCTTTGACTTGGTTGGATTCCCCTCCTCTTTAGTATCATCCCAAGCTGATGTCAGTGGCATGAAATAAGAGATCGATTTCTTCCAGCACTCCAGACTAGATGATCGAGCGTAATAAGGATTGTCCTCCGGTCCCGGATCCTCCAGTCCGAATGCCCTGTAACACATCCACTTGTAGATGTGGATGGGTTCCAGAATAGAGAGTTCAGCACTCGTGAATACCTTGTTCGTGGGGTGCATAATTCCTGTAAAGTGGCTCATCATTTCAAGCAGTGTGGAATGGTACTTCAATAACTGAGTTGGGGCATTAACATCATTTGGAAGATTTGGTGGTCCCAGGTTCTCCCTCCGGGGAATAACTGGGGGAGGTGGTCGATCGGGCTCAATCTCCCGTTCAGGGGGTTCTGGTTCCTCCTCTTCCTCTTCTTCTTGTTCCTCGTCATCTTCTCGAGGAGCAGGACGAGGAGCAGGAGCAGCAGGAACAGCAGGAACAGCACCACCAGCAGCAACAGCAGGAGGGGGCGCGTCTGCTGCAGCAGCAGTGAGCCGGGCGCGAGCGTCGGCATCCAGGGGGAATGCATCTGCGAACGCTACGCTGTTTCGTGCTGCATCTGCCCTAGCAGCCCTGAGCCTTGCGCGCCTCTCCCTTTGCCTAATGGCTCTTGGATTCATCGATAGTTGTCTTCTTGGCATATTTTTTCTTTATTCTCTGAAAAAGTGAGCAAACAGGGGATTTTATTTCATTTTATTCAGCATTCGGAGACTCAACTGGCAGAAATTTCGATAGACACGAGTCCTGTCTTTTTAATAATGCAACGGAAGGTTGCGCACCTCCGTGTAAGTGTTAATATACGGAGAAAAAAACTACTGTTCCAGCAATGTTAAGGGGGTCTCAGAAGCAACCAGTACTGTACTCTCAGGCATTAAAAATGGGTCCGTATGTATACGTACTATGTAGTAGGAGTTGCACGGGCGCGCAGCGCGCGCAGCGCGCGCAACTACGGTTGCATTTTGCCGATACCGTACACGTAGTACACGTAAGGCTTACAGTAATTTCCTTTTTTTTCTTTTTCAAAAAAATTAAAAAAATAATATAAATTGAGTTCGAGAAATTTTCTTCTCTTCGATCAAATCTCGATCACATTTCGACCTCTAAAAAATCCGTCACCAAACAAACTGGAACATGGTTGATTTTTTGGAAAAAAATTACTTCGTAGATATTAAATTCTTCGATCATCCCAAAAATCGCGCACGATCCAATCTCTCCGCGCGCGACGAAAATTTGAAAATAAAAATTAAATTCTCGAAACCCCCCTGCGACACCAGTCGACACCAGTCGACACCAGTCGACACCAGTCGACACCAGTCGACACCAGTCGACACCAGTCGACACCAGTAGACACCAGTAGACACCAGTAGACACCAGTTGACACCGGTGTTCGTATGTTCGTATGTTCATATGATTGTATGTTCGTTTGTTCTTCTGTTCGTCTGTTCATACGATGGTACGGTATGTTGGTCTGTTCGTACGATCGTATGTTCGTCTGTTAACACCGGTCTTCATACTTCATACGTTCGTCTGTTCGTATCCTTATATGTTTGTCTGTTCAAATGATCGTATGTTTGTATGTTCGTCTGTTCGTCTGCTCGTCTGCTCGTCTCCTGTTCATACGTTTGTCTGTTTATACGCTTGTATGTTGGTCTATTCGTATGATTATATGTTCGTCTGTTCGTCTGCTCGTATGCTTGTCTGTTCGTATGTTCGTTTGTTCGTCTGTTCGTCTGTTCATACGATCGTACAGAAGAACAGACGAACATAAGACGAACAGACGAACATACAATCATACGAATAAGCGATTGTACCAACGTATGAATAGACGAACGTATGAACATCATACGAACAAACGATTGTACCAACGTATGAATAGACGAACATACTGCTTGTACATTCGTATGTTCGTCATGACACCAGTCGACACCAGACGACACCAGGCGACACCAGTCGACACCAGACGACACCAGTCGACACCAGTCGACACCAGTTGACACCAGTCGACACCAGTCGACACCAGTAGACACCAGTAGACACCAGTTTGGGTACTCCGGGAAATTATTTTTTTAAAAACAATTTCTCAAATCGCGCACTGCGCGCGATTCTCATATTTTTAGCGAGTGGGGGAGGACCGGGAATTTCAAAAATCCTTCAAAAACTAAAAATCAACCATGTTCCTGGTGCTCGTTCTTTCACGTTGTAAGTGTTGCTTCTGCTTCTGCTAATTACCGTCTACAGTAAGTTACGGTACTTGTACTTGTTACATATCGGTTGTCACTGCTGCAATGATCTCTGCAATGCGAACCGGAATAAATCGAAGACGCGTCCGAAACCGAAAGCAAACATCCATTGGCAGACCCGACCCAACCAACCTCGACTGAATCCAAGAACAAGAACAACGACAACGACGACGACAACGACAACAAGCCTCGGAAACTCATCCCTCCCGTCCCATCTCGCACAATTCCAAGGCCAACACGACGTTCTTTTTGATGGCCGTCAGGGTGTCGAGGGTTTCCAGTTTTCGTTCGGCAATGGCCGATTTCATCTGGATGATTTGGGTTCGATGCTTGGCGGATTCCCCCATCAGGTCTTCCTTGAGGACGGCGATCTCTCGCTTCAATTCCTCGATCTGCGTCTTGCGCAGGTTTTCCTCCTTTTCCGATTCGGAGCTGTGGTTTCGCACCGTGCTGACAAAGAGCTTCTCCCGGATCTGTGGCGGCCACAGCAGACCGACCACCAGCGCGCCCGCCAGTATCCACAGCGGGACCAGAACAACGGCAGCCGCTCGCAGGATGGTGCAGAGCACAAAATCCAGGGAGCAAATGCCGTCCTCGACCCGGACGTTGTGATCGAAGAGCTCTACAATGTCGTTCCAGAGTTCTCTCCCAAAGTCGTGATCGCCGCTTTCGTCGTTGTCGTTGTCGTTGTCGTTGTCATTGTCATTGTTGCCGCTTCCGCGCGAGTGGTGCTGGATCATCGGTGCCCCGCGGTCGGTTTCCCGGAGTCCCAGGAGCCCCCGGAACCGGCTCCTCCAGGGAATGCTGGCAATGGCATCCATTTGCGCAATGAAATCCAGCCGGTTCGTCCAAAAGACGATCGCGGCGCGCTTGTCTCGGATGACCTTGTACGAATCCGTGACGATGGCAATCAGGACGTTGGCCAGAAGAATCACCACCAGGAGCATAAAGACCACGAACAGAATCAATGCGGTGGTGTTGTTGTCGAAGAGCGTCTCGTCCACCTCGCCGAGCAACATGGTGTAGACAGCGAGAAAGGAATCCCAGGCGTTGCACCAGGGAAGGGCCTCGTTGTTGGCCTCACAAATCAAGTCCTTGGTAAACGATTCGTAGCTGCCGCCGTTGCCATCGCTGCCACCGCCGCCGTTGTCTCGTTCCAAAAAGGAGGGGGACAAAAACGACGGCGTCGCGTTATTCACCACAGCCGTCGCTGTCGCCGTCGCCGTCGCTTTCGCCGCCGCGGTGGCGGCGCAATATTCCGTCTCGTAAAAGAGGGTGAAGAACATTCTCGAAAAGGCAATCAGAATGATGGTCAGGCACATCAAAAAGGCCAGCAATCGCCTCAGGACGTGAAAGACGCCGCCGGAAAAGACGGAAAAGTCGATGAGGATCTTTCTCAGGTAGGAGAGAAACTTGAGCCAGACCACGGCGAAGGACAGGGCGGCACCGGTCCGAAAGACCTCCCTCTCGCACCAGCCGGTGGTCATAAAGACCGTCCACGCCCCGATGTAACAGATGTAGGCGACGTTCAACCAGGTTCCCGGTTCGTAGATCCAGATCCAGGAGGCCCGGAGGGAGACCAGTCCGAGGATCTGCACGATTTCGCGGAACAAAAAGTAGGTCAGCCCGACGTACACGCCGATGAGGTACGACCAGGGAGCCACGTAGTGCGGATCGTCGTCGCTCGAGTACTCGTAGCTGCCATTGCCACTGAAATTGCCGCTGAAATTGCCACTGCCATTGCCATTGCCATTGCCACTGCCAATGCGTTCGCTCTCGAACCGCCCCCGGATCGAGTCCCGAACGGCCAGCGTGTAGAGGACCATTACCAGGAGCTGCAGGTAGAGATCCGACAGGAGGAGCGCGGTCGGAAACCGCTTTCCGATCTTTTGGTTGAGCAATTCCTGGACCTCCTGCGTGAGGACGGCCTTCTCCTGGAGGGCTTCCGGAAGGGATTGGAGGGCCGTGAAGAAATCGGCCGTCGGGCGGGGCTTGGCCTCCAGGAACCGCTTGAGGCACTCCTCGACGGATTCGCGCGAAAAGGCGGAGCCGCTCGCCACCGCCGCGGGGGGATCGCCGCCTCCCGGGTGGGCGCTTCCGTGGCCGTGGCCGTGGCGGGGACTCGCCCCGTGCGCGAGCTGGCGATTGCTCCTTCCGTATCTGTATCTATATCTGTGGTTGCCATGGTTGCCATTGTTCCCGTTGCCATGGTTCCCGTTCCCGTTGTTCCCGCCGCTTCCCATTCCGGCCGCCGACGCCGACGCCGCGTAGTACTGGTACCTCCGGACCGCGTCGCTCCCGCTGAACATGCGCGCGATCCCGGGGTCGTTGACGAGCTCGGGCTCGAGTCCGAGCAGGAGCCGGACGGCCGCCGGCGCGTTGGGCCGTCCCGCGTTGGACAGGGAGTAGTGGAGGGGGACCCGGCCGAACCGGTCCCGCGACGCGACCCCCTGGGGATGGGCGTCGGTCAGGATGCGCAAAAAGTCCTCCGTGGCGCCGTACAGGCAGGCGTAGTGCAGGGGCTGGGGCGATGAGAGGCGGAGCGGGATGCGATGAGAGGCGGAGCGGGACGAGAAGCGCAAACAATCGGAGGGGAAATCCGGTGTGGTGCGTTGTTATGTGATGTGGTGCAGTGGGAGAACGAGGAGCAACCAAAGAACAGTGTGAGAACAAGCGTAATCACTGCACTGCACGGACAGCGCCATTGAATACAGTGCATCTCATCCCATCATATTCCATTCCATTCCATCATCCCGATACCAACCCATCCAACCCACACCTACAATTGCTACACATACACACACATATATACATATATACATATATACATATACACACACACACACACACACACGCACAAAACACACAACAACACTACACCCACCAGAATGCCGTTGTCGTCCGCGATCCCGGCCGCCGACGACAGCAGGGCGACGACCTCGGGCCGGTTCATGTTTTCCTCCCGCATGGCAAAGTGGAGGGGCGTCCGTCCCTTGAGATCGGCGTGGGTCTTGGCCCTGGGGTGGGCCTCCACGAGGGTCCGGACCACCTCGTAGTCGTTGGGGTAGTTGCAGGCGTAGTGGAGGGGGAGCCAGCCGTCGATGGTGGCGCGGGTGGCCGGGTTGTCGTGATAGTTGTTGCTGCTGTTGTTGTCGTGATTGTTGCTGTTGCTGTTGTCGTGATTATTATTGCTGTTGTCGTGATTGTTGCTGCGACGATTCACCAGCGCCGGCACGGACAGGATTTGTTCGAGGACGTCGAGCGGAACGGATCGCTCGCAGGCCACGTGCAGAACGGTCTGTCCCGAACGGCCGCGGCCCTCGAGGACCGCGGCGCGGAGGAGGAGGACGGCGTTGGCCCGGGTCTCGTTGTCGTTGCCGTTGGGATTGCCATTGGCCATTGCCATTGCCATTGCCATTCTCCTCTTGCGGATCGGGGAGCAACGCCCCGAACCATTCCCGAATGGGTTCCCAGTCGTTTGGACGATGGTGATGGTGATGGTGATGGTTGGCCGTCTCGTCGTAGGCCGTCGACGGGCAGTGCTCGTCCAGCAACCGAAAGAGGTGGCCGCGGGGATCGTCGCTCCGGTAGTGGTAGGAAGACTGGTGGCTGTGGCTGTGGCTTTGATTGTTGTGACTGTAACTGTTGTGATTCCAATCGGAATCCTCCTCCAGCTCGAGATCGTGATCATGATCGTGCTCGCCGTAGCCGTACCCATAATCGCCGCGGTCCGAAGCGTCCATCATGGTCTTGGAGTAGTACGACTGGCCGTCCGAGGCCGAGCCGGTATCGTTGTCGTTGTCATCGTCGTCGTCGTTTTCGCTGGCAATTCCTCCCCCTTTTCTTCCTCCCTGCGTGGTGATGGTGGTGATGGTGGTGGCATCGAGGTCGGTCGTGAAAATGTATCCGTGGCTGTTGAACGAGTTGTCCGGGTCGTTGGGATTGTTGTAGTAATACCGCGGCTCGTGGTTGTTGCTGGTGCTTCGAGAGTCGTGGTCGTCCCCGCTGTTGTTGTTGTTGTTGTTGTTGTTGTTGCTATTGTTGGTGTTGTTCTTGCCGGAATGCCGGTGGCGTGGATTCGGATTCGGAGTTGGATGCGGATGGGATTCCTCGACGTATCGATTGTCCAGGACGCGCAGGCTCTGGTTCAGGCTGCGATCCAGGCCCCGATCGCTCCGGGGCCCGCGGACGCTCCCGCCGGTGGTTCGCGCCGTCGCTGCTGTCGTCGCTCTCGGTCCTCCTCCCGCCGTTGCCACGGATGCGGACGTCGCGATGCTTCCGGCGCGGGATGCGGTTCGGGAGAATCGGCCGCTCCGGGGGGGAGTCGGTGCCGTCTTCGTAGTCGTCGTAGTGGTTGGAAGTTCGATGCCATTGGTGGTGACAACGATCTTGGTGTTGTTGTTGCTGTTGTTGTTGCTGTTGTTGCTGTTGTTGGTGGTATTACCTTTGTTCTTTTTGCCGCGGTTGCGCTCCATGTTGCCGTTCGGAATGGATCGTTGTGCGATGAATTGTGTAGTATAGTATAGTAGGGTAGGGTATGGTATGGTACAGTTCGGTGCAACGCCGTGCTGTTAAAAAAGAATAAGAATGATAATGATGATGATAATGATAATGATAATGATGCTGCAATCGGGATGGATTGTGGTCTCTCGCGGACTCACTCACTCACTCACTCACTCACTCACGCTCTCTCAAAATCAACCTCAAAATACTGATGGTAATAATACTATACAGAAATAATGATACAAGAAGAAATGCTAATAGTAGTAGCAATCCTTTGCATCCGACGGAATGTTTTTGTGACGAAAGGAGACGAGACGGGACGGGACGGGATGGGTTGCCGGAGTTGGTTTTTGGTCCACAAGTAATTCATCGCATCGGAAAGTATCGCATCGCATCGTTCCGGTAAGTAATACTGTACTAGTACAGTATCTTGCCGACCAAACTGGTGCTACCGCGACGGACGATGCGTCCCGGTCTCTCCTGTCCTCTCCTCTCCTCTCCTTGCATCGCGAGAAATTGGTGGGCGGCCGAACACGGTCCCAACCGAGCCATGTGGCTGGCATGCCGTAAAAGCGGTAAGGTTAATCATCTTACTTGTACGTACCGCAGAGTGGCCCTTTGAAAACTTGCTGGGAGTAAAAAAATACCGTACCGGTAAAACCTTAGTGCCTCGAATCAATCAATCGTCGAATGGGAGCCAATGAAAATGTTTCATAATGATGACGTAACGGGAAGTAATTCTTGGAATTGAACCTCATGGAATAATCTCGTCAGAATCAATTACGAAGTAAGATTTAATTAACTACGTAAAGTTACGGCAAGGCTTAATCATCTCAAAAAAATCTCAAAATCAAAAAACCTCAATCAATTTTTTTTTTAAAACAAATCAATCAATCATCGTCCCAACGCAGAAGTTTGGAAATACGTAATTACGGTAAATTACCGTATTATTCTACGCTAGTCGCAACAGTACGAGACACTAGTACTACTAGTACCGTACAGTAGTAGTACTGTGCTGAAAACGGTAGCACGGCTTCTCGTCAATAGTACTAGTAGCTCCTGTTTTTTTATTTGTTGTTTTATTGTTGTGGGTTGACGAGTGAAGAGTCGGTTAGGAAGCACAAGTATCATGCGTATCGCAATATGCATTGTTGGGATTGATTTTGTTGATTGAGATGATTTCGTTTCGATGATACTAGTAGTGATGTTGTCAACAGCACCGAATACAACAACAAGAAGAAGCAAGTAATTGATCTTCATCATTGAGGGAGGATGATTGTGCTGTATCATTTCTTGTTTGTTTCTTCTCTCTTTTCCTCTCCTCTATTCCCATACCAGTGTATTTATTTCTCTGCAGTGTCCCCACCGAGAAGGATCATTGTGCATGCTGTCATATTTGATTTGCTGCTGCACTTCCAAAAGACAAGAATCATTGGTGGTGTGTATTTCTTGCTGCAACTCCACATTCCCACCAAAAGATGGGGATCATCATCACCATGTAGTACTAGTACTAGTACTAGTACTAGTACTCCTACTTTGTTCCCTGCACTCCCGAAAGACCAGGATCATCACAAATCCTGGAATTTTAACACCCGCTGCTATTCAAAACAAAAAGCAGGAGCATAGAATGGCTTCGGCAGCACAAAGAAACTGATCCTCCCTTTGCGCGAATGCTGGAGTAGCACTCCGGAAAGACTAAGAGCATCATGGATCACAACCAGGAGGATCTTCTCTTATGTAGTAGTAGTACAAGGTACTAGTAGTATTTCTTGTTTCTACATGGCCGTGTCCACGACATGGCTTGGAAAATTTGGATGTGATGGGGGAAACAAGCAATGATGACCCAGAACCAATCACCCTCCACCAGTTGGAGGCGCGTACAAAAATTTGGCTAATCCCACCAGGGTGCTAAAAAGTATGGCTAGCAATCATGCTGCTGCTGTTACTCAAAAACACGCAAATTTTAGCCACCGTCCATTAGTCACAAGCTTACTAAGGGGAAAAGATAGCAACACATACAGATACTATGAATATAGAGGATTGTAGAGGAGAGTCAGAGCTAAAAGAGTGCATCTTCACTATTGGATGGAGGTGTTCTTGAGTTGCAGAGATAGGTGCCTCCAAATGCTTTTCTGCCAAAAAAAATTGTTCATTACTACCAATATTGCTTGTTGTTCTTCCAAAGATTTTTGATTGGTAGTACTAGCGTACCGTCAGGGTTGCGCAACTGTTGCGAAAGAAAAAACTCAGGAGCCATACATACCGTACCAGGAACATGGTTGATTTTTTTTTAAGAGTTTCAATTTTTCCAACCCAGCCCCCCTCCGCACCAACATGGTTGATTTTAGCAACAGCACATGCCGTGCACCAAAATACAGTCACGAGTACACACGGGACTGGATTAAGGATAAGGATAAAAACAATCGGCGAGTCGACAGAATCGCTGATTCGGAGGGCTCTTAGAACTGTAGCAAATAGACTAACCAATAGAGCTCACAATTTGCATATCACTACTATTCTAATCACTAGTAGACCCGGGGTATGGCATGATTTTAAAATCACGCTGAGTGCTGATGACCATGAGCAGAAAGAAATCGATCGGCCAAGGGACTGACGAGATCGAAAGACTGCCAGAAAATGGAGGCACGGAGAAGCAAAACAGGGAGAAGGATATCCAGTGTCTGCAGCACAAGGAAGACCGACCCCAGCAGTGGTTAGCCCCAGAAAGGGAGCAACAGCAGCAACAGAGACACCTAAGGACCCAAACAGGACCATGGTCGACAGCAAGAATAATCGAAAAATTCGAAAATACACACTGAAAAAGTGACACATAATCCAGTGAGTGGACTAATTGGACCAACACTGAGTGGATGGACAGACCGAAGAGGGTATGCCAACCAAAACCGAAATATACGAGTATACGGAAAGGTATATAATAAATACCTGAACACCACTAATCCCACGGGAAACGGGAAGTGGGACCGGCCCGGTGACCGCTTAACAGAGAAGCAACGCCGGAGAACCACGGGAATCGAATCCCACAAAATAAAAACAGAAACAACTCCGGGGAACCACAGGATTCCCGTGAGCTAAAGAGAGGGACAACTCCCACCACTGGACAAACCAGGGGGAAAATCAGTTATAACACGAGTTATCACGAGAGCAATGAAAATCCAGCAAGAAAAACTGGAGGAACTGAGCAATCACTTTTTGCTCAATCTCACCACAAGCAGTGAAATAACAGAAATAGTGTAACTAAAGTAACTTAATAAACAACTGATTAAACCACCATGGCGACCAAAGGAACCAAGTTGAAACCTTTCAACATCACACGGGAGGACTGGCCGGAAGACGCTACCACCGTAAAGATGAATGTAGACAGCGAACAAGGTGGAGTCGCATTCAGCGACTACCTGAAGGTTCTCAACGGTACTGAAAGACCAGAACTCTTCCTTATCTGGAAGAGAGACTTTGACCAGAAAATTGCTGGCAATGACAAACTCCACGGAGACCAGAAATTGGAGGTTCTACAGAGAATCCTCTCTAAGGAAGCACTCGCACTTGTCCAGCGAACGCTCACTCGGACCTACTTGGCCGAACCGACCCACAAGGTCCACCAAACCAGACGCGTACAGAAAAAGATCCAGGAAATCGAGCAAAGGGACCAAGCAAACATCCTACTATCAATGGGGCAAAACGCCACCGAAACTCCCACGGGAGCCTCCAAGGAGAAGGCAAAGGAGAAATCTCCAACCGCCGACAAAACCGACACAGCCACGGCGAGATCGGACAAAGAATCAGAGACCGACAACCTCGAGTCCCCAATCCCAAAGAAAAAGGTCGCAAGCGCCCTCACCCAGTACTACCAATCCCAGGAGTACAGGAAGGATATCATGGAGGAGTGCATGCATGTCCTCAAGCTCAAAATCTTTGGCAATGACCAACACGGCAAGCGCTCGTATATCGTCCTCCGACGATTCATGCGAGGCATGCGCGTGGACCTCAAACATGGCATTAGAGCCTGGGCCAATCGAATGGCCGAACTCCAAAGCTATCTCCCAGAATGCCTCTGGGAATGTGGCAGTGACCAAATGGAAACACCAAGAAGTTTCACCCAAGGAGAAATGAAGGAAATCTTGGATTCCAACATGACCCACTCCCAACGCGAGAAACTGGAACACATTGGATGGGACCTCTACACCCAATCCTTCAACACCACCATCGACAAGCTCGAAAATCTGGAAATCACAATCCGGAAGGAAGCAATAATGCAACAACGCATCACCGACCTCGAAAAACAGACTGGCGTCACCAAGAAGACCCCCAAGGCCGCATCTGGGGGAGGAAACCACCACGGGAAGTCCCCTGGCAAAAAGAAGCGCCCTATGGACAACAACAACAAACAGCTATGCAAGACCTGTGGCAAAGTCCATGCCGGCAAATGCTGGAAATTAACCGGGGGTCCCCACAAAAAGGGGAAGTTTGACCGGGAAACCATCAACCTGCTCAAGGAGCACTTTGTGGCAAAAGAACAAGACTCAGACACTGAGCAACACTCCAAACCCCACTGGGGAAGGAACCTATCGAACCACGAGTACTCTTACGTACTGGCCACGGCCCAAGCTGACCACAAGGTTTCCGACGACGAGATAAACATCTCGGAACGCGAACTCAAAGAGTAAAGAAGAAAGTACAGAAAGACCTTTAAAAAGAAAGGATCCCACAACTGAATGGCTGATACCATCCACACTGGACCCCACATCATCAACAGATATGCAGACGTCTGTGTGGAGGTATTGGACCACAAGGGAAGGGGGAGGATGCTACGGGGCCTACTCGACTCCGGTTGCTCCAAATCCATCATACTAAGGCACTTTGTCGACCGAAGTCAACTAACGAACCGAGACCACAGATCTGTCACCTATAATACCTATGGGGGCAAGTTCCGAACCAAGTCTGCGGCTTCAGTGGGACTGAGGTTGATAGAGTTTTCAAACTCCAAAACCATCAAATGGACCTTCCAAGTGGATGAATACCATCACCACGAGGAAGTACCCTATGACATGATCATAGGATCCGACATGATGGCACAATTGGGACTGGATATAAAATACAGCTCCCGAACCATCGAATGGCAGGGTGACTCCATCCCCATGAAGGGAATGGGGGAACTGACTGACCCGGACAAATGTGAGGCAGTATTCTTTGCCAACACACAAAGTCCGATCCTCCAACAGGAGGAAGAGAGGCAAGCCAAAATCTTGGACGCAGACTACTCCAAAGTCGATATAGACGCCATGGTCAATGACCTGGAGATTACGGACGCGTCCAAGGAAGCCTTGAAGAAAACACTGAAGAAATTCCCAACACTCTTTGGAGGAGGGTTGGGTCTACTCAAAAATATAGAACCGGTGTCCATTGAGCTCCAACCAGGAGTCAAACCAGTCCGGCAGAGGTACTACTCTGTGCCCCATGCCTTTGAACAAGCCCTCCGGAAGGAGATTACCAGGCTCTGCGATATTGGAGTCCTGGAAAAACTCCCTCATGATGATGATTCTCCTTGGGCATCTCCTACTTTTTGCCAACCCAAAAAGACAGGGGACATCCGCGTTCTAACGGACTTCCGGAAGATGAATGCAGCCATCCAGAGGAAACCATTCCCACTACCACGAATAGGGGAAACAATCCAACGGCTCCAGAAATTCAAATCAGCTACAGCGCTGGACCTGTCCCAAGGGTACTACACCATCCCCATCTGCAAAAAGAGCCAGAAAATCTGCTCTACCATCTTGCCGTGGGGAAAGTATGCCTACAAGAGACTGGCAATGGGGATTGCGTGTGCTCCGGACATCTTCCAATCAGTCATGATGAACCTACTAGGGGATCTGGACTATGTCCTGGTCTATATCGATGACATACTGATCATCCAACGCAAAGGCGAATCGGAACAGGACCACCTCACCAAAATCGATACAGTACTCCAGCGACTGGATGATGCTGGCTTCCGAGCCAACCTAAGGAAATCCTTCTTCATGCAAAAAGAAGTGGAATACCTGGGATTTCTGTTAACAACAGAGGGCATTCAGCCCCAGCCAAAGAAACTGGAGGCGATGAAGCGCCTGGAAGCCCCCAAGAACACCAAGCAACTAAAGATGTTCCTTGGAATGGTAAATTTCTACCGGGATATGTGGAAGCGACGCTCCCACATCCTAGCCCCCCTCAACAAACTAGCAGGGAAGAAGGGCAAATTGAATTGGTACTGGGGACCAGCAGAGCAGAAAGCTTTCATGGAGGCGAAACGGATGCTCGCAGACGAAGCAAAACTCGCATTCCCCGACTTTACAAAACCATTTCATCTCTACTCAGACGCCAGTGACCGGCAACTGGGAGCCACAGTATGTCAGGACGGCAAACCGCTTGGCTTCTATACCCGGAAACTGAACTCCGCGCAGCTCAACTACACCGTAGGCGAAAAAGAACTCCTGGGCATAGTAGAGGGCCTAAAAGCGTTTGAAGGAATCCTACGAGGACAAGATGTGATTATTCACACGGACCACCTTAACCTGCTCTACCAGCAGATGCCCACCCAAAGGATGGTCCGGTGGAGACTTCTTATGGAGGAGTTCCACCCGGTAGTCAAGCACGTTGCTGGCAAAGACAATGACGCAGCAGATGCATTGTCTCGACTGGATATCACTGAGGATCCAGCAGATACGGTGGAATGGCTACCACCAAATAAGCCCCTCACCTACGCGGACGAGGAAGAGCACCTCCGGCAACTCCTATTCCCACTTGGAGAAGCACCGGAAGAATTCCAGGGCAATAGTGCATTCCCACTTGCCCCGGACATGATCCAGTTCTACCAGCAAAAGGACACGGGAATCATGAATGCTCTGGGAAAAGACAATCGACTGACCACCAAAATGGTGGAAGGTTACAGTCTAATCCACAAGGAAGGGAAGATTCTAGTCCCGAACAAACTCAAAGACAGAGTTATGGAATGGTACCACAGCATGCTGGTCCATCCCGGAGAAAAGAGAATGGAACAGAGCATACGCTCAGTGTTCACCTGGAGAGGCCTGAGGAAGGACGTCCAGGACCTCTGTAAACACTGCCACACGTGTCAGATGTTCAAAAAGAGTGGCCGGAAGAAGTATGGACTACTACCGGAGAAAGCAGTTGAGGTCACCAAATGGCAGAGGGTCAATGTGGACCTCTGGGGACCTGCAACTGTCCACAATAAAAATGGTAAAGACTACCACATCCATGTCCTCACCATGGTGGATCCAGTGACCGGATGGTTTGAATTGGCCCATCTAAAGGACTCACCAAACGCAGCAGAAACTCAACGTTTGTTAGACAGTACCTGGCTAGCAAGGTATCCGCGCCCAAAGGAAATTGGCTTTGATGGCGGGAGTGAGTTCAAAGCAGAGTTCCAAGAGCTCTGTGACAACATGGGGATGAAAAGGAAACCGAGCGGCGCTTGGAACCCACAATCCAATTCAGTACTGGAGAGAATCCACCAGGTCTTGAAGGACTGCCTATTGTCCTTCAACCTGGAACAAAGAGATCTCCACGAGAAGGATCCGTTTGAGGAGTTCACCACCAAGGCAGCGTACGCCATCAGGAGTGCAATTCACACCACCCTGGGATATTCCCCAGCACAACTGGTGTTCGGACGGGACATGTTCATGCCTGTCAACTTCCCAGTGGATTGGGAAGCAATCCAAGCAAGGAAACAAAAGAGTATCCACAAGAGTAACACCCGGGAGAATCAGAAGAGGATTCCCCATGTCTACAAGGAAGGAGACTATGTCACCCTGGAAAGGAAGGGCATTGTTCCGAAACTATCCTTCCCACGACAAGGACCTTACAAGGTGATCAAGGCCCATGACAATGGAACTGTAACTATTGAAACTGCTCCCTTTGTAACCGATCGGGTTAACATTAGGAGAGTACACCCTTATTATTGCAGGGATCCTATTAAATCGTGACAGTACCATGGAGGAGTATGCCGTGCACCAAAATACAGTCACGAGTACACACGGGACTGGATTAAGGATAAGGATAAAAACAATCGGCGAGTCGACAGAATCGCTGATTCGGAGGGCTCTTAGAACTGTAGCAAATAGACTAACCAATAGAGCTCACAATTTGCATATCACTACTATTCTAATCACTAGTAGACCCAGGGTATGGCAGCACAGTCAGCACTTCTCTTGGACCTATCAAAATGATACTTAGGTATCAAAATGACACTGAGGTATCCAAATGAGGACACCCAGGTATCAAAATGACACCGGTGTCAGCATCATTGTGATACCTGATACTTTCTGATACTTTTTTTTGGTATCAAAGTGACACCAGTGTCATTTTGATACCCAACTGTCATTTTGAGACTCACAAGAGAAGTGAATGACAAACAAGGGACACAGAAGACAGCAAATGAGGGCAAACATAAAAACATTCAATCAACCTTGTCTGTGAGTGACAAATGAACAAAGACGGTCTAAGAAGACAAATGGGTGGCATTTTGATACGTAGGTGTCGTGCCATTTTGGTATCAGAAAGTGTCAAAATGACACTGGTGTCATGTTGATACCTGGGTATCAAAATGGCACTTGGCAGTCTGTGTTGATATCCGCTCGTCAGCGGTCTTCGGGGAACTTAATCGTAGATATGTATCTCGTACTGGTCTGTAAATAAGGAAAAGCCTTAACAATAATAATACATAAAGTCCTGGCAAATCGTGAGTCTACAGTGGACTGTTCAAGGCCTATTGCATACGCTCAAGCAATACAAAGCACTTCCCTAGAGGTACATCGGAATCGATCGAAAGGAGGGCATGATAGGTGTGTTTATTTTAGAGTATAAAAGAAAGAGTGAATAAAAGGGGAGCTGAGCCAAAGCGCTCAGCTCTGTATCGTATCGCGACATCGATTCGCTAACTCGCTAACTCGTATAATAACAGAGCTCCTGTAGCTCTGGTACTGTATCCTACGAGTAGCGTACCGTATCGGAGTATCGTAGGTATCTCCGATTAATTAGACCGAATCGTGTGCTAGCTCACTTATGCTAGCACGTTTGATAACTGTTTGGGCCGGGTATTCAGTCATGGTATATATTATACACCAATGACCCGACCCCGGCGGTAGCATCGTATCTTAGCAAGATATTATGGTAGGTTAGCACCATCAGTATCTCGTAGCCTTAGCAACCCTAACCCTGTAGCATCTAGCTACACCATAAAAGGTGCTTTACTCGGGGTACGTACAATTGGTACAATTCGTACGCGGCGACCCTAGTAAATTCTGCTAGCATCCATACTAAACAGGATATAGGTCTGCTGCTAAGCCTGCTGCTAAGCCTGTTGCTAAGCCTGTTGCTAAGCCTGTTGCTAAGCCTGTTGCTGAGCCTGTTGCTGAGCCTGTTGCTAGGCCTGTATGCTACCAATTAGCACACATCTCAGCACTCAGCTCAGCACCTGTTAGTCAGCTACTGGATGTTGCTGACTGTAGACCCAGTAGCCCTTCTACACAGGAGCCTTGCTAGCACAGATCATAGCACCACCATGAATATCTTCATAGTCCCCGTGATTCATGCCAGTGGCCCTGTACTGAGCAAATATACTGGTCCCCGGAAACAGATACTCCCAGGGGAACACCAATACTCCTGCTTGTTGTACCAGGACACTTGGATGGATCATAACAGAATTCAGGGATGCTTCCATATAACTTGTCAGAGATCAAACTGCCCCAAATATTGCAGTTCTTCTATCAGAGGCCCGGCTGATTCGTAGTTCAAAAAAAAAGGGGGGCGGACCATAGGACATTTTGCCCTTTGGTTCCACTCCTCGACACGTACGAGGAGATCAATAAATCAGCCTATTGTCGTTCAAGTTTATAGTCCCCGGAACCGGTGTACCGGAGACTCCCAAATACATAACATATAACATAAGATCAGATCAAATCCGGAATCGGAATGAACATCGAAGTAGTCAGGAAGCTCATATCGAAATCAGCTGCGTTCGATTGCTTCCGAAAATCGTAATCGATTGCTTCCGAAAAACGAAATCGATTGCTTCCGAAAATCGAAATCGATATCTGCTGCGTCCGAGCTGCTTGTCGTTCGACCCATCGTCGTAGGATCACTGGAAGCTGTGCGTTGGCGGATTGCGGCAACAAGCTCGCCGCAGAAAGCCCACAGGCGCTTGGGGGATCGCTTCCGAGCCGTCTTCTTGCGGATGCTTCTGCTGATATGGCCGATGCTGAGCTCCGCGCGATTCTGGAAGGGACATCTTGGCTGGATAAAGGTCTGGTGGATATGGTTCTTGCTGACAACCTTATTCCATGGGGTCTTGTAGGTACCAGGGGCTCCTTGCTCTCGAGCGCCATCAGATATCAAATGCTCGGGAATGCCGACATCGTGGATGAAAATCTTCAGTCCTTCATACGCTTGCTTCTTGCCCTGTATAGGTATGAACTCGTCGTAGCCCTTACCATTACTGAACACTTGGGCGGCTGAATCTTGTCGCATGATGCTCGGGACCTTTGCCATCCAGGTGTCGGTGTACCATTTGCCAGCCGCGATGCGCTTGTTTCTGAAGCTCTGCGTTGGCAATCGGCGGACAAGGGGATGCATAGGGTTGCGGAAGCCTTTCTGGGTCGTGACTCGAAGGGTATCCGCAGCCTTTCTCGGAGATACATCCCAAATCTTGGACAGACGGTCGGAGTCGATCTTGCAGTATCGTTCGGTGTCAATCGTCGGACCCCACTTGGCTCGTCTGGCGATAGTGTCGAGCTCGGGATCGACTGGTTCGACTGCATCGTCCCATCGAACATGCTTGTAAACGGCAGACAGGCAGACGGGGAAATCCCTGCAACGGGGATCCAATTCGAAGCGCTCGCGTCCATCGGTGTAGGCGCGCTCGTACAACGGGGTATGGAGGGCATTGACTGTAAGACTTGGTACAGAATCCACGTCTACATCGTCCCCGCAAGTCTTCAGGGAATCGCCCGAATGGAAAAAAGAAGATAGCCGCGCATCCAGACGCGAGTCGGATGCGATCGCACATGGGGTCAGATCACGGCGGGTACAGAGTTGCTGAAGGCTTCGCAGCTTGTACTTCTCATAGCAATCATGCTGTGGCAGGATGAGCTCGTCGCTCCGAAGAGGATTGTCGTACAAATGGGGATTGAAGTTGGACCGTGTTTCGTCTGGCTCCAACTTGCGCTTGTTGGACTGCTTGGACTGCTTGGACTGCTTCGTCGGCGCGGACGCATGGGGCGTCCCCGCGCGAAGGACAGACACCGTAGGATTCAATGGATGAGATCCGTCGATGGCTTCTTCGGCTTGCTCGAACTTCTTGCTCTTCGGATCCCAAGGGAAGTCTCGGGTAGCAACGACATGATCGCATGTGGCCATCTCATGCTTGGTGGGCTTGCGAGAAGGGAAATAGGACACGACCCCATCAAGCAGGAGCTTGATGTCGAGGGTGTGGCCCGCATGGGGATCTTCAGGGTCGGTATTGTCAATATGGATGGAGTGACTGGACTGCTCATCATACTGACGGGGCGCTTCACTGACACGATTGGGATGGCAATCCCGTATCTGATTCGGACAAATCAAGCTGTGGGACAACTTGTCGCCAAAATACAGGGCTTCGTGGAAATAAATCAACCAAACTTTCCCGTCGGTATCTGTGTAGGCCGTAACACAGGTCCCAATAGGAATGTTCTTGATAGGCTCGAGCTCAGGCGAAAAAGGATGAACATCGACGTGGCTGACGACTTGGTCTTCAAGCAAGATCATATTGGAACCGGCGGCAGTCGTATCAGCGTGGCTGTCCAGCTCGCATTGCCCCTCAGGATGGGGTGGGGGGCGCGCGCGCGGGAGATCCATCTGGTACAACAGCCGGCCAACCTTACTTAATTTCGGGCACCGGCCGTCGTTTCAGTTCTTGGGGGTCTGTCCTTGGTTCGAGCCGTTGCCCTTCTTCTTGCCCTTCTTGCGCCCCTTGGGCCCAAAACTGTTCCCTGCGCCTTGGGTCGCATTCGCGTTCGCGTTCGCGGAGTCAGCAGGCGTGGTAGAACTAGTGGACTGAATAGTTCGAGCTTTCTTCTGCTGGCGGAGGTCATACAACTGCTTTCGTTGTTCCTTGGAGAATGTCTTGTAGACTTCATGGGGATACTGCTTGTCCTCAATCTTGCCGCTGTACGATCCACCCTTGTTGCTTCCTTGGTTGCCACCACCTTGGTGGACAGAGGAGATACTTCGCGCTCGCTTGGTTGCAACCGCACCCATCTTTCGTATGCCAAGGCACCTCTTGAAGTACGAGACGCACTCGTTGAAGTTCTTGGTGTACTTATCGGTTTCAAAGATCTGGATCTTGGGGTTCTCAAACCGATCATCTTGGATGCTGTGGATGAAACGCATGGTGAAGTCTTCTTCGTCGGGCAACTTGTCGTGGTTGGATAGCGTAGTCTGGAAATTCAACCAAGTTCTGCAGTGCTTCTCAAAGTCGTAGGTGCGGGAATCACCTGTATAGCGGGAGGTGTACATGCCGGTACGGACCTTGTCAAGGATAGCCGCGACGTTGGTTGCGGAGAAGGCATTCTCGTAGAGATGTAGGAAAGCCGCTCGGGCGTTCCCAGTCGGATTCTTCGCGTCTTTGTACCTTCGAGTGTAGGCCCAGGCAGGGCCATCACGAACTGCGTTGCAGAGCAACACCCAAACATCATGGTTGTCAGTGACGAACTGCGGGCCTTCAAGCGTGGCGCATCGGACATTGTAATCCATCCAGTTGGAAAAAGTCCCGTCCTTCCCAACAGTGGCGGATCTCTCTGCTGCAGTCACCGTCTCTTGCTCCTTCGGACGGATGACGTATGATAGGGGGAACCCTTGTTCATTGTACTGGAAGCGGAGGAACTGACGGAAACTTTCTTCCCACTGACGGAAGTTGTCAAGATTGACGAGCTTCGGCGGGGTAATGGACGCTGATACTGTCTCCTTGTCGGCGGTCTGCATTTCATGCAGGCGCTGGCGCGTTCGGTCGGCTGCGAGGGGATCACTAAGCCAAGTATGGGCAGTAGGCTTGATACCAATGAGAGGTTGGTAGCGGATCCACTCCGAAAGAAGCTGAAAGGATTGTCTGAAGGATAGTCCGATGAATACTCGTTCATGGTAGGGGCACATCGGATGACGACTCCCATTGAAGTCACGAAGGTACTTGGGGAGTTCCTTGGCAGATAGCTGTTGGATCGCCTCGATGCTGTTGAGGCCATTCCGGAATAGTTCGTCCGCCGTATCACTATTGCTGAAACCAGAGAGGATCTCGTGGAGGTCTGACTCCCTTGAGCTGAGCTTTGCTCCATTCTTGTATCCAGAGATTCCACCATTAGCTTGGGCTGTGGCATGGGCTTGGAGGATATCAGGACTAGCCCCTGCAGGTGCAGGAGCAGGAGCAGGGGCACGAACGGCGGCAGCAGCAGCGGCGGCAGCAATCCGGGCTGCATCCTCTCGAGCGGCGGCAGCAGCAGCGTCAGCAGCAATCCGGGCCGCATTCTCGCTGCGCATTGCTCTCAGTTCTTGAATAGCAGCAAGAAGGATCATTTCAGATCGGGGTTGGATGTCAAGGTTTGGTTCCTGTTGGACTCTGGAGGCTCCAGCAGAAGCAGCAGGAGGGACTCCAGGCGCTCCGACAGGGGGCAGCGCTCCAACAGGGGGAACACCGGCTCCAGCGGCGACTCCAGGCGGAGGAGCGTCGACTCCAGGCGGAGGAGCGTCGACTCCAGGGACGGCTCCAGTGGCGCCGGCTCCAGCTCCAGGGGCAACTCCAGGCGGAGGAGCGTCGCCTCCAGGGGCAGCGCCACCTCCAGGGACAGCTCCAGGGGCGCCGTCTCCGGCGGCGGCTGCAGCGGCGGCGGCTTGGCTTCTAGTTTGCTTGGCCATGGTTAACTTGACTTGCTCTGAGTAACTAACTTGCTTCAGTTTCTAAACCAAATTCTTTTGTGGTGGGGACTGTTTCCACCCAAGTTGTCGATCGAAGGTTTGTATCGGTTTCGTGTCGACGTTCGAAAGAAAAGGTATCACGTCAGCGTTTTCATGTCAACAGTTTCGTGTTGACGTCTTTCGTGTCAACAGTTTCGTGCCGACGTCTATCCACATCGATGGTTCCGATTTGATGGTTGGATGGTTGGTTACCAAAAGAGAAGAATTCTTTCGGTCTTTCTGATCTGCTCTGGACCAATCGATTTGATTCTGAGATATGACAGATCTCAGGGTTCTTGGCTTGTCTGATTCCAAGTTCCCTTGGCTAAAAATCAAAATCGATGGTATGGCAGATTTGAGGTTGTCTGCGCCTCGTGAGGTTGTCTGCGCCTCAGTCGGATGGGCCTGACGTCATGTCCTTGGTCTGCTGGACACTGTCTTCACTGGGAAGTACGTGGTGGTCTGTCTTCCACGAAAATTCTTTTTCCAGTGTGGTTCCATCCGTAGTAAGCAAGCGTCCCCCTTGAATCCTGTAAAATAACAGGGAATCATGGACGCTGCTTTCTCCACGTCCTGCTCCTTCCCCTACCGGATCGAGCCTCCATGGTGCCACCATGATGCTCATCTACTGTATCAACAGGCCCCAGAGGTGGATGTGTGGGCTCCGGTCGGTCGCGTGTCTGGGGAAGGGCTCCCCATTAACATCAGGGATCTCACGATGTCAGCTGCTGGTCCAGTTTCAGCTGAGGTTTTACATCCAAGTGTAGGCATGGATGCCAGTGGTGATCAGCCAGCTGGGTTTCTTCACACGCTCTAGCCGGCGTCCCGGTTCGTAGTGGGTCGAGCGGTGGGTCTGATAAACTGTGTTGATATCCGCTCGTCAGCGGTCTTCGGGGAACTTAATCGTAGATATGTATCTCGTACTGGTCTGTAAATAAGGAAAAGCCTTAACAATAATAATACATAAAGTCCTGGCAAATCGTGAGTCTACAGTGGACTGTTCAAGGCCTATTGCATACGCTCAAGCAATACAAAGCACTTCCCTAGAGGTACATCGGAATCGATCGAAAGGAGGGCATGATAGGTGTGTTTATTTTAGAGTATAAAAGAAAGAGTGAATAAAAGGGGAGCTGAGCCAAAGCGCTCAGCTCTGTATCGTATCGCGACATTTCCAGCCCAGCCCCCCTCCACACCAACATGGTTGATTTTAGCAATAGCACAGTCAGCACTTCTCTTGGACCTATCAAAATGATACTTAGGTATCAAAATGACACTGAGGTATCAAAATGAGGACACCCAGGTATCAAAATGACACCGGTGTCATCATTGTGATACCTGATACTTTCTGATACTTTTTTTTGGTATCAAAGTGACACCAGTGTCATTTTGATACCCAACTGCCATTTTGAGACTCACAAGAGAAGTGAATGACAAACAAGGGACACAGAAGACAGCAAATGAGGGCAAACATAAAAACATTCAATCAACCTTGTTGTCCGTGAATGACGAATGAACAAAGACGGTCTAAGAAGACAAATGGGTGGCATGTTGATACCTAGGTGTCGTGTCATTTTGGTATCAGAAAGTGTCAAAATGACACTGGTGTCATGTTGATACCTGGGTATCAACATGGCACTTGGCAGTCCGTTGGATGGTACACAATCCTGGGGGCTATGGTTCGTGCTGGCGGTGTCGGGGGGGGCTGGAAAAATTTAAATTCTTTTAAAAAATTGTTTTAAAAAATTAAATCAACCATGTTCCATTTTCTAAAAGGTAACTTACTCGTGCGTCAGGTTACTACTTGTAATACGATAATCGTATGTACAAACATACCGTATTCCAAATCTGGAAGTGCGAGTACGTACCTACTCATATGTTGTATATGTTTAAAAGATAGGAACATAATGTCGTCACCACTGACGTGGCTTTTGAGGTCGATTGTGTCTTTGACCAACCGTATTTATTTTTTGTCATGCCTCGAAAACCGAGAATGATGTTGTGATTGCTGGCTATTACATCACGCAACTACATTGTTTTCTGTGATTGGAGATAATTGGGAGATAGCGAACTATTTTCCTACTTACGAATGACTTTCCCGCCCACCGTGTTCTGGAAGCTGCGTCTGCATCATCACATCTGCCAATCGACAACATCATCTTTGTCGTCGTGTCAGAAATGCCTATCGCACCGTAATAATTGAGCCGATATCTCGAAACAGTCGTTTTTGATTCTTGACGCTACTCTCGGTGCTGACATAAAACAACTCCTGTTCCAATTCAATCAAGACTGCTACTTGAAAACACTGAAAAAATGAAGGTCACCTGCACTCTTTTCGTCCTTGCCCAAGCATTCAGCGCCACCAACGCTTTCGGTACGTTTGCGTGTTGGGGAAAGTGTCCCAAACCCGGCAGACCAACTTTGTGGGATGGTAGACTCACAATGCCTTTCTTTGTGCTCGTTCTCTTATTTTTCAAATGGCAGCTCCTGTTGCCCAACGCACACGAGCGGTCGCCCTCTTCGCTGAGGACCAGAACGGCAATGTTGTCGAGCGTGGTGTTTCGGTGGACCAGGACGGAAAGTCCAACGTCTGGGCCATCGAACCCAAGATGGAAGTCGAATCCACCAGCGCCGAGGAAAAGACCAAGTCTGCGCTCATCGCTGGAGCCGGCTTGATCGCTTTCGCTGGAGTCGCCGGAGTAGCCCTGACCAACCTCCCCGACCCCAACCAATTCTAATGATTTTGACAGATGCAAAATTCGAGAGAACTTTGCACCAGAAGTTCGACGACATCATTACAACCTTGACCCAGTGTCGTGAGGACGCATTGGATTGCGAACGCACGTATGGCACGAACGAGATCGAGAAGGGGCTATCAGATGGATTTTTGCAGACAAGATCCATTTGAACTCACGCAGACCTTGGACTGCAGGGAAGCATATCCAAAAATTCGACAGCCGCACCGAATTCCAGCATTACAAGATCTGTCATGTATTATTATTATTCTAACTACGATACGAAAACACCTGCTAGAATATCGATTACTTTCTTTCCACATACTGTTCATGTTCGACCTCTTCCAGAATTTTCTATTCAGCAAAACTGGTCTTGTCGTGGTATCTTTCTTATAGCCGTGATTAACAAATGAAAGCACTGTCAGACGTTGTGTCAAGTTCTCCGTCTTTTGTTTCACCCACAACAAGATCTCGTATCGAAGATAAGTTGCAAGTTGCATGTAGTTCTTCTTCTCGACAGGTGGTGGTAAGGACTCGGTGCCACAGATGCAAGTCTGTCAACCTCACAAATAATATTATTTCCCTTTCGCACACAACAGACGAGATACTGACCAAGATGAATGACATGCTTACAGCGGAACAGGTGTACAGCGCGGTCTAAAATCTTTCCCAAATTTGAATTTTGTTCGATGTCACGTTTGCGAGTTTCTATGATTTCAAACCACAAGTTTCCAATCAAAATTCAATCGATAATGTACTAGTACTATGCAATCAAAATACTACTATCAGTCAGTCACTGTTGAAACAACAACCTGATTGATTGAATTGCGTTAATTTCGGTAATTCTGTAGTATCCTAATAGCAACAAGAAAAACATGGGAAGTGAGATCATGGTAACTTACAGGAAGAACTTGTGATACTTTGAAGAAGTAATCCTAAGGTAAGGTTACAACTTCCTGTTCTTCCGCCATACACAAGGCATACCGTAATTACGCGTAAGGTTACTAGTTTTGCCAACTTATGCAAAAGTAGGTAGGAGGACTACACGTAAGGGAAAAGACCCTCAACGTTTCCCCCTCTAATTCCACTTTCCCCCCCTTTGAGATGTCACGACTGCGTTTTCCTCCTCAGAGAACCGCTTCTCTTCCAAAAATCTCACTTTTCGGATTTTAATGCTTCGCCTTGTTGTACCGGTACACGTATGCATTGTGTTCCAGTATTGTTGATTGATGTCCCCGTACCGTACGAATGGCTCTCTTGATTTTGATGACAACAATTATGTGGGTGACAGGTAAGTTCAGGTGATAGCGGTGATAGGTTTAATACAGAAGTGAGAGAATCAGTCTCATAATGAATTGTGACGGACACAATACAACTGGTTTCGGCATTCTTTCGAACGACGACAAAGAACAGGGACGACACAAACTCTACCTCGCACCAACACGGTTCATGAAGGTGGCACAACAAAACAAAGATGCCTTCACCGATCGATTTTGACAAGGTGGCTATCATCGGGTCCGGTAACTGGGGTTCCGCCATAGCCACTGTCATCGGTTCTAATTGTGCTCGTCACGAATCCTTGGATACGACAGTGAACATGTATGTCTACGAGGAAAGAATTACCCTGGAGGACGGATCCACCAAGAACATTTCAGAAATTATCAACGAACGACACGAAAACGTCAAATATCTCCCGGGGATCTCGATCCCCGAAAACGTCGTTGCGATTCCTGATCTGGCGACGGCATGCAAAGACGCAACGCTCCTAATCTTTGTTACGCCGCACCAGTTCCTGATGAAAATGCTCCCAGTGATAGCAGAATCGGCCGCGCCGTACAGTCGCGGCATCAATTTGATCAAGGGGATCGACTTTGATCACGAGAGGCAACAGCCCATTCTTATTTCTAAAATCATTTCCAGAGCGATGGGCAACCAGTTCGAGTGCGGATCGTTGATGGGGTGAGTGGACGAAGCTGTGCAGTTCGCTGCTTCCAGAATTTTCTGATTTTCTCCCGACCTCTCCTCTCAAATCCCCATTCGCTCCTTGACACAAACTCACGCATTCTCTGCTCGCTTCTCGATCAGGGCCAATGTGGCGTGGCAGGTTGCAAATGGCGAGATGTGCGAGGCAACCCTGGCCTGCGACTTTGGACACCTGAGCAACGAACGAACACGGAAAGTCTTCGACGCTCCGCTCTTTCGTGTCCAACACATACACGATGTAGCCGGGGCAGAGGTCGCGGGTGCTTTGAAAAACATTGTTGCAATCGGTGCGGGATTCGTGGACGCATTGGGAATGGGTGGAAACACCAAGGCGGCTTTGATCCGAGTTGGATTGCTGGAAATGGCAAAATTTGGAAGACTGTTTTTCTCGGGCATCCGGAACGAAACATGGGTTGAATCCTGTGGGGTTGCAGATTTGATTACGACTTGCTATGGTGGACGGAATCGAAAATGTGCAGAGGCTTTTGCAAAAGAAGCACTCCTGGAACAAGAGAGAGGGTTTGAAACAGAAGATACAACAGCGTCAGTAGAGGAACGTTGCCAAGAGCGTTGGGTTCGTATCGAAAAGGAATTGTTGAATGGCCAAAAATTGCAGGGTACACTCACGACGAGGGAAGTTTATACCACGTTAAAGTCGCGTGGTGAGTATGTGAACAAGTTCCCGCTGATGAAAACTATCTACGAAATCGCTTTTGAGGGGCGACCAATACCAGACATCGTAGACGGCATTCGAGTGGCAAATGCATCGGCCGATACAATGTTCTATTGACGCATCATCATACTGCTTCTTTCCCCATTCCTTGAGAGCTCGGCGAAGAGAATACTGGTCTGACCGTGGTTATCTTTGTTTTGATATTCCCAATTTTGAGTTCCATGAGATAAGTGATAAGAATTACTTTAACCGCAGTTCCTCACACTGTTGAGCAGTAGTTATGTTGTGGGTATTCTATGTTAAGCCAAGTGCTATTAAAATAATCGAACCTCTATGATTCGAGACACTGCTGAGTACCTACAGTAAATACTGTTGTGAGTGGTCATACTTACAGCGATCGGAGTGAAACGACACAGCAGCATCATGCGAAAACGGTGATTCTGACAATATTTTACTCATCAAATAATAAAATAGTACCAGTAACAAACCAGATAGTATGGCCCAACAAATATTGTTTGATATGTTTCTTTTTTCTCTTTCTCGTCCTAATAAAGTGATACTAGTCGCAATCAAGTTTGTGTTGATGAGGGATTGCCTCCGTTTGGGAAACAAGAAATGGTGCGAAGAAATTGTTACTGATGATGATACCGGTAAGACTTACAGCAACCAGATGCATTCACAGAGCAAAGAAGAGAATGAGTCGATCCAGTCAAAACCCACCACGCCCGGTTCTCTCTACGTAAGGTTTTACGTACTATGTAGCGCAGCTTGCTCGTACGTAGTTGGGGAGTTTTGAAACGGTTTTGTTTCAGAGATGAAAAAGCAAGACCAAAACGACAAAATGTCTTTCGGGCATTGGTACAGTATTATTTTCCATCGGAGATGGGAAATGCCATGATACCTGGTGTCTACTGTCTCTGAATCGGAAGACTTCTTTGAGAATCCCCCTTATCCGCGTCAAATTTCGCATTGTTAGCAAGTCTTAACGAGCAAAGCAATCGGCGTATTGTTTCCATCAGAGCACGATGAACAACGGCATAAGCACCATCACGACGATGATGAAAAATGGCAGAAGAAAACCTCCGCGCCGACATCTATCGCAAATTTATACGATGGCAGCTCTGAGCCTATTTGGGTTAATTTTGCTTTCGCCGGATTGTCCCTTAGTTACAAATACCGTGACCACAGTATTGGTTGATGCCTTTGCCAATAACCTCGTTGAGACCAACATTGGTTGTATGACAGACTTATCAACGGAAGAGGTCATCATGAACAACGAGGTCAAACCACCCGAGGAATCAGATTTTCCAAAGATGCACCTGGTAGTTTTGGGTGACAGTGACAAACAGCTGGAAACACCGTATTACTACGATCCTTCCTCTACTAAAACGGTACGGATTGCCTTTGTGATTCCGTATTCCACCAGCGAATTCAATGAAGATCTGCAATTCGTGGTGGAATTCGAGGAACCGGGAAAGGAAGATTCCAGCGCCGCCGAGTTTGTTGCGGGGGGAGCGATCGGTTGCGAAAACAACAAGCGCGTTTCGGCTAGACACATGGACAACAACGGATTGGTTGTCCTCCAGATAAATGATCCGACCGCCAAGCTCCGGGTATGGTCCGGATGGGCAACCGGGCACTCCGCGGTGAGGTTGGTTCCGGATTTGATTTTGGAACCGGGGGAAGCGAGCGAGACAATAGAATCTCCAGAGAACGAGGGAGACTTGGCGAAACTGAAAGAAGAAGTAGAAGAGATTGAAGAGGAAATCGAAGAAATAGAAGAACGAGAGAAAGAGGAAGAAAAGCTTGAAAAAATGCTTTCCGAAAAAGCAGAACCAGCAGTAGAGAAACAGGACGAGGGACAAAAAGAAAAGGCAGCAACACAAAATTCGAAACTAAAACGAAAGAGAAAGAACATGCTGGAAAAGCCTGGGAATATACCGAAGGGATTGGATGTGAAAATGGGTGCGAGAGATCTTGGCTTGGAAATACGTTCTGCAGCCGATACCCGCAATGCAGCCAACAGTAGGGGAAACGACAATGCCAAAACTTTACAACAAAAAATTCGAGACAAAACTCTAGATTTGGGCAGAGAAACAGGGCAACATCATAGGACTAGACAGCAAAAGTTGTCAGATTATACAGCTTCGAAGCGGGAACACAAACGTGCGGACAAAATTTCTGAGGATATGGACGATGGTGGAACCGATGACGACCTGCCGGAGGTTTTACATGACACCGGCAACGATGATGTCCTTCCTGATGAAGGTGACATTGCTGATGATGTTGAAGAAGATGTGGATAGAGGTGACCGCGGCATTAAACTCTACCCTCATGATGGCCTGGATCATTCAAATCACTTCGTAGGTTGCGCGTTTTTCGCGGTAACCATGGGACTATTCTTTGTCGTCTTTGGAAAGAAGCGCGATAAGGGACGCCGTGATTTATGACGATGGATGAGCGAATAACAAACCAAACAAGCACATAAATTGAACGAGACAATTGTGCCGTCACAGTGGTGTGAAACTCTATTTTTGAAACAATAACATAGAGTTGATCGTTTTCCATTCACTTCTGTATTTATAGGTGTAGTTGTTTTCTGGTGAATTGATTGCCTTCCACGCGTTCTCCAGGAAGATTTTCCGGATGGATACGGTATAATATGATATTGATCTAAATAGATACAAAAAGAGCAAGTGATGATGGGTTCAATTTGCGTTGCTACGGTTTTCGCAATAACGTTGCTTGTTTTCGTGACAAAATTACTAGTGCTTTTTAACTGTTCTTCTTGGCGTCCTGCTTCTTCGGTGCACTCGAGTATCGTTTGAAAAAGAATTGCAGGAACAATAGCAGGTAGCTGCCGTACATGATAAGGGCTGCAACGTTGTTTTGCTTCTTGATATGGCACTCTCCCTCATAAAATGGCGGAAGGACAAAACCCAAAATAGTGACAATGACACCGACGACCATTTGCGAGATCTGCGAGACGGTAATGTACATGCTGTTGAACCACTTTGGTTTGCACTTTACGGCCATCAAAAAATAGTAGAAGTACATGATGGCATGCACTGCGTAGTTCATGACGCAAAAGATGATTCCCGGAGGAGCCTTTGTCACGTAGGAATGCCAGCAATACGCCAAAACGGAAATATGATGGTACCAGTGCAACAAAATAAGAGGCTTCTTGTGGATGACAATGAAGTAGGTATCAATCAACTCACTGCCAGTGGTTGCATCCGAGGGTATGAAGAAAGGGAGCGAACAAACGTGTCAGAAAAAAAGTTTGGTGTACACAGAACAAGTTTGCCGTGACAATCCACTGCGTCGGAATGCATAGTTATCGCCTTCCCGCTGAAACCCTGCGCGATCCTGATTGAGCGTTGAATGGATGACGAAATAGATCACTTACGGGAACTTGCTCAGAACGAAGAACTGAACCCAGGTTCCAACCATGCGGTCCGATCCGTACATTTGCTCGGGATCGAAGCAAAAATTTTCGGAGATGGTGTAATGGTATAGGTTGTGTGCCAATTGCGGAGCGACCCGGCAAAAACCAATCAGGGAAAACACCGAAAGACCCAAATTCCAAAACGCCAAGGAAGTTCTCCAGCTCCAAGGTTCTCGGGTTTTGAAATAGGTGCGACCGACGCCAATCATGATGCCGTACATCGCGATGGCCACCACGGGAACCCACGGGTTGTCCGTCATCTTGTCACGAATGTGGATTGGATTGTAGTTTTTCTCCCAACCGGTGAAGGTCAAACCGATGGTATTCTCGTAAAAGCAGGGAAGCGATTCATAGGCGATTCCGGCGCTGTTCGCCATCAAACATTTCTCGGTCTTGTCGATTGGATACCACGACATTTTGAATTTGGTTATTGCGTACGAAACTGGATTGAGAAGATGAACTTGAAATTGGTGAAAGGCATACAGGTCCTTCCATTCACAGTGCGGAGTAGATATCGTTTTCGATCAAGCCTTCGTTTGATGTGTTACCCTCAAAGTTTTTCCCCAAACGATGTCGAGACAGTGGTTTTGTGCATTGAAGAAGAGAGGTCTCTGTCCGCTTGTACCCGTAGTGCGTTACTGTGGTGCCGTAACTTACCGTACGATGTCGGAAGCACATTCGTTCGGTATCATTTTTGAACACTTTCTACGAGGACTTGTACGACACTAAAAGTCATTGGAATTTCAAATTGTTTGGTTCGAAGTTTCCTTAATACTGCTGTAGTCTATTGGCGTATTTTTAGTTGGCGTATGTCTTTTTGACGTGGATTGTGTGAGAAAAGTGGCGTGCCACGAGACAAGTCACGGATTGTTAGCAACTTCAATCCCGTTATGAAATTGTGAAAAAAGATGATATTATTTTGATTAGGGTTAATCATACTGTGATCCAAGTTGAAGTCTGACGCGTGTAAACGGAAGATTTTCATCGAAAATACTGCCAATCATCATCATCGCTCCGATACACAGTCCTTCTTCATTGAGACAATGGAATGCTAATCCTAGATTTGGTTTCTCAACGGTATAACAGGAACTGCATAGAATTGCGTAGAATAACGCTTGGAGCAAGATGATGAAAACAGGATCTGTACTGGCGTTGGTCGGTACGTGGTGCATTTGCGCCATCTCCAATGTCGGAGCCTTTTCTCTCTCCATGTCGTCTGAGACGGTCGGAGCCGGGAAGACCGCTATCATTGCGGGTGCGACCGGATATATTGGAAAATCTGTCGTTCGGGAAAGTGTGCGACAGGGTTACAAGACTATTGCACTTGTTCGGGACGTGGAAAAGGTCAACAACAAGCAGGGACAGGCTTTGTTTGGTCAATTCTTTGAGGGTGCCGAGGTTGTCGAATGCGATGTGACCGATCCCGCAGCTCTGACCAAGGTGCGTGCTGAATTGTGAGAGGCCAAAGATAGAGAAAGAAAATCGTGGTTGTTGTTTCAGCGAGGGCGTAGACCTAAAAATAATCGTTTCTGTTTGACATCGATTCATCGATCGATCTGTTGTTGATTTGCGATGATGCGGAAAACACTGATGTTTGGTTTGTGCCGAAATCGAATCAACTCGAAACAGACCATGGAAAAAATTAAGGCCGAAGGTGGTGATATCGAGGCTGTCATCTCCTGCCTCGCATCTCGATCCGGAATCAAGAAGGATGCCTATGCGATCGACTACCAGGCCACAAAGAATTGCCTCGATTCGGGCATTGCCACAGGGGCCCGCCACTTTGTTTTGTTGTCGGCTTTTTGCTGCAAGAACCCATGGCTTCAATTCCAACAGGCGAAGCTCAAGTTCGAGGCCGATCTGGTGGCAAGCCAGGACAAGATTACCCACACCATTGTGAGACCAACAGCCTTTTTCAAGTCCGTTTCGGGTCAGCTGGAAGTCGTTCAACAGGGAGCTCCCTTTGTCATGTTTGGGGACGGTAAGGTCACTCGATGCAATCCGATCGCCGAGGCCGATTTGGCCACCTACTTGGTAGACAGCATTACCGATGAATCGAGACTGAACAAGAACATTGACCTCGGTGGACCCGATGAGCCTTTGACCATGTTGAAACAGGGAGAAGTAAGTTGAAAAATATCATTCATCTACTCGCTCGCTTTATCGGGAAACATTAGGATGGTCAATCAATCGCATGGGAATGCTCTAATCTCAAACGCAAAATATTCTTTTTTTCGTCGGGTTTCCTTCACTTGTTGCTGTCATTTCTGCATCAAGATGCTTTTCGATGCTGTCGGAAAGGAACCCAACTTTTTCTTTGCTCCCCTCTGGTTGTTCGATGTCATTATTGACAGCCTCCAGTGGGTGGCAGACACTTTCAACAGCGAAAAGTTTGAGAACGCTGCCGAGCTCGGTCGAATTGGAAAGTATTACGCTGTAGAGGACATGCTCACTACCAAACCGGAGGAAAAGTTTGGAACCATCACACTTCAAGAGCACTACGACCGCATCGCTGTCGAGGGACAAGAATACGATCCCTACACAACCATGTTTGCCAAGGCGCCAGAATAAGTCGTACCATTTTAGGGTTGAACCTCATATATTGTTACGATAGAATATTGTACACTGCAGAAGAAGTTTAAAAAGTTTGTTGAAAACCTTCGCATCGATGATGCTATCGAAAATTGTTACTTTTAGCCGCATCAAGCGTACTGTAGACTTGCGGGTCCAAAAAATTGATAGAATAGAACATAAGAAAACATCCATTTAACTTGAGCTATTCTGAACATGGAAGGCACTTTGAACAAGAAAGGTGATTTAGGACCAGCGGGATCGGAAACACAAATTGTCTGAATGATTCTCACGGGGGCCTCCCATACGAAGAAAACGCTTTCCCAACCCTTTCTCCTTGTCACATCACCTTGCCAGTTGCTACATAAAAGGCTAAGCCAAGTCCCATCCGGAGAATTTCAACCACATGTAGTACAAAATAGAGTAAAAAAAGAAAAGCTACAGCTCAATAATAATACAACTCCTTTAACATCAATCCCAGATATCTTTTATGTATTGTACGGTCTTTAACAAATATATCAAAATTCGTCTCTTCCGTGAAGTCAGCAGTAGTTTCTGATGCTTACACCGATTTCTGTTTCTTCATCGCCTTCCCCTTTTTGTTGAAGTAGCGCCCAAAAAAGAATTGCAAAAACAAGAAAAGGTAGCTTCCGTACATTACGAAAGCTGCTGTGTTGTTTTCCTTTTCGATTTTGCACGTTGAGTCTGTCTTGTAGTAATAAAACCCTGCGAGGGTTACCGCCACGCCGACAACCATCTGGGAAATCTGGAAAATAGTGATCCAAATGGGATTGAACCACTTCGGGCGCATCTTAATCGCCATTAAAAAGTAGTATCCATACATCGTGGCGTGAACGCTGTAGTTCATGACTACAAAGAAAATTCCGGGCGGAGAGGTTGTCACGTAGGAATGGTAGCAGTAAAGGAGCACCGTAATGTGGTGGTACCAATGCAAAAAGATGAGTGGTTTTTTGTGAATAACAATGAAAAAGGTGTCGACGAGTTCACTGGATGTCCGTATTTTGTATTTGGCATTGTCAAATGTCCGTCAACAATCCGACAGAAAAGACACAATGCAAGGTATTTTGTTGCGTAGAATCGTATTGTGTTTGTTGTCGTGCCATGCACATCGTTCCAAAGTGTCGTATCACGTAGAGTCACGCAGAGAATGAAAACAATCCATCATTGTCCCATTCCATTGCGTTCGAACAGCCATCACCATCCAGAGAAAGTTCGTGAGTCGATTGTTTTTGATCATCAACATATGCGTTCCATTTCCCGGTTTAGACTTTGGTTACCTCTTGTATTGATCCTGATTTCGAATAACTTACGGGAATTTACTTAGAATGAAGAGCTGCACCCAAAGTCCTGACGAGCCAGATCCGTACGTTACTCTTGCTGTTTTTCGATTTGCGCAGCAAGCCAATCAACCGATAGATGAAAAATATCGAAGGGCGTAAGACAAGATGCACCAACAGGCGAAGAAAGCAGTTTTGACCGATGAATGAGCAGGTCTTCCCCCTCCTAGACCGGAACATTTCACGATGGGACTTACGATCCAGACAGAGATTGTCTCGTAGACTCATGTAATACAAGTTGTGCATTAGTTGTGGTAACGTTCGAAACATTCCCATCCACGAAAAAGCGCTCAGGGACAAATTCCACAATGCCATTAGATTCCTCCAGTTCCATGGCTCCTTATTCCGCATGATGTGTTGTCCACCGAATATCAGGACCGCATAAGCTGTGACGGCAACAATCGGAATAATCGGATGGTCCCGCATCCATTCTAGCACTGGGACGGGATCGTATTTTTTTTCGAATCTTTTACAAGAAGATGATGGCGAGACGACGAAAAGACATCAACAATGCCAATCAAAAGGCACAAAGTGAGTGAGAACACTCTGGATGAAGCCATCCATGATTTTTTTGCATGCGTGCCAATGACTCTGTCATTGAATCTGTCATCCGAAAGCATGTTACATCAACGCAATCCATTGGCAGTCCATGGACATCAAGTATCAAGCTGACCAATAACTCACTCGAAATAAAAGCGTTCCAGTTGTGGATAGTCACAACTGAATTCACGGTAGGTTAGGCCTGCCCCATTCACGGCGATGCAAGGATCTACTGTGCTCATTGTGCAGTATTGTTCTATTATTGGTAGCTGTATTTTGTATGTTGGTTTGGTTGTGATGGCATCAATGCGATACCACACCGAATTCGTTATCTAACTCGTACCTTATCCGGGTGGAATACGGTAAGATTAACGTACAGAAGAAAGAAAAATGCTGCGATGAAAAAGCGAAGCCAGATTCGAGATTCGGGATGCAGATGCCGTAAATGATAGTTCTCGTAAAACAAGACCCCAACTAAACCGATGGATGCACCCACCGCTTCCGGATCTCAGGCACGGTAACCTTACTTGTTTTTCTAAATCGTGCATGCTCACAACACAAACAAAAACTTACCAAAGACAGCTAGAAAACGGTCATTTGAATTTTCAAGCTTTGCACGCGACGGGTGGGCTTAAAGTTTCTCTTTCCGTTCTTAATCGGATGAGCCCATACTACTATTAAAAATCATGGTACTTTGCAAAACTACGAATACAGGATAAGTAACATACTGTGGTAAGATCTTAACTAACCTTAAATTTCTTGGAATTTTGCGAGGTTGGAAAGAAAATACGAGTAATTTTTAAGGAATAATGCTTCGTAGGAGTGAGGAAGTACTCGTACGTGTGACGTACGTAGGTGGACTGATAGTAAACTTACGTACTTTAACTATTTCTTCGCATTATTTACAACGTAGAGCAATTATTTTTTCTGACTTTTCAGAATTTTTTTGTTTTTGGAAACTGAATGAATGAATGCATCTCAAAATCAATCTCAACATTCCAAAAATAATTATTCGTGACTGATATTGAAGGTACTAGTATAGTTGTCCCAAGATCACCTTGCGCGGTTGATATAGTAGCTATGAGTCGTGCTCGGTGCGCCTGCCGTCCTCAAAATCGGAAAGTGACCGTTCATAAAAGATTGAAAATCCGTTGTTTTCTTGTTGACTTGGACGAAAAAAATGAGCTTTTTCCCGACAAACGGCTTGCAGCTATCGTCTTATGTGCAGCAGCATACGGTACCCGTCAGACAGGCACAATAACAATACCGGACGGTACTGGTAGTACAACACTATGACAGCGAAGTAAAAGAGCAAGTCCCGTAGTCCACTTGGACTGTACCGGTACCATCCTGCACCTAATTTTTGCCTTTCAGCATTCCTAACCCACTCAAGTGTAGCTAAGATTACTAGCAATCGAGACTCTCTCTCATCTTTGTTGGAGTGTGTTGTGTGAACCACTGATACGAACCGAATCGTGTAGAGCCGACTTCATCGAAAGCAGAAGGAGGCACGCACGGAGTGCATTCAATTAATTGTTGAGAAGAGAAAGGTCTTGTGCCAAGTGCAGAGTGAAAGGACGAAAGTGAACGAAACGGCTTCGCACAAACGACAGAAGCAAAATGGCCGCAAAGCAGGGACTCTCCGCCCAAATCAGTCAGGCCAGCGAGGATGCCAAACGCGGGTTCTTGGAGCGGACGAGCTTGACCAAAAGCCTGTGGTTCTCGAATTTAAATACGACTTGTACCATCAAATCAGCACCTCCAAGGACCCCGGATGTGTTGGGAATGCTTTCCATCAAGAACGGATGGCTCTTGAAGAGAAACGAACAAGCACGTATGGCAGGCCCGATATTGCTGCGTTGTCCCGCACACCTTTCTATATTATTTCGACCAGCACCCAACAAATCCCTGCCAGACACCGCAACTCACTTCCAAACAGCAGGAAGAACTCAACAAAATTGTGCGACAGGGATTCGGAAAGCGGGGTCAATCCCAGCCTCGTTCTTCTCTGTACAATGTATTGGGTACCGGGGGTGGCGGAGGTGGCAATGCTGCCGCCGGTACAGCAGGAGACGAGGCTGCAGAACTACATAACGACGATTCAGCCGTTCCAGCAACGGGTAATAGCGCACAAACGAGTACCAGCACAGTCCAGCCCGCTGGGATTATCGACATGGAATGCTACACTACCATTCATAGGTCTTCGCAGAACGACCTGGTAATGGAACTGGCCGGAGACGAGACGGTCAATCCCGATCTGCGAAGTTTTTACTTTTGCGCTAATACTGATTTGGAGGGAGAAGAGTGGTCGCAGGCACTGCTGGGCCAGCGCCATTCGTCCTTGGTAGACGAGCGGGAGGCCTATAAGCAAGTGTGCGATGGATTTTCGCAGCAGCTACAGATATTGCACACCGAATTAGACCAGGCCCAAAGGCAGGCGGAAAATCAGCAGGAAGAACTTTACCGAGTGCGGAGCCAAATGGAAGACACTCGCCGGAATACATTGCGATTAGTGAGTGAAATCATGTCCTCAGAAAATAGCGGTAACAACTCTACCCGGCAAGCCAAGAAAGCATACTATACGGATTTGGAAACGATTCAAGCTCAGGATTTGGGGGTTTTACCTGCGGTCCAACTTTTGGGAGATTACGCTCGGGTCGTCGAGGAGTCATGCAAGGATAGTGGACAGAAAATTTCCAATTTAGAAGAAAAATTAGCTTCCAAGCAGGACGTTGATACTACAAAGGTGAAAGAACTAGAGGCGCAGATCCAGAAAATGAAGGAAGTAAGCCTTGCAGCAACAAGCCTCGTTTCAAACTCAGATCGACACTCTCTCACAGAAACTACTTCAGTCGAAAAAAGCGTGTCAGGATGTCCAGAAGGATCTGGCATCCCAAAGGATGGAGATGACTATGTATCAGTCGTCGACGAAGACCAAGCTAGGATCCCTACAGTCGCATAAGAAAATTCTCAAAAAAGAAGTCATTGAACTGCGAAAAAAGCTGGAAGAGAGCAATAGCGAACTAGATCTCTACAGGCACCGAGAATCTGCCAACAAGCTCAAGGTGGAACAAGAGCGGCAAAAGTCCAAGCTTTTGGAACGATACGTAGACAAGATTGAATCGCAAGTCAAGGTGCAACAGAATATGATGGAAATGATGTCACAGGCCGGAAGCGTTTACGGTGGTGGATCCGTCTATGGAGGAAGCCAGTTTGGCGGGTCTCTGAACCCGTCGTCTCCACCAAATGTGGTGAGAGCAAGTTCCAAACCTCCCACCACTATCTCCAGAGATTTAAGTCAGACAGTAAGCCAAACACTATCTGCGTCTCCTCGGCATAGAAAACAGGAATCTGCTGACTACGGCGAAGTACACGACGATGAAGATGACGATGAAGATGACGAAGAGGAAAACATTCCAGGTAATCACCTAATGGGCAATCGACGGGGGCGTGGCGGTCGACGAGCTTTGGAGGATGACAACAAATCCCACATGTCAGAATTGACTGAAGAGCGAACCCAGAAACAATTTGATGCAGCTTTGTTGCTATACAGCGCAAATCCTCAGCTGCGAGCCGCGATGGCTGGATCTCCTCGAGTTGCGGGGCCTCCTGCAATCATTGGCATTGCCGAGGAAGCAAATTCGGCGGATCATTCGAATACTGGTGGACCCATCATGTCTTCTTCGAAACTTGACACGATTGCCTCCACCACAATGAGTACTTCACAGCGACCACCCAGCAGCAGTGGGAGAAGCAACCGTCGTCCTTCTTCAGTAACAAGGCGGCGTGATGTTTCACTAGAACGATTCTCCTTGGATCAAGCTCCGTCTAATGCTGATGTTTCGATTGGTTCCATACCTCCATCACCTCGTAGTAAAAAGTACAGCGCCCCAGAGCGAGCTCGGCAGGAACCCGAGAAAAAGCTTTCCGTTGCTCAGAGAGCTCGTCTTGAAGCGGATCGGCAAACAACACCTGTCCGCATTCGGGCTAACCAAACTCCTTTGCGAAACAATAAACACAACCGAGACTCTCCGTCAGCAAGTTCCCAAGCCTCAAACGGTTTCTTTTCGAGATTCGGAAGACGCTTCGAGGAGGCCGTTGATAATTCGGTTTTGGGGGTTGACACAAGCTACCATACCAGTGATGACGACGATAGTTCGAGCGGAAGTGACAGCGGCTATTCTCACGACCGTGTCAAAGGAAGCCCCCGTTATGCAGGTTCTGCCGTGAATACGGACGTCGACACTAGCATTGATGACTATCACGATTCGATCAGAGAAGAAAAGAAAATGTCGGAGCAAGCCTCTGTAACGTCGACGGTACGTTAATACGGTAATGAGTTTCGACTCATACTTGGAAATCGAAATCGACTAAAGTTGATACAACTTTGGTAACCATGACGTCTTGGATTCTTATGTTTCTCTAACAATTTCCTGTTACTTCAATTTTTCATTTGCTATTATTGGACACTAACTCACAGAGTGCAAGCCTTAGTCTCGCCGATCGACAGGCACTTCAACGAGCACAGCAGCTAAAATTTCTCAAGGAGCAGGGTTTGATCACAAAGGAATCAGACGTCCGGGGTGGAGCGGGCGGCGACGCCCAATCGGTGAACTCCAGATCCTCACATCAACGACGAGTGTCACCACGAATGGCACCCGTCTAAATTGAAATGGGATGAATTGATGCATGATGGCTTGGAGTAACCAGTCGATCGATGGTTCAAAGAAAATTGTATTGTATTGCCTCTTCTAGTTTCAATGTACTAGATAGTTTATAGCGGTCTAGTTAATCTGACACCAGCAGCTAGTATAGGAGGAATTTTCATCTGGGATAACCTGCCCGCACATTTTGTAATTATTTCCGTTTTCTTAGTCACTACTAGATTAAAACTTTTTCCACCTAATATTTGTTGAATATGGCTTTTGAATTTCCATTTGTTGACTAACCCGACAATTATTTAGTAGATGTGAGATTCATGATGAATGGAGCCGAAATAGAACCAGCAAATCTGTGACAAAATTAAGTTACTGCAGTGCACTCAAACAGGATTCAATGACCTACTTTTGAACCTTTATTGTTTGATCCGGCCCAGGTTTAAGCGTCAAGGTGCATTTTCTTCTTGCGTGGCTCAAAGAAGAAGAACAAGTTCTTTTGACGTTTCGTTCCAGCACCAGCACTTTTTTCCAACAACAAATACAGTACTCAGCAGATACGGTAGGGGGGGGGGACCTTCAACATGGTTGTTGGTAGCAACATAGTTCCCACAAGCTGCATCTCTTGACAATGAGGTGTAGAAGTAGTAGTGGTTGGAAAGTTGTAGTTTTTTCATGAAGGATTTTTTAATGTTTTCATGCGACAGAAGGTGGCTGATGGTTGTATCCTCCTCACTTTCAATCGGATGAGTCAGTCGTCGAACATTTTTTGATTTTGATTTTTTGAGAATGAATGAATCAGATCAGAATCATCATCAATCGGAATTTTTTTTTGGAAACGCGACCGGTTTGCCAACGAAAACGAACGAACGAACGAATCAATCCTCAAGATTTTTTTGGGTGTGCGATATCGCTCTCCCGCGAAACGGAACTGCCGTGTCAAAGGGGAACAAGCGAGACGCAACAACACGTCGCGCCACCGGCAGATTGTTCGCTCCCCCGCCGACAACCCGCGGATCGTTTTAGAGATGACACAACGCAATTGCGCTCCGTCCATTGATTGATTCGCCATCCCGCAACAAATCGTGAGCCACCGGCTGTCGACGCAATCTCCTTCGTCTTTTCGTTCCAAACCGTCGATTCATTCCATCGAGAGTTCCTACGCATTGCAGACAGCGTTCCGCCGGCAGAAACCATGTCCGATCCACGCCGCGGTTGGAATTGCCCCGCCAAAGTCCTTGGCTTTGTTCTGCTTCTTCTTCTGGTTATCGTCCCGCCATCGTTGCAGTGGAGCGGCGGCGGGATACGTCGATCACCACCACCACCGTCGTCGTCGTCGTCGTCGAGACGCTGGAGCACCGCAACGAGCAATGACAAAATCAATGCGGGAGAGGCCTCGACCATCGAGTCGTACGAGTATGACGGATGGAAACTGACGTATCGCACGATTGCCGAGAGCAACGAGAAAAGCGGCGAACACCGCAACGTCTTGCTGATCCATCCCGTCGGCATCGGACTCGCTTCCTGGTTCTGGGATCCGCTCATGGCCCGCATACGGGACGAGAACCGCGAAGCGGAGGATGGCAGCTACCTCCGGGTGTACGCGCCGAATCTGATCGGATGCGGCATTTCCGAGGGATCGGACGCCTGGGACCCGGACCGGCGCGGCTTGTTCGTGCCGTTGGGATGGGCCAAGGGCTGCGAGGCGCTGATGAATCGGGTTCGCGACGACGAATTCGATTTCGATTCCGGCGACACCCCGCGACCGTGGACGATCGTGGCGCAGGGGGGACTGGCGCCCGTCGGAATCCTGCTGGCGGCACGAAATCCGGATCGCGTCGATAAACTGGTTCTGACCTCGCCCCCGACCTGGGAGGACGTGACCACCGCCGTCCCCGCCGCCGAGCTGGAACGAAATTACAACCTCCTCCGGTCTCCGCTGTTGGGAAAGCTGGCCTTTTACTTTCTAGAGAAGCGTTCCTTCGTCCGGTTCTTTTCCAACCTCTTTTTGTTCACCAGGGACGAAAACGGCGAGGCTTGCTGCGACGTGGAGACCTGGTTGGACAGGACCGAGGGAGAGCTCTGCGAGGAGGCCCGGCCGCCGGTTCAGGCCTTCAACGCCGGCCTGTGCCAGAACCGCAGCTTCGAGGAGGAGCTGAAAGCGATCTCGCGGAAGATCGTCGTCGTCCAGGGGGGAAACGACAAGCGGGAGCGCTCCGGATACACGCAAAACCTCTCGAACTGCGAGCTGGTCGTGGTGCCCGGGACGACCAACGTGGTCCCCTGGGAGCGCCCGGAGGCCCTGCTGGATCTGCTGAAATGAAACGAAACGAAACGAAACGAAACGAAACGAAATGAAATGAAATGAGCAGCCAACGGCGTGGCGGTCGCGACCGCAATGCCAACCGCAATTCCAACCGCAATTCCAACCGCATCGAACCAATCCATCGGCTCGGATGCCGCCGTTCCGCGCCACGCGAATGCGAATTTTTCGCTCCGTCGCAGAACTAAGGATGTTTCCTGCGGTATGGCACGCAAATCGAAGAGAGAACACCGAATGTTCCGACTTTCCTAGCACTCGGAGACCCCGGGGAGGAGGTGTAACAGTAGACCATAGTAGTAGTGTAGTAAAGGGGTCTTCGGTATCATGTTTCAATTAGTCTCCGTTATTTTTTCAAAATGCCACTCTTTTTTAGTACACTACATCCGAAGACCATTCCGCGCTTTCGTTACTTCTGAATACTAGGAGACAGAATGCAACGTCCGGAGACGGATACCAAAAGAATAGTGTATGTACTAGTACTGGTGGTTCGAGTGCTGCGAAATGCATCGTCCGGTGGCGGCCGGGACGCAATCGGAGGGTCGCCGGCTGTAAACCAGCACCACTACTACTAGTAGCAGTAGTAGTACTAATGCATCCGCAAGCAATGCAAGGTTGCGACGAAAGAACCTTGAATTAGTAGCAAGTGCAGATGGGACGCTGAGTTTATCAATTCTCTCGGCTTACTTGTACCTACCCGTCGACACCGATGACGAGGATGGCGATGATACATGTACCGTAAGTTAGAATGATGCCAAGATCCGTAGATTACACTGTTCCAATTCCAGGATTACACTACAAGGTTTATACCGTAGTATTCCAAATTCCAGAACGTACCGTAATTTACCCGGTAAGGTTTACGAGTAAGTTAACTATTAACTGCGTACACGCACAGGATAACACCCTTTGCAATGCGGGACTGAGAGCTCGGGACAGCATTTTTCAACGGATATCGGTATAATTTGGAATTTCCCGGTATTCCCGTTACAAGCACACGTACGTAGTAAGACGTAAGGAACAAGTTGATTGTCGAAATAGAGGGATCTCAGATGCTGAGAATTTTTTTTGTGTCCATCTCAATCAAACAGACATGACAGACATCTCGTCCAAACCGGAAGCATTATTGACTTGCGAAAGAAAACCGGACGAGCACGAAATAATAGTAATAATAACAAGGCAAGCGCTGCATGTAATTTTAATTACTTGTTACAGCATATCACGACACCACGCCCCTTGTCACTGTAGCTCTGACATTGCGTTTTGCAAACGAGACGATCCGAACCAAACCCGCAAACGATCGCAGGAGCGAAGCAGCGAGCAGAAACACTCGAGAGAATCAATCAATCCGCCCACCAACCACCGGTCACAAACCGAAAAGGCACGGCGCATCCAAAGCATTCGACAAACGACCCTTTAGAAAACCCGACCGGACCGGACCAGCAACGCCCGCATACATCGCAATGGTTGGAAAGCGCGGCACATCGCTTCCCATGGGCGGAACGACGACGATCGACCCCGACGACCACAAGGACCGTCGAAAACCCGTCCGCGGCGGCAACCGCATCCACGACCAGCGGGATCCCATGGGCATGATGCAACCCTCCCAGTGCATCCGAAACCCGCGCGTCTTGCTGCTCGCGGCCTGCCTCTGGCCGTTCGCTCTCATGGCCCTGATGGCCTGCTCCTCCCCCAGGCAGCAGCAGCAGCCCCTGTCCTCACGGGCCATTGTCGCGCCCGAGTTGGCGGCGGCGGCGGTGGACGCGGACGCCGGGGGAAAGAAGGAGTTCCACTGGCGGAGCGTCCTGGATCGCGTCGACGTGATGGGATACGGTCCGACCCATCCCCGCGTGGCCTTTGTGGTGGTGGGAGAAACCACCGAGGAACTGATCGAGAGCGTCAAGTCGGTCTTTTCCAACACGGACATGAGGCGCATCTTTGTCATTTGTGCCGTTTTGGACACCGACCGGCGTCTGTCCGGGAAGGAACAGAAGGAATTGACCAAGAAACTCCGTAAAATCGAGAATGGCAGTAAGTAGTACGATGCACCAGCGCGACACTCGCACGGTTTCGGAGGTTTCCAAGGAATACACACAACGGAAACGAACAGCACGACAACGACGATGACGATGACGATGACGATGACGAATGTGGACAAACCCCATTGCATCGACCCCGCTTTCTCGCTCACGACCTTCTCTTTTGTTCTTCAACGTTCCCAAACTTCGAACGACTCTGCCCCAGGCGTTCCCCACTGGCACGGTTTGAAACGCGACGTGCACAGAAAGGGCGCCGCCAACAACAATCCAGAGGGCGAGGAGGACGACGAGGAAGACGAATCCCATTCGCCGAAGATCCACGTCCTGTTCAACGTGGAGTACAAGAAGAAGGGTTTGGCGGCCTCCCGTTCCGATGCGGTCGAATTCGTTCAGATTCTGGCCAAAACGCACGAAGACGCCGGATTCAAGAGCTACGAGGAAGACCTCATCCTCATGTTGATGCAGGGGGGAACCAAGTTCCACCACCACACCTGGTTGAACGATGTCACCTCCGCCCTCATTGTACCTCCTCCGTTGTACGGCGTCCGCGATCCGAACGTGGCGATGAAACTCGCCAACGCCGTGTCCTTCCGCGTCGAGGCACTCGGCCAGCGAACCTCCTTTGACACGCGCTTTTCGCCCGTGGTGGGCGATGCCCCCGCCGCGGACATGAACCTGTCGAACGGCAACAGCATCCCCACACCGGCCCTCAACGGTGCCGGGGTGGCGATGCGACTGGGAACCTTTTTGAACCTGCCGAGTTTGGTTCGTCCAGCGGCAGCACCCACCTTGTCCACGGATACGTGGCTCGCCAATCTGGAACTCTCTCTGAACCTGTGGCTGTGTGCCGACGGAATCGACATTCTCGAGGACGTGGAGGTGACCCCTCCCCCGGGAGGAATCCTGTTCCCGCAATCCCCCATGAGTGTCGGACAGGTGGCGGAACTTGCTTCGGCGTGGATGGACGACGAGTTTCGGGAGCGCTTTTACATGGCCTACTCGTTGACCATGGAAGACGACGACCTCTACAAGGTCACGAGACTGGACTGGGACACGGAGGTTTCCAAGAACCGCCGGCTGTCCGATGCGCAGGACCTGCACAGGAACTGTCGAACCTTTGAATGGTACACCAAGCACGTCAACAAGGACCTCGAATTCATCAACGATCTCGAACCAGACGAGGACGAGGACGAGGACGAAGACAAAGACGAAAAAGCGGCAACCGAGCCACCGACCGATGAATTGGAGGAGGAGAACGAAGATCGCGACGAAGTCCCCGCGATTCAAAACGAAGAGGTTGCGGAGAAAAAGGCGGAAAACAGTCCGGTGGCAAAGAGCGATTCCGACAAGGTCGCGGGTGCTTCCGCTGCCGATGACGGCAGAAAGAAGCCCTCGAAGCCCCTGCGTCCCGCCAACCTGGAAATCGTGCAACGGCCACGACCGATCGACATATCCTTTGTGGACGTTTCGAACGGACACAAGGAACATCCCCACATGCCCGCGCTGGACGCAAAGGGTTTGCCGGGATACATCCACGACGAGACCGCGCTCCGGAAGAATCCTCCCGAGCTCAACTATCCGAAGCTGAAGAAGGGATGCAAACAGCGAGACGACAACTATCGAATGATGCACGAGCGAATCGTCGTGGAAACCGAGTACGACAAAAAAATGGAAGAGAGCGGAAAGAAGCGAGACAAGATCTTTTGCTTGGTCTACACGATCGAATCCGGCCATTTTAAGATCCCGGCCATTCGAGAAACCTGGGGGTGAGTGGAGGAAAACTCGCGGATGCGTTGCCGTTTGGGCCTTGGGTCTTGGTTTGGATGCCGGGCGAAGACTTTTCCACCGATCCGATCTAATACTGTATCTCATGCGTCATTTTTCCTTGTTTCTTTTCGCAGACCCAAATGTGACGGATTCATGGTTGGTTCCACCAAGACCGATCCCTCCATCGGAGCAGTCAATATTCCCCACGAAGGTCCCGAAGAATGTAGGTTTTTTGGGAAGATTAGGAGTCTGTACTACGAGCGAGAAGTATTGCATGCAATCGAAAGAGTCGCACTCACCACGTTTGTCCTTTCCAACCAATCTCGTCTTTGTTTTCGTCTTCTTTTCGAAACTCGACACCCTGCAACAACCATATCTCAGATAACAATATTTGGCAGAAGGTGCGATCGATGTGGAGTTACATTTACGATAACTACTATGAAAAATACGATTGGTTTCACATAGGGTAAGTGTGAAAATTCAATTTGGTACATCACCTCGTGTGTTGGGAGCATCCCGTAGTCTTTCTCATCTTCCACGTGCCGTTTGTCCTCAATTCTTGATGCGTTGCAGGGGAGACGATTTGTTCCTCCTCGTTGAGAATCTTCGATACTACTTGGAAAGCGAAGAAATCCAAACAGCAGCAAATGGAGGTATCTATCTGCCAGAAGGGAACGAAACCAAACAGACACCACTTTTGCTGGGGCGCAGGTTTGCTTACCAGGGGGATATGAACAACATTTTCGACTCGGGAGGCTCCGGATACACCATGAACAAGGCCGCCCTGAAACTGCTGGTCACGGAAGGATTTCCCAATTACTTCCCGCACCGCAAAACATTTTCGGAGGACACCATGGTAGCCACGCTGTTCAAGAAGATCAACATGGTTCTGCCGTACGACACCAAGGACGATGCCGGCGGGGAACGATACATGCCCTTCCTTCCGGGCCATCACTATTCCTACCGGCTGCCCAAAGATCCCTCAAAGGATTGGTATGCGAAATACTCGATCGATATCAAAGAGGGTCCGGCGCATTGTTCGCCGCAAAGCGTAGCCTTCCATTATGTCAAGGACGACATGATGAAGCGACTCTTTGCTCTCGCCTACGGGCTCTGCCCCAAATAAAGAATTTGCCATCGAGGGAGAGACGAGGGATACCGAGATGCTAAAACAAATACGAAGTAGTCACTACAGCCAACGATACCAACAATCTAAGGATGCTTCAAATTACTTATCGATGCTTACGCTATTGCACTGTAGATACTGCACAAGTCAAATTGCTATTCCTTTGCACAGAATCATTGACCAAGAACGACTTGAAGAGATTGGTTTGATCAGCAGAGGCAGGCATTTGTGCAGTGTAAAAAATACAAAAGATTAATTAACTAAAACTGAACACGTGGTGAAGCAACAAAGCCAATTTCTCCCCCTCCTTTCTAGAAGAAACACTGCAATGTATCCTTCGGATACAGCGGAACTTGTGGAAAGTTTGACCCCAGTCAAAGATCGATGAAAGCCTACGGAATAAGGTATCTTCGTTATCGTGGTGCTTCGGCGGCAAAACCCAAGCTGAAGGAGCAGATTCATTCTGGTCAGCAGTTTTTACTTCTATAGCAACGACTCGTTAGACTAAAGGTACAGAAGGACTCATGACTCGATTCAGGCCCCTTCATTCACAAGACTGAATCCAATAGATCAACAACGAAGGTTGCGGAATGCAAAAATTGGTGAAACTTTGCTCGTTCGACGATGATGGACCTGTCAAGACCCGCCGCATTCGTAGAGCGCAGAGAGAAAAATCAGATCGTATAGAATCCGAACGATCGCCCACAATTCATTCGTTCGTATTCTTCCGAAAGATGAGCAGTTCCGACGACATTGCCGACATCACCATCACTCTCCACGAACCTTCGACGGGTCGATCGGAGAGCATGCCGATCTCCAACACCCTGACGATCCGGGAAGTATTGGATCTGGGAAAGGCCCTGCTGGGACTGCCCGAGATCACCGGCAGCAGCGGCGGCGAGTGGGTCGTGACGAAATACGGCAATCGCCTCGGATCGCCCACCAGCACCCTCGCGGAGGTGGGCGTTTGCGACGGGGATCTCCTGGCCTTTTTGCGAACGCAGCCCGGAAACGCGGCGCCACAAGCGGGTGCGGCGGCTCCCTCTTCCGCCGCCACTTCCGCCACGGCGGCGGCAGCTTCCGGCGGTGGCGGCCTCGATTTTTCGAGCCTCCTCGGGGCTGCCGCGGCTCCTTCCGCGGCGGTTGGAGGCAGCAACAGCAATAGCAACAGCAACAGCGGGGCTCTCGACTTTTCGAACTTTCTAGCCGGGCACAACGCTGCTTCTGCTGCCGCTGCCACCGCCAATCCGGACAACCCCTCAACCGTCTACTATGACGGTATGTCCTTCGAAGAAGCCCTGGATACGAATCCTCATCCCAAGGCCATTGTTAAGCTCCTCCAAACAAATTCCCAAATGAAAAAAGCATTCAATTACCACAATGTAAGTACCGTTCACCCATGACAGCGGAACAGCGAAGCAGCGGATTGCTTCGATCGGATTGGATTCTCTGTTGCTTTTAATGTCATGGAATGCTTTTCGCACCGCCATTGCCCACCGACTCATGCGCACCGTGCATCCGTTGCTATCCATCGTGCACACGCGCACAGCCGGTGCTGGCAAGGAAAATCCTAGAGGCCCCGTACGAAACAGCCGTCGAGATTTGGCGCAGAGAAATGGTCGCGAATTCCATCCGATCGGCTTCCGCCCAGTCCCAGACCTTCCACAGGGAGCGGGCGCTTCGGGAGCGCCTCCAACGAGACCCGAACGATGCGGAAGCCAAGGCTTACTTCGAGCAAAAGGGCAACCAGAGGCTGGTCAACGAACAATACCTGCAGGCCATGCAGGAATATCCCGAGAGCATGGGCAGCGTGCTGATGCTCTACATCAATGCCAAGATCAACCACCATTCCCTCCAGGCCTTTGTCGACAGCGGGGCCCAGATGACGATCATGAGCAAATCGTGTGCCAAGCGCTGCGGGATCCTGCACCTGCTGGACAGGCGGTTTCGCGGAATGGCGGTGGGGGTCGGGACGGGAAAGATATTGGGGAGGATTCACATCGTGCAGCTCCAGATAGGAGGCTACCACTTTCCCTGCAGCGTGACGATCATGGACGATGCGGCCATTCCCGTCGCTTCCGAGGCGGCGGCGGCCGCTTCCGGAAAGGCCACCAGCGCTGCCAAACCCAAGGACATGGATCTCTTGTTGGGATTGGACATGCTCAAGCGATTCAATTGCTCCATCGATCTCCTGGACTCCAAACTCAAGTTCCGACTGGGTGGGAATGTTCTCGAGACTCCCTTTTTGCACGAAAAGGACCTGGACAAGAGCAAGGGGGGGACAAAGGGATTCGATGCTGCCAAGGCCAACCAGGAATTGGAGGAGCTCCAGCGCATGTACGAGGAAAGAGAAGAAAAGGAAAAACATGGAAGCAATGGCGGTGATGACGATCAAATGAAAGATTAGGATAGTTTCGCATACCTATCGAATTGGCATTGGCCACCCCATTGTCCCTGGCATCGATTTCATCAGATCGTTGTGTACAGTAAACATTCTGTAGAATACCTATGTTTGATTGAGTTCAAAATGATTTTTGAAGGATGCGTTCCGTTTTGATCAGCAGTGTAATCCTCGCAAATTTTACCGATCACCATCGTGTCACAAAAACTAGAAAAAATTATTGAAAGTGTAGTACGAGAATCCATACAATATACGATGGCATCGACGACTCGAAAGCTCAACTTTCCACAAAGATTCGCTGCTCTTCCGTATCAATCATGAGTGAATTGACAATGTTTATTACAATACTTTCATTGGAAAATCAATCCAGGATTGATTCGGTACTGCAGACATCTCACCTAGAACTGCAGTGTCACCATATCGAATCGGTCATCAGGTTTACTGTACAAAAGGAAAATTACCTCTTTTCCTCCTCGCACCCCGGTCGATGGAGCTCCGTTCCAAAATCCACTCCGTTTCATGTAGCTATCAATCGCAGCTCCCAGTGTTTTCAGGCTTCGCTTGTGCTTTGGATAGGACTCAATCGTCTCTAAGCATGCCTTGTTGGCCGAATGGACCTTCTCAGCCGTTTTCATCAAGTTGCTACCAAAATCTCGGAGGCACCAGAAGGACACATCGGTCACAACAAAAACAGAAAGATCGGTGTAGGCCCCATTTCCTGGATTCACCATTGAACGCACAAAGCCCTCTGCCCTCTGAGTGATGCCCCGAATGGTCTTCATTACAAACTTCGACTGAGCTTTGTTGTCGACCTTTGACACAGGTCTTTCCGAGTCAAAGAATTGGTCGTTCTGTATGTATATACATTCAATCGATGGCTCGATAGTAGAAGACAATTGCTTGTTAGAGTGATAACCCCCAATGGCACTCGTTCCATCCCGATGATACGCATTGTCTTGCTGCGAGGACGCTGAAACTCCACTTTGCTCATGGTGATGAGTAAGCATATCCTCGTTCCTAGCGTACGATAAATCCTTTATTGTCCATGCGAGGTTTTTCAGTAAAAGCACGGTCTCAGTTCCATCATAGCAACCATTGGATAGAATAGTACGGAGACGCACGGTTCCCTTATCGTTAAAGATATGCGGTTGAACAATGACCACAAATGGAATCTGGTTGTTGTTTGAAAAGTGATGTTAGGTCTGTAAGAGGGAGGGCGAGAGAGACTAGGACACCAGAAAACCATAACTGAAGAACTTACTTTCATGATAGCGCATACACCGCAGAGTTCTTCCAAAGCCAAGGACTGCATTTTGAGGAGAAAGAGAGATATAAGACGATGGTATTGGATTAGACTGCTCACCCAAAGAAGAAAACTGTTCATCATTATTTTCAAAATGAACTCACCGATGAACCATTTCCAAGTAATTCCTCTTGTTGCTGCTTCAACAGATTTGCCATAAGGCCACTTTGAGCCAAATATTCGCAAGATATACCTTCAGACCACAGCTTTGACGATACAACAAAACGATCTTTCGCAGTTGCGGCATCTAAGCCATTCACACTGGCGACCATACATTGGATTGGTTGAGGCATAGTATTAAGTGGCGCTCCAAGACTCCCACGGATTGCGTCCAATTCATACCCAGCATCAATGGTGCTTCCTTTCCCCGAATCAAAAGATTCCAGCAAGAGCTTATTCGATACCGATGTTTCACAGTACAAAAGTTCAATAAGTTTACCAGTAAGGAATCTCACTCCGACGCATTTAGGTATTGGTGCTGCAGTGTAGGTATTGAACAATGCAGATCCAAAATTACCTGGTGGTCTTGATTTTCGAACTAATTCGTCATATCTTCCACCTTCTGCAACTTTGATCCCTTTCCCCGAAGAAGATAGAAGTGAATCATTCGTTACACGCAGGCCATCGTCTAGAGCAGACTCGTAGTAGTTACTTGGGATTGCAATGCACTGGAAAAATAGTTGGCCGTGATAGTGTTTTCTTCGCTGTCTCAAACCCATGTCGAGCGATATCAACAGGGGACAATTGTATCCATTGGGTGGGGATTTATCATTTTTCACATGTGAGTCGGAGAGTGGTCGTATGCCAACCGATTGCAATGCCTTCGTAAGATTTTCTAAATGATTGAGAATTTTGCCGACATCCTCCATTCGTCTATACCAGCGTGTATCCAATTCTTTTCCATCATACGTTTTTCTGAGGGATGTCAATGCGCCTCTCAAAACCTTTATCGCCTTATTGATGTTTGTAGGTAGTGGCATGCAATCATGCAAGAGACCCCGGAGTTTTTCAGCAACTGAACTAGTGAGTCCATGTTTTGCAGCTGCTGCGATAAGGAATTCTTCAAGTTCTATATCTCGTGACATTGGCACTATCTCACGACTTGCAAGTCGTCTCCGTCTTGTTGGGGGAGGGAGTAGCTCAAAAAGTGAAGATGGTGTGGGCGCTGTGAGTTCAGTGAAGAGGCGTAGACAATCCCTTTTTAAATTTTCATCTTTCACGCCACATATATCAAGAATACCATCAGCGAGGCGTGTGTGTGTTAACCTTATATACCATAAAGGCGATTGCCCTCCAAAAGGCAAATCCCGTGCTTTTGGAATTTCTAGTTGAGACATCACTTGAGACGCAACAGAAATCGCTTCGGCCTCTAGGTAGTAACTCTTGATGCTTGGGTCATCTTGAATTATGTCAAAGCTTGCTTCCATATTGGTCCGAGGATGACCACCGGAAATAGACTTATGGTAGACACGATCAATTTCGTATCTTTTGAGATTCGAAGCGCTTTGACCGCCTCTTCCAACTGCGCGTGCAAATGACGCGGTGAGATCTTCAGAAAGACATAGCGAAACACCTCTTCTATTCAATACCTCGGCAGGTCCTCCGATAATTGTCTTGTCTGCGGCTGAGTAACGAGGTCTCAGCAGTGGAGATTTCAGATTCACCGCACCATGTGCTTTGAAAATAGTGGCTAGTCGGCTGACTAATATCTCCACAAGTCTGGGGTCTTGTCCCAAAACGCCATCAAGATTTCCGTCGATCGCAATGGCCGCTGCTGCATTGGATGCAATAATCCCAACCGTTCGCATCCTAGATCGTTTTAAAATTCCTTTCAGACCAATGCCCCTTCCTAAATTAGATGTACTTCTGGTTCGATTGATAGCCGATGTAGCAGCGACCATTGATAAGTTACTCATAGATAATGACTTAACGTCGATAGTACCCGTTCGAATCTCACGGATCGCTGGGAGAAAAGAATGCCGAAGGAAAGCACTAAAAATCTGAGAGGAAGAAAACAAAAAAATCATAGAAGACTATGGTAAATAATCACCTACCTCTCATCAAACCTTCCGAAGGAGTTGGAGTTGCAGTGAGTGTGTCAGTACCAATATAATTGGCTTTCACGGCTGTATCTGTATCATATGTAAACTCGTCTATGTCCGAAGTTTTCCTCGAAAATATTGAGTCTACAATGGCTTGGATGGTTTCAGTCAAACTACCCTCTGACTGTTGATGACTTAGAAGTTCAAGCGCCTCTGAAATATCCCACGGTAATGAAGATCATAACATTAGATTGAATATATTTCTTGACATACAAACCTCGCAATCATTTGAACTCACCTTCGAGATATCTCTGCTCTACTTCAATCTTTCTCGGGAGAAGATCGCTCTATAAGGACATCAAAAGCAATAAAGTTCGTTGGAAGAATTATTCAAGGTTTTTGCAAAACATAAATCTTCGTCAACCATGTGCTCACCTTTAGTAACTCCTGTGCAGATGGTCGGTTTGCTGGATCACGTTCGAGACACCAGACTACGATATCTTTAGCGTTTTGGGGAGCAGATTCGGTGAATGCTGCTGAAAAGCGTTCATCTGGCTCTCCTGAAATAAGTCGGTTCAAGGTTTCTGATCGTTCCATATACGTACTGAATTTTGGGTGATACATCTCAAAAATTACGATGCCCAAACTATAGATGTCTGCTTTTACACCATACGAAGACGAGTCACTTTTCGATCCCTTTATTGAAGAATTGACACCTGCCTGTTCGGGGGCTATGTAGAATGTTGTGCCAACTGTCAATAGTTTCGAAAATAAGAATAAAATGAAATAGATAAAAGGGAAAACCTAATAGCAAAAATCAAAGCAGGATTACTCACCTCCACCGGTCATCGATTCGCCGCCGGCACTTGCTTGGGAAACGACTGAATGGGATAAAATATTATCACCTCCAAGCAGTGCGCTGACACCTTCGATAGCATCATAAATTATGTTCATTTCATCAGATTCTTCACTTTCTTTGATTTTTCCTTTTGAGGTATCGTGTCTTCTTGTTGCCAATCCAAAGTCCCCAAGGCGAATGTTTCCTTCACCATCTAAAAATATGTTTCCCGGTTTTAAATCACGATGAATGATGCGCCGGCTATGGATGTAAACGAGGGCTTCAACAATTTGACGAACCAACCTCCAAACATCGGATGGGTTCATTTCTCGTAGCGCATTATCGTCTATCAATTTTCTGAGGGTCGTGTTGCAATACTCCATCTGTATGTATAAAATACTTTGTTTTTTTGTATGATCAACTTTCACGGATGATTCATCCCACAACTCGCTGCCACTTTCACTATCATCACCAGATTCATCCCCGTTACAGTCCTCGTCCTCGAAGCTTTCTTCGTCTAAGTTTTGAGTTTGAGTAGCCTTGAATAGTCCCTCGTATTGATTGTTGAAGTCAAAATTATGAGCGAATAATTGGCTGTCACTAATAGAGTCAACACCTCTATCCATCTGCTGATCGCTTTCATCAGACCACGACGTTGAGCTCGAATCGTTGTCCAGACCTGTTCCGCTACTACTTCTAGACATAGTCTTCTTTTTTCCGAAGGAGTATCTTTCTTTTCTACTCGGTGATTTTGTCCACCACCCTTCTGTATCATCATCGTTGTTCTCATCACTTTCTTCTTCCAGATTGGCTTTCAAAATGTCTTCTGTCGTGTCGGCAGCAGCAACAGCATCGTTGTTATCAATGTCCTCCTCTTCTTCGATCATCGATTCTCCCAACGCATCGTTTCCTTCTACCCATGCTTGGTAATATCGTACAATGTTTTTGTGCGTCATGCTCGAAATTGTGGTAACTTCTCTGCGGAGTTTTTTGTTTTGCATCTGACCATACTTCGCACTGTTCCCCTTTTCACTTTCGAGAATGACCTTCTTGATAGCATAGATTCTACGATCCAAACGATTCTTCACCTTGACTACTTCACCTCCGCCTCCTCTACCGAGAATCCCCATCTCGATGAAGTCTGTGTGATATCGGGAAGAAGACGGTCCAGCCGGTGCTATATCACAATCGTCGTCGTCATCATCATCGTCGTCGTCGTAATCATCCTCTTCACTTCCACTGTTCCTCTGGTTGCTATGTTCTCCATCAAAAGTGGCTGCGTATCGTTCTTCACCATTTTTTCTCATTCGATTCTTGTTCGCCTCGATTGCTTCTCTCTGGCGAGCCAACTCTTTTTGAATCTCGTCTGGGGTTTTGCCGTTCGTAATTTCGTTACGGCTATTGGAATAGTCCAAATTTCCAAAAGATTTCTCTTCATTGATTAATGATTGAATCTGTCGCTCTCTAGCCCGTTCCTTTTCTTCCTGTTCGGCCTCTCTCGCTTTCATTTGCTCCCAGGCCGACATTGATGGATCGACATTGTGTTCCAGAAGAAAGTCCTCGCATATCTGCACAAACTCGCACACCATAACTGAGCTCATCTTCGACAGTTCTAATGCACGGTTTTTGAGTTTTTGAAGGAGCAATTGCTTCTTAATCTTGGATAATCCCTGGACTTTCTTCAATTTTATTTTCGGGATTACGTAAGGGTACTGTTTGGGGATCTGTACTGCGAGCGTCAGGCGGCATCCAATTTGCTTTGGTTCCAGATCCGGAGGGCGAATATCCAGCTTTACAATAGCCTCACCGTTTGATCCTATTTCACGTTCGTAATCCTCTTCGTAGATGCATTTCAAGACAGTTTCTTCGTCGGTCCGATAGGAAGATAAGTCTTCGTAGGAAGGAATTTCGACGGCATTTGTGGATCCAATGATGGAGTCGGCACTTTGAAGTGAAGGAACCCCATCCAAATCCGAATCAGAAGAGAAGGAAGACGAGGACGATTCGTCGCTTCCCACCAAGGCAGCAAATTGGCCAGGCCCAGACCGTTTGGATGCCATTATTCGAAGAACTACCTGGACCTAACCGAACTCTCTTCTACTGTTCGTCTATTCGTTTACTTTTGAGATGCATTCTTCTTTTCGCATCTCGTTCTTGCAATCAATATATTGTTGTCAAGATAGTGCTAAGGTACCTTATCCGTTCTGTGCTTCATATTCCTTGCATGGTGGACATGCATCACTGAATCCGACTCTGTACAGCTTGTACAGCGGATACAGAATGCTGCTTTCGAATCATTTTTTGATTGAGCGAAGTTCTAGGTTCTAGAAAGTTATTTCTGATTTCTCATGGATCTTTGATTCGTGATTCAATGTGCCAAAGACAACAATAGAAATAAAATTACCGGTACGAAAGGCCACATTGAAACACTCTTCTCACTACAGGTACAAGGTACAGGTAAAACCGGTACCGGTACGGAGGGCAACCACTTCTTTTCATACAAGATTTATTTCTTCTTTCGGGCTTATTACAGTATTTTTATTATTTTTACGAAATAAATACTTTTTTGTTTTTTGTATTCTACCGGTACGGTACTCCTGCAGAGAAACACTTTTTTCTTTTTTTAAAAAAATTAAAAAACTAACGATTGGATATTAAAAGCTGTCTGAAGCTCATGAGTTCATATTATAAAAACTCAACGTTCACCGACCTCAGCAAGACTGATCTTTAAGATCCTGCACAGTTGCTTGTTGGAAACCAATCTACTAGTACCTTACCCCACATTACTACTCATTGTCTTCAACATCTGAATCTGAGGTTCACTATGTTTGACTGCAAATGAAAACCAAACAATTCAAAAGATTATTGTGAATGAACCGATCAAGTTGTTGGATTTAACGGAGAGAAAAAGTCCTCGTGCCTTCGAGAATAGTTTTGTTGATTGAAATTCTGTACTATCATTTGAAAAATCCGGTCAATATGTTGATTCTCTCGTGTGCTGTAATGCTGAATTCAAGTAAACCAATCCCGTGCGCATAAGTGGCAATTTAAAAAAAATAACTTTTTAGATGACAAGGCAGTCAGTTACTCAGTAAGTATCTACTATTGGTTCCTAACTGATCCGTGAGGCAGCATGCCGTTGCCATAAAATTTGCAGAATCTGTTTTGAAGCATATTCGGTTTCCATTGATCGAAAACTTAGTTCCTTCGACAGAGGCACACGTGCTGATTGATGGAATGGGATGGAAAGCAATTCTTCTTGTAAGAAGCTTCTCAAAAGATAGCACCAACAACGAAATATCATTCAGTGCCCGTCGATAGAGGGCTTCTGGGCTGTTTGCTGCTGCTGGTTCTCTGATGTCATTCAAGGTTCAGGGTCCAAGGTCCAAAATTGGAGGCAAAGCTCAGCCAGGAGCTTTGTTGAAAAATGTGCACTTTAGAAAAGTAGAAACCGTTCTGTTTTATTATTTGGCGGATCCGAATACAAGTCGCAGAACACGGGATCCGTGTCCAACACGGATGCAACGTCTTCTTTGAGAGGGACATCATATCCTTCACGAGGCTTATCATAATCTTTGTGGGGATATGGGTACACGGTACCGGGGAAGGTGAAGGGTTCGCTGGATTCCAAATTTGCTGGACATTCCTGGTTGTAATATTCTCCCTCTTCCCATGCATAACCATCGTAGTATCCCTCGGGATAAGGCTCGGGTTCGCTGTCATATTCCCCAAGGAATACTTCGCAATCGTCGGAGAATTCTCTGTTTCGTTCCCATACTGCAACAGGGACAAATCCCTTTTCGAGGCCTTCCGGAGGAGTCACAAGATAGGCCGGATCAATTCGAACCTTTTCTGTTGGTAGCTCATCGTCGCCTTGCGGTGGCTGAAACCACCTCGGCATGGGACCTCCGTTCGCTACGGCCTCGTGAAGTCGTTCGATTCGTTGCTGCATGAAACATCTGGCTTCTTCCCGATCCGCGGGGTCGATGGAGGCAAATACCTGGTTCAATTCTGGCTGGTCGATAAATCGGTACCATCGAAATCCCAACCACGTTCCAGATCCCAAACGGGTACAGTAGAGACGTGGATCGGCTGGAGCCGGCCCAGGTGTGTCGAAACACGCCTTTTCGGTCTCTCCCGGTGGCCCAAGGTACCGGCCATCGTTTCGCCTCGTCGGCTGAAAGTCATTCAATTGCAGTGCGTGCTTTACGTGAGCGGGGACTTTCTTCTCGGCGACAACTCCAGAGAGGCTCTCGTCTTTGTCTATCCGGATATATTTGGGAGCTCGACAAAACGCAGAATCTTTGTCACACGACAGTTTGGATTCCTCTAGAATCACGCGCGTATGGCAGTGCGCTTGGTTGGACTCGTCAATCTCTTCCAATTCGTCGGCTGGAAATTCGTCACCAACTCCAAATCCGGTGAATGCCATCTCCTGATCCTCGTACGGCATGGAAAGTTCCAATGGTCCATTTTCATGCGATTCAAATTGAGTGATGCACTCTGGTTTTGTTCTCTTGCTCATAGACTGCTGTAGAAAGTGCTCCACGGTTTGGGTAGAGCTCAGCCCGCTCCCCGACAACATGCCTTCCATCGCTTCTGTTGCCCAATCACTCTTATAAATCGAATGACCCGTTGCGAGAGTTGAGGCACTTGTGTATTCGTTGTTGATCAGGTCCCGTGGAAAAGCAAGCTCGTTTGTGCGAATCCACGTCGAACCATTTTCATCCGTAAATTGAAACGTACCAATGGCGCCCTCGAAGCCTTGTTGAGCGTACGAGATCAATATGCTCGGATCGGCCCAGCTAATGCTTTCGGGGTGCCAGCTGGCGATCGAGTCCCAAAACCACGAGGAAATGTAGTATATGGGACCCGAGAAGTTTTCGGCGTCGAGGAATATGGTCCAATAATTGGCCTTGTCTTCGTCGCCACGCTTTCCAACGGGTGTTCGGGTAAGCATATAACCCATAAAGCCATCAATTTTCCCGTTTTCCGGTACTTCGAACTGAATTTGATCGTTTGGCAAAACGATATTGTTCATGATGCTAACGGCACCTCCAAGTTTCGTGCACATGTTCGGTGCGGTTGCAAGGAATGTGGTGGAAATACTTCGATACCAGTGATTGACAGCAGCTGTACGTCATTCGTCACATCACATCGAGAAAAACAATAGAAAATCGTTGAGTGGAACTGCTGTCTATCCGGGAGACGTCAAACCCTGTCCAAACACGTTCGTTCGTGTTATTGACTTACAGGGTCCCATCCATTTCACGTGCGGAGTTTCGAGTGTGTACATCCAGTATCCCATTCCTCCTTCGATGTTAGATCCACCCGACAAAAAGCATTTGTGCGGTTCCCCGCAGCACTCGTAGCTACATTGTTTCAACACGTCCAAATCCTGCGACCCACAACTCTGGAGTTCGCCCAGCATTTCTTCCTCGGGTGGCGGTTCCGTCTCGCAGACAAAGCTGTGCGGATGGCGCCCGCAAACTTCCATCTCTTCCTTGTGTCCACTGGACCACTGGCCCCACCCGAGTTCCTCAACGGGTGTGTCCTGAACCAAATCGTAGGCTCTGCGGTAATACGACCACCCATGGACTTCTTCTTGCTCGGACGCAATGAAGGCCGGATGATAGCCGAGGAGACCGACTCCCATGGAGTTTTGTTTGACGCATCCGAGGCTCTGCCACTTTTTCCGCACGCACATCTCGACGACCTGTGCGTCCTCGTCGCTTTCGCAGGGAGCCACCGAGCGAAACCCGCCGCACGTGGCGGGGCAAGCGTCGCGAACTCCCTCGAGTTGGCACCGGGCCTTTCTCTTCTTGGCCTTGACCTTGACCCATTTCTTGCAGCTTTTCTCGGGATCGTCCTCGTAGCGAAAGTTCGGATCGTCCTGGCACTTGGGGCCGCAGTAGGCGCACGTCGAAAACGCGCAGCGGCAAGCCACCGGACATATCTGGTGGACCCTCTTGCCCGCGTACCTCCCGATGGTTTCCTTTTTCTTGCATTTCTTCCGGGCCTTTTTGGGGTCCTCGCCCACCCACGCACAGGTCTTTGCTTCGTCGCCCCTGAAACCCCAGTCCTTGTCGTCCGTGCAATAGTTGTTGCGATAGAACTTGTTCCCAATGGTCGAGGCTTCCTCACACCCAACCGCGCACTCGCCCTCCGTGACAGTATCGCACCCGGCTTGGCATTCAGCGCATTTGTTGAAGGGATTGAAAATGTCCGGGTGGCTGTACTCGCAGGTTTCGGCGTTTCCCTCGGTACACTTTTCTTTGCATTCGGCTATGGATTGAGAATAATACGCAATCTCACAGCCATTGGCGCAGCTCAACAAGTCGTAGGCGGACGACACAGTTTCTCCGCTGAGTCGGTTCCCACAACAATGGCCTTTCGCTTGGCACTTGTCGATGCACTCCTGGAGCAAATTATAGTTCAACGGATTTAGTTTTCCCTGTCTGTCGGCGTAAATGGATGGGTAGATCGGATCGATTTCATCGATGACATCGATGGTATCGATGGGAAAAGCGGGTCTTGCGTCGGTGGGGGTTGGAGCCAGCCGCACCAACGACAGGAGAACGAGTGAGAAGAATATCGTCATTAGTATGAGAAGGATGACGAGTATTGGGTATGTGTACAGCTTCGAGACAGCAAGAACCTTGCTTCTCATTGATTGCAAGATGTCGGATGGTGCATCAGACAAATTATGATTCCTTTGTCCAACGCTAGGAGTACTCGTAGGAGGCCCTAGGCCCTTGCTCCCTTGCATTGGCCTTCCACCGAACCGAGGTTTCTGCATCCATCGGAAGTATCTCACAAAAAAAAGACACCATTGCAAATCGGGAAACTCGAACGCTCTCCTCCAGTGCGCGCTATGTGGCATTGATTTTTTCGCACGGATAAAATGTCTCTGATTGTTCGCAATCAATTAATCTCAAACAAGACTGAAGGTGTTTGATTCTGTTTTTAGCTTAAAGTGCGAACCACGTTCGATCTCCGGTGAGAAGGTAAGTAAGAAGTGACACAATTCAATACGAGCAGTGTCACGATGTACTACAAAGTTCCTATCAGCTGTCCCCCGGTTCTACATCCTCAACTAAGGTTACTACTAATTTCTACGGAAACCGGGGGACAGCTGATAAAAATTCCGTAGTAAAATCTTACCGTATCGAATTTTTGATGACAATAATGTTGTCAGGACTTGTGGTTCGCTGGGCATTGTTCAACAAAACAAACACACAACGCTTCGTATTTTCTACTAATGATTAAGGTTTACCGTAATCAATACTATCCGTTATCTGTTACAGTAACCTTACGTGTAAGCCTTGATGCGTTCGGTAAAAAAAATACGAAGTAATCTCTCAAATACCATACCTAAGGTTACCATAAGTTACTGTACAGTAAACCTTAGTAATACCTGCAATTGCAAAACCTACGACCACGGGGTCTTTTCTCTCGTCCTGTTGTGAGTCCTTCTGAAATGCGTCATGTTGAATTCAGCAGGATATCTACGAAAACCTTAAAGAGCACAATTACTAACTCTGTTGGTTAGATGCAAGTAATTAAACTATGAGTGTGCGAATCGAGTGGATATCCTGAACTCTTGGCATCTCCAGCAGACTCATCATGTGAGCTGTCATTCCGGTTACGTCACTGGTTCCTATTCATTCTGCTGGATTATTGCCCGGTCATTGTCCTCATACCTTCCGTACCTATATAACAATATTCTTGTTGTTTATTGTTATCCATTTCAGGCACATCTCCAACACACTCCTGCTATTCGTGGACATAACAGATATGTATGCCCCCGATTAGTACTTATTGATTTGCCTTCCTTTTGGCATATTCGTTCTGATATGCCACGTACTGGGCCTCATTTATCCCCATAATGGCATTTCTAAATTTCCGGAAGAGGGATCCCTGCAAGGGCTTTGTAAAATAGTCTGCCAACATCTCTCCTGTTGGACAGTACTGTACCGATATATTCCCTTTCTTCACCTGGTCAGTTATTAGGAAATATCGAATATTGATGTGGCGAGTACGCTTTGTACTAGATGATTTACCATTCATTTCCAACCTCATGGCGCTTGTATTATCTTGGTTCAAAACATTCTGCTTCCCTAGGTAGACATCCGATTTATCCCTATCGATTACTTCATGCTCCACCCGGGCAGCGTATCCCTGCCACTCAAGATAATAATGGCACCACAGATTATATGGTAGGGTGTCATCCACCCCAACCAGCTCAGCCTCTGTTGAACTCTTGGTATTCAGTTTCTGTTTGGTGGACACGGCGAGAACTGCCCCTTGTCCAAATGTGAGTACACCCCCGGTGTGGCTTCTCATGTCTGAATGGACAGCAAAGGATGCATCCACATACCAGTATGCATTCCCGGTGGTGTCCCATCCAAGCACCAGTGGGAGAAATATGGTCTCCCGAATGTATCCAAGGACTCGCCGTAGCTTCTTCCAATCATCCCTGTCGGGGTTCGCGACCCGTGTACAGAGGAATGCTATGGCTGTCTGTATATCTGGTCGTGCCCTCTTGCTCGCAAAGAGGAGTTGGGCAACGTGTTTATGGAAAGTGTCGGCGTCCTTTCTTCCCAGTTTGTCCCCTTCGGGGTTGGTCTTGAAAAGATGATCGGACGCTGGCGTTGGTATAATTTTTGGTTCACTGAGGTCATGTGATAATAATAATAATATACTTATTTAAGTAGGAAAATCCACCGAAGGTGGTTAAAAGCTACTCAGTCTGTAACCAGACTTTATCGTCGCCTCAATCGAAGAGAGGTTAGGCCCCAAGTTGTAGAACGACGCGCCGCCTCAACCATGGGGAATAGGCCCCAGGTTGTAAGGACGGCTATTTTGCAAACGAACCTTGGTAAGAAACAGGAAAAAAACGAACCAGTCCAGAGCACAACAGACACTGCTGTTGCAAAGCGTACAGGAAACGGGGTAACAAGAACGTGAAAGGGAAAGACACAAGCAAAACTGTCCCTCCAATGCTGGTGTGCAGCATCCGTAATGCTAGTGGTCAGCTGACACAAGCAAAACCCTGACTAGATACATGGTATCTGTAATGCTAGTGGTCAGCGTACAAAAGCAAAACTCCTCTCTGAATGCTGGATTGCAGCATCACCAGTAATGCGAGTAGTCATCCCCAAACACATCCCGAACCACATTCCTTACCACTGTATGGTACATAAAGTACAGAGCCTACTACCAAATTCAGAACAGCTGTCCTCCTGTTCGAACTTAGTAGTAGCCGGAAACACGTAGAGGCGGTGGAGCCTACTACCAAATTCAAATTCGTAACAGCTGGCCTTCTGTTCGAACTTGAACTTGCTCTCCTGTAGTAGCTTGGAAACAGGGGCTCTAAGTGAAAACACTTATGGACCATCAGGGCTGTAGGCTTGAAAACAGGTCTCTGCTGTACTGTGAACTGGAGGGGTATATGTAGGTGGTGGTGCGTTAAGTAACATGTACTTAGCAGCTTTGGGGCTTGGGTCATAAAAACAGTAGGTCCATAATCAAAAACAATTATGGACTATCAGGGCAGTAGACTTGAAAACAGATGACAGTTGAAGTGTGCATCTGAGAGGGTTATGTAGGTAGGAGAGCCTTAAGCAAGCTGTACTTAGCGGCTTTGGGGCTTGGGTCAGGAAATAGTAGGACCTTAAGTGAGAACACTTATGGTCCAGCAGGGCAGTAGACTTGAAAACAGATGACAGTTGAAGTGTGCATCTGAGAGGTATATGTAGGTAGGAGAGCCTTAAGCAAGCTGTACTTAGCGGCTTTGGGGCTTGGGTAAGGAAACAGTAGGACCATAAGCGAAAACACTTATGGTCCATCAGGGCAGTAGACTTGAAAACAGATGACAGTTGAAGAATGCATCTGAGAGGTATATGTAGGTAGGGGAGCCTTAAGCAAACTGTACTTAGTGGCTTTAGGGCTTGGGTCAGGAAACAGTAGGACCATAAGCGAAAACACTTAGGGTCCATCAGGGCAGTAGACTTGGAAACAGATGACATTTATACAGTACACCTGAGAGGGTTATGTAGGTGGTGGAGCCTTAAGCAAACTGTACTTAGCGGCTTTGGGGCTTGGGTCAAGAAACAGTAGGACCATAAGTGAAAACACTTAGGGTCCAGCAGGGCAATGGACTTGAAAACAGATGACAGAATTTCTTTTTAGAAAAAAAGATTCCTACAGTGGAAGGGGCTGTTCGTGAACTTCGACTTGAAAAGACTTAAGAGGACTCAGCGAGGAACTTCGAAGAATGTAGAACATTAAGTGAGAATCACTTAAGCAGCTTGGAAACAGTGTAGAACATTAAGTATAAGATATACTTAAGGGCCTTGGAATGGAGCTGGGAAACAGATCGAAGCAGAAATACAACGTTGTTGTCGGTTTTGCTGTACGGTAGAATCTGTACTGGAAGTGCTGTAGAAAATTATGTGTCGGTTTGCTGCTGCTGCTGCTGCTCGATCGGCCGCCGAGTGGTGAATTGGCAACCAAAGCAACCAAACGAAGCATCCAGCAACTGAACCGATAGCAGAAACGAAGAGCGCAGGTCTTGGTTAATACATGTAGGTCCTGGGGTTGTGATTGGGGGTGTATAAGGGAGCGAGATATCGCATGGTAAAGTTGTGTAGAAATCTACGTATTTTTAGTACTGGAACATCGGAACGTCGGACAAAATGCGCTTCGCGCAAATTGTGTTCACTGAGGTCATGTGGTAACTCACTCATGATGCCTTCAAGGTAGTCGAACATGCTGAACTTCACCTTGCCGTCTTCGCTATAGTCGATGGTCATACCCACATAGTCATGGATCTTTCCCCGTGTCACTGTCAGTGGTGATTCGATACCGAACACCCTGTTGAGGTCATCTAGCACTGCTGTCACCACCTTTGGATTCTTGTGAGAGATCTTGAGGTCATCAACGTGCCAGACGATGGTACATTGTTCCCCATTAATCATCTTGTTTGCTGTGCACGTATCGTATGGGTTTAACTCGAACCCCCATTCGATCAGCTGTCCTGACAGGCGCTCCCAGAACAAAAGAGCTGCCCTGAGAGTGCCATATATAGCCTTGTCTGCTTGTGTGTAGAGGACTTTGTGTCCGTTCCGCTGCAACATGTGTTTCCGATACATCTTGGGATCAATCCTGGCCAGAAGTTCAGCCATCGGTCCATCGAATCGGATGTGTACCACCTCTCCCTCGGGCATTGGAGTTTGTAGGAAGGCTCCGGGTATGTCTGCTGTTGCCACATCCCGGCCCTCTATTGCGTCGATAAGACATGTCAACATAAGACCATGGAGAGATACAGTGGGTGAGTAGGTGTCCTCTCGGGATATGAAATCCCTCTGTGACCGACCATCAGCGCACCCTCTTGCTTTGATTTTCCCGCAGCGCTTCCGTTTCAGGAACATGAGGTATGGGAGCGCCCGCTTGACTTCCTCTCGTGTCAGGTCTTTGATATTGACTGGGTGTACGACCTTTCGTTCGTGTAGCTGTTTTAGTTCTGTTAGGACCGCCTCCACACCGGCGGTTCCGAAGAGCTTGAGTCCTGCCTTCACTCCATATTGTTTTGTGACGAGTGAGGCGTCTATGTTATTGTACGATGCGATTGCATTGGCGATGAACACATATTGCGCATGTTGGGTCTCCAGCTGCTTGACAGCGTGGTCTAGACCCCCGGTGAACACACTCGAGTGATGGGAAACATGTGCACGGTGGTGAATACTTGCCTCGTAACCCTCCGCTGCTCCAAACTTGTTGTGTCCACGCGTCACTCTGGGTCGGAGCACCATTCCGTCGGCGCTGTTGTCATCGTTGTTGTTGTTGTTGTTGTTGTTGTTATTATGGGTATCTTCTGTATTTGTGCTGCTGTGACTCCCGCTGTCGTCTGCTTCCTCCGGGTCCTCGAGCGTGCTGTCATCCTTGTTTGGTTGCCCGTCGGGATCGGGATTAACAGGCGTGTCACATGCATTGGTGTCATTTTCCTCTAAATTGTTGTGCGTTGTTCGGGTATGCTCGCTCCCGTTCGTCACGCTGGACGATTCAACGGACGGGCTGTCCCCGTCTTCCACTGTACTCTCGTGGTCCTCGGTCTCACTTTCCGCGTTGCTGACCTCACTTTCCGTGTTGCTGACCTCATGTGATTCGACGAGGGCGTCTTCTCCATGGTTGCTGTCGTTATCTTCACCGACAGGCTCTTGTTGGGCGTTATCAACGCGGATATCAGCTAGTTCATCCTCGTCGATTGACCCGGTAAGATCAGTCGCGACGGTCGAGTCATCGTCGGGACGGAAGGAATGATCCGAGGCCCCGTCGTCGGTTCCAATGGACTCAGTGTCTATATCCAGAATGGTTGTCTCACCATCCTTGTTTCCAAATATGACCCCAATTGGGGCGTTCTGTTCCGCGGCAATTTGCTCCACCCTGGAGATCACCGTGTCCGTAAGGTGAGCACCGGTTGCAGTTTGTCGACGTATGCGCCGACCGGTTCGTAGATCAAAGAGATACATTGCCCCACTGCGATCTCCGGTGGGGCGCAGATAGATCGCATCGCGTGCCCGTGGGGTCATTGTATTGTCGTTTGCATCCTCATGACCCAGTACGTAGTCACCGAACTGAAATTTGCAGTGTTTGGTGGCGTCGAGGCGCACACCGGTCATGAGCTGTCGTGGAGATATTGTAGCTGACACTCCTACTTTGTTACACCAGTTGTTCAACCAGAAGATTGCTGCAGCCACCATGTCGATGGTCATCCGGCGGGGTAGGCGCTTAAACGGTACTGAGGCAAATAGACATTGAATTCGCTCCTTACAGGTTCTGTTGTCTCGTTCCACATATGGTTCATGTTGGTTTCTTGCCACTCCTTCAAAACGCACCGGTGGATTTCGATTCAGCAAACCTTCTGCTAAACAATTGAACTCGTTATCCCCGGAGATACACGACACGATGAATCCCCGTCCGGCATAAATTCCGATGATTGCTCCAATAGTTTTCTCAAGGGTTGATTGGGAAGCATCCTTTATGGCTGACACTGTACGAAAGTATAAATGTCGCGATACGCTGCGGAAGAACTTGATGCCGTTAACTGTGAAGATGTCAATACTCATTGTTACCTCCCGGTACCGAGCCAGGATCTCTAGCGGCACGGGTGTGGTATCCTCTCGCACATGTGGTGGTTGTTGTCGAACAGATTTCCCTTTGATGATGTTGGTGTTGACCCCGAAGATATCCTCCGCAATGAGAATGTCTCGTCGGGTTACAGGACAGTTCAACAAAATATTGTTATCCACGAGTTTCAGAAACTCCGCCCGACTTGGGAAGCCAAGGGTTTCTTGTAGTTTGCGTGCCTTAGTTGCACGCCGCACATCCAGGTCGGAATATAGTTTCTTCTGTCCCTCGACTGAGGTGATGGCCAGCATGGTTCCATCTGTTTTGCGTAGGTCACAGTAGTACAGGCCGCTGTCCGCCCGGGTGAATCGACGGGTGCTCCCATCGGGCTTGTGCACAAAGAAAGATTGGGTGATTCCGGTGTCGAGGGTTACCCGGTAGGTATCTGACACAAGACTGAGCGATAGGATGTTTGCCATTCCCCCTTCTTGGTACCAAACAGTCCCGAACCCTGGTAGGTAACCAACTTGGTCCACAGTGACCACTCCGGCGTTGCAATGGATTCGGATCTTGTTTCCATTTGGGTGGCGACGAATGTTTCTTAGTAACTGTGGGTTGCTGATGCAATTGCAGGTTGCTTGGCTATCGAGTAGAAGCCAGTAGGGGTCAATCCTGTTCGATCCCCCTTGCGAGAACATGTATTCCGCGGTGCTCCCGAGTTGGTGAGCGTTGGCGTCCACACTCCTGGGCTTTTCGGTGGCGTGTGATTGGAGGAAACACAACTCATCTTCAGCATCCTCGTCGTCGATGGCTGCCATGAGTACCACAGTGGCCTCTTTCACGGTTGGCCCGTCAGTCGGTTTGCTGGTGACCTCGCTCGGTTCCTCGGTCGCATCTCCCGCACTTGGGTCCTCGTTCGACTCGGTTTCCACTGCGTTTGATAAAAGAGTGGTACCATCTGTGGTGTCACCTTGCTTGTCTCCCTTTTGCCCTTTATTGTCCTTCGAGCGAGTGGACCTATACTGGTTCATTAGCTCGAGGGCTTTCGGTTGGGTAGTGGGGTACACATCGGAGCCAAGACTGTAGTTGTCTTTAAGTACTCCAGCGAGGTTCCGATGCATCTTGTTGTTGCTCCCATTGACAATTACAACCGAGAGCAGCATTTCTTCCATGGTGAGGTGCACCTTTGACTTCTCGCTGGCCTCCATTGCTTCATATTGTTCGTAAGTTGTTCCTGGTGAGCATCTTCCAAGGGCCAGTTTGATCATTGCCTTTGATCGGATGGTTATTCCGGCTGAAGTAAGCACGTCGAAGCGCGCCTTGGTTTCTTCAGCATAGGTTGCAGCATCCTTGTTTATGTCTTGCCTACAGGAGAAGAATTTGTAGACCTTGTTTATGGTGTCTACCATGGGGTGTACTTTGGTAGCGCTATCTCGGTAACAGTATTCCCGCAACAAGGTGAGCAGCTGGAGTGTGTCTTGAGTGTTTTCTATCTCTTTCCATTTCTCACAGGTCTTCAAATGTTGCTTTACTCCGGAGCTTAGTTGTCCCTCAATGGTAGAGAAAAGACTTTTCAAATCTTCACAGTAAGTGTCGAACTTCTTTGCCGAACGCTCTCCTTTTTTAATCCAGAGCTCTTCTAACAGACGTTTCTTGGTCTCATCCACTGTCGATGTCCCATCTGCTCCCGCAACGGTGTACTGACTGGCGTCGGGCATGGCTGGGAGGAAGTCTTCCTCACTGAGCTTGGTTGCATTAATCAGGGTGGTCTTGACTTTTGAGTTCTTTTTGCCGGCAACTATCTTTAGTCCTTCGAAGAGTTTATCATACTGGCCAGATTTTGAGCCATCGATGACAATTCCTTTTAGCTCATCTTGGTCCAGACCGGTGAATTTTCGATCGGTAGTTGGCTTTCGGTCGGCAGTTGGTCCGGTCCCTGTTGCTGTGGTATTATTGTTGCCTCGTCGGCTGCGATTCCTCGACCTTGTGCTGTTGTTTGTGCTAGAGGGAGGCGTCGCACCGGGGCTCTTTGGTGTGTTAAGTTGGTCCATGCTGGAGGATGGTATCATCGACTGCTACAGCGGTTAGTTGCTCGGAGGATATCAATCTACTCAACGTGCAGTGAAACGTTGTGGTAGTTTCGGCACCGCAGTTTAATTACTTGCATGTTGAATTCAGCAGGATATCTACGAAAACCTTAAAGAGCACAATTAACTCTGTTGGTTAGATGCAAGTAATTAAACTATGAGTGTGCGAATCGAGTGGATATCCTGAACTCTTGGCATCTCCAGCAGACTCATCATGTGAGCTGTCATTCCGGTTACGTCACTGGTTCCTATTCATTCTGCTGGATTATTGCCCGGTCATTGTCCTCATACCTTCCGTACCTATATAACAATATTCTTGTTGTTTATTGTTATCCATTTCAGGCACATCTCCAACACGTCAACAAAAGAACGTCAACGAAGACTAGTACAACCATTCGATCACAACAGACCATGTCCGACACGGGTCTGGAAAACAAAATACGAGTAATTACTTGCACAGTCCCCTTTGCACTGTGCAAATAAAGGGTCCTATTGGTACAAAGAGCACCTGCTTCAACAAGAAACACAGCAATCATGATTGTTGTCATTTTTCATGATGCAACACCAGAGGCTTCTTTGAGAAGGAGGATTCTATCCCAGTCACAGAGGGTAAAGTTGCACCAGAGATACCGGTATGTGAGCATGATTTATGTCAATGAACTGGTGGTTTCCAATCAATGGAATCACAAGATTTTTGGAAAGTTCTTGTTGGTTTTAAAAATGATTTGGGAAAAGAGCAGTCAACAAGGCTACTACTACTACTACTATGATCATGCTTGGAAATAGCTTCAGTCCCACTGCATAATTCTTTAATGATAGAGTGGGTGCGGGAGGATATTGGTTCTGTTTTGACAAACCAACATGTGTGCATTGGTCTACTAGTAGTAGTGCACCAGCCAACAGAGGAGGTGGTTGTTGTAAACTCTGAGAAGGTTGTTGCTTCTGCTGCTCAACGATGTTTGTTGTTGCTGCTTGCTGGTGTCCTCAACAAGATTTCACAAGAGTCAGATTCCTTTTGTAGCTGATTTCTTAGAATTGCTTGGAATCATGCAAGAAATAAGCAAGCACACTCAGCACAACCTCGTTTGATGACAGTAGTAGGATTACAAGAAGTAAGTTCCGGTGCCCCTAATATTGGCACGTAAAAACCCTTGATCACATCATGATTGCTGATAATAACAATCTCATCCCCTATCATCCATCATTATTATTATTTTAATTTTGATTGTTGAAAGCAAAACAAAGCAAAACAAAGCAAAACAAAGCAAAACAAAGCAAAACAAAGCAAAACAAAGCAAAACAAAGCAAAACAAAGCAAAACAAAGCAAAACAAAGCAAAACAAAGCAAAGCAAAGCAAAGCAAAGCAAAACAAAACAAAAAAGGCCGTCCATTGTGCGGGGCACTTGAGATTGATGAGACTAGAGCGACTGGCAAAAGTGTTTCGTCACAAATTATCGAGGAACTCGGAAAATCAAATTCGTCGCTATCTGTAGGGTACAGTATCCGAAATAGATGATTGTTGAGCAAACCGCGTAAAGAAAGATCGCAAAGTTTCTGTCGATACTGTGCAATACCGAAGTACAGAACAGCAGAATGGTCGTCACTGGCGGGATCGAGGTGGCATCAAACAAGAGCGTTGACGACATTGGAATGGAAACGAAACCAACGGGACTTCGGCATCAACATCACAACCAGCAAAAACTGCAGAACGATCCTGCGCGAACAAGGCACGGAAGGAATGGGAAGGCATCGCAGCAACGAAGCCAAAAGAAACTTGCCGCCGGTGCTCGGCATCGTCTGCGGTCGATCCATCACGATGCGCAACGGATGCGGGATCTTTGTCGCCGTCACTCCCGGTCACCGTCCAACAACCACGACACCAATCGGGCTGATTCTCTCGTGGCCCACGCACTCCGAAATTGGAAGGTAATCGCCAACGAACGCTGCGGATCATGGTATGTTCCTCGTTCGTTTGCTCCCCACGACGACAGAGCGGAGACGACGACGGCCTCTTCTTCCGATCACTTCGCTTCGGCTCGGTCCTGCTATTTCAAGAGCACCGACGGACACGTGAACATCTGGGAATTCAGTCTGAAACGACTCAATCTGGAGCTACTCGAGCGAACGATTGCAACGGGTGATGGTGGCTGCGTGCTGGTCGATTCCTCCGTTCGCAAGGTCCTGCCCGATTCGTTTTCGCGGACGATTCCCATCTGGGCGACGGTCCTGAATCGGATCGCCCTGCGGTTCCGGGAGAGAGGGGCGGGGGGTGCCATTTCCGGTGCATCCAACGGAACAGCAAACACTTTCGGGAATCGGGACACGAATCTCCACACACCCAAGGGGGTCGTTTCGGTGGAGGAGCACGCGACAATATCGGCATTGATAGAGGATCGGGTGGAAACCCTCTCTCGAAGCGGAGCCATTGTCAATCCCACAAAATTGATCGAAATGTTGCAAAAGCCGTTGAGGGTGGTCTGGATGAATCACGAGGGAGAAATTTACCAATCCAATCACGACATCATTGGTGAAGGTAGTTGCAGCCCCGCCAATGTGCAATCCCTCTTGAAAGATTATTTCGTTATCGTATGTTGGAATCCGTCTCAATATGTGCTGGTGGACACTCAAAATTCTCGTGACCGACAGCCAGACGAATCAATGCTGCTCAAGGTGAAAAAGAGTTGCAACCAATGGATTAACCTGAGCAGCAACACTGACAATGAGGATGCGAGTGATCGTCACAAGGATGCACCCGGATACTTTTACACACCCGGCGCGGCCGATGATCACGAGTCCTGGGCGAGGCACTTGACACCAGCCATTTTTTGGAAGAATGAAAAGGAACTTATGGATCCGAGTCTAGACGACGATGGTGTCGACCAATTGATCGACAAATTGGTAGACGAGGCGAAAGAACAGGAATACAACCACACCGGAGGTGCCGAGATGGGCAGCAGCGTTGGCGCTGGCGATCCATCGTTGGCGGTGCATGCGTACAGCGATAGAATCGGCGACACAAACCTCTGGATTGGAAGCCGGCGTGCCGGTCGCCCTCCGGAATGTTGGGAAGGATTTGACGCGATACTCAACGTGACAAAACAAGAATACGACGATATGAACGCCGAAGGTGGTTGCAACGCAAGCGATGAACTGTTTTACCTCCAGCTCCCTGTCGAAGAGGGGAAACGAGATCGCACCCAACTGGAACGATGGATGCCCGTGGGATTGCTCTTCCTGATTCACCACTTGCAGCAGGGGAGACGCGTTTTGGTTCACTGTGCTCAGGGAAAGGACCGGTCTGTGGCTGTCGCTCTGATCTTTGTGATCCTGGGCTGTTCACTTCGATATCCGTTGACGCTGCGGGAAGAATTCGTTCGAGCACCCTGGCCTCTACCATATCTTTTCCAGAATACCGCAAATGATCCAAATCATCTTGAAGCGACAGAAGAAGAAGAAGAAGATGATGATGATGATGAAACGAAACCACAAATGCACATGTCTTCCGGCATTCCCGAAGCAATCGTGGCGAGATTGTTAGACACCGGTGGCAAGGAGATATTCCTTTCGTGGATTCACAAACAACTTGGCAAGACGAGTAGCAGCAGGAACTGCAGCAGCGGCAGCTCCCAAAAACTGGAAAGCCTCGCGGACAAAGAAAGTGTCCGGATAGCCCTTCATTTGATTCGACAAGACCGAGACGTTGCCGATCCGACTCGATCCACGATGCAAAAAATCAACCGCTTCCTCATGAGCTCCACCATCTATCGGTAAAAGCTACGTTTATTCTAGATTCGTTCGAGCAATAGTATGCTTTACAATGGATGTGAAGAATGAGCACGCGTGCTACTGATCTTGCCGACATTCTTAAAATGATTGAAAGCGGAGGCAATACAAGTTCAACAACCAACGAAAGTACAGCAATAACGTGCTTTTCTTGTTTCATTGATTGATCCTGTCACACAAACTCTTGTCGTTCAGTCCGAAGTGACATACATCAAGATCCATGATTGGCCAATTCCAAAGTGATTCCAGTGGCGTCATCAACATTGAGGATGCGATGCTGTTGCTCTGAGAGGAAATAGAGCCACCAACACCAATGGCGTGATTCTTTTTTACCTTACTCCTCCTAGAACAGTTGCAAAGTTGCTGTTGTATCTTATTTTGAAAACTCGAAACTAATGATCCTAACTTCGTATTACGGTACCGGTACAGAAATCTTTGAAACAACGTAAAACCTTACTTTGTGATCAGAAGAATTACGTACCGTACATACGATACCTTCTGCTCTAGTATCGAGTCGAATGAGTCAAAGAACATGATTGCTCGAAAACAATACGATGACGTATTTTCTCTTTGTAACCCCATGATGGGAAAAACACTCAGCCACCGTTCTTAGTTCTTGTCTTCCAAAAACCCAACATCACTACTTTTCGTAAGATACCAACAGGGTTATTACGAGTACTCTTACTCGTACCTTACGTAGTTAAGGTTACTCCTAAACCTTGGACATGGGACGAATTCACACTTTTCAAAAGTGCGAAAATACACTTTTCTAACTTTGTTACTACATTACTTACACTACATACGGAACCTACTATTAAAAAAAAAAAACATCCACCTCATCCGATTCTTCTTATGCTGAAGAAGAATACCACTCCCACCTTCCTTATCTAATCTTGTTTTTTGTCATTTTTTCATTCAATGTACAACATCACGTACTCATCCTACCAAAGCCGAATGACCATTCTCATAATTCTTCATTTTTCCATCGCACCTTGTTGTTTCCTGCAATTTTTATGACCGCAACTGTCACAAGGAACCCCATCATTCTGATTGATGATTTTAGTCAAGTGATGCATCACTGCCGTCTCCTGTAATGATCCTTGGTTGTTGCCAGCGATCAACACACCATACAATCCACAGATAGTCAAACCAGCACCAATCTGCAACATCGCTTCTTGAATGTTTCTACCAACGGAGCAATCATCAGACATTGTCCCGTTCGTCTCAACTTTATCCAGTTCCAACCGTTGCATGCACTCGGAAAGGGCATTGATACATTTCACTATTCCTTCCTTCATACTTTCTAGCTTTTCTTTCCTTGTTCCTTGGAAACCACTGTTTAGTAGACCGTAAGATGTTTTCAGTTCAATGTGAGTCCAATTGGTCAGTGCCATGATGTCATTTACTTCTTCCGTCCGTGCTTCTCCTGCAGTCAAAACCGAAGGAAAATTGTGGCACGCCGCATGAGGATCTATGACATACAACCCTCCCTCCCTTGTACCTTGATCATCGGTGGAGTTGTCATCGTCTTCGGTTCCAGTTGCAGTCATGGCAATGGTGGCATCACTGTCGTATTCTTGGCCATGATCGGTTGCGTTTCCTTCATCCTGTTGTTCGTTTTGGAGGTCTTTTTTCTCATATCTTGATTCAGTGCTCTCTACCGAGTCAAACTCAACCTTTCTACGACAAGTCGTGTTGTAGTGTTCCATTCCATAATCTATACCAAGAATATGACTAACCGGAGTATTGTTCGTATCCATCCACGATCTGGCGCTTTTGTATATTCCAGGCGAGTAGTTAACCGGAGTTCTCACCTCCCGGGATGATCTCCGCAGAACGGGGGAATGGTCTAAACTTCCATCGATCTGTTCAAAATAATGACAAACAATTGGTGCAAACATCGTTAGGATTCTGTTTTACTTTCCATTTTTACTCCTAGAAGTCCACCTCAATATAAATCATTCAATTGGTTCATAGTCACTTACACTAGACATTGTATTCAAACAAATATCGTTCACAAAAAATGACAGAATCCAACTTTATCAAACATCTTATTTGGAGCTACCGTGGAGGTGTGGATGATGCTCTATCCATGATAGATACCATTAATTCCCAGATCAGTGCATCTGCTATCTATTCAGATGTAAGCCCTTCCGACAAGAAATACGGAATTTTCAACCTCAACATTTTCACCGCCAAATGTAGTCCGCAATCAGTCAGTTTTGATATTTCATTCATTTATTAACAATTGTCATTGAGTATGCTACCGAACCATAACAATATTTTCAACGGATCCCGTCTACTCTGGTTGCTACAATATTAGCTCAGCTAATATGGCGCCACTGCTACAATATTAGCTCAGCTAAAAAGGCGCCAACAATTACATTCATAGCTCACCCGTGACAAGATTACGCGCCAATAGTTTGATTCACTGCTCACCAGTAACAAGATTAAATCGACATCAATGGCGGTGCCAATCTGATTCAACGCCCGCACGTCAAAATATTGGGACATATCAACTATTTTGTCTTCAGTTCCACGCGGACCTGTGTCCGAATGGATGTCAACACGATTCACATTGATCAGCCTATATCCGTTAGATGTGCAATCGTTCAGCAATCAGTCATCCAGTTGGGACTGGTTTCTTATCACAAATTAATAGTCAGCTTTGATAAAACCATCTTTTCCCAAAAACAGTCTTACCTCAACATGTCACCGGTCACACCGAAGCGTTCCTCTAAGGGTACAACAACGACAAAGCAAATTCACCGATCATTGTCTAGCAACCAATCACCCCCTGCCAACTCCATCGGGTGGAATGCGGCCAGATCACTGTTTGTGGAAACCGGTGACTTGTCGCCCCAAACGGCTGGCATGTTTCTCTCCCTAGCTGTCGATTCCGAGAAAACCAATAGTCGACAAGACAATCACAACAAATCGCCAAGCCAGTTGCTGCTTGAAGAACGTTTCAGAGTTGTTGACAAACTTTCGGTCGACCAACAGGAGAAACAGAATTTGAAGAACAAGCTTTCTGCATCCTACATCAAGTCAAAGAATAAATCTAATCACATTCCACATATGTTGCCATCAAGTCATGGTTTATTGTTGCCTCGAAAAAGGTCATCCTTGTTCCAGTCAATCACCTCACCACAGACAACTTACCAAATCAATGAAGTTCAACATTCCAGCAGTACATCTATCAACTCCGAAGCCAGAAAGAAACCTCCGCCAATGGCTACTAGAACGAACGAAACGACAACTGTACCAATGGAACCGAGCAATCAGTGTAAAGAATCAAACAACTCCACTACTACTGACAGCAACCCGTCCAAAGAAAGATCAGTTATCAGTATTTCCGCAACGTGTCCAACCACAGGATCATCTGCAACCGGAAGGGACACGTTGAAACAGAAGATAGTACCTAAATCCGCCAAAAGAAAGAATTTCAACTGGAAAACAGCGAACGCCATGAGATTCGACTCAAAGGTACAGGCTGTGGCTTACATGAACACAAAGTATCCAACCCTATGTCAACGGTCCTCTAAGAAGAACAGAAAGTACTTACCACCTGGGACTACTTATGAGTACCAATGTTACATTACCTCTAAGACCAGAGGCAAATGTCGTGCTCATGTGGAGGACAGACGTGGTGAAAGGTTTGCGCTGAAGGTTAACGTCGACAGAACATGCGAATGTAGTGCTTACACTAGAAAGGACCGTGGTCTGTCGGCATCGGACAAGATAGTTCTGAACAACATCATGACCGACAAACCCAAGCTACAACCGTCCGTTCTTGCTGGTGAAACATTGAAGAAACTAGTAGCGGAAGAAAGTCATTCAGTTTCATCACCCGAGCTCCGACTCCGAACAAGAGAAAAATTAATCGGAAGCATTAAACGGCAACACTGCAAAGAAAGAACAGAAGGTACAAAAACAATTCATATAACAGACCTGTCAGATGTTGTGGAAACAAAAAGAAAGTACAAATTCAGTATACCACCAAATGCAAACGCGAACGTTAACTCGTACAAGGAGTTGAAAAAATGGGGCTCGGTTCTATTTGAAAAAGGGTACCTGCAAGTTATACCAACTGAGGGTGTGACATCAGCCCATTCCGAAGCATATAATATGATGACTATACTGGATGACGGCAGTCCACCTTACCTAGAACAAGCTAGCAATTCCGAGAAAAACCTATTGAAACATATTGAGAAACTCCAGGGTCAGAAACTGAAAGGAGACAATCAAGTCTGGGACAAAATCATTTGTTTCTCCTCACTTACCTTGCTTGGTAACATCCTGGCTTGCAAGAACCTAGGATACAGGGTGACAGCGTCTGTTGATGGATTTCACGGATCAATTTCAAACGACTGGTGTGTCCTTACTTTTGGTGTATTTTCGGTTGACGATAAAGGAGCAAGGTCTTACCGCCCACTGATTTTCATTCTGTGCCCATCGGAGAAAGAAATCTACTTTTCGGCGGGTCTGTACATGCTTCTACGATACCTCAATTCACTGTTCAAGGTGAAAGATATAGATTTCAAAGGAATGATTGTCTCTGATCGGACAGAGGTCTTCGTAACACCATGTCTGATCGCTTTTCCATTCACCATCGCAGCGCAGTGCTTTCCACATATAGAGCGAAAATTCTTGATTGGGAAAGGTAACGGAGACTACAGCAAGCATTGTAAGGATAGAAAATGGTTTGAACGTGTAGCAGCAACCGATGTTCGAAATCTCTATCGATGCTTGTCCCAAGCGATGTTCTTGTCTTACGCTGAACTTGTGAAACAAGCGTGGTTAGAGGCAGGAGAAACGGAATTGGTTAGGGTATTTTTCAAATCTTATGTGGACCATCCAAACTTCAACATTTGGTACGTTGGAGCATCAGGAATACCCGGGTGCGTACCTCAAAATCAAGCCAATGAGAGAGCAACACTTGAACTGAAAGGATCATCAAAGTTCGATGGTCTCTGCGTCGTTGGAAAAAACATGGGTACCATGTTATGTGATGAGTTACCTAAAGCAATATATATGATGTCACTTACACGCAGTGTTGTCTCAAGACAGTACGCTCTGGACAACAAAGATAGGGTATTCAACAAGAAGTCCAAAAGCTACAAGAGATTTGCGGAGTTCTGTAGAAAGGTGGATCCAGTAATTGATGTTCGGTATTCAGAAAAACAATCAGCTTGGTTTGTAAATACAGAAGACTATTTGGGTCAATGCGTGTCTGTAGAAAGGATTCGGCAGTATCAGTGTACACTAAATGGCAAGGACAACTTGCCAAACGATTGCACAAAAAGGTATCAGTACATTGAACTAGTACACAGTCTGTGCAAGGTTAAACGTAGGGAAGGAGACAAGAATAGCACTGTATACGAAGGATCATGCGTCACTTACCTCGAGAAACTATATTGTGCCCATGCTGCATATATCCAATATAGAAAGAGGGATGAAATGAAGTTCATGAAGACTGTTGTCCCCAATAATAGGCCGAGGCGCTCAAAAATCTCTCGTTCGACAAATCACAGTGACGAAGCCATTGAGATTCTGTTGTTGGTGTCGAAGAACATCCACAATGCCAGCTCGAAGCTCATTCGGTCGGAAGGAAGTGCTGATTTAGTCAGGATGCTGTCCCAAGCGGAATCAATTACCGACATTGTATATGATTTCAAGCAACACAGGAAGACACGTCACATTGTAGAGAGAGACATGCCAGTGATGAAGATGGCTTTAACACATTCAACGGACATATTAAATACTGCTGAAAGGGTGAGTTCGGACAGTACCTTGCTACAGAACCAAAAGTTTATCAGGCAGGGAAAAGAAAGTATCCGTCAATATTCATTCTGTGTACAATCATTGTGCAAAAAGTAATACGTAAACAATAGTCAGAAATAATGCACCCAACAATCAGTAATGTTTAACATACATAAGCGCATAAACAATTTCACTAAGTACTTACTCTAACACGCTATAATAATTAAGTTTCATATATTCTAAATAGATTGATCCATGACAGGATTCATGTTGATCGAGAAATTGGAATACAGTCTGTACAATAAAAGAATAGGGTTAGATGAATTATCTATATAAGTCTGTACATTAGTATTGACAAACAAACGATTACTTACTCTCGAATTTCTTTGCATTTCCCTTCCTCAAGAATTCGAAACACCTGTGGAACAGGCGTTGTCAATTCCCACCGCTGCTTCGTATATTTCTTGTGAATTGGACTCCCAAACTGTAGGTTCACATCAAATAATGTTCCACCCTTCAAGAAAACATCATTTTTGCCAAGCTCGCGATGACCCATAGACTCACATCCAAGAACCTCCATAACATTCCGGAAATATATGGGGAAACCAAGCTCCTGTGACGTAATTTTCATCACAGGATCAAGTCTGGATTCAGGTATAGGCACTGCTGTTTTCTTGCTACCCATATCACCCAGTATTGGATTCAGGAAGTGCTCGTAAGATGCTGTCCCCTTGGCAGGCGGGATAAGCTGAAGCAAATGTAATCCGGAATCGGCTAATCCCAAGGCAATGATGAGGGAAAGCCACTGTGACAGATAGAACCGGCCAAAATCAAAAGATTCATCAGCAGCCACATCTTGAATATCCTGGACCACACTTCCCATCTTGGTTGTGACAAGATGGAACGGGATGTCCTCGGCATACACCAAATCTGATTGCTTCAACGCATTCATCCAGCATATAAGGTCGTAGCCAATGTACAATACCTTACACAATTTCCGGTTGATGGAATCCTTATCAGAGTTGGCAGAGCAAAATACCTCCCACTTGGTGTTGGAGCTGCATTGGAACCTGGGCTCAATCCCTCCCTGCCAGCAACCCTTCCCCAACACATTAACAATACCTGCCTCAAACGGGTACCATGGATGACATTCCCCACTTGAAAAATCGTTGCCAGAATCTCTGATACTGGACATGATTGCATGCACAATTGATCCGTTGTTGTAGAAAGAACAGAAGAAAGTCAGTTCCAAAATTTGATCAAAAGACAGCTGATCCCTGACAAGGAAGATAGAATCAATCATCATTGACATTGACAGAATGCGGGAAGGACCAACAGGGAATGTCAGCACATCACCAAAGAAGCCAGAACCCTTCACTAGTTCTCGACGTTCCCAAGGAAGTGATGGATGCAAGAAAAAGTCATCGGAAACCAATGGGTTACTGAGAAAACTCATCGGACGAACTGCAGACCCATTGTAGTGTTGGAAAACTTCTTTGTATCTTTCCTTCAGCGTTACCTTGTACTTCTTGATGTGTTCAATGATTCGACGAACTTGAGCCATGTATGGGAAGGCAGAGGAAGCTGCCCCTCTGAAATTACACAGAATTTGAAACAGGTAGATGTATCCTTCACCATCGGTGAAGTACCAGTTGCCACAAACAGTCTGGGAATATGGATAGAGTTTGTCATTCTGTATATCCTTGTGCTTTTTGCCCTGACAGGGAAAGGGATAGACACACTGAACCACCAGGGTGAGGCAATGAAACAGTGACGACTCTGCTCCCATTGCATCTCGAAAAGGACGTCCGAACATCCTGTCTCTCTGCCGATTACCTCCCATAGCTGGTCGCTTAGCAACCCGCTGGATTTCCTGACCAATATTCCACAAAAAATCCATAAGAGAAGCCACAGTCTGCTTGATAATTGCTGCATCGTCTCCTGCTTTCTGGAATGAATCAATATTGTACAGTTGACCAGTCTGACAGTGAATTCCAATTTCCAACACTCGATTGTCAATTGAGCGTCGGATATCATCTCCTTGCCTTGGATTGCCACCATAGTAGAGTATGAACTTGAAGAGCTTGACAATATCGCCCCTGTACAAGGATTTAAATCGATGGAAAATACTGGATCCCCTTCGGATGACATCCACCACGTTGGTCTCATCAATAGATTGGACGTCCTCAGAGAAAACTCTAATGTGCGCCCGGCTTGACTTGATGGTAGACGAATTGCTGCAGGTGATCGTTCTCCAATGATCATAGTCAACCAAGCGACACGCTGAGTAAAAATCTGGATTGGAATATTCCACCTGGTAAATTTTATCCTTGGCAGAGATAAAAAGGGAGGACTGTACTTGCTTGAGCTTCAAGTATGATGGGGCTGCCAGACACAGGCCTTCCCAGCGTGAATTGTTGACAGGAGAGAGAAGATCATCAAACGAAAAGTCCATAGCCTCATTCGAGTCTGGAGGCACAAATACATTTGGCTCCGGTGGAAGAGGGACCTCAGATATAACATCGGATGGTGATGGAATCTCGGGCAATTCAATACTTGGATGAACGGAAGTACTTTGTTCATCATCAGATGCCACCGGTGAGGAACCACTTGTTAGATCAGTAGATTGCGCTTTTCGCTTCTTGCCAGAGAGCAAAGTAGCCGTCAGTTTATCAACCTTTGACTTCAAAGAGGCTTGGGAGGTGAACTCCAACCAGAACTTGAATACCTTGTACCGAACAGTCTGGAAGCGAAATAAAGTGTTGGGGCGAGTGCTGTTGTAGATGACTGTCCTCTTTCTAGAAACATCGTCTTCCAAACCTTTGAAAGACCGAGAGATAATATGTGCCTTGGTATCTTCATTGAACGCAGACGATCGAATCTTCATAGCCAGGGGGAGAGTCGTCGGAGAATCACCCAAGCACTCTTTCCGAATGAAGTCGGGGTGTAAACCCTCAATGTCATCGAGGGTTTGGAAAACAAAACAGATATCAGCCAATAGGGAAATGTACATGGATCGGTCGGTCAACTCAGTGCAACTGTCCATGAGAAACTGCATCGAAACCTTTTCCTTATCCATCTTTTTGTAGTCAGGAACCTGGGGAAGATCTGTCTTGAATATAATGTCGAACAAGGTGTATCCCAACTGTATGTGCTGAATGGATAACCACATCCTTTTTCGTAGACTGGGCATAAGATGATAACCAACTAGTGCTCCACCTCGCATGGTAAAGTGACCCGTGTTGGAAGCGACCTGTTTGAAATCTTCACTGCCATCAACACCATCAATTACAAATTCTCTTGGGGTTGAGACGGAGCGACGACCAAATGCAGATAGAGTACCAGCTTCTGACTTTTCCAGATAGTGGTAAAGCATAACCACCGAGCCCTCTAGGGATCCCACCAACGAATGGCCATCAATCATATCTTCTCTGTCTGGTGAAACATAGTGGATGTTGAATTCACCTTTGCCGGTTGCTCCACGCACCTTCCAGGTTCGAACACGATGAAGAAACTCAATCAGAGACGCACAACCCGATCCCTTTTGCAATACTATTGCACAGTTGAGAGCGTCTTGGAAGAAGTGGACCTTTCGTTTAGAAGGGGCGGCCCAACTTTGAACCATACCGAAGAATCCAAGAGAAGGAAAAATGGAGAGCATCATTTGTTGCGCTTTCAATAATGCGATTTGCATTGAATCTTCATCGAGTGTCTCGGGGTAGCACATGATCTTCATCATAGCTTGGTACTCCTCCGAGGTCGGCGACACCTGAGGAAAGTACTTGGAGAGGGTAAGTCGCAGATCACAATCACGCAAAATTGTCGGTTGGGTGTTCGTGTTCGGAGTGGAGGGGGCGAGACGTTCCTGAATAGTATCGAGAACTATCGATGGGTGAACCAGTTTAGCACGGCCGACCGGTGTGTATTTCGTGGCTGAAGACATGATAGGCGATGTTGCTTGAGAAGGCGACGGAGGTGGGAAGGAAATTCATTGCGAAGAAAATTGATGGGTGGACACGATAGAGGTGCGAGATAGAGGTGCGAAGAACGATCGACGGAGGTCCGAGATAGAGGTGCGAAGAACGATCGAGGGAGGTCCGAGATAGAGGTGCGAAGAACGATCGTCGGAGGTCCGAGATAGAGGTGCGAAGAACGATTGACGGAGGTCCGAGATAGAGGTGCGAAGAACGATCGACGGAGGTGCGAGATGGAGGTGCGAAGAATGATCGTCGGAGGTGCAAAGAACGATCGTCGGAGGTGCGAGATAGAGGTGCGAAGAACGATCGTCGGAGGTGCGAAGAATGATCGTCGGAGGTGCGAGATAGAGGTGCGAAGAATGATCGTCGGAGGTGCGAGATAGAGGTGCGAAGAACGATCGACGGAGGTACAAAGAATGATCGACGTAGGTGCGAGATAGAGGTGCGAAGAACGGACGTCAGAGGTGCGAAGAAGATTCGTGAGAGGAGTGAGTGTTGAAAAGAGAGGGCAGAGCAATAAATAAGGTTTCTTAGTTACAGTTGATAGAGGTGCAGGGCACTTACAGTGTGGTTGGTATTCAGTCAGTTGCAGCAGTCTCAAGAAAAGGTCCCAAGAAAAGAGATGGATGTAATATATAGCTGGAAACAAGGGGGCAATAAGGTTGAAAGCAGGAACCTTGAGGCAGTCAAATAAGGTCGTGGGATGTTGATGGCTTGAAAACAAGGGCTTTTGTGGAAATATATAGGAACAAGGGATATACAATCAGGGGCACATTTAAAAGGCTCAGGAGGGAACTTGAAGTTCAAACTCGTGAGTACTTATAAGTGGGAACAGTAAGCAGAGGCAATTGGCTTGAAAACAGGAACCTTGAGGGAGACAGTTAGGGACCGGGGAAGCTGCTTGCTGGAAAACAGGTACTTAGGGAACAGGGAACTCGCGAACACTTAGGGACCTGGGAAGTTGCTTGCTTGAAAACAGGGGCTTTAGTACAAACTACTGGGGACAGAGGGATCCTGTTGGTTGAAAACAGTGTCGAACTTGAAGTTGAACTCGGAAAACAGGTACTTAGGGAGGAGGGAACTCGCGAACACTTAGGGACCTGGGAAGGTGCTTGCTTGAAAACAGGGGCTTTAGTAGAAACACGTAGGGAACGGGGGGAGGCTTGTGTCTTGAAAACAGTGTCGAACTTGAAGTTCAACTCGGGGGTGCTATATAGCAAATACACTTAGAGAGCAGGGAACTCGTGAACACTTAGGGACCTGGGAAGGTGCTGGCTTGAAAACAGGGGCTTTAGTAGAAACTCCTGGGGACAAAGGGATGCTGTTGCTTGAAAACAGTGTCGAAATTGAAGTTCAACTTGGGGGTGCTATGTAGCAAATAGACTTAGGGATCAGGAAACTGCCGAACACTTAGGGACCGGGGAAGCTGCTTGCTGGAAAACAGGTACTTAGGGAGCAGGGAACACGTGAATATTTAGGGACCGGGGGAGCTGCTTGCTTGAAAAAAGGTATGTCGAACTTGAAGTTCAACTCGGGGGTGCTATATAGCAAATACACTTAGGGAGCAGGGAACTCGCGAACAATTAGGGAGCAGGGGAGTTGCTGGTTTGAAAACAGGGGCTTTAGTAGAAGCTCCTGGGGACAGCGGGATCCTGTTGCTTGAAAACAGTGTCGAACTTGAAGTTCAACTTGGGGGTGCTATGTAGCAAATAGACTTAGGGATCAGGAAACTGCCGAACACTTAGGGACCGGGGAAGATGCTTGCTGGAAAACAGGTAATTAGGGAGCAGGGAACACGTGAATATTTAGGGACCGGGGGAGCTGCTTGCTTGAAAAAAGGTACTTAGGGAGCAGGGAACACGGGAACAATTAAGGACCAGAAAAGCTGCTTGTTTGAAAACAGGGGCTGTAGTAACAATACTTAGGGATGGTGGGTAAGCTTGTGTTGTTAAATAAATAGGGGGAACCAATGTGCGAGAGGTGAGGTGCGTGTCGATTTTCGATAGAGGTGCTGGTCGGTTTGCGATAGAGGTGCTTCTTGTCGGTCGGTTGACGATAGAGGTGCTGATCGTTCCTTTGTGACGCAAGAGAGGTACACTATTTATTTAATAGGAGGGAGACTTACAGTCTGTTGCGGCAGTGTTAAGAGAGCCGGAAGGTTCCTTTCTTGAGGCGATAGAGGTGCCGGTCGGTTGGCGGTAGAGGTGCTGATCGTTCCTGAGGGTTGAGATAGAGGTGCAAATGTCTCCTGTAGAACTGTGTAAAGAATAACAGTACTATTATGACAATCTGCGGGTGAATGGAACTGCCTACTATAATTCTTTACATAAGATTTACGTAGAAAAGGGGGAACAGACAGACAGTGATTTGAGCCAATGAAAAAATTCTGTTTTTTTTTCTGTACAACTTGTACTGGAATATACGTAAAAAAAGAAATGGTTCGATTGACTCGAGGGTCGCTGCGATCGATCTCGTCGATCGATCTCATCGATCGATCGACGATAGAGGTGCATTGACACGATGGAGGTGCAGAACGTTCCTATGTTGACACGACAGAGGTGCCATGATTAATAAAAAGGGACTTACAGTAGTGTTAAGAGGGGATCACTGTTTCGCAGCAGTGTTAAGCGGTGGAGGTGCAAGTGTTAAGAGTGGTGCGGCGGAGGTGCAGGTGTTGTGTTAAGAGTGGTGCGATAGAGGTGCAGAGGTGCTGCTGGAGGTGCTGCTGGAGGTGCAGCTGAAAAGAAGAACGATCCGGTCGAAAAAGAAGAACGCTATGTTGGTATGTAGTATGGGTATTGTATGTAGTTAAAAAGTGTGGGTATAAAGTGTGAATTAGACCTAAAAAAAGTGTGTTAACGAACTTGTTACTCGTGGTAGTATGAAAACGAGTAATTAGACATCATCGACCGGATCAGCGCTTTCACATCACATCAAATTTTCGAAACGGCACTACATTAAGTACGTACTCGTATCGTACGGTAAGTTACTGAGAGTACGGTGTTACCTTTAACTTTTAAGCATGTTGAACCTTGCCAGGTCGATGGAGTGTCCACCACATCAAGGTTTTGCGTTCGTTCGGTATCATCTAGCTAACCATTTAGTGCAAACTTTCGCTTCCCATCATCAGGAACAAACCCAACTAGGAACCTCTTGACAATCTGCGTTTCATCGCTCTACCCAACACGCCGAATAGACTAACATTGCTGACGAAAAGCTTTCAATTTGTGAGGATGAACAAGTTTTCGATTTTCCTTTCGCTGCTGGGACTCGGTCTTGGACAGGCATTTGCTCCATCGTCCTCGATGATTTCGAAGTCGATCCAACAAAGCAACAATAGAAATATCGTCCAGCAAATGATGCCTCTGGATTTGGATGTAGCCGATGCTGTCGATACCGCAACCACTTTTTGGACTGCCGCCGCGGACAATTACATCCCTGGAACTTCTGGAGAGGTCACCTACAGCAAGGCTTCCTACTACGTCATTCTTGGTCTTTATTTGTTTTCGTTCCCTGGTCTTTGGTCGACCATCAAGCGATCGACCAAGGCCAAAGTGAAGAGAAAGACCTATGTTTCGAAGGGGGCCAATGAAACAGATGGAAAGGGACTCCGGGAACAAGCCGGTGAGATCATGGCCTACATGAAGGCAAACAACTACGAAGTCGTAGACGCCGGTGAAACTATTACGTTCCAGGGAGTGGTTCAGCGAAGCATATCGCAAGCTTGCTTTTTGGTATTTTGTTCCTTTGTGGGCTTGGCATCATTGGCGCTTGTCTTGCAGATTCAGTTCAACGATCTTGGTGAGTACCGCATCCGTTGGCAGCAGTAAAAATGACCGAACAATGTTTTGGTGATGCAATGATCGACTTGCACAATGCTCTTTACCACATATGCGACTGAGACAAACAGAAAGGAGGAAGATAAGGAAACGTGCCAGATTCATCCAAGATGGAGGAAGAAAGCAATCACAGGAATTTTACGCAGCTTTCGACGTTGACCTTTCAAGAAAATCTGTACAGATTCGCTGTCGACAGTTTTTTACGCTTCTGGCAGCCTAGCCAATTCTTGTTTATATCTCGTTTGCCTCGAATCGTCACTCATTTTGATGCTCCTCCTGTTTCTCTCTCGGCGCCCTGCACTGTGCATTGTGACGGATCTGCTGAACGAACGCTCCGAATCCTTGATCTGTCAACATTTTGAACGAACAATCAGTACTCCCTGTGATCGGAGAACCCAACTGGTACTACTTGTGCCTCCTTTCGCCGTATGCGGGAATCTATTACTGGAGATCGGGTGATCGCGTAGATGAATTCCAAATCAAGCTCGAAAGCAACGATGAGGAAACGGAAAATTCCATTAGCGTGTTGGGATCCGAAGAAGAGATTGAGCGCATGTGGAGAGCCCTGGAATGGCAAGAAAAGGGCATGGTAAAGGTCCCAAGTTTACTAGGTGAATAGAGTGGAGATTTTTGTCGTGCGATAGGCAAAACAAGTCCGCAAATATGGGTGAATTTTCATCCTACTATGTTTCGTGTAGCAAATTTGTGTCACATGAGACGATACTCCAGCATTCAATTGTTGCTGGCATGGTATCGCTGACCGAACAGAAAAAACTACATCACAATAAACACCGATCGATCCAACGTCTCATACTCTCGTTTAAAAACTTTTTACAGTCAGTCTTCGAATCTATTGGTAACAGAATGAAACACCTTCTACAAAACTCCAACACAGTACCGTTGATACCGATCGTACCAGTTAGTCCTCCAGTTTTCCAAACTTTCGTCAATCAACGCGTTGACATACTCTAGACAAGCGCGATCGTTGAGATCCAGTCGAAAGCGCTGACGCAATTCGCGAATGGCATCCTCGGGTCGACCGCGGAAACATGCGAGATCTTCGTTGCCCAGCTGTAGCATTTCCACCAAAACAATGATTTCGTGACAATGCTTTCTTAGCGAAATAAAGGTGCGGTAGCACAAGGTTCTGAAAACACTGAAAAGGTGCGAATCAGGTCCACCGAGGACGCTCACAAACTCTCGGGTCAACTTGAAAGGAGCACTCTCGAAACCAGTGTTCTTCCCCGGTGATGATAAGAAGAAAAACCCAAAATCGATGTGGATGATGTGACCACGGTTGTCGAGCAAAATATTCCCGTTGTGTCGGTCCTTAATCTGCAACAGAAAACATACGATCGAGTAGGCCGCCAGACTCTCGCAAAAATTAGCCTTAGCATCAGCTAGACTGTCGGCCTCGCAGAAATACTGCTCGAAGAAGCCATTGAGATCTGTGTAGTCGGGATCGTTCTTCTTGAGAGCGGACAGCGAGATGGTGTCGGGAATGGCCTCGATGATACCACCGTTTGCTTCTAGCGCTAGGATCTCGTTGGGACAAAGCCAGACAGGAACCTTGTCCCTGGCTAGAATGAGTGCCATTCGCTGGATTAATTGCGACGCAAGCTGTTCCTGACGGAGGTCGTCATTGGACTTTATAAGGACCGGCAAAAGTCTCCATCCGGGGTGATTCCCGTAAGCCGAGGTAGACCTTATGCGTTCTTCCTTTTCTTTCCAATTTTCCTTGAAAACAACCGGGGGTGGTTTCGCAAAGTGCCTCGATATATTTTTTATCGAAGAAGGAGCAGGCGGTTTCCCGTTTTGATTGTTGTATGAATTGCAGTCGTAGTAAATATCGCCTTCGTCATGTTCATCGTCATAAGCATCAAAAGCATCGGTCCGAGAGTCCAATCTAAAACTTCCACCATCGCCGTCGCTGAAGCTCGATCTGGAAGACATCCGTCGATTCATCATGGTCCCTAAGCCACTGTTGACAGTGTTGTAGTTCTTCATTGAAGGAGCCGAAAGCTCTTCTACTGCCGGATAAAACAATTCAATGGAGCATGATCTTTTCTTCGGTGCGGGCGACTTGGTCCACTGGCCCATTGCTCCTTGTTGTATCGTAGCACAAGGAGACCTGGGTGAAGGAGGCTCCTGCAGTTGGAGCTTAACTTTTTTGGAAGGGGGCGACATCGAATCTATTGCCACTTCGGCTTCACCCTGTTCGACATCATCGCTCGTTGCTCCACCATAGGCACTGCTCTTATTGGTGGCGACTTCGGTGTGGAGACTTCCCTGACTCAGACTCCTCGTTTCCCTCAAGCTGGAAGAAAGGCAATCGAAATTTTCCGGCACAGTCCAAAAATCGTGATCCGTCGAATCTTGTCGTATGCGAGAAACACTGTACACAAACTGTTCCTGCATTTCCTGCATTGATTCCTTCATTTTGTCGGGAATCTTGCCCATTCCGTGTGTCATCCTATGGAAGGCTGTCTCTCGACGGTAGGGATTGCGGGGTTTGTTCCTCCAATGCTCAACCAGCTCGCGCTCACTCAGAGCTGATTGCCGGTTCATCATCAACGAACGTTCAAAGAGCTTTCCGATATCACGGTCAGCTCCGTCCTGTGTTGGTCTCTCGTGTGTGTAGTCGACGACCTCCAGACAAACAATACACGGGACGCGTTCTTTGGTGCTGATAGCGATAGATTCCTCTTCCACAATACGCCAAACCCTGTGGTGGATGTTTTGGATCGGAATGTAAATCTCATTGCACGGAAGGGCCTCTACTTCTAGCAGCTGCAACTGTTTCTTGAGTTCCACCTTTCTCAAGTCGCGCGGAACCTTGAAAAGATTGTCGGCAATGGTGACGAGCGCGTCCATAAACACCGGAGTGGAATCAAAATAGGACGTTCCGAACGGATCTCCATTCAGTATCGATTCGTTGTAGCTCGCACTTAGCCTAGCTCCGTTGTCGAGGGGCAAAAACGCGAACCGACGATTGGCGGCCAAGCATTCAAAGTGCTTCTTGGATGGAACCCCGTTTAGGGGATTCGTAGGGATGAGACCCGACTCCGCCGCGATTTTGGGGGAGAGCGGGGAGGACGACGAATATTGGTGATTGTTGAGTGTTGAAGCAGATCCATTGTCGGTCTGCTCGTTTGCAAAAAGAGCCACTGCAATGTTGGTTGTTCTCGGGGGGGACGATTCCATGGGAAAGTGTTTCCCCCCGCTAGTCGTTCCGAAATGGAGGAGTCTCGCGGGCTCTTCTCCACATTTCATGATCTTCCGCATGAGTTCTTCGATGACTGCCCGTTCTTCCGGAAGGAGTTTTGAGACATTGTGGTTGTCGTCTTCTTGTGTCGCAAAACTCGTGAGACTGCTCGAGTGACTGAGGCGGGACACCATCTGTTGCTGCGGAATCTGCTCCACCACGTTGCCACCCGAAGGCGACGTGTTGGTCGACTCGAGAGACCAGGCTCGCAGAAACCAGTAGCACTTGTGGGCAAAAAAGAGGTTCTTCCGACAAGTCTCTAGAATCCATTCCTCCAGCTGGTGGGAGGACTCGTAGGCCCCGTGTAGCAAAAACGACAGGAGCTGCGGCACAAAGAGCATCAGAGCCGCCCCGTCGTCCAGGTCGTAAACGGCATTCAGCTTGTCGATGCTGCTGTGATCATTGCTTTGGGGGTGATTGAAATTGTTGTCCCCCGCATAGAGCTCCAGAATCACCCGGAAGGGTGCCAGCGACGACATCAAATGCTCAACACCCGATGCCGCGGCAGCAGCCTTGGCGATCTTGTAGGGTTTTTGGTACTCTTCCAGTCGCTTCGTCCACACCGACTTTGCTTTTCGAAGACGAACCTGTATCTCCATCATAACCTTGTTCGAGAACTCTTTCAACGCCCGCTTGGAACCCGAATCAACTCTTCGCATCGGTGACTGACCAAAGTCCGGACCATCAATCGGAATCCCAACGATCATCGGATTGTCGTGTCTTCCGTCTTGGGTTTCGTGGAAACCCCCGTTCTGGTGGACGATACCACTCAAGAGGCCTTCTCGTTCGGCGTAGTGGTCGGATCCGTTTTGTTGCTGATTCTTTTCCTTGGCATAGTACAGCAAGACCTTGGGACGTCGTCTGCCTCCCACAAAGAATTCAGCGTCGGAAGGAGCCGTCGATCGGACGTGAAAAAACAGGGCAATGTGACTCAGGGTCGAAACGAGTGTCAACAGAATTGCCACCCACAGACTGCGGGTGACCAGGATGTGGTGCATGTTTCCGTTTGCGGAGTTGGAAGCAGCAATTGCCTGCAAAAGGGAGGTAAGACTCTGGGGGTCGATCATGAGCAACGCCAGGATATGAAAGAACAGAATGACAATGGTCAATCCATAAAACAATCGATAGACTATCGGGCACCTGAGAGCTTTTCCAAAGAATGAATGGTAGGGAAGGGGGACCAACAACAGAAAGAGTCGGATCGCTGCGAGCAAGACGATATATCCATAGTGATAAACCCGTCTCGCGGTGTCGTCGAAAATGTGGAGGCCATCACCATCGGTAATGTCGCTGTGGAACTGTTTGTCGAGGAGATAGTTTCGGTGACCCAGGTAGAGAATTCCAATGTCGCAAACAGCTGCGGCCAGAGCGGGAAAGAGAAACGGCATTGTTTCCGAGATGCGTTGGTTCTTGTTTGCGTTATCTCACTTCGTGTCGCTGAGATACTGTGAACCGCTGAGGTCTGAGGTTGAATCGCGTCTTTCCTGTCCGTGTGATATTAGTGTAGTCCAAGCTTGATGAAAGTGTCATGTTCTTGGTTCGGTTCAATCAAATGACGGGAGATTCATAAAACTTCCGATTCGAGAATATTTTCCCCCTCCGATTGATTATTGCAACAACAGTTCAATCAAGAAGAGATTCGAAAGCTTAAGTAACACTGATGAAGACTATTGTAACCTTTCTCCAATGTTCTCGGATGGACGCTGCACAAAGCCGAAGAAAAACGACATCCCAACATCGTGACCTAGAGTTTTCATTCTTGTTCTCGGAACCACTTCATTCGAATGGAGTAACCTTAGTGACAGTGTACTGGTAACTTACGAGTAAGTTACCTTACGTCCCTGTTATTGCGAGTACGGGTATTATTCGTAAGTAAAACCTTACTGTAAGGCTTTACTCATGGGTCTACGTATGCACGAGATTCATTCGGACTCGAGAACCTCACTGAATGCTCTCCGATAGAGCCTGCATACCTAGTTCGCTGTAGCGAGCGGGCAATAGGAAAGCTACTCACATCAGTGTTTCCAAAGCTACCGTAATTAAGATTACTCAACACCGTGGACGCGCAACAGGGAATTTTTCTGGCTTGCTTGCAACGCACTTGCTATTGGCGAGGAGACGAACCAACGGAGAAGAATTACTTAGTGCTACATACAAGTAATTACTCGTATCGCAACCATCTTTTCCTACAGTGCAACGTGAGTTACGTAAGGTTAAACCTTACCTGACACTTTGTAAAAAATGGTAACTTAATTATTAATTAAGGTTACTACGTATTCATTCTTGTACTCGTAAGCTTTAACCTTACTTGTAGGTGCCCAATACGCAAATACAAAATCTGAAGTGTGACAGTACGGTACCGTATGCAGACGAGTCCAACCCACATGCAAACCCATGATACACGAATCTGATCAAAAACAGGGGTGCTATTGTCATCCAATATGCAAACCAGGATGGAAAAACAAATAATACTGATATTTTCACCCCATCTACAATCATACCCCATATTTGTCACTGAAGGTATTAAAATACAAGCTTCAGATCAGTCCCCTTGTAGACTCTTTGATCAGGGTGGTTTTGCCAGATTTACCCAGTTTGTCCCATTTCCCCCTCCTGCCTGACTGTATCCTCATGGTTGGTTGTATTTTTTCTTTTCCCTTTGTTTGAAGAAGTTCTGTTCTGTTTGCTGCTGGTCACCAGAACAAACACTCATGGCATGCATGATGACACTTTTTGTTCTTGATGACAACCCACTGCAGTGCAACCAATTTGGCATCCAAGCACTCTGTTTTGTCGTGTCAATGTATTCCAAAGTGTTTGATGAAGACACAACAATCTTCTCCCAAAGAATCCAGTAGTGTTTCTCTTTTTGTTGATAGGGAAGGTTTGAAAAGTTCCTCATCTCAACCTTTTCATATTGCTGATGTTCAGTTGCTTCCAAGCAAACCTGTCCATCTTCGTATAATTTGTTCCACCAGATAACTATACTATACCAGCATGTCCTTCACAAGGGCTCCCACTACCATTGTTTGTAACTGCCCAGATTCCAATGGGGTATGTAAACATAATCTGTTTGTGCTCTCTGTAGTTGGAATCTTTGTTCCTGCCAGTTTGTCATACATTGATCCAGTACGAGCACAAAAAACATCAGTCAGACAGCTTTCACCATTCAATCATCTGCATCTTACAACGAATTATCTTTGTTATTGATTCATCAAGCATTTGTGTTCCGTCTGTTTTCAGTGTTACCTCAAATCAACCAAATTGTTTTGCAACTGTTGCTGTGCTCTGGTGCATCAACATCATGATCCATGCTGCCTGGCTGTCATGTTGCATCTTCTGCAGCTCTAGTGTCAAGCCTTATATTTTGGAGTATCAAAACGGCTACCCAAACATTTCTCTACTTCTTAATTTCCTCCACTGCCAACAGGGAAAACATCGTTCTAAGAAAAGATCAGCAGCAACAAGTCCCTTCCCTTGTCTTTGAGTGTCAAGAAGTTTGTCCATCAGTAAGTTCATACCAACACATTAACAATGCATTAGCCCCCCCAAAACCACCAGGGCACCCATAGATGTTAATCTAAAATTACCCATCTTCTCCCTTTAAAGTTGTATAGCTCTGACTTTTTTCTAAGTATTTATTGTTTTGGCTTTTGGTTTTTTCTCTTATACTAGAAATAGAAATATATTCACATTTTTTTCAAACACCTTTTTCATACTATATCACAGCTGGTGTTTTCTTTTCCATCATATGCTGTGTTTTTACTTTGCTTTTTGTTCTTTACGTAGAGAATCATCACTTCCTTCTGTTGGATGAAGACCCATCAGAACCAGACCTAGAATGTTGTGAATGTGGTTGCCTCCTGTTGGATGAAGACCCCTCCAAATTGAACCTAGTCTGTCCTGAGTCTTGCCCCCTCCTTCTGTTGGATGAAGACCTGTCAGAATTGAACCTAGACCATCCTGTCCTTCTATTGGACGAAGACCCATCAGAATTGGACATAGACTGTCGTGAGCATTGTCACCTCCTTCTTTTGGGATTGAACCTGGACAGTCCACTTGTTATGTTGGATGAAGAGCTTGGTGACTATCTTTCCATCCTTCTGTGCAAACAGAGCAACAGCAATAACAACAGTGGCGCATATAGTGCTGGTAAATGGTGACTCTACAGAAGATACTCTCAAGTGTTATTGCATCCACTCAGATACTACAGGATACTCCCCAAGAGGTACAAAGGAATCAGTCAATTGGAGGACATGATGGTGTTGTTATTTTACAGAGAAGAAAAGAGTGAGCTCTATCAAATCTAAACAGAGGCTCGCTGTCTCATATCCTAAGAGTACTGTAACACTGTAGAACTGTTCAGAGTAGCACACATCAAACGGAGTAGCTATGTGGAGGAGTATTTCAGTTGTATTGCTGTGGACCGGAACACAGTCACAAATCCAATTGTGATTGGAATATGGTTAGTAAGGGTGGATGCTCAAATAGATGTTTCTTTTGTCTGTTGGTTTGCTGGTTTGTTGGTGCATTAGATGGATATTTGTTTGTTTATATATTTGTTTGTTTGTTTGATGGAAAGATGATGGCTGAAGATCGCCGTTGGTAAATTGTTTGACTGTTTTATCATTCATTTGTTCATTCATTTGTGGGCGGATCAAAATTTGTGGGTGGAATAAGTTTCTTTCTTTGGTTTGTTTGTTCCTTCTGCTCTTTGTTAGTTTGTGTTCTTTCCTTCATTTCTTGGATGGGTGAATTACCATTTATTTATTTGGTTTCTTGCACATTCTCCTGTCTGTTGTTTGTTCCATGGGTGGATGGTTCGTTCAGGTTATTAGATGGATTGATCAACGTTGGTTGTAATGCCACAATGTTGGAAAAAGACAAATATCAGAAGGGATGGACCATGTCTGCAAAAGGATTCTGATGGTTCTTGATTATGTAAAGATGTTCCGACTTGGTTGCCCAATCAACGGTAATCAAAAAAAACTTTTCTTGGAATCTTGGTTCGAGTCTTGCATGACCCAAAATTCAAATGTTGTTCATTCACGCATGGCAACATTCCTTAGAATAAGAATACATAATTTCTCACGCACCCCATCCGGTTTAATCGTATCTTTTTGATTCGTTCATTCTCCAGAGGTCGTTTCTTATTGGTCAAACCGGTAAAAAGTGAAGATGGTTGTTCTTCCTGGCGGTTTCGAGATGTTTGTGCCGGAGGATGATGATGTTTGTTTCTTCTGTTTGTCCGGGTCGTCGTCGCGTGTGTTTGCGAGTGCGCACGTAATTTTGGATAATTTGGATCTTTGCTTTCTCGCATTTTTTGCCTCGGAACTGCTCATCGTCTTCTCCATTTTAGATTGGCAGTTATCGAGGCGAAGCGGATAACAGATCTGGCACAACAAAATACTTAGACTATCTGGAACCGGTAGCGAAGATCTCATTGCATCCCATCCCATCGCACCAAACCAATACCGCAACAGCAACAACAAAGTTGTCGTTGCCAGTCGTACGTATTTACAATCGGCGAGTGTTATACGGTAGTTCGTGATCCAATTGACGAAAAGATCCAACAGAATTTTTTCCCTCATTGCATTGCATAGCATTGCCTACACTCAAACCTAGCAAAGGAGAGGAATAAAGAACACAGCGAGAAACCAACCATGATACGCTTTTTGGGCGACAGCATGCGGCGACCATCGCCGTTGGCCCGCCACCTTCGAAACGGATCATGTCCGATGCGCGTCGGCTTCTCGTCGACGACCCAATTGACCGAGGCCGAGAAGGGAATCCCCTACTCAAATCTGACGGTCGGAATCCCCAAGGAACGCTTCCCTCTGGAAAAACGTGTCGCCGCTACCCCAGAATCCGTCCAGCGGCTCGTCAAACCGGGATTTTCGGTCCTGGTAGAAGACGGAGCTGGAGAAACGGCCTATTTCTCCAATGCCGACTACGAGGCGGCCGGTGCCACCATTGTCCAGGCGCCGGACGACGTCTGGAAGCAATCGGACATTGTCCTGAAGCTCAGACCGCCAACTACAGAACAGGTGGAGTTGCTGGACTCGTCCAAGACGCTTTTCTCCTTTTTGTACCCCCGCCAGAACGAAGAACTCTTGCAGCAGCTGCAGGACAAGGGAACGACGGCCTTTGCCATGGATATGATCCCGCGAACCCTTTCGAGAGGACAAACCTATGATGCTCTATCGGTGAGTTAAATGTCTTGTAGTTTGCAGGACATCGTTGATATAGCAACTACTGTGTTGTTTGCTTGGTTGAGAACGAGTCGATTCTTCCCTAAAAAAGAAACAATTGCAAACCCACAAGAATTCCTCTCCAATTCTAACTCACGAATGCCATGATTCACAATAACTTTTTGTGTTCAACGCCACTGAAAACCAAAACAATGCTTCCAATAGAGTCAAGCCAACATTTCCGGGTACCGTGCAGTTCTCGAGGCATCTAATGCCTTTGGCCGATTCTTTGCCGGACAAATGACGGCTGCCGGAAAGGTCCCACCAGCCAAGGTATTGGTCTTGGGAACAGGTGTAGCCGGATTGGCAGCTGTTCAGACCGCTAAAAACATGGGAGCCATTGTGCGTGCTTTTGACGTCCGACCAGTCACCAAGGAGCAGGTCGAAGCAATGGGGGGACAGTTCCTTGAAGTTGATTTCGAGGAGGATGGATCCGGGGCCGGAGGTTATGCCAAGGAAATGTCGCCCGAATGGCACGCCGCTGCCCGGGAAATGCTCACCAAGCAGTGCGAGGAGGTCGACATCATCGTTACAACGGCTCTCATTCCAGGCCGACAGGCTCCCGTCATGGTCACTAAGGAAATGGTCGCCAAGATGAAGTCGGGATCCGTGACGGTCGATCTGGCCGCTGAAGCCGGTGGAAACATCGAAACCACCGTCAAGGATGAAAGTATTGTGACCGACAATGGAGTGACCTGCATCGGTTACACGGACTTGCCCTCTCGGCTCCCCACCACCTCTTCGACCCTTTATGCCAACAACATTTCAAAGCTGCTGCTTAGCGCGGGTCCACAGACCACCAAGGTCCCCGAACGCTTTTACATCGACCATGAGGACGAGGCCATTCGTGGCATGCTAGTAGTTGAAGAGGGCAAACTCATGTTCCCACCACCCGCTCCAGCTCCCCCACCGGTAGTAGAGAAAAAGGTCGAAGAAACTGTAGTTGTCCCAGAAGTAGACTACAAGAAAATTTACATGGATGGCGCCAAGAATGCCGCCTATGTTTCCACCAGTATCTTGGCACTGGGTGCTGTCGCTCCAAACGCGGCATTCTCCAACATGTTCACCACATTTTGGCTCTCGAACGTGATTGGAGCCCAGGTCGTCATGGGAGTCGCTCATGCACTCCATTCTCCCCTGATGGCCGTCACAAATGCTATTTCCGGAACGACGGCGTTGGGTGGAATGCACCTAATTGCCCATAGCACCAGTCCCACTGCTACCGTTCTCGGAGCAGCCGCGACGACGCTCAGTACCGTGAACATCGTTGGTGGATTCATTATTACCTCCAAGATGCTCGACATGTTCAAGCGACCGGATGATCCACCAGAATACTACAACTACTACATGTACCCAACAGCGGGAGTCGTTGGTCTGTACGGAGTCGGCACCATGTCCGGCAAGTTCCCCGAAATTGATACCGCCGCTTCCACCCTAGCTTCCTTGTTGTGTATCGGAGGTATTGGTGGTCTGGCCTCCCAATCAACGGCCCGTCTCGGTGCTGTGTCCGGACAAGCTGGAGTCGCTCTGGGTATTGCCTCGACCTTTGGACACCTTCATCCCTCACCTGCCATGACCGCTTCCCTCGTGGGATTGATGGGAATCGGAGGCGTTGCCGGTCAGGCTATTGCGCAACGAGTCGAGCTCACCTCCCTGCCACAGACTGTTGCGGCCTTCCACTCCTTGGTCGGTGTTGCAGCATCGGCCGCCGCCATTGGAGATTACATTAACTCGGATATCAGCAGCCTCGACGGAATCCATATGTCTAGCATTTATCTGGCCACTGTTATTGGATCTGTCACTACCACCGGATCCTTGGTGGCGTTTGGCAAACTCGATGGTCGCCTTGATTCGGCCCCCCTCAAGCTTGAAAAGCGGGACACGATCAACATGGGCCTCGGAGCCGCAACCGTTGGAGCCGGAGCCGTGTTCGCCGGGGCTTCTGCTCCTGGTGTAGGTGTCGCGGCCCTGACCAGTGCCCTTGGAACGAGCGGCGTCCTCGGATTGCACATGACTGCTTCCATTGGTGGAGCCGACATGCCTGTAGTCATTACAGTTCTCAACTCGTATTCAGGATGGGCCCTCTGTGCCGAGGGATTTATGCTTGACATGCCCATCTTGACGACGGTTGGTGCTCTAATTGGATGTTCCGGAGCCGCCCTCACTAAGATCATGTGTGATGCCATGAACCGTGACATTTCCAGCGTCATTCTTGGAGGATACGGAACTAAGGCCACCGGTACCGGGGAAGCTGTTCAGTTCGAGGGAGAAACCACAATGACCAACGTTGATGACACGGTTCAACTCCTCGCCGACTCCGAAAACATCATCATTGTTCCCGGGTACGGTTTGGCAGTTGCCAAGGCCCAGTATCCACTTCAGGAACTCGCCGATACTCTTATCAAGAATGGAAAGAAGGTTCGTTTTGCCATCCACCCCGTCGCCGGACGCATGCCTGGTCAGCTCAACGTGCTCCTGGCCGAGGCTGGAGTCCCTTACGATATTGTAGAAGAATTGGAAGAAATCAACGATGATTTTAGCGATGCCGATGTCGCACTGGTGATCGGAGCCAATGACACGGTCAACTCAGCGGCCGAGGACGATCCCAACTCACAGATTGCCGGAATGCCCGTTCTACGGGTCTGGAATTCGAAGCAAGTTATCGTCATGAAGCGCTCGCTAGCTGCTGGATACGCGGGAGTCGACAATCCTGTATTCATCAAGGACAACACCGACATGCTTCTAGGAGATGCCAAGGACACGGTGGAGCAATTGGCCAGCGGAGTCAAGGCAATCTACGGAAAGTAATGAGGTAGAAACAACCAACCAAACAATGAAAGTGAGTGAACGTTTTCTCCCACCAAATTAACGATTCATCAATTTGTAAAGCAACAGGCATATCCATGATATCATTTCAATTTGCAAGTGATTTTTTAAAATTTTTAAAACTTGTTTCAAAATAGTGGTATCGATACGCTAGATTAGTTGTGAACATTACCTTTGTCAAATCCAGTCGTTTGGGCATTGATACAAGAATGGAACAACTCGCCGCCCTGAGTTTAAAATTGAAAAGAACTGGTCAACCAAAGCAACGAAGTTCCTATCCGTTATCGACTCAGGTAGTTGTCCAACAGTGTTCAATATTGTGTCCACAAAGCCCGGAAGCTGTGATTCTATAAAAAAACTTGCTCGTGCAATGGGCTCGAGTGAGAAGCGCATGTCACCATATTCCAGTCTGTTTTAAAACCAATGATGGGTTGTCTTCGCAACAACAAGAAGCTCTCTTCAAGAGTAATTTGCTACTACGCGTAGTAACTTCTACGTTTTTAGCGGGGCATTGTCCTCTTCCAACTAATGAGAGTCAAGAAGAGATTTTTGACCACATACAGTGTGAGCCGCAACTCCAAATATTGAAGTGAATTACTTTCCAAATCTCTCGTGAGTGATAACTGATAATTGTAGACAGGTTGAAATGCGGCAATTTTGAGAATGTACAGCAACTCCGAAGGTGGAGGTTTGAGTCTATTGCTTTGATTCAAACTCGAGATAACTGTAAATGAACTACGCTATGCAACGAGATGAGATTTTCGCTGGGTCATTCCGCTTCTCCATTGCCGTTTCTGACCGACATCGTGCCATTCTCGATCGTCGTCGCCATCGGCCAGGTCGAAGGATACTATCACCCGGCGGCGCCCTTGCTGTTCGCCGCTGCTCCCTCCTCCGGGTGGAGACCGATGAACACAGGCAAATTCGCGCTGCCACCACCCTCCACCGGGTGGCGTTTTCGCTGTCTCCTGAAAGTGTTCGTAGTAATAGTCCCCCTTCATGATGATAAATTCCAATTCTTCGGCGCATCGCAACGAGCCCTCCTTCGATGGACTCTTTCCTAATGTTCGAAGTCCCACGTATTCGAGAGGTGTGCAGGGATGTGTGACAAACTCGGTACCGACGCCTCTCAGTGTGACGTATCCCCTTAGGGGTGCCTTGTCTGTGTGGAAGACAGGATCGTGGGCCCGATAACTCGAGGCACAAACAATCCTCATGTATACCGCTGTTTCGCGTCTCCTCAGAGAAGAATCTGAAGTTTTTTCGATGGTTTCCTCAAAGGACGAAACTCCGCAAGCAAGTTCCGTTAGGGAATCGATGGCGGCAGATGAGAGTTTGCAGGTGCTTCTGTCCTCACCGAAATCTTTGTCGTCGGACACGAAAATTGAATCCCATACTTTTGAGCAGTCTTGGTAAGCCGAATCAATAGTGGTGGTGTTTATCCGAGCTCGAATATCGATATCAGTAGGACCGTGGTCGGCCAATGTATGCTGCAAAGCTCTAAGGCCGTTCTCCGAGGAATCATTACTGCTACCAGGAGGGAAAATGGAAACAACGCAGCATTTGGGATCACGAAGGGCACTCTTCCCACCCGCCCAATGTTCGCTAACTTCGCGGTGAGAATGGTCAGACGCTGCAGCTCGATCTTTTCTCTGTTGCTCGAGTCCAACTTCGTTGCATGCCTGCTCAGGCTCCTGGAATTTTCCAGGTATCTGCGGCAAGGTCGACGAAAAAAGTACTCCAAATCCCGTTGTGAAATGAAGCAGGTAAATGCAAATCAAGAGAAGTTGAAATGCCCCACGGCGTAGGGGAAAGAGCGTCGAAAACATAGAAAACTAGGGACCACCGATGAAGAAAGGGATGCCAATTGTAAGCGGAGGCGGTAAGCGTATCAGTAAGTAACCTTACCATCCATATTTGGATTATGGCTGAAGGAAACTGCTCACAGCAAAGAACCGCACAAACAAATTCTCGAGAGAGAAAAGCGAGAGAAACTCTTGCGACATGAAATCTCCGCGAAAAAACGAGTTTCAAGCTCGGCAGCATTTTTTGTTGATGACGTACCAGGGACTGATGTATTCGTGACTCAATGTTCGATTTATTCGTGGCGCTCTCACTATCAGTACGAGTAAGGTTAACCTTACTCGTAGTATTATTCACCTCGTTTTGCTTTGTGGACGGAGTTCGTGGGATGTCAACGACTTTCTGATTTCTGATGCTACCGTAGTGCCAATCTTATTTCGAAGATACATCTACTACGGTACGTCTTTCCAACATGCGAGCATCGCTGTCGCTGCTACAATCTTCGCCATCACTGTTGTCAAGTGTTCCAAACTTGTTTGACCACTTACTGAAAGATGCACCAACATTGCTCCTTAGCGCAGCGGAGGCCGCCCAGTACGAGGATAAGCCCTCTGCCCTTTCGGTATTTCTGAGCCCGGAAACCGTGCTGGCACCACTCAACGACGCGAGTGAACAATGGATCCGGGCTTTGGTATGGGCAGACTTTAGGGTAGCCGTAGCTTTTTTCGTCATTGTTCCCTTGTTCCTGCTTTCGTGGGCCGTTTTGGCACGAGCTCCTGCCGAAAACAAAAACAATCGATCTCCTATCGCCGAGACCGTCCTGCGGTACATGACCAGCTACTGGCAAGCATCATCGTTGTTGTTGCTTACGGTAGCCCTCAACATACAGGAATCCAATCTTGGTGTGTTTGCGGGTCTGTTTGCCCAGGCCATGATATTTGTCAGTCTATGGTGGTGGAAGGATCTCAACGAAGAGCTGTCGGCGGTAGATGGGAATGCTTCCATCCGCAGGGAGTCATCTGACGACGACAAAAACGAAGAGGATATCAATGTGGCTCGCATATTCACAGTTTGGCGGTACATAGCCAGTCTCGCTGCAGCCGTTGGGGTTGTGATTCAGATACCCTTCCAGACCCCCTGTGGTGGACTGGAGTCGCTTTCGGAAAATCCATTTTGTGCTCCCTGGCTCGAGCCGCCCCGATTTGCATCTTCTGTGATTGGTCTCGAGTCGTCGCCCACGCTGGGCGCCCTGACACTTGGTGGCTGTGCTCTCTACACTTTGGTTTTGGCCTATTATGCATTGGTCCTTCTTCCGTTGGTTGGCCGTAGTGGCCGTGCGGAACGACCGCCACTGATGAACGTCGCAACACCCATCGGAGTTTGGCAGGCTCTTGGATTTCTCGACCCTCCCGGAACCAAGGAACCAGAATAGATGCGGGGAGATTGAAAAACATCGGGGGTTTATTTTCCTACGGCTAGGTGAAAAATGATCTTTCTCTTCATGGATCCAGTCGCACTTTCAACGCGCGCGGACTTTTGAGTTGACCACAACTCGACAAATGAGTTCATTGGACGAAAGAATGAGAGTTGCGACGAGTTTGAACTCACGAAAGGGACTAAACTATGGAAGAGAGACACCACTCATAGGATCGATGTTGTATATCTGGCGTTTATCAATGAACCAAACGAACACTATTGAAACATGATGTGAACAAGAAAGACTACAGCACTGATACAACATACACAAATAGGTACTGACGTCTCGATGACAAGGTGAAGGGAGAAAATAGATGCAAACACCATGGACAGTGGTTGAGCTGTTGCTGATGTCTCAAATCGAGTTGCGGAGATGAGAATCTATTTGTTGACAAGAATGTATAGACTTGTAGCTTCAGCGTAGAGAGTGTCCTTGTCAAGGCCATCGTCGGCATCACCAAACATACGAGCCTTCCAATAGATTTTCCTACCCTCCCGATGTTCGAGATTTACTTCCATTCGGACTTTGATGCCTTCCAGAACGGGCTTTCGGAAATCCACGTTCAGATTCGCCGTCACGGGGATTTGTCTTTGCTGCTTGCCGTCGCTCTTTCTTGAAATTTTTTTCATTACTTCTTCGCAGGCAAATCCCATGAGATCATCAAACATTAAACTCAAAATTCCACCGTGAACAATGCCGGAATGGCCGTTCAGATGATCGCCAAATTTCACAAAGGCAACCACAACCAAGGCTTGTTGTTCGGTTGTCGAGGTCCGATCCCCGTCCTCGGATATATCGGCATTCATAATTGGCCGAAACACTTCGTAGTTCTCGATCATCATATCTCCCCAGAGCGTCCCGAAAATTGCGTGCTCTTTCATGGTTCCTCGTTCCGGTGTTTTAACCTTTTCGTACGAGTAGCGCTGGTCAGAAGTTTTGGCAGCACTTGTTGCCATGATTGTTGCGTTCCAAGAGATAGCATCGTCGTTGATATTCGAGTCCTCCTCCTGACTCGTTTGCCGTGATTGTGAAGGTGGCGATGAAAGCAAGGATGTCGAAGAAGAATCACAAAGTGACCGATGCATGATAGCACTGTTGTAAAACAATTCGGGCCCATTCCTACTGTTGCCTCCACCAAACGACGATGACGATGACGACGACGACGACGACGACGACGGAAAAATTGAAAAGGCATCAGCAGTCATGTTTTTCGCGTCCGTATTCATCGACACCGCCACTGCTGTGCAGAAAACCCCGAGCCAAGGTGTTGCCGCTGTTATCTTTTCCGATGCAATTCTTTGCCACATGTTTGCAGTTCCGTTCGGTTGAATTTGGGTTTTACTGTGTTCTACGGCAATTGTTTCCTTTGGTTCCACTGTCTCATCTGCTCTCTGCCTTGTGATCAGAAAAACAATTGGAAACGAAGTTTTCCGTTTTCCTCCTGTGACGGATCCGAGATTTGGAATCAATCACAACTTGTTTATCCTGTCCCGTCATGATTCATCATGAGTCAAATCGTCCTTCGTACGTCATCAGATGTTACGTCGAGTCGAGCGAGTCATTTCTATTTTCAAAATAATTTGCTTTGGTTTTGATTGGATGTTTTTACGTGCGTCATAGACACAACGAGATGCAAGTGGCCAATCACCTGCTTCAATATCATATGGATTTTTCGATGAGACATCAAAGATACCATCCATCAAAAAAACGAGTCTTACCGGTTCTTGTTGTTGTCGAGACGATGGACAACACTGGAGAGCAGTAACCTTACAAAATAATGAACAAAACATTATGCGAACAGTGATAATTCTTTACTAATTTTCCCCCGTCTTCGCATTACATCTGACACTTCCAGTGCCTTCAGGTCCCAGTCCTTGCTATCTGATAGTGGTCTATCTGAGTCGGTGCTATCAACAGTCATTCTGTTGAACTTCGTGCATTCCATCATGAGAAATCTCCTTACTTTATCTTTGTTGGCATCGACATCAATAGCAGCAACCGCTGCTTTTTCCCCCTCGAACATCAATGCTCGCAAGAGGACAATGCAATTGGGCGGTAAGTCAGATTTGTGCAAAATATTCTGTAATCAAAACAAATACTGTGAGTGATGTGATTGCATACCAGCGGATTGCGGTTAACCGACTGTGTTGTTTCGTTTCGAAACCTTTCATCTCAGTCGGATACGTTCCCGATGGAATGACGCCCGACCAATGGCAGAAACTGAAGAGTTCCGAACAGAAGAACCGTTCGAAAAAGAATTTTGGTGCGTATGGAATTACACGAGGGTTCAAATCTCGATCGTTGCAGTCCTTTCAGACTGATCTAGAACAGGGAAAGGCCAATCATCTGCTACCGATGTTTAACGCCAAAGAGAAATTGAAGTCTGGCAAGATCAGGACCGAGGATATTCCTTACATGCAACGCAGTGGCGGGTCGTGGGACGGTGCTGACGTTGGCAAAAAGAAGAAATGGACTGCCGCTGACAAGAAATACAAACAAAATGTTACCCCGTTTGCCCGTCCTGAATACAATTTAGGTACCGTTCAGCGTCGTGGGGAAAATGTTGCGGCCTCGCAAGCACAATCACAAACCAAGAAGTTTTTCGGTCTCTTTTGATTCTGTTCGTCTTAATCGTCCTGGTGAGAAGAGGAACGATCTGTACGTAGTAATTGAAGACGTAGTTGAATGACTTGAGAAAGCCCGAAAGAGAACTGGTATGGAAATAGCGCATGTTGTAATCAAAATGTAATACAGTCGTACAAGTACAACAGATACAAGCTCTGACTCATGGTATTTTCTTGATGCTTCATATCAATCACCGGCAGATAGTAGCACTTTGGTTTATAATGCATTTGGATAGGACAATAATGAGTATTCTCTTGACATCTGATTATTCTTGTACAGGATAAATCTTGTTGTCTCTATCATTCGAGAAGGATTATGGAGTTCTGAATTCAGAGAGACACTTGATATTCCATTTGATAGGCTTAGCATTGTTAGTTTGTAATTTCGTTTTGAGATTGCGGTGGCAACTAAGATGAAATCATTATCAACTCTTCGCAAAAAGAGAAGAGAATAATATCGTGAAAACAGCACTATTTTAGGTACTATCTTAGTTCCTAACACGTACTCGTCCGTTGTTGGTTAATTTTCTTATTACGAGGTAAGTTAAGATTTACTTGTAATTACGACGTACGGTTACTTGTACTTCATTAGTATGAGATTTTTCGGTGGATCACAGGCAACAGTGGCGCCAACACTTCGAGAAAAACGTTCGTGACGACAATTTTTTTTGATGCCAAGTGTTACGAAAATGATCTGGGAAGATGAGTTTGTTGCTGTTCACACTTTCCAGCAATCGTAGGATGGTATCGGATGGGATAATCTCCTTTGACTTATCGTGAAAATTTAACACAAAGCGAAAGTCATACAATCCGAAAAGCACCATGTCGACCAGCACAGCTTTTCTATCCCAACCGTCTGCAACATCCGCGGCAACTCGTGCGGCATTGGAGGTACGTCACGTTTTCATGAACGAGATGAGAAAGAAAATGGGTCGAATTCGCTGTTCGCCCGTCGAAGCCTCGGGACGAACAAAACGACTCGAACCAAGGCTAATGTTTTATCGGCCTATGATTATTGACGATTGTTTTCTTGTATTCAAATTATTTTCGTGTTTTATTTTGGAATCCCCGGTAGCTAGTGGTCAGTTCCGGCGTAGGAATCGCCTCCATACATAATGGACTTTTGAATGCAGCTACCATCAAAGCCTTGAGTCAGGCAACCTTCACTATTTTGTTGCCACTATTCTTAGGAACATCCATCATCAAAACTATAACCTCGTATGGTTTATCCAAATCCTCCTTGGTTGTTCCCGCATTGGCTGCCCTTCAGTCATTTTTGCTCTACGTTTTCACGACGAAAATAATCTATCCGTTGTGCCTCTCTTCCGACGAACGAATTACGGATGAAGCTCGAGGGGCGGCTGTCTGTGCTTCCTTCGGAAATTCTGGAGTCCTTCCACTCATTTTTTGCGACTCGCTCTTTCGGCAGCAGCAGAATGACGATCTTGCACTCAGCACTGGATACGTTTCTATGTTTCTTGTGGGATGGTCACCATTCTTTTGGGCATTTGGTCGAACTGTTCTGATGGGGAATAATAATGTTGAAGGGACCAAATCAAACGGAAACCGAAAGAATCATGTTGGTACGACGACGTCGGACCAAACGAATCGGATTTCTGCACTCATCAAAAAGATGGTGCCTCCACCGGTAATGGGTGTGCTCATTGGAATGGTAGTTGCGACGGTCCCGATCTTGCGAAACTTCCTTGTGGAAAATACTAGTGACGGTAAAACACACTCCACTGCACCATTGCGAGTGATATTTGACACGGCCCAGAATTTTGGAAAAGCCGCCAGTCCTTTGTCGTTGCTCGTGTTGGTATCATCTTTGGCTCTGGGGGCGGGCTTCGGAAAGCGGAAAGGAACTCTCGGAAAAAAGAGTGAAATCAACCAAACTACCAGCCCCCCGATTTCGATTTATAAGCGTTGGGCAATCGTCTCGTTCTCGAGGTTTATTGTCTCGCCCGCACTGATGCTCGGACTGTTGAAGGCAGCGTCTTCCGATCTATTGGGTAATGCCATCGGCACCTCCCTCGAACAACCGATGCTTTGGTTTGTCTGCCTCTTGGAGTCCTGTATGCCACCCGCCCAAAACCAGGTAGTGATGCTACAAGTAGCCGGCAAGATGCAACAGGCGAATGAGATGGCAACCTTTTTGTTTCGTGTGTATGCCACTTCCATGCTTCCACTCACAACAATAGTGAGCCTCGCTCTCGATCGACTCGGACTGATGTAAGACTAGTATAGTGTATAGTCCAGACCTCAAGAGCAGTTCGTTTGGACTCGATTGTCAATAGAAGCACACAGTTGTCAGTTATCGACGCCCGGAAGATCTTTTCTTACTTCAACCACACGCATGTCTTGTGCTAAGATGACAAATCTGAAAGTGTTCGAGTGGTATGATGTTAGATTCATGATAGTTATATCATTCACCCAATGCCATGTCGCTTTTTCACATGCCTATTGATATAATACAACAATGGCTAGAAATCTTCAAAGAATCAAAGGATATGGACAGGGGAGAAGTCTTGCTTCATGAGAATGGAAGACTCATATCATGTTGTATAAAAACTTTTACTTTGAGACAAAGCAATGACACACTTTTATAGATCTGTCTGTGTTTGGTAAACCTTAGTCATGATAGGTTGTGCTGAGAAGTCGTAAAGCTTAACTTATTCCAACGCAAACTATCATTCCTTATGTAGACCACCAAAAATTGCTTGTACATCGATCTACCGTACGCATCAGAAATGCTTTGTCTGGGAATCGAACCCAGGACATCTGCTTGGAAGGCAGATATTTTACCACTAAACTAACAAAGCTATGCTTCGCTGTCTTCAATCGCTCGTATCTTTGTTCTTGAACGTCTAAAAACCTTCGTAAGAGTCTTTCATTGAAAAAAATAATGTATTCCAACAACCTTAATCATCCTACAAGTAGGGCTACAACATTTTTATTCCAAAGCTGGTTGGTGGGATCCATTTGGTCCTCAAAGAGATATTGTGAACCAATGCTCTGAATAAAAGGGTTTGAAAATCATGCATCCATTTGTAAAGCGCTGTGAGACGCTTTTTGCTGCGACTGGTATTATGGCTTGGGTCACGAGGAATTCTTGCCATTTCTTTCATTCAGCCTACTGTTTTATGTTGGGACGGAACATGGCTTTGTTAATGTCCCTATATTAGAATCAAATGAACTTTCCACGAAGAGCGAATTACTTGTAGTGCTGTATTCGAAGACATTCTTAGAATGGAAAGAATAAGCTGGCAAATTGAAGATTGTTATTCATACCGCCGATTTTCATCGTCATATTGTTACATGCTAAGGAACCGTATCTTTTCAGAGGACTCAGTCTTCCTCTCTACGCTTACAGCATAGCGATACATGGGATACATGGCGTAACATTATTTCACAGGAATTTTTTTGATAAAATCCGATTATTCTATTACAGTATTCAAATACCACACTACATCTTGTAATTATGTTTGAAAAAAATTCTATTGCTACACCATTGTCAAAAATCACTCACCCACAACGTGCGGCTGGACAATAATGCGGCCGGTGTCTCCACGAATCAGGATCAAGGACTTGCGCTTGCCCTCCCCATCGTCCAAGTAGGAAGTCATCATGTGAGTAATCTGCACCTTCCATTCCTTCGCCTGCTGATCGATCAGCTTCTTGCCCTCGAATCTGGGATAAATCTTTCCTTCCTTTGTAGGTACAAGCTGGGATGTGCGATTCCGTGACAAGAGTTCCTTGGTGTCCTCAAAGGTAGCCAAGACGAGATGCTTTATGTGGGGATCGGCATGGGCGCATGCCCGCAATATATTGATTGCCATTTGTTCCTCGATCTTGGAATCGAATTTTTCCCAATACTTTGTCACCAAAAACGCCCTAGAGCAGCCAGAGGCAACCTTTAGAAGTGAGGCCTCGTCGTTCCAATCTGCAACCTTAACGGTGACTCCCCGGAGCTTGATTAGCGCCTTTGTATTTTTAGACGTGAAGACGCGGACAGCGGCAACCACTCGCAGACCTTTCTCGGACAAAACCCGAACCATGGTCGATCCCTCGTCGGTATTGGCATTGAAGACGGCTACCTGCTCGGCGTTTTCGTCCACCAAATCTTCCGGATCGATGTGTTTCATCGAGGGAGGTCTCGGTAGGTACGGGTCCCATTCTTGCTTGAGGGTTCCATCCGTACCCGTAGTTAAGGATTTGAAACCCCCCATATCATCTCCGGCTTTTGGTGATTTGAAGCCTCTGGGCCCCGGTGATTTTGTTACGACCTTGGCAGTGGCAATTGCATCTTCTTGATGGCCCAAATTATCAATTTCGGCCATGAGATTGGCGCGGCTTCCCTCGGAATCCATTGTGTATTGTAGTTATTGCTTAATTCGTGTCGTAAAAACCCAAGGAATTCCGTTTATTGTCGTGTTGAAAATCCACTATCTCCTTCTATCGCTACTATCGGAGTAAAAAAGTAAAACAGTATCCTAGTCGATGTCGATGCCTTTCTTTCGTTATCGTATCGAACTGAATAGTTGAATCCGATTCCGGTTGTATCGAGTGGTGAAAAGCAACACAGATTCTCTTTCGTTCCTTTATCAGTCAGAATCACTGCAGACTGGCGTCAATTTTTGGGGAGGCGGGTTACTTGGTTCGCTGTTGCCCTGTGACAAACGACGATCGAATTGTTTTCGATGAGTCCATAAGGTACGGTTTTTTTGTACAGGTAAGATGTTGCCTACCGGTATCAGACCGCGAGACGTTTTTCGTTGAAGTCGGCACCAGAAGCAGTTTTTCGGCCAATTACTTCGGTCATTGAATCTAATTTGATCTTGTTGGGGATCGACTATCGACAAAAAATAAAAGACTACAATAGTGTCTAATCACATTGAAAATGGTACTCCGTAAGGTAAGTTAACCTTACGAGGTAAGGTGAGTGGATTCACCCCCTACTTTAACCGTAACCTTACTGTACCTGTAAGTAACTTACTAGAAGTAAGATTAAAATTGGTTCATCAACCACCATCTAATTATCGGTACTTGTACGATGGGTACGTACGAGTACGTACATCGATAGGCACCATAACTCGAACATATTCAATACACTATCAACTACGAGTACGTAACTACCGGTAGCTTAGTGATACTAGTAGGCAATCGTGAGTGCTCTAACGACTGGCTCGTTGTATCGTACACCGCAGTCCATTGAGGTTTACCGTAAGGTTTACGGTAAGGTAAGGTTTACCGGTAATTACCTTATTTCATTACTTCGTATTTTTTGTTTTTTTCTCTGTACGGCAACCTTAGTTTTTCGCAAAGCCATCACCATTTTAAAACTTCTTTCAGAGCACCTCTACAAAAAATACCGTAGTACCGGTAACCTTACTGTATCAACTTTCACATAGTTTTACAATAGCTAAAACTGAAAATAACCGTTTTATTTCATGGTGCTCTATCGCGCGGGATTATCAGTCATTATGAATAGTCATAAAGATGAAAAGAAAGACCACAACAATTAATAGGTTCAATGTGAGAACTCGTTTTGACATCTAATTTACGAATAGACAAGAGGCTCAAATAACGTGACCAAGAGCGGACGCAACGCAAAGCAAGCAATAAATTCAATCGTTCTGTCCAAATTTGACGACAGAAGTGATAGAGAGAGAGAGAGATAATCTTAGAGCTACTAGATAGTGTGAGCGTGTGTATTGGTGCGATAGAAGGAGACAAATAGATATACAAACGTCAAGCAAACTTGATAGAATGAAATATTCACCATTCCTCTATATACCCTGCCTTTTGGTAGCCATCGACAGACCATGTTATATTCGTGCCGAGGGCATCTTCGGTAAGCTTAAGCGGTTTGTAACCGGTGGGGGAGGGAATGCCAATAAAAACAACGAAAACAACAATACGAACAACATAAATATCAGTGGCAGAAGAAGTATAGACGGAAACAACAATTCAGCGAACAATTATCCAACGACACGGCTTTCGAATGGCGTCGACTTTCCACTGGTGGGACTAGGAGTCGGGAACATGCGACCACAATACGTTCCTGCAGTTGTCAGCCACGGACTGCAGGAAAGTAGAAACATCCGTCTGATCGATACAGCACATGTCAGCAAAAACGAATTTCTGGTCGCAAAAGGAATAGCGGAGGGCGTGGATCGAATATTATCGGCAGGCGGAGACAGAAAAGTCGCCACAACGACGAAAAACAAAAACGAAAAGGTCGAAGTTCATGTCATAACAAAGGTTTGGTATACGCATTTGGGATACGAGCGAACGCTTCAATCTGCAAAAGCTTCCTTAAAAGCTCTAAAAAAGGCAGTGGATCACCCCAATATTGACCTTAAGGTTCACCTCCTGCTGCACTGGCCAAGATGTTACGACGAAATTTCGTGGATGGATTGCAACGGTGAAGAAGGGGCTCTTCCCGAAGAAATAAAAAAGGCAGGACCACCACCCCACCTGGAGCCACAAAAAGCGTGGAAGGATAGTTGGAAGGCATTGGAATACCTCGTCACCGACAACACCAATGCAATTGCTAGTATCGGGGTGTCCAACTTTCATCGACGGGAACTTGAAGAATTGGTGCGCTTCGCAAATATAGTGCCGCATTTAGTGGAAACAAACACCTGGTCCCTCCTATATGATCCCCTGCTGATCGATTTTTGCCACAAACAGAACATTCACGTTGTTGCCCACAATCTGATAAAAGGTGTCCTGTATCAGGCCGAATCGGCCCCCTTTGCGTCCCACCACCTGTTGTCAGTTGCCAACGATCTCACAAAAACCATGCGCGAAGATGGCCTTCTACCTGCGGAGAATTCTGCCAACGAACAAATTTCGGCCGCTCAGGTCGTACTGGCATGGCTCGTCCAGCACTCGATTTCGGTCATCCCTCGAACGACTAATGCTGCCCATATGCAGGAAAATTCTGCGGTAGCCCTGTCGAAAATCCCGGCAATGGATGACAACCAGGTTCAGATCGTTGCACAATCCGTCGAGGCCCTCATCAGCGGTGATGATCTCACAGAGGACGCCTTCGTGACCCTCACATTTCATGCGAAGTCCAAGGACGTCTTTTTGTACTGGCACGATCCGGAATTTGGCGGGGAGATCGAGATCGCAAAGATAAAAAAAGGAAACTCTTTTCAAGAATCCTCCCATCCCGGTCACCAATTCAAAATATACGACGTGGAAGGTGGGGGTATGGAATTTTTCAAAGTTGTTGGCAATTACGGGGAACATAAACACATCGAACTATAGCAGGGACTTTTGTTCCGGAAAATATAATTGATAAATTTCTGTATTTTAGTCTTGAAAACACTTTCAAAAGTACTGACGATGGAATTTGTTGCTTGTCAAAAACAGTCATGCCTTCATTCTGTCCCAATAGAGGCCGAAATGCACATGCAACACATTTTTTTGCAGTGACAGGTTTTGGCAAGCTTTCTCCAAATTCATTTCTGCGTGATGCCCAAATGCATCGAACGAATCAGCTATGATATCTGTGGTAATAAAGTCTTCACGGAGTATTTGTTACCTCGGGCCAATGACGACTCTTATTGTGACCAGACGCAAAATAGAAATAAAGAAAATAGGGATGTTGGGTAAATGATAGTTTCCTATTCAGAGGATGACATGATTTCCAAGTTTTTGTGCACCAAGGCTGGTGAGGAGAAACTGTGCTTGGGTATCCCTCGTCGTTGGGCGGAGTGTTGCGCGATTGGTCGGCGCGCTGAGGCGGGGTGGTGCCAGATGAGGCCTGGCGGGGTTTCTTACTGTCGCGGGGGTTGTCAGAGTTGTGCGGCGCGGGCACGGTCAGCGACGCGTCTGTTGTTTTCCCACCAAAAAAAGGTCGAAGGAGGGGTAGAGAAAGTGTTGAGGTGCTCGCCGTATGTTGCCTGTTAGATGAGCTGGTTAAGGGCAAGGAAATTGTCGCAGGCGGTGATGTAGCCCTTGGAGGGCAATGGAGCGTCGGTGGAGACGTGGGTGATGACTTCAGGGATTTGTGCAAGGACGAAGATGGGGAGCATACCCTCCTGGAGCATGGTGATCATGCTGTGGCGGAGGTGGGGTTGGGTCTGGGCCGTGCGTTCGAGCCACGCCGATGTGCGGGGCGCGGTCATAGTGCTGAGGAGTGTTTCAATGCCTTTATACAGGATGAATTGTTCGACGTTGCCGGAGAGGGTACGGAGGAAGAGGAGGAGGTTGTGGCTGGCACAGATCTCGTCGTTCGGGTGGGTCTGAGAGCCGTCGATGAAGAGGGTAGTGCTGGTGGTGCGGGTGCGGTGGCGGGAGTTATCTTCGTGGAGCGCCTCAGACTTGTAGGAGTGAATCAATTGGGTCTGGGACTTGAAGGAGTTGCTGTTTGGGGGGACGCGAAGGAGGTTAAAGATCGAGAACGCGGTGTCAAGGCAGTCGGCGTTGTCTCCCAGGGGGAGGAGATGACGATGAAGTTGATGATGACTTTGAGGAGGGTACGGTCGAACATGCCGCGGGTGATGCGGTTGTAGGTAAGGATGTTCGTAGTGTGGCATTTGGTGTGCATACGGGAGAGCTCACTGTTGAAAATGTTGACTTGTTGGGATATGTTTTTGTTGTTGAAAATCTCACAATTTTGCGACGCGCGATTTTGTCCGACGTTCCGATGTTCCAGTACTTAAAACACGTAGTTTTCTACACACATTTCCCCTTTAATATCTCCCTCACTTCTAAAGCTCCTACAACAACACCAAGCACTACACCTATTAACAGTGACCTCCTCTATCTGATTCTGCTGTTTGTTTGGCTGCTCCTTGCTTCCTTTGGTTGCTTTGGTTCCTTGTTTCCTGTCGGTCGGTCGATCGATTCGGCAGCAACACAAGCAAACAAGGACACATAATTTTCTACAGCGCTCCCAGTACTAATTCTACAGCAGCTCTGTCGGCAAGCAACAAGCAACACGACCGAAAACAAGGACACATAATTTTCGAGCTCGGTTTGTTTTTCGATCTGTTTCCAAGCTACCTGATTATTTAACGCTATACAGTCTTTCAAGCCCCTTAAGTGATATCCACTTAATGTTCTACATTCTTCAAGGTTCCTTGCTGAGTTCCCTAAATCTTTTCAAGTTGAAGTTGTCGAACACATACATACCCCCCTCTCTAGAAGGTCCCTCGCGAGCATATCTTCCAGTTCCCCCTTTATTTTCAAGCCAATTGCCCACTACTCCTTAAGTGTTTATCACTTAAGAGTACCCCTGTTTCCTAGCCAAGCCCCCTAGTCCTTAAGTGTTTTCGCTTAAGGCTCCCCTACTACATCTGTTTTCTAGCCAAGACCAACCGATCCCTAAGTACCTACTACTTAGTGTACTCTTGTTTCCAAGACTACAGCTACTACCGCCCCTTGTTTTCAAGACTACAATTCTCCTGGTCCCTAAGTGTTCGCGAGTTCCCTGCTCCCTAAGTGTTTTCGCTCTTAAGCAACCCCAACTTGAACTTCAAGTTCGACACTGTTTTCAAGACACAAGCCTCCCCCTGGTCCCTAGATCTATCTATTAAAGCCCCTGTTTTCAAGCAAGCAGCTTCTCTGATCCCTAAGTGTCTCGCTCAAGGTACCTGTTTTCAAGCCAATTGCCCCTGGATACTGATTCCACTTATAAGTACTCGCGAGTTTGAACTTCAAGTTCCCTCCTGAGCCTTTTAAGTGTGCCCTGTCATTGACTTCCCCCGGTCCCTAAGTGTTCCTACTACAGCCCCTGTTTTCAAGCAAGAAGCTTCCCTGGTCCCTAAGTGTCTCGCTCAAGGTCCCTGTTTTCAAGCCAATTGCCCCTGGATACTGTTTCCACTTATAAGTACTCGCGAGTTTGAACTTCAAGTTCCCTCCTGAGCCTTTTAAGTGTGCCCTGCCATTGATATTCCCCGGTCCCTAAGTGTTCCTACTAAAGCCCCTGTTTTCAAGC